>OY998178.1:89733011-91168011 GCA_963921935.1 Galeruca laticollis | reverse complement strand
GAGAGTAATCTATTACTAAGCGTTTCTTGTGATTTTCGTTTCTCGTTATTAAAACCTGAGCTCTCCAAGGTGATGAACTCTCCTCTATGATTCTATGATCCCTTCACGAACTAGTTTCTCGACTTCAGATTTAATGAATATTTCATCAGCTTCGGAAAAACGGCGAGATTTAGTAGCTACGGGACGGCAGCCGTCAACTAGGTGTTCAAATAGTCGAGCTGGTTTAACTTCGACACAAGCGACGTTACAAAGAGAAAGAGGGGTTTTGGAACCACCGAATTGGAGTCGAACTGAAGAGTGGAGTTTCATAATGTCATGCCCTATAAGAAAGTCATAACATAGACTGTGTATTACTAAAAGCTCAGTTTTGGGGTATGTTTCGCTTTGAAGATGAAAGTTTGCCAAAATGTACCCATTAATTTTAGATTGGAGGGAAGTGGAAGCCATCTTCACCTCTCGGTTCTTAGGATGAATTTCGAATTTATTCCTCTTGGCATAGGAGTAGTCAACAAAGCTGTCAGAATTACCAGTGTCTACAAGGATGCTGGATGGGATATCATTTACTCGTCCAAAAACGACTGCTCTGGAGAGCCCTCCTGGAGAAGCGGCTGATGTGATAGTAGCTAGCAACGTAGAAGCGGATGTCGACTTACCCTTTGAACTGGATTGGCATACCTTCTGGAAGTGGCCCTTTTTATCACAAGATTTGCAAATCGCTTCTACAGCAGGACATCCATGTCTAGAACGATGTCTGGGTCCACCACAAAAGTAGCATTTTCCATGTCGAGATTGCTGAAAAGTAGAGGCTGAATTAAGTGTAGATTTACAATTATCTAATCCGTCAGAGGCTGGAAGAGATGTAGGAGTTTCCAAACAATTACAGTTAGAATCAGAAATATAGGTTGCTGTTTTGTAAGATACTGCGAGTTTTCGGGCGGATTCTAGGGAACGCGCTATCTTTTCCACTTGCTCAAGATTCAGCGTGACATTTTCCAAAATGCGTTGTCGGATTAGAGGAGAGTTAAGGCCGCTTATGAATGCATCACGTAGATACTCATTACAGTACGTCAGCGCATCTACAGATTTGAAGTTGTAGTCTTTGCTTATTGCTAGGAGGGCCTGCAAGTATTGGTCAACCGACTCTCCATTCTGCTGTCTTCGACTCGCTAATAGGTGCCTAGCAAAGAGTTAATTCGGTTGGGGCGCAAATAGTCCTTTAAGAACGTCATTGGCCTCAGTATAAGTCTTACTTTCGGAAATGAATTCGTAATTTTCGAATGATAAAAAATTAACCAATACCTTGATCTTTTTCTCTTCGGGTACCTTGGATTCTTCAATGAAACTTGTCAGTGTTTGAAGTAAGTATTTCCATTCTTTAGCGGAAGTTGGCGAATCAGACGATCCGTTGAATTTTTCTGGTTTCAAAATTCGGCTATCCATCACGAAGGTTGTACCGAAAACAATTTTTGCTAAATAAATTGTCGTAAAATAATATCCCTTAGATATCGAAAGATAAAGGCTTATTTAGCAAAACTGTGACATTACAATTAAACACATAACGTCAATGGTTGTCAAGGCAATGTGATCATGCAATCACCTCAGTATTGTTCACTGATGAATCGAGGTTTTATTTGCGATCGCCTGATAGTCAGAAAATGGTATACAGACGGCGCAATGAGAGGTTTGCCAACTGCACTATATCTCAACGAGTCTCATATCAAGGAGGTTCTGTTATAGTATGGGCCGGTATATCAAGAGCAGCACATACCGAATTATTATTTATTGAAAACGGAGCTCTAAATGCTCAACGTTACGTACAAGACGTTCTTCAGGAAGCTGTAGTTCCTTATGCTCCATTTGTTGGAGATGACTTCATTTTAATGCACGGCAACGCAAGACCGCATGCAGCAAATATTATTAACCAATATTTGGATAAGGTTAATATGCAACGATTATAATGGCCTGCATGTAGCCCGGATCTGAATCCGATAGAACATCTCTGGGATGAAATTCAAAGAAAAATTCGTCGTGGTCCTATACTATCCGAAACACTTGACGAGCTGCGTTTTGCGTTGCAAGCTGAATATGACGCAATTATTCGTCTTATCAATTCGATGTATCCACGATAGCGTGCAGTTATTTCCACTAGAGGTGGGCATACGGAATATTGAAAAATGCCAATTATGTTTTTCTTTTCGTTTCAAATTACTGTTGAATATTATAACATTACAAATTAAGTTTTTTCCCTAAAACAATTTCAGGCTTTTATTTGGATACGTGTATCTGCAAAAGAAATCAAAATATCAAGGTGAAATAAAAACTGAAAGATGGCGAAAGGATGGTTCTTGTAATAAACTGAGCGTAAACACTACAAATTTCCCGAACTGCTCCACAGGGTATTGAGAAATTGGACTACTAATACATGGTTTTTTTCACCCTATATAAATACGCTATCAACATTTTTGGAAAACTTTTCTGGAGTTTGTTTTAATACCAAAGAATTTATCTACAATTCTGCATAGAAAGAATTGAAATCGATGAAAAATTACGAAAGTTCTTGGACAACGAACTTCAGCAACATTTTTGGTGGCCGAGTTTTTTTGCCGGTGAGTGTATAAAGTTAAAAAATGTCTGAGCAGTAGCGTCATTAAAATTATTGCCAGCTAAATTGCGAAAAATTTGCTGCGTAAAAAATAAATTAGATCCTGGGGTATTGGACATTGTAGATATTCATCCTCAAGTGGGAACATTTGTCAGATAAATACGTAAAATCATAATATTGAATCTACATTTTACTTGATTTCCAAAGCCCTAAAACCGTCTGGGGCTTAATACTAATGGCCAATTTTATTTAATAAAAAAAGATGTGGTTCAAATTTAATAAAAATGATTCTATATTATAAAAATAAACTATTTTTGTCCTTTAAATATTACTATTATTAGTGTTTGGAGCTATCCTATAATTTAACCAAGCTGGAATTTCTGGAAACGTTGGTGAATTCTTACATTATTTACTACCACAATTCTTACACTGCCTGATGCATGTTTCGATAACCAAGTCTCTGAAACGTGCGTCAAACAGTATAAAATTTGGACGAATGATTGAACATTTTTACGTGTTTTGATGAACTAATACAATTTGAGATATTTCCAATCACTAATATCCTCATTGAAAAAATATTTAATTCCAAAAAATTCTAGTTTTATATTTTCATTTATGTCATTAAAACATTGTGAATCATTTACAAACGTTATTATATACATCAAATTTCAATGTGAATGGTCTCAAATGATGAAGTAATGTTCGTGAAATTAATTAAATTATTTATCAAGATTTTTATGAACTAGTTAAGTTGACGGGTACTTGATATTTAAAATAATAATTTGAAGCGAATAATTTGTCTGTAACAATGATAAATTGATATTATTTCAAAGATCAAATTAATTATTCCTCTGACACGTAGTAAACAATATTTATTCCTCGATTTATTTCAGTTCTCTGTAATCGACACTTTGTGATTTACTGTATTTATTGAAAACCACTACAAAAAAGGTGGCCCCGTTGGTAAGATAGGTAGAACTCTCCAAAATAAGTTGAGTGTGCCCAGTAAAACATTGTCGTACCAGCATGCGTTTCCTAGATATTGAAAAAAAATTATGCACCATTTTACGATTGTGCCTGGCAGCATTGTAATGGAATTTTGAACGGATTTGTTCATATATTTGCCTCTCATAGAGGGCGCTAGTTACATGCTAGCTTCCAAAACATCGTACAAAATTTCATTACAGTCGTTTCGACATAATCGTAAAAAACTTATTTTACAGTGTTCTATCTATGCAGTGCAAAGACAATATTATTAGACACCTATATTCAAAAAAATGGCTAATCCAGTAACAGAATAATTAAATTATTTGATAAAACACACCGATAATTAGAAACAAAAGTTAAGAACTAAAATCAACGTTAATATGGAGATAACAATAAACTTTTTACAAATATGGCGATCTTTTGGAAGCCATCTTGAAATTTTCAAACAGTTTCTTTCCGTTTGAGCTCAATAACATTAAAATACACACAATATTAATACACAGAGAAAAAATCAGCATAAACCACTTTTTAACGAACTGGTCATAAAACCCAATCCGCTTTATTGAGTTGGACATTTAAACGTTACAATCTTAGAGTGGGAACAGACGAAGCAAACATTATTACGAGACAGTTGAGCAACTGTTGGCAAACTAGTTTCCGTGGGGAGAAAACATTATCAATAAACTGTTCGTCAACATCGAGTCCATGTTTGTCCAATGTTCGTTTAGTCTGTGCCGAAATGAGCGACGAAGAAGATGCTCTACTCGCGTGATGTGCGTTCTAAAAGTATCATGAAGAGACCGTAGAAAGCGAAAGCAGACACGTATATACGCTAACAGAGAACGACAGTTTTTACCAGAATTGAGAATGGAGGTCAACATGTTGTTGCATAACTTCTCTCGAATGGATACAAGTACACTTGAAAAACTCATTGTAATGATTGCTGGGCAACATGTCCTTTGATGTACAGTCTCGGAAGAGAGCACTCGTGTGTTGTTCGACTGTTGTTCAATTGTTTCGCAACAATGTTTGCTTAGTCTATTCCCACCTTTATATTAGGTGCAGTGAGGCTGTGTCAGAGTATCTATAATTTTGGGAATTAAAAAAGACTGGTAAAATGTTTGGCACCAATTTTTCATAATTACCGAAATAATTATATCGTTTTTCTTTATTTTTAAAATTGCTATCATTGTTAAGACAGACAGAAAATAGCCAAAAAATATCTACTTATGCTATGTAAAATGTGAGTACATTTATATACAATATTAAATGTAAAGTCCTAATTTTAGGTTGTATTTGCACCATCGTATGGATATGTATTAGTAAAACGCGGTGGGGGTAGCATACATTTAATAGGAAAACTTTAGTATTATTATTTCAACAATTGGATACAACTGTAAATATTATCCCAAATTAAGCTGTTTTTCAATGAACTGACTGACGTACGCAATTGACGTGAAATATACGACGATTTATTGAAGGTGTTGTCACCTCGCCAGTACACAAGAAAACTGACACAATTTAAAAATGGATTTTGTGGCGACCACACACATAAAAAACATTTTTGACTTCCCGGTCTATTAACCTAACATCATTAAAACTGACATATTAGTTGCGTTCGTTTGAATGTATCCCGCGAACGTTTTCAAATGGCAAACGACGTAGATCACAGTATATTATATCTGATAAGTATTCGTCAGAGAAAGTGTTTGAGTGTCATATTTGTCGGTGCGTTTTCAAATGTAGATCGATGCAAAAACTGCCGCAAAAAATGGAGATGATAACAAATGTTTAGTTGTCCGGCGAGGTACCATAGAAACAAGAATGAAAAATAATAATCATTCGATTATTCCCATCATACAAGTAATTTTAAATATTTGACGACAATATATTTATTTTATACACATACCTTTCAACAGGGATTTTATTTTAGTAACAATAGAAAATATTTGTGCTAAAGATTTAGGCTTAGTGTCAATACAATGTTTATGAAAGTAAAAACATTTTTGGTATGAGTAGAACATTTAAAGGTTTCTAGTGTAGCTTTTATTAAATTTTTGCATAAGTTTTAATTTTTGGTTGTATTAAATATGGGATTTTCGTAAAAATCTTTTGATTTATGTCAGATTTCTAGAGAAACTGTAAATTTTTTTCTGGATATGAACATTATAAGTGCTGCAACAAAAATACTATAAACTATGTCGCTTTTCTTGTAAAAAACTATTTTCAGTCGTCGACCTAATTGAAATTATGCCACTTTTCCACATAAACAATACCACCTTCCACGAAAACTGCCACGAACCTAATGAGTTGTTTATTTTAAAATGTCTTGATACTAGTTTTTTTATTAATATTTACATGCGTGCCTAGGAATAAAATATATATACATGTATGCCGATGGTATGGCATTATCCAATTATTGTCATTTGAGAAAGTTACTTTCTCCCTTGTATAAAAATATGACTCCCTAGTATTTTCGACTGGTATGTCCCTGAAAAACAGTGGAAAACAGGGTTTCAAAATCAAATAGTGTGTTAGTTTATATGAGGCAGAAGCCTACACCCACTACCACAGGTGTCTTCTGCGCGAGCGCGACTAGAGGCTCTGGGAGTATTTCGAAGATTTGTTGGCAGACAATCAATATAAAAGCTTCTGGATATTTTTGTTATAAATTCCTTGATAGTGGGAATATTGGCTTATTCATGTAACCATGAGGTTTTTGGGAGTTTATGGTAAACTGTTTAGTATTTTACTTCCATGCAGAGACACTTATTTTGCACCACCTGCAGTGTATGAAAGTTATGTTTGGTGGCTGTGAAGAATACTGGTGCGGCATATGTCGGTACTGATATTATGACCTATTTGTATATCATAAGTTTGTTTGTACCTCTTGTGCGATATGAGTAGTGGTGTTGGTATTGCCATGAACTGTCTACCCAAGGTATATAATTGTGTTACTGGGAATGATATATTGCCCATCAATACGTAACTGTGATTGCAACGGGCAATTATTCCTTGCTCTCCTCCTGAGTAGGTAATACATACTGTCTTTGAGCCATTGATTGTAAGTTTGTTGTCTCTCATGTATGGTAATATGTGTGCGTTTAGGCGTGTTTGAATGTTTTGGAGTGCTGTGTCTAGCGTTATTGCTGATGAAAGTGTCATCAGTATACATAGCTGTTAGGATTTGAGGGAAGGGAGGTAGATCGTGCGTGAAAAGGAGATAAAACTGAATCTTGTGGGACTCCGGCTTGTATGGGGTACGTACCCGCCAAGCTTTCGTTTACACACGTGTAGAATTTACGATTTGTAAATAGGAATGTATGATTTTAATTAAGAAGTCCGGAAGTTTGAATTTTATTAAATTAAATAAAAGTCTCTTGTGCCATACGAAATCAAAGGCTTTTTGAATATCAACTGTGACCATTATGGATTTATTTTTGGTCTTAAATCCTTCCTTTATGTAGTCAATCACTCTTATGATTTGTGCCACTGTACTATGTCCGCCTGTGAAACTATATTCATCATCATCATCACACAGCTATATGTTCGTCCACTGCTGGACATAAGCCTGCCGCCGTAAAGATTTCCATCTCCCCCTATCCTGTGCTGCATTTAACCAGTTGGTTTGGATGCGCTTCAGATCATCTGACCAACGAGTGCTGCTGCGGAAACTGTATTACTAGGGAGACATTATTTTGTATTTTTCGGTAAAATCTTGGATTATTTTAAGTTGATTCTGGCTATTATTTTTGCTATATTATAGTAAGATGTGGAGCAACGCATTCTAGGCATCTGGGAACTCTGCTACAGTTCGAAGTGGCATGCCCCAAAGGTGGCATATGTGACATTGTATAATTGTCTGCGGTGCTTCCACTGGATCCTGGTATGTTCTAGGACTCTAATGTTTTTTATCCAAATAGTCCAGGGTTGTTTTTGACCTAACCAAATATAACGGTCTCATTTTAGTGGCAATTCTATAAATCTCCTTAATATTGATTTTATATACATTTATTAGTTCGTCCTTTATGTACTGTAATTGAAGTCCTTCAGCTAACCCTGGTAGGGCGAAGGCATGGGTTTTATGTTCCCTTCACGAGTACGTATGGAAGGGTACCTTTTCTGTTATTTCTGAGAATTATCGTGGAATTTGTTGTATATTTCATCTCAATTTTTTTTTAATTTCTTCCTTAAGTCTTTTAACCATTTCCGTATGAGTTGATACGTCGCCATCAATTACAATACGCGAACAGGATACATTTGTTTTTTTGGCGGAGGTAGTAGATTCTTAGTCTTCCGAGTTATGACGGTTTTCAAGAACCATCATTTCGGTTGGCGCCGAAGCAACACTTGTGACATCTAGCGGTTATTATACAAATTACGTCGGTTTCCCTTTAAAAATGTACACTTCTTCGATATTAAAGTCATATAAACCGAAAAAAATTCAAATTCGGACTTATGCCACTTTTCATATGTAATGACAATTTTATGACGCTAATGCACTGATAAATTCCCACATGCTAAGAGTTTGACGTTATAGGTTGAAATCGCTTGCACCCGAATGAGTGTATGTTTTTTTTGTCTCAAATCAAATGCACGTTTCATGCATTTTGATAATTCACTCTCTTATTTGCGTTATTTTATTTTCTCTCACTTATTTTCAAGTTTTATAATAAATCCTAAGCAATTTCCACGTTCGTCTTGCTTATTCAGGTTACACTACGCACACGCAAGAGTGTGGATGGAGATGTATGTGATCAAATTTGTGGCCCCTCTCAAAAGATTATGTCAAAGGCTACGTCTAAAGTTACATTAACACATACATTTGAAATACCTCAATGCCTATTGATTTAATTATTTATCTATTACATTTTTTATTATTTGTATGAAATATACTATATTTTTAATTGGTAGATAATGAAAATGCATTTTTAATTATAATTGCATAGAATGCGTTGTTAAATAATTTGAAATATTTATACGTTGTACTTCCATTTGTTGAAATTTGGGAAACTTTTATAAGAAATGTGTTGATACAACTGCTTATGGGGGACACCTCGAAATCGAGGCGGGAAAGTTTTCGTTGAAAGCTCAATACGCTAAAACTATAACAGAGGCACTAGGGAACTATAAACTATACTATCTACTAGATGTGAGAAACTTCGGTCAATCAGTAAGCATAATATACTGCAAAATTTTTGACAATTATAATTGTAACAACGACATAAAAAATTCATTACATATATTTTCAGGAACGCATAATATTTTGGTTCTAGTTGGAAGAGTTAAAACCTTTTTCAATAGTGTGTTACATCTATTCGAAATTTTAGAACTCACTTAAGATTTTTATTATAAAAGTTCAACACAGTTTTTAGGCCTAATATTTAATTGTAAAACCTACGCAAATTTCCAAAAATATGTATCATCATTATATATCTATTCAAAGTCAAAGATAAAAAATCCAGATTTTTCTCTTAAACAATAAGTTTTATCGTGAAAATAGTTCAGACAAAAATTGTAGATCACGTAATTATCTAAAAACATTGCTCTGATATAGTTTTTTTGTACAAACTACCATCCCAGAGTTAATAGTTGAAGAATTCATATCCTACATATATAATATTATATCATCGGACGTTCTATATAAGTAAAAAATAAGAAACTATTAGTTACTCATACACTAAAGCTTGTATAATATGATTCTGAATTAACTAAATGAAATATAAAACTATACTGTCGGTTTCTAATTCCCTACGATCGTAATATTAAACAGTATTTGGAGTTTGTAGTGTTGCATACTTGCCTTTTTTAAAGGACGTTAAGACAGCTGTAGTGTGACGTACATCTTGGCCAACTAAGCGGTTACTTTCTATACAAATTTTTGACGGTGTATATTGTGTTATAAGAAAATTTTGTGAAATTAGTGTTTAGAAGCTATTTCGTTATTTTTATAACCGGAAGTACTTTTTGCATATTACTTATATTTGGAAGGAATCCACAAAAAACGTTTTGTTGTCATATTTTAAAATTGGGAGAAATATAACCTCATTTTATAAAATATACTGTATATAAATATTATTGAAGTTTATTTAAATGATATTCAACATTACATTACAGCACTCATTTTAAAATATACTTACATAACAAAAAAAAATAAAACCACTTTGTAACAATAATTCACAAGATACCCAAATCACAAAATCAACAAACTGTTTGGACAATAGATACTGACCAACCCTAACAAGATAGCCGCTTTACGTTATCACTCCCGTCGTGTATGCCTACATTGGAAGAAATGATTTCGTGGCAATAGAAATTTGCAAAATCTAACTAAAGTTAATAAAAAAATTAAAATAAGTTTAAAGTTAGTGCGATAATAACAGTATTATAAGTGAGAAACTGTTTTATTGACAATAAGTAAGAAATTCCATCATACTAATGTTGTATTACACAAATTTTGTCTATGTTTAAACTCAGTGTGATGATTTTTTAAAATATGTTGGTAACACATTAATGTTGGTATCAATGTATATCTCTGTTTTTAAAAATAAATAGTGTATGTAAAACAATAAAAACACGATATAATATAATGTTAATTTAAATTAGTGTTTTAAATGAAACTTACTGTTTCTAGTTAAATTCTAGAATTTTTAACATTTTTCAATAAACTGTGGAGTTAACTACAAACAGTAAGTTTCATTTAAAACACTAATATGAGTAGATTCCACGAAGTAAGGGTTGAGACAGTTAATTTTGTTAATTTAAAATTAACCTTGTTAAAAATAAAATAAGATATCAATTAAAAGACTTTAAGATAGTAAAAACAAATAACACATTTAATGAACAAGATACAATGTGATCAAACTTGCTTTATCACGATAGAATATAGAATGTAACAAATACTTACATTAACGTATAGCTTGTTTACATAAACAAGACTAACCAGGTGGTGCGGAAATGTTGGTATATATATTACCGATATTAATTCTTCAATTATTAAAATCACGATATCTCGGGAATGGTGAGTCGTACGAAAAAAACTAATCAAACAAATTTTGTAGAAAATTTTATGATCTACAACTTTTGTCTGAGCTATTTTTACAGTATGATTCTCAATTTAAAAGAAAAATGGACAAAACCTGATTTTTTCATTTTAGACCTATTTTTGCAAAAATAGAATCTAAAGGAATTTCTGATATTTCATTTGTTATAGAGTATTTAACATCTAAACCAATCTTCATCTTTATGTGAATTACAACTTTTTTCGTCTACTTTGAGGGATAAATTATTAAAATAGGTGGTACAAAATGAATCAATTTCACCACTACCGCAAACTTTGAATAATCGTTCATTGAAAAAGGAGACCACTCATAATAAGCACTGTTTGTGAGTACCCAGGTCCTTTTTCAATAATTCCTTTCAATATTTTTTTAATTAAAATTGATATGTAACTAAAGAAGTATTAATATAATTCCCGTAATGTGTATTATATATTTTTGGAATTTTTTTCTGTTTTCAACATTTAAAGCTTTCATTATATAATAAATCATGAATTAAAGTACACAATTTTAATGATTCCTGAAAAATAAAAACAATTTCTCATCACCGACAATTATTATTTCTATATATAAGATATGTCCAATTAAGTAAACAGCTTATACATTTTTTAACGCCCCTGAGAACTAGAATGTTTATAAGTATATAAAAAAACACCATATAAATGTTGATTCGTTACAACAATAACGTCAATAGCAGGAACATGAAAATATCGTTAGGTTTGACTACTTTTAGTATGTATTGGTTGGTAGCAAGCTGTATAGTAAAAAATTATGGTACTACCAAACAAGATGGTTCTTTATTAGGAACTACATAACAACCGTAGAAAGACAAAGATAGCGTCGAAATTTTTTTACAAAACTATAAAAATTAGAACATCTTCAAACTGTTTAGGAGATCGATCCCACGTAGTTGTGAAAAGGGCTTTAGGGACCGGCCAATGTCAATGTTTAGTTTGTACATGTCCAAACTTTAAATGAGACTTTTAATAAGTCATAAAATAAAAACAAATTCTTTCCTACAATTTCTAAAAGTTATCCTACATATTTAATTGTATAAAATACATATAAATAACTTTCTAGCAAGCTAATATACCTATATTGATCTGTAACCTACACACCTTCATTTTGGCATTCTAAAAATTGTATTAGAAAAGTGAAGTGTCATGAAATCTCGTGTTTGCGTCAGTGGCGCCTCATGATGCTGGAATGTAATAGTGAACAGTGCACTTAATATAAATTAGAAATTAAGTGTGTTCATAAATTAAGTATAAGTAAATTGTTAAGCGTAGAAGTATTTATACCGCGTGTATAAATTTATCCCACCAGTTGTATATTTAAATAAATAAGACAAACATTACAGTACACTGCAGATAATGATGTCAGTTTTTAGACAGAAGCAAGACGAGTGTGATATATGCATTGGTCATCGAACCAAAAATGTTACCAATGATGTATTTAATCAACATCAAAGAGGAAGCTCGTTTCGAAAAGAAAAAGCAGTAATGTTGTCCTGTTTTGTTTTGCATAATTTTATTTTATTGTGCTCGACGTTTTCCATAGTAATGAGGATTTTTTCATTACTATTTTTATTGATGATTTCCCCTACAGTAAATCCCCATATTATCTACTGACTAGTTGCCCTTCTTCACCTTTTACTAATATATGCTGTAGTACTGATTTTGAGTTTTACTTACTGCTATTTACCTACAGACTACATTCGAGATGGATAGTCTTTTTCATTGAAAAGAAAAAGGACAAACAGTCTAATGATGCAATTTGCTCAAATCGGTTCTTTTAGCTGCAAAGAACAATGTTTCTCCAATTAAGTATAAAACCAAACTAATAGTCCATCATTTTTCAGTTTACCATCTCCAAATTGTTGACTGTCCAGAATTTCAAGAGGAAAGAAAAAGGAACAAAATCTGCATTTATGTTAACGAAAATCTAGAAACTCTAGAACAAATACAAAAAACAATACAGTACCTAGAAGATATTAAACTATGTAATTATATTTAGTTCATATTTAGTGAATGTAATGAATAGCTTATAATTTAGTACGTAATAGAATATAATTGTTAAGTGCTAACGACCCTTAGCGGTCGAAGCAGAGCTTAAAATTACTAAAGGAGGCTACTGCTTTTTATGGAATGAGGTGGAAGGACCAACACCTGCTCAAGAGTTTACATCGCTTATAATTTACTTTTTAGAAGACAATTGTGCATACAGCAGAGGAAAGTGGGAAAAAATTGTAATGTACTTCTTCATTTTGCTTCTGTGAATAATCGATGCGGTCTCAAATCAATAGCACGTAAATCAGAGACTGTAATTTTTCAGTAAAGACAAAAAAATTCGTAGTTATACTAAAAATGATAAATTAAGACAACAAAACAACTACACTGAAACCAAAAAGTTTGGATAGTGCAAGACATCGTAACATACACATAAAAATGAAAGTTTTGTTGTCATATTTAATTCTAAATGTTTTTTACCTTTGTGAATAATTCGGAAAAACTTTGAAAAACTCTACAACTAATAATTTTAAAATGTATTCTTGATTTTTTTTAATTCAGTTATGTTATGTATTACTACGATTTATGAGTCATATAGAAAAAGGTTATTTTTATGAAATAAATTCTCGTGTTTAAGAACTTTCTTCAAATAGTGACAACGTCTGCCTGAACTGCGACTACAAAGACGCATGTCTCTCTTTTGCTCATTCCTTAGTTAAGGGAAGACGAATGTACGAATAACAAAGTTCGAGAAGTGTTACCAAAACGGACCAAACCCATTGAACAAGGTCACACCAGTGGCGTAACTGGCAACATAAGAGAGCTCTGAGCTCATCATTGAAGCTATAGATATTGAAATAATCACGAAAACCCGATTTTTGTTACGTTTATGACATAGACACGAGATTTTATGAGGGTTTTGAGACAACTTATTGAACGGCGAAATGAAGGTGTATACAATCTCTCATTCCGAGGTTGACCCCTGTTGACGGTACTATTAGCTTCTAGTAGACTGGACAGAAATTGTTTTTTATATTCAGTTCCATTAATATTTTAGGTCAGTTGAAATTAGAGATTTGAAATAGGTTTCACCTAGTAGTAGTAATTGTGAGTTGCTAGTAGATTATTGATACAATAAGTGAACATTTATCTTGATTACCCCAAAACAATCCAGAGTTTTTGTTTTTGGAGTTAAAAATACTGATTTATAAGCATTTATTTGAAATACTGAGCCCGTTCCTTATAACGACTTGGCTTTCTACCCACTGAAAATAGCTATTATTCATTTGAAATCTAAGTGTTTTATATATAAAAGATTACAATTGTTTTTGCGGACAATCATACAAACGACTAAAAAATTAGTTGCAGCATTATGATGGAATTAAAACCATTGTTTTTATTTTCCGCAAATCTAAATTTTTTTAGATAAAATGTTTATCAAACAAAAAGAATGTTCGCAATTCTTCTAATTCCGTTCTTGGCCTTCTACAAAAATATTTTTTTCTTATCAACACTTCGTGACGAGGTACAAATCTCCAATATATTGACAAACCTTGTCCTTCATTTTTTTGTCGGTTTTCTACCATTTTATTGACTATTTAGCAAAAAGCGGAATTCTATACCATTTAGTTCTCAAGTTTTGTTGGTGATTTGAAGCTTCAAGATTGCTGGAAGGTTTCCCATCTCACTTTAATTGTAATTAGCAGGAAGAAGGATACTATCAGGTACCACGAACTGGCAATTGAGATTCCTAAGTTTGTGCAATCCTTGCTGGATTGTGTATTCTGGAGTTCGGCTGAAACCAGAAAATATTGGTTACATTCATCTATATATGCTATACAACATCCACATGCCTGATAAAGAGAGATATTCAACTGAGTCAATGATATTTTTTCTACGTTGTTTAAGGAATGTTTAATTACCATGTGGAATATAATTATAAAACATTCTGAAAAATTAACCCACTTTTGTTCTCTTTTTTAAGAATTCCCAGTACAAATCAATCTTTGTAAGCCTTTGGTATAAACTGTTTTTGCAGCGCTTAAATTTATCGATATGCGTTTTTAAATTTTTTAAAGCATAATTACAAAAAAAAGTTGAAAAATAATAAATATACCGATTATGTTTCCAAACACGTAGGTAGAGCACATATGTGTTTCTTTGATTATTGTATTTTTAACAAAATTTATTTATTATGGAACGCCAAAATCGAAATTGGACTCGCGATGAATGTATCGGGAAGATGCCGTCAATTTATTGTGACTCCTACAACCATCTCAAAGATTTGTCTCTACAAATCATGCTCGTAGAGTTGGAAGTCGGACAAGGAAGAAATCGACTCCCAACATCAATACATGATCGTTTTCAAAGAATTTCGGTTCTTCGACAACGATTTATGACATGTCATAATGTGGGTAAAGTTGATTCAGCTTTTTTCGAAATTCAAAAAAATAAAAGTTGGGCTGAATTGTACTAGGTTTGTGCTACTTGTGATGCAAAATATTTTTTCTTTTTATTCAATATTGAAGAAACAGACAGGAAATTCGGAAAATTGATTAATGGAAACAACGAATGGACACTCGAAAAACGGTGGACAGTATTCAAACAAATATTACTTGAAAGAGCAGAGGATATATGTGGAAGAAATAAATTCAACAAACATTTAAAGAGGACTAAGTGGTGGAACAAAGAAATACAAACATAAGTAAAAGAAAAGAAAACCTCATGGAAAAAATACCTCCAAACAAAAACACAGAAAGATAAGGTAATATATAACAGAAAAAGAAACATCGTCAAGGAAGCGAAAAGGGACTCATGGAAAGAATTTGGAAGGGAGATGTCAGAGACACATGCATCAGATAATAGAAAATTTTGGACAGCAATAAAAAGACTACGAGGAAGTGAAGGAAAATATATAAGAGCAATAAAAAATAAAAATAACGAATTGGAGACCGAAATAAGTCAAATACTAAAGACTTGGAAAGAACAATACGAAGACAAATTTAGTAATAGGTTGAAGAAGAAAACAGCGAATATAGCGGAAGAGGAATGGAATGAACATGAATACCATGCAATCCAAAGAGAAGAAATGGAAGTGGCTATAAATAAACTTAAAATAGGAAAAGCCAGTGGGGAGGATGAAGTAGCGCCAGAGATGATAAAATGGTTAGGAGAAAAAGGAAAAGACTGGTTGTGTCTCATATGCAGGGAAGCATGGGATACTAAAAAAATCCCCAAAGATAGGGAAAATAACCTTATACTGCCAATACATAAAAAAGGGGATCAGACACTGTGCAATAATTATAGACCAATATACTTAGCCCAAACCAGTTTCAAAATCTACACGAGAATAATAGAGATCCGATTACGACGTTATGTAGAAGCAAAATTAGAAGAGGAACAAGCAGCTTTTAGACCAAGACGACAAGCAAATGATAATGTATATATTTTAAGAAGGCTAATTGATAATACAATAGAAGCGGGAGAAGAAATGTATTTAACATTTATTGACTTGAAGGCAGCTTTTGACACAGTGGATAGAGAAAAAATTTCGGAGGTATTGGAAGATTTAGAAGTACCGAAAGCTCTAATTAATATAATTAAAAGCACATACGAGATAGTCAAATTAGGAGTGCAGATAGGAAGTCAAAGATCGGAAGAGTTTCTAATGAAAAAAAGTATAAAACAAGGCGATAGCTTAAGCCCACTGCTGTTTGTCATTATAATGGACAAACTTGTGGAGGAAATAAAAAGACAAGGAGGAAATCTGGACATGATAATTGGGTACAGAAACATGGTGCCGGTCAGATTAAGTAATTTACTGTATGCAGACGATATTGTACTTATAGCAAAATCAAAAAATAAAATGCAGAAACTAATCAACTTATTGGCAAGAGAAATAGAAAATATGAAAATGACAATAAATACAGAAAAAACCAAAGTAATTATAGTAAATGAAAAACAGCGAGAGGGGAGTAACTGCAAGGAATTGAAATGTAATTACAAAACATTAGAAAGAGTAACAACTTATAATTACCTAGGAAGTATCATAACAGAAGAAGGGGAAATAGATGCAGAAGTTAATAACAGAGCAAATAAATCAACAAGATTATACTATTCCTTAAATCGAACAATATTAAGCCATAAACACATTGATATGGACACAAAGCTGCAAATCTACAACAAAATTACAGTCCCAACTATAACTTATGCTAGTGAGAACTGGGTAATGCAGAAAAAACAGGAAACAAAAATAAATGCAATGGAATTGAAATATTTAAGGAAAATAACAGGTAAAACAAAATGGAATAAAGTAAGGAACGAAGAAATCAGAAGCATAACTAATCAAGAACCAATAATATCAAAGATTAAAAAGAAACGATTAAACTGGTATGGTCACCTAGTAAGAATGAAGCAAGATAGAATTGCGAGAAAAGTTATGGAAATAGGAATATCAGGAAACAGACAAAGAGGAAATGGATAGATCAGATTGAGGAAATTGGAAAAAACAAGGGAAAAACATTAGGAGAGATGAAGGCATTAGCCAGGGACAGAAAAAAATGGAAAAAATGGGTACATGAAAAACTCCAATCCGACGCTTGAGAAGGCATAAGGATAAAAGAAAGAAAGAAAGAGATTCAATATTGAAAGTTCTATGGGTTGATGAAAAATTAAAAAAGTTAACCCAGCCATTTTCGATTTAGAAAAAAATAAAATAGGGTTAAGTTGTGCTAGCTTTGTGCTACTTATGCTCCTGGAAAACAATTAGAAAAATTAATTAGAACACCTTGAAAACAAAAATAAGTTGGCCCAACCACCTGGTCATTCTACACAGCAATTCTTTATCGTAAAAATAAAAGTCGTGCTGAGTTGTGGCTGGGCTAACTTTTCTTTGAATTTTTCATCAGCCCATAAAACTTTTAATAATAAAAAAAAAGATAAAATCTTTTGCAGCACAAACCTAGCACAATTCAGCAAAACTTTTATTTTTTTGAATTTCGAAAACGGCTGGGTCAACTTTATCCACATCATGCCATAGCTTACAAATTCAACTTAGCGATGTACATCGTCTACAATATTTCAAGAAACGGGTAATGCTTCAATGTTAAATTAACTCAAATTCCTACCTGGACAAAAAAAATTGAATTGTATAATGTTCCTGGTTCGATCAATTCGGTCCAAAATGGCAGACTCGGCAAAAAAATTCGCAAAATACCCAAAGCGGTTTTTTCTCCTATCACAAAATTTTACGACGAAGTTGTAGATATTGAAAATACCTATATTTTTGCTTCAATGATAAATATTGATTAATCCAATATTTTTTCGAGATATTTTGAAAAACCCGCTAAAATAAGGGGTATTCAGTTTATGTAGCTCATATTAACGGAAAGTATAGCCGATTAGTAGCCAAAAAGGACACATTTTGAAAATTAATAATACATTTTTCCTTTTACGGCTACTAAGTGGATATAATACGAGTACTTTCAGTTAATATGAACTACCCTATACAACTTATTTAACGCACAACAAATAAACGGTTTTAAAGATTAAAACTATTCGCATCTGTGAGATGCCCTGATTAATATTCTATCATAAAATTGTCACTTGTACAGAGTGTAAAGTCTAACTGGAACAAATTCTGTAACTTGATAAATATAGGTTTATCGCAAAATTCCTGAAACACATCAATTTTTATTTTCAATGGGGCATATTACAAAGAGATTTGTTTATCTTTTTAATTATCTGGAGGGGTTGCAGACAACCCCAATTTTCTTTTTTAAATGGAAGGGTAGGTTGATAAACTTTTTATTCGAAAGCTTTTTCAATTGTAAATACAATTCCACTTTTTTTTGTTACTTTTTATAAGCAATGTGTCGGAAAAAAATGAAATAAGGAAATATTTACTCAAATTACTTTAATGTATAGGTACATTTTTTTTCTTGCTTGATAAGCCCAATAAAAAACCTGCTCGATAGTTTTTTGGTCAATTTGAACTGAATGTTATTGATTTGTTAGTACTTGTTTGCATTTCAACGTGTAAATAACAAACGAAAAATAAGAAAATGCCCTATTTAACCGAGGCGCATCGTATCGAAATTTTATTGATGATCGGATATGGGGACAGAAGTCGAACACAGGCTGAAGTAGCTCGTTTGTTTACTGAAGTTCATCCAAAATTACCTTCAATTAATCGAGGTACGATTAGCAAAATTGAAACTCGATATCGGGAGTTGGGCCACGTAAGGGATGCTCCTCGACAAAAGGTTTTAAAAGTTGACGAAGAAGCCCAGTTGAACATATTGTTGGAAGTTGAAGAAAATCCTGTTACTCCAGCTAGGCAAATAGCTCACGTTCATGGTGTCAGTCACACAAGCGTTTTAAAAATTCTTAAAGAAGCCAAAAAGCACCCATATAAGATGCAAAACCTGCAGGAGCTTAACGAAGATGATCCTGATCGTAGACTCGAATTTTGCTAACGAATTATGGCTTCTATCGATGGTTGACAAATTGCTTTGGAATGGGTGCTGTTTTCTGATGAGGCTACGTTCACATTACATGGGCACGTCAATCGGCAGAAGTGCCGTTATTGGGCTGACGAAAATTTTTTTTACTTTATCACAATTTTTATCTTTAGCTTTTATTTAGGGGGTAACATGCGTCTATAGCTGTTGCGCTTTCCAGTAACATAAATTACATCCTTCCTTTCATCGGCGCTATGTGTGGATGTTTGTTGCCCCACTAATAATTACCATCATTTAGGTAAGATGATTGATTATTGTTTTCTTCCTTACCAAAACATTACTTTGTAGCCTGAAGATGACCAGTTAGGGCCGAAACTAGTTGCTCAGCACTTATATATAAAATAAATCTGTCATATTTTGACTTGGAGTTTTTCATTGATCCTTTTAATGATTACATGCCATCGCCTTTTTTCAATTTCATAATGTTTTCGTTGCTCTTTATCGATAGTGAAATCTTTCCTTAAACGTAATTTTTATTTCCTGCCATTTTTGAGCGCTTTTCATATGTTCCATACTATTTTCATGTCGAGAAATATAAATGTGTCTCCAATTAGCCAGTGGTTAATTTATGAGACAACGTACTAAAAACTTTACAAAAGAAGCAGATTATGGATTTAATTTTTTAGTGTACACCAACCTGTCTCTATTAACTTAAATTTTCTTAAATATTGCGAAGATGAGAATTTTCTACTAGTTTCATCAGCTGGAAAGTTTTCCATGATTTGAATAATGCCCTTTGCCACGATTAATTGAATAAGGTGATGACTTAATTGACTCGGCCATGTAGAGGGATCAGCAATATTAATATCGGCAATGGGTGCAGCAATTTCTCTATCTTCGCTTACCGTGTTCAGTTCAGAGTGTGAGTGGGGTGGAATATGCGTTTCAGAGGTGGATGGTTGTTGATCGTCAATAACTATGGCTCTGCCACAAGCTGCTCTCCTTCTGTGGGTGGATTCGGCGAAGAGCAGCTCGGTTTTAAGAATTTTTTCAGCGATCCACTAAGTTTTTCCCGCAGTGCCTTCATTTCCATTCAGCGTTTCTTATATTGGGCTACAGATAATTTTTTTCTACTACCCTCAGTGCACTCGCTCATTTATGATGATAACAAACTATCGATTTGGTAACTGACCCGAAGAATTATTTTAAAACTCATTATGTCTTTTACTTAATTAAAGTCGCCTCACAATAAACATCAAACTGATCTTGCGAACAAGAAAAATTCCGTATACTGCACGTTTAAACACTAAACAGGCACTAATAATAATAATAATAATAAAGCTTAATTTCTTGAGATGACCAGAACTACATTTAACTAACAGCAGAAATGAAATGACTGAAAACTGAAACTGAATTGAAACGGAACGCCTGGATGCTATGTAAAAGCTCATTTTTTGCATCTTTGAAGCACGCACCGCGGATTAATGCAAAAAATAGAAAAACCAATACAAAAGTGACAAAGACGCCGCGTGTCGGCAACTCATAAATCATAACTCGAAAACTGGAATCTATCTACATGGGTATAGTATAATCAAAGTTTACCGAATTCGAATATAATACATATGGTACCTATAATATTATTGGTATAAAAGTATAAAACGATGTGAGATTTTTTTCAAAATAGGTGTAGGTAAATGTATTAAAATCCTTAAATTCGTACAAAGTTTTTATTGCCACATGCCGACTAGTTTCGACTTAACAAAGTCATCTTCGGGGCGGGTAAGCTACAATAATGATGGTAAATATAATATAGCAAATCGAATTCTATCTAAATAACTGTAACTTACCAGTCAATTAAAAAACTTCACACAGGACGGATAACAGCATGAATTCAAAATAAACAGCGAAAACAAGACACGATAACAGAACTAGAAGAACTAACGTTTTAATTAATTTGATCGTTAACATACTCAAGTGAAGATAATTTTTTATAATCTAAAATCCTAAACAGAGGTGGAACTTCAATAGTTGAATTTAAATTTAATGATATAGTATTTTCATTATTAATTGATTTAAACATTTCTTAGTTCTCCAAAGCGTTCAGTCTAGTTCCGTGTTCACAAACATGTAAAATTTTAAAATTGTCATCCACCACAAAAGAATGGTTATTAAATTGCAAATGTCTGTAGAAAACAGAACTATTCCTTGTCAAATGTTCCTGGATTCTCAACTTAAACCTCCTACCACACTGCCCTATGTATTCAGCGGTGCAATTCTTGCAAGTCAATTTATAAACCCCACTTCTATCAAATTGTGAAATTGGGTCTTTGGTTCGAGAAAAGATAGTTTTTATGTTTAGTGGAGTTTTAAAGGCTACTTTATATTCTGTTCTATTTTGAATAATGTTGGCCAATTGATAGGAAAGTGGACCGTAGTAAGAAATTCTAACAAATTTTTGTTGTTCCCTTTTGTCTAATGCATATGAGTCATTTATTAAAAGCTTATCCGTCTTTCTGTTAACTAAATTGTCAATTAGAGTTGTGGAGCAACCGTTTTTAACTCATCAGTACATATAGGAATAAAAAAAAGCCGATGAAAGTATGACCTGAACGACGACAGCTTCTGCTGAAAAGGATGATTGCTGTCACTAGGATAACATGAGGTGTAGAAGTATTATTTCTATATATGCTAAAAGAAACGTGCTGATTAACCCTCTTCAAAGATAAATCCGTTTAAAACGGTGGTTTTTTAAATTTTATTAACAACTTACACATAGACCTCAAATTTACTTTGGAATTGGAAAATAACTTCACTCTCAATTTCTTGGATTTATCTTTGAAGAGGGTGAATCAGCACGTTTCTTTTAGCATATATAGGAATAATACTCCTACACCTCATGCTATTCCTAGTGACAGCAATCATCCTTTTCAGCAGAAGCTGTCGTCGTTCAGGTCATACGTTCATCGGCTTTATTTTATTCCAATATGTACTGATGATTTTAATAAAGAATTAGAAACAATCAAACTTTTAGCAGTTAAAAACGGTTACTCCACAACTCTAATTGACAATTTAGTTAATAGAAAGACGGATAAGCTTTTAATAAATGACTCATATGCATTAGACAAAAGGGAACAACAAAAATTTGTTAGCATTTCTTATTACGGTCCACTTTCCTATCAATTGGCCAACATTATTCAGAATAGAACAGAATATAAAGTAGCCTTCAAGACTCCACTAAACATAAAAACTATCTTTTCTCGAACCAAAGACCCAATTTCACAATTTGATAGAAGTGGGGTTTATAAATTGACTTGCAACAATTGCACCGCTGAATACATAGGGCAGTGTGGTAGGGGTTTAAGTTGAGAATCCAGGAACATTTGACAAGGAATAGTTCTGTTTTCTACAGACATTTGCAATTTAATAACCATTCTTTTGTGGTGGCTGACAATTTTAAAATTTTACATGTTTGTGAACACGGAACTAGACTGAACGCTTTGGAGAACTTAGAAATGTTTAAATCAATTAAGAATGAAAATACTATATCATTAAATTTAAAATCAACTATTGAAGTTCCACCTCTGTTTAGGATTTTAGATTATAAAAAATTATCTTCACTTGAGTATGTTAACGATCAAATTAATTAAAACGTTAGTTCTTCTAGTTCTGTTATCGTGTCTTGTTTTCGCTGTTTATTTTGAATTCATGCTGTTATCCGTCCTGTGTGAAGTTTTTTAATTGACTGGTAAGTTACAGTTATTTGAATAGAATCCGAATTGCTATATTAAATTAACCATCATAATTGTAGTTTACCCGCCCCGAAGATGACATTGTTAAGTCGAAACTAGTCGGCATGTGGTAATAAGAACTTTGTATGAATTTAAGTATTTTAATACATTTGCCTACACCTATTTTGAAGATGGTTTCGTATTCTAGTGGATTTGCTTCAGAAATGAGATTTTCTTGTTATAAAAGTGACAAGAAAATCTCATTTCTGAAGCACATCCACTAGAATACGAAACCATCTTCAAAATAGGTGTAAAAGTGAGAAAGATTAGTGGTGGAATTGCTACTTGGTGAAGTGTTAAATTTGCTCTGGATTAAAGTCTATCTAAATCAGTGAATTTTCAGTTTTAAAATTCTAATAAGTGCATCGTTGTATTCAGTGAACCTCTGTATGCTCCTGTTGCTAAAGGCAAGTAATAAAATCTAAGATTTGAGCTGTTCCATTGACATTTTTTGTGGGAAACCATTTAAATAATTTAATAACAACAGATTTGCTGACCAGTTTTTTTACTGAAATACCGAATTTATTCCACCACGGCATAATTTTTATTTAAAGTTCTTGAATAAAAGTGAATATAAATTCGAGAAAGTGTACTACCTAACATCATAGTGCACCATTGTGTGTATTTGAGACTCGTAAGTCTCGATAAATCGCACGGGCCAGGACCGTACTCAGGTACACATGACTCGTGCCAAAAGTTTCAAATATTGAATTGAGTCCACCAAAATCGGGGATTTCTGACTACAGGAATCCCCAAACCACAACGATGGATACCAGAATAGAGAAATCTAACCAACACACCGAAAGAAACATGTCATATTCTTCAGTACTTAGTAAACAACAGCCAACAAAATTTCCAGAGAAGAACCAAGCTATAATATTTCCTGCGATTGAAGGAACCAAAATCCAAGAATATCTCCTAGCCTAAGGAATACTCGTCAACCCTAAACACATTCTGTTCGCATCTAGAATTTCGAATAATAGAATTTGTAGTAACTACTTTTATGAATGACCACGGTACAATTGGTGTCAACAACCAAATTATACGAGCCATTGATAACTCCATCTGAATGTTTGATCCTATCTAACGTGAGCCCAACAATCCCACATTCACATTTAGAGCAAGCCCTACAACAACTTGGCCTCAGCCTATTATCCCCTATATCCTTTCTCAGAGTCAACATGACCAATCCATATTTTGCACATATAATGAGTTTCAGAAGGCAAGTCTACATTAATCCTCCCGAAAATATTGTCATCCCGGAGTCTATGTTGGTCAACCATGAAAATACCTCCTATCGAATATTCTTATCATTAGATAATCTAACCTGCTTCAAATGCAAGCAAAATGGTCATATATCTTCTCAATGTACAACTGAGACACCTGAACATCTAAATGAACCCCCTGCAATGCCCCCTCCCGAAAATCCAGAAGAACCGCCAGAGTATACTACAACATCCCTAATTCCAGAAGATTCCCCCATCACTCCCGACCAAGACAACCTGACTAATGCATCGAATAAGAGGAACCTCTCAGAAATATTAACTCCTACGGAAGATACACCATCTGACCCATTCCGAAAACCATCGTCGAGTATAAGTAAGAAAAGTCGCTCTGAAACCAAGTTTCGAAGAACACATGCAAACAACTAAAGCATACATTGATTCAGAAAATTTTGTAATCAACTACAATCAACTCAAAGACTTTTTTGAAAATGTATACGGCTCTAACGACCCTCTGAGTGTGGCGAAACAGTTCACAACCGATGTGCATGGTCTAATTCATATGCTGAGTAGTGTGTACCCATATTTTAAAGACAGATGTATCAAAAGTAGGTGTACCAAAATTAAGAAAAAATTATCGAAACAGTTGCTAGCAGAAGTATCGCTAACTTCAGATTCCGAAAGCGACGCATCGTCACAAGAAACACATTAATAATATCAACATCATTCAATGGAACCTTAATGGGTTCTTCACACAACAAGAAATGCTAAAACTGATTATCTCCGAAAACGAACCCTCGATCATATGTTTACAGGAGACCCATTTTAAACAAGACTACTCACAAAATCTGAGGAACTATCTTTGTTTCCATAAAAACAGACCAGATTAAAACATAGCAAGCGGTGGCGTCGCTACTTACATACACCAAACTTACGGTGCAATCGAAATCCCTATAACAACCCACCTTGAAGCAGTTGCCATTAAAATTTTGGACCCTAAAGAGATAAATATATGTAATATCTACATTCCACCAAATCGTGACGTGACATACGAGGAGCTGAATGATCTCTTTCAGCAAATACCCAAACCGAGATTATTATTAGGAGACTTCAATTGCCATAACACCCTATGGGGATGCGACTCCACACATACAAGAGGTCGTATATTAGAACATGTTATCGATGATAACAATATCACGTTACTTAACAACGGAGAAAAAACTCGTTTCAACTCGTTTTCAGGAAACTCCAGTGTTATAGATCTCAGCATTAGCGACCTCTCACTCCACACTCAATTCAATTTTACCATCTTTCCCTATCTATATGGCAGTGACCACTTTCCCATCTTACTCACAAGTTCACAGGATGTTGTAGAAGAACCTATTGTGACAAAAAAATGGAAACTAAAAAGAGCTGACTGGAATCTTTTTGCAAATATTATAGAAACCAAGGTTAGTCACTTCCACATGCGAGATAGTATCGATGAATGTGTTGATGATATTACCAAAATCATAACGGATGCAGCCCAACTAGCAATAGGAAAGACAAAGCAACTGAACAACCACACTCCCGTTCCTTGGTGGAATCAAGAATGCGACCAGGCCATAAAATCCTCTAAACACGCTTTCAATAGACTAAAAAGGCACCACACACCAAGAAACCTGATAACTTTTAAGAGTCTGAGGGCAAAAGCTCGATGGATCATGAAAAAAAGTAGAAAAGAATCATGGGCAAGATATGTATCATCCATTAGCAGTTCAACACCACTAAGTACGATCTGGGACAAAGTGAAACGTATTAAATGTAATAAAACAGACCATGGAATCTCACGGATTGAATATCAGGGAAAATCAACTTCCAGTTGTACCGAAATTTCTCAGACATCTATGAAAAGAATTCTAACAGTGCAAACTAAACACCCGAATTTCTGAACTACAAAAATAATGAAGAATCTGAAGGGATTGATGTTTCCCAAGATGAAATGAACCCTTTGAATGTACCTATATCCTATGAAGAATTCCTCGAAGCTCTGGTTTCTTTCAAAAACTCCAGCCCAGGACCTGATGATATCCCGTTCATTTTCCTACAAAACATGCCAGATACAGCTAAGCATATTCTCCTGAAAATATTTAATAAGATATGGACAGAAGGGGTCTTTCCTGAGAAGTGGTCAGAGGCAACCATAGTTCCGTTAATAAAACATGGTAAACCAAAGACAGATCCTCAATCATACAGACCAATATCCTTAACTTGTACAATGTGCAAGCTGATGGAAAAAACTGTTAACAATCGACTCACTTGGTTCCTGGAGAAAAACCACCTGCTCACACCAAAACAAAGTGGTTTTAGGAAATGTAAATCAACATCAGACAATCTAATTAACACCATAGCAATCTTCTTCGATATTAGTAAAGCTTATGACATGGCCTGGAGATATAACATTCTTAGAAAACTGAGCTTCTGGGGTATAAATGGCAACCTTCTAAAATTTGCTGAAAACTTCGTGGGAGAAAGATTCTTCAGAGTTAAAGTTAATGGAACACTTTCCGGGAAAAGAGTGCAACAGAATGGTACCCCTCAAGGTTCGGTTTTGAGCGTCACCCTCTTTCTAATTGCGATAAATGAAGCTGTAAAGAATATCAAACAACCTGTAGAAGCTAGCGTTTATGCTGACGATCTTGTGGTATACTCGCGAGGAAAAAATCTTACCACAATCCAAAATAACTTGCAGGAGGCAGTGATTTCGATTGAGAGTTGGCTGAAATGCACTGGTTTCAAAATGTGCCCAGAAAAAACTAAGTGCATGTTTTTTACTAAAAAAAGAGATCTAGCACTGCCTAATCTGAAACTATGTGGCCGGAATATCCAAGTGGTGGAACAGATGCGTTACCTAGGAATGTTTTTCGACAGAAAGTTAAACTGGAATGCCCATCTTAACCATCTCAGAACATCATGTCAGAGCGGCATCAATCTACTGAGAATTCTGTCAAACCAAAATTGGGGTTCCGACAGACAAACGCTCTTACTTCTCTATCGAGCTCTAGTAAGATCCAAAATCGATTATGGCTCTATAATATATGCCTCAGCAAGTAAATCAGTTCTGAAAATTGTTAACACGGTACACAATACAGCAATACGGCTGGCCCTTGGAGCATACAGGACAACTCCCGCTGAGAGTCTCTACAGTGAAGCTGGGGAGCCATCATTGCAGCTGCGACGACAGCAGCTGAGCTTAGCGTATGCATCTTTAGTCTCTACTGATAGTCAGCATCCAGTATATCATAACACCTTTTCAAACCGTTTTCGCGATCTGTATGAAAACCGAAGAAGACTAACATACCCTTTCTATCAGAGGATCAACAAGTTCAGTTCCGAATTGAATGTGACTTTCCCAGTTACCCTTCCCAACAACAACTCAGACACGCCACCTTGGCTTATTGCCTTGCCACCATGCAACCTATACCTCTCCAAATTCAACAAATCTGAAATTATTCCTAGTCTGCTTCACAATCATTTCCTCTCATCAATAAATGAATATTGTGATTATACTCACATCTACACAGACGCGTCCAAGTCAAACCAAGGAGTAGCATCAGCTTTTTTAAGCCCGAATACATCCAGTGCATTCAAACTAC
Organism: Galeruca laticollis; assembly: GCA_963921935.1. Taxonomy (NCBI): domain Eukaryota; kingdom Metazoa; phylum Arthropoda; class Insecta; order Coleoptera; family Chrysomelidae; genus Galeruca; species Galeruca laticollis. The sequence continues at coordinate 91,140,248 of OY998178.1, read as the reverse complement.
CTCCACAATGCAGCATTTATAGTGGTGAACTTTTTGCAATCCTTCAAGCAATCAAATACGCCGCTCATTAAGATATCCACAATACTTTAATTCTTACAGATTCGTTAAGCTCGTTACAAGGTATACAACTCATTTATTCAGATCATCCCCTGACAAGGCTCATCAAAGAGTATGTTCACACAATTAGGGAAAAATCCAGACGATTGGTCTTCATGTGGGTCCCGTCACATGTTGGGATATCTGGCAATGAGCGGGTTGATAAAATTGCACGTGAAACCATGAATGAACCAATCTTTCAAAAGCAAGAGAGAGTACCGTATACTGATCTGAAAAAATATATGAAATATGTGGTCTCTAACTACTGGTCATCTGTCTGGGCAGAATCTGGAATGAAACTTAAAGAAATTAAAGATGATATCAAACCATGGAGAAACATCCCTAGCCAAAGAAGACACCAAATAATAATCACCCGTTTGCGCACTGGACATACAAAGTATACCCATGAACACTTGCTGAAAGGAGAAGAAGACAAAATCTGTGATATGTGTCAGGTGCCAATGTCAGTTAAACATTTCATGGTCGAGTGTCCGAGGTTCGCGGAACAACGCCGGACGTACAGTATAAGTGCAGATTTAAAATCAACTCTTGGTGTGTACTGTAATTTTGAAAACACAATCGGATTCCTCTCTGAAATAGGTTTAGTCAACAAAATGTAAATTACTAAGCTCGTTACCATGTTGCTTATTACTGATTCCTATCTTTGATATGATGCTATTCAAATAGTATTGTATGTTATAGTGACGTTACCAGCCTAAATGTTATTTCATGTTACTGTTATGTTATGTTGCTAATAACCCTAGTGGTGGATGCAACTATTATTTTCTAAATAAAAAAAAAAGTGAGAAACTTTGTAACGGTAACCAAATATTTGGCGTCTGCGTGTGCGGCATTTACTGCATACCCGCCAGGAACGGCCCTGAATTCCTAGAAGAATTTCTAAAATTTAACCATTGATAATATATTTTCACCTGGTATATTTCGTCAAGTAAGAATTAATACAGGTATAAAATTCTTTTCAAATTTTAATTGGTTTATTTTTCTACTTCTTACGTTATCCTTAAACGTAAAACTTCCCTAACTGATTTAATTTTGAACGGAGGAAAAAAGTCAAGATCTTGACATTTTTTATGTAAAATTTAAAGCACTACAATTTTATTAAGAATTGTTTTGTCTAATTTAGAGTAATTGCGATAAAATACTTTTAATGCTGTTTTTAGTTCAACCCTTTCCGAGGGTTGCAGACACTAAAACTTTTACACATTATTATTGTATCTTTGAAACTATATTATATCAAAAATGCAAAGTTGTGCCAAAAATTTTGATTTCATACCTTTTTTTACTGGACTAAATTGATAAGAAGTAGTTTCAGATTTTTTAAATCCTTTTGCTTTGGGATATATCAAATGTATTACGTATTTTTCGGACACACTGTATAACTAACAATAACTAAAATAAAATATTTGAAGCAAAAATAAAACAACAATAATATGTAAATAATTATTAAATTTATTTACAAAATATAAAGAAATAAATAAATATACAATATGGAAAATAGAATGAACATAAATAAAATATATTTAAAACATAATATTAAAACTTGCAAATTCACACGAGAAGATTTCTTGAATAACTGTTTGTGATCTCGACATAAAATCTCTTTTGTATTGCCTATACTTCCAACAAAATCAACAATTTCAAATCCAAAGTAGTGTATGGGACAGGTAAACGAAAAACCCTTTAGTGTTTTAAATGAAACTTACAGTTTGTAGATAATTCCACAATATATTGAAAAAATGTTGAAAATTCTAAAAAATTAACAAATGTTTCAATTTTCAATATATCGTGGAATTAGCTAGAAACAGCAAGTTTCATTTAAAATACTAATATGAGTAGATTCCACGAAGTAAGGGTCGAGACAGTTAATTTCATTAAAAAACCCTTTCGTGTATCGAACAAAGATATTCGATATACAAAATAAAACAAAACAAACCTTAAAAAGATTAAATATCTTAAAAATAAAAACTAATTGTAAATTTTATAGTTCATAAATTCTTCAGAGAGTTTTTGTATATTTTCTAATCAACAATAATTTAAAATTCAGATTTAATTATCACAGAAACATACCTAATTTTGTATTAATTCAATAAAGACTGGCCATATTTATAAAACATGATGTCTTATAACTTTGGGAGAAAATTATTATAACAAACTCGGCCCTACAAAAAGTATTTCTACCTTGTATTCTTTAACCTTCAATGTATATTTGACAGGTCCTAGCTTTGCCTCTATTAAGGTACATTTAGGTCTGACATTTTTAGGTCTGACATTTATATCTGAGAGTTGTTTCATTGTAAACAGATATGACGTCATCCACATTTTTTTTCGTACGATAGTCTAATTTTTGGTTACGCAGTTTGTCCGAAACTGTTTTAGGCGAGCTCCAGCTTTTAAACCGTTTGTATTCAATGAAGTAGGGGGGATAAGTTAAAGTCGTAACGAAATACGTTTAATGATGAGAGGTCTTATTATCAATTCTTTAGCAGCCCTTATTGATTTTGAAACTTTATTTCGCATAAATCAAAATCTGTAAATATTGCCATGTAATTCCCACACTGTTTTAATTTAATCCGAGATTTGGGACACGCTCTTTAATTATCAATTACTTAACCGTACATAAAAAATGTGCTCTTTCCGATTTCCCAATAAAAATTTGGGTTGACTTTAAAAAAAAGTGGAGTCGACGTCATTATTACCTACGCAAATCATCCTGTATATTTAAATTTTATTGAAAACACGTAAAAATAATAACAAAAAATTACCTGCACGATCGTTTTTTCAAAAAGTATTTCGTTACGATATTAACTACTTCTGTTGCAACTGTATGAACTTTTTTAATTAGTAGATACTATTTGTCAACACACCACTCTACACGTTATCATAGTTGCTGAATTTATGTTTTGTTATATAAAAAAAATAGTCGTTGAATGGTTTTGGATCCATTTTTCTGCCTTTGTAGTTGAAATGTGTTTTTCTACTACCGCTACTAAAACCGCACTTTGAACACGGGTTTGACATGCACAAAACGACTCTTTAAACACTAGTGTTTAAAATGCGAAAAGTCACATCTCGTTTATCTTTTATTTTTTAAACTTCAAATCAAGTGTATCTTTTGTATGTTAAATTTCATGCTCCTTGATAATTTTGTTATTCTACGTCATTTGATTTATCAGTCAGCTGTCAGCCATCGTCCGTCATGTAATGAATATAATTCAAATATAATATAATGTTTTCCTTCCCGCGGGCGAAGAAAAAGTATAGTAACCACCTCGTGCTAAAAACGTCTTTAGTCACTCGTTTCACAAGGAACTCGTGACTAAAGTAACCTTTTGGACACTTGGTACTTAATAGACTATTATAAATGTAAATGTCAATAACTGTCAAAAGTTGAGCGTCTCGTAGTTTCGATCTTGACGCATAGTTTTTTCGATCAAGTTCGCCTCATTTTAATAGTCCTACCTATTATAATAATCAACGAGTGTATTTTTGGAAGTTTTGTTGTAACGGGGTGTGTAACCGATATATATATATATATATATATATATATATATATATATATATATATATATATATATATATATATATATATATTATAATATATATTTTATGTTACTTTGATAATTTTATCTATGATTTGTCTATGTTTTTATACTGTTTATGAATTGTTGAATTGGCTAGCTCAGGTTAAATATGATTTGTTTTCTTTATTTATTATTTTAATGGAGAACATGAAAAACTTACTCTCGTTGGGTTCATGATAATTAAAATATAAGAAATTTGCATTTATCAAATATTACCTTATCATTGTTTCCTACAAAAATAGTGTGAGTGTTAGCGCGGAACATACCCATTCAACCTCTATGATATCATACCTTTGTCTATCATCAATATATGACATAAATAAAATGCAGAAGAGTCAAAATTTAGTATATATAATTATGAATCATCGAATTGAAAAACATTATAATCACTAACGAAAAGCTTCAGTTAAACAAATTATTATTATAAACAACTATACATAAATTGAAAATTCTTATACTTAAAAAAATTGTTATCCGTTAAATTTGGCCAAATTAGTTATATATATATATATATATATATATATATATATATATATATATATATATATATATATGTCTGAATTGTTTTAAATGGTACCATATAAATTATATATACACTGACCTGTTCATAACACTTGGAAGTCTCTTTATGTGCACTCTATTCCTGTTCTCCCCTCCTGGAATGAAGCTGGACTCTCTTCAAATTGTGGAAATAAATTCGCTAGTTTGTATCGCAGGTAAGTCAATATAATTTATTAAATTGTTCTTCTCACTTGACTTAAAATGTTTTGCGATGATCCTAAATGCTTTTAATCAAATACATGAGACTATCATGTAGGAATTTACTTAAAATTCACACATAGCGTCCCTTCTCAAATTCAATAGTTGATAATTTCCACAAATAATTGTTATTTATAAATATTTTTTTCTCTAAATGTTTCTTAGGTTATACTTTATCATTTATATTCAGTTTTTACTTAAATTTCAAACAATTTTTACTTATTTTAGTTAAATTTTTAGAAAGATTTTCTTACATGTCCATTTTCCTAAGCATCACACCACACACTCCTTTTGTTTTTCAAATCAACAAACTTTTGTTGCTAGTCTTGGTATTTGAAACAAAACACTACTGAGTTGCTAGATATTTCACAGTCTTTTTATTGAATGTTTAATAGTTAATTTAATTGTCTTCTTCTTATTCCTATTGTTATTAATTATTTGTGTAAAATTTCAATATAATTCATTATATCTATTTGCATGTGAACAATTTCCAAAATATATCTTATATTTATTTACAATGATAGTATCTATCCCACTTTAAATTTTAAATATCAATGAATTTACAATCATTACGTCCTTAAAATCTTTCATAATGCCTTTCAATTCATTTCTTATATATAATTTACCAATTATCTCCTATGAACTTGTCTTATCATTTAATACAATTACATATTTTTAAACATTCCATCCGCTTTGCAAATATTTAATATTTCAAAATTCTAACTTACTTCTGTGGTTGAATATATTTCTATGTTTTAGTTCTATGCTACATGACGTGACGTTGTATGTAGTGACAGTTCAATGATTTCATTTCAACCAATGTGATAACTTATCTGTATATGAGTATCAAATATCCTGTAATAATAATAATTTCATGTTCTTTTCAGATTCATTTTGATATTCTAGATAAAATATACATATGATCAACTGTGCTGCTAATAAAAACAATATGAATTTATAATTTACCAAGGATGGATTAAAATTTATGACTCATTGTTTACAACTGAAATCTAAGGTAACGATTTTCAATATTATTGATGTATTTATATAGTTATAAAGGCTAATTGATATCATAGGTGTTTGATTTGGTATGAGATATATTTCTTACTTATAATTATACGTATAAATGATAATTCTGTCTGTCTGAAGAAAGTAATCTCTATTCACCATCTGACAAAGTTCAAATTTCATATATTTGTGTCTCATTCTCTTTAATATTTACTACGATAAGTTCAATATATATATATATATATATATATATATATATATATATATATATATATATAGATATATATATATATATATATATAGATATATATATATATATATATATATATAACATCTTTTTTATCGGAATAAAGACACCCGTGTTTTTAATCTTTGAAACCCAGGAGTACCACATAAAACGGGTAGTTTTTTGTTGGCTCCATAACTTCATTGAATACAATCGTTTTAAAACTAGAGCTCGACTAAAGCAGTTTAACTTATGTAACAAAAAAATAGACTATCGTACGTAAAAAATGAGTTTATTCAAAATCTGCAATAAAAATTGGGGGTTTCTATCTAAAAAAAATGTGTGTATGTATATGTGTGTTTACATAGAACAACGCAGCCCTCACAAATAAATGTCATGTAATAAACATCAAATGTAAACGTACCTTTAGATAATAGTGTCTAAATTACTATTTAATGAAGAATTATTTTGATGCACATCATCAGATATAACGATAGTTGTAGTTTCCGTGTCATTGTCACTGAAAATTAATTTTTCACTTTTACTAATATTATTATCATTTACAATATCATAATTATTTTCTTCGACATCGGTGTCGTTGACTACAGTTATTACTTCTAAATTATCAGTTGTCGTTGAAATAGTAGCGCTAAATGTATTATTTAAATTATCATCACTACTATTACTTATTTTTGTATTATTATCTGTTTCTTTATCCGTATATAAACCCATATAATAATCGAATTGAGCGGAAAACTGGTTTGTCTTCTCTATAAACTTACCCGTCATCTGCTGCAGCTGAGGAAGGTATTTTGTCCAAAAGGCACACTGCTTAAGCCTAGGTCCCCTACCTGTAGCAGTCGAATTCACGTCTAATGTAAGATATTCTCTGCCGTAAGTCGTGTGCAGAGGCCAGAAAGTAGGCGTCCAGACACCGTTCGGGCTTAAACTTGGGTTACCTACAATAATCAACAGAAAGAAGGTGATAGGAGGGCGGCAACAACGATATACCTTTATAAACCAAACAAAAAGAAAAATAAGTAGAAACAATTTAATTCTTAACAAATTATCATAACACTAGTAATAAAATATTCCGGTACAGTGGCGGCTAATATATAAGCGCTCCCAAAAATCTTCGAATTAACTAAACTACTTCCTTTTATCAAATATAAAATTTATAATATATTTTATACGGCATTCGCATTGTCAGCTGTAAGCCAAGCGTAAGTAAAGTCCACCAGTGGAATAACGAACCTATTTCGCACGATCGTTGATATTTTATATAGCTGAACCATACAAACGTGCTCTGCGAGCTCCTTCAAACACCCACGCTTCACATTTCTTCCCCTTGACGGTCTAAAACTAAGTCGTCATTTTAACAGGATAGGTCGTTGCATTTAGTACAGCGCACTGTGGCATCCGGCTGGATTTTACGTCGTAGCGAGTTTAACGTATAGTGCAGGTGTTTCTGTGTACTGTTGACAATTATTATATAAACTGTGAATTATGGAGGTGGTCTTCAATTTAATTAATGTAAAGAGATTTTTAAAATATGCATGTGAAGAAGAGATATAATTAAAATCAAAAGGTAGGCCATTACCAGATATTACTATCGAAAAAACTGGTGTAAGTAGAGGAAAAAGTTATATACGTAAATTTATAGAGATGTTTATTTAAAAAACGAATGGATTTGTGGATGTAACAAAAAATGCTTTATATTATTTCCTCTGTTTCATTTTTGGTTGCGATAAAACATTTGAGTTTGAAAATAAAAAGACACGAAAACTCAAAAATCCATCTTCATAATTGTATGGAATTTGCGTTCCTAGAATCAACTAATATTATGGCTCAATTTCGGCTTATTGGTTAAATTTACAGAAACATAATGAAAATTTGTCGAAGAATCGATATATTTTATCAAAAATTATTAATTGTGTTAAATTGTGTGGAGCTTTTGAATTGGCTCTTCGGGGACATGATGAGAAAAATACATCTGAGAATCCGGAAATATTTCGTGGGTTTATTATATATTATTATTTATTATATTAAAATACAAACAGTTAATTAAAACTGATTATCTAAAATCCATCCCTATAAGGGATTAATAAATATTAAAAATTACAAATCCAACATGATGTTGTGAAATCGGCAGGCTGAAAAATCAACTTGTGCGCACAGACGAAGTACCGTTGACATGGAACCTACACAGACAGACCATGTCATTCCAAGTTCTTCTTACCATCCACACCAACTTAAAATGGCAGCTTTTAATTGTTATGTCCATAGGCTTCTAAATATTTCATTGTCAGAGATTGATTATCATTCAGAGGTGAGTGTTCTGAAGCAGATAGCAGTTAATAATCAGTACAATCCACACATCATTGACCGTCTCATTCGCAAGGTTATTAATAGAAGAGAGCCGAATTTCGCTTTTCCTAAGGTGGATTCGGTTGACAGGTTCTTTTCCATTCCTTTTATGAATAACATTTCAAACAAAATAGCCAGGCGTATTAACAATTATATAGAAGAAGTAAAAATCTCTTACAGAACGTGTAACGTTGTGGGTAGACATTTGGTGAATTCTAAAGATGGAATTGATAAGCTTTCAAAAAGTGGAATTTATAGGCTTCAGTGTGGTGATTGTTAGGCAACGTATATTTGTAGAACTTGTAGACCTTTGAAAACTCATATATAATTGTTGGTTGAGATTCTTGTTGGTTTCCTTAATTAGATTTGATATAAACTGATTCGCCCCCCTTTGCCCTCCCTCCTTGATCATATTAATTAAATCCGGTTGAAAGTTGGGTTCTCATTAGACCATCACCTTGATTTGGGTCTTATATTAAGGTTGACGGTTCTATAACTTCTTCCTGTTGTGTTCTTTGAGTTTGGTATTGATTGACCCTTATAGATTAATGAGATAACTTCACAATCATTCTTTTCTTTCATTGGATTCGGTCATGTTAGTATTTCATCACACAACTTAATAACCTCTTGACGTTATTTTTCATAGACAAAATACTGATTCCTTAAGTCTCATTGACAAATTGAGTTTATGGACTTGCATTCGATTGTTTGTTCTGGTTAATTACTCTCCATTTCTGTGGGGTTGAGCTGTTAAGGTTAAACTTACTAATTTGTTGATTATCTCATTCCTTTATTGAGTTCAGTTCTCATTAGACCGGTCTTAATAATTAACGAGTTGGGGTTTCCTCTTTAGTCAACACTTCAGGGGCTTGCTATGCTTCTTTATCACATTTGCTTGAATTAGGTTCTTAAGAGTTGGTTCCCATTAGACTGTCCTCTCGACTTGATTCTTATTATGTGGTTTGTGGATGGTAAGTCATTCCTGTTTTCATTGAATAACTTTTTCTTGTTTGAATTCATAGACAAATAGTTTTGATCGTTCAGTTCTCATCAACACATTGAGTTTTATATATTTCTTTTGCGATCGATTGTTTCGATGCGTTCCGCTTTTGTTGGCAGATTTTTTGAGGTTTATCTGTTTATTGGCATACAGTCTGTTTAATTCACTAATTCAATAAACCTCTCAGCTCTTTATTATTATTGGTTTGCATTGAACTGCTTTAATGATGGAATTGAGTTGGGTCTCTCTTTGTTTCTTATATGTGCCTCATGATAGGGGAGGTTGGGGCAATGTGAACTATCTAAGATAACAAATTGTATAGCCTCATTATTAAGATGAAATTTGAAATTGTAATGAACTCACATTGTTCAGTGAACCTTGTACTATCATTATGAACTTACCCGACTTCATTTTTAAAACTTGTTTGTTAAAAAAAAATCTGAATACATGTCTGAAGTTCATATTGCCCCATGGGGTGGGGCAATATGGACCACAAAAAGGAAATTCAAAATTAAATCTTTATTTAGGTATAGAACATAAAAATAATGGTACTACCAACTTAAAAATACGAGTACTTGAAATATTAACATTCTGCACAAAATTCACATTTAAATGCCTCGTCATCTTCAGGGTCCAATCCTGCGCAGGCTTCATGAGCCCATCTTAAACATCCGCAGCAGCGCACCCAATCTTCTTCGGCCATTGATGTTGAGTACAACTCATTACAATAAAAACATTCTGCATCGTGGTCTCCCTCGTCTGCATCTTCATCTACAATTTTTTTTTGCTTTTCTTTATCTGATTTAGAAAGACTGTTCTTAGACTCTACTTTTTGTTTCTCTGGTTCATTTTCTTGATTATCAATTTTTCTTTTAACTGTTTCCTTTTTCTTTGCTTCTTTTTCCTCTTTTATTTTTAGTTCAGCTTCTAACTCCAATTTATAAGGACTAGATGTTAATATTGCTGCTTTGCCATTTTTATTTTTCCGTAATGGTTTACTATTTGATTTAGTAGTCTTTGGAAGTGGACGAATGTCGATAGGACTTCTGACCCAAAACTACTTTTCCTTTGGTTTTCTGTAGAGCGAAGACATGCTGATGCTGAAGGAACTTCTTTTTCCAGCTTAGATTGTATGGGCTGTGATAGAGTCGTGCCGGCAGTAGATGTTGAAGCCGTTGCTTTTTTATAGTTACAATGTGAAGGATCGTTTGAAGTAGATTCTGTAGTAGGCGCTTCATCCAACTTACATTGTGTGATCTTCGATAAGGTGCTCCCTGCAGTAAAGGTTGGAGACATTATTTCTTCCTTTTCAGATTGTGGCAGTTCGTTTGTCGCTAGATTTTTGTCAGTAACAGCAGACGGGGCAAAGTCTAAATCTGTGAAAATATTTGGATCATAGGGAACTAATCCACACTTTTTAAAAGCGTTAATAGCCGTTAAGGAGGTTGCTGCTTGTAAGTACGCATCACCAAAAATTTTGGCGATCTGAAAGACCGTGACAACTCTGCCTGGATGATTATTCAAAAACTTTTCCAGAGCCATATCGTAGTAGCGTGCTAATGGGGCCATGAAACTGACATCTGTTGGCTGCATACGATGAGTGCTGTGGGGCGGCAAGCAAATAATATGTACATGTTTAGTTCTGGTTATATCAATCACATCAATATTTTTTGTGTGGCTACTATGCCCATCTAAAATTAGTAAAACGGGATCATCGTCGGTGAGTTTCACCTGTTGAACGAAATGCTTAAACCAGACTAAAAATATGTCGGTATTAATCCAGACATTTTCACTGCATGCAAATATTGTTCTAGGTGGTGCGCCATCTTGGAGTTCGACCTTCATCCTTTTCCTTGCAAAAATTAATAATGGTGGTACAAAGTTTTCTGATGACGACATACAAATAACTGCTGTGGTGGTTCCACTTCTATCTGCAGAGGTGAGACGGCCAACTTGCTTCCTTCCCTTTTTAGCTAATATTTTACTGTTACATTTTGGAACAGTGCCTAACCCGGTTTCATCACAATTGAATATTCTAGTTAATGCGATATTTTTAGAACCCAAAACGTTTTTGTATAGGTCAAAAAATTGCTTGACATTATGGCGGTTAAAGGCTTGAGCCCTTGCAGCAGAAGTCGACTCGGGTTTGCGCAACGAAATATTTGGATGACGGTTACGAAATCCATAAGTCCAATCAAGGCCAGCTAGTATTTTGGTGTTATTAAATGTATGCTCTATCTGATTTTTTTCTGCTAACTGAAAAGCAAGAGAACGAAGGTCAAGCAATGTAATGCCAAAGAACCTGGTTTCCATATCCAGAATATAATTTTCCAATTCTTCCTCCTGTTGTTTGGTAAACACAGGTTTATAAAACCCCAAACCTTTTTCGTTAGGTAAAATTCTTTTGTTGTTCCTTACATCGTCGAATTAATGTTGCTTTTGGAATATTAAAACATTTACTTGCCTTCAAATAGCCCATTTGTCCGCTTTTAACTGCTTTAATAGCATTTTCCATTGCAACAAGTGACCATGTTTGTTTCTCCGTTTTCCTTCTATAATTACGGCCATCTTGACTAGGCACCTGAAAACAAGGAAAATAAAATTAGATATATAAAAATGTACTTGGGGTAATGTGGACCACTAACGGTTCAATTTGCCCCACATAGACAATAAATTGAACACGTGTAGTTTATATTCAATGTTTATAAAAAATCGTAACATTGCCGTTTGGCATATATTAAGCACACTCTAAACAACGTATGGAGACTAAAAAATAGATAAAAATACATTACTTACCAAGCAATTCTGATATAAAGTCAACACTTTTGTTAGATCGACGCTTCCGCAAATCACGTTTTGGCTCTAAACTCTGATAAACAATCCTCTACGGCTGCCAAGTTCTTACTGAGTATCGGTAGGACCCGTATGCACATAAGTAGAATCGAATCTGCTGCATTGCTGCCGCTGTTATGAAAAAAACCTAGGTGGTTTACATTGCCCCCGTAGTCCACATTGCCCCAACCTCCCCTGAATAGGAAAGAGGGATGTGGTTACTCTTTATCACAGTTGCTTGACTCGGGTTGGGAGTTGGTTCTCATTAGACTGTCCTCTCGATTTGATTCTTGGTAGATGGTTTTTGAGTCTTTCCTGTCTTTATACTTTTTCATGTTTGAATTCATAGATAAATAATTTTGATCCTTCAATTTTCATCAACAAATTAAATTAATAGATATCTTTTGCGATCGGCGATGTCGTTGCATTTCACTTCGGTTGACAGATCTTTTGAGGTTTATTTGTATATTAGCATAAAATCTGCTTAATTCACTAATTCGATAAATCTCTCAACTCTTTACTGTTATTGGTTCTCATTAGACCGTTGTTAATAATGGAATTGAGTTGGGATTCACTAATTCGATAAATTTCTCAGCTCCTTAATGTTATTGGTTCTCATTAGACCGTTGTTAAAAATGGAATTGAGTTGAGATTCTCTTTTTGTGTTATATGTGCCTCATAATAAATAAAAAAGTAGGAATTTTGTTACTCTTTATCACGGTAACTTGACTCAGGTTAAGAGTGGGTTCTCATTAGACTGTCCTCTTAATCTGTTTCTTGTTTCGGTGGTTTTGACTATCAGAAATTCTGCTTCTTTTCGTATTCCGTAGAATCATTAGTTCCATGTCAACAGGACTTCGTCTGTGCGCACAAGTTGATTTGTCAGCCTGCCGACTTCACCACATCATGTTGGATTAGTAATTTTTAATCTTTATTAATCACTTATAGGGATGGATTTTAGATAATTGTGCAAAATATCGATTTCATTTTAAATAGCATCTAGTAATGGTATCACTGTTTTGGGATTATTGCAGCAAATTTCCCGAGGAAAAACTAACCTCAGCATGTTCCTATTATCCCACACTTGATAAAGAAAGATTACGACCTTACCTAAATTGTCTGTTATTAATTCCGAAATGATTGCAGAACAATAAATAGCGCACTATCTCTAGTAAAATTTTAAATAAAAAGCAATCTAGAAGATACGTTGGAGAAGACTAGAAAATTATTAGAAATTGTGATAACAATTCCCATGACAACATCAGAGGCCGAACGATGTTTTTCAACACTGAATCGAATTAAAACATTTCTTAGAAATTCAATGACCGATGAATGTTTAACAGCTCTTTCCATGCTCTATTGAAAAGCATTTATCTCCGAAATAGACAATTTTAACGACAAAGTGATTACGATATTTGCGAACCGAAAAGAATAGACATAATTTATAAGAAATAATTTGTTAGAAATGTAGTGCCTAGAGATTCTTATTTTTTGCGAACCGAAAATAACGGCGAATTGATTTAACGTATAAGAAATAATTTTTTGTTAGCGAAGTAGTGCTTAGTGTGTAACTCTTATTATTCTTGTGTGGCAATTGACAATCGTTCCAGATATCCAATATTTCAACACGGAAGGCGGAAATCGATGAGAGACAACCCCCTTACAAGGTAAACTTTTTTTCAAAAATTGCAGAACACCTTAAAATTTTTACCACAAGCCGCCACTGTTCCGGTACGAATACGGAATGAAGCTAATTCCATACGAGTGTGAATGTTTTGCCACGAGACGAAGTCGAGTGACAGAATCACACTAGTATAGAATTACGAATTCCCACGAGTGCCGGATGCGATTTTTTCTACAGCCACAAGGAAATTTGAACATTTTAGTTTATTTCTTTTCTACAACTGCATAAATTTAAAGAGTACTAGTGAATAGTTATTGGACGATATTGATTAATATCTGTTAACTAACATCCCCGTAATTGTGAAATTTGGTTCTCCCGATGAAACTCGTGTGAAAACTTAGTAACAAGAAGTAATATTTCACATTCATACAAAACTATATTTATTTAATGGCACTTTATTTTGGATATTTAAAACCCTTAATTTGTTTTGAAATTATATTAAACTGCGTTGAAGGAGTAATCGGCAACATGCTAAGAATATAAAATACTTGATAACACAGTTAGTCCAGGAGAATTAGACCCCAATACTTTGAAATATGGCTCTGTCGTGACCTAGATTAGATATTGGTTGGAATTGCTCGGAAATCATCTAAGAAAAGAAAATATGGAGGTCCGCCAGCTGAAAAAGTTGTGCTATTTGCAGGAAAAATCATAAACTGCAAAAAAACGCAAAAATCGCTCATTTTTTCCGATATTTCTTAATATAACTCTTTAAATATGCAAGATAGAGAGAAAAAGTATACTTACGAATTTGTTCTTTATGAAATTCTTTACAAGATTGAATTGGTTTAAAATCGATATATTCAATTTTTTCGTTGAGAAATGGCGATAAATGCAAAAAAAGTAGCTAAAAAACGAGGTTATTTTAAAGCATTTGTTTCGCAGATAAGAAATCATCCAATCACACTATAAATTGAGATTTAAGAACCTTATTATAGTATAAAACAATATGCCAAAGGCCGAATAAATTGGCCTGATAGTTTTTACATGAATTAATTGTTAATTAATTTCCGCGAAAAAATTAACGTCATTTTTGCGTTCATGCCAGGCTTACATTTTTGAGTTGTAACAGGCGCCGATTTTTTTACAACTACTTAGACCTCTAAACTATAATACACAATAGTTATAATGAACAATTTTTAAGTTTTTATCATTTTTTCACGCGATTTTGAAAAGTTGAAAAATTTCGTCTTATAAAAAATTAATTTTTGAAGCGAATTTGGATACCGAAGAAAAATACTCAAAGTACCTAAAAAAAGTTCTCGGAAAGACGCTCCTTTAAAAAAAATGCGTTTAATTTTGCCGAATAGGTGCTGAGATAATAAACGTCAAAGATCGAGAGTGTTTGCGGTATAACTATTAATGTTGTAACAATAAAAAAAATGCCAGCAGATAGATTTTCCGAGAAGTTTTTGTATGTGCTTTGAGATATAACATCGCCCTTGTGCATAAAGTAGGAAAAATCAAAGAATGTTGTAGCGGTAACGTTCGGCGCGTCAAATGTGAGGGGAGTGGGGATAGAGTGCTAAACTTGAAATCGACGCTTCAAATCGAGCGCGGCGCAAAAAGTTGCTGTATCTCGGCTTCTGTTGGGCCGATTTTGATGATTTTTTTTTAAATGGATAGTGAAAGAAACTCATTTTTCAGAATGGCGTCTACCAATTATGACAATTTAAGCATCTACAGTAACTACTTATAATTTGGCATTTTTTTATGTTGATAATAATCAATGATTATAATTATGTTCGTGCTAGGATTGTGTTGTTCATTTCAAAATTCAATTTTTTCAATTTAAAACTTAGTTCCTTAGTTTCATTATTATTATTATAACTATTCGAAGAAGCGTAAGTGCAAATATATTTATATTGTTTATATCCTCATTTCTCTGACCTGAGGTTTGTTGCCCTTTCGGGAAATTTCCTGGGCAAATTTTACGACAGCTCCCCCCCCCCTCCCCTACTTTATGCACATTGGCGATGTTATATCTCACAGCACATACAAAAACTTCTCGGGAAAATCTATCTTTGACGTTTATTATCTCAGCACCTATTCGGCCAAATTAAACGCATTTTTTTTAAAGGAGCGTCTTTCCGAGAACTTTTTTTAGGTACTTTTAGTATTTCTCTTCGGTATCCAAATTCGCTTCAAAAATTAATTATTTATAAGACGAAATTTTTCAACTCGCGTGAAAAAATGATAAAAACTTAAAAATTGTTCATTATAACTATTGTGTATTATAGTTTAGAGGTCTAAGTAGTTGTAAAAAAATCGGCGCCTATTACAACTCAAAAATGTAAGCCTGGCATGAACGCAAAAATGACGTTAATTGTTTCGCGGAAATTAATTAATAATTAATTCATGTAAAAACTATCAGGCCAATTTAATCGGCCTTTGGCATATTGTTTTATACTATAATAAGGTTCTTAAATCCCAATTTATAGCGTGATTGGATGATCTCTTATCTGCGAAGCAAATGCTTTAAAATAACCTCGTTTTTTAGCTACTTTTTTGCATTTATCGCCATTTCTCAACGAAAAAATTGAATATATCAATTCTAGCTTGTAGAGAATTTTATAAAGAACAAATTCGTAAGTACACTTTTTTTCTCTATCTTGCATATTTAAAGAGTTATATTAAGAAATATCGGAAAAAATGAGGGATTTTTGCGTTTTTTTTGTAGTTTATGGTTTTTCCTGCAAATAGCACAACTTTTTCAGCTGGCGGACCTTCATATTTTCTTTTCTTAGATGATTTCCGAGCAATTCCAACCAATTAGATATTGGTCACGACACAGCCATGTCAAATTGTTCCTGGCCTTTGTGTTGTACATGAAATTACAGTTCTGTATTGTCGTTTAGTTGTCAAAATATGTATGTACACATATGGTTGTTTATTAAAATGAAACTAATTTTTACAGTATCGTGCAGTGTATTTAATAAAAATAAAACATAAAAACAACAAACTGTTTATATAGAATCGTTGGTGGAGGAAAGGTGAAATCGAAGACCTATTCCTCAAATTAAACGGAGAAGTTAACGGTACTTCGCCTCACGTGGTTCTAACTCATCTACCGTCGTCTAGAGAAGCGGAGGGCGAGGGGACAAAAGTATGCCGAATCACCAGCGATTCTTGTCTTTGTGAAATTCTGTAAGTAACTCGAGGTTAAAGGAGTTAAATATCCTCACAAAGCGACACATAATAGCTTCAAATACCTAGTTGATACTGGTGCAGCCACAATCGCCGCAGGTGTTTTTTAAAAAGGGATTAAATCTGTGAAATAAACATTGTTTATTGAACTGTTACATAGAAAAAGTCGAGGATTCCCCTACTGAAAACGTCTAGGCGTCGAGGACACCCTACTGGAAAATGTCTAGACATCGAGTATCCCCCTACCAGAAAATTTTCGATTCTCCATTTATATAGGGTAAATCAGAGCGTTAAGGTGAATCGGGTGATGTGGTGAATTGCTCTATTTCCTTTTCGGGCGCACAGATGTCGTTGTAAGTATGAATATCGTCACGTTTAGAAATAACACCCAGTATATGGTAGGCCAAATAAAAGTAGGTCAATGTTTTAAAATATGTTTTGCTAATTACTTCAAAGCAGAGCATAATATTTTCTAGTATAAAAAACAACAAACTAAGGATTTTTGGGAGAAAACACTTTCTTGGTTCGAAAAATATTATTTTTCGGGGAGTGGGTCTTCGGACCAGCGAAGCGAATAGTCAAGTGAATCGAGAGAAGCCTACCTGGGAAGAGTATACCGTGACTAAAGACAAAGTGCCCCTTCGAGTAGAGAAGACGTGTCCTGGGATAATTTTAATGTATTCCTTTTGCATAATATTTTTAATTTGAGAGTGTACATTATATTGTTGTCGGGAGACTTAAACTTATACTCAGTACGGCCAGTCGTACTTTTCCGTAAGCGTTGTCATTTGGGAGAATATTGTATTGTCTCCTGAGGGTCATTGAATATATGCCGGTGAAGGCTGGATGTATTTGTCTTATATTTGTTTTGTATATATTTTGTTAAGCTTTGAGTGCATGTCGATTTGTTATCGGAAATTCCGTCAATATATTTGTTAAGTTTTAATGAGTGGTTTTTTAATTGACCCCCCAGGCCCAAATAGTGGATTCAGTAGCTACATCGTCGATGTTGGTAGACGGGTAGGGACCCAACCCGAAAATCCTAGCGTTGGAATAAAACCCTATATGGTCGCATTATCGACAGTTTATGATCGTCTGTTCAGCCAGCACCTGTTAGAAATCAGCCTCGTCTTAAAACCGCAAGTACTTAATAGAAAACTATTTTAGATGCTCAATAATTTTTATTAGGTGCATGCGTTTGTAGATTTTGCTTCATGTAGCACTGTTCGCGAAGTATTTTTCTTTATGTTATGTTTTCTTAGACTGTTTATATACGACATAACCTAAAAATCGTTGCCTCTAATATCTGGAATTTTTTGCCATGTTATTCACCCATAACAAATGGGAGATACGGTGAATTCGGGCACGGGTGATATGGCGATAGACTTTTCTTATGCATAACGCGTTTATTTACATCCCAATAAGTTTTAGTAAAAGCATGCATTTTAAGTGTTTTCTCTATGTTGGAAGTTAGCTATATTTTGATCTAACCAATGTTCTGCTGCATAGCTCACATTGCAACAGTGTGGATACATTGGAGTTTGCAGAAGAGAATAACATAGTTTTGCCCTGTCTACCAAACCACACGACCCTCTATCTGCAGCCACTTGACAGGGCTTTTTTAAAGCTCTCAAATCCTATTTTTGCAACGCGTGCAATTCCTACATCAAAATGAATCCAAATAGAAAGATTTCAAGACTCCTGTTTGGAGGATTGCTCACAAAGGCATGGGTAGAAGCAGCTACGACAGAGAATACCATATAGGGTTTCAGAAGTACAGAAATCATCCCCTTCAATCCTGATGCAATTCCCGAATACGCCTTTTTGATATCCGCGTCGGAACAACAACAGGAAAACAAGGAGCGACGTGTGTTGATTTCATTTCAACTAGGTTGTTCACATTGGCATGAACTCCTGAATCTCGCGGAAGCAGCAGCTGCAGAAGTAGAGAGCCATCAGGAATTTGAACAAGCGGAAAACATGCAACCCTTAATGCAACTCTCATCAGAAGCCAGCGATCAAACTTCATGAGTGGCTACAGGACAATTTGAAATAACCCCTAGGAAACTCTTGGATCAAATTTCGCCGATACCTATCCTAATGCAAGTAGAACCTGCAAGGAAGAATTCCAAAGCATTAGCTGAGATTTTGAATGGTCCTTTAAATATCGTCAATCTACGAAGAAAACGACTAAACCAAACCATCGAGTCAGGGAAGAGGGGGCGATCGCTAAAAAAAGGCGAAAGCAAAAACATTACCAAAGGGACTACTAAAAGGCAGAAGAAAATGAAACAAGCTAGGAAACAAAAAGATTTTACGTCTGACACTGAATCTGACTCGTCGCTGGATACTCACTTGGAAGACGATGATGATGAAGAGTGTTGTGAACTATATAGTTGCACTAAAAAGGACGTAGACTGGATCAAATGTATTAGTTGCCAACAAATATGAATCCATGTGTGCAATATGTGGAAAAAAGCAGGAGAAGTAAGTTCACCATTTCAGCCAAAGTGCATTCGCCACTTCACCCTTATGTATGAGTGAAATGATGGATTTGATAAAAATCCTTTTTTCTCACTTTTGTTATGCGTTGTAGAATATTTGACACTCCTATTTTATGGCTTATGGATCTTTGAAAAAAGAGTGTTTTTATTTTGTACAAATAAACAATTTATTGTGTTTTATGTGGCTCAATTCGCCATATTACCCTGATTTACCATGTATGTGGTTTGGGGGAAGTGTCCTCTAGTAACTATTTAATGAACTGCTTAGCGTGTGGAAGTTGTGCAATTCTGCACGTGCAATTCTGCACGCCTGAGCGTATCGGAATGAGTCAATTTTATAATGGCTGTAGAAAATTTATTTTACAAGCTGTTCAAATAAGCTTCCATTATATTTTTAGAATCATTACCTGTTTTGGCAAAGTTGGCCCAATAACGCATAATTCGTTTGCTCAAATCTACTTCTTGAGCAGTATAACTCATAGTCGGATTCAAAGGTTCTCCAAACACGTAGTTAATTTCATCAGCATGCATAACACCTACAAAAAATAAAAATAAACATAACATACCCTTTATTAATAGACAATAGAAAATAATAAAACAAGTATTGTTTTATCATAATCAAATTGTGTAAATTAAGTGATGTGAACGACAACGTATCGTTCGACTTGGCAGTTGGAGGTAGTTGGAGGAGCGGCAGGTAAACATGATACGAATTCAGTCCAGCACCCGTTTGAACTTTGAACATGATACATTCTTTTGGTTGTCCATAGTGATATAAATCTCGAGCTAGATCTACACGACAGGCCGCGCATCAAAGAAACATAAAATATGGAATGTGAAACAAGAAACTTGAAACATGTTTCATAAAATAATGTAACGAAATCGCACACTGATGTCGTTTCTGAATACGACTCTGTCTAATACGATATCGGACAGTTACAATTTTGGCGGGGGCGCTAGGATTTCTGGGAAGGACTTTTTTGTCATTGTTTTTATACATTTCTTTCTAAGAAGGTCGATCGTTTGTTGGGAGCTTCATACTTGAAATATCAGGAATTCGAAGGTTCAAGAAGACGTTTTAATATATAAGCGGCTACCTACGAACCGCAGTGAGTCTATAGTTTGATTTTATAGCAGAACAGTGAACAAGTGAACATAAAAGTGAACTTAATTAAAAAGTTAACAGTGTAATAGTGCATTCAATATAAATTAGAAATTAAGGGTGTACATATATTGAGTATAAGCGACTAGTTAAGTGTATAAATAAATTGCGTAAATAGATATACCGTGTACTTAAATTCATCCCACTCATTGTGAGAAAAACTATTTAAATAAATAAGAAAAACATTACGTTGGAGTCAAGTATGGGGAAAAATAAATAAGTAGTTACGTAATAATTGCCAAGAGACTAAGTGACCTGAAAGTAACGGAACTAAAAGTAGAATTGGAAAATCGTGAGTTTGAAACACCTGGAAACAAGAGTGGATAAGCAGATAGACTCAAAATGGCACTGGAAAGTGACGGCTTGCTTCCAGAAACATTTTTATTCATCGACGAGGCTTCTATCTTAATTTCGTCAATTTCTGACATCGAAGAGGTTTCAAATAATGTGAAGAACGATATTTAAGCTATGAAAAACAATATTTCAACTATGAAGAACAATATTTCTGCTGATATGGACAAGAAGATTTCAACTATGCAAAACGATATTTCTGCCGATATCTTATCATTGAAAAATGTTGAAAAATGCCATTGCTGCTGACGTTTAAAATAAAATTTCGTCTCTAAAATCGGATATTGAGGATAAAATGACAACAATGGACGAGGAAATCAAGGAGTAAGAGAGAATGATGACAGATTTAAGAACACAGAAAAAAAATGATAGAACAAATAAAATCCTGGAAACCAGAAACACAACCCAAGATAGAAGATATTGGCAGTTTTACAAAAGTCAAGGCAGAAGGACATCGTGGACCAATTATGTAAAACAGTTTGAGACATCCGCTAGAATGAATAATTGGTCCCATACGGAGTAGGCAGCTTAACCATCGCGCTTTGGCGAGATGCCTTAGATGTACTTCATACGATACCACTTGATAAAACGGATGACTTCGAGCAGCTGAAGAAGAAGTTGGACATGCGATGTGGTCATGAACAACTAGAACATTTATACCAATCTCAGTTGAAGAACCGAAGTCAGAAACGTGATGATCCCCTTCAAGAGTAGGAAGTGGATATTGTCCAATTAGTTCGATTTGCTTATCCATCAGCACCAGAGAACATAATGGAATGTTGGGCATCCAGGCCTTTATTAATGGCTTACATAACCCCGATTTATAGAGGACGCTTCGTTTAGCTCATCCCAAAACTTTGGTCGATGCATTGATTGGTGCTCTTGAATATGAAGCAGCCACGAATGCTTCGGATTATAAAAAAGTTAGGACCATTGTGGCGGGCTAGGACATGCACACCTTTCGTGTAAGCACACCAGGACTCCTGCAAATCAAGAACCCCAGTTACAGGTAAACTTGAACGGATCGGCACGGAGGGCAGCACCAACCCAGGATCGTTCTAAAGACCCGCTCATACTAATAGCTTCTTTCAGATTTCACAACGACAGTGTGTATGTGGATGGCGAAGTAAATGGCAAGACATATATTCTGATGGTAGAACTAAAACCATTATACGGCCAGAGATAATAAACACCTAGAAGAAGCTTCTACCAATGAGACTGCGACTGCGGACCGCCACAGGCGAGATTGTCAATGTCCACGGAAAGACACAAATCCAATTGGGAATTGGTGCAGAAAAGTTCACGCATATGGTAATCGTAGCTGACAATGAATTTACATGGTTTCCAATTGGACTTTAGAAACAGAACCATTAAAGTAGGTTCCGATAAAGTATACCTTCATCCATATGAAGGCGGCACGGTGTTGGCTACTGTACAGGAAGAAATCGTTCTACCTGAACGAAGTGAAACCATGATAGTAGCGCAGCCACAGGGAATCATGGAAGAAGGTACACCGGTTATGATGGAGTCATGGAACCACGATGAAGAGGTTAGCAGAGGATAAGGATTGTTTACGTCGGCGAAAGAGATCCCAGTGCGTGTGATAAACGTGAACGATTACCCAATTGCCGCCAGGATTAGATCCTGCGTACTAGTATCGTCTATAGCTCGTCAAACAACGACGACTGACAATTTCAATGCCCAATTCGAACAGATGCTATCAGTAGCCGGTCAATCCTTGAATTGAGCTGAGAAAAATAAAACGGGAGATTTTCTCTTGCAATATCGAGACTTATTCTTACGAAAACGAGGGAGCACTGGTAGAACATCAGCCGTCAAACACAAAATCGATACTGGTGATGTTAAACCAATTAGGGCAATCATCTCGAATACCGCGAGCGAAGGGAGAGGATGCTGAAATAATCATTCGAGAGATGGAAGAAGAGAAAGTAATAGAACCATCTAATAGCCGATGGGTGTCCCCAGTAACAGTATTCAAAAAAAGAGGAACAACAATATTCTGCGTAGACTATCGCCAGCTAAACAACGTAACGAAGAAAGACAACTATCCTCTGCCTAGAATCGACGATACGCTAGACATTTTAGCCAGCAGCAAACTGTTTCCCACCTTGGACCCTGTCTGGTTATTGGCAAGTAGAAATGGACTCAGAAGACAAAGAGAAGACTGCTTTTACCACCGGATCTGGATTCAACGTCATGCTATTCGGGCTCTGTAATGCGCTTACGACATTTGAACGACTCATAGAAAATGTCTTGAGTGTTATTTTAGAAGGCTTGCCTAGTCCAATTGGACGACATCGTAGTACTGGGAAAGACCTTTGGCCAACACCTGAAGAATTTGGAAGATGCATTCAAACGACTTCAAGCTGCCCAGCTCATGTTAAGCCCGAAGAAATCTCAGCTATTCCAAAACCGAGTCAACTATCTGAGTGGTATAGTGAGCAATGAATGAGCGGCGGTGGATCCAGAGAAAATTGCTTCAATTCAGCTATAGCCGCAACCAACCGATAAACATCAAATTAGGAGTTTCCTTGGACTTTGCACATACTATCGAAGATTTATCAAGAAGTTTGGAGATATTGCCAAGCCATTAGCTCAACTCACAGAAGAAACAGGAGCTTTTTATTGGGACGAACACTATCAAACGGCTTTTGAAACTTTGAAGAGACATTTAATCACGGCGCCGATATTAGGATACCCATTACCAGATGGAGACTGTGTTCTTGACAATGATGCAAACAACGTAAGAATTGGAAAAGTACTCTCACAAATCCAAGGTGGGCCAGAAGGAGTGCTGGTATAATTCAGTAAAGTCCTCTCCAAACCAGAATGAAACTACTGCGTCACAAGAAGAGAACTTTTGGCGGTAGTGAAGTCCGTGGAAAACTTTTACCAGTATATTTTAGTCTTAATCCGGTCTGATCATGCAGTAATCAAGTGGTTGATGCAATTCAAGAATACAAAGGGCCACTTCGCTAGATGTAATGAACGACTTCAAGAGTACGATTTCAACATCGAACATCGAGCTGGTGTAAGTCACAGAAATGCCGGCTCCCTGTGATCTAGGCGGCTGTTCCCACTGCGACAAGGCGGAATCTAAGGAAGCTGCAGTTTTAAGAACTACAGTAGTCAACGAAGAATTGATCAGAGAAGATCAGGAGAATGATCCTTATCTAAAAATGATTCGGCAATGGAAGGAAGAAAATTGGTTGTCTACCTAGCAAGAAGTGTCAAGATTTTCACCTACACTCAAGACATATTGGGCTCAGTAGGACTCCCTTGTCCTGGAAGAAGGATTGTTGAAAAGAATCCTTGAAAACTATGATGGTTCCGAGAAGAGAAGACAGCTAGTTATCGCGGGAAAGAGAATAGCTGAGAAACTGAGTGAGTCCGTGAAAAGTTTTATTGGATGAACATCTCCGACCATATGAAGGACTGGTGTAAGAAATGTACGACTTGTGCTACAAGCAATGGTCCACATCATAATAGAAAGGCACTTATGAAACAATATAATGTTGGAAGTCCTTTCGAAAGGATTGCTTTAGATATCGCTGGACCATTTCCGACGACAGAAAATGGTAGTAAATACATCATGGTTGTAATGGATTATTTCACAAAATGGGTGGAAATTTACGAGATCTCGAATCAAAAGGCCACAACTCTCACAGATGTACTGGTGAAAGAATGTATCAGCCAACGTGGAGTGCCCTTGGAAGTCCACAGCGATCAAGGAAGAAATTTCAAGAGCCAGATATTCCAGAAAATGTGTGACAAGCTGGGAATGAAGAAGACCAGGACAACAGTGTTCCATCCACGGTCAGATGGAATGATCGAGGGAACGAAAGTAGGTTCCATCCACCAGAGAGATTGAAACCAGTAACTTTCCCTATTTGCATTGGCTTATTGATCTGCCATAAATAAATCCACGGGTGAAACACCTGCGAAAATCTTGTTTATACGTGAAAGGAGCCAGGAGATATTCTTTAAATTTTATATTGTTTAGAAAACTAAAAACGATGGCTTGCAGTTTAGAAGGGAAAGTAGGTATCGTAGATTGTTGAGGTTTGCTAGTACGAAGGTTGAGATAAAACTTGTTGCTTTGGTATAGTTGAATGTTGAGTTGGAATTGACTGTTGAGTTGAATGTGCTTGTTGAGATAAAGGAGTCTGATTAATAATATTGTCGGTGGTTATAATATTGTCAATTTCCATATTCCGTTAGGATTCGTTTCTCCTGAATACGGCTCTGTCCCGCATCGGACCCAACTAATAAGGTTGGTAAATGGTACAATACCAGTTTAAATTTCTTATTGAATGAATGTGACGTTGAAATATAATACAATTTCTTAATAAAAAAGCAAATTGATTTTAAAAACACGTTGTGTAGTTTTCGATCAGGGCCGACCAAGGGGTAAGAAATGAATGTATATAAAGCAGGTTTAAGGTAAGAATAATATGCTACTCGACTACGTTTCGTAGCAGAGAGGGCGAGAAATGAGAAAGACAGAGGGCGAGGAATTAGGGAGAGAGAGGGAGAATGTGTATGTTTGTGTGTGTGAGAGAAAGAGAGAGAGAAAGTTCGAAATAATTGTGCGGGTTTGGGATTTTTTATTTAGAAAGTTCAGGAATATTATTTTATCTAGAACGACCCTGATATAGTATTAATTTCCTTTGTAGGGCTGGGGTTGGATGTGGTTGTTGGGGATATCGTTTACGCGGCGCTCATAGATGAGTTAGGTGTTTTTGGGAGGTATGCTGAAAATAGCCAGGTTGGTAAAAAGTGTCTAGAATGAGTCGTAAAAAGGTGTCTAGAATTGCTTTTTTAAAAAGGTGTATAGAATTGAGAGTGATGGAAAATGCGTTCCACTAGATAATGATCAGGAAGAAAAGCTAACTCAGTCAGCATCGGGAGCTGTTGTTTGGGAAGCAGCGTGGTTAAGAGGGTGTCTAGAATGGGAGACAGAAAAAGTGTCCAAAATTGGTTAGTTGTCGGTCTCATGAGAGACGACGAACCACGCTGCGTTGCGGATACGTATATGATTAGCTTGGTGTTAGAAATAATTATGACTTATATTTACCGAGATTTGGAATGTCTCCGTTGTCATAAGAATTTATTGAGAAGAAATTTGATATTTATATTTTTAGGAGACATTTGAAAAAGGTGTATATAATTAATGGTAGTTGGTGGCGATGGACTTTATTGTGTTAGAGGAGGCGAGTTTGCAGGCATTTAGATGTAATTTGTGATCGTCTCAGTGGTTTCAAACAAAAAAATCAAGCTGATGAAGGTGGGTACAGCTGCCGCTGTATTATTCCCTGTCGTCAGCCATTTGGCTGATGAATAAATTCGCCAGATTTCAGGGAAACTGTAGAAAACTTGCAACGCCGACGAGGGGCGAAATATGACGTTACCGCGGTATTCATGTGAATTTTATGCGTGGGAGAATGGTTAACGTGACACATGACCTAGAAGATTCTATAGGCGTTGCCTAATGTATCTTTGAATTGCGGAAATGTAACTAGTGAATTTACGATTCACCTATCAGGTATGCTCTCAGGAAGGATTTTAGTATCCGAATAAATATACTATTGAAACTTTTTCTAAATATTAAAGAATATCAATACTAACCTGTCCATGACGGCCATGGGTTAGCCACGCTTCTATGTTTATAGTAGTACATATATACATTATTACCAGTTTCCGCATATCTATGGGCCAACTCATTAACGCTACACGTAAATTGATAATCACCGACCATTTTGTCCAAAGCGTTTCTGTTGCTAACAGAATCTTCTGGATTCAACCAATCGGTGTATTCGAATATAATCGCTTGTCTGGCTACAGCGTTCACGTAAGGATTGAGTTCGGTTACGGCACGTAAAAATTCCTGTCTATTAACGTAGACGTTTTCTTCGTTCCTAAATAATTCCGTTAAATAATATATTATAAAATAATTCCCTTCTTCGGTGTTAGAACCCAATAAAATGTTGGTTTTTTTGAAATTCTTATTGGCTAAAGCCCGGACTGGATGCTCGTCAAGGAATGCTCCATCGATAACGGGAACGAAAGGGAATTCGCAAATTCCCAATGTGCCCCATTCGTTGTTAACAAGTTCGACGGGATCTTTCTTTTTAAGGCAGTCGATTACTGAACTCAAATCGTTTCTATCGTGAGGACAACTGACTGCTTCCGCTAATCTGAGTCCTCTCAAAATACTTTCTTCTCTCGAGATAATCGCCCAAGGCGCGGTCGGACCACCGCTTTGCATTATCGCCTGCGAAAACAAATTCCTCGATAGCGGCGAAAGAAGGTGCAATGATATCGATACCGCCCCCGCTGATTCACCGAATAAGGTTATGTTATTAGGATTTCCGCCGAAAGCAGCGATATTGTCTTTGATCCACTGTAGAGCCATAATTTGATCGAACATACCGGCATTACCGGGAACATCCGAAGTACCGAAATATAAAAATCCTAGCGAAGCGAGCCGGTACTGCATTGAGCATAATATAATATTTTCTTCGGACACTAGAATGTTATGATCGTAAACATCCAAAGTGTTAGTACCCGCATAAAAACCTCCGCCGAATATCCACACCATCACAGTCGCATTTGTAGGTCTCGGTTTAGGTACTACTACGTTTATATACAAACAGTCCTCGCTGAGGGGGGTATTGGGATTCCACATAGTGGCTCCCACAAAATCACCGAACACAGTGTCGATGATTTGTACGCACGAGTTTGGTTGTTCGGTTGTGTTCAAAACACCATCCCATTTTTCTATAGGTCGCGGGTGGCGGAACCTTAGATTTCCTAATGGCTTTTGAGCGTAAGGTATTCCCAACCAGGCGTCCACCTGTAAAAAAATTGTACATAAAAACCTCGTCACATTAAAACGAAATAAATAAAAATTATGACATTATATCTAACTCAACGTCGTTTATCGTTAAATTTATTTTTATGTATACTCTATTTGAAAAAGGAAAAGAGCAATAAACACTTGTAAAATGACCATTTCAAGGGCTCGTGATTCTAATAATCTCAATAATTGTGAATTTTATTTTATATTTAAGCAATCCGGCATCTTGGCATAAAAGTAATTACGTACTTTTTCTTTCTCTTGCAATAATCTCAAAATTTGGAACTTGTGGTAACAAATTACGTAGAAATGGTTATGGTGTTGTTTAATTACTAATCTTTGTGTAGTGATAAAAAACAGTAGTGTAGTATAATCCAATTAACGTTCTTTTAAGTTCTATTGTTTTTCATGCAACTTCATATCATTGATTGAAAATAATAACTGTCATTCAAAAATAAACCTATCATTGAGTTGACATCTGTGCAATTTACTCTTACATACACAATAAATTGGTGTCAGAAGTGGTTTCGAAAATACGCCAATTACTTGATTTCCTATACCTATTCTACTACAATAACACGCAGAGAGAAATAATGAAAAGTGCATATTTTCATTACAAATCAACATAACCATGTCGGACGGAGAGGAACCTTCTACTACATTGATTGCTGCTGTGACGAAGGCGTTGGCGGAACCTCTGAGGATTGCTATTCCACAAGTCATTACTTCTGTTACAAACCAAGCCACACCTGAATCTACTTCTCAAGCTCAACCCAAAGCTCCTCCGTTCAAGTATCAAGAATATCGTTCGTCCGACGGAACAACAGTCGACGATTATTTCAAGAGATTCGAGTGGGCATTACAACTGAGTAAAATTTCGGAAGAAGAATACGGTAATTTCGCTCGAGTATGTATGGGAGCAGAACTTAGTAATGCTCTGAAAATTCTTGTTGCTCCTGATACACAGGAAAATTGTACGTATCAACAAATTCGCACTGTTTTAGTTGCACATTTCGATGTCGAGAAAAATAAATATGCAGAAAGTGTTTCGACAAATTGTACAGCTACAGAATGAACCCATTGCCAATTTCTCACTACTATTAAAGCAAGGAGCTACGTTCTGCGAATACGGTACATTCCTCGACAGGATGTTGATTGAGCAGCTCCTACATGTTCTCACCGATCGTGATATGCGCAACGAAATAATCGCCAAGAAACCTACTACATTCAAGGACGCTTACGAAATAGCACATACCTTGGAGTCAACTCGTCAAACAGCGGATGAGGTTACCTCTACTTCTAATAAGATACATGCACTATCTTATTCAACGACGCAGTTCAAACATAACGGAATGCTTCACATACATCGCACAATGCTTCTCGGAAGCAAGATCATGGTGAAAAACAATGTCAGTACGCTTGTTATGGATGCGGAGAACGTCACAAACGCAGTGAGTGTCCATTTCGTACTTCTGAGTGCTATAAGTGCAAAAAACGTGGATACATAGCGAACGTTTGCAGAGCTTCATCTTCGCTTTCTACTTCTCATATACAGAGTTCTGAAGAAGCTGCACAGCAAATAGACACATTGAAATGTTTCAACGCAGTCGAAGAAATCCACGTTACTGATTCTTCTGGTAAGAAAATACTTCAAGTACTCATTGAAGGCCATAAATTGAATATGGAATTAGATTTTGTTGCACCATATGGTTTCATTGGTAGCGATACACTACGTAACCTCAAACCTAATTTTCAATTGCAGCCAACGTCTAAGAAATTCATGAGTTATTCGCAACATCACCTTAACTGCATCGGTACTTGCTCTGTTAATGTCTCATTGGGTTCTATATCTCGACAACTTCCGGTCTACGTTATTCAAGGCACTTACGATTCCTTATTTGGCCGTGAATGGATCGCAAAATTCAGTCACGAAATTTATGGGACCGAACTCTTTTCTCCAATCAAGGTTAATGCGTTATCTACTCTTCCACCTTCATTAACTCGTGAGGAACAAGCACAGCTGGAATAACTTTTAACAAGATACACTGAAGTTTTCAGTGAAACAGCTGGAAAACTTACTGGACCTCCAGTTAAGGTACATTTCAAACCTGGAACTTTTCCTGTTTTTGCTCGTGCTCAAGATATAGCATATGCATTACGTGACAAATATTCTAAAGCAGTTGACGCTAAATTTGCGTCTGGATTTTACAAAAAAGTTGATTTTTCTTTCCGAGTGGGCTTCACCTGCTTCTTGGCGAAAACAAGAAAGAAACCAGAAAGAGTAACATTTTTTGAAGATAAAATTGGTGCTAATTTGACAACGTTTCCCACCACAAGCACACGGCGTCGTACTCGATTTTACAAAAAATAACGCAACTCCAAGATCTATGAGTGCACAACAAGAAATTAATACTGAAGTAATTACACCTTCATCTAATGCTCGTTTGACTTCTCAAAATGTGTTGCTTAAGGAATCATCGACTATACAAGCTACGTCAACTCAAGAATCTGTAACTTCAAAATCTTTACCAAATTCTACGTCTACATCAGAAGTTCAATCCTCAACGTCTCACACATCTTTTTTACCTATTATAAATGATTCATTCCAAATTCCATCTATCTCTGCAACTTTTCAAGAAGAATTTCCATTTCAAAATCAAGATCAACGTACTGTACGTTTACCTCAAGAACAGTCATTTTTCATTCCAAACACACCGCGATTTCGACGATCATCTCGGATACGCAAATCACGAACTATTTACTCTCCACCTTGATATTTCAAGAAATCTTTGTAAAGGAGGGAGGAAATGTAGTATATTCCAATTAACGTTCTTTTAAGTTCTATTGTTTTTCATGCAACTTCAAATCATTGATTGTAAATAATAACTGTCATTCAAAAATAAACCTATCATTGAGTTGACATCTGTGCAATTTACTCTTACATACACAAAATTTATGTATACTCTATATGGAAAAGGCAGAGAGCAATAAACACTTGTAAAATGACCATGCCAAGAGCGTACCTGCTTGTTATTTTAAATATCTTAATAATTGTGAATTTTATATTTAAGCAATCCGGCATAAAAGTAATAAATACGAACTTGTGGTGACAAATAATTTAAGTAGAAGTTATTATGGTGTTGTTTAATTACTAATCTTGGTGTAGTGAGAGAAAACAGTAGTTTTTAAAACAAAATATATTAAATATAAATGAGTAAAATCGTTGGACAAAGAAATAGGTTAACTGATAGATAAATAAATTAACAGATAAGCGGGCAAACTTCGATTGTATATTTTGCAGCGGTGCCGGACTGTATCAAAAATAAAGGTTTCAAAAAATGGATAGAAGCGAATTCTCCGAGCCATCGAGGCGGGATAGCTTTTTACGCTAGTAAATATAAATAAACAAAACAATAAGCAAGGGAAAAACAGAAAAAATACAAAGTATGCTAGAAATTTTAAATAAAAATATGGAAATGATGGACAAGAAATTAGAGCAAGTAATTAAGGGGTTAAAAGAAACAAAACTAAAAAACAAAAAATTGAAAGGAAAAGTTAAAAAATAAGGTGTCATAATTGCGTCTTTTGAAAGAAAAACTAATAATAAAAGGAATAGAGGAAAGAGAGAATGAGAGAAAAGAAGAAACTATAATGAAAATAGTGCAAGTAGGGGAGCGACGGGTAATACGACATAGTCGGACAGAAAATATAACCAGCTTCAAGTTCCCTAACCCTTACCATTTTGCGTAACTATTGACAACGCTGTGCTGAGTGTAGTCTGAAGTGTATAGATGCACGTTTGACGTAGTTAGAGCGTTATCTGTGTTAAGGGTGTTTGTGATTCCAATGTAAGTAATAGTTCAAATTACTATTCACCAATAAATATTGTTTTTTACACTACTTTGAATAAGTTAGAGTAATAATACAAATATTCACGACAGACAACGTAAATTGTTTTTTTGCTGTTATTGTTGTTTAATTGTTACGAGTATTAGTAGTAAAAAACAATAAGGCGGGTAAAACGACATAGCAAGATGGCGGGTAAAATGAATTACTATGTCATCTTACCCGCCCTTTTCTTTATAACTAATGAAGAATTTTTTCAGATGGGTTACTCGTATAAACGAAAAACGACTAGGGGTAATTGGAATGTTGCAGGCATGGAACGAGCTTTAGAAGCTGTTCGTAATGCTACCCTCCGCCGTCGAGGTCTTAACAAAAACAAAATTGTTACAAATGCCACAAAACATTTGGGCTCCTTACAATCAGTACTCAATGGAGAGGTGGAAGCTGCAATAGTATAACCATATTCTGGACTTTGAGTACCGTTTTTTTTGGATTAACAACAACAGACGTAAGAAAGCTTGCATACGAGGCTGCTGAAAAAAAGAAGATAAAACATTCCTTTAATAAAGAGAATAAGATGACTGGGAAAGGGTGGTTACGTGGTTTTCGGCAACGTAACTCTGAATTGTCATTGCGTCTCCCCGAAGCCCCTTCTCTTGCTAGAGCTGAGGCTTTCGATGAACCCCAGGTGGAAAAGTTTTTTAATAAACTTGAATAAGTTATCGAAGAACATAAAATTCATAACACGATGGTCTTTAATATGGACGAATCTGCGATAACAACTGTTCAAGTCCCTCCAAAGGTGTTCGCCAGGAAAGGCAAAATGCAAGTAGGCGCTCTCACAAGTGCAGAGAGAGGTGTCCATACAACCGTTGTGGCCTGCTTTAGTTCTGGAGGGACATACGTACCACCAGCAATAATATTTCCCAGGAAAAGATTTAATCCTGCCTTGTATGACGGGGCACCAGTAGGGACGTTAAAACTACATAATGATGAAACTGGCTACATGACGGGGGATTTGTTCCAAATATGGATGCGACATTTTGTTGAGCATGTCAGACCAAATTTCGAGAATAAAGCTTTATTAATTCTTGACGGTCATTCAAGTCATAAAAGCTACGAAGCTTTGGAATTTGCTAAAAAGAATTTTGTGATAATACTTTGCTTGCCTGCTCACTGTACACATCGCCTCCAACCTTTGGACGTTACATTTTTTGGCCCCCTGCTGCTGAAAGAGAACTACCAAATGTTAATGATCACTATATGAAAGAGTCAGCAAATAATGATCAAGGTTGTCCATCCACTTCAGAAGAAATTCATATTGAGGCTATACTGAAGGATCTCTCACCAGTTCCTCAGAGTAATAAAAAAAAAGCTGTTAAGCGCAAAACTGGTGGCTATCAAGATGTATTAACCAAAAGTCCCTACCTCAAAAGCCTTCTCGAAAAAGAAAAAGAAAAGAAACAAGAGCAACAGAAATGTGGTAAGAAAAAAACTAATGAAAGATGAATTAAGTGGCGAAGAAGATCCCTTCGGTGGTAGCGACGAAGAAGATGACTGTGCATGTATCTATTGTAATGACCTCTTCAGTAGGTCAAAATCTAAGGAGTCGTGGTTACGGTGTCAATTTTGGGAAAAATGGGCACATACAGAATGCGCAGGTGTGTCACCAAAATAAAAAAAAATTTATTTGCGACCTGTGCAAAAATTAATGACTGATATTTTAGTGATGCTTATTTTGTTTGTTGAGTAGCATAGTACTTAGCTATTTTAGTTTTTTATTGTATTTCATATTGCCCGCCCCGGGTGGGCAAGATGGTTTTTTAACAAAATTTTTGTTTTTTGTACTTGCAATAAAGTGCTTTATACCACTAGTAATCTTAGTGCCTAACATCATAAAAACTACTACCAGTTACCACTTTACAATAAAATTTTGTATTTATCTTTACATAGACATAGTTTTTGTGGAAACAAACACTAAGTATCTAGAAGATGATTAGATTAGATTTTAACGGGGTTACAATGCACTGAAACCTAAGGTTATTGTACCCTCCCCTATCAGAGCTGTTCTCGCTACTACTACAGCCTGCCATCCAGTTCCAGGGTTCTAATGAACTCTAGTATTTGGGACGGCTTCAACGAGGTTAGATCCTCACTCTTACAAATTTCTTGTTCGAAGCATTTCTTGCGTTGGCTTACAATGGCGAGGCATTCCAGAACTAGGTGATCCGGAGTTTCATCCTCCTCCACACAGAATCTATATTCATTATTTTCTGCTAGACCTATTCTCATTAGGTGCTTCCTAAGGCGGCAGTGTCCTGTAAGAAAGCCCGATTTTTACTGAGGTCCAAATATTTTTTTGAATCTAGCAGTGTCAAAGTTCTGCAGGAACTTTTTGGAATGTTCCAGCCCAGGAAGGCACCGCCAGAGTGCTTCTCTTTCGGTTTCCTCTTCCTTTCGAAACTCATTCTTATAGGAGCATTTTCCTACACCATAGAAAGGCTGGCTCCGAGCCAATAAATGGCGTTTGTGCTCCTTTCCTGGCAAGTGTATTGGCCTCTTCATTTCCCGTGATTCCCGAGTAGCCAGGAACCCAGTCTAAAGAGAACCTGTTATCCTTGCCTAATTCATCAAGTTTTCTTTGGCACTCCCATGCCAACGATCTTTAAGTATTTTTGTCTGAAAGACGCTCCGGAAGGAACTTAACGATAATGAGCATCTGGTGCCAGGCCCAAATACTCCAGCGCCTGCCCCAGTGGTGGTTTTCGAACCATCTGTATACTATCTAATGGTGTTTTCTTTGAAAGTTTGGGTGATGTATTCCCTTTCCCAGTCTCTCCTCTTATTTAGCATCGTAGTGAAATTCTTTTCGATACTTACTTTCTTGATCACTTCGTCGCTGGGAAGATTCACTGATGAGATGTATTTTGTTAGAGAAGACGAGGCTCCCTGATTTTTAATACTCTCATTACCTGAACCATCCTTAGATATTCTAAGAATTGCTACTTGGGCAGATCTTTCTATCACCAGATGTAGAGGTGTGAGATTTGTAATGATCTCAAGTGCCTTAGTTGGACACGTTCTCATAGCTTCAGTGATGCACACACAGGCAAGCCTTTGAACTTTGTCGAGGGTCTTCCTCGTGCTGTACTGACATGTTTTTGTATACCAAATTATTTCCCCATACGTAATTGTTGGTCTCACAATCATGGCGTACATCCATCGCAGTATTTTTGGGTTACAGCCCCGATTCTTATCAGCTAGGTTTCTACAAGCCACCAAAGCTCTTATTGCTTCACTAGCAGTTATTTCAATATGCTTATTCCACAGAAGCTTACTGTCTAGGGTTATACCTAGATAATTAACTTCTGATTTCCATTCTATGGTTTCCCTGTTTAAAGATAGGGGTTTCATGGCTGGAAGTACTCTTTTCCGGATAAATGGAATTACTATAGTCTTGTTTGGGTTAATGTTTAGCCCTACTGACAAGCACCATTGCTCAATAATTCTGAGGCCCTTTTGTAATAAATCACGCAAGGTGCTCTCGAACTTGCCTCTGACTATTAGAACTATCTCATCAGCATAGCCCATACTTTCGAAGCCAAGCTCCGTTAGCCTGTAGAGCAACTCATCTACTACGAGGCTCCATCGAAGGGGAGGTATCACTCCCCCTTGAGGTGTCCCACGAGTGGCTTTAACTAAGGTGGTTTCATTTATTCCTCGCCTTTTTAGTGCTTCTTTGACAGTCATATGAGTTGTGTTATCAAAGGCCCCTAATAAAGAGTCTTCTGAGACGCTCTCTCTAGCCTTCTCACAAGTTTTCACAAGTTTTCACTCAAGAACCCAATAATGACAACCTCCCATTAATTAACTGTCCTCGCCTCAAGGCATCTTTAGAACATGTAGTATTTACACCAGACCGTATAAAACAGCACTTACTGCAACTTCGCACTAACGCATCACCTGGTTTAGATGGTCTAACTCCCAAACTCCTAAAAAGCAGCGCAAACTCGCTTGCAACTCCCCTGTCGTTAATTATGCAGACTTCCTTTACTCAAAGTTCCATTCCCCCCAACTGGAAATTAGCATCTATCACCCCCATATTCAAAAAAGGTAACAAACTTGATTCCAATAACTACCGCTCGATTAGTCTGCTGCCAGTGGTCAGTAAAGTCATGGAAGCCATTATTTCGGAGGAGATGACCAAATTTCTTATCCTGGAAAATGTGATTCCAACGCAACAACACGGATTTGTCGCCGGCCGTTCCACCCTAACCAACCTGCTACACTGTGTTAATGACTGGACATCATCTCTTAACGATCGGCAGCCAGTAGATATTGTCTATCTGGA
The DNA here is from genome assembly GCA_963921935.1 of Galeruca laticollis. Taxonomy (NCBI): domain Eukaryota; kingdom Metazoa; phylum Arthropoda; class Insecta; order Coleoptera; family Chrysomelidae; genus Galeruca; species Galeruca laticollis. The sequence continues at coordinate 91,104,433 of OY998178.1, read as the reverse complement.
CTTTTCCAAGGCCTTTGATCGTGTTCCCAGGCGCAGACTTCTACACAAGCTGGAACACTTCGGCATTCGCGGCTCTTTACTTAGCTGGATTGACGACTTCCTAACAGACAGATATTTCAAAGTAAGAGTTGGCGAAGACTTCTCAAGGGATAGACTGGTGGAAAGTGGAGTACCACAGGGTTCTGTTCTTGGTCCTCTGTTTTTTACAGTTTACACCAGCGATCTTCCTTATCACGTAACTAATAAAATATCTTTCTACGCTGACGACACAAAGATATATACGAATCCAATCACCAACCAACAAACCCTCCAACTGGACTTAAACTCCATCTTCAGATGGTGTTCCCAGTGGCTACTTCCGTTGAACACGGAAAAATGTGTAGTGCTCCGAATTGGTAAAAACAACCCACTACTACCGTACTTCGTAGACGGTCGACCATTAAATTCTGTGTTTTCCTATAACGACCTCGGAATTATCGTAAATAGCAACCTAACTTGGTCTGATCATATAACTTCAGTTTGTAAGCGCGCGAATACCAGACTGTATCTCATTCGTAAGTGCTTTTCGAGTGTTTCGTTTCAGTCGTTTTGCAAACTGTATACTATCTATGTCCGACCAATTCTCGAGTACGCCGGTCCAACGTGGTACCCAGACCTAGTTCGCGATAAAAATCTTTTGGAAAATGTTCAAAGGAGAGCCACTCGACTGTCCCTGGGACAGCGAAGACCTTCCTACGAAGAAAGACTCTCCATGGCCAACCTAACTTCCTTTGAACTTCGCAGACACCGCGGAGACCTCATTACCACTTTTAAAATATTAAAATTTAATTTTGGTAATCTTGATATGATGTTTACCTTAAATCCAGATGACCGCCTTAGAGGACACTTTTTTAAACTCAAAAAAGAAAACTTTACCGTCAGATCAAGACAGAACTTCTTACCTAACAGGGTATTCGACAGCTGGAATAATCTTGATGTATCCACAGTTTCTGCACCATCTACTAACTCGTTTAAAAACAGACTTGATCATCTACTGCTAGAGCACATATAGTTTATTTGGTGTATTGTTTATATTGTACTTATTTTTCTGTTATTTACCTACTAGTAGGTTACTTATGTAATTATCTGTTTTTTGGGCACAATAGGGACTTGTCCCTCTGCCCTTGTCTAAATATAATAATAATAATAATAATAATAATATATCCAGGAATGCGCACATTACGATTTCTTTGTTGTTCAGAGTTCTCTCGATGACTTCGGTCAGCTGATATAGAGCAGTCTCAGTTGATCGACCCACTCCGTAGGCATGCTGACATTTATGAAGTGGTATATTCTCCAGATTCTCTGTTCTTATGTAGTTATCCACTACTTTCTCCATCGTTTTGAGTAGAAACGATGTTAGGCAGATGGGTCTAAAATATCGGGGATCAGTCCCATATTTATACCTGTTTTTGGTATGAAGGTTACCCTTGCCCTTCTCCATTTTCTAGGTATTAGACTCATTGCTAGACTGCTTCTTGTAATCTTCAGCAGGTGAGAAGATAATATTGATGAAGTTATAAAAATTGGAAAACCGAGAAATGGAGTCAATAGACCGATTTTATAAAAATTAGTGAGAAGCAACAGGAAAATGGAGATACTTAGACAAAGTAAGAAACTCAAAGGCTCAAATATATGGATCGATAAAGACTATCCAAAGGAAATATTAGAAGAAAGAATAGTATTCTACCCATAATTAAAAATAGCTAGAGAAAATGGACACAAAACATATATTAAATACAATAGATTAATTATAAATAATGAAGTATATGAAGAAGGCAATAAAGACTCGCAACAAGGCGGAAAACAAGAAAGGGGAGAGGAGAGGAAGGGTATAAGAAATATCTCCAGAAGCAAACACACTGGACAACAAAAAACTAATAACCCAAGTAGTAACTCGAGAGGAAAAAGATAAAAATAGCTGATATGACAATGAAATAGAGTCAGAATATATAAAAACGAAATAAAAGATACTGACAACAGATACAAAAGAAAAAACAAAGGAAAAGTTAGTAGGATTAAAAATATAAAAAAGGAGAGTATGTGGAAAATCGCTACATGGAATGTAAGAGGACTATCAGGAAAGGAAGACTAATAATTACATGAATTTGAAATATGCACTTTGGATATATTAGTAATTACAAAGACTAAAAAGAAAGGTCAAGGCTAAATTTAATTAGAAAAGGGACATTTGTTAATATTTAATAGGGTAAACGCAACAAGTAGAACAAAAGAAGGAATCGGAAATATATCGAATCACAGAAAGAATACTTAAAATAGAATTGAATTTAAGAGAAAGCAAAACGATAATTATAGTGTTCGGACCAAATGAAGATGCGCGAGCGAGAGAAAAAGAAGAATTTTGGAAAAAATTAGGTGAAACAATAGAGTATGCCAAAAACAGATTAATAATAAATAATGGGAGATTTTAATGGAAAAGTTGGAAAGAAAGACGAACAAAGCAGTGACGTAATTGGCATATATGGAGAGAATGAACGAAATAACAATGGAGTACGCTTATTAAATTTTTGTATATTAAACCAACTAATAGTAAAGAGCCACATAAATATACGAGAGAGGTAAGTAGCAGAAATGAAAAGTCCATCATTAATTATGTTCTCATAAACAAAGGAAATAGAGAAGATGTGAAATGTATCAGGGTTATGCAAAGCGCTGAAATATACAGCGATCATTACTTATAAAAAGCAAAATTAAAAATGGCAACTGAAAAGCAGAAAGAAAGTACAAATAATGATAGAAATGAACAAAAATTGAAAAAACAAATAAAATCATATGAGTTAAGGGAAATAGAGGTAGCCAAAAAAATTTAAAGAATTTACCAAAAAAAAAGAAAATATGGCAGGAAGAAATACAAAGTATGTCAATAGAAGGAATGGGGGGCAAAAACAAATCTATAATATTAGAGATAGCAACAGAAGTATGTACTAGAACCGGTAGCAACAAAAACCAACGATTTGGTGGAACAAAGATATACGAGAACAAACCAAACTGAAAAAGCAAAAATGAGGAGAATATCTTCGAAATAAAACGATTGAAAGCCACGAAAATTATAAAATTCAAAGAAAATGGGTTAAGGGCATAGTAATCACAGCAAAAAAAGAAACATGGGAAGATTTTGGCTAAAATGTCGAAGAGTTTTTTAAGGAAGATGTATGGGATATCGTAGGGACCAACGGCAGTATTTTCACATGAGGATAAAGCGGATTTAAGTTAATAAAAAGTGAAAGGAGCATTGACCGATGTTACATCCTGCTGATTAATTTGCTCAGCAAGGGAAGGGATACAGAGAGAAGAGATAGGGGTAGATGTCAAAATATTATTTTTGAATTTATCTTCAAGCTTCTAGCTTGGCTATCACCACATTTAATTTTAGAATTGTTTCCTTTATATTGAATAATAATAAATTTCAAATTTATATGCTGCACATCGTTGATTGTATTTTGGAACCAAACGGACACGCAATATAAATGTATATGCCGATAACAAGTTTTAGTAAAACCTCATTGGAATCGTGTTATAGTCCGCTTGGATACCGTTTTACACGAAGGGTTGCAACCGCGAAGAAGCTCGTCTAAGATCTCCAGGTAAGAATACTATCTTTGACGATTTGCTTATATAATATCATTGTAATTTGTAACCTTTCCATTACAATGCCACGAAACTAACTCTAACTTGTTGCAATGGGAATTTATATACATAAATTGCAAAGAATTTCATATTTGTAACCCTTTTCTAAACTTGATAAAATATTTTAGTAAAGTCCCTTCCTATACATTCTTTTACATAAACTTTAATTATGTTGCTAAAAAATATAATACGTGTTTTTTGACCATATTCTGACAATAGAGTTAAGTTTATAACTCTACGCCATAGGCAATCATATAGACATTCAGTTTACAATGTTCCCAGCCAGTCATAAGAGATCTATCTTTCTCTCTCCCACTTATTAACAATTTTAACAATAATGGTCCACAATTATATGGGATTTATGAATGAAACATTTGTTTTTCACTACTAGCTTTTAAACCTAACTTTATCGAGTTTTGTTGATGTAGAAAAGTTGTTCATTATTAACCAAGGTAGAAAGATACATAGCCTACTTGAGTACAACTAAATCTCAATCCATTTGACAGAATGTGAAGTTAACTGATGCCAATACAAAATAAACTTTTTTTTTATTTACTTATGGTCATATCCACCTACCTATTCAAAACTTAAAATCATTACTCAATTGACTTATCCATATAATACCTGTGACTTTTTTGGCAATAGTTTCACTTCTGCTTGTGCACTCATTTCAGGACGAGTACAACCACTAGAATCACTCATTTTTGGTAATCTCAACCACCAGCAAAAGATTATAAACTGACGTTTGTGTTTTACATTTGACAGAAGCATGGATGTTTTGATTTATAAAAAAATCTTAAAATCCATATTTTATTCGATTTTTATTAGTTTTGAAAAGTAATATTTAAAAAAATAAAATGCCAGTAGTGAAAAAATGCTATATGAGCCACGGCAGAAGGGTGTATTAATGTCTCCATTAAAGACCGAGAAGCGAAGCCTCGACAATAATAACTCACTTTTCTACCTTGGCGCATAACTACTAATCTATATGTTGTAATGTCTTTGAGTATTTTTATGAATCCAAATTTTCAAAATTCAGTATAGCTGAAATAATATTTGGAAAAGTGTGTCTCACCTTTTTGCCAGTAGCTGAAGTTACTGTCACACCTCTAATTTTTCCTTTTTTCGTTTCTATCACTAACGGATCATCTTCGGTTGAGTCTCGTCTGGTAAAGTCCCTTTTCTCATCAGTACCGTCCCTTCTAAACTCTTCAGAGTCTCTGTGCGGGTCGAAAGTGTCACGTGATATGTGAAAGGCTTCGGCGTGTGGTTCTGAGGTATGATGTCGACCTCGATGGGGTGTCGGCTGACATGACGGGACAAGAAGACTTGCCAATATACAAATTGTCCAAGGAAGCATTATCGTATGTTTCTTTAACCTGGACATTTATAATTTATAAATATCAAAAGTTTCATTGTTAAGCTTTAAAAATAAACTTACGGAACAAAATAACTGTCAGCAATATAAATTTGATGGCGGAATTTTTCCTTTCACAGCAGTGTTAGATCTTGAACGCTGGAACAATAAAAAAACCATTGAGTTTTCCCCTCTAATCAGCTGATATCAAAACTACTTTTACTACTGATAAAAATATTTTCCATTCCACAGACTACTAAAAGTCCGATAAAAAACTATGTTTTATACGGGATACCTCGTAAAAATTATGGAATACCGACGTGACTGGGTTAAAACTTTGGATTTAAAAATACTTTATATTTATATACAAGTGTCCAGAAACTCTCCTGTCAAACAGAAACTACAGTTACTAGAGGTGATTTTAAGTCGATTTAGCTCAAATTACCTTAATCTGAAAATGCTTCCTAAGGGAGCTACACCCCTTTGAAGAAGACGTCCTCATATGAGTTTTCTTCAAATTACTCAAAAATACCGTTACTTAAAATATTCAAAATTGATATAATCAATAAAGAGTTACAAACCAGTCGTTTGCTGTAAATACATTTTTACCAGATCCATCACAAGCGTGTCAGTTGGGGGGACCAACAGGTATTTTTATTAAAAAAAATTATTTTCAAGTTTTTTATGTATCCGACACCGAATTTGGAAAATTCAAGATAATTTTCATAAAAAATGTTCTCTTCTTTCAAATCGATATCATGAACTGTTTTCGAGAAAAATAAATTTAAACTTTTTGTGTTTCTTACTTAAAATCATGTTGGATTATAGTCTGTAATATCGAGTTGGCTTTGAAAAATCAACAAAGTGTACAGATACTGGTAACAAAAGTCGTAAGTATTAAGTTGCTTATATTGTTTTGGAAATTTTAAATTAATTTTATTTCGTGAGGGTATAAAACAACAATCGACATTAAAAAAAAACAAAGTTAGAGATAATTACTAACAGAAATAAGAGAATTAATGTTACAACAGATGCTCTACATGACGACCATTTGGCTCAATACACAAATTTATTCTTTTCTCTAAACAACGTCTAATTTTTGCAAAAATTCCTGCATTAATTCCAATTTCATTACAAGCGTTTTGAATTCTTTGCCACAGCTGATTACGGGTTTCTATTGGAACAACATAGACTAATCATCTTAAATAACCCCTAATACAAAAATCACAGGGGTTTAAATCTGGAGATCTTGGGGGCCAATTAACTGGACCGCCTCTTCCAATCCATTTATCGTAATAGTTATTGTCGAGACATTGACGAACCTTTCTACTAAAATGAGCTGGGCCGCCGTCGTGCATGAACCATAAATTATTTCGAATCATCAGGGGAACCTCATCTATTAAATCAGGTAAAACATTTTGTAGGTAATTAAGATATTCGTGTCCTGTTAAACGGCTAGGAAGCTCTACGGGTCCGATTACACCTATCCGTACATTTATATTAAATCTTTGCTGGTGCTTTTTCTCTACTGTTGCATGAGGGTTATCACCAATGTAGGCATAATGGTGTGCACCATGTAAATTAAAAATTCCGTCTCTGGTAAACATAGATTCATCGCAAAATAAAATATTGGAAAAGAAATTAGGATCCTGATTTTTTTTGTTCCGCAACCAGTTTGAAAAATCTATGCGGGCAGGGAAATCCCCATATACCATGGCATGAACTTTTTGAAAATGGAAAGGATGAAGGTTTTCTTTATGAATAAAATTCCATATGGAAGACTTGGAAATGCCAGGATACATAGCAGCGAGTCTTCTGGTGCTAACCTCAGGATTATTTTCGATTTCAATCAAAATATCGTCTTCGTATTCCATTGTCACATCAGGTCGTCTACCAGTTTCAGTATTTTTAGGTACTACTGAGCCATTTTCTCTTAATCTTTGGTGTACGGCTACAAATGTTGCGCGAGCAGGATGCAGAAAATTTTTCCGCATATCTTCGCTCTGCTGCACGAGCGTTACATTGTACTTCCTTATAAACTAATTGCATATCAGCATATTTTTCATTCGAAAAATAAACCATTTTGATCAAATTAACTATTTTTTTTACCTTTCACACACAATAACAATACTAACTGTTTAGAATCAAAATAATTTGACACATTGTCAGATTTTCTTGATTTTTTAAAGCCAGCTTGATATTTCGGATTATAATCCAACATGATTTTATGTAAGAAACACAAAAAGTTTAAATTTATTTTTCTCGAAAACGGTTCATGATATCGATTTGAAAGAAGAGAACATTTTTTATGAAAATTATCTTGAATTTTCCAAAATCGGTGTGGGATACATAAAAAACTTGAAAATAAAAATGTTTTAATAAAAATACCTGTTGGTCTCCCCAACTGACGCGCTTGTGATGGATCTGGAAAAAATTTATTTACAGTAAACGACTGGTTTGTAACTGTTTATTGATTATAGCAAGTTTGAATATTTTAAGTTACGGTATTTTTGAGTAATTTGAAAAAAATTCATATGAGGACGTCTTCTTCAAAGGGCTGTAGCTCCCTTAGGAAGCATTTTCGGATTATGGCAATTTGAGCTAAATGGACTTAAAATCACCTCTAGTAACTGTAGTTTCCGTTTGGCAGGAGAGTTTTTGGATACCCTATATATTCCTCTAATTATTTTGAACAATGTATTTTCAAATTACAATTATGTTAAGTTTCCATAAAACGTCTAATTGGGACTACCAAACGTTTATATTTTTCCGCTTGATATCTCTTTGGTGATTGTTATATAATTTTATTCAAACTATATATTATATAAAGCGACTAATAAAAAGTGTATATTAAAACTCACCATCAGCTTTCACAACACGATAGTTCAGTTTCAATATAATTCACGTATAGATAATATTTTATCAGAAGAGGGTCAGATGAAATTAAAATAAAATTAAGTAGATATGAGAATCGCCGTGAGCACATTATATAAGACTAAGTGTTAAACTAGACACAGTATAAACAATTATTGGTAGATCAGTTTATTGTTTTGAATCGTGTTTAGTTAAATTTCGAAAGGCTAAAGTTTATCACTAATTCAATTTATTTTTGTGGCACGAAAATAAATCAACCTATTTTGTGCTAATTTTAGGCACTGGCAATCAGTTTTTTTATATTCCAACGTATCATAATGGCATTCTTATAGATTTCATTTGACATACTTTATGAGATTGAGTACTATACTGATTAGTATTATAATGAAAAAACTATCTAGGTATACTAGGCAAAACTATGAAAAATTTATTGAAGACACCAAAATTTAACGATTAAAATTAAACAATACATTATTTAGTCTAGTTTACAAGTGCCAATTAGTGATGAACCTAATCAACGAAAATTATGATTTGGGTCTCATTCGATTCAAAATGACATCTAGAACAAACGATCAAATGGACAATAAGGGCTGGCAAAAATTGCAAAACTTATAAACAATTACGTAAGAAGAAAAGAGTGGTTTGGTTTTTGAAAATATTTCGAAATTTATTTGAGATAATTAAAATTTGGAAAAAGATTCTGAAAGAGCAGAAAATGTCCTAAAGAAAAGTCCTTCCATCCGGAACTGTACCGACATTATTTATAATTATAATTTGGAGGTTAAAATTGGGTTAAAACGGGTAGCGGCTGCTGGCGCCTCAAACGAATCAATTTTAATCAACAAAATTATTTAAACGGACTAAATATGAATTAATTAATAAAAAATTATTGGTACTATCTAAACACTCGAATAAACAATAATCTGTCAACAAAAAATGTGTATCTAATTTGTTAATTATTTATGCGTTAATCAATTAATTCTAATCAGTTGAAAGTTAATATAAAAACTCTGATTTATTTCTAGAACTAGAAACCTAGATTTTTTACTTTTTGGAGTTATTGAAAGGGAAAAATACTGAAATATTGATTTTTCACTTTTTTATTAACAATGTATTAAAAAATAAACGGTTTTAAATATTAAAACTAACTTTTCCGCATCTGTGGCCCTGAACAATATTCTATCATAAAATCGTTACTTGCATACACTTCGGGGGATGTATCGTGCTAACAAACCGAAATTTCTCCAAAAATAACCAAAAATTTTGTATATCTGGATTTATAGGATCCGCTTTACTCGCTCTAGTCAACTGAAAATCAATAGGATACATCTGCGTGACATCTTGAACAATATTCAATCATAAAATGGATCAATCGTATACTCTCTGGAGGCTGTATCGTGCTAACAAACTGAAAATTCTCCAAAAATGACAAAAATTTGGTACTCCAAGTACCATAGCACCCGTTGTACTGGCTTTAGTCAGCTGAATATCAATAGGGTTAATCTTTGAGACGCTCTGAATAATATCCAATCATAATATTGGTCACTTGTATATACTCTGGAGGCTGTATCGTGCTAACAAATTGAAAATTCTACAAAAATGACAAAAATTTGGTACTCCAAGTACCATAGCACCCGTTGTACTGGCTTTAGTCAGCTGAATATCAATAGGGTTCATCTTTGAGATGCTCTGAATAATATCCAATCATAAGATTGGTCACTTGTATATACTCTGGAGGCTGTATCGTGCTAACAAACTGAAACTTCTCCAAAAATGACAAAAATATCGTACTTAAAGTACTGTAGCACCTGTTGTATTGGGTCTGGTGAGCTGAAAATCAATAGGGTTCATCAGTGAGATGTCCTGAATAATATTCGATCATAAAACTGGTGACTTGTTGAACTCCGGATGCTGTATTGTGCTAACAAACTGAAATTTCTCAAAAAACGACAAAATATCGTACTGGTGAGCTGAAAATCAGTAGGGTTCATCTGTGACATGTCCTTGACGACGACGACATACACACAGTATTTTTTTTCCTAAAAACCGTTTTTTCGTGTTGTTGTTGATGGAAAACGTGAAAATAACTCAAAAAAAATTTCAAAATTACAACTTTTTTTGGGGTAAACCAATACTTTTCTCGCATATTAGATAGGTTGGGCGGAAAAGTAATAAATAATGTAAATATAGCATTCAGGAAATTTTTTTTCAATTATTGTTGTTATTTTGTTTTCTTATAGCTCAAAGCTTTATAACAATATTTTTTCCAAGTTTTCAACTTTCATTATTTAAATAAGTATTATAATACATAATTATAAAGATTTTTGAAATATTTTGTGGGAAGTAATTCACGATTTGTAAGTAAAAAATCGTTTCCAAAAATTTTTTTAGCAACTAACCTTTCTAAATATTTACTATTAACCACTTCTGACCTACTAACTGATTATTTATACTAATATCTTAATACTGTTAATCTACGCCAGTGTCATGTCCTTATGACATATTTATCATCCTCATTTGGGTGTCATTATGGCCTTCATAATAGCACTCAGTGCCATTACGAACTCATATTAACATGCAAATGTTAAAATAAAAAACGGACAAAAAGAAAGTTAGTTAGTACTTTTACTTATTATGCATTACAAAATCTTTATTAACATTGTGGGTATCGACCGAGACATCGTCATTGCCACTGCCTACTTCGCTGGAGAGGTGCCGATGACACCGCCAGAGGAAGTACAAGAGCTAGTGAGATACTACAATAGCAGACGGCTGCCTATTATAATCGGTTGTGATACCAACACACACAATACTGTGTGGTGAAGCACTAACAACAACGCCAAAGGTAAGTGTTTATTAGAATATCTCTTAGCAAACAACCTCGAGACCTTAAACGTGGGGACAACCCCCATTTTGTCACGAGAGCAAGAGAAGAGGTCCAGGAAGTAACAATAGTTAAAGTTTCATTCAACAGCCCCTTCACCACTTCACCACTCAGGCCGTCTATCCCTGATGCTTTCCTCACTTTAATGTTTCTTTCCCTCTCTTCTAATTCCCATTTCTGTACCGATCTAATTCCCCTCGTTTTCCCTACCTCTTCAGTTTCCTTGACTTCCCGAATCCTTCCCTCCACTCCCCCTTCTACCCCTGTAAACAGCTTCCCTATAATCTCCTTTTTCCAATCTTTCTCCAGCACCTCGTTCCTATTTCCCCCCCCCCCCCCATCCTGTTCACCGCTACCTCATACGACTTTTGCCATGGATTTTTTCCAATTCCCCCAGTAGCTCTTCCCATTTCACTCTTTGTGTACTCTTCGCCCTACGCTCCAGCTTTTTCTTCTTGTTCTTGTAACCTCCTTTTCCCTTTATCAACTCTCTACCTCTCAGCATTCGCCTTCGTTCTTTCTTACACTCCCTCCAGAGCCCCTCTATTTCCTCATTGCGCCAATAATTATGTTACAATTTTCTTCCCTCCAAGAAGCTTTAATAGGGAAATGGTTCAGTTTTACAAAAGAAAATTGTATTTTTGCGGCTGTCTGTTGGCAACCTTAGGCTCCAGCCAGCATACAGTGAAGACGAGTGATTTAAGATATTATATGTAGGACGCCATCCGTTTTCGCCCAAGCCTAGTCGGTACACTTTTCCCTGAAAAATCGGAAAAATAGGGAAGTGAAAGTAGACTTGCCTTCAGAAAAATACAGTGTTTTAATGAGATTAAATTACAGTTTTAGCAGGTCGTCCTCCAGTCCTGCCATGCTTCTCTCGTATTCCTCCAGAGTGACATTTGCGTTTATATACATTAGGAAAATTCTGTGGGTACATATGTTTTATCGTCAATGTATTAGAAAGAGACAAAATACATATAAATTCAGTGTATCATTCTTTTTCGCTAACGTGATATCATAAAGTGGAAAACGTGCAATTACTGTATATCTGTAAAGGCGTGGTGGAAGTATACTCCCACCACGTGTAAAGGTATGTCTGGTAGGCACCGCTTTCGAGAGACGTGCAAATACAGACGTGTAATGTGGACAGTTTAGTTTATTAATTGAGAAATAATAAGATTGTACTAAACTGATAGCTTAATGCAATGAACAATAAAAAAAATCAACATTACTTTCGTTTATCCCTTCATGATTAATTTACAAAGAAATAATTCAGTAGTAATTATCTAATTCACTATATTAGTTCGGTTAGTATTGGAATAAATAACATAACATGCGAAATAAAATTTGTATTAATAATAATATGTGTTTCCAAATATCTCAATTCTCATTTTTGGCTCACAGGATCTAATAAGTGGAGAACCCACAACGCCCACCTCTTACAAATTCTTTGTAGCTACTAACAGTATTGCCAATTTTCATTGTATATTTATATTAATTGTAAAATGCATTGTTCTAACACGAGAACATGTTAGGGTTTTTCTTGTTAGTATAAATCTGTCTCATAAAAAAACATCAATCATGCAGTTTTGGTCATAATAAATAAACCTTCCTACCTTAATATCAAGTCAGACTAGCTTCGTATGTCAACAATTTCTAGTTATACCATTAATTCAGTGATTCAATAGCCTGGCCGTCAAATTGTTTAGCACCAACTGGGTTAATAGTTTAAAGGAAATAATTACACTCAGTAGAATAGTTACAGTAATCTGAATATACACTTAAAAAGAGTGAACTTTGTTATATTATGTACCCTTGAAATGTAAACAAAAACATTCCATTATTCGAATCAAACAGCTGATTTGCTATATATCAAAAGCCTCGTTCATTCTTCGTTTACAAACGTTAAGAGATCTGTGATTCGTACGGAAGGTTGCCTACCGGTGTACTGTGGATGTACATCAGGGTATAATGGGTGATGTTTTATTTTGTAAATATAATCGTGGGATGTGGTATATTAGTGAATATAGGGTTTATTGTTGATTAGTCAATTATTGTTTTTATCCGGGGGGTTTTATTATGCGATGTGCAAGTAGAGTAATTCACTCCGAGGTCATAGAACGTATGTGCTCCAAACAGCTCAAGTGAGAGTGTCTCTCGAACGGAAAGGTGGGTTGTCAATGAAACCTGTCGTGTTTCTTTTCTTTCTGATCAGCGTGGTGTCGTATTGAGGTGTTTATTGGGAGCCCCAAAAAATTCTCATGAAGATTCCACATTCATCCCGCAGGGGAACATGAATTTGAGAGGGTAGTCTGGTTTGGATGGAGTAGTGTGGGTTAGAGAAGTTTGTGGAGATAGTATTTTGTCCAGACTTCATCTGTGAGATGCAGATGGATTATGCACACCCAGTCACCTACAACGCCATGTGTTTAATGTCCATTTAACGGCTTTTAATTACCTATTAGCAGCACACAGGAGAACCCTGTCCTAGCCAAACGGGTGAGATTTATTTTATTTAACATTTGCTGTAACTAGTAATTGTTCCTCATAGTGTTGCGAATAAGATGACACCACCTAATTATATGTTCAGGATAGAGCTTGTGTATAGTATGTTGGGGGTAAAGTACTTGTTAGTAAGGGGTGGTTATCTCGGGTTTTGTTAATTTTAGACTTTATAGGGGGTAATATACTTACGTTATCAAATAGATGATTTAATTGAAGTCTACTTTGGGATTTTTAAAGTGGGCCGTCCCACTCAGGTAGTAAATGGTTATTGGTAGGATAATAATAGGATTCACACTGGGATAAATGTGATGAACTCCCAGGGGGTTTAATGTCAATTGAGTATAGTGACAACACTAATTAGTGTTTTTTTAAGGTTTGGTTTTTATTCATAGATTCTGGGCTATTGTTGGTTTTTTGGTTATTCGGATTTCCGTATTGGATTAGTTCCGGGGTCACTTGGTGTTGGTTCGTTGTACCACGGCGTTCCTGCGATGCTTGCAGCTCCACCTTAGTGATTGCTACCTCAGGAACAACTTGTGGATCATCAGGATTTATCACCAGCGGGTGAAGACGCGCAAGTTTTAAACATTTAAATTTTTCTATAATTATTTTTTTATAGTGTATATATAACATCTGTATGTATATATATAATTCACCATTTGTAAACATACAAGTGGCTTGTAATTTTTCTTGGTCATTTATTACTCTAGGCAGAGTAGGTAAGGTGCGTCTGAGCTCACACGGAACGTTTATGGTAATTTATATTGTTTTTGCTTTTGGTAAGTTTACAATTTGATATGCGTAGATAAGCCACGGTATGGTTAACCCTTCAGGTTCTCACCGTTTTCACATTGTATGATTGTGATTTTTTTTACAAGTTTCAGAACCAATTTAACTCAGAACTGGTCTCTGTTTCAAATCCTTCTGAGCATTGTGTTATCAATTTTGGGGTAGGTGTATATAGGATTTTAAATAATTGTATCATTGTATATATTGAACTATAAGGAATTTCATATCGATCTGTTTATCTTTTTTTTATAGTAAGGGTTGATGGACCTTAAGTGTCCACTGTGGGAATAACTACTCCCCAGAATTTTGTAACCCATATAGAACTGTATTCAAACCAAACCACCACCTTAAATAAATCATTTCTCTTGTGAGTTGAGTTACGAGTTTGATTTTATGTAGTACTTTCCTAATTGGGGGTAAACTACGGTTAGGGAATTGAACGGGGGTCTTTACTCGGGTACGGTTTACCTGGCGCCTTGGGTTATATAGCTTATATTTCGATTGTTCGTTACCAGCGTACGAACCTCCTTTCTTCGACTGAAGTCTAGCGGGTAAAATACCTTGTGGCATAGATCGGCCATCCGATCTGCTGGTAACTTGGTGAATTAGTAGTAATTGATTTCGGGGCCACAAGTTCGATCTATTTTCAATAGGTCGCTAACGTAAGTGGGGTAAGTGCATAGGTGCACGGGGTTTGATTTTACGTTACAAACAAGTTATAAGAAGATTTTAATTATGATAATTCAAGAGGTTGTAACAGATCAAGATATAATTAATTCTATCTATTCGTTGAATATTTTATTGTAATGCTGGAAATTGTTCTAGTTTTCAGTTTGAAAGCGGTTAAAACCTTTACTTTTTTTCAGATTTGGCAACGTTAAATTGGTCTCGAAACATCTGCTGTGTTTCGAATGTGTTAGTAAAAAAAATTTGGTATCTTTATCGTTTGTATGCAAATGAGAACGAATTCTCTGTGTAAACACACACACAGTGCAAATTAAAAAAAAACGAAAATAGAAATAAAATCGAATTCTAATGCCTACAACTTTTAATAAAAGTAATATTATGATATGTAATAAATTAAAACATAAAACTTCTTAATTCTTCAATGAGCTTAAATCAAATGTTCGAATGAACCCCCGTTTTGAGCTAAGTGGTAACCGAGACGGTTATAAAATTCTTGACGAACACGTATGAGCATTTCAGGTGTTATTTGCATACAAATTTGTAAAATTTGTTCCCTTAGTTCATTTAGAGAAGTTTTCTTGGAACCCATAAATTCTCGATTTTATATAACCCCAGAAAAAGAAATCGTTGGGAGCCAGATCTGCGGATCTTATGTTAACATTCATGGAGATTATCCGATTGGGAAATTGTGTATTTAAAAAATTTATTGCTAGTCGATAATTATGTGATGCACAACCGTCATGTTGGTATCAGATATCATTGAAGTTAACACCTAATTGTATAAGGGCATGAGTAATTTGATTTTCCAGCATGTCCAAATATTTCTGTCCGGTTAAATTACCGTCAATAAAAAATTGTCCAATTAAATGTTCACCTAGTATTCCAGCCCAAACATTTAACTTTTGGGGATATTGAGTTCTATTATTGTAATGTTTGTCCAATTGTATTCTTTCCATAACTATTTCATAAAATTCCATTCTACGAAATTGATCGTCTGGAAAATTTCATGGCTGTTTTTCAATTTAAAACTAAGATAACCATTTTTTTAATGCAGTCCGAATCGTTTCGGATCAACATCAAAATCCTTTGCTAAATGAGTTGACGATTGTAGGGGATTATTTTCCATACTGGCACAAATTAAAATATCTCTTTTTTTCTTTTTCGGGTTGGGTTTGACGATTTTGTGTACGCGGACCATGTTTAGTAGGATTGACACATCCATGCTCTTCAAAATTTTTTATAACCGTTCTCACTTGTTTTTTTTGCTAATTGGTTGGGCATTTTCGAATGCCACAATAAACAAATTTTCTGCTATTTCTCGATATGAATGGCCCTGGTAGTACCATTTTACAATTTGCACTTTATGGTGTACTTGCATACTCATTTTAATAAGATTTGCAAAAGATCGTTACTAATTCGCAAACAAACGTTTAGTGAAGTACCCAGATTGTAGAGTTGAACATCTTCAAGAGGCGCACGCGCGATTCGTATTCGTCTGGTGTAATAATCTACGCTGGCTTTTAATTCTCTGTCTCATGATTGTCCTTCTCCAACACACTGGTAACTCCATGTGACCATTATAATTTCCCTATGGCCGTGAGAGGTTATCGTTTTACGTTGAAATTAAATGTGACTGATTTCTCTCACAAATAAGAAGGAAATTTTTAAGGGCACTACAATCTAACGCGTGGATAGAAAATGAAGAGATGCAAACGAAATCGTTTTATCAGGAGCGTAGGAAACAGGCGGTTTACATTGAGATATTTTAAAACCAGACTACAGTTGAACAAATACTAGCAAACGACTTATTTGTCATTTTATAATATCCTGTTAAAGAAAATTGTGATACACTGAATACACTTGTTTTATTACAACATATTGTCGCTTTTGGACTCTGTATTGTTGCCATAGATTATTCCTTATGATGTTAATGAAAATTATTGTGCTTATATTCATTTATTGTACTCTCAATATCGACGAATGTAATTTTTTTAGCTATCTTCCAGTTATTTTTTATTTATTTTTCAAATCATATTAGCGTATACTACCCGAACTGATATAGTGACTTAGTTTATTACAACTGAATTATTTCTTTGTAAATTAATCATGAAGGGATAAACGAAAGTAATGTTGATTTTTTTATTGTTCATTGCATTAAGCTATCAGTATAGTACAATCTTATTATTTCTCAATCAATAAACTAAACTGTTCACATTACACATCTGTATTTCTAACATTAACTTCTTCCATTGCGATATTTAACATAATGAGTTGTTTATACAACATTTTGCTGTGGTAAAGTGACTAGTAATAGTCTGAATGCATTTCTAATTTGTTTATTTAAAACTGTAAGTAAAAGCCAGACATAAGAGCTACTGTACGCTTCTCGATGAAGGCGGTGCTTGCCAGACATCCAATTACACAGTTATTTCGTTTCTCACTTTATGATACCCTGTTAGCGAAGAGGAGTGATACACTGAATTTATATGTATTTTGTCTCTTTCTAACACATTGACGGTAAAACGTATGTTCCCTCGTAATGTTCCCAATACTGTACACCACCATGTCTCCCATTCGCACTACCCACCTATCCATTTCGCTTCCTCATCTCATCCGCCCCTGGAAACTAGAGCTAACAACGCTAAGAGCACAAGTTCGAGCTGCTAGGAGGAACTATCAAAGAAGCGGCATATATGTAGAACGTCAAATACTCCTGCATATACAATGCTTCTCAAAAGTCTCCTATCTCCCTCTAGCAACAAAAATAAGGCGTTGGTCTCATGTCGCTAGCTGCTTTTATTCAGAAGATACGTAAAATTACGTTTTTCCGGAGATCGGCGACGTTCAACCCCCGCGAAGGGTTGATATTCTGATCAATATTACGACGTTATCTCCCATAAATAAAATAGCAACAAAATGTGCCGTTGGTCTCCTGTCGCCAGCTACTTTTGTTCTGGAGATACGTAAAATTGCGTATTTCCAGGAATAGGGGTAGTTCGACCCCCGCGAAGGGTTGATTTTCTAATAAATCTAAGTACCCTATCATTCGGCAACAAAATATGCTGTTGATCTTATATCGCTAGCTTCAATGGGCTTTTAAATATCGCTATGGTTTCGCTAGCGTAACCGCGTTTTTTGCAAGAACTATTTGAAAAACAAAATCAATTCTTGCGGCACAAATTAGCAACAAAATACTGTGTACTTTTGGGTGCCGGCATATTAAATGGTTACGCTAGGGTAATAGACGTAATATTAATGTTACTTAAATACATACATTACAAAATACAATATTAAATTTGATTTCAATTTAATGGGAGAAGGGAAAATGAATTGTTCACCCGTGCACACTCATTTCCCGAAACGGAATCGGTAACTGAAACTGATGAATCAGGAAATATGCCTCCCGGAATCCTATATGAGGCTGAACAAAAATAATTGGATCAATATCCCACAATAAACTCACAAATACATCGGAGATTATGTACAAAAAAATGTGATAAAATTGATAGAAATTATATCGTTCAATATAATACAGTGTGGAATAAATTTATTGTTTCGATTAATGTACTGGATGTCCCAAATTCGAGATGTATCATTGGGATTTCTAAAACATTAAGAGATAGAGGGAAGCTTGTGACCCCCCATTCGAATGGGGTGGAAGGTAGGGATCAGTCTACAGAAGGGTGACATCGAATCAGGTCAGCGTTAGCATTTGAGTCTGAGCTTCGAGGAATGCATGAAGTTTTATCTTATGACGAACAGGAGTATGAATCGTCACATTTTCCCATACATCTGGCCAGTTGGAAAACTGAAATTTGAATTCCCAGTTTCTCATATCCAAGCCCAAGCTCATAAAACCTAAGTTCACATACCACTAGCCCCAAATCGAAGATCTAGCTACCTAATACAAGATTTCTTAAATACTTCAACTTCAATTAACGATATCAGGATAAAAGAAGATATTTTTCTAATCTTATAAAGGGATTTTGAAGAATAAGAGAGCTATTCTGAGATGTTATAACTCGTATTTAGTTACAACATTATTCTCGATGTAAAATAATAATATAGCGAAAAAAATGTATTTTTTATATAGAAAGAAAAATGAATTCCAGCTTCCCAAGAACAACCACTAACCCCTTTTCTGAAACCCTAAATATTAATTTCATTCTGGCGTGTGTAAAGAATATATAAGTGATAATCATAATAATTCGGATATCAAAAATAAAAATGATTTCGTTACGTATTACGTTCATTATTTTTTTCATTTCATAATAAATAACGTTTTCCAATTTGGTTCAAAAGCTAATTTACTCTGACCCTCAAATATTCACATATTGATTTCATTACGTTAAGTAGATACTTAGATTCGACAATTGAGTTACGAAATAGTTTTTTATTGAAATAGGGTAAACTAGAGAATTATTATCTGTGCATACAGAGTGTCAATATTAGATTTTTCCAATTTTCTGATATGTGTTATTCTCCCAACAATCATTTTGTATACTGTAAAATAAGCATCTGACTAACTTAAATAAGCATTACACTCACGTAATTATACATAAACTTAATCCATTATAAAGATTGAAGCACATCATAAATTTTTTATGTTTAAATCTATAGTCTGTTGAAATAGACAGAGAATAATAAAACCTAATTTAATATGCAAAACCCTTACCGAGTGGGCAACTAAAAACCTGAATTTTAAAACGATTTATATTATAATTCACTTCTTTATTCTTTCATTGGCCTACCCAACCCTGTACATTGCTGGTATAGAATAGAAATCCCATCCTCGGATCGCTTGTAATTATAGGCATAGCCGTACCTTTAGGTAGGGCTATCAATAGGTATGATATTAAATGAAAAATATTTGCTGCTCTTCTTTTATTACATGTTCAATGCATTTTCGCCATCTCTCTGCATTAATTTGTTCCAGAACTTCTTCAAAATGTACTCGGACATCTTTCATTTTATATGTGGTATTTTTCCTTGCCATCAATCCTTTCACCTGAGCCCATATTAACTCTAAAGGATTTGGCTCGCAATGGTAAGGAGGAAGTCGAAGTATTAAATATTCCGTTTTTTGCCGTTCGTGAATAATATGTCTTAGGAAACGATATGTATTAACAACTTGTTAAATACGATACTTTTAACAAATCAAAATAACACACCAAAACTGTCAACTAACTAACTGTCATTCCGGAACAGAATTGAAAATTCTAAATTCTCCTTTTAAATCTAAACTTTCACATTGACAGGTGAGTGTGACTACTCCATCTATTCAGTCCTCTTTTTCTTCCACTCCAAGCTGGGTACTTCGACGTCTTCTTGAAACCAATTGGGTGGGTCTTCAACATTATAGCGAACCAATCTCTCGATATGAACGACCTTGGGTTTACTTTTTGGTATCAGACGAAGGCGATGAATTAGGTCGTTAATTTTCTTAACACAATTTCGTTGATGTTTCGGAGGCAAACTTTTCTTTCTATTGTGATGTAAATACGCCTTGTTAGTTCTGTGTATTCGAACGCAATAGATTGAGGCACGCGCCAATATGGCGGTCATCAGTCATGATATGGTCTTGATAGTTTTGTCTTGTCATTATATATAATATATGTGTAATCATAAAGACGAATAAATGTTTTTCGTCTAAAAACATCAGTCTTGTTATATAAATACAGAACACTTTCTTCTGGACTGATACAACCAAACTGCATCACCGGGTTGAAATATATCTTCTTTAAGGTTTTTATCCAACCGTTTCTTCATCTTTTCGCTAGTTAATTTCAGTCGTATCCTTGCAAGCTCGTGAATCTTCTCTAACTTTTGTTGAAGATCTTCAACAAATTGAAGAAGGCTTTGGTTATATTCTCGGGACGAAGGAGGAGGTTTTCCAAAGAGGATATCACTTGGAAGCTTCATTTCCCGACCCGTGGCTAACATTCAAGGTGTATAGCCAGTCGTTTCATGCTATGAACTCCGATAAGAGGAATAATGGAATCAGTTCATCTCAATCTTGCTGATTTTGGGAGAAAAATAACGATAGATATTGGCAAAATGTCCTGTTATAAATAACGTTCCACTTATCCATCAGACTGTGGATGCATTGATGTAATTCGTGCTTTATTAATCCCAAGAAATTTCATTAATGCTATCCACAATTCTGATTCAAAATTTCTTTCTTGATCGAAATGTACTTCCAATGGCACTCCGTGTCTTGCGTTGACATTATTCATAAATGTTTCAGTGACGGTTGCAGTCTCTTGGTTAGGAATTGGTACCACTTCTGGCCACTTGGAAAAGTAATCGATAGCTACAATTATGTATTTGTTACCTTTTCTGTTTTTAGTAGTGGTCCGAGTAAGTCTACACCTACTCTCTGAAATGGTTCACCAGACAGATATTATCCATTTTTCCACGATTTCTAGTTTTTAGTCCTTTGCTCCCGCTGCATTTCTTACACCATTCTGTAACGTCTTGCAGACAGTTGACACAGTCGAATCGGTCACGAACTTTTCTTAAGTCCGCAATGTCCTTCTGAATGACTGCTATGAAGTTCTTCCATCACTTTACGAATAAGTGATTTAGGCAAGATAAGTTAGTGGATCGTAGATACACTATCAGAGTTCTCCCACGTCCGATTGAGTACACCATCGCGAAGAGTAAGGGAATCCCATTGAGCCCAATATCTTTTGATCGTTGAACCTTACTTGGACAGATCTTGCCAGTCGGGTCTAACTCCATTTCGTAACTATTCCCGGACAACTTTGAAGTCATTATCTTTCTTTTGAAATTTACTGATCACATGTCTTCGTCCGAGTCGCTTGTTATTGTTGTTGCATGCAGAAATTATATCATTTCATCTTTTCTTATTTCGTTATTAATTTCCCTATCCTCAATTATTTGGCAATATCTGCATAGTTGCTGTGTACATGGCCTTCTGGATAGGATATTCGCATTTCCGTAATAGCGACCTTTTCTATAAACTATATCGAAATTGTACTGCTGAAGTCTTTCTAACATCTTCTAATTTATCCTTCCGCATTTTTAAAATTCATCAGCCACTATAGTGCTTTATGGTCGCTTTTGATGATGAAGGTTCTGCTATAAACGTATGTGTGAAAGTGTATTTACAATTGCTAACAATTCTTTTCATGTAACGCAGTAATTTTTCTCCGTTCCAGGGTCTTACTGAAATAAGCAATAACTTTTTCTTCGCCATCTTGTTGTTGTGAAAGGACAGCTCCATATTTTGAAGCGTCGCAGTCGAGGATAAATTGACCTTCTTCTTTAGGATATGTTAAAACCGGTGCAGTAGACAACCTCTTTTTCAATTCAGTAAAGGCATTTTGGCATTCTGTATCCCAATTGAATGATTTGTTGTTTTCAGTAAGTCTGTGTAAAGGTTTGGTTATCTTTCCAAAAGTTTGAACAAATTTCCGGTAATATGTACAAAGACCCAAAGATTGACGAACCTAATGTTTATATCTTGGTTTTGGCCAGTCTTGAGTCGCTGAATTTTCGGCCGAATCGGTGGCAATTATCTAGGAATCAATGTAGTAATTCTACGATTTCTTTCGAAATTAAGTTGCTTAAAATCTTCTTCAAAATCTATATTGTAGTAAAAAATGCCGCTTACATCCAAACACGTTCTTAACCTAATTTATTCTTGTTAAGTCCAAAAGTTCCACCCTTGCAAAGGCTAATGTTCTAAATAAGTGGTAGACGGTGGAATAAAACTATTATGCAAAGTTTTCTGATCATAATGGCTCTCGTTAGATTTGAGTTCGTATACTTCTAACTACAATTGGACATATGCTAATATATAGAAAATTATCTTTAAAAATACCGAAACAAAACTTAAGATATTTGGTGAGCTAGAAGAGTAGAAGATACTGAACAGTAATATAGTACAAATTCAAAAATGGAAAAGTGGCCTTAAGCTAGTATGCTTCTTGAATTAGATTTAAAGATAAAACATTTATGAAATCCACTAATCTTTATAATGTATGAAGTATAGTTTCAAACAGCGAAATAATTCACACGGATAAATCAAAATTCGAACTCGAAACAATCTGTAACTGCTCGAAGTATCATCAAACTACTCAAAGCAAGCATACCGAAATCAAAAGTCAACATGAAATTCCATTATTTCTACCTAATATGACAAACTTAATTATTCGGTTTCAAACATTTTATTCGCGTATAGTGATATTCTATTACCTAATAGATAGCAGATACCTAAGGCTACATTAACATGCTTGGTAAGTATCCACAAACACAAGTGTGTGAACGGAGTGTTTGACTCGGCTTACGTGAGCTTGTCGCCGATCCAGATTAGTGCTGGTTTTTGGACACTTGTGGCTTGTGGCAAGCGTTTGCAACGATTTTACACGTTGGCGCGAGTTTAGTGTCGTTTACGAACTTGCTCCGAATGGGTGTGTTTACGCTGCGCTGTGTACGACCGCGTATCTATCATGAGTAGTTGGTCAAACGACGAAATTATGGCCTTTCTCAAACTCAATGGCCAACACAAGTCCACGTCTGCCATCTTTGCCTCTACAGCTTGCCGGTCCCATACACATCGCGAGTACTAAGGAGCACAAACATTTCCGAGTATGATCAAGTACAAGCAACGAGCCATCGGAGCTCTCATATGCATTGCACTTTTCATTCGCACATAATCGCCCCGAGTAGGTTAGTCAGTTGTTTACTATAGAGTATAGACTCGCAATTGACATGACGCGTGTGGGAGCAACGCGTCCATTGGAGATCCAAATAATCACGAGTGTTAATTCCCTTTTATTCGGTACAAATTTACCGACAGTTTGTGGGTATAGCCAAGTATAGGAAAGTGCGAGTGTAATTATTAAATATTCGCGATGTGTATGGGACCAGCTTTACACACTAACTCACTCGCAAGTGTGTAGATGGCATCTAAGCGTTTGTAAACACTTGGAGCTTATGTACGTTTTCCAAACCTAAGCAAGCGTGTAAACGTAGCATAAGTATTTGTTTAAATCAATTTGACAGTATTGTCGCGTCCATAGCAACAATGATCAGAATTCCAATTGCGGCGAAATTGTAAAATTTGGACAGATATATTTTAAACACTCCGTGTTTTTAAATTTCATATTTTAAGTTAAAATAATTTAGTATGATTTGTAGTTATAGTTTTAGAATACAATTTTATGTTTAGATATTGCAACTTTTTGGTTAAAATAACCCATCGAAATTATAGGACATAATTTTAATTTATGTTGGCAACATTGAGTTTATCGGTAATGCCGGTATCTTTCAGGATACGACCACAATTAAACTATTTTACGACTTGGCGTGTTTACGTCCAATCAACATGACTGAACAGTCGCACTCTGTGCCACTCGTTGCCCAGCTACAGCTCGACCTTGGCGCAATGAAGTATGGTGGATTACATCCGCGATGTTGTCACGTTGTTCGCATATTTGGGAAAACTAAGGATACATAAAAATTTCTACTCAAAAGAATTTTATCGTTATTTTGACTATTTGATTAAACTGCTTATATTATGAAAATATTAATTTTATATGTATTTCAAGAATCGTGAGCAAAATTCATTATTATTCAACTGAAAACAGTAAGCAAAGTAAATAGCTTTCATTACAAGTGAGCAAAATAAATATACAAGCGTATAATTGGTTGCATACTCTGGGCACAATGTTTTCAAGAGATTACCTATTTACCAACTCTCAAGGAAAGCGATGTATTTTTAATGATCAAATTTTGAATCGATACAATCAGTTGGCTCATAAAATTTCTTGTAAATGTCGATACTTCTTCGAGCAACTAGACAAATTATCATTTTCTTGTACACCATATTTTCAAATATCAAATCTTAGTACGAATAATACCAAAAAAACTTACCACAAGAATGTAGTTTAACACATTTTTTATCAAAGTGTGTTGGAACGATCGATCCTCTGTAAAAGATCTCAACTGGAAGTCATTCACAACATTAGGTAGAAACTGCATAAGACCTGAAGTTAAAAAAATGAAAATTATTGCAAAGTTTAATAAGTGGTAATCATATAAACTTGTAGCGGGGGAAATGACACTTAAATCTATATTATAGGAGTAATTCATAACAGATTTCGATTGTTTACTCATATTTTTCAAATATTTTAGTTTACTATTGTTACGTAATCGAGCACTGTTGTAGTCCCTGAATCCGACTCTGTATATGATATGAAAGTTAAAATTTTGGCGAAGGCGCAGGGATGTCTTCGAACTGTTTACCATTATTTTTGTGGCCAGTCGTATCTCGACAATTCCAGGGATGCGATTGTTTTTGTGAGCCGCAATCTAGAGGGATCCGGAATAAAAGGCACTTAATATATAAAGACTACCGACCAGCGGGGAAAGCTAGTTTATAATTTGATCACGTCAGTGAACAAGTAAATAGTCTAAGTAAATAAGCATTAGTGAAGTGTTTATATAAAATAGTGTAAGTGAATTTACTGTGTATCTAATAAAAATTAGTGAATAAATAAATTAAGTGAGTAGACATCCCGTGTGTATGAATTTATCTCACCCGTCGTATAAAAAATTTTAATTGAAAAGAAAAACATTACACTATTATATATAATACAGGGTGTGACTCTTTGGGAGTTCCAATTTACGTTTTAGAATAACTTTTACATAATCAAAATCTGAAAATTCAACCAAAGTGGTTTTCAGATATGCCCAATTCATCTAAAATATTAAGAACCTCCTACCATTTCCAGTTATACCGGAAGTTGACCTAATTTTAAATGAAAAAATGTATTTCGATAGATGTCCTCTTGTGGATTCTTTCAGTATAAGGTTTAGCTATCTTACATCAAATCTTACGAGATATGATCAATTTTATTATGAGACAGTGTCCCCAAAGAAATAAATCTAAGGGAGTTAAATCCAGCGATCTCGGAGGCCATTCAACTACTCTCCTTCTACCAACCCATATACAGTGCTTCTCAAAAGTCGCCTCCCTCCTCTTTTATTTTGAACGGTGATACATAGACTTATGAAATTTGGAGTGTGAAAATTAACTAATTGTAAGCTTCTCTACTAGTGGCAACAGGTGACTTAATAGGCATCGGTGACGTCACCAGGAAATTGAAACCAATAATATTAAATGGGACCTTATTGCAAGTGACACCTCGTTTGAAAATAATTTAGAATACCTATTTAATCATACTATTTTTTTTTGATTTACTATGTTTTTGATGGTTAAAATAAAAAAATACTAAAATTTGAGTTTCGCTTTTAATTAATAAATATTTAAGAACAAGTTCTTATAATCCATCTACTTCCTGGCAGTAAAACATCCAACTCTTGTCGGACTCGATACAATGTGTCAGGGGAAATTGCCATACATTCTTTAACAATTCGTTGTTTTAAAACGTCAATACTGTCAGGAGCTGTAGAATAAACTTTAGATTTAAGGCCCACAGTAAAAAATCTAAGGGAGTTTGGCCCGGTGCCCGAGCTGGCCATTCTATTGGACTGTCCCGTCCAATCGATCTACCAGGATATTCATCATCTATATAACGTCTTACTGCAAAGGAATAGTGTGCAGGATGTTGCGGGTTGATCTTTCAACTCATCCCGCAGCACTGTAATTATAGTTTTGTTAATAAATTTAATAATATTTCGAGTTCATAGGTACCTCTTTGTTGACATTATCAATCACATCGGTCATGTACATTTAAGAAACCGAAAGATTCCCCTTAAATTACTTGTTCACTAACTACATTCTCCGCTGACAAATAGTAGGGGAGAGTTGGACAAAACCGGGTACCAGTACAAAAACTGACTACTTCTTCTGCTATGTTAGAGTAGCAAACGTTTACTACAGATAGAAATTTTCTCAAATGACTCAAGGTTGATATACCAATGTCAATTTTTATAAATATTCTTAAATTTTTTATTTTTAAGAAAATATTGCAAAATACCCGGTTTTGTCCAACCGGTATGACAAACCGGGTAGTAACTTAATTACCATGTAAAAAGACTGATAGGCAGAAAATAAAATATTTATTGAAAATATGTGAACAAAAATCGAAAATCTATGAACAGAAGTCGCAAATAAAAACTTCATCTACATCATCATAGGCACTATAGGCTTCATGAGCCCATTTGTTGCAAGACACACATTTTATCCAGCCTTTCTTTGCCTTAGAGTTTGAATATAATTCATTGCAATACAGACACGCATCGTCATTATTATCTTCTTCCTCCGAACTATCAGAATCTGCAATCTTTAATTTCGGAACCAATTTTGTTTTTGGTGCAGCCTTTTTTACCACATTTTTTCCTTTTTTGTCCGGTTCATTTAGCTTTAATTTTTTTACGACGAGATTTTTTAAAATTTGCCTCTAACTCAGACTTATAAGGAGATGATGTTATTACAGCAGCCTTTCCTCTTCTCCTGTTATCGTTGGATGGCTTCCTGGTTGCCTTAGGGATCGGAAAAACCTCTGTTGGAGAGACTGAAAAATCACATATTGGTTTTGGTAATGTTGCTTGTAAACTATCAGATTTAGTGGTGGCTTGTTTAGAAGATGAAGAGATGTTAGTATGATTTGCAGTGTGAGAGTTTAAGGAGCTACAGCTTGGATGGGGAGAATCGATACGGTTACAGCTTGGTTGGGGAGAATCGATACGGCTACAGCTTGGTTGGGGAGAATCGATAGGTGGAGGTAACGGAGCTAATAATTGTGTAGCCGTCAGCTTTGTAGTTGAAGTAGAATCTTTATCGAGTTCTTTGCCTAAATCCTTGTTCAAATTGGGTGTCGTAGATTCATCTTCTTGTATATTTAGTTCTCGCTCTGTAGTTTCTGAGGGAGCAAACATCCACTCAGGAAAAACTTCAGGATTAAGCGGATAAATTCCAGACTTCCTGAAACCATTTATTGCAGTTTGCATAACTGCCGATTTAACAAAAGCCTCACCAAAGAGTTCTCCCACTTCATAAATGGTAACACGTCTTCCAGGATGCTGGCGCATCCATTTTCTTACTTCTTCTCCATAATATGTGTTCAAGGGAGCCATAAATGGCACGTCAAGTGGTTCTAACCGGTGCGTAGTATGCGGTGGAAAGCATAACGTGATTTTCTCTGGCCAGATTTATCAACTCCAGGCTTTTTGTATGGGTCGCGTGTTCATCAAGAAGCAATAGAACCGGATTTTCTGGTGTCGAGTGAGTAAACTTGATGAACTTTTTAAACCACTTAATAAAAATATCTGTTTGGATCCATCCACTTGGGTGGAAGCAAATGTTCCAAGAGGAGCGTGGTCTAGAAGCTGCGCATTTGGAAGCTTTCTAGGAAAAATCAGCATTGTAGGCATATAGAAACCACTTACGCTCATACAGATTTCAGCGGTAACCAAGGTTCCTCTTTCAGCGGAAACCAGAGCACCAATTTGTCGTTTTCCTCTCATAGAAATAACTTTAGATTGCTTGTTGGGGACAGTTGCAATTCCCGTTTCATCAACATTCCATATGCGCTCAGGAGGAAACTTGTGTTGGTTATAAACTTGTGTTAACAGAGTGAAAAACTTCCCTACTGCTGCTCGGTTAAATCCTATAGCTCGTCCAATTGAAGTAGCTTCTGGAGTCCTTAATCGAAGATTTGGATGCCGTGACAAAAACTAATAAAGCCAACATTTACCAGCCATTTTCTTTTCTGTATTAAAATTGTGGTTGATGTTATTCTGCACGGCTAGTTCGTAAGCAAGAATTCTTAGTCAGATAAAGTAAATCCGAATAGTCTGCTTTCGATTTTTAAGATATGCAAAGCTATCTCATCCTCTTGGGCAGCACTTGTTAAAATCACATTTTAACAGATGCGAAGGCCCCGCCAATATTTAAATAAAAGTCAATGCTTAAATTCATATAACGAATAAACTCGGTTCCGTCCGTCGCTTGACCTCGTGTCCTCTGCGAATTCAGAAAAGAAGTCGAAAAAGAGAGTATGTCTGACTTCCGAAAGGAATACACGTTCGCCATAAATTTTTTATTGTGCTTTAGTTAGTTGATGCTGAAAAACCAAACTAAGTAATGAGTGAATAGTGCAGTTGCAAATGTGGGTAAGATAGCATTTAAATCTACTTCTAATAATATGGTCATTGTTGAAAAAGTTGGAATGCTACCGGAAGGTTTTAATTAATCCATATAATTCACCTGCTGTACCGCGGTGTTGCCAAATCATAACATCTGCGAGAGCTAATCGTATGTTTAACTATAAAAGTTTTAATTGTTTATAAATTTAATGTATTTCCACATCTAGCTGCAAGTTTCGGTGTCATAATATTGCTTTAGATGGAAACTGAGCTGCGTGGTTTTTAGTATTTAATGAAATAAAGTGCTCTGTGATAAACTTTACGGGCTATAGATTTATTTCTGTTCCTTTGTCCGTGTTCTACACGGTGGTCCTTCGATTATTATATTGCAACTTCGATGAATACTGTGAATACACTTGATCCAGCAATTGTTCATATATTTTAATACTCAGTCCACTACTGCTCTAACTGTTTTATTCAGCACTAAACACAGGCTTGTACCGACCCAGACCTAAAATTATTTTTATTTTAAATAAGAAAACAGAAATAAATTAAAGGTAATTACCTTTCTTACTAGCTTCTTCAACAGAGTTACCATTTCTTACTTTTTTCACACGATCTTCTAAAGTGGATTGAGGAACATTAAAACTTTGAGAGGTTCTTTTGTATCCCATCCCATGTTCTAGCACTTCAACTATTGCATTTTGCATGCTTTCTTGATCCCATGACTGACGAGTAGTTTTTCTTTTATAATGCGACATGTTGTAGTTAACTAAAAGCAAAAGAACAGCTGTAGAAACTGGAAGTAACAAAAGGTCTGATAAAATCGGGTACCAGGTTTTGTCGATTTTCGGACTACCCGGTTTTGTCCAACTCGTAAACAAGACATTAAATATTATTATTTAAATTTTTAGGTTATGAAATGATATTCAAAATTTTTGGCCAAATTAAAGGTAATATATTAGGTTACATGTATTAAATTTTGAAATGGTCATTAGTTATTCAGTAGAGGATAAAAAACTATAAACTTACCTTAAAAATCGAGTTTGGTACCCCAAAAAACAGGCGAGGTCTTACTGCTCCGGCACAGGTTACTCAAATGATGTAGAAATGGATACACGCGACTGTTGGCGGTTTAGGGACACTAATTTTAACATTGTCTGATAGATGACAGCAGTTAGTTAGATGAATTAAGTGGTACCCGGTTTTATCAACCTACCCGGTTTTGTCCAACTCTCCCCTATAGCTTACTTTGAGAGTGCATTGATAGATCAATGTAGTTTCAATCGAATTGTACTCGCTTAACATCAGTTTAACATGTTTAACATAACATCAAGAGGTCAGATTACTGTCACGGCGGATTGTACGTAGTGATTTGTCAAAATCGAATTTGGGTAGAATCCGTAAGGAATTCATTAGGTTTTGACTAATTTTGTTGGGGAATCAGGTGTCGAAGGAGAATTGTGGAAGGAGTAAAAGCGCATGTGGCATTGTAGAGTGGAAAAAAAAGAGTTTAGAGATAATAGAATAAGAACCCTCTAACGGAGGGTCTCAGTCAGGGGACACCGTCTCTGTTAAACCAAGAGAATAAGTATAGTCTCTCCGCCTACGTTAGTGGAATTATTTTGAAACCTTATTTTCGAAAACTTATATTAGAGGCGAAGAGCCCCCTTGGATAGTACCGTAGTAAAGTAGTTAACAATAGGTTTAGGAATTATATTTTCTTTTGTAAGCGGCTCCGTGACGTCACAGTGGCGCATTTCAATTCTGTATATTTCCTTTCGTTTTGGTGAAGAAGTTGTTTGTATATAGTCTCTTTTTTGTGTAAATAGTATTATAGAATTTTGTTCTCCCCTCTTGTAATACCTAACATCTTATATATTGTCTGCTTCATCCTGACCATCATGGCGGTCTACTAGTTAGGGCTGGCTCATTAAAATTTAACTGGTGGCACCTGTTTTTAACAACAAAATAAAATAGGAATTTTCGCATACCCACCCCCGACCGAAATGAGCTTGGGCATGAGGTTGCGCTTCTGGAGCTAGCGAGCAAACCATAATACATAAAGCCAGTAACAAGGAGCACCATTTTGTTAGAACGTTATTTCCAAGTTACCAAATTCATCTGGAATATTTTCCAGAATTTGAAGAATTAACGGTTCAATTGCGTTCTCTAACATCTCGAGATATACTTCACCGATTAAATTAGAGTTAAAAAAAAGAGGCCCGGCTATGTGGTTTCCCAAAATACCTGCCCAGACATTTACTTTTAATGGGAACTGTGTATGTTATTCACGAAACTTGTGAGGATTTATGTCATTCCAATACCTCACATTTTGAGTAGGTATTAACATTTCCATTAAGGAAGAAAGTACTTTTGTCACTAAAGCAAATTGTCCTTACATAGTCTGGCTGCTGGAGAATTTTGGTGGACACATTTTCACAGAATTGTAGCCTTCGGCCGGGGTCGTCATCTCAAAGTTGATGCAACATTTTTAATTTGTATGGATGAATGTTTTTTTAGTCAACACTCTGTGTACTGTACTATGACTAACTCCACAGGTAGGCGCTACTTGGGCTGTGGAAGAAGAAGGGTTTACTACAATTTATGCAACTATATCAATTTGGTTATCAATACCAATACTTGGTCGACCCGATCGTTTGGCATCATGAACACTACCTGTTTGTTGAAACTTATGAAAAAGCTCCCTCAAATGCGTTCCGCCGCATAAAAATTATTTCCACATTCACCAATAATTAAGCTGTTACTTTGTCGGCTAGAGCACGTACCATTTATGTAGATACTTAAACGTCTCGTTAACCCTTGAATACTCGGGTGGTGTCTGTCAAACATTTCCGAGAATTTTTTGAACATAATATAGACACTAGCGTTTATAATTGTCTCACAGACACCGCTCGAGCGTTTAAGATTATTCTATTTTATGTCATCAAATTTTTACTTAGTTTGTTATTTTTGCTGTTAAAATTGTTTTTCGCTAAAATATGGATCCTTATGTAATGGAAATTGAAAGGATACAAAAGTTAAATGACGAGGTTTCATATGATGAAGAGTTCTACTTAGATGAGGGCCCGCCAGAATCAGATGTTGATTTTTGTGAAGAAAGTGACCACAATTCTAGTTCAGAGCAAAGCGCGGACGAGTTGGTAGAAGAATTTGTTGAGATCCAACCACCAAGGGGAAGCAATCGACATTCCTATGCTAATTCTCAACCCTGCTGGTTTGATAATAATTTCTTCAGTCTTGAATAAAGTGTTATAATTAATTTTTAAAAAGTATATAAATTATACTGTGTTTAGTATCAAGGTTCAATAGGGTCAGTGCCCATTGATTACTTTATATTGCCGTCATCCCCAACAACGGGGTCCACTCCATTCACCACCGAGTACACTCGGCGGCTGAAAGAAAAAATCATAAAGTTGCAGGTATCAAAGCCTGAAATTTTCACCAGTGATAATCTAAATAGTGACAATAACGTGCATGTTAACATACCAGTTAAATCAGTGAAATCTTCGTCAAAGCAGAGACAAAAAGGTACGCTTAAAACTAATAAATCGATAAAAAAAGCACGTAAAAAATAAGAAGAATATTATCAAAAGATAAAAACAAGAAAAAAATAAAGTTGAGAGGTGTCAAGGGACACCCGGATGGAACGAAGTTCCTTTCGATTAATTAGTGAAGGAATTGTAATCAAATTTTATTTTTTTTAAGATATAATAATATTTTTTTATTATTAACAAATATAATGTTATATAAACTTAAGCAGTAGGCTCAATTTTCGTAATAATTGGCTTGTGGTAACTGAAGTAGGAAACATATGTTTGGGATTCTATTTTATTTAAATGTCTTGAAAAAACTGCATCAATGGTAGTATTATATTTTGTTGTTGATTCTGTTGGATTATTGTTAAAAAGCAAAAAAAATAATTTTTCAGAAAATAAAAATTCCTCCCCGGCGGGGAATCGAACCCCGATCTCCCGCGTGACAGGCGGGGATACTGACCACTATACTACCGAGAAATATGTTTAGGAGATTTCAAAAGTATTATTCATTATACAGCAAGCAACTGAATTATGTTATTTCAATTTTTGTTGTAGAGAATCTCAACAATTAATTTACATAATAAAGACAAAAAACTATACTAAGTAATATTAAAATATGATTTGTTTTTGAATTTATTAAAATTATGACGCGTACACTTGCTAAACACACAAAATGTGGAGATTATAAATCGTATGACTTGGTTGGAGAAACATGCGCACGCCGCACAGCTTACAATAGTTTCAAAAAGTGTCGTGACAACTTTTCGTAAGAATTTTTTCCGTCTAGCCTCCTTTCACAACGCGCGATAAGGAACTTCGTTCCGATTATTAACAAAAACAATAACGTATCTGTCGATTCGATAGATTCAGATGAAACATTACATACATCTGAAACCATAAACTCAAGTCCTAAATATGCTGAAGAAATAGCAAGAATCAAAAATAAAAAACTCGAGCTTAAATCTAAAAATAGTAACTATCATAAATTAATTTTCATTGAAGAAGATAGTGCCGCTAGCACTGATTTCTCTGAAACAATAAAAATTTCCAAAAACGTAAATATCCCTAAAAAGTGTCTCGACTCGTTAGACGTAGAAACCATATCAAAGTGTATTGAACTAGTGAATCCGTTCACATCGTTAAACGCAAACACATCAGAAAATCAAGACAGCAACGTTAAAAAGTGTACAGAATTGAACGAAAAGTGTATAGGAACGGAAAAAAAGTGTCTGGGAACTAACAAACAGTGTGTAGAAAACCAAAAAAAGTGTACATGAAACACAATTTCGACTGCTGAAAGTGACAATAATAATAAATCAATTAACTCTGAACATTCTATACCATTTTGTAGAGGAAATAACACTAATAACACTTCGACTCCTGAAACATCTCCGCGAAACATTAACATTCAAACAACAGAAATGGAAGAAGATACTATAGGTAACATTAACTGCAGTAACTCGACGGAAGAAGACGAAAGCCCGAATCATCAAAAAGTAACTACTGAGGCCGCTCAAGTACATATACCAGCAAATAAGTCGTGGTCGCAAGAAGTTGAAAATGTTGAAAATGCCAACAAAACGAACTCTGCTGACGCCTTTACATCCCAATATGCACAAACCATAACGAAAGGCCCGAAAATTATAGCGCGAACACTGGTAATGACTTCTAACAATGATGACGTTAACGCTATTAAAGTAGATACCCCGATGGATGATATCCGACCCGGTTTCAACAAGCCGAGAAAACATTCTACGTTTAAAAATATTTTAAACCAAATGCGAACAGTACAAAAACCAACAACAATTAAAAACACATATGAATCATTATCTGAATTATCAGATGACGAAACTAACAAAAAATATTCACAAAAAAACGAAAAAAACAAGATTTCGTTAATTTACGACAACTGATCAAAGATCGGACGAAGACACCGCAATCAAACAAACACATAAAAAAACCAAATCTACATAAAAAAATCGAATAAAACAAGTCAATGTCCACCAATCGTAATCGGTGGTAACGTTAATCATCATCGAGACATTGTTAATAAACTCAAGGAAATAATCAAAAACCCCTTTGAGATTAAATACACCAATAAATCATCAATTATAATCACCAAAGATTGCGTCGACTTTGAAAAATTGAAAAAGATATTTCGGAACGAGAAAATACAACACCATACATATTCACGCAAAGAAGATAAAACACACGCGTTTGTGTTGAGAGGCCTTGCCGAGGGAATCCAGATTATAGATATAGAAGGGCTGGAAAAAATATATAAAATTGAAGTTAAAGATATATACAGGATGACAACTAACAGTATGCCATTATACTTAGTTGTTACCAATTCAAAAATAACATTAGATTATCTAAATAAAAACATCAGAATAATTGAGCATACTAGAATCAGTTGGGAACATAGGAGGCAGAACAAACCAGTCAGACAGTGCCACATCTGTCAATTGTGGGGACACACCACCTCAAACTGCGGACGTGCTCCAAGGTGCTTAAAATGTGCAGGCCATCATTTAACGCCAGAATGCACCAAAGATCGCTCACTTCCTGCTAAATGCGCGAACTGCAAGGGAGACCATCGCGCCAATGCGGAAGTTTGCCCTGACTTCATCAAGAGGAAGATCTGGATGGACGAGGGAAGAACCCAGCAATCCTATAAACCAACCCCCAAATTCATCCCTGCACCCTCCCCCCAAAATTAATCCTTGGACTCAGAAATCAAATAACATCAACACAGAATTCCCAAGTCTTCCTGTCAAAAATATTCCCCAAACTACCCCTCAAAATGTCCACCCCCAACCCTCGTCAAGCAGAAGCACCAGCCACCCCAGTAACACAAACGCAGACATCAATAATTTTTCCGAGCTGAACAGTCTTTTCCAGGAGCTACATTCACTGGTAAATTTAGAGGAACTAACCA
The DNA here is from genome assembly GCA_963921935.1 of Galeruca laticollis. Classification (NCBI taxonomy): domain Eukaryota; kingdom Metazoa; phylum Arthropoda; class Insecta; order Coleoptera; family Chrysomelidae; genus Galeruca; species Galeruca laticollis. Next base: position 91,069,070 of record OY998178.1, on the reverse strand, counting down.
GAGCGGTGTCTGATCTCCTACTAGAGATGAGAAAAGCTTCAACGAAACTGGAAAAATTCATGGTATACAATAATTTTGTTACTGGAATAGACAGCTATGCTATATAGGCAGGTAGGCAGTAATTCAAAAACGATATAATCTCAAAATTATTTTCTGTAATGTACATTCAGTACAAAATAAACTCCCAATAATAAGACGTTTTCTCGAAATCCACAAACCTGATATTTTCTTTCTTATGGAGACATTCCTTGAATCACACATGACAGTAAACTTTAGAAACACTAATTATCGTCTATATAGACAAGATCGCCCCGGTGATGCCGACGGTGGCGGTGTCGCTTTATTAATCAAAAAAGGTATTACATTGAAAATCCTGCAACAAAATAATACTTCAATTGAGCATATTGCGATACTGTTTGATAGTAAAATTAAAATAGTCGGCGCTTACAACCCTCCTGACAATAAATTAACACTCACAGACTTTCACAATATTCAACACTCATAACAAAGTTCTGGTAGTTGGTGATCTCAACTGCAAGCATCCGCAGTGGGATCAATACACCAACTACCCGAACGCGAACGGAAATACTCTCATGAAGTTCTGCGATAACACGGACTGTGATGTGTTTCACACCGTTGAACCTACACACCATCCCTTTCAAGCAAACCATTTTCCTAGCATACTAGATATAGCCATTGGAAAAAATATTAACAACATTACCAAAATAAAAACCCTTCCCGACCTCACCTCAGATCACGATCCTGTCCTCATCCATTTAAAACTATCCCACAACATAGTCAACTCCGACAATAATAAAACTTTTAATTACAACAAAACTAATTGGAACACTTTCCGCAGACATATAAACAATAATTTAACAATAATAGATAAAATTTTAAATGTAAATCACTTGGTAAAAATAATAGAGAACCTTCAGAATATAATATTAAATGCTAAAGATCAGTCGACGACAACTAAACAAATAATACATAAAAAAATACGTTGCCTGATGACATAATTAATTGCATCAAAGACAGAAACAAGACTATTAGTAAAAAATGGCAACAAACGAGAAACATTAAATCAATATCAACAAAAAATTAATATGCTAATCAATGAACACAGAAACAATGAATGGTCCAAATTTTTAGATACAATAAAAGCAGATGACATTTCATTATGGAAAGTCGCCCGTCATTTTAGGCAAAAACACAGCGAAATAAATAAAATGATACATAACGGAAATACCTATTACAATAGCCCGGAAATCGTAGAACAGTTCGGAGAGTATTTTCAAAACAACTTTGTTAATAATGCACAACACACACAATTTCACCAAAACATAACACATACAGTTCATAATTACATAAATTCACTCAATACAGATAATACAAAAAATTTAACAACATGCTCGGAAATATATAACACAATTCAACAACTCAAAAACAAAACAGCCCCCGGACTAGACACCATACACAACATTTTACTTAAAAACATCCCCAAAAAAGCCATTGTACAAATCACACACATAACTAATTTTATTATTCAAACAGGGCAATATCCTGATATGCTCAAGATAGCCAATGTAATCCCCATTATCAAAGCTAATAAACAGCCAAGATAGCTATAGACCCATTTCCCTTCTAAACAACATAGCAAAGGTGATTGATAAAATCATACTTTTTAGGCTCAAACAATTTGTTGAGAAACATAACATTATTCCCTCCGAGCAATACGGATTCAGAAGCGGCCACAGCACCGTATCTCAAATAGTCAGACTTATCAATTACATAAGGGAAGGATTCCAAACCAAAAACAAATCGGTCATGGTAACCCTTGACATCCAAAAGGCTTTCGACTGCGTATGGCTCGAGAGATTAATGCACAAATTAATTAAGGTAGAAATACCAGATTACTTAATAAAAATACTATACTCATATTTGTCAAACAGAACTTTTTACTCCAAGATTAATAATCACACTGCTGGACCGTATTTAATCCAAGCTGGAGTACCTCAAGGGTCGGTGTTATCACCTTTGCTATACTCCCTATTTATCTACGATCTCCCAACATCCCCACACTTGTTAACCGCAATGTATGCTGATGACACTTGTTTTGTATCATCTGCACAGAATCCTGATGACGCTCTCAAAACAGTTCAAACACACATTAATACAAAAATAATATCTTACTTTCACGAATGCAAGTTAGCTATTAATGAATACAAAACAGAGTATTTATTACTCACGAGAATAGCTAAGAAAAACACATCATTGCAGTCTTTGCTTTGTGTAAATGGACATAATATTCAGCCTAGTAATACCCTAAAATACTTAGGGTATACTATACAAGCGAACACAAACGCGAATGCTCATATTATGCAACAAGTGCGCAAGGCAAAGATTGCAATGAGGAAACTGTAACCACTCATTTGCACACATAGTAACTTAACAACACAAAACAAAATCCTCAGATACACATACATTATAAGACCAATCCTCACATATGCAGCTCCCGTTTACAACGGGACCAAACACAACTTCTACTCCCTACAGGTGGTACAAAACAAGTGTTTACGGATGGCAATTAAACACAACTGTTACCCTAGACTACCCAAAAACTCCTGGTTACATGACAAAGCTGATATACCCACTATCAGAGACTTCATATCTAAAATATCACTAAATTTTTATAATAACTGTTTGCCAGATGATCTTTGGAAAAATCTCAAAGACGCTAATCGCGCAGGAGACATCCGAGATAGTGGGTGTAGACTGCTGTATGGTTCGTTAATTACATAACTAGGTTGCTTAACTCCAAACCTACTTTCACACAAATTTGTGTAATCAAATAACTAATATAAATAAATAAATCTAAAACAACGTCTGTCACGTTGCCGCCACCAAAGCTAAACCCCATATCATTTTTGAGTCACTGTTTTTTAGCTACTTTTCAGTGATATAACAGCCGAAATATACTAGGTGTCAAACTTCAGTACGGGACAAAGTTATTGCTACAAACTAATATCAATGGATGATGCTTCGGCAAGGAGCCATCGAAGTCGGGGATGACTTAAACTGAGGAGATAGAAAATTGGCAGGACATCGGCTTTACATTTTGTATTTTCTATATCCAATGTAAAGGGAACTATAACATAAAATTAAGACCATTTTTAATAATAATACGCAATCGACATTTATATTATGAATCGAGAGACGGTACTAAATACGAGTAGAATAAACACGTACCTCCGACGAATGTTAGAACCAGAAGGCAAAATTTGGTGACTCATTTACCTGGCACGAAAGGAAACTTTAAAAATGTTGTGTCTCCGATAGATTGTTGGTTGGCTATTTTTAGTAACGAGATTTTAGATATGAAAATAGAAAATACAAATATATAACAAAAATAGGACCAAATTACAAGGACCCACTAGATGTTAAACCAACCAACAGGATTGAAATGAAAGCACTTATAGGAATATTATACGTGATGGGATTGTATAAAAGTGGAAGAAAAAATACCAAAGACTTTTGGGCGACGGATGGTCCAGTTATTGAGATAATTCGTGCAAGTATGGCTCATCGGCGTTTCACATTTTTAATTTACTGCATGCGGTTCGATAATATTCATACTCCAAATGAACGGAAACAGTTAGACAAAGTTTGTCTCATAAGAAGTCTTTTTGAACTCTTTGTGCAAAATTGCCATGACTGCTACACTCCGGGTGAATATGTGACCTTGGACGAAATGTTGTTTCCGTTTAGAGGACGTTGTTCATTCCGCATGTACATGTCCAATAAACCAGCTTGTTATGCGATAAAAGTATTCGGTTTAGTGGATGCAAGAACATGCTTTGTCACAAACTTAGAAGTCTATCCTGGAAGTCAACCTGAAGGTCCTTATCGATTATCTCCTAAAGCAGAAGATCTAGTTAATAGAATGTGTGTTTCGATTTCTAACACAGGCAGAAATGTAACAATGGACAATTGGTTTACCAGTTTGAACATTACCTACTGAATTTATGTTGAAAAACCATAACCTTACCATAATAGGGACAGTTCGAATGAATAAAAGGGCAATTCTATCTGAATTTATAAATACTAGACCAAGAAAAATGTATTCATCAATGTTTGGATTTGAAAAGAATGCTAGCCTGCTATCCTATGTACCTGAAAAGTCAAACGTGGTCCTTGTGCTCTCATCAATGCACTTTGACGATAATGTTGATCCATCAACTAACGAAAAGTGTAAACCTGAGATGATCACCTTTTATAACGTAACAAAGGAAGGTGTTGACTCTGCGGATCAAAAAATGGCTGCATATAGTGTACACAGACGTACTCAACGATGGCCATTTTTTACAATTTACTGAGCATTGCCGGATTAAATTCGTTTATAATTTGTCAAAGTAAATCTAATGCTGAAAAAAAATACTAAGAAAGACGTCTGTTTTTAAAAGATTTGGTATTTCGTCTTCTTGAGGCTAATCTAACTTCTCGACCAATGAATCCACACATCAACAAAGTAGTTAAAGCATTAGCACGTAAGTTTTCCAAGTCTGTTCATACCCTTCCTCAAGTAATACCGGAAAACAGTCATAGACGTTGTGTCTACTGCCGAAATCGGAAATCGCGATATTTTTGCAAAATGTGTTTAAAATGGCTTTGTTTGGAACATATCCATCCGCTCTGTGAAGATTGCAAAACTGGAGGAACCGAACATTAGTTTTTTTCTTGTTTCATTTGTAGTGTTTTTTTAGGTTTATATTTGTAACTCTAATATTGTTAAGCGTTAATATTGAGTTGAAATATTTTATGTTTCGTTTATTTAGTTTAATAAAGATATTTGCAACAAATGCGTGTTTAGTTTTTCCTTGCTTACTTTTTTTTGCTCATTACAGATGTGTCCGACAGACACTACCCGAGTGATTATGTAAGTCTGGGACGCCCGAGTAATCAAGGGTTAAACAATAATTAAACTAAAAATTCAAGATATTATCGCATGTAAAAACGTCAATTAAAAAGCTTCATCTTTTCTGACAATTAACCATAAGTGGACTTTTGAATCTTTATTAATTAGAAGCGAAGCTTAAATTTTAGTGTTTATTTATTTTAACCATCAAAAACATCGTAAATATAACATTTTGAAGCCAACATTTCACATTCTAAACATAAATCGAGCGGAGGAGTAGTATAAAGTAACATTCTTTCTACTGTTGCCAAATTTAGTTTATTTGATGTTTGCTGCAGACGCAAACATTGAAAATTATCAATATTTCAGATTTTTAAATAATATTTCAAATATATCAGGGTAGATTTAAGTATTATTTGAATTAATTTCACTTTTTATATATTAAATTATAGCTAATAAACGGAAAACTGGTCGTACTACATTATAATAAATCCTGCAAGTTCAAGATTCGATTCAATACTGTAATAGTGCTTTAAATTTGATTAGTGCATTTTGATTCAAGGAAGCCTTTGCGTAGCAGTTGTATGCGTGGTGGCAGTTATCGTCATATGTGATAATACAATTAATTGTTCATTTTGTGTGATTTTTTGAGTGTTTTATTAGTAAAGGAGGTAGGCGGGTTCTAGGCCAATCATTATGTTCATTTATGGCTTATTTCGATCTCCACATGCGTTGAATTATCATATATCATGAGGCAGCCGCCAGCCATCTTGTGTTGTGTGTGAGTACCCATGCCATCCACCTTGTGTCATGTCTGCTGGCGACGCACGGTGTGAAAAAAAGAATGTTCTTGTTCGTAAACCTAATATCTCACGTTTGAGTGGACCGAATTGGATGAAATTTTGTTTACGTATAGTTCAAGTTATATAGAATAAGGGAAAATTATTGAAGAGGCCCAAAATAGTTTTCCAAGGCCCCAAAATTCAAGGAAACCAGGCCCCATTTGCAATTTTATCTACAAATTCGATGCCATTTTTATTATTCATCATATATTTTGGAAAAAAACTATGATACTTATACATTTTAGCCTACTGAACTTGAATGTTTAATACCAAACAATTTATGAAATTTATAATGCTTTCTATCAAAATAAAAAAGTCAGTAATTATATACGCGTCTTTTTACCAAGAAATGCACAATGTTCTATGTTTAAGTGAATTTTCCTGAAAGAATGAATTTCGCTGATAACTTTATTCGTTGGATTTAAGTTCAGTAGGCTAAAATGTATAAGTAGCATAGTTTTATTTCCAAAATATATCATGAATAATAGAAATGGCATCGAATTTGTAGCTAAATTTGCAAATTGGGCCTGTTTTCCTTGAATTTTGGGGCATTGGAAAACTATTTTTGGCCTCTTCAATAATTTTTCCTTATTCTATATAACTTGAACTATACGTAAACAAAATTTCATCCAATTCGGTCTACTCAAACGTGAGATATTAGGTTTACGAACAAGAAAATTCTTTTTTTCACACTGTGCGACGTCACCCCTGCTTAGTCAGTTGATAACGTCATGTGTATTAGGACAAATGGGGTAGAGTAAGTCATGACAAAATAAAAAACAAATGAATAAACAAACATTTTATTACACAATAGTACATAAAATTTAAATATATAATAAATCAAAATAAACTAATTTAACAACAATTGTTATTCTCATAAATGTATAAAATGGATATTTTAAGGTATATTCAAAAGGTTGGAACTTTATCGCCTCTCATATTAGTGTTAACCGAATATTGCCCCCATGGTAAGGTTTCATCAGAACAAGGAATAATAAAACGTTTATCATCATCAGGACTCAATGCTACTTTATTCTGAACAATTGAATGGACTAGATGTTTCTCGGCCCGAATTAGATTTTGAGAAACTGTTTTCTGTGTCAAGATATTAAGATATTTTTCATAGTCTTCAAATGTAATTACAGTCTTCACAACTGACGATTTTACCCCTTCAGATTTTTTATTTATTCCGACGTTTCGAATAAGATCTATTTTTTCTTTGACGGATAGGTAAGAAAACCACATTACTTTACTTTCGACGAAGCAGTTTCGATGACCCCCCCCTTTCTCTCACCCATCACTAAACATGAGTAATCGAATATATCGGATCTTGCGCGGCTACCTCCACTTCCCCTTCTCCCCTCACATTTCTACGATAGTATGAATTCGGGAGGACTGTTTCCCAGCTTTATGGAAGGAAGGTTACACCGACCGATGAGAGATTTGGATTGTGGTTCCTGTTGGAGTTTTGGAAGGTAACAATCTGATTACGGATATTTGAAATATTAATTACACGGAAGCCGAACACCTACTTATGGACTTATACCAATTACAGAACCATCTTGCAACAACATAATGCTTGTAAAGACATGCGGCTTAGGGGACTGTGATGGAAATTCTAAACTTGTTAAAAAAGAAATATGTAACTCTTTTAAGTTATATACGTGGAAAGTTTGGCGAATTGGACTCTGCAAAACATGCAGTTAAAGCGAAGCTGCCTTTCCTCTTACTAAGTAACAACACGCTTGCAACTAGAACAAGAGAAGAAGTCGGAGAAGATTTGGAAATTATTAAAAGGAAACATAAAGAACCTGTGTGCATTCCTTATAAAGTAGAGTTGTCGGACGTTAAACTCGACAGGCTGCTAAAAGAAATACCGAATTTACTAGAGCAACTCCGTAAGGAAGATTACTACCTAAAGGACTTGGATATCACACAGGATTTTGCAGGAGTGTTAACAAAGAGGAAATGATTAATTATTTAATCAACAATTTTAACTTTTGCATCCAAGGAGAGTACAAGGAAAGGTGCAACGTTATTGTAAATAATGATAAAACAGTTGGCATAGATTGTCTTACGTGGATTACATCTAATGCAAGGGTTAAAATATACAACAGATTTATTTGTCAAGTAACTAGTCATGGAGTTAACAAGACCATTAGAAACCGTATTATAGATTTCGTTAAATGCTCAGATGCCGGGTTAAAGAAAACTTTCTCTTGTCCATTGGCCAAGAAGCATAGCATTACCTGATGAGAAGCTACGACATATAACTACTCTATATTGGAAATTCCCATGGAGAAGGCTGCAGTCCTCTAGAAGATTGCATAACTGTGCTAGAAGACAGTAAGTTTTGTTTGATATGCTCTGTTTCGATTGCAAAAATGTGGACAAAGTTGACTGATAGTCTACAAAACAGCTGTTGCCTTGCGTTTAACAATATACTGCAATATGTTTATTGGGGTAACAGCAATACAAGAAAATTGACGAGATTACAGATAAATGTACCAAAAGAAATCGACGCAGTGAAGCAGATTATAAATTACGTGCTCTCTGCATGCAGCTTTAATTGCCTCCCTGTTAACAATATAGAAGTTGTAGAAGAAAAAGAGAACAGAGACAATGTTCGAATTATACAAAAGTGTTATATTAAAGCTGGAGAGACCTACTTTCGTAGGTCGAGTACTCCATTTTCTACTATAACGGGGAATATCGACATACATAATGATGGACTAATCTTTACAGAGAATTTGGTTGCACATATTTTAAGGAAGAAAAATAATAAAATAAACAAACTTTCTCCTTATAATATTAAAGAAAACGACCATCTGTCGCAAGCTTACATATTTTCTTGAAAAGACCACTGCAATAAAGAAAGAATATAGAAGTCTACTGGAGAAAGGAGGGAAAGTACCACAATTAAGGGAGAGATTAGAAAACTATTTTTATAGCCATTGGCCAAACCTAGGCCCAGCAGGTGTGTATTAGGTGTCAGCGTTTTCCATAAACATTAAAAACAAGTATATGTATGTTGGTGTATTAGGGGAAAAGGATGGCGAAAAAAATGTCTACTACTTAAAGGGTTACTACAAAAATATGTTTATAAGTATTTACAACAGTAGAGAAGCTCTTATTACAGTTGGTTATATTAAAATTCTTTATAACAATGGCATGGAGATAATATGTTTGGCTACAGAAGACACGTTTGTAACATATACTACAAATGGTATTACATCTTACCAAGGCAACACATTCGCCAAAATAGAAAATTTTTAATTTTTCCTCGGAGGTATGGAAGAATATCCTTTCACCCAAGAAGATATGACTCAAATTAAAAACTTTTTCATGCAGAAGATAAAGGATCGTATTAAAGTAAGACATTGACGCTATAAAGGAAGTTAAATAGATAAAATTAAACATACGCCTAACAAAAATAAGGAAAGAGTTGTATTTTGTGTGTAATATACTTAACTGCTATTGTAAATAAAAACTATTAAACAAAGATACCGTTTTGTTTATCCCTACCAATGTTTTATTCCTACTTCCTAAAGATACAGAGGGAGTGGAGGTGGCCGCACAGGACCCGATATGTTTGATGGCACATTCTTAGTGACAGATGAAAGAAGGCGTGGGGGTTGTCGAAAGTGAAGTAATGTGGCTTTTTTACCTATATGAATAATCTTTACAATATACCTTACAATTTCCATTTTATTCCTTATGAGAATAAAATTGTTGTTAAATTGGTTTATTATTTTGATTTATTATGTTTCAACTTTATGTACTATTGTGTAATAAAATGTTTGTTTATTCATTAGTTTTTTACTTTGACACGACTTACATTTTTAATACACATGACGTTATCAACTGACTGAGTGGGGGTGAGGTCACCTGCATACATGACACAAGGTGACTGACATGCGTACACACACACAACACAAGATGGCTGAGGACGGCCTCTTGATATATGATAATTCGACGCATACGCAGATAGGATTGCTCCAAAAATGACCTAGAACCCGTCTAGCCCCTTTTATTTTTATTGTTGTTTTTATAAATTTTTTGATAACTATTATTAGGCAATGAAGCAAAAGATACCATAAATATAATTTAAAATTCGACAAAACCCTATATACGCCTATGGCTAAAATCTAAAGACGTCGTCCTTACAGAGGAAATACCTATTTTGTGACATCACTTTCCTAGCGCTTCTCGTCTCACATCGTTCCCCACTTAGCCTATAAATTGAAGTTAACTTCATATCAAATCGAATTTATGAATGACTGGTTGGGGATCTGGTTCTAATGAGCACCAGTATCCGAGATCGCTTCAAGAAGGTTAGACCCTTGTTCCTACAAGTTTTTTATCCGAATAATTTTTTGCGTTGGCTTGCAATGGCGATGCATTCTAGAACTAAGTGTCCGGAGTTTCTTCCTTTTCCTCACATTATTGGTGGTGAGTGAGGTGGTAGTGCCCTGTAAGGAAGCCAGTGAGTAGTTGTAAAGTTCTTCTCTTTCTGTTTCCTTTTTTTTTCTGAAAATCCTTAAAAGAGCATTTTCCTACACATCTACACCACAAAAAGGTTCCGGGCCAATAAAAAGCGTTCTTGCTCCTTTCCTGGCGAGTGTATTGGCATCTTATATATCCTTTGATTCCTGAGTGACCAGCAATCCAGACTAAAAAGACCCTATCATTCTTGCTTGTTTGTTCGGCATTCCCATATAAATTGTGAGTCGATTACATGAGGGTTCAATGTTTTGATAGCTGCATGATTATCAGAATGAATTGTTATGTCACATTTATGATAATTTCTAGGTTCATTTCCACGCACCTTATAATATATCTGAAAACATATCCCAGAATTTTAGATTTTAACTGTCAAATTTCTCTAAAATGTTTTTGAAACTCAAACTCAAATAAATACCCTGTATAGTCTTATTTAACCAACGTTTATCCATTCTCAATCCGATAACTCTTGAAGTAAACGAACAGCAAATTCATTTTTCCGGTTCAGTAAACATCTTTTCTCATACAAGTATCTGATACAATATTTTTCAATTCACTTTACTATTCTAGCTGTATTCGTTTATGACGCAATAGAGCACATCAACCCTTCGTTCAATTCTAGACTTAATGCAGATCGGTGTCAGTTGCCAGATATTTATGCAACCCCGTGACCCACTGACCTTTGATCTTTGCACAATTTTCACTAATGCAGTTAAAACTTTTTTGAATACTGTGGCATCGATAGACGACGACGTCCGACTGTGTCTGCGCGTTCGTCCTCAATTTTCTACGTCTTAAATAAAATTTACATATTTTTTTTCTTGAATATCAGTTTTCGACTTAAATATGGAAATTTTAGATCCACAAACAAATATTGTAATCAATCCGGGGCGGCAAATCAATTAATAAAACAAGACAAAGTTACTATAATTGGAACACATCATTAATGTATCATACTTTTTAAAAAGTTGACAAACCAGGTCAATCAGGCACAGGAAGGTGGCAAAATTTCATTTTGACGTGGCGACGAAATATCTTGCGGTGGTCCTGAATAAGAAAATATACATGTCATAGTTTTTTCTGGCGGGCATTAATAAAAAAAAACATTGTAGAAATATGTTTGCAAATATATTTTTGAATATATCAGAATAATTGAAAAATCAGTGTATTTGGAGTAAAATAAAGTAATCTTCTTCTTCTTACTCTTGTTGTAGGACTTGATTCTGTTTATTCTGTCATCCCAACTCCAGTGATGTAGACATCCAGCTATCGTACAATCTCTTCGGGGGTCTTCCTAGTGGTCATTTCGCGAATCTTTCATCTCCCCACATTCCTTAGACAGCAGTGCCCTGTTAGGAGTTCTGCTATCTTTCTTAACCTACTCCTTGGTAATACTACAGCTGCCCTAACATGTCCATCAGTCGAACCCCTCAATAGGAGCTTGGACTGCCTTAGATCTTGCAGAGCACCAATTAGCATGGTGTTGGTTTCTCAACCAATCCTTCGTCTTCTTAGTGATTGATTGATTTGTAAGGCCCAAGGTCGGACCCGGGCCGCTAAAGGGAGTTGCCGCCCCTTCCACAGTCAGTGCGTCCGCCCTTTCATTATCTTCAAAATCAGTGTGGGCCGGAATCCATTCAATCCATACTACGTTCCACCTTGCTAAGTCAGCATTTCGTTCTCGACATTCAACAGCAAGCCCTGAGTTGATAGTATATCCACTCGGTGCCATGAATGCCGCCTGACTGTCGGTGTACATGGTTATGTGTCGGTCCACATAACCTCTGTCTAGGTTTATCTGCGCACGTTCCAAGATAGCGTATACCTCAGCCTAATATGCAGATACCCTCCTTCCCAAAGGAACACAAACTTGTGTGTCTTTTTAATACACATGACGTTATCAACTGACTGAGTGGGGGTGAGGTCACCTGCATACATGACACAAGGTGACTGACATGCGTACACACACACAACACAAGATGGCTGAGGACGGCCTCTTGATATATGATAATTCGACGCATACGCAGATAGGATTGCTCCAAAAATGACCTAGAACCCGTCTAGCCCCTTTTATTTTTATTGTTGTTTTTATAAATTTTTTGATAACTATTATTAGGCAATGAAGCAAAAGATACCATAAATATAATTTAAAATTCGACAAAACATGTCCATCAGTCGAACCCCTCAATAGGAGCTTGGACTGCCTTAGATCTTGCAGAGCACCAATTAGCATGGTGTTGGTTTCTCAACCAATCCTTCGTCTTCTTAGTGATTGATTGATTTGTAAGGCCCAAGGTCGGACCCGGGCCGCTAAAGGGAGTTGCCGCCCCTTCCACAGTCAGTGCGTCCGCCCTTTCATTATCTTCAAAATCAGTGTGGGCCGGAATCCATTCAATCCATACTACGTTCCACCTTGCTAAGTCAGCATTTCGTTCTCGACATTCAACAGCAAGCCCTGAGTTGATAGTATATCCACTCGGTGCCATGAATGCCGCCTGACTGTCGGTGTACATGGTTATGTGTCGGTCCACATAACCTCTGTCTAGGTTTATCTGCGCACGTTCCAAGATAGCGTATACCTCAGCCTAATATGCAGATACCCTCCTTCCCAAAGGAACACAAACTTGTGTCTTTGGGTTCCTGGAGTAAATTACAGCCCCCGCACCATCGCTGGAGCATGAGCCATCTGTGTATCAGAAGATCCCATGATGTTGTGGATTTCCCTATCTTTCCCAGAATTCTCTATTCCGGATCTTCACCCTATAGGATGTTACGGAGGAGCACAGGCAAAAATCATCCGCTCGAGTCAGCGCTACGACATCTACCAGATGTCTGAGCTTTTTGAGGTGCCTGCACCCTTCCTCGCTCAACCCCTTAAGCGTAGGAGTGCCCCTCAGCCTCGATCACATGGTGAAGAGGCCGAAGTCCAAAAATCACCTCTGACGCAGCAGTTGGTGTAGTCTTCATGCAGCCAGTTGTCCCCAAACTGAGCACCCCTTGAAGGCGTGCCAGTTGCGATCTAGCAGTGGCCAAGGCTACTATTGGCTACCAGACCAGAGCAGTGTATGTGGACATAAGCAGCATGATCAGTTTGTATAACCATAAGATAGTTTTAGAGTTAGTTTCAGACCAATGGCTCTCCTACAGGCCCAGTACATGTTAGTCATCTTGCCTAGGCGACTATCAAGGCGATACTTCCATGACAGTGTGTTATCCAGAATAACTCCCAGATATTTTACTTGTTCAACCACTGGAAGTGGTACTCCACCAAGGTGCAGACCCTTAGGTCTTATACCTCTCTTCTAGGTGAAAGCAACTACCTCAGCCTTGGCAGGATTCACTGCAAGTCCGTGATCATTGCATCACCCCCGTATCCTATTCAGGGCCCCTTTTGCATTAGGTCCCTGAGGATGGTAATATACCTTCCAACAACAATATCATCGACATACACAATCGCTATAAAGCCCTCACCGGTTAATAGGGATATTACTTCGTCGATTACTAGGTTCCATAATGTTGGCGATAGGACGAACCTTGTGGACATTCCGTATCGACGACCATTTTAGCCACACGGTCCCCCCCTGCGACCTCTACTGTGCGGTTGCGTAGCGTGGCCCCAAGCCAGTGAGTTATTATTGGCTCTATTCCACGATTTATTGAAACTCTACATATACATTCTACAGGGGTGTTGTCGAAAGCTCCCTGTACGCCCAGGAAAGCGCATAGAGCGATCATGCAATTTTCAGGCGCCTCTTCTATCTGGGTCGCCAGTTAGTGTAAAGCACTTTTTGTTGACTGGCCACACCGTTTTGCATGCTGATTGTGCAAAACCCTAAGCCCAATCAACCTTTCCAGTGTTTTCAGCACAAAAGATGTTAGGCCGGTAGTGTAAAGGACACGGTTTATGTAGTACGACCAGGCTTGGGTATAAAGACAACTTTTACTTGTCTCCACTACTCAGAAACATATCTGCTTGCCAGACAGGCCCAAAAGATATGCACTAAGATTGGACCAATAGCCTCCCAACTCAAGCAGTTCCGGAAAGATTTGGTCCTTTCCCTCCTACATGGTCGTTGTGTTCCGACACACCCCATGTCAGGACCCTCCTGCCCGATTGCTTTACAACCGGGGAAGTGAGTCTCTAATAAGTGCTGCAAGGTATTCCCCGGAGTTTCCGAGAAAACACCCGGTGCGATGTCCAGACAGCTAAGAGCACTGTCAGGAGACCTATAATCGAGCACCAATACGATGTTTTGCTTCAAGGAGGTAGCATCCCATCCGGAGGCCCTAATCACCCACCCTTCAGTCATCAGATCCGGATTACTAGTCTAGAAACCCCTGCGGACCTTTTGGGGAAACAACTCGATCGGCGCTGGTATCCAAACCATCACCTTTTTTTAAGCGTTGTAGGTCCCTTTAACTTAATCCCGCCCACTACTTTTTTAAACCAAACCAGAGAGCCCCCATCTGAACAAGTCACCATAACATCTCCCCGAGCAAACGAGTATCCCTCAGAACTTAGCACCGTGGCGTCAGGCTTATACATATCTTCATGCAGGTGCGTGAGGATATGCGCGAACTACTCCCTGGCGAGCAGATTGCCGCGGCCGCCATCGCAAATGATGACGGGCACATTAAAGTTGCTACTTGTAGCTTCTACATAGGATTTGTGCCTACCAGGTGCAGGGCACGGATTCTTGGGGGGCTGTCTGTCCTCTGGCGACGTGTTAGCCATCCGAGGCCTCTTGATCCCACCTTTGGCAGCATCAGGCTTGACCCCGCCGGGACCAGCACTCTTGTGAGTGGCCTGGCTCGGTCCCGCTGCTTCCACCTCCTTGCAAGGGTCAGCTGGGGGTCACCTTTTAGTATCACTTCTGCCGCACTTGCGGCCCAGCGTCGCCTCCTCTTCTCGACATCGTAAATGAACCAGCGGTGCCTTTTCGGCCCCTCAGATGTTGCAGCAGTTGTTTCCGGCGTCGATTCGGCCCTCACCACTCTCTCCTTCTGCTCCTGCTCTGAGGGCCCGGTCTCGGCAGGGACGTACCGAGGGGGGGCGGTAGGGACGGTCCGCCTCAGGCCCCGTACCATCATAGGCACTCAAACGGCCAAAAAATACAAATATATTTAAAAAACAAAAAAATTATTGATTTACGGCGAAGGCTTCCATATGTCAGACTACTAATTTTTTTATTCGCGATTATTTTTATTTTGCTTGGCTATTTACAAACTGAGCTCAGGTTAACAGAAGCAGTGTTTTGTCTGCACGGGTGCACGACATGATAGTGAGCGTCCACTCTCAGTCCCCACCACCTATAACAAGAACTTTCGGCCCTCAACCACGCCTTAGGGGTTAGTTAGTTAGCGCTTGATCAAGCGTATGTCACCACTACACTTAGTCATCACGTTTATTGTAAGTTTTGTTGTGATTAAGTTTTGTTGTGATTGGACTATATCGCATTTATCGATTGTTTCATGTTTACATATTGCATGTTAAGTGTCAGACTATTTCTATTGCCATAAACAATTTTTGACGAAGCCTATTACTATGTATTGTAGCTTATTGGTTGTATTAAGTCTTATCGAAATTTAATTTCGTGATCAGGAATATTGTAACATCCTAGATTACTTCATCTGTTTTCAAATAACGAGGTTCTAAAAAATAAGTAAAATAACTTGATTCTGGAAAAAGTTATAAAAAATAGTAAAACAAAAAATACAAATATAACCTGTTACAAGCCCTGCTTTATCTCCCATTCTTAGGATTGCCTTTTTGGTATTTTAAAAATAAAGGCTAAAATATTATTATTATTTTGAGAGCCAAGGAAATTGACGATAAAATGAAACGAAGTTATCCCAGAGGATGGAAAAAGAAGAAAAAACAAAAAGCTAAAGAACAAGAAATTCAACATTTTTCGGGTTCAATTTTGAAATTTACTCTAAGGGTGTCATTTCACGCAAACAATTAAGCAGAGCTAGGTGTATCCAAATCTATAAATAGTCCAAGTACAAGCTATGACCAACAAGTTAAACACAAAGACAATCAAGAACAAGAAGAGAAACGAGAAGGACAAAAAGAAGGAGGACTAGAAAAAGGAATTGAAGAAGAAAATGAGGAAAGGAGGAGTGGGGAAGACAATGAAGAAGATATACCACCTTTGCTATGCTCTGACCCAGAATCGGATCCACCTGAAGAATATGAGAATTTATCATTAACTCTTGATTATGGAAATTGGCCTACTCCAGTGCCAGATGTTCTTAGGACCGAGATAATAAGACGAGGAAATGAGACCAACACTTAGAGGGACCATTTGGAGCTGTGCAGAAGCCTGGGGAAAATCACAAAGGTCATACCCGACAGTTGAACACTAATTGGTTTTAGTCCCTAGTGGAGAAAAGATATTAAGAAAATGGATGGTTTATTCTCCTGAAAAGAAATCATTGTTTCGCTTCTGTTGCAAACTTTTTGATAACAACGATATACACGTTACGACATCTAGTTTCATCACAGGATGCAACAGTTGGTGGAAATTAAATCCTAAAGTGTCTGAATGTCTGCCATGAAAGCTCTGAATTCCATGTTAACAACTTCGAAGAATGGAAAACTCTTGAAGTAAGACTGTTTCAAAACAAAACTATCGATGCTGCTCATCAAGACGTTATGGAAAGAGAGGAATAAATGAAAGGACATTTTACATAGGCTCTTAGATATAACACTTTTTTTGGCTATACAGAATTTGCCGTTTAGAGGTCATAGAGAAGACATTGACTCTGAAAACCGCAGGCAGGAATGATTCCAGTATCTTACTTATCGCCTGTTGTTCAAAATGAATTTATTTCTCTCTTGGGTAACGCCGTAAAAAAAGAAATAATTTCTGAAATCAAGAAAGCAAAGTACTATGTAATACTATTTGATAGTACGCCTGACATATCCCACACGGAACAGATGAGTCAAGTAATAAGATATGTGAAAATTGGCAACAGGAAAGTAGAGGTCAAAAAATCATTTCTAGGTTTCATTCCACTTAGTGGGAAAAAGGCACACGACATTATAGAGGATATACTCCAATCACTTGGAAAGAATAGCTTGGATATATAACTTTGTAGAAGCCAATGTTACGATAATGCTACAACAATGTCAGGTGCTCCTACGGGAGTACAAAACAAGGATTAAAGAAGGGAATGAAAATGATTTGGAAAATGAAATATTTAACAAGAAGATAGGAGAAAATAATCATATTGTAAAAAACAAACTTGAAGAGAAGAACGAAAAACTACATGAAAATATAAAGAAGAATATAGATAACAAAAATCATGATATAAATAAGATGGTAGAAGAAACTAAGAAGAAAATGAATGAAAACATAAAGAAGAATAGCGATAAAAAAATCGTTGAAAGAAATAAGATGATAGAAGAAAGTAACAAAAATGTAAACAAGAGGAATGAAAAAAGCTATAAAAAGTAAACAATAAAATTCAGAATCGTAAAGGTTAAATAATAGGTGTTTTGCATTCTCCTGTTTTCTAATGGAAAAGCAAAAATGCGGCAAGTCGTATTCACTTTTATGTTTATAAGCTCTGAAGGACCAATCGTAATGTTACGATAATAACTGCTTCCATATGTATGAGTTGTTTGTTATATTAAATGAAAATCGATGTATATAGGAACTTTTCTTTATATTTCTACTGTACACTTTCTTCATTTTGCGTCACAATTAAGATTATCACAAATGCTTATGATACATTGTAATTGAAAAGTTTTTACTTCTTTATGATTAATTTTTTGACAATGTGATTTTTTATTATTTTTTGAATTTTTGTTACTCGACTAACAACCTTTTTATATATGATGAGAATGAAAAATTGAATGTGTGTTGTTATAGATATTTTTATATGTCGTTTAAAGTGGGTGATAACAAGGAAAGTTATGTGAAAATGTAACCAATGGGAAATAGATATTTAAATGAAACTGTCATATGACTGTTGAAACTCAGTCGATGCATATAGTTTTGTGGACAAAGAAATTGATATATAGTTATCTGTGGTTTTTTATATGAAATGAAGTTTGAAATGGGTTTTGTAAAATTATAAATACAGGGCGAAGACAAAGTAATAATTTATGTAAGAACTAACAGTAGGAATTTGAGTGTTAACTCAAATTCGTACAAATAGGACAAAGCAACATTCAAATGTTGCAAGAATTTATAAGAAAACATTTTGAGAACTTTATGGATTAATATGGTTCTCAATACAAGAAGTCACTAAATGGCATAAAATATATGGAAAATGTATGTACAGTTGCAGCCAATAAAAAATGGGACAACTCTTATAGCAGATTTTTGTCTAATTCTAGCTGCTTGAATTTGTCTTATGAATATGTCATATTGCAACATTCAAGATTTGACATCTGTCAGAAAATTCCAAATCTGAAAGTAATTATGTCGCATACAAATTCAGTGATGAAAGGTGAAATAATTGCAAAAATAGACGATGGGTGGTCAGTGAGGCAAACTGTGGCATTTTACAATGTAAGCAAGAACTCAGTTTCAAGTATCGTAAGAAGATGGCGATATGAGGGAAGAATTGATAGAGCTCCAGGCTTAGGACGTCCTTGAAAATCAACTGCAGAACAGGATGCTGCTTTGATTAACCACTTAAGAGCAAATCCATTTGAAACAGTAGTTCAAGCTGTTCAAGCAACAAATTTTCCAGCATCCTGTCGTACGGGCCGTCGCAGAGTAGCACAGTCTGAATTGAAATGCCACGCAGCAGCAAGAACACTATGGTATAAATGCAGTTTACGGGCTTTTCTTGTATTACTAAAATTTTCAGTTTATTGGGTAGATTATGTTTGTAGAAGCATAAAAATAGAAAAAAATCTTGGCGGTCTCTTATTTTAATGAAAATATTCACTTTTAAAAGGTTCACTTTTGGAAGTTATACAACAATGGCAATAACAAAAAATTTATTTCTGTCATAAAAGTGTCAAACTATTGTCATTATTATTTGTTGCCGTTGGTATTGTGTGTCTGTTTATTTTTGTTGCGCTTCTTTATTTAATATTTTCTTGGTTTCCGACAAATATGAATTTTATTAATCTAGACGATATTTATATCTGACGAAATAATAATGATTATATCGCAAGCGCAGCGTTTGGGTTTAATACCCGCAAATAATGAAATTAAGTGTCCAGTGAATTTTTTGGACGGTCATTTCAAAATGACACCACGGCCAGATTCCATAGATGGTTTTCGTTGGAAATGTAATGGACATATAAAAAAAATCAAAAGAAATGTATAATTCGTAATAAAAGCTAAATATATATAAACATCAGTTTTGAATATATGTAAATTTCGCACATAGTTTTCCTCATAGTGAAAGTAATATGCATACATACTTCCCCTTGAAAAATATCCTATACTGTGTAACGCGCATATCAGATTATTCAAGACGGAAAAGGGTGAATCCAATGATTATATTCCCTTCCCCTTCTTAAATAACTGAATATCCAATACTCTGTAACGCACATTAAGTTATTCAAGAAGAAGGGAAAGGGTGAATTCAATGATTATATTCCCTTCCCCTTCTTGAATTACTTAATATCCAATACTTTGTAACGCAAATTAGTTACCAAAATATACATTATTTAGAAATAAGCTACCCCCTAAATTTTTTAGGGCATCTTTACGTTACAGGAGTTTTTTCATGAATCCCACTTGCCCGTTTGGACAATGTTGGGATTTATTCATTTGTGGGTCAATAAAGACCAGCTATTGCAAATGCATAACAGCTAAGACTCGCGCAACATACGTTAGTGGATTGGGCCAATTTTTGCAGAGGAGTAGTCTTTGACGCATTTATAACCAAGGCAACGAAAATTGGAGGACCTGGTCAAATGTGAAAGAGCTGTATACTCCTTATTTTTCTTATGCTTATTGTTTTATTATATTTTTAGTGTGGAGATTGACGTCTATTTACTTAAAAAATAAGAAAAAACGCCGATTAGTCGTGAAAGTATTTTTTATTTGGGGGAGGGGGCTGTTCTTTTTTATGTTTATACAGGCTACATAATTACGATATGAAAAAAATATTAAAAAAGCCGATTTTCAGGAAAAAAAATTATTGGAGGAGGGGAAATTTTTGATGAGACCGCCAAGTTTTTTTTCCATCTCTATGTTCAGGAGGCTTATTTTGTTACGAAAAACAAAAAAAAAATCGAAAAAAGGCAAATGGCCGTAAACTGCATTTATTCCTTTTATGGAGTAAAGGGTTTTCCAATCATCAAATAGAGGCAATATTCGTGTCTATCGCCCACAGAATACACGGTTTGACGAGAATTATGTCAATTCCACAAATAAAAATGGTCGTTTTTCTGTAAATATGTGGGCGTGGATATCTATACAGGGTCCTGGAGTTATATGACATATTGGCGAAATATTTAATAGTGAAGCATATATCAGAATTTTACAAAATGTTGTGCTTCCTTCTGTTTAGATTCTTTTCCCTAACAATGATTTTATCTTCCAACAAGATAATTGTGCAGTGCATAACTCTGGTGTAGTGACAGAATGGGTTCGGGCACGTAATATTAATGTTCTTAACTGGTGTAGTAAAATCCCAAACTTGAATCCAGTAGAAAATGTTTAGGCAATATTCGAAAGAGAAATTCGAAAAGCAAACGTAAGACCAAGAAACGTTGAAAGTTTGTTGGAAATTATAAATAATGCTTGGGAGGAAATAACTGAAGAATATTGTTCCACATTATATAGATCGATGACCAGTATATTAAGAGAAGTGATAGAGCATAATAGCAGGATTACTAAATATTAATTGTTGTTTTTTATTGATTATTAAAAATTATTTATTAGTCTTTGATATTTAATAATGAAAAGAATATTATTTACACTTTAGTGTGATTTTCAATAGTAATACAACAAGTGTAATGATGATCATCGAAATACAAATTTCTTCGATTTTGAGAAACAAATTGTTGTTTGGAAACCACACTCGCGCTTACGCGCTCGTGTGGTTTCCTAAAACAACAATTTGTTTCGAAAAAGAGAAGAAATTTTCGATAATCATTAATTACACGAGTTGTATTTGTCAAGATTATTTCACGAAAACAATTAAAATTGGGCTATGATGACGTTCGTTGCAAAATTCCACGAATTGTTTCTACATTACTTTTTAGATCGCACGGTATTTTGCGGTATTTGTTCTTTTACTTTCTTTTGAATCTCTTTTAGATCAAACTAACCAAAACGGTTTTTAGAATTCATTCTTGATACAATAATTCTGACGTTTCTTTATTAATTTGACATTTTCTGTCAGTCACTGGATTTTTAATATCGAATAAAACAACTAATGACAACGCGAAACACACAGATAGGAAAATTGCATGTATCCAATCAGGTGCCGAAATACAAAATCGAAAACATGGTGTTTTCAGATATCAATCCTCATATTCAAACCAATCGAAGGCGCGTATTTTGTATTGAGTGAAATAATCATTTAAATTTACGACAAAACTTTCCTTTTTTTCCCGTCAACGGAAAAATCACAGTCACAGTCAACAACAACTGTCCCATTTTTTTTTGGCTACAAGTGTACATAAATAATTAGTATAGATAATAGTGTAATGTTTTTCTTATTTATTTGAACACTAAACGGGTGGGATAAACTTTAATCACACGGTATGGCTACTTACTAATTTATTTAAACACTACACTACTCACAACACTTAATTTATATGCACTTAAACTTAATTATTAATTCATATCAACAGTTTCCTAATTTATATTCACTTATTTACTTGTTTATCTCACGATGTCAAATTATCCACTAACTAACTCTTCCTGATCGGTCCCTTATATATTAAAGCCTTTTTTACTAGAAAATTCCGGACTACGGCTTACACAAAAACAATTAGCTCTGGCATTTTCTAGATAAGTCTAGTCACAAAAACAATGTTTAGATAAGACAGTCACAATCGTAAACAGTTATATAAAAAAACCTGCGTATCCGCCATAATTTTAACTTTCATACCTGGCTTAGACAGAGTCGAATTTAGAGACTATACCAGTGTACTGTTTCGTAACAATAGGAATTAGTATTACACTAATAATAATAAAAATTTATATAACTATTATTTAGTTATAACAGTGGAACTAGACATAAATAACAAATAATGAAACATAAAAATAGATGTAATGATAATTTCATATGGATGAAAATGTAATCAAATTTATTGAATAATACATTGATCCTAAACGAATTTAAAACGAATCTCTAATGGAAATATTTCAAGTAACTGCTCAAAACACATTTAAAAATTCGATGTTTAAACTTGTTCACTGTACAAAAATATTAGAAGATGTAGAAACTATAGAAGATCAAAAATCCAAAATGGAATATTATCATATACATAAATAAACGGTTTTAAAGATTAAAACTAACTTTTCCGCATGTGTGTGAGATTAATTAATTAATATTCTATCATATAACTGTCAGTTGTACACACTTCGGGGGATGTATCGTGTTAACAAACCGAAATTTCTCCAAAAGTAACCAAAAATGCAGTATATCTGGATTTATAGGACCCGCTGTACTCGCTATAATCAGCTGAAAATTAATAGGGTACATCTGTGAGCCACCTTGAAAAATATCCAATTATAAAATTGGCCACTCCTGAGCAATATTCAATCGTAAAATGGGTCACTTGTATACAAACTGAAAATTCTACAAATATGACAAAAATTTGGTACCTCAAGTACCATAGCACTCGTTGTACTGGCTTTAGTGAGCTGAATCTTAATAGGGGGAGACGCCCTGAATAATATTCAATCATAAAATTGATATACTCCGGAGGCTGTATCGTGCTAACAAACTGAAATTTCTCCAAAAATGACTAAAATGTCGTACTCAAAGTACTATAGCACCTGTTGTATTGGCTCTGGTGATCTGAAAATCAATAGGGCTCATCTGTGAGACGTTCTGAATAATATTCAATCATAAAATTAGTGACTTTTTGTACTCCGGAGGCTGTATCGTGCTAACAATCTGAAATTTCTCAAAAAATTACAAAAATGTCGTACTTCAAGTACCATAGCATCCGTTGTATTGGCTATTGTGAGCTGAAAATCAATAGGGTTCATCTGTGAGATGTCCTGAACAATATTCACAAAATTGGTGATTTGTTGTACTCCGGAAGCTGTATCGTGCTAACAAGACATGTAAACGAAAAGTGGCCGACGACAACGACATACACACAGGATTTTTTTTCTAAAAATCATTTTTCGTGTTGTTCTTTATCAAAAACGTAAAAAGAACTCAAAAATTTTTTTTCAAAATTTCAACTTTTTTGTGGGTAAACCAATACTTTTCTCGCATATTAGATAGGTTGGGCGGAAAAGTAAAAAGACATAGGGGATTAATCAACTTAAAAATTCACTTAGCTTAAAATATTATTAGCCGAGAATGTCGGAATATATAGAAAAATACATGAATAATTGTGAGGTATGTCAGAAAAACAAGTATAATAGAAATCCTCCTGTAATTAAATTCAATTTAACTTTTACAGCAGCCAAACCCGTTGACCACATACATATCTAGCCAAGCATTTTTAGCAATAATTGATATATTTTTTAGTTATCCAAATACGTTGCATTACGCCGTTAGCCATAATCGTTTCTTTTTGCAATACCATAACAACAAATATATTGTCCAGCCAATAGGTATAAATACATTTGGAAAAATGCCCTCTACCATTGCTGGATTTTTGGGATTACCGGATCAAAACCAATTTATTGGGCATTGCTTCAAAAGATCCTCCTCTACTTTGCTAGCAGAATCAGGGACAAATATAACGCAGATCGAAAAGTATGACGGATGGAAGTCTACTACAGTCGCTGAAGATTATATCGACAAGTCGATTAATCAGAAAAATACGGTTGCTCAAAGAAATCTCCCAGCTACAAGCTCCAGGGCCATAGCAGATTTCAAAACCCCAACAACTTTCCGGCAAGCAGTAACTGGCAACAATAAAATTTCCAATTCTATCTCAAATTCGTTACAAACTTCTTCTAAGTTACAAGGCATTATTGATATTAGCAATTGTTCCAGCTGCACCATTAATATATTTCATATTAATTTTTATATTTTTGTAATTAATTATTGTTTTTCGTTGATAATAAAAATTCATTGATGTTCAAAAAAGTTGTTTATGACAATTTATTATTTACATTATAATTGATTAATAATAAGTAATTGTACTTCGATATTTATGATATTTTTTAATGTCAAATTAAAAATATGGCAGGTTTTACTTTTAAACTTTTTCTGTTTAGTCCAGCGGCTAGGATTACCATTATGAAAGTGGTTAAATACATTGTTAAAATAACGTTTTTGTCTACCCTTTAACGATTTGTATCAACTTGTAATTCGTTTTTGGAATCAGTTCAGCAAGAGAAATCCCCAAATGAAAAAAAGCAAGACGTTTAAATTGAAAAAAGATGTGGCTGCCATAACTTAAAGGTTATTCACCCTGTATCATAGTTTATTCTTCTAGAAAATGGTAAATTAAAATGAATGTACGCGTAACTTTATAGACGCACTGTATATTATGTAAATAAACAGTTAATTATTGACCGGGTATGAACCAAATATTTTAATTACCTAATATCAAGAATATAATTGAAATTTGGCAACCTCACGACAGATACTACCGAACACGGACGTCTTATATCGCTGACCGGGTTACTTTTTCAGTTTGCGCATCTCGCGGCTTTTGTTTCGCTTGGACGATTGGATTTAATTCGATTTTGTTTCTCCCTATTTTTCTACTACCAGCAAGAAGCGCTCATAAAATATTCCTTTTCTCAATAACCATGACGAGAGCAATTTTTCTGAAAGGGTTTCAATAGTCTTTATAGGTTTTCACCATTTAATTCGTCTAATATGGTATACATAGAATTAATAGTTTTTTGTGTTTGGTATTTTTCAATTTTATGACAAGCCATGTGAAGTGAAATAACAAATAATATTGCCACGGACTGTATTCTTCGATGGTAAAAATGAGTGATTTGAAAATATCACAGTGCAAATATTTTAATAATCTCTGTGATCATTCACTTAAGGGCGATTTTAGCTATTTTCGCCCCCCTATTCCCATGTCAGGACACATAATTTCTTGGACCCCCTTCTTGCGTCCTTTATATCTAAATGACGTTAGAATAGGATCAATTAATATTCATAATTCGACATAAAACAAAAATGTTTGCTTTATAAAAGATAATTATTTAGAATTTTTGGAGAAAGGTGTATTATAATTAAATATACCATTTTAAATTATTTTAAAATGATGTGAAAACATTTTTAAAAACAACGCTATCAGTAGACAGAACTTTCTTACAAATTGTTGGTGATTGTATTACACTCGATTCATTTCATATTTTTAAATTTAACCGCGTTACGATGACATTTTACCTCGTCTTGTCAAGTCCTAGACGATCGTCCTGTGTTGCATCGCCTCTAAACCGGCCGGTCAGCAGATTGTCCATAGGAGCAAAGTAACCAAGGTAAAGTGTCATTTGTAATTAAATTAAGTTGATCATACAGTCCATTTAAAATAAAATCAAAAACTAAAGCGGTTTCGTTGTGAACACAAATGAATGGAGTAAGATTAATATAAAAATAAAATGTACCTATAATAATTTTCATTAATAAACCTCAAAATGTGTAATTATACTTTGGATAATAAAACATAATACGTAAATAAAATTGAATATAAAAGAGAAAAATAGATTTAATAATTGGTCTAGCGTCTAAATAGAGAATTTTTGAAACTGACTTAATTTTCTGTGCGATTTTTGATTCTTGAAATATTGCTGTATATTACGGACATTTTATGTTCGGGCGAAATGTCGTGTAACTACTAGTAACCTCGAGGCTTACCGAATGACTTTCGCTTTTAGCAATGTAAAATATTACGTAAGAATAACTTTGATTCCGAAATTAGGGTATGTAGAGATTTTGGACACCCCCCCCCCTATAACCTTATCTCATAACTTTACAAAATAAAATAAAAAAAAGAGCCCATTCGCTTCTTCGTTCTTAAAATTAACCGCCACACTCAAGAAATCGTGTTGTTTTGAACGTACGCTTTCTCCAAAAGCAAATAAGCCCCGCCCCCTTTCTACCAATACTCTAGAACATTCGATTAGCCTATAAAACATTTTCCCAACCTACAAACTTCCTCTTTCATCGTCAGTGTATTAAGTTTTATATATTCCGATGAAGGTGTTATTTTTAGTCGCTTTGTATTAATAACAACACATTTAATTAAAACTCTTTATTTTCAATCACCACCATGTCTAACTCTGTGCCAACGTCATCTGCACTGTCGCTGTCCATCACCATCAGTGATCATGACAAATAACAGCAAGTGATGAATAGATCACTCATTTACCGGCCAAAATGACCGGCTTTTCAAAGGGTTAATGTTAATGCTAATAAGAAGTACTTATTAAAATTAAACAAAATTAAAAATATTACAATAATGAACCAGTTAAATAAAATTCTGAATTGCAAAAGCAAACTGAACTTTTATAATAAACTCGTAAATAAAAATAGTGAAAAGTGAATAACATTTTAATTTACCATCCTCCAAACTCCAACGATAAAATAAAATATATCTCGTCACACTAATACTGTGGCTGGTCGTTCGACAAAGAAAACAATTTAAAACCGCACAACAAGTTGAGTTTGTGTCTACCAATGACACTAGTTGTGTGGCCAATTTGAAATAGTATCTCTAGCTGAGGCCGAACTAGAAGATATTGTAAACAATTTAAGTGACATCAGTGACAATTAAGCACCACAAGCACCACTGCAAAAGACGAGTTTCAATTGAGAGTCGTGAAACTGCATCTGATACAGAATCAGAACATGATGATGATGATCAACTATCCGGCAGCAACGAGATGTAGTAGCATAGTTTTATGGAAAAAATAGGTATAAACGGTCCAAGAGTCATCCTGCAAGTTCTAGAATAGGAGATGAAAACATAATTCTTCCACTTCTATGGCTGAAAAGACCAGCTGCTAACAACACACCCACTACACCTTATGAAGCATGGTCTCTCTTAGTGACTGAAAATATACTTAATATACCTAATTGTATAGTTCACTAATCGTAAAATAAGCGACGAATCTCACAAATATGTAAATACTTCTACTTTTGTAGATCATACAAAATTGAAATAAAAGCGTTGTTGGGTTTGCTGTATCTATCTGGGATTTTCAAATCAGCCCATGAAGATGCAGACAATTTGTGGGCTACTGATGGCACCAGACGAGACATCTTAAGGCTTACGATGTCTTTGAAAAGACTCCTTTTCCTTGCCCATCTAGAATTGACAAGAAACATTCTATTTATTGTACAATATGCAATAAAACTTTTGTAACGAATATAAATATTTAAATAATTAGTTTTCTAGTCACTGTATTGATTCCTGAAAAGCCTTTGTTAGTGTTTAGTTTGGGAATTTCTGCAATGTTTTATTATTTTCCTAGTTTGTTTACGTCATGTTTTTATTTAATGTGATATAATTTAATCATGTTTATGACCAAAAAAAATTATTTTGCTAAAAACGTTGAACGATGTTTTTTTATGTTTATATTTTATTTTCGTGTTTATGTATTAAAAAATTTGTGTTCATTGATAATCTTATCTTTTAAATTAAAAAATGAGCCCCTATCATCGAGAAAATCGATACCTTACTCCTGAGGAGAGTGCTGTGGTCGTTGTCTTACTTGAAGAAGGTTGGACCCAGGTTCAAGTGGCTGAAAGATTAAATGTGGCTCAATCTGCTATCTCTCTTGCTCAAAGAAGATTTCGTGAAACTGGGGTTATCGAAAGGCGACTAGGACAAGGGCGTAGACGAGTTACAAATGCCAACCAAGACCGTTTTATAAAACTTCAGGCCCTGAGACAAAGATTTGTCACCTCAACTTTGCTACGACCGGAGTTTATAAAACGATATAACTTCCCAAATAGCACAGATACTTTACGTAGACGACTTGCGGAGTCAAAATTGCTTGGCTTCCAGCTAGAGCTCCTCCTTTGACACCAGCACATCGAAGAACAAGATGATTGGCATTTGCTAGAGAACATCTAGGTTGGACAAATTAACAATGGTCCGACGAATCTAGGTTTTGTCTGTATGGTAACGACCGACGTCTACCAGTGAATAGACGCCCTGGAGAGCGTTATTCTCAATGTTGTATGCAGCCAAGATATGCTTATGGTGGTGGGTCAGTATGGGCTGGCATCAATATGGAGGCTCGTACTGATTTGGTGGAGGCCATCTTACAGCTCATAGATATATTGTAGATATTTTAGAACATCGTGTTATACCGTTTGAATCATTTATCGGGGAAGATTTTCTTTTTATGCACGACAATGTTCGGCCGCATATTGCAAATATCGTGCATGAATACCTAGCCAAAGTATAAATCATCACAATGAATTGAGCACGTCTGGGATATGCTTGATAGATATGTGCCTTAGAGCGTTACCAGTAATCCACCTATTACCACTTTAGCCGAGCTAACTTTACGCTTGGTGGAGGTATGGGATAGTTTGAATCAAAATTATATCAGAAATACAATATTAAATATGCCAAGAAGGTGTCAATGTATCATTGATGCCACAGGAAGACCTACCCGTTACTAGCTTTATTTTTGAACACTATTTTTTGAATATTTGTTATTTATATTTTTCCTAGTTTTTATTAACTACCTGTACATTAATTAAAACTGCTTAATTTTTTCTAAATATTGTTTGTTTATTATTTATCCTAAAAATATACGGTGACTTTCAAAAATAAGTATAGATGGATTATGCGATAATTTTGCTGGTGAGTGTATTGTGTCCTGCCATATTTCTGCTTTTAAGAATTGTACAAAGTTTTCACCTTCCAGTTCATCCTCTATTTCTTTATTGCTTGTAATATGCCAATCGGCTGTTATGATTTTCATTAGACTATTGTTTTTTTAATTTTATTCGACTAATGGTTCGAAATTAAAAAAAACATGTCGTACATTTGATTCAGTTAATTATTAGTTTTTGCAGCCTTCGACATCATTTTTATAATCAAAATAACATTTATTGATAAAAAAACAACACAAGAACATCATTCTATATCAAACGGAACTCAAACTGAAGAAATAACTCTAACCTATTTATTTATATCTCCAAATTCCTTTGGAGGTAACAACGTTTGGTACTAATGTGCACAACAGTACAAAAAGTAGTTTCCTTCAAAGGATTCCGAGATACTTATCTCTTGTATGTACATATAACTGTAAATATAAACTATTTATTTGTGTTAAAATGCAAAAATGCACTGTCAGGTAAAATACGAACAGGAATTTTTTCTTCGTTATTAGTGAGCACAATTCACACAATGTTCTAATCTGTATTCATCAAATGTTGGAACGTGACAACTTGAGCAAGCCAGTTTTGGTTTTAGATCTGTCAAAAAATGTGTATCTTTTTTTTTCAAAATCTGTGGCTTTTTTGCTGGTATATCAATATACAGGGTGTCCCGGGACTAATGGGAAAAAAGTCAGGAGCGTATAATCTGAGCCAAAATAATGTTACTACTTTATATAAACTTTTTCTATCCAGGCCCTCGTTTCCGAGTTATAGGCCTCCAAAGTTTTAATTTTGAATTTGGTTTTTATTTTTTGTACTAGTTATTTGATCTTTATAAAATTTACGTCAAAGCTATAATGTACGTGTATGTTTATTTTGGAAAGGTAAACTGATTTACAGTAGTGCCTTGAAGCCAGGGACGCAATGGTTAGTGATCCAAAAACTTTGCAGGGATGACACACCCTATATGAAATTATCGAAATTGACTTTCCCACATATTAAGCTAACGAAAAGGTGCTTTTGTTGGAATTCGATAAAATAAACCGCTTGGCTAATATTTACAGTTTTATTAATGCACTACGTACCAATTTACCTAACTAACTTATTAATACGATGTCCAAGATTTACCTATAGTACTACAAAAAAATAATTTGATGATAGCAGATGAGAAAAGAATTAAGAACTTATTTAATGGGAATTAAATAGGTAGGCAAACAACGTAATTAGTTGCTTTTAATGAAAATTACGAACACAACATTATTAAGCCATTAAGAAAACCTCAAAAAACACAAGTTATAAAACATTAGACTAAAACTAATTCCTAAGCAGCAACAAAAACTAACGTAATTCTAATAAATGTTCAATATGAGCTCCTCCCAGTTCCACGTACATTCTAAGCCTACGAAGGTTGTTTCTTTGCACTTGAAAGAGCAATCCCATATTATTTCTAATAACATTGCAGTGTAACACAATTCTGTCTATTAAAGCTTGCCTTGTTTGCACAGGTGTTGCGTATACCTTACTTTTGAGATAACCCCAGAGAATGAAATCCATAGGATTAACGTCTCCTGATTACGGTGGCCATTGAAAAGAGCCTCCACGACCAATCCATCTATTAGGAAACCTTGTGTGTAAATACTGTCGTACTTCTAAACTGAAATGAGGAGGGGCCCCATCATGCATGAACCATAAATTCCTACGAGTTTGTAGTGGCACATCATCAAACAGGTTCCATAACTCATTTTGCAAACTATTCCTGCCCAAACATTAATCATGAATCCATGCTGGTTCCTAGTTCGGATAATGCCATGTGGATTCACATCATCCCATAAATGCATATTATGAGAATTAATGACTCCATCTTTGGTGAAACCGGATTCGTCCGTAAAGGGAACGTTACTAATAAATATATTATCTGTTTGTTGTTGTCGCAGAAACCACTGGCTGTTCTCAAGTCGTGCAGAGGATAATCAGCCACTGTCATACTGTGTACTTTTTTCATGTGAAAAGGATATAACAGCTGTTCTGTTAGGACGCGATGAACAACTGATTTCGAGACGTTACGTTCTCTTGATAATTTTCGTAAACTCATTGATGGTTCATTATCAACTGCATTTAACAAGTCTTGTTCAACTGCCACACTACGTACACTTCGTACTGGACCTTTTCAACCTTTTTGTCAAAAAATTTCCTAAAATTTATTTTTTGTTTTGTATTCATGGAAAATTACATTTACTTATTCATACCTGTTTCTCGTAACCTGAGATCAATACGCTCAAACATTCGTCTGTCTGGCAATGCTCTGTTTACAAAATACATATCTGCGTACTCAATAAAAGTGAATTATAAATGTTAAATTAAAGACTTATGAATTATTGACAAGTACTGACTACGAACTATTCTACACAACGTTTCACAACTAATCCTATGGTTACTTGATACTTTTAAAGAGTTTTTACCAACTTTCGAATTAATAAGTCGTTAATGTTTTTTATCTTCTGCTATCGTTAAATTATTTTTTTGTAGTACTGTAGGTATATCTTGGACATCTATTAATAAGTTAGTTATACCTCGTTGTGTACTTATAAAAATGGTGAATGCGTAAATTTGTACGTAGTGCATTAATAAAACTGTAAATATTAGCCAAACGGCTTATTGCATCGAATTCCAACAAGAGCACCTTTTCGTTAGCTTAATGTGTGAGGAAGTCAATTTCGATAATTTCATATAGGGTATGCCATCCCTGCAAAATTTTTGGATCACTAACCATTGCGAGTAGTCCGTCCCTGGCTTCAAGGCACTACTGTAAATCTGTTTACCTTACCAAAATAGACATACACGTACATTATAGATTTGACGTAAATTTTATAAAGATCAAATAACTAGTACAAAAAATAAAAATAAAAACCAAATTCAAAATTAAAACTTTGGAGGCCTATAACTCGGAAACGAGGGCCTGCATAGAAAAAGTTTATATGAAGTACTTATTTTGGCTCAGATTATACGCTACTGACTTTTTTTCCATTAGTCCCGGGACACCCTGTATATGTCAACAATTTCACTTATGGCACACAATGTCTTCTCGACGTTGTTGCTTCCAGTCTGCTTTTTATAAATATAGTTGAATTAGTTGAAATGCCAATGTGTTTAGGAACTCACTTCTGACAAGTTTCTTCATTACAGCGAACAAAAATTATAGTTATAGGTCTAAGGAAAAAGTAACTACCATGCTTCAAGAGGCCATTTTACAGCTTTTGCAGCTCCTTTAGGACCAGGACCTCGTTTTTCTGGAACCTTGTTGCTTCACCTGTATCCGTTATTCCCTTTGAATATTGGAGTCTACAATTTTGTTCCATTGTACAGACCTGGCTCTTCAGTTTCTGATTCTCTGCTTTGCTCTGTATCGGAACATTCTTGTTCTTGTACATAGTCTTCGACTTCGTCTGAGTCTGTTTCATCTGTTTGTACAAACATTGTTTTATTGTACTTTTAATGTGAAAAAAAATGGCACATTATCAAAACAAAGATATTCCGATCCAGTTTTAAGAGGTGTTGCACTAAATACATTGAGACTTATTTGCAAAGACGGTGTGAAAATCGAAAAAATCATTGATGATCATATGCCTGGATGCTCCATCTAAATATCTTTCTAATAAGGTGCCACACATGCTACATCCCCTTTGTCAAATTAAGATATTGTGGAAGTGGAAAAGAGGGAGTTGAAACATGACAGATATCTCTATTGTAAAAATATGACCTCCCCAAAACAAAAATCGACGAGTTCCAGAATTTCCTTAAATTATAATGAATACTGTCAAATATCGGGGTTGACTGTTCTCTATGGCCCACTCCCTCCGCTCCACTATTTTCTCATTAGAGCTTGAATAATTTCCGAAAAATTTTTCGAGGTGCGAATTTTCTTAAACAAATTCGTAACCGAGAAAAAATTTACGGAGAATAATTCAAGTTAGTGGGAGATTCGGCACGAAAACTTTATACCTATATTGTACTTTAAATAGTTTTTTTTTTACTTTCCCTTTGCCCTAGTTAAGAAAGTACGAATCAGAGTCTTAAATAAATTCTTCGTACTATAAATAATTTTAAATTTTATACTACTAGAAAGAAAGGAAATTTAATAATGACCCATGCAAAATCAATGAAAATTTTACGCGGAAACATAAAATCTGGGAAGTTGGCTGTAACTGCTGCGCTTTGGTGGAATGACGTTTCACATTATTCGCCATATTAGAATTAGAGTCGCAAATAAAACATAAAATAAATGGAAAAACGTACAATTTTTGTTCCTTTTGTACGGAATCTGAACATATTCAAATTTATCATAAAAATATAAAGTATTTAATGTATTTTGTGAACAATTTTGGCCTGAATCCGGAACAAGAAGATCTATTCAAAGATATGAGCAATATTATACCATATTTCAACCATAAATCCAGTGTTGAGAAGAACAAAATCATATCGAAGTATTACTTTTATTTCATGAAACATATTTGCGATTGACAAAAAAAGTGAAAAATGAACTTCAAAAAAACATATTGCTGTTAAATATCTATAATATAAAATACATACAGAACACATTTAACACAGGAAACAGAAAAAAACATTAAAAACCAAAAACCATAAAAAAACAGTCTAAAAAATCATCGTTTTCCTAATCAGATTCATCTACATCTGCCTTTTTCACATAAACATAAGTTTTTACATAAAATAAGAGTGATTCAAACATTGATATTTACAACATTGTTTACAGTATAGCATAGTTTTGTTATCTGAACCAATACATTCTTGACATCGCTTCCGTTTTCCAGGTACTTCCTCTTCCTCTCCCAACTCACTGCTCACTGTTAGTATCTGCTTCCTCCTCAACCATATCCCCCTGTCCTCAACAATATCTTCTTCATCTGTATCCTCCTCATCATCCTCAGCTGGCTGAACGTCTTCCCAAAGACGCAGAAGACGTGCTTGCTCTTTTTCGTAGGAATTAGCCATTTCTAAAATGCAAGACTATTTTGGTAATAAAAAAAACAAACATTTTTTTATTAAAATTAGAAGAGTTTTACTTCAAGATAATCCTGGGAGTGATAAAAAGAAATACTTACCGAATTAAAAATGTTTTCAAATACGAAATTTTAATCGCTCACGTTAAAACACAAAATAAAATGAAATTAAATAGTTGCACTGGGTCAGACGTCAAATATTCGCATGTCACACTGTCACATTAGCAATTAAACGGATATTGACTAAGTACATCGGCTGTCCGCGTCAAATTAGGAAGGTAGAGGAAGGGGCACTCTCCACGACGTTGCGACATCTAAACTACAGTACAAACTAAACGGTCTAGGTCAAATAGACCCGGCGCGACTACTCCAGGGTTAAATTGAAAATAAATATTTGTCACAAATAATCTACACATCTGTTATTTTGGCATCTACACGTGACAGCTGCCAAGTCAGGAGTCAGGGAAATTATCACTTAATTTTGTAGCGATTATAACATTTTTTCGAGAAATTTAAGTTGTCGTCATGACAACGTATCTAAATCCAGGTATCTGATAGGCTTAATCAACGAAAAAATTTCTTTCAAAGCAATATTGCAAGTATTATGATGGTGTCACATATTCGCTTCTCTCCAGCTCCTAAGTAGCACCTACAGTTATTATCATTATTTTTCGCTCCAATGTTTTAAGATCATTTTCTTCTTCTTTTTATTATTGTTATTATTTTCATTGCGTTGGTGATAACTGGTCTTATAAATATTTATTTTTGTGAATGTTTTACTTTTTAACATCACCCGATTCCGACCATAGACTTGACTTTTCTTCAATATCCTTTCCCCAATCCTTCTTTCCCATCCTTTCCAATGATCTCTCCTAATTGAAGCCTCAAATCTGTGCTTCTCTATTTCAAGATATTTTTGTCACGTTATTGTCTTCTCTTACTATACACAGACATTACTTTTCCGCCCAAACCTATCTAATATTCGACAAAAGTATTGGCTTAGGTACACCAAAAAAGTTGGAATTTTGAAAAAAAAAGTTGGAATTTTGAAAAAAAAAATTGATCAAGAAGAACACTGTGTGTATGTCGTTGTCCACTTTTCGTAACATGTTTTGTTAGCACGAGACAGCCTCCGGAGTGCAATAAGTCACCCATTTTATGATTGAATACTGTTCAGGACATATCGCAGATGAACCCTATTGATTTTCAGCTCACCAGAGCCAGTACAGCGGGTGCTATGGTACTTGAAGTACGACATTTTTGGAGAATTTTCAGTTGGCTAGCCCGATACAGCCTCCAGAGTGCACAAGTCACCAATTTTATGATTTTATATTGTTCAGCACATCTCGCAGATGAACCCTATTGATTTTCAGCTCACCAGAGCCAGTACAACGGGTGCTATGGTACTTGAAGTGCCACTTTTTTGGGCATTTTTGGAAAAATTTCGGTTTGTTAGCACGATACAGCCTCCGGAGTGTATTACAAGTCACAATTTTATGATAGGATATTGTTTAGGACGTCTCACAGATGCGGAAAAAGTAGTTTTAATCTTTAAAGCCGTTTATTTTGTTTTGCCTTTATATTTTAAATGAACAACAGAGTATAGTTTTTTTCATTAACTTGTTTAAAAGTTATACAAATTTATATTTAAAAAAAAATATTATATATAATATTTTTCGTCTAAAATTCGAACAAAAAAATAAACTCTATATTTCTTAAAATTTCTACAGAAGACACTAGGTTTGTATCTCTATAAATTCCAAATTTTAGTCGTAAAAAAACCATTTTTAAAAAATGCAAATGTTTATAACTTTTTAACAAATTAATAAT
This sequence comes from Galeruca laticollis, assembly GCA_963921935.1. Lineage (NCBI taxonomy): Eukaryota > Metazoa > Arthropoda > Insecta > Coleoptera > Chrysomelidae > Galeruca > Galeruca laticollis. The sequence continues at coordinate 91,033,032 of OY998178.1, read as the reverse complement.
ATATATCTTAGATTATTTGTTACAGTTTGTAAACATGATTAAAAACAAACTGAAAAATTCACATTTTTCGATTTTTTATAATTTAATTATAATTATATAATATTCCACTATTCAGATATAAAATTTTTAATTGTTTATTGCAAATATAAGTCTTTTGTAACTAGGTATATCGTATAATTTCATTTAAAATTTCCATGTATATTTAGTCTGCCGATATTTGCATGAATCAAAATAGAATCACAACTTTTAATTGGATACTGAAAATAATTAACGAAATGAAAATTAGGTCACTTCGGGGACGTTACAAAAACATCCCCCATATAAAAATCAATGAATTAATTATCAGGTAGTGGGCTACGGTTTCGCTAATGTGATCGGACCAATTGATTAAAGTATAAATAGTAAAGGACGTCTATATCATTGAATAATGAAAATACCTTTTGATTGTATGCGGGAAACGCTAACGACTGTTCTAAAATTTATGGAAGCCTAATGCAGTAGGTGTACAACTTTCGGATATTTAATTGTATTTCACAATCAATAATGAATCTATTGTAATTTTATATCAAAAATTCTTGCAGGATAGTGGAAAATCGAAATTAAAGTTCATAACAGATGCAGGAAAAATTTCACGACAAAAAAGTCTATTGCTGCGTTTTTGAAGAAGCTTCAAGAGAACACTGGTTCAATAAATCTGCGTTTAAGTGTACATTGCATTTAAGAATCATTGTTTTTTATGTGGACAAGAAGTGTCTTTGGACTATGCCGAGAAATAAGTGGAAAAACTTCCCTATAAACGCAGTTTTGTGTATCCTGTGAAGAAACTAGCCATTAGAGAAAATGTGCTTACACTTGCGAAAAACCGAAATGATGAGTGTAGAGCCAATTAATGACTTGATAGCAGTTAATGCACATTTTCGGTGCATGAAAACTTTGCTTCAGTCCCCACGGACTTACATGAAGTTGAAAGGCCGTCATTAGGTGTAGTGGAGGATGCCATGCAAGCAGTTTACTGTTTTCTTTAAAAAAATATCCAAAAATGTCAATTCAGAATGGAAGAGTTGACGCAACAGAAGAAGGAGATTTCCAACACAATTATGTGACACCTTCTTCACAAATACGAAGAAAATATTTCCGTTACAACAACCAAACTTTACGTTGTATGTTTGAAAGGCTCCGGATACAAAATAATGAACAAGTCCTGCTATGAAAATACTCAGAAGCTGCCAGAAAAAGAAGAAAAGCATGCTCTAGTTAATTGTATAAGACATAAAATCGCAAATATATAACTTAACTGAATAAACTTCTCCAGAAATGTTTCTAGATAATACTGAAGTTCTTATTTCTAAGACTCTTCGAACTTTTATGGACACGGAAGTACTCTGTAAAAAACGAGGGATCTGCTGAAATGGAGGAAAAAATCAGTAACCATTGCACGTAGCGTCATTAGTGCTCTGCGACCTTAGTCATTTTTTTCTCGTCTTCAAGTCGGCTTAGCAGCATTTCTTTATAAAAAATATGGTTCCTGCAAGTAATAGACATTTGATCTTCCATGGGGTTTTGTTGCTCATACAATCAAACAAATCGTTTTGAAATGTCGTCCACCTGGCTATTAATCAACAAGCACTTTATCAGATTCTCAAATGTTAACCGAAAATAGTAGTGTGCGACTAATGTCGAATGCAATTATCATTCAAAAAACGCATTCTCATTACGCGTTCGGAATAAATTTTGTATGCGGCAAAACTTGTGGAATGATACGATTTGGCTATAATGTATTACATTCAACTTTCTTGAGTTTCTTGAATGATTAACATTATTAGAAACTGGACGCACGGAAATGGAAGTAGATTGTATGAATAGCCTAATAGAACGAGCCAAGAAAGGAATCTCCATCCATTCACCACTTGAATGGCCAACAGTGATAAAGTGTGCAAGTAAAAAATATCCTTTGACAATAAATAATTTAAGTTACAAAGATATGATCGATTTGAAAGTTCTTAAGCAGAATTTATTACCTCGTGGAAATTTGGACCTAGACACCCAAAATAATAAAATATCATGGTTGAAAATTAAGGCTCTCAAATTTAGGTCCAATAAAATTTATTATAAAACATCTTATCTGGATGAGGAGTATAAAGAGATTAATTTGTTCCAAACAGAAACTAGAAACAAAAATTGGAAGCTGTCCTCTGTATAATAAGAACAAATATTCAGGTAACCTTCTTAAGGACCAAATATATATCAACAATTTTCCTGTATTAAACTTATTTACCTAGAAGATAGTTTCGGGATGATTGTAGTAAATGAATTTCCAAGTAAACTGTATTTATGCACTGTATAAATTTAAAAAAAATTCATTATACCTTCATTCATTAATTTAAATATAATGAAGTTTTGAACAAATTAAATTGTTTTATTTCATCAAGTAAAAACCTTATCTATTGAATTTCTTTTTAATGATTTTTAAATGTACTGGTTTGTTTGACTGAAGCGTATATTTCTCATGTGATAAAACGATATAAAACTACTGTAATGTAACTTTTTACTGATTCAAAACACATAGTTTGACATACAAATCAACAACTCGAAAAACAAAACACTTATTTAATACATAGATCAACTGCGTTTTAGACTTTGGGTCTTTTTTATATTCTATATTAAAAAGAACGAAATATTGACCAAATCAAAACACAACCGGTAAAAAGGGGTAGTTCAAAACAACAACCATTTAAATTAGATATTGAGTGTTAGGTTGAAGAGAGTGGCTCAAAATTATCGTGAGAAAAATTTACAATTTATTGTAAGTCAGTCAGACCCAGTATAATAAGGGCGAAAGAATCCCAGAGTTTGTTGTCCACGTGAATAAATGTGGTTACATGAGATCAATCTACAAAATATGTGCATAATAACTTAAAACTAGTATACTAATTTCAAGACATAGTATCTAAATCTCATTAAGAAAGTTATAATAAAACAAATATAATTTCAAAATATGTAATGAAAAGATGTAAATGATTTCATCAAGAGCAAAATTGTATGAATCGATTTTTTTATTGGCTCCAAAAGCGGAAAATTACACTAATTAAATCGTAAAAATTCATTCAAACGACAAAACGGACGCAGTAATTTCCAGCCGAGGAAATCAGTGGAACGAAGCAAAAATTCTGTTTGATTTTCATTAAGATACGCTTTGTCCCTCTGTTGAGTTTATTCGAATTTTTTTCATTCTGCAGGTGTAATATAATTATAAAATTATACCTGTCGTATTTCAAAGCATGTACAGGGTGGGCTAGAGTAACATATTTATTTTAAAACTTAGAAAAAGTAATAATACAGATGTAATTTTATTCAGTGAACAATATCAAGTACAACTAGTGGCGAACTTGCTGGCAGGGTGAAGCCTAGGGCGGCAAATTTGGCTAGAATTTTTTTTTCTCCAAATGTCATTAGAAGTGTTTTTCCAATGACACTTGACAGGCATAAAATGTGTATTTTTACTGCCTAGTCAGAAAAAATGTACTTTTTCTGCATAGGTAGAAAGTATGTTGCTATGCAACATTCCAAGTAATAGTTTGCATCAAATTAGTAATTAAAATTGATAATGACATTGGGTGAACACAAAAATGCTTTCTTATAATCCGCGTATAAAAGAGAATTATAACATTGTTCACAGTATCATAATGAAGTCTCTTTTAACACTTTTTTAGTAATTTTAAGTATCATACAGTTGGTTATTGTATGTAGTATGTATTTTCATTTGACATTTGACTTTAACCTTGAAATAAATTATAAAATGATCTAGCGTTGTTCTAGCTGGCAAATTATTATATTAAATGGTCTTAAAGGTAAATTTGAATAAATTATATATTGAAAATATAAATAAATAAAGTACTCTAACGTTTATTCATCAATGATTTCTCGATTGTTTATTTTTATATTGTATAGGATCAATATATAAGGTATACATAACGTTCGATTTTTGGGATAAATTACCAGATATCTAAACCCCCTCCTCGGCGATCTAAAAATTAGGAGACTTTTTATTGTATGCCTGTAACTACGGAAGAGAGACTTAATAGTATCTCTGAAAGCAAACAAGGCTCCAGGCATAGACAATCTGCGAGCAGAAATATTTAAAAAATTAAGTGAACAATTGACTAAACCTATAGCCGACTTAATAAACTTGATCTTTGCAGGAGGCGTATGTTCCACTATTTATAAAAAAGCTGTAGTAATCGCAATCTACAAAAAGGACAACAAGGCCAAGATGTGCAACTATCGGCCTATATCACTTATTACGACATTGACAAAGCTAATGGTAAAAGCTGTGAAAAAAAGATTAACTAAATTCATAGCCAACCACAAATTATTATCACAGCATCAATTTGGCTTTCTAGGAGGACGTTCTACTAATGATGCAACTGAGACATTGCTTTCTTCTGTGTACAGCTCTGTTGATTAAACTAAACCAACAGCAGTTGTATTTCTGGATACGGTGAAGGCGTTTGACACTGTGAGTCATGAACAGCTGCTGGACGTCCTGGGGGATGCAGGAATACGTGGACTGTCTCATAAATTATTTGAAAGCTATCTAAAAAATAGGACACAAATAGTAAGGATAAACGATAAGGTCAGAAAAAAATATATTGTTCGGGGTTCCCCAGGGAGCTGTGCTGGGACCAATACTGTTCAATATGTATATCAATGATCTATTCTATTATAATTCTACAGGTAAAATAATAGGATTCGCGGATGATACTGCTATAATATATACAGACAGTACGTGGGAAGGCCTCAAACAAAAAATAGAAACCGATCTAAGACATTTATTTGATATCTTGAGACATAAAATTTTAACAGTCAACTATTCGAAAACATTTATTATACCTTTCACTAGTTACAAACACAAACTGCCTCCTTATGAAAAAATGACTTACTATTAACAACATACATATTGATATTTCTCTGAAATAGGTACGAAATAAAGTATCTCGGACTAACAATAGACTCACATCTACGATGGACATCTCACTTACGTGAAGTAGCTAAGACACTGAGATGTTTATTGTACAAATATAAATATATAAGGAGAGTACTGGACTTACAGCATCTGAGAATCATATATCATCATGCTCTTGTAGAATCACGTCTTAGATATGGCATATTAGGTTGGGGAGGAACTGTGCCTACTCATCTAGAGCAGGTTCAAATTCTGCGAAGAAAAATTCTAAAAATAATACATTTTAAAGATTTAACCTATAGTACAAACCAACATTTTAACGAAACTAATATAATGTCCGTATGGCATCTATATGTTACTTTTCCGCCCTACCTATCTAATATGCGAGAAAAGTATTGGTTTACCCCAAAAAAAGTTGGAATTTTGAAATGTTTTTTGAGGTATTTCCAAGTTTTCCATCAACAACAACACGAAAAAACGGGTTTTAGAAAAAAAATCGTGTGTGTATGTCGTCGTCGTCGTTGTCGTCGGCCACTTTTCCTTACATGTCTTGTTAGCACGATACAGTCTCCGGACTGCAATAAGTCACCAATTTTATCATGGAATATTGTTAAGGACATGTCACAGATGAACCCTATTGATTTTCAACTAACCAGAGCCAGTACAACGGGTGCTTAAGTACGACATTTTGTCATTTTTTGAGAAATTTCAGATTGTTGGCACGATACAGCCTCCGGAGTTCAACAAGTCACCAATTTTATGATTGAATATTAATCAAAACATCTCACTGATGAACTCTATTGATTTTCAGCTCACCAGAGTCAATACAACAGGTGTTACAGTACTTTGAGTACGATATTTTTGTCATTTTTGGAGAAGTTTCAGTTTGTTAGCACGATACAGCCTCCGGAGTTCAGCAAGTCACCAATTTTATGATTGAATATTATTCAGGACATCTCACTGATGAACTCTATTGATCCGATACAGTGAACACTTACGAGCATACAGATTAAAACAACCAGATAATTCCCACTACGCAAAACATCTACTTGACACCAATCATTCATTGACACCTAACATAAAACTAGAAGTGCTGCATATTTGTGAAAAGGAACAAGAACTGGATTTCCTTGAAGAATTGAAAATTAGAAGACATTTAAGAAACCCACAATATGAAGTTGTCAATGAACAATTAAATCTAGGGAGTTCTCCACTAATAAACTGTCTTCTTAAGTGATAACTGTAAAGATCAGCAGATATAGTTTTCCTGGTTTCCTATATCATTGCACAGTTATACTGGTCTTAATTGGAAAAATGATATCCAGGATATCACCATAGGGCTAATAATATCTAAGCTTCAATATTTGTAATATCACATCTTCTTCTTTTTTCTATTAACATGTATTAAGTCAATCACAAGTTAGGTAACTTCTTGGTCTAGCCAAAAATAACTACTAAACATCAGGTAGGCATCAAATGAAATGTAACTTCTGTCATTCTGACGATGATATTGATTTATCGAAACAATTATCAATTTTTTTGAATTTTCAATAACTTTTATTATATTGTGGAATTAACTAGAAACCGTGAGTTTCATTTAAAACACTAAATTTTTGGTTATTTTTGGAGAAGTTTCGGTTTGTTAGCACGATATACCCCGAAGTGTATTCAAGTAACAATTTTATGATAGAATACTGTTCAGGGCCACAGATGCGGAAAAGTTAGTTTTAATCTTTAAAGCCGTTTATTTTTAGTTTAGTTGTTTACTTATTTAAAAATCGCTCATACTTGCAATCTCCTGGTCACCATTATCATACTAGAAATAAAACAAAATATTTTGTCCAAACCAACGCAGCGAAAAAACAGTAGGAACTAGGTACTTCGAATTCATAGCACCACGTTTGTTTAACTCTCTTCCAGAAACGTATAAGACTCATATAAGAATATTAAATTCTATCAGTTTGCTAAAAAAATTATTTAAAAAATATGTAATATCCCTAGAAACTAAGGATATTAATAAAATCATTGATTGCTAAGATGAAAAGGTACATATGTGTATAAGGAACGTTGAATTAACATTATGTTAAGGAAAACAAAACTGGCAATTAAGTGGGGCCATATAGGATCATTGTGCCTATTGTCAACCTCATAGGTCTTAATAGGTTACGGTGATCCCCTGTTTATTTACATTTTTGTAAAGAACTACATTTTCTATCTGTGTTAATTTATTGTGATGTATTTTTTCTCGCTGTTTATACATTGGTTTTATTAGTTATATAATTCTATTATATTATCTTTTTGGTGATTTGTAATTGTAATTATTTGTAAATAAACATATATAATAATAATATAATAATCTAGGTGAAGATGTATTATAGAAATAATTCTTTTCGTGATATAATATAAATACATCGCAAACATATACGAAAAAGCTCTTTTTTAAACAAATAGTCATCCTGTTTGCTTAAATGAAAGTTTGTTTACAATTTACACAATTATTCGGCCATAATATGTCAAAAATGCTGAATGAAACCATCTGTAATTTGACCAATCAGGAATCTACAGAATTGCCAACTAAAATTCAAACCACTCCTCCTATTTTAAAAACAGGGATTATTGTATTTAAAAAATTTAATAAATGCGAATTATAAAAAATATTGTGTAAAACTTGGGTCACAATGACTTTCTGTAGTATTCGTACTACAAAACGAGTTATTATGACACTTGTTTTACAAATAAATATTATTACATGGTACATCCGGATATTTTTCTATAAATGAATGAATTGCAGTTTACATGATATAGTATTCATTGGAGAATTAGGATTCTTGTAAAATAATGAAAGTTATTCACCGAAGTTGACAGTCACCTTTACCTAGAAACACCGCACTTTATTGTTACTATATTTCCGAATGTATTGCAAAAAATCGTAGGGTTTTATATAAAATGAAGCTGGTTTTGAAATATTTAATTTTATTTCATATGTGGTTTTTGGACAAGCAGGACTTTTTATCAAGAATAACATTTTTACTCTTATCCGTGGACACACTGTAGAATTTATAATATAAAAAAATTACAAAATTTTCAAATCATAAACAAGAATGAAACATACATACTAAACGCTATAAATGTTTACAAAATATTCTAGAATAAAATCGTTAAACAAAGACTACTACATTTTACAATTTATACGGGTAAAAATAGAAATAGTAACAAATAATTTTGGCAACGTCGCCGAGTATTAAGCAGAGAAACGTCAAATTACAAATTTTTAGGTTAGATCTGATAAAAAAATAGTTTTTTCTTCAATTTCTAGAAGTATTTAATGAAAATATATAAATACTATAGTTGTTTTCGTATTTTTGCATCTAAGATGAGTTAAAAATCATAATTCATATTATTTGAATCAGAAAAACAAAGCAAACTAACTAAATTTGTCGTATCGTTTAAGTCGAACAAAATTCTCCTTCAGCCAAAAAAAATTCGAGGTCAAACCCCATGCGCTCTTATTATTTCAGATCAAATTGTTATAGTTTTTGAAATATTCCCAAAAAACTAAAAATCTTTTCTTTTTTACCTTTATTGGTTTATAACTTTTGCAATTTTTTATGTGGTAAAAAACGGTTTTAATACCTACTTTTTTCTATACATCATTGGGATCGAATGAGCTATCGTACATTTTTTACGAGTATTATCTCTATTTTTCACCTTGTAACTAGACTAGAAGCTTCTGGAAACCATACCTCAAAGGCACAAACATTATACTAATCCAGAACGTATATCAATATATTACAGAATAATCAAAAAAAAAATTAAAAAACAAGAAAATATGTAATACGCTAAAAGTAATTAAATGTTTGCAGTATTTAAATCCGAAATTTCAAACGATCTTCATCCAATCTACGTTTTTTTATTCACAATTAATAATGCAAGGCAAAAAACATAATAAATTATAAATATATATAATTAACGAAAAAAATGACAATAATCTACCACTAGATTAGTGAAAACGTCGTTGTCACTAGTTATGCCAAAAAAATCTGTGCTCACCTAATCCTTCAAACACAGTTACTTTATTATAATATGGACTAAAAGTTCACCTCAAAATTGAAATCTGCTTTACAGACAAATAGAAACAACTACTAAGACTTACCATTAACCACCACTAGCACAAATAATTATTAAGAATCGCGTCGAAAAGACACAATAAAGTCTATTACAACATTTTGAATCGCTAATAAGAGATATAGTTAAAGAGAGCAGTGTAGCTCCGCAGTCTATAGGATAGCCGCTACACTGTTGCACCACAGATACTGGCACTGCACTGACGTTCCCGGCGTCTTCGTCGTAGTCGGTAGTCGTCGGCGACGGCGTCGGCGATTTGTTACGTCACTTTAATCGTAACCAAAGTCAGGATTTGACGTCCTACATAGTACAGTCGGATTATAGGGATCAGTAGTGGAAGTAGAACAAAAAATCAGATATAGTAATTTTCATTTTAAAAATGTGTTTTATGATTAAATACATGAAGATTTAGAAGAATCGGTTACAAAATATCGTCACCTTAATCACAAAAACGCGTAAGTCACAAAATGAAAATTTTTTAGGAGGCACAAAAAGAGTTAATAAAATAGCGCAGAATTATTTGAGTGAAAACGACATATGCAAACACTTACAATATTTGTTTTAAAAGTAATTATGACACCCTAAGCTAAAAGTAATTCCGCAGATAACCTGAATGGACTTACCTGTTTTTCCAATATTTTTTGAAAGGATTTTTGGAGATACGGGATTTTCCATCCTGAATTTTGAATTAAGACCACATTTTTTTAAATTTTTTTATTGAAGCTTTGAAGACTCTTTTTTAAAAACTGTAGGTGCATGTATTTCTCCTTTTTTATCGGTATATAAGTCTCATATGATGATGGAAGACTATCTAGTTCACAGGCGAGATTATTCCGTTTATTTCCAGGTACACGATATTCGAACTCTAAGTAATCTTCCGGGTGTCTTAGTTTGTAAAATAAACAGCCATCTGGGCTATATTTTAAAGCGCGTATGTCCATTACCAAAGGATCACCCACTTTCTTTCCAGATAATATACCTGATAAGGTCTTGGTTTTTCACGAGCTCGCATACATATTTCAACATAGTCAGCTGGTACATTTATGTTGGTATGACGAATTTTTCGCTCAATAACAGAATGCATGGAATCTGCTTCCATTTGCGTATGGCTTTTCTCAAGAAATTTCTGCTCCATAGTTATATTGAATGGCATAGAGAGATTAATTAAACTATTGGCCAAGATAGAATTTCTGTTCTGTGAGGTACAACCGTCGCTATACAAGATCAGATTTTGCCCCGGCTGTAGATCATTTTAACATGATTCTTTATAAACTGGTAAATGATGGAAGCATAATCGTTTGCCATTACGCCCCCAGCTGACTCATGCCAAATATAGCATCACCTATCTTTTGTTTTTAAGTTGAAGAACGTAAAATTGTGTACAATGAGCTTCGTTTTGAAGTAAAGTGAAGAAACTTTTGATTTTGGTGATAACAATACTGATTGTAGGTCCATACAAAAAACCATATTGGCTGATTCTTTGTCTTTAGACTTCTCGCTTCTAGTCTTTTTTGTCGATGTAAGGCGAATTGTTCATCAGCTAAATTTCCAGTTTTGTGTGCCACACATGCGTCACACTCATCGTTTTTTGTCCGGAAAAGTGATAAGTTCATTTTATCAAAGACATGGTGGAACGACGCAATGGATAGATTAGAGTCTTTTTTCTGTTGACACCAATTTTTATAAAACTTATAAAGTGCAGACTTAGATTACCAATTGGGCTCCAGGTAAAGTTTTGTCGATGAAGCTCGACAGTAATGAGACTTAACTTTAGGAAGTTCATTAAAAAAATTTTAGCTTTTCCTTCAAGTCTGTATAGCGCCCACGTTCTACAAGATCGTGGGTTTCTGATGAATGTTCTGCATTATTGTCGTGTCTTTGTTCTTTTTTATTTTTGACTTCATTCTGCTTTTTCAACCAATCGAGAATGATATTTTCTTTCACGCCATGAGTATTCAAGAACATTTGTTTACATACCCTTTTCCTCTCATCATTTAATTTAAGGTGATATATTAAAGACTCGCTTCTCCTAGAAACACCCTCTGAAACTCTATTTCTACTTATTTTTGTGGATATAGAATCAATTAAAAAAGAGGTGTAAACTTTCCTCTCTTTCCAGCCCATATCAGACCAAAAGTGATTGAATATAGTATTCCTTTCTTCATTAGAAAACGTCCTACAGTGCAATGATTTACCCTTCAAAGAAGCTTTGCAATTACATGGTTCCTTCATTTTTCTTTTTTCTTTTTGAACATTATATTTCCATTTTCCGTCAATGTTTTTTCTGCCATTATAATCTTGTCCCATTTCTCTTTCAATTTTTGCACGGTTATTCTCCCAATCTTTAGTCCGCACCATTTGCCTTTTCTTTCTTTTTATTTTAGTGTTTTTATTTGCCTCTTCAGATTCCATTTCAATCGCAGATTCACAGTCGGGATTTTTTCCGGCATTATTTGCATTTTTCTCTTCTATTACAAGTTCTACTGCAGGAGTTTCAAACAATTTATTTGTCGTAGTATAATGTTCCATTTGAATAATATACATCAAAATCGGGATTTTTGGTTACGGTTTGTGTTAGATAAGTCTCTATCAAGGATGTTGTTTTCTATCCATGTACTATGGTCATCTTGTTCCTTAAGGGTGTCAATAAAATCTTCTCTTTCAACACTAAGCGGGACGGCGTTTAACTTCGTCAGATTAGGTACTTCAGTTTCTTTAAAGCCATCAGTAATTTCTGGAATATCTAGTATCAGCAATTTGTTATTTATTGATACATCTAAAAAGCCATTATTGTTAGCAAAGATATTTTCTAGCTGCGGTTTGTTCTGATTATCGGCGATGAATATATCACTCTTGTTATTTTCTACATTGGTTTGTTGTTCGACATAATTATTTGCGTCCTTTTTGATATGGAAACGAACATCGTGAACCTCAATCCTGAAAAAATATTTAGTTGTAAGGTCGTCGACTCAATTCTTAAAATAATACACTTTTTCAAGTTTAAGGTATTTTCTTACCCAAAAAAATTAATAAATGGTCTTATCCCCGTATTTTTAAGTTGTGACAACAAACACTGCAAATGAATCTGTTTAGGTTTTTTTATTCAAAAAAATAACTTTTAATGGAAATAAAAACCTTTTTTTACTATTCCAATAGCATTCCATTGCCATGGATAGCTGATAATGGATAATTCTATAATTATACAAATACATAAAACGAGAAATTCCCGTATCTCTTGAATATCATGATGTCTGAGCAAATTTAGGATTTTAGAAAAACCCGTAAGTCCAAGATGCAAAATGGCAATTGAGGGTGTAAAACCATTAGTTTTTAGTAAATAAATGTGTTGAACATGTTTGCATGTACTTACCGTTCTTATTTATACACTTTTATGAAATCTAACTTGCAGAATCGCACAACATCGGGAGATAAACACAGAGCAAGTCCATTGTTTACATCCAAATGGCGCTTGCTTTGATTGTGTACATACGGGGTTTGCGTTTATATTTGACACCGGCGGGGACTTATGGGAAATAATATTTTGGAAACACTTAGCAACTGCCCAACGATTATTAAATTCTATCATTGGTAAGTTGGCAACCGCCTACTTTATACCAAAATGCAAATATATTTTAAACTGATAGACAAGAAATTTAAATTATTTTAGTTGAAATTTATTTCAATACGATCGCGCAAAAATGGTTTAAGCATCTCGAACGTTAAGCGTTTTACCGGTCTCCATTGCTGTCGACCGGTAAACAACCGTTAGATACTTAATACCTACTTAATATACTATTTTGTAATAATTACGCCCAGTGGCGTAGCTAGGAACCAAAGGTCCTGGGGCAAATTAAAAAATGCGGCCCCACTGCTATGTAAACTGATTAGTTTTTATCAAATAAAAATATGAAATATACAAATACTTTAAAAATGCTAAGCTACTTAACTTCTTAAGCTCTTTTTTGTGCACTCCAGGGCAGGTAATAAAAATATTAAACAGTAACAACATAAATTACAATTAATACTCGGTGTAGGTTTGGCTAATAAAACGAAATAGAGAAGATTCAAGGGTTTATTATATAAAGGTCGGGCCTACCAACTGACTAAATAACAATTATACTTCTTAACCACGTTCTACTAGACCACCATGTAGTTACGCCTCTGGCGCTCGAATGTGTCACTGTTAACAAAGCAAAACAACAACTTTTTGCTAACCCTTCACCCGAACCCCATAAGGATCCTCAATACGTTTGAACTAAAAATGTGATAAGTTCAAGGGTTTAATAGGATAGTATGGGAGGGGTGGGGTGGTCTATACGAACGTGGTTAATCGTATAATGAAGATTGAACTTCCTTACAGGTAAGTCATTTAATCTGTCATTATATTTACAATTTTTTCCTAGCTTTAGTTTTCGCAAAAGTATCAATGACTTCGTTTAAATCCAGGCTTGAAGCGGTTTTGTTTTCAATTGCTATTAGCGATAAATGTCGGAGTCGAGTTTGGCCCATATTATTTCTTAAATAATTTTTTATTATTTTTAATTTGCTAAATTACCTTTCAGCTGATGCAGAAGTGACAGGAATTGTAAAGAATAATAACATTGCTGTAAATACTTCCGTTAGGTCGCATTCTAGCACTCCATAGTTGCTCATTATTACCTTACATAATAGGTGAACAGTCCATGCTTGAGTTAGTTGAGGTAAAACTAGGTGGTAAATATTAATAAATTGATGTGAAAAACTAGGGCCTATTATATCTGAATATTTTCGTTGGAATTCGTCACACTTTTGTAATAAAGTTGCTTCATCAACATGTAATAAAAATGTTGGTGTTAGAAAATCGAATTTATGACAGACTGCACTCATACCAATAAAACGTGTTTCTAATTGAGATATTACTGTGTCTAGTACATTATTGAAAATCTTAATTTTAAATATTTTTTCTCGGTTTGGAAATCGGTGATCAGCAGCTAATTCATCAAAATGTTTTTTAACTATTATTTGCCTTTTTTCTTGAAAATGGGGATCAATACCATATTTTCTCGCAGTTTCACTGGCTTTTCACTTGAATAATTCGAAATCATTCCTATAAATTTGCAACTTTGCTTTGGTCTCTGCTAAAACTTTACTCGCCTCGCCCAAATTGATGTCGCATTATTGTAAAGTTTTGGATGCATAATTGATGTCGTTCAATACACTGTGCATGAATTCGCAAAGCCACACGAACTCGAAATTTAGCATTTTTGTTTTAATAGTCTCTGCTTCACTACGCTCATCTTTATTAGGACTCTTTAGAACTATTTCTGATAATGCTTTGATAATATCAAAATAACGAAGTTTTATTGCAGATATCGTATTGACCCTACTGGACCATCTAGTCGGATTTAGTTTTTTTAGAGTGGTATCCGATTCGCCAGTGAATTTTGCCAGTAGATCCCAAAGTTTGATGCTGTTTCCGAAAAAGTTATACAAATTTTGCAACGTTGCGAAAAAATTCTGTATTTCCACACAACTGCTAACGGCATCATTTATCACCAAATTTAAATTATGAGTGGCACAATGTACGTACTCTGCGTTAGGCTGGATATCCTTAATATGTTTTTGTACACCATTATACACAACACTCATCACACTGGCTCCATCATAGCCTTGCCCCACACATTTTTTTAAATCAATATTTTTGTCGATAAATAATGTTCTCACTTGGTTGACTAAATCTACTGCGCCATGTTTGAAGGCTGCATAAAAGCCTAGAAACACTTCTTTTACTTCTATATCAATTGGCTGTCCATTTTCCGATCTGGTTATTACTGCATCCCTCACAACAATGCTTAGCTGATCTACCTTCGATATGTCCTGTGTCGTATCCATTATGATGGCAAAAAACGGTGACGCTCTAATTTGTTCTAGTAGATGGGTTTCGAGTTTGGTCCCCAAGCTCTCAATCATTTCATTTTGAATTGTTGCACTCAGATATCTTGTAGATCCTAAAAACATAAAAAAAATACAATTTCAAAAAAGTCCTGATATTAAACAGTTAATAATTATAAACAAAATAAAACAGTAAAAAAACTTAGAAATAATTATTATTACCTTTGGGCATATCCAAAACTTGCCGCAAAATGTGATCATATCGAGCGACAAGCTCTACAAAGGACAGAAAATTTCCGTGGTTTCCTTCCTGACTTAAGTCTTCTTGATGCCCTCTCAAAGCCAAAGAACTCTTTGCTAGGGTAAGTATGATATCGAATAACCTTTGAAGAACCATTTTTCAAAATGATGCTTCTTTGCGAATTTCATTTTCAAGTTCCTTGTCGATAGTATTAGTATCGTTTTTTTCCAAAATGCATACACAGCACATGCTTCCGAATGGCCACTCGAACAACTGTGTTGTTTAATTCTTTCTGATAAATGCTTCCAATCTCGAAATCCCGTACACCAAACATTATTCCTTTGTGAAGCAAATAACCAACAGGGTTGACAATAGGCAGCGTCAAGTATTTTGGAATAACACAACCAAAAACGATTAACTGGCCCATATTTAGAACACTAAACGTAGTACGATTTTGAAAAACACCTATTGTTCTGGTTGATGTCTGTTGGAAAAGGTTCTGAAGGCTGTAAAGGCCCCAGATCAAGAATTTGACGTTTTTCGTTATCACTTAATATTTTGTTCGTGAAGTTTCCTAAGTCATAAGAAGATTTGTCGTACACATTTTCGAAAAATGTAGAGGTCTGTGGTTCCTCCAAACCCGCTCTTATGTGTGTCATGCAAACATCATCCACGTTCACATGATCGGCGGCGGAGGTATCTCCAACTGCAATAATTCTCGAATCTTCTTCAGTAGGCTTATCAACCAACACTGCAGTTGCCACATTATTTGAGTCACTATCAATACAAATATTTTGGCCAGATGTACTTGCAGAAGGCTGACTAAAAAACTTGTCAATTTTGGGCAATTTGTGTTTACTATCTTCTCTTTCTTGGCGTTGTTTGCGTTTAAATGCACCACTGGGTTTCTTCTTTTTATCCATAATTTTAGTTTTCTTATTTATTGAAACAATACAATATTAGATTGTGCTCGAGGTAGGTACTCAACTCACTGTAGTCACTGTTCACTGACGAAGTTAAAAGTAAAATAAAAGGAAAGAGAAACACAATGATACGCTACAAACTACAAGTGTTGTTGGGGAATCCCCGGAAAAAAAATTATCACCGTTAGTGTTACCACTGTTGCCAGTTTAGTCGAAATCTATAGATTTGACACGAGTTATTGACTTAACAGACATCAATATGAGTGGTAAAATCAAATAAAATTGAACCACTATATTCTATATTGACCAGTACAAAAAAGTTTATTGACATTAGCTTACTTACTCCTGATACAGCATTAATTTTTTAACCGTTCTCGAAAAAAAAATCTTTCGAATTCACAATAAAACGCACATCGATGAATAATAAAACGCACATATCACTATCCGTCAAATTGACAACACTGCCAACCTACAGAAAGAATTTAGGGGAATTCCCTAGGCATAACTTTTGAATTTCTCTCAACTGAGTTTTCATGATTAAAGTGGGGTTGCAACCTGTCATCTGGTAAGGATTCGAGGGCCCCCTGAGCTTGAGGGCCCCGGGGCACTGCCCCGCCTAGCCCATAGGCAGTTACGCCACTGATTACGCCCTCTCATACATAGTTTATTCTAATGCTGCGGAGCATCACGGATCCTCTAGTTAGATTAAAAATATAGTAATTGGCATTACTGTATAGTATCAGAATGTAAAAATACATCTATCAATACTCCAGAAAAGTTGTGTATTAGAGTACCCAACGAAGAAAATATGTGAAACACCTGCCTATAACTTGCTAAAATGGATTCTTTATCTTTATCTAATAAAGCGCCAATTTATTTTTGAGAAGATCATTTCAATGTAAGTACTTACTGAATTAATAACTCATTTATAATAATAATGATTTCTTCATTCTTAGTATGTTATGCAATAACATAGAGGTTATGATAAAGATATTGACATACCATAAAGTGACCACATTTCGAACCTGCTAATAACGGACATATCCAGCGCATCCACCATATTGTCAAAATAAGTTTATAAAATTAATTTTCGGTATTCTATTATATAGGGAGGTCCGGGACTAATGGGAAAAAGTCAGGAGCGTATAATCTGAGCCAAAATAATGTTAGTAATTCATATAAACTTTTTCTATGCTGGCCCTCGTTTTCGAGTTATAGGCCTCCAAAGTTTTAATTTTGAATTTGGTTTTTATTTTTTGTACTAGTTATTTGATCTCTATAAAATTTATTTTGGAAAGGTAAACAGATTTACAGTAATGCCGTGAAGCCAGGGACGGACTACTCGCAATGGTTAGTGATCCAAAAATTATGCAGGGATGGCACACCCTATATGAAATTATCGAAATTGACTTCCCCACACATTAAGCTAACGAAAAGGTACTCTTGTTGGAATTCGATAAAATAAGCCGTTTGGCTAATATTTACAGTTTTATTAATGCACTAAGTACCAATTTACCTAACTAACTTATTAATACAATGTCCATGATTTACCTACAGAACTACCAAAAAATAATTTGATGATAGCAGATGATAAAAACATTAAGAACCTATTTAATGGAAATTAAATAGGTACGCAAACAACGTAATTAGTTGCTTTTAATCCAAATTACGAACACAACATTATTAAACCATTAAGAAAACCTCAAAAAACACAAGTTATAAAACATTAGACTAAATTTATTTACTAAACAACAAAAACTAACGCTTTTTTAATAAATGTTCAATATGAGCTCCTCCCACTTCCACGCACATTCTAAGTCTACGAAGATTGTTTCTTTGCACTTGAAAGAGCAATCCCATATTATTTCTAATAACATTGCAGTGTTACACAATTCTGTCTATTAAATCTTGCCTTGTTTGCACAGGTGTTGCGTATACCTTACTTTTGAGATAACCCCGGTGGCCATTGAAAAGGGCCTCTACGACTAATTCATCTATTAGGAAACCTTGTGTGTAAATGCTGTCGTGCATCTAAACTGAAATGAGGAGGGGCCCCATTATGCATGAACCATAAATTCCTACGAGTTTGTAGTAGCACATCATCAAACAGGTTCCATAACTCATTTTGCAAAAACTTCAAACATTTCTGACCGGTCAAAGTACCGTCAATAAAGTATGGCCCTATCAAATGATTGCCAACTATTCCTGCCCAAACATTAACCATGAATCTATGCTGGTTCCTATTTTGGATAATGCCATGTGGATTCACATTATCCCATAAATGCATATTATGAGAATTAATGACTCCATCTCTGGTGAAACCGGATTCGTCCGTAAGGAGAACGTTACTAATAAATGTATTGTGTGCTTGTTGTTGTCGCAGAAACCACTGACTATACTCAATTCGTGCAGGATAATCAGCCACTGTCACACTGTGTACTTTTTTCATGTGAAAAGGATATAACAGCTGTTATTTTAGGACGCGATGAACAACTGATTTCGAGACGTTATGTTTTTTTGAAAACTTTCGTGTAAACTCGTTAATGATTCATTATCAACTTCATTTAACAAGTCTTGTTCAACTGCCACAATACGTACGCTTCGTACTGGACCCTCTCCACCTTCTTTTGGCAAAAAACTTCCTAAAATTCAATATTTTGTTTTATATACATGGAAAATTGCATTTACTTATTCATACCTGTTTCTCGTAATCTCATATCAATACGCTCAAACATTCGTCTGTCTGGCAATGCTTTGTTTGCAAAATGTTCTGCATAAAGCCTTCTGGCTTCTAAACAGTTTCGAGAAGACAGTCCATACGTTAAATGCATATCTGCGTACTCAATAAAAGTGAATTCTGCCATTGTAACTGTTAAACCCTTCAGTGCAAGGGCGAAATTTTAATACATAAAGGAACGGCTCGGGTCTTACAGACCCAGAAGAAAAACTGTATATATTTTCAATTGAACATTTTTATTATGCAAAATAACATTCATTACACATTATCTAAATAAATATTTTACTTCCTATTTTTAAAAAAAACAATGTTATAATTTTTGAAAAGATCAGTAATAATAATAATAAAAATATATATTTTTTGGTCAATAAATGTTAAATACCCTGTAGAAAATTAACGTTTCAAATTTCGTCAGCACACACATGACATACATATCTGGAATGTTCTAAACAAATATATTTCTTACAAATTTTGCATTGAAAACGTGTTTTGCGATCTTTACAAAAGCTACAACGACCTCTTTTATTACCCTCGACAGCTACTGGTTCAGGTACCTGGACACCGCTAATTTTTGCAGCATGGTATCGTATTTCTCTCGTCAAATACGAAGATGTAACTCTTTCTTTCATATGCTCCATTACCAATTGAATTCCAAGCTGTTTCAGGAATATCCTTCTCTGTTTTCCTGACGGTGATGAAGGATCATTACTCCTTTTTATAATGAAAGCGTTAATCGCAGACACGTTCAATAAATTGTAGAAAATGACCATCGGCCACCTCCTGGTGTTTCTGGCAACATTATATTTGGCACAAAGTTGATCCACTACATCAACACCACATTTTGTCATATTATAGAAAGTTATTATTTCCGGTTTATCATCTTCACCAGTGCTTTCATCGATGGAGCCGTCATGGTGCATCGTAGACAGAAGAATAACATGTTTTTTTTTGGTTTATAGGAAACAACGGTCATATTTTTAGTAAACCCAAACATACTTGACTTCTCTGGTCTTGCAATAGAGATGAATTCTTTTGGTATTTGTCGCTTATTTTTCCGCATAGTACCGACAACCGTCAACTTATGGATCACTAGTAAATTTTCAGCACATTCCACCGAAGTGAACCAATTGTCCATAGTAATGTTTCGGTTTGATTGCGCAATCGGTTGAACAATTCTTTCAACTACATCATAGGCTGCGTTGCTCACTCTGTACGGACCCTCTGGCTGCTTACCTGCATAAATTTCTAGGTTCGGGGTGTAAAACGTTCGAGCATCGGCTAATGAAAAAAATTTTTATCCCATATCGGGCAGGCTTGCTGGGAATGTACATCCTGAAGCTGCAGCGACCTCGGAAAGCTACCAACATTTCATCGATGGTCGCATATTACCCGATGGTATAACGTTTTTGAAAATTTCTAACAATGGCCTCAAAAACTTGTCTAATGGGAGCGAGATTATCTTCTCGTTTACGTTCCTCTCTGGTATGTTTGTTGTCGAATCGTAGGCATCGTATCAAAAATCGAAATCTTCTTAAAGCCATTGTAGCAGGAAAAATGTCTACGCCAGTTCCATCAGTTGCCCAGAACTCAAAAATAGATGTTCGGCCGCTATGGTATACTCCGATCAGATATAGTAGACCAAACAAGGCTTTCAGCTCAGTTATTGTAATTGGTCTTACATCAGAGCTGTCTTGGTAACGGTTGGCAATAGTTTCGATATAAATGTTAGTGCACTCTACAATGTTCATGGTTATATCCGCGTCAAAAAATAAGTCCCAACACTGTTTCTCCGTAGAAGCATTTTTTGCATCACCATTCACTCCTGGCAGTTTGGATATAATATTATTGTGCTGTCTAGTTCTCACGTTTTTTGGAGGACACATTTTATTCCATTTAAACCCATCTTTGGCTTCATAGTATAAGTGAGCCCTTTTTCAACGTGAAATGCTCGGCGTAGGATTTTCAAGTTCGTCTAACGGAGTAATCTCCTGCTCTGAATCGGTATCGTGATCGCTGTTCTCACATGTTCTGTCGTCTGCATCGGAAACGTCAGATTCTTCAATAGTGTCTTCCTCGTCCGTAGGCACCTCATCATACAACTTCTGCAGCCAATTGATATTTTTTCGTATGGATCTGACATTTTTCAATTTAAAATTATACTATTTCACTTTTTCACCTTTACATTTTTCAAAATAAAACTTACCAGAAGGAACGGGTTGGGTCTGTCAGGACGAAACAAGCGATGACACCTAAACAAATTTCTGAACAGAACTGATGTATATACTAATTCATATCGTCCGACACGAGGAAGAGGTACCAAGTCGGGTGAAGTCGGCCGAAGTCGCGTTCGCGCGTTCTCGCACCTGGAAAATAGCTTTGGGTCCGTAAGACCCGACCCGTCCACTAAAGGGTTAAGGACTTATGAATTATTGACTACGAACTATTCTACACAACGTTTGACAACTAATCCTATGGTTACTTGATAAACGGTAAAAACACTTTCAAAAAGTTTTTACCAACTTTCGAATTGATAAGTCGTTAATGTTTTTTATCTTCTGCTATCGTTAAATTATTTGTTTGTAGTACTGTAGGTAAATCTTGGATATCGTATTAATAAGTTAGTTAGGTAAATTGGTACGTAGTGCATTAATAAAACTGTAAATATTAGCCAAACGGTTTATGTTATCGAATTCCAACAAGAGTAACTTTTCGTTAGCTTAATATGTGGGGAAGTCAATTTCGATCATTTCGTATAGGTATATTAAACTAGATATTCCCCATTTTTTTATGAGGAGTATTAAAATAGTCAATAATCAATTCGATCAATGCACCTTAATTTAAGTTTCACTGATTTCGTACCTTCACTGTAACAACATATACTACACTGTACAGTAGCCAATGTATAAAATAAATTGTTATAACCAAATAAAACAATAGGTTAATTATAAATTTTCATGCTATTTATTATTTTCAATAGAAATCAACACACATTTTTGCAATTATCGTAAGAAAATAATATGTTGTATTGGCTGTAATAAAAAATTAATAACACACTAAATTTTCAAAAATTATAAGGCATATTTTTCAGAGGACTGATTTTTGTTTAAGAAGTCATCTTTTTCTTTAATTTTTTTTAAAAAATGAACCCGGAGAATCATATTTCGCAGTTATCATTGATTTTAAAACCGGAATTGTTAACTGAGATTTATCTTTATTCCAAATTTTGTTTATGAGACAAAGACATATCTCCTATGCTTTTCAACGATTCCGGAGAAACAACGAAAATTCATATCCATGATTCCTCATCCCTGGAGATAAAAGAAGATTTGCATAATTTGAAAAGTGATTTAACTCATATATCCAGTTTAGTGAAAGAGATGAACACCCAAATTAATAACAATAATCAGAAGAAGCGTCCCACCTATATTACATCATCCTCTACACAAACTGAAACATCTCCTGCGGTAGCCAATATTCCAGAAGTTTCGAACAACTTATCCCCTAGCCGCAATCAAAGGTGGTATTATGTTATAGTCAACAATCTCCCTGCAGGCTTCACCACAAATCATATTGTACATCATGTTAAAGAAAAGCTGGGTTTTACAGAGTTCATTCGTTGCTTTCCCTTGATCAATCCAAGCAATGAATCAAAAACATCAACGTTTAAAATTGGTTTTCTAACAAAAATGTCTGCTAGGAAATTATTTGACAAAGATGTATGGCCACCTGGAGTTTCATTAAAATGGTCTGTTGAATCTTCATTATCCCAAGAAGCCTCGCCTCCTCCGACGATGGATTCTCTTCAGCATGTGACAGTTAATCAAGTAATACGGCCTGTAAGTAAAAGTTCTGATCCTTCTGGCCCCGTAGTAGTAGCCATCACTTCTGACAAATATGCTATAGCCGTTTGTAAATCAAACAGCTTTTCGTGTGATAAAGCATTTCAGTTTACGAAAGACTCACACAATGACACTAACTTTTCGCTGGACCCGATGACTCCTCCTACGGTCAGATTAACACAGGAGTCCTCTACTGGAGGCAATCGTTATATTATGTCTAGATTAAGAGAACCAGCTATTTTATCATCCCTCAAGTTATTCCTCGCCTATCTTCATGACCAACCATCGTCTGTATGTTTTGAAGGTTATACTTCCACAAGTGTAAAGGTGTTTTTAGCATCTGAGTGTCTGCCCGTTGATCCCATAGCTTTAAGGGCAATTTATTATAACTTTCACGATTTTTATGGCATAAGCTCAGTTGAAGTGGATGAAGATCTATCCACCTACAGAACTTACATCACCTCGGAACGGAGAATTCACCAACAAAAAATTAGAGAGTGTAATAGCCGATACTTTACTGCCGATTCTTCCAAGAAAAATTTTTATTTGATAGGACGTGTCCAGAGGAACTAGAATCCTCACTTAGTTTTAGTTTTAAGGACAGTAAATTAAGAATGGTTCTAATTAATATTCAGTCAATACGCAATAAAACGGACGAGTTGTATTTGTTTTTGGAGGAATTGGGGTTCCCGTAGATAGTCCCTATTACTGAACACTGGCTTCAAGCAAACGAACCTGTTTTTATTGAAAAATATGACGTTATTAGCAGATATGACAGGAGTAATTCAGCTCACGGTGGAACCCTAATTTTATCTTCTGGCGAGGACTTCTCGGCTGTATTAAAATTTTATTTTCTACAAGTAGAAAGTACTTTTGAATTTTCCATAATATACAACAAAAATATGGATTTATATATAATTTGTATGTACAGACCCCCTAGATCAAATGTTCATTCTTTTTTTGAGAACCTTCTAAATTTACTTGACGCTCTGCCTGTTAAGAGCAAGAAAGTTTTATGCGGTGACTTTAATATTGACTTTACTAATAATTGTGCCACTCAAAGGTCTTTGGTGAATATTCTTGAGTCGTTTGATCTAAAGATGCACGTGGATTCACCAACTCGTATTACTAAAACAACTTCGTCAATTTTAGATTACATAGTTTCCGACTTTCTACCCCATGATGTGAATCACTTAGTAATTAACTCAGGTCTCTCTGACCATGAAGCAGTTTTCGCCGAATCTATATTGCCTCGTAAATCTTTAGAGAAAAACACTCAATTCGTTAGGATTTTCTCTCAACAAAATTTCACCAAATTTCATAATTTATGTTTAGCAATTGATTGGATTGATCTTTCTGAAGATATTGACTCTAAATTTTTGGACTTTATTAATAAAATTATCAGGTGCTTCAATATATCATTTCCTCTTCGCTCTCGTAAAACTAAACATCACAAATCATGGTCTACGAAAGGAACACGTACTTCATCTAAGAATATGAAATCACTCATGTACATTAAAAAATTCACAGACAATCTTCACGTACTCAATTATATCAATAACTATAAAATATTGTACCGGAAAACTATAAAAGCTATTAAACAAAACTATTATAACAATCGCATCTCAAGAGCTAAAAATTCCACGAGAGAAACTTGGTCTGTTATCAATGATTTGAGGAACAAAACTCGTTCCTCAAATTTTATTGAACTCGACCCAGACGAACTTAACAATTATTTCATAAACGTCAGTAAAAATATTAGCTCTAAAATATCTCCAAGTCGAGATGCTCTTTCTTTTCTCGTTCCTTCTAAAAGAATCACTGATAGTTTCTTCCTTAGACCAAAAGATAAATTAGAACTAGTGCAAACCATACTCAGTATTCAAAACAAGACTTCCTGTGGCATTGATGGGTTATCAGCTAAGATGTTTTTGAATATTCCAGATGCGGTGATTAACTTTTTATGTTCTCTAATAAATGAATCCTTTGAAAAAGGTCTCTTTCCTAACTGTCTAAAAACAGCTATAATTGTTCCCCTCCACAAAGGTGGCGAAAAACAGAATACTAGTAACTATCGTCCTATTACCTTATTACCAATCTTATCGAAGATAATCGAAAGACTAATGAAAAACCGTCTACTGCCTTTTCTTTTCAAATATAAAATCTTGAAATCCCAACAATTCGGTTTCCTACCTAATAAATGTACTAATGACGCAATGTTTTCTGTTCTTAATGAAATATATACCTCTCTTAATAATGAACTTTTCACGGCTTCGGTTTTTTGTGACTTCGCAAAGGCCTTCGATTGTGTTGATCATGACATTTTGATAGACAAACTGGAATATTATGGCATCCGTGGTATTCCTTTAAAATGGTTTGAATCTTACCTGGAATGTAGAAACCAACTGGTACGAGCAAATGGAAAAGTTTCGAATGATTTACCAGTTAGCAGTGGTGTACCCCAGGGCTCAGTTTTTAAGTACGATATTTTTGTCATTTTTGGAGAAGTTTCAGTTTGTTAGCACGATACAGCCTCCGGAGTATATACAAGTGACCAATTTTATGATTGGATATTATTCAGAGCGTCTCAAAGATGAACCCTATTGATATTCAACTCAGTAAAGCCAGTACAACGGGTGCTATGGTACTTAAAGTACCATATTTTCGTCATTTTTGGAGAATTTTCAGTTTGTTAGCACGATACAGCCTCCGGAGAGTATACAATTGATCAATTTTATGATTGAATATTGTTCAAGGTGTCTCACAGATGTCCCTATTGATTTTCAGTTGACTAGAGCGAGTACAGCGGGTCCTATAAATCCAGATATACTACATTCTTGGTCATTTTTGGAGAAATTTCGGTGTGTTAGCACGATACATCCCCCGAAGTGTATACAAGTAACAATTTTATGATAGAATATTGTTCAGGGCCACAGATGCGGAAAAGTTAGTTTTAATCCTTAAAACCGTTTATTTTAAAACAATTTTGGATATCGTTCCATTCGACTGTTTTTTTAAGAGATACCCAAATAAAATGATAAGGAATTTTAAGATGAATTTATGTATAAAATATACAGTAAATAAAAAGTTTCCACTATAAAATATAAAAACTAAACACTACAAAATTCTAATTAGCTGGCAGCAAAACCGGTAATTGCTACACAGGCAAGCCAGTTAAGTAGGATTTAAAGACAGGTTCGGATTTAAATATTTACCAGGTAAATGTAATATAAGATTTACATACATAAACGAAATCGGTCAGCTCTGAGTAGGCTAAGGACTGAACTAAGTAGGTTCTCGGTACACAAACTACAAAAGATACACAAATTTCGTGTGCGGAACAGATACAGATGAAGAATACAAAAGAAAAAGGAGGGAATTAGATGAAAGTTTTGGCAGAAGTAAAATAACTAGGAGAACACCCAAGAAAGGTGCAGAAGAAAAAGAGAGCTCGGAAGCAACCAACGCCAGAAAGAAATGAACGTACACCAAGTCCATCCTCAGCAAATAAGCCTCAGAGAGAATATTTTTTCCCACGGATTTTTGTCTTCTGCTTGAAAACAAAACCAGAGAAACTAAGGTGAATGTTAGGGCTGGGAAAGCATCAATAATTACCTTAACTCCTTACAAAGATTAATTACAAGGTAGTTTAGAAAAAAGAATAGGGAAAAATACTATACCTAAAAAAAACTTCAGTGAAGAGTTAGAACCAAAAGAAAAGCAATCAAAGAAACTGGTAAAAAAGTCTACTGCAATTGTACGAAAACAGAAATCAGCAGTTTTATAACAGGACCAACCTCCCACTTCGGGGTTAGAGCAGAAGAGAAAAGAAAGCCGGGTTTCTTCTAGTTCAAGCTCAGAAAGCGACAGCAGTATTATATTGGCTGATTCCTCTTCAGACGAATACGAAGGAACTGATGCTGAATGTTTATTTTGTTCCGGGAGATTTTCCGAGGACAAGCAAGTCGAGCTATGGGCAAAATGTGTTCACTGCGGCAGATGGGCCCATGAAAATTGTCGGGAAATTGAAAATGCAAATTTTATATGTTGTTTCTGCGAAGAAACGCGTTTTTTGAGTAGTATCCCAAATTAGGAAATCTGTCTCAAATTGGGACATCAGTGTGTCTCAAATTAGGCAACCTGTTATTTTATGGGAAAATTGACAAAAACAAACTTCAAGTTAAATAACTTCAGTAGCTAGCTAATTTAATATAGATTCTTTATTACGATGTTTTGTTAATACACTAAGCAAGCGATTTTGTACAATAATAATAAAAATTTGTTAAATGATTTTTTTTTCAAATTTACAAAAAAAGTGTCTCAAATTTGGATCCCTTCCTCTATAACATGAGGTTTTAAAATGTCTACATTATATCTATAAGCTGTAAGACGGCCTTCTTGGAGTACCAACAGATCGGTACGAGCCTCCTTAATGATATCAGCCCATATCATAACTGACATGTGTATAGTCCAGTGATAGTATTACAATATTAATAATTTGCAAAATAAACACCTAAAATCAAATATGCAACAATTTTACTGTCGAGGATATTTTTATGATTGTTCCATTCTTACCCGCATTTTTTCTAACACTACTTTCAAATAAAGCAGCTTGATTATACAAAAAAAGAAGCCGAAGTTCAGATGCCGTACGAATATTGACGGGATACTAGAATACAAAGAGTAGGAAAGTAATCGGTTTTATATGTGTTCGAATATCCTCAGTTGTCATTACTTACGTTGTTCGCACCTATTTGCCCCATAACAATACAACTTGTTATACAATTAAGATTATTGTAAATTCGAGAATAAGAAATCGTACATATTTCATTCAAATTTTGTGATATACTGTTTAGAAAGTATTTTATTCTTGTGCTATTCGACATCAGAGTAATTGGTTCTCAATATTATTTGATACTTTCAGTACAACGTAAGAATGACGTTTATCTGTTTACCTACGACCACCCCTGTAAGTAGTCAAAAACACACAGTCGGCAATCAATGTAAGACGTCTATTACGCACGGTAAAACAAAACGCACGGCTGTAAAGTAAATCGCACGGCTTCCATAGCAACCACTTAGCAACTGTCAATAGACATTTTATTCAAAATGTATTTCTTAAATATTTGACGTTGAATTTTATTCTATATATAAACGGTAGATAACATTTATTAGATATGAGATTGCATTTAATACTAAGAGTTATTTGGAATTATATGATAATTGGTTCCGTTTCATTCAATCCGCGTCTTTTAGCTGTCTGAATGTAACTCATATTAGTAAACAATAGTATATTATACACCAAGCGACTAAAGTGGCCCATTTAATCCCGCGGGTGGTGTTCTATTCCTGAGGGAAGTAATCCACCTAAGGGTTTAATGTGTTAAGTCGAGAGGTGTATACGCTATTTTATGCAATTCCGGTAATTCTACATACATTTTTAATAAAAATAAATACTACTTAGGACGGACTTTTACGAAACTTGGCTGGGCATCGAGGGTGAACTTCTAAGATGCTTGGCTGGGCATCGAGGAGCGACTTTTATAAAACTTGGCTGGGCATCGAGGATGTACGTTTTTACTTGTACTTTAAATACCTTAATAATATTATAAACACAAGTACAAGTGGGTCGTAGGTAAAGTATAGTACGTAGCTCGTGTTGTAACGCATTTTACGCACTCACAGAAGGACGCACTCGCCGCTACGCGGCTTCGTGCGTAACTTTTCCGTTCGTGCGTAAAATGCTTCTTACAACACTCGTTACGTAATATACTATTGCCCTTTTCATAACGTCACTATCATAGCAGATATCGTTTTCGGAGGTTTGAATTTATGATATTATCAAATTAAATTCTAGAGTAGTTACCCACTTTTATAAATTTAAATCGATATTTTTGGGTTCCTTTGGACAAATATTTTATGAATTAAACATTTTTTAATACATTTTCATATGAGTTAAATAGCCTATTGTATGAGCGGACCTATAAAAAATAATTTAGTTTAACGAAATTTACAGTCTCGACCCTTAACTCTGTGGAATCTACTCATATTACTGTTTTAAATGAAACTAACTGTTTCTAGATAATTCCCCAATATATTCCAATCCAATATGTCACATAAATTAGCAGCATATAATTCAATGATACATAGAGCATTTTCAGTTCCTATGAAGTAAGTAATTTTGATAGAGAAATTAATACAATTAAACAAATATCAACAGCCAACGGTTATCCATTACATATGATAAATAAATTACTTGATAAAAGAGAGCAAAAAGTGGCATTACTACTAACATTTCCTAAACAAACTACATAAATAAAAAATTACAAAACCATCACATATGCTGGAGATGTTTCTAATAATATTTCAAAGTTAATATATTCAGCTACAAATACAACAATTTCTTTTAAAACAGAAAGTAATGTGCAATCTGGTCCAAATCCATCGTCCTTCCGCTCCTTAAACACCAAAAACCTCGCATTGAACCTTCATCTTACCGACCTATAAGTTTAACATGCTCAACCAGCAAACTGATGGAGAAAATGGTCAATGGCAGACTTACGTGGACTTTAGAAAAGGCAAACCATTTAATATCCGAGCAAAATGGTTTCAGACAAAATCGTTCAGGGATTGACAACATCCTGGATTTAGAAAGTGACATTCATGAAGCTCTATCGACAAAACAAACCTGTATTGCTATATTCTTCGATCTTGCTGGAAACTTAATATTCTAAAGCAACTGCACATGTGGAACATTCGGGGAAGTTGTTTGAAATTCATCAGTAATTTTATGAAAAACCGATCTTTTCGTGTAAGGATCCATAGCTCTTACTCTGCAGATCAGATAGAAGATAATGGGACACCACAAGGATCCATTCTCAGCCCCACATTATTCTTAGTGGCCATAAACAATATCATCAAGGGCTTGTCGAAACCCTTGAAAGCACGCGTGTATGCAGATGATCTTGTTGTATATATTACAGGAAAAAATATTTCCCTGATGACGAATATTTTGCAAACATTTTTAACGCAACTCGAACAATGGTCCTTGAATACAGGTTTTGAATTCTCCTCATCAAAAACAACCGCCATGTTCTTTTCAAAAAAAAGTCCAGACGTTTATCCAACATTACAATTATATGATAAAAATTTATCGTTCAGATCATCGGTAAAATTCCTGGGAATGTGGTTCGATGGAAAGCTTACATGGCAGGAACATATTAAACAAACGGCCCGTTCTTGTAACAAGCGACTAAATCTAATGAAGACAGTGGCTAATAAATGTTGGGGATCTGATTACAATACACTACTTACCATTTATAAAACATTAATCAGGTCAAAAATAGACTACGGTTCCATTGCATACGCCTCGGCTTCCAAAACAACTCTAAAGTTACTGGACACTGTGCACAACAATGGCCTCCGAATTGCACTAGGAGCTTTCAGAACAACTACCGTTGAAGCTATATATTGCGAAACTGGTGAGCCACCTCTGCATTACAGAAGAATATTCTTAACTCTCTCACACGCCACATCTATAGCCTCGAATAGAAACAAACCTCTCTACACCAATTCCTTCACCAAAAAATATACTAACTACTTCAACAACAAACCGCATACACCTAAACCTTATTATGAGAGAATACGTACATATCTCCAGTATTTAGACATCCAATTTCCAGAATTATTTCCAATAGATCTAGACCATCCTCCTCCCTGGACCATCAACGTCCCCACCATTAACACTAGTTTGAGCAGATTTAATAAACAGGAAGTATGCCCAGCCGTCTTTAAAAATAACCTTAAATTAATACTGGACGAATATCAGGACTTCATCAAAATATACACAGACGCATCTAAATGTGAAATGGGAGTCGGAGCAGCAATTGTAACAACCGATCTTAGTCTGCAATTTAAACTTACTCCAACCGTGAGTATTTTCTCAGCCGAAGTTTTTGCGGTCTATAAAGCCCTCCAACACATAAATTCTTGCAACATGCCAAAAGCGTTAATTATTACTGACTCTCTCAGTTCTTTGTTAAACTTAAAACAGATCTATCCCCAAAACCCTATTGAGAAAATGATAAAATCAGAACTGCTACAGGCTCAAGAAAACTCCAGATGCGTCAACCTCATATGGATCCCATCCCACATCGGCATCGAAGGCAACGAAAAAGCAGACATTTGTGCCCGTAGTGCTATTTCTAATGACGAACCAGAATCGGAGTGTCGGAGTGTTGCTAGTGATCTCAAGGTATTTATTAAAAATAAAGTTTTGTGTAAGTGGAACCGGGACTGGGAAAGTTCTCAGTCGAAATTACGGCAAATCAAAAGTGAGGTTTCTCCATGTCAGTTTAAAAGTAGTGATCGACGTACGCAAGTGATTCTTACACGCCTACGATTGGGCTATACCAGGTATACCCATTCCTACCTTTTTTCAAATGACGATCCACCAAAATGCATTGTGTGCAATGTAATAGATAGTGTAAAACATTTCCTGATCGAATGATGTCCCAGATTTCATAATTAACGTAGCATGCACAACATTCCTACCGATTTGAAGAAACTCATTGGAAATTTCTGCGATCACCGGCTCGTAATTGACTACCTAATATCAATTAATATGTTTTATAAAATATAAAATTTTCGATTGTACCGTCGCTAATAACCTTCGGGTGGATGCGACTCTTCTAAATAAAAAAAAAGAAAGTAATGTGAGTACAAAATTGTTAAATGTAAAAACAAAAATATCCCCATTAAAGAAGTCTGGTATATATAAACTTGAATATTCTGAATGTAATGCTGTCTATTTGGGTCAAATCCTTAGAAATTTAGAAATCAGCTACAGTGAACACTTATGAACATACATATTAAAACAACCAAAGAAATCCTACTACGCAAAATATCTACTTGACACCAAACATTCATTAACCACTAACACAGAACTGGAAGTACTACATATTTGTTATAACAAACAAGAGTTGGATTTCCTTGAAGAATTGGAAATTGGAAGACACTTAAGAGACCCACAATATGAAGTCGTCAATGAACAGATAAATCTAGAGAGTTCTCGTCTTTTAAACTGTCTTCTTATGTGAAAATTATAAAGATTAGTAGATATAGTTTTCCTGGTTTTCTATATCATTGCACAGTTATACTGATCTTAAATGGAAAAAAGATATCCAGGATATCACCATAAGACTAATAATAATTTGGCAATAAATTTAATATGACATTTTCATCAGTATTTACTAACTACGGTGATGTCCCGCATATCTCGACATCATCACCACTGTCTATTTTAAATATTTTTTAGCGATAAGTAGGTATTAAACCCAAATAAGTAGAGAATCTCTGACTTTTCTCACAATAAGTAGTCAGTGTTTGTGAAGGAAGCGATTTCATAGGCAATCATGCTGGAAGCTGGGAATTCGACAGAAAACTCCTCCAAATGTTTATTGACTTCAAACAGGCGTTCGACAGAATATGCAGATCAAAATTGTGGCAGGCAATGCAAGAACTTGGATTCCCAAAAAAACTTATATCGTGGATAAAAGTATGCATGGAGGGTACGCGCTGTAAAGTAAGAGTAGGACAGAGTCACTCACACTCCTTCAATATCAATAATGGTCCCAAGCGAGGAGATGCCCTCTCACCTCAACTCTTTAACATAGCATTGGAATATGTAATTAGGAACTCCTAAATCGAGAAGCCAACTGCTATCTTTCACCAAGAGGGACCCAACCTGTTCCTGCCTTTTGCAGACGATGTCGATGTGATTGGCAATAGCAGGATCAACCTCAAAGACTCCTTCAGAAAGTTCGATAAAGAAGCAGAAAAGATAGGCCTCAAAATAAACGAAGACCAAGTAAATTTACCTCAGCAGAAATAATCTTAACCGAGATAGAGTAGGACAAAAATGCTCTATCGGAGACTACAACTTTGAACGGACAACACAATTTAAATATCTGGGTACAAGTATTAGTGAAAACAATGACAACACAGAAGAGATAAATAACATGATGCAGGCTGCAAACAGATACCTTTTTGCCCTTCAAAACCTAATAAAATCCAGAATACTTACCAGGAAAACTAAGGTGAACGTATACAAAACAATTATAAGGCCTGTCGTAATGTATGGATGTGACACCTGGAACTACTTAAGGTCTTTGAAAGGAAAGTGCTAAGTAAAATATTTGGCCCAGCTAGAGACGAAAATACAGGGCAATATAGAATAGAAACCAACAAAAAACTTAAAGAACTCCACGCTGATACCAACATAATAAACTAAATAAAGGCCAGGAGGCTACAGTGGGCAGGACTCGTTAAAAGATACACAGATGTTAGAATGGTAAAACTGGTGTGGGACGAGATTCCGAGAGGAAAACATACATTAGATCGGCCCCGCCTCAGATGGAAAGATAATATTACAAAGGACATAAAAGCCATGAAAATCGAAGATTGGCCCGATCGGATGCTTGATGGAGAAGGATAGAGGCGTGTGGTTGAGTTGGCTAAGACCCACCTAGTGTTGTGAAGCCACAGATGATGATGATGAAGATGGTAATCAATACATTTATAAAAAGTCTTTAATATACGATTGCTGTTGATTACAAAATCAGAGAAAATAGTATGCGAACCTCGTAGTAAAAGCACATTTCCGGAATTCAATGCTCATTGACCTCGATAATGCGCTATTGTCTGGCAATTAATTGCAGTTTTCCACCCGAAACTAATTTATTGTAAATTTTGAATTTGATCAAAAAGTAAATTTCAACAAAACAATAACCATTCATTTCAATAGAATAATAACGTTCCAATATTGGAGATCCTCCCACTCTAATAAAATGTTACCTTTAGTATCGACACAATTTCCATTGTACTATATAGGACGCAAGATCGGGAGTTTGACGGTGATAGTTGCTTTTGCGTACGATGCGCCGCATTTGTCTCGCTTGTTTTTGGCTGTTTGTATTTCTCTCTTTATCGTTACAAAACTCGGACGCGGTGCTGCCGTTCTTCCTGCTCGCGGTGGTGGCCCGCAGTTTCATTTTAGGGAACAGTATATCTAATTGAGTTTTATATTGTCGACCAATAGTCTATAGTTTATTTTATAGAAACACGAACTTCGATAAAAAATGTTGCGGTCTTTTAACGAAGAAAATATAGTTGAAATAAACTATAAGGAGTAAATAAAACTCTCACAGATCTATGAGCTTATGAGCTACTAAAGTAAAATAAACACGAACGAATCCTATACATGTGGATCATGTATAAGTATACAGCAATAGATTGAAAATATAAGGTACTATTATTTTGCTGGTCGACTGGTATAGTTGTACTCGAAAACTGATGTATATTCATGAGCGGGGTGAATAAAGTATTTAATTGCTTCTTTTATGTAAATATTATACAAATTTTGGTATTATTTGAAAATAACAACGAAAATAGATTAATACAGAAAACTTTTAATAATTATTGTATTTCCATTCAATTTTATTTTTTACATAATAATAAAAACCTGCAGTTAGTTCTTTCGCTATCATCTAATAAGGCAGTATCACTTTCGCTACTGCTTTGTCCAATATTATTTAAAACAGGATTTATTGTATTATCAACAATATTATCCGTTTGCCACATTTTCTATTCCACTTTTTTTACATGTTCTATGCATTTCTTCCATTTTTCGCCACTTATTGCGTCTTTAACTCTCTGAAGAAGTACCTTAACATCTGCTAATTTGAAAACAGTGTTGCAGATGAGCTTATTTCCTATACAACAATTTTGTGTTTTGCGATTTTTTCTCCCACGCCCTAAACTTTATCCGGATATTCATAATTGAAATGAATTTTTTCTACGACCGTGCGTTTTTACCCACTTTCCCGCACTCATTTTAGTTTAGAAAGTGTCACTTTCCCGCACTAGTGCGAGAAAACTCGCTTTCCCGCACGCATATTCGTTAACTGCACCCATTATAGACCATTCGGAAATCCGAACGTTGCCTTGTTAACTGCAGACGATATAGATAAACTTCGCAATTATATCGTCTGCAGTTAACTTATTCTGCAATATTGGTATTCTGTCATTTATGAAGTAAACTACCGAAGTTAGGAAAAACATTTGTTATTATAGTATCCGCGCGACCGTGATAAGTAATTAATAGTCAAATTTTCAGAAGCATGGATTCATTGCCAACAGATTTTCACTATCATAAAACTGATAGTACTACGATTAGGACAACTTTAGGAGACAAAGAGGCAGTAGAGGTAGGCGAAATATTAGTTTAAAACTACAATAATATGCTAAGATAATTTATTCCTGTAAAAAAAACACGGTGTTCATAACATAACCTAGGTTTTTCGATCTCACTTGGTCTACCAGTTATAGTTTTTGTGCTGGTGTTATGTAGCTAATTGATAATTAACTATTTTACCTCAATAACAATCATTAAAGTTAAGTTTAAAAGCTAGTAGTGAAAAAATAAAATATTTTTTATACGCGACAATGAATAGTTGTTGTCTACTCGTTTCATTTCGCGCATTGGCTTACATTAAGGGGAAGCTAAATGGGTTTGATAATTTTAAAAAATCGTAAAAAATAGACGATTAATCTAATCCAAATAAAATTTTTGCATTTAGGTTAAATAGAGGGCCTTTATAATCACACACGTTATTAAAGTAATTGGTGTATGTTAAAGGGGTGTTAATAAAGAGGTTTGAAAATTAAAAAAAATATATATAAACGAATTAACCAATTTAAATAATATTTAGTAAATAGGTTAATTATAGGGATATTCTTAATTATTCATAATATTAAACTTATTAGCTTACGTTAAGTTAGCTGGTGTTAAAGGGGGTTTGAAAAGTTTTGCATATACCTATAGGTTTAAAAGGGGGACCCTCTACGTAAATTTCTACCATACTCTTATATTTCAGGATTGGATTTCGGAATTAGAATCAAAAACGAAAATAACATGGCGAATAACCAAAACATTCAATAATAAATGTCTAGGGAGAAAAAACATTTTCAAACATATTTACCATTGCCACTTTAGTACGAGATCTTCAACAATAAAAAATAGAACCTCTAACACTCGAAAAAGCAGAAATACAAATTGTCCAGCTACGCTTACAGTAATTAT
Source organism: Galeruca laticollis (assembly GCA_963921935.1). Classification (NCBI taxonomy): domain Eukaryota; kingdom Metazoa; phylum Arthropoda; class Insecta; order Coleoptera; family Chrysomelidae; genus Galeruca; species Galeruca laticollis. The sequence goes on along the minus strand of OY998178.1, from coordinate 90,997,192 downwards.
AAAGAGATTCATAAAAAATACTAAATCTAAATATAAGGATGATCTTACGGAAAAATGGCCTTGCGTTATAACATTTAGAAATGATCATAATCACACTGTTCTTAGCTCTGTAGCCTTAATAGAAAGACCCATCGGACATGAGACTAAAACCGCAATATTAGAATTATTTGAAAAAGGTCATAGTGTTGCATCAGCATATCACACATTCTATTTATCAAAAATGGAAGAATTGGGTGATAACTATGAAGATTTTTTTTGGATAGGCACTACTTCCCTACAAAAAATGATTTTTCCACGTTGTGGAAAACAAATTTTAAAAAAACGTTTGGCGAACGTTCTGGAAAAAAAATGCTTGAGCACTTAGAAAAGAATTTGCAAACTTCTTTTAACATGCAAAATGTGAACTATAAAATCAGTAGAGTTGGAGACCATTATTCGGTGTCAATTTGTACCCCTATTATGCAACGCGTAGCTCGTTGTTTAGTGCAGGCTTCTGAAGTTTTATTTGTAGATGCGACCAGTAATTGTGATGTCCAGAACCATAAGGTTTACTTCTTAGCGACCCATTCTTGCGCTGGTGGAATTCCTGTGGGATGTATTATAAGTAGTTCTCAAAAAATAGATGTATTCAATGCAGGTGTAGAAGGTCTAATCGAAATTATGCCGATAAAAATCTCTCCTGCTGTAATTATAACAGATGATGATATGGGTGAAAGAAATGTTCTCAAGAAAAATTGGCCACAATCAACTCTATTACTCTGCACATTCCATGTGTTGAAATCATGCTGGAAATGGTAAAAATGCGCAAAAAATAAAATAAATCAAGGAAATGTTCAGGACCTTTACAAGCTTTTTAGAAATATATTAATGTCTACAACTGAAGAGGACTTATAAATGCATAAAAATAGTTTTTTCGTTTCATGTAATGAACCCAAATTTAAAGAATATGTGAAAAACATGATAAATAGAATAGAAACATGGTGTCTGTTTTACAGAGGGCAATACAAATTACGTGGGACCGATACGAATAATTATGTAGAGGTAATGTTTAGGTTATTCAAAGACTTTACTTTAGAAAGGACAAAAGCATTTAATCTATGTCAACTAACCGATTTTGTAACTACCAGCTTTGAATCTTATATCAAACAGAGGATCTTAGATGTTATTTTAGATAGACTTAAAAAGCAAAAATCAAAGAGATATGAGATAAATGAAAAAGACGTTACTGCAAGCCAAGTAGCCGACATAGGAAATATGCAATATGCTGTACAGAGTTGTAAAAATAAAAATAAAACTTATTTTGTCGATATGCAGACTTGCATTTGCACTTGTTACGAAGGTAACACTGGTAAAATATGCAAACACCAGGCGGCAATTATAAAGCTCTTTTTTATTGAGTCAGCAGTCAACGTTTTATCAAATGACACAAAAAGAAGATTGTATTTTATAGCTACAGGAAAAGAAACCAACGAAAATTTGATGGAACCCCTTTTAATCAAAAACGTGAAAAATGCCTATAATCCAGAAAATCCTGAAAACAAAACAGCATCAGACCATGTATATCAAGAAATTAATAACGAAATTAACTGCGAAATTAACAGCGACCAACCAGTACAATTAAGTATTCCATCAGACCAAGAAGTTTTAGAGGTGAAAGAAAAATGGAAAGATTTTTCTGAAGCAATACTAAAAAATCTAGATGACGACACTGCATCATTTTATCCAGCTGTCAAAGTTTTCTTAGAAAACCGAAACAAATATGCTCAGTCCTCAGAATCGTTGTTGTCAGGACTTTACACAGCTTTTAAATATTCTGGTAAGTTTGCAAATTATTTAATTACCTCTATATTGATATTTTCCCAATATTTTCAGGCCTGCCATCAAAAGCTCAAAAAACAAGATGCCAAAGGAAAGGGAAAAAAATTTCCGTCCAACCAACTTCAGTTTCTCGAAGGAAAAGTAAATTTTCAGGGAGAAGATCTCAACAGGCTGGTCGGAAAATTAATATGTTGGACAAAAAGAAAAGAAAAGCACCTCATGCCCTAAATAAATGTGTTGAAATGAATGTTCTTCTAGGAGATAATAAATATAAAAAATAATGTACTTCATGTTTTTTAAACAGTATTTTTTTTGTTTTGTATTTTGGAAAATAAAAGTGACAATGCTTTCTACTGTTTACTTGGTATAAAAAAAATGATGTTAATTGCAGACGATATAGTTGAAAAGTTTGTCTATATCGTCTGCAGTTAACTAGGCAACGCTCGGATTTCCGAACGGTCTATAATGGGTGCAGTTAACGAATATGCTTCCCGCACTAGTGCGGGGAAGTAAAATATGTCAATGTATCGTTATTAAATGTACATTTCATTGATTTTACCTGTATATTACTATTAAAACTAATATAGGTTTTAATATTCAATCTAACCCAGACTATTTTTCATTCATTGGAATGAAGAAATTGTGATACTTTTGTATATTTACCCTATACATTTCTCAAAACCAATCCACATAACAATCAAACTAAGCCGAGTCAAGTGGTTTGGTGTGGTAACCAAAGATTTGTTATGACAACCAAGTTGTCATCAAGACGTCAAAGTTTCAAGTCGAAGTGTCCGATTCTGGCATTCTTCAAATTATTTTCAATAAAAGCAATATTTTAATGGATTCGTCAGACGAAGAGCTCTCAGAAGCCGCAGATGAGGTAAATTCTAACCTGTTACCAAGTAAATCACGAGAAAGATACGAACAGCAATACAACCAATTTTTAAACTGGTGTAAGGAAAAAGGAGTGAATAGCTTCAGAGAAGAGGTTTTTTTGGCGTATTTTTCCGAGCTGAGTAAGGTACTGAAATCCAATACCCTATGGTCGTGTTACTCGATGATGACATGTTTAATTAAAATAAAACAAAACCTGGACATAAGCAAGTTTCATAAATTGACATCGTTCCTAAAAAAGCAAAATGTTGGTTTTCGACCACATAAAGCGCAGATTTTTACCAAAGAAGCCATATCCAAGTTTATGTTAGCCCCTGATGAGATATATCTTATGATTAAAGTAGGTACCATTTTTGCTTTAGCCGGTGCTTTTCGCAGAGCGGAGCTTGTGAAAATCACGCTTGACGATATTTAAGACAAAGGAAACCTAATTATTGTGAAAATTTCCGATTCGAAAAACCATATCTCAAGATCCTTTGTTATATCTGAAGAAGAACCTTTTTGAAGATCTATATAAAGTATGCAAATTTACGGCCTCCTACCACCACGCACCGTCGTTTTATTATCAATTACAAAAAAGGCAAATGTTCTGTTCAGTGCGTAGGCGTAAACACATTTGGTAAAATGCCGGCAGAGATCGCTACCTACTTAGGCCTACCTAACCCAAAACGTTACACAGATCACAGTTTTAGACTATCCTCGGCAACGTTTCTAGCAGATTCAGGCGAAGGGATAACCAACATAAAACGTCTTGGAGGCTGGAAGTCAACTGCTGTTGCTAATAGTTATTTGGAGGACTCCGTAGAACAGAAGAAAACCATCTCGAATAAAAAAATTTCATGTACTGGCAACTTGCAACCGATGCCGTCTCCGTCATCTTCATGCACTTTGCAATCTACGAGTGTTACTCTTAACAGCCTTACCACCAACTAACTACTCTGGACCGGCTATTCTGACGCATTTGCAGATTGCAACAAATTGTGTTTTCAACATTAATATTAATAATAATTAGTGGATTTTCATGGAATGTTTTGTACGTTGAAATAAAATATATATTTTCAATGTGCTTTTTGAATCTTTATGCGGTCGTAGAAAAAATAATGTTCCTAATTCATGCGTAAAGTGTCTTTCCCGCCTTTGATTGCTTGCCCGAACTCCGCTTCGCGTCGTTCGGGTGAACGGCAGTCACGTGCGGGAAAGTATCACATTCCGCACTTATTAGGAAATAGTATATTAAATTACGAGTGCGGAAAGTGACACTTTTCACACGAGTGGGAAATATTGTAGCACGAGGCGTAAGCCGAGTGCGACAATCCCACGAGAGTGAAAAGTCGCTTTCGCACAAGTAATGTACAATATTTTTCCTACGACCACCCATTTTATTAAACAATATAATATGTAAATATCAGATCGTGTATATTGAGTTGCCTGACTAATCTTACGTTTTATTTGTGACAATATATGTTTAAATATTGTTTCTGTAAAAAGTGTTTATGAATTTACAATTACTTTTATAGTGAAATAAAGAAATAACGATAATAAATGTTCATTTGAGAAAATTACACAATAAGTACGTACTTATTAGATACAACTGGGGAACAAATTGAATGATTTGGAAATATAACAATGAAAAGTGAATTGATTATTGTTACAATAATAAATTAACAGTTTTAGAATGTCGTTGGTATCCTTTAGTGGTTACATTTATTTATGAAAAATGAGTAATAAACTCTTAATTTACTTTGATAATAATACATTTTTGTAGAACAACAACATTTTAATTCTTCAAGGACACACTGACGTATAATAGTCTTCTTTTTTATTTCTCTTATCATTACTTACATAAACCGTAGATAAATTAAACTAAACCCTAACATTAATTACTTTAAAAATAGCTAAAGTTTGTTTTAATAAAATGAAAATATAAGAAATATAATAATTACATTAATGTAAATCGACTTACGACATCTGATAACCATAATTCAAATCTGAATTAGCTCAGTTGGAAGAGAATCTGGTTTGATGACGAATTGGGCTAAAACGGATATCTGAAGCACCGAATATTTCATACGAACGCGTTCATCATATAGTTCACGTCAATTTGGACATGAGAATAATTGCCGCAAAATTGATCCCCAAATGTTGACCAAAAGCGTGCAAGGGTAGAAGCATCGCGGTTCGATCTGTGCTCGATTTGAAAACGATGTAGACTTCTTAAACCGAATTGTTACTATGGATGAGACTTTGGTACATTTCTACGATCCAGAAATAAAGCAACAATCGATGGAATTGCGAGACTCTGGTTCTCCAAGGCCTAAGAAGTTTCGTGTCCAAAAATCTGCTGGAAAAGCTCTTGCTTCAGTTTTTTGGGATTGTCTTGGAGTAACCATGATTGATTTTTTGGATAAGGGTAGAACAATAACTGGAGATTACTATTCGACATTATTGACCACTCTACGGGAAAAAATTAATGGGAAAAGACGCGGAAAGCTATCCAAAGGTGTTTTGTTTTGCAGGACAATGCCCCTGCACACAAATCTCATGTTGCCATGCAAAAAATTCGTGATTTAGGGTTTGAGTTACTAGAACACCCCCCTTATTCTCCAGATTTGGCACCGTCTGACTATCATCTCTTTCCTCAACTGAAAAAAAGTTTAAAAGGTCGTAAATTTTCTTCCAACGAGGAGGTAATAAAAGCTGTGGAGGTCTGGTTTGCAGAGCAAGAAGAAACATTTTTTTGAAAGGTCTAGAGACGTTGCAGGTTCGCTGTAATAAATGTATCCAATTAAGAGGAGAATATGTTGAGTAATAAAATATTTTGATATTGAAATTTTCTTTGGTTCTATAGTAGGCTAAGAATTTTTCAATATATCCTCGTATATTGCAGTTAATCGGCCCAATTTCCAATTATATCTTGGAATGTTGTTTTTCACCAGTATAACGACGTCATTAATCTGGATTGTGTTTTGATTTTTCGTCCATTTGCTTCTTTTTGATAGAGTGGGTAAATATTCCTTGACCCATCGTTTCCAAAAATTCTCTAGCAACATCTGTGATTTTTTCCATTCACGTCGGAGGCAAATGGAATCTGGTCCCAGACGTATACATGTACATGATCATCACCATTTGACAATCCCAGGAGAAAATGGTTTGGAGTGATTGCTTCAAGATCGGCTGGATCGCTTGATAGTCGAATCAGAGGCCTAGAATTTACTATTTGTTCTGCTTTAGTAAAGAAGGTTTGCAGTGTTTCGTCACTGAGGGATTGGTTGTACAAATCCTTCGAAATAATTTTCTTTACAAGTCCAATTAGCCTTTCCCATGTTCCGCTCATGTGAGACGCTCCTGGAGGATTGAATTTGAAGTCAATGCCTCTTGAAGACATTGCATCCACAACAACTGAATGGTCTATGTTCTGAAAACCCCTTTTGATATATTTTGCGGCAGCAATAGAGTTGGTACCGTTATCGCAAAAGATGACCTTTGGCTGTCCTCTTCTTGCCACCATTCTTATTGCCATTATAGATGATTTACTGTTGAGAATATAAGCTATCTCAAGATGAATCGCTCTTACAGAGAGACCAGTAAAAATTACTCCCAATGTTTTTTTTTCATTTCGTGTACCAATTTTCACGTTGATTGGTCTGAAATAATCCATCCCAACATTTACAAATGAACTTCTTGTCTGAATCGCTCTTCTGGTAACTATTCCATAAATGATGGAAACGGCTCAGCCTTCTTATATCTGCATTTCTGATAATTGAAAAAGGCTGATTTAACTGCTACTCTCCCATTGATTACCCAATAATTTTATCGAGAATTAGTTCTATTCTTCTGTGTCTAAATTTTTCGCGAAAGTGTCTAATGAGTAATTTCGTGTAGTCGTGCTTAGGATTCAGAATAATCGGCTCCCTAGTATCTTCATCATGAATTTTTGCCAAATTGGTTCTTCCGTCGAGTACAATAATCTGATTTTTCAATTTAGCATGAAGGTTGAAAAGTCTGCTGTATTTTCCTATCTGCCTTCCATTTTTCAAACATCTGATTTCGTCTGAGAAGCTCTCTAGCTGACATACAACTTTTCAATTGCATCAATTTCATTCAGACTCAGTTCTTTCTGAAAATCTCGACTATTCCAACATTTCGTTATTTTCTGCAGAGACCTGTGACACCATGCCGTACACCTCACAAGTCTCAACCATTTTGAGAAACGCTCTATGCCGGGAAGTGGACTTATTTTCTCGAGCAAGCGTGCATATATTCTGTTTTCATTTCCAACGTGTTCTCTGAATTTGAAGTTTCCAGAATTATTTCCTTAGGCCAATATTCTTCACTTTGTCGTAGAAATTTAGGACCGAATATCCAAACATCTGAAATGATTTTTGACGAATCAAATTAGGTCTTCCTTCATCAGCTGAATTCAAATCAGTAGGAACCCATCTCCAGTCCTCCGCTTTGGTCCTCTCTTGGATTTCTCCTATTCAATGAGAAACGAACCGCTTAAATTTTCTTCCATCGCTTTTGATCAAGGCAATCACACATTTCGAGTCTGACCAGAACAACATCCGCATGATGGGTATATCTAATTCAGAATGAGGTTTGAGAGGTACAACGCGCGTTTTTGATGAAACTATCAAGACTTCTATTTTTCCAGATCCTTCCACCACTCGAAGAAAAGAAACAGCCGTGAATGCCTTCTCGCTGCTGTCACAGAAAGTGTGAATTTCTATATTTGTTGCAGTAGGAATTTGTGGACTATAACATCGTGGAATCCTGATTTCTGTGATTTTCGCAACTCATTTATCCATTTTCTCCAGGTTATCAGTAGATTTTCACTCGAAATGTCTTCCCAATCCATACCAGATCGCCAGATATCTTTAATGGATAATAAAGAGACATAACTGTTTTGAGAACGATCCTTTGCGTTGGAGGTTTTTCAGGTACAAGATCTTTCAAATGCAGTTTGAAACGAAATTCATCCTTATTTGTATCCCACCATAATCCGAGAACTCTATGGAGAGATGGATTATCTATTTGTTTCACACAAACTGAATTCTCTGATAAGTTTTCCCTGAGAATTGCGGTGAATTAATCATCCAGTTAACCATATCGAATCCTACAAATTTCACCGTTCTACAAACGCTTTCGACAGTTTGAACAGCATCTTCTTCGGAATCTCTAGAATCCAGATAGTCGTCAACATACATTTTATTTTTTATGCTTCTTTTATATATGGATCTGCAACGTTTTTTTCGGCATGATAATTTTTGACAGATTGAGCACATACTGGGGAACATGTGGCTTCAAAAGCCATTACCATCATTTCGTAGACATCGGGTTCTTGGTCATATTTCAGGTTTCGCCAAAGGAATATTTGAGAGTCTTCCTTCCGGATCCCCGCAACTCTTCATTGAGGTTTATATTGATACCTGCAGTTATTCATCTGGGTCGATCCGAAGAGGTTTGCAAATTATCTGACTTATTTTTCTCTATGTCGTGTGCTTGTCAGGGTCAGCAATGTTACAATTCGAACTGTTTCAGTTTCAGAACTTGCCAATAAAACTAATTTTCCGTCACACGTTTTATTTGACATTTTAAAATTAACTTGACAGTCAACAATTTTTTTTAAATGTTGGTACATAGGGTAACAAAATATTCAAATATAAAACCAATAAAAACTCTAACAGATTTTAACAAAGTGTTCGGTGGTTTCATCAAAAGATTCAAAAATTAGTACCTGCGTTTGAAGAATTTATTTAACTGTAGGTTGTTAACTAGTTCGCTTAGATTAGCTATGAGAGGTGCCAAATCTTGAGCCATTTTTCTGAATGGAAAAAATGGAAAATTTTACAGAAATCAACCACTGGAACGTTTTATTTCCATGGAAATAATTTTCGTTCATCCCATCCTCGTCGCCAAAATATTGTGTTTTCAATACAATTTAAGGAGAGACTTTGATATGACTTCAATATTCATTTGAGACTGTCAGTATTTTCCGATAAACAGGGTGAACATTATATAACAGCCATGTCCACAAAAACAGATGTTTCTTCTGTGAATAAACGTTAATGTAATAATTGGCAATAACAATAACATGTTATTAATGCTCTTGATATGACGGAGACATATTTTACCCGCTTCCACTATGATATTGTTGTCATTATCCACCACAAGGGCATAGTCTATATTGTTGATCTGCAGAATTATTTTAATGAACAGGATAAGATGGTTTGCTTGTTAATAGATACGTTTCACAACCCTGATATCACAGTTCGCAAAAATATCTCCACAAAAATGTTTCTGTCCAACTAAAATCTGTCAAATCACTGTATTGCACATGTCGGGTCATTCTTACCATGCTCTGTTAGTATGGTGATAAAAGGGGTAACACTTTTACACATTTTAAACGTTTTTACGTCATTAATTAGAGTAACCTGCCGTAATATTTGAACTCATTTACGCGGGGAACACTGGATAACACTTCTGAACGCACTCCAGCCATAATCTGACTGTAAATAAAAAAGTGACAATTACATCAAACTGTTGTCATAATCACTTTTAAATTATTAAATGGATAATAGTTCGAGCTGAGAAAACTATAGAATTAATATAAACCATGGAGGTATTTCGTGAAACAAGAAATATTATTGAATAATTTTATTTATATGTCCCAACTAAAGAAGAAAATTAAAGTGAGGAAAGTAAGTAGCCAATTAAAACAATAAGTTTTTTAACAGAATAATCTAATATTGCGTAAAACCTTGATTTATTTGAACATCCTTGTTAAGTTTTATAAAGGACGATATTTACAAGAAACCGGCAAATAAAATAAATGTCATATTTCTGCTAAGGAAGAATGTCTGTGTGAATTTGTCAATCATTATTTTAACTTTCGGATTCCCAAGCTGAGTTTTAAAACAAAACCTCCCAAGCCCGGGTCAATCCTGACCCAATATTGTTTTAACGTTAAATTATTTTTCTCACACGATTAATGTGGATATTATTGTCAAACTGGTTAGAAATAAAACTAAAATTCATAGAACATTAATATTTTAATTGAACAAAACAAAAATCATTCATAAAATTTGAAATAATGAACACCACAATTTACTCAACAACAGCATTTTTGGCATATTTTTGAAATATTTATAGTAATTGTTCCTTACAAAAAAAGAGATGACATATTTTCTTGATTTGATTCGACTTGAAGGTATTTTATAGCAGTCCGGATAATCGCGAATTCGTATAATTGAGATTTCCTTCGTTCATTGAAATAAATAAAATCATTTCGTGTTTATTTAATTTTTTTACGTGTATGGCCTACTTTACTAGTAACAATCCCAATTTTATTAAGTTCCAATTACTTCTCGTATTTTTTATTTAGTAATCGTAATAAAAACCGTACCAAAGCTTAAATAATACCATCGAGTAACAGTAAAAACATTCAACTAAAGAGTTGAATGTTTTTGAGTAAGATGAACAAACAATACAGTTCAAAAAAATGAAACCATTTTCAGATGAAGTTCCTTCTCCAGTTCATAGTGGTTGTGTTTTAGAGAACGGAATTTTTTTACACTCTCATCTGGCGGTGGGTACCTGAACTATAAAGCGCTCTTTTATAAACGGGATGAACATATTATTTGTTATTAGGAATATTACTCAAATTTTTCGGATTCATCCATTTTATTCTAAAATAATACGATTAACATTAATTGAACATTACATATTTTGCATAATATCAAGCATACTATCAAAACGGTAAATATTCTTACAGATTTCTGTAAATGAATAGATACCAGACTGTCATAACATATTTTAGTTCCTTTATTAACTACTATGTACCGCCACATGACGGTCAATAATTATATATAATTATAGCTGACCATGGACATTTTTCACAAATCTGAGTTTTCATTTATGTAGTTACTTTTTGCTTAATATTATGGCAATGGTGCTTGTACGAAAGGCAGTCTATACATGTTTATTTTTCGAAATTTACTGGTAAAACCTTAGATTTACCGAGTGTATGGTGATCGCAGAACATTTCGGACTTCTACCATTTATAGTTGGTAAATGTTAGGTTTTAATGAAAAATCCTTGGATTTCCCTGGCTTTTACAGTGCTCTGTTTAGGAATAAATTCAAAGCGACAACTTCAACAATTTATTGGTTGTTTCATTTGATTTATAGGGCACGCACGAAGCAGAAAAAGACCTTGAGGTTGACTGTCATATACCAGTCGCAGCACAAGATTCTAAATGGAGAGGAATAACTTTTAGAGAGCAGCAAAATAATAATATTGAACATTTACAAGGTACTTGTATGCGAATTCATTTTTATAAGATCGACATGTCAACTTTAAACTAAGATCCTACTAATCTAGCGGATACTTGATCATCAGTCCTTCAATTTTTTACATGATTAATAAAATCAATCGAAAATTTTAGTTGATTTATTTCATACTATACTTACACTAAGGAAAGAAAAAGTTCGTCAGAATGAGGTATTATTTGATATCCAGTGCTATTTAAAAAATCTAGTGATGGCTTAAATGACTAAAAAAAGATTGTAAAAAGGGTGTGAAAAAAATTTATCACCAACCTTTTGCCGTACAAACTTCTTGAAATAAAATATTTTTAGGTTCAACGGAAGAAGAATGCGTAATCAAATTAATAGACTTGGAATCAATGAGCCCAATGACACCGTTATTGCTTTTATTTCCCGATTTGAGACACGAAGGAGCACTGGAACATCTAACTATGGTATCACAAAGATCGACCTCTTCATTGACTAAACTACTTTGTGGAAAAAGAGCCAAACTAGAATTATTACATCGAAGTAAAAAATTGAAACCATGCGTAAGTTGAAATATTGAAAAGTGTTATCTATCGAAGTTTCATTTTATTTTAAAACATTTTCAATCAAGGTGAAAAATAGTAGTAGATAATTGAAATCATTATTTTGTTGTTTTCTCTTGCGAAAATGATTTTACAAAACATGGTGATCATATTTATCCAATAACAAGGAAGGCTGCTGGCAATAATGAGGGGTTTATTTTTTTGAGTAGACTTAATAACCTCGCGGAAAAGTTTTTTGTTGCGTTAATTTATTATTGTCTTCAGGCCACCTTGGAAACAGTGCCAGAAATGAGCGACATCGGTTGGGAAGAATCGAAATCTTCGGTGCTTGAACCTGCAAAAAGACGAATTGGACATCCTCTAGTCACTTCTGATTCATATTTAACAGACGTAGAAGAAACGGAAACATCTAAATCGAATTAAACATTAACAGTTCTTATAAGTGTTTTTATCATATACACTCCAAGGTAGTAGTCATTATCCAGTTTTATATAAATTAGCCAAGGTGACCAACTTTCTAAAGTATAAAATCAGGACAGTAAAATGAAAATCTTAAAAAAAAAGAATCAGGACTCAAGTGAGCATGATCTCATACTAAGATAATAGCGTTCAAATGAACATTATATCTAATGGCCGCTGTAAACTCTCGGCGAAGATCGGGAGAGAGTGTAAATAAGTATTGCTTGTGTTGCCTACTAGTGGATGCGGACAGCATTCGAAAACTATTCCCAACCACGAACCATTTGCGAATCCAACCGAAGTCCACCAAAAGTATTGTAATGTTTTTGTTATTTATTTGAACAATAAACGGGTGGGATAAATTTTAAACACTCGGTATTGCTACTTACTAATTTATTCAAACACTAACTCACTAACACTAATTTATATGTACTTAACTAGTCACTTAAATTTAATTTATATGCACACTAACTTATTAATTTATAACACTTTTATATTAACTTAATTACTGTTTAACTCACTATGGCAAATTATAAACTGAAACTCATCCGCTGATCGGTCCTGTATTTATATCAAAAACTTTCTTTACTAGAACATTCGGGATGGGACATGCCTTTCGCGATATTTCTTAAAATGCCTTTCGAGAACATGTTTAAAAAGGACGGTCACAATAGATCCCAATAGACCTTCTCAGAATTCGGCGCGCTCGCCTTTTTCTTAACTCCGTTAATATAAGGTTACAGGGCCGTACTTAGTATCTGCTTCGGTGTGCGAGTTCGTAACATTACCCCCTCCTTAAATGAAAGTTCCTCCTGGAACTTTTGTGTAGCCGAGACTGGATGTTTGAATCGGCAACTAGCCCCATTTCTACACTTTCCGATCTTATGAAAATAGCAGGGCACCGTCTTCATCGGATACTGATAACGGGGGTTGTAGCTGCAAATCAATATCTGGACACCGGTATCTTGAAAGATAATATCTACCATGTTCCTGATGATTCGCCAATCCAACTGGTTACTCGCTATCTTAGGCATAGCCAGTTTTCACGTTGGATTCCAACACGTGGTCTCGGAGGTTTCGAAGTGCTTCCCACACATCGCGGTAGGTAGATCGATCTTGGAATTCATTTTTAGTTACCACGTAGAAAACGTACCGCGAATTATGTTTCAGTTTCAGTGTCTTGCCAGGGGCTGGAATCTGGTCTTCAAGTTTTTCTAATTGCCCGAACTTCTTTCGAAAGACGGTTGCCAATCCTCGTGCGTTCTTGATACGGGCGGGGATGTTGTATGCCAGTGAATAATCTTCTGGGAGAGTGAACAAATCTTGTTGTTGTTCCGAAGTGACTCCATATCTAGCTTTCCCGGTACCTCCATACGCGCCCATAAATTCATCGAAGGTGGGGTCAGACACATCTCGAATAAGGTTTACTCCTTCCTCTATGTCATGGTCTCCTTCGAATGGCGCTAGTCGGTTTCGGTGAACTACTTTTGGTTTTCCGTTGGGGATCTTGCTTATACGATATAAAACATCATTGATCCTTTTCTTGATCAAGTATGGACCTTCCCAGGATTTTTGTAATTTTGGAGAAAATCCTTTTCTCCTCGCCGGGTTGTGTAACCATACTTTGTTCCCTTCTTTAAAACCGCCCTCTGTGGCCTGCGTGTCGTACCACCTTTTCATTCTGTCGCTGGCAACTTGAAGATTTGTTCGAACTAGTTCATAAATATCGTCCAGCCTTCTTCTCAATTGGATCACGTAGTCTTCGCCTGCTATATCTTCTCCAGGCCGACAGCCAAATTCCAGGTCACAAGGAAGCCTCATTTCACGTCCAAACAGGATTTTCGCAGGTGTTTCACCCGTGGACTCATTGACGGCAGATCGATAAGCCAATGCGAATAGGGAGAGATACTGGTCCCAATCTCTCTGATGGCTGGATACTACTTTGGACAGGTATTTTCCAATAGTCCTGTTCATTCTCTCGACCATTCCATCTGACTGTGGATGTAATGCTGTTGTTCTGGTCTTCTTCATTCCCAGCTTGTCGCAAATCTCCTGGAATAGATGGCTTTCGAAATTTCTTCCCTGGTCACTGTGGACTTCCATGGGCACTCCATATCGGCTGATGAATTCTTTCACCAATACATCCGCGACAGTTGTGGCCTCTTGGTTCGGGATAGCGTAAATTTCCACCCACTTTGTAAAATAATCCATTACAACCAGTATGTACTTGCTACCATTTTCTGTCGTCGGAAATGGTCCAGCGATATCTAAAGCAATCCTTTCGAAAGGGCTTCCAACATTGTACTGTTTCATGGGTGCCTTTCTCTTGCGATGTGGTCCATTACTCGTAGCACAAGTCGTACATTTCTTACACCAGTCCTCCACATCGTCGGAGCTGTTCATCCAATAAAACCTTTCACGAATTCGCTGAAGGGTTTTCTTCACTCCCAGATGACCTCCCGATGGACTGTCGTGTAACTTCTTCAGTACCTCAGCTACTCTTGTTCTCGGGATAACTAGCTGTCTCCTCATCTCAGAACCATCATCGTTTTCAAGGACTCTTTTCAACAGCCCTTCTTCCAGGAAAAGGGAGTCCCACTGAGCCCAATACGCCTTGAGTTTCGGTGAAAATCTTGACACTTCTTGCCAGGTAGGTCGCCGGTTTTCTTTCTTCCATTGCCGGATCATCTTCAGGTGAGGATCATTCTCCTGATCTTCTCTGATCCTGGTGGGTGACCATTCCTCGTTGACTACAGTAGTTCTTGAAACTGCAGCTTCCCTAGATTCCACCTTGTTGCAGTGGGAGCAGTCTGTTGGGCACGGCCGTCTGGACAGGGAGTCGGCATTTCGGTGACTCACACCAGCTCTATGTTCGATGTTGAAATCGTATTCTTGAAGTCGTTCAATCCATCTAGCGATCTGGCCCTCGGGATTCTTGAACTGCATCAACCACTTAAGTGCTGCATGATCAGTCCGGATTAAAAACTTCCTACCATAGAGATACTGGTAAAAGTGTTCCACGGACTTCACTACTGCCAAAAGTTCTCTTCTTGTGACGCAGTAGTTTCGTTCTGGTTTGGAGAGGACTTTACTGAAATATCCCAGCACTCTTTCTTGCCCTCCTTGGATCTGTGAGAGCACTCCACCAATTCCTACGTTGCTTGCGTCAGTGTCAAGAATAAAGTCTCCCTCTGGTAATGGATATCCTAATATCGGCGCCGAGGTTAAATGCCTCTTCAAAGTTTCAAAAGCCGTTTGACAGTATTCGTCCCATTGGAAAGCTCTTGCTTCTTCTGTAAGTCGCGTTAGAGGCTTGGCAATATCCCCAAACTTCCTGATAAATCTTCTGTAATACGTGCAAAGTCCAAGGAAACTCCTAATTTGATGTTTGTCGGTTGGTTGCGGCCATTGCTGAATGGAAGCAACTTTCTCTGGATCCACCGCCACTCCTTCATTGCTCACTATATGACCTAGATAGTTGACTCGGTTTTGGAACAGCTGACATTTCTTCGGGTTTAACATGAGCTGGGCAGCTTCGAGTCGTTTGAATACGTCTTCCAAATTTTTCAGATGTTCGTCAAATGTCTTCCCCAGTACTACGATGTCGTCCAAATAGACCAGGCATGTCTTCCAAGACAACCCTCTCAAGACATTTTCCATAAGTCTTTCAAATGTCGCAGGCGAATTACAGAGCCCGAATGGCATGATGTTGAATTGCCATAATCCAGATCCGGTGGTAAAAGCAGTCTAATCTTTATCTTCTGGGTCCATTTCTACTTGCCAATAACCAGACTTCAGGTCCAAGGTGGAAAACAGCTTGCTGCCGGCCAAAGTATCTAGCTTATCGTCAATTCGAGGCAGAGGATAGCTGTCCTTCTTCGTCACGTTGTTAAGCTGGCGATAATCCACGCAGAATCTCGTAGTTCCATCCTTTTTCTTTACGAGCACTACTGGAGACACCCATGGACTAGTAGATGGTTCTATTACTTTTTCTTCTGCCATCTCTTGAATTATTTTCTCAGCTTCCTCTCTCTTCGCCTCTTCGCTCGTGGAAGTCTTCGAGCTGATTGCCTAATTGGCTTAGCATTACCAGTATTGATTTTGTGTTTGACGGCTGATGTTCTGCCAGTCTTTCCCCCTTTTGGTACGAATAAGTCTCGATACTGCAAGAGAAATTCTCTCATTCTCTTTTTTTCAGCTCGATCCAAAGATTGACCAGCTACTGATAACATTTGTTCGAATCTGGCATTGGAATTGTCAGTGGGCGTTGCCTGACGAACTATAGACGTCACTGGTACGCAGGATCCAATCTTGGTTTCCTTATTGATGGTAATTGGGTAATCATTCACGTTTATCACACGTACTGGGATCTCTTTCGCCGATGTAACCAATCCTTTTCCAATGAGTACTATTTTGCCAACTTCTTCGTTATGGTTCCTTGGCTCCATCATAACCGGTGTACCTTCCTCCATGATTCCCTGTAGCCGTGCTACTATCATGGTTTCGCTTCGTGCAGGTAGAACGGTATCTTCCTGTACAGCTGCCAACACCGCGCTGCCTTCATATGGATGCAGGAATACCTCCTCGGAACCCACTTTAATGGTTCTGTTTCTGAAGTCTAATTGGAAACCATGTACATTCATTACGTCCATTCCCAGAATCACGTCTTCTTCAATGTCAGCTACGATTACCGTATGCGTGAACTTTTCTGCGCCAATTCCCAATTGGATTTGTGTCTCACCGTGAACGTTGGCGCTCTCACCTGTAGCGGTCCGCAGTCGCAGTCTCGTTGGTAGAAGTTTCTTCTTGGGGTTTATTATCTCTGGTCGTATAATGGTTCTAGTTTCTCCAGTGTCAACCAGCAGAGCATATTTCTTGCCATTTACTTCGCCATCCACGTATACACTGTCGTTGCAACATCTGAGAGAAGCTATCAGTATGAGAGGGTCTTTGGATTGATCATGGGTCGGTGCTGCCCCCTCGTAGCCGACCGGTTCTAGTTTTCCTGTGACTGGGGTTCTTGGTTTTGCAGGAGTCTTGGGGCGCTTACACGAACTACGTACATGCCCTAGCTCGCCACAATTCCAGCATCTGATCTTTCTTGGCTTCTTGTCCATCATACTTTTTATTAAACTGACGAACTGGTCAAATCTGTCTTCGTCACCTTCTTCTTGGATGGTCCTGATTTTGTTATATCCTGAAGCCTTCGTTGCTGCTTCATATTCAAGAGCAGCTGTCAATGCGTCGACTAATGTTTTCGGATGGGCTAAACGAAGCGTCCTCTGCATATCGGGGTCACGTAAGCCATCAATAAAGGCCTGGATGCCCAGACATTCCATCATGTTCTCTGGTGCTGACGGATAAGCAAACCGAACTAGTCGGGCAATGTCCACTTCATATTCTTGAAGGGATTCATCACGTTTCTGCCTTCGGTTCTTCAGCTGGGATTGGTGCAAATGTTCTAGATGTTCATGACCGTACCGCATGTCCAACCTCTTCTTCAGCAGCTCGAAATTATCCGTTTCTTCCAGAGGTATCGTCTGAAGTATATCTAAGGCATCTCCCCGAAGCACGATAGTTAGGTTCACTGCTTTCTCCTTATCGGACCAATTATTCACTCTAGCGGCTGCTTCAAACTGTTTTACGTAATTGGTCCACGACATCTTTCCATCGAACGTTGGGGCCTTGACTCGGGTAAAACTGCCAATATCATCTGTCTTGGGTTGTGTTTCTGGCTTGCAGATCTCGATCTTCTTTTCTTCTGCTGAAGTGTCCTGTGTTCTTAAATCGGCAATCTTTGTCTCTAACTTCCTAATTTTCTCGTCCATCTGATTTTCCATCGTTGCCATCTTATTCTCCATGTCTGATTTTAGAGACGAAATTTTATTCTCGACTTCAGCAGCAATGTCATTTTTCAATGATAAAATATCTGCAGAAATATCATTCTTCATAGCAGAAATCTCGCTTTTCATTGTGGTAATCTTCTCGTCCATATTAGTAGAAATATTAGCAGAAATTGACGAGATTAAGGTGGAAGCCTCGTCATTGAATAAAAATGATTCTGGATCAAAGCCGTCTTTTTCCAGAGCCACTTTAAGTCTTTCTACTAATTCACTTTTCTTACCGGACGTTTCCAACTCACGATCTTCCAATTCTGCTCTTAACTCCGTCACTTTGAGATCAATCAGTCTCTTGGCCATTTTGATGTAGCTATTTATTTATATTATCCCACTTCTGACACCAATGTAATGTTTTTGTTATTTATTTGAACAATAAACGGGTGGGATAAATTTTAAACACTCGGTATTGCTACTTACTAATTTATTCAAACACTAACTCACTAACACTAATTTATATGTACTTAACTAGTCACTTAAATTTAATTTATATGCACACTAACTTATTAATTTATAACACTTTTATATTAACTTAATTACTGTTTAACTCACTATGGCAAATTATAAACTGAACTCATCCGCTGATCGGTCCTGCATTTATATCAAAAACTTTCTTTACTAGAACATTCGGGATGGGACATGCCTTTCGCGATATTTCTTAAAATGCCTTTCGAGAACATGTTTAAAAAGGACGGTCACAATAGATCCCAATAGACCTTCTCAGAATTCGGCGCGCTCGCCTTTTTCTTAACTCCGTTAACATAAGGATACAGGGCCGTACTTAGTATCTGCTTCGGTGTGCGAGTTCGTAACAGTATGTGCGGGAAAAAAATGGTTTTGTTTTCAATTTGTAGATTCCAATATTATGTATTTCATGTCGCAGAATCTAAAAAACATGCCAGCTTTTGATTTTGATATCTAGTTTTTCATTTTCATTAATTTTCTAGTTTTCTACTTCAAATAATTTATTTCATGAACAACTGACAAATTTTTTGGATTCCCTGTATTAAAAGTCCCCCTATGCAAAATTTCATGGAAATCAGATTCAATTTTTTTCATTTTTGATTCCATAGGGACACGTAGAAATGAGAATATTGCTATACAAATTTCAACTTTAATGTTTTATAACTCGGTTTGAAATATCGGTGGAAAATTGCCGTATTTTTTTATAACAGTATTATCGCCTCTCTTTCGATTTTTACCAATTTCAGTCTTTCCACTTAATAAACGTAGTTGTTACGAATTTATGTAGGGTAAATTCTCACAAAAGTTTATAGTGCAAATTTAACCTTATATAATTACTACAAATATTAAATGGAAGAAACTAAATATAATCAGTACATGAGATGCATCTTTCCTCTATCAAATGGTGTAAGAATGAAGACGACACCTTGCATAGTTTCAGAAATACTGATTTTTTTATGGAAGCATGTAAAAAAATTCCAAAAATTTTGCTTTCTGGGCCAAAAAATTAAAAATTTTGGAATTCAGTGAATGTATGAGGAAAATTATACAATAACATGTTTTTCGTGTCGTAGAATCTAAAAAATATGTCAGTTTTCGATTCTGATGTATAGTTTTCTGGTATATCCCATTTACTTAAAATTTCCTCAACTTTTCACCAGAGATAATTTTTTTTTCAAACAACTGACCAATTTTTTGAAATCCTCATATCAAAAAACCCATATTTAAAAATATCATCGGAATCGGAATCTAAAATTTTTTTTTCAAATTTCATTCCAAAAATTAAGATTTTGCATAAAAAAATTTCAACTTTGATGTTTTATAACTCGGTTTGTAATATCGGTGGGAAGTTGCTGTTTTTTTCTTATAATAGTATTGACATATCTCTTTCTATTTTTACCAATTTCAGTCTTTCCAATTCATAAACGTAGTTGTTACAAATTTTTATAGGGTGAATTTTCACAAAAATTTCTGTTGCAACTTTAACCCTGTATAATTCCTATAAATATAAAATAGAAGACAATAAATATAATCAGTAATTGGGATGCATCTTTGCTCTATCAAATGGTGTAAGAATAAAGAGGACACCTTGCATAGTTTCAGAAATATTGAATTTTTTATGGAAGCGTGTCAAAAATTTGTTTTCCAGGCCAAAAAATTAACAATTTTGGTATTCAGTGAATGTATGAAAAAAATTATACAATAATATTTTTTTCGTGTCGTAGAATCCAAAAAATATGTCAGTTTTAGATTTTGATGAATATTTTTCTGGAAAATCCCATTTACTTTAAATTTCCTCAACATTTCATCCGAGATAATTTTTTTCAAACAACTGACCATGACCTGAAATCCTTATATCAAAAAACCATATTTGAAAAATATCGGAATCGGAATCTAAATTTTTTTTCAAATTTCATTCCAAAGGTACCCTATTAAATTGAAATTTTGCATAAAAAATTTCAACTTTGATGTTTTGTAATTCGGTTCGTAATATCGGTGGAAAGTAGTTGCTTTTTTTATAATAGTATGCACGCCTCTCTTTCGATTTTCACCAATTTCAGTTCTTTTAATTTATAAGCGTAGCTACTACGATTTTTTTATGGACATTTTTTAGAAACATTTTTAGTCCGTCTTTAACCCTCTGTAATTCTTACAAATATGGAATGGACGAAACTAAATACGGTCAGTAATTAAGATGCATTTTTGTTCTATGGAATGGTATAAGAATTTAATCGATATCTTTTATAATTTCGGAATAACAGAAATTTATATGAAGGTATGTTGAAAAGTTTTCAAAAATTTCGAGGTCCTGGATAAAAATTTGAAACTTTTGATATACAGTAAATGTTTGGGAAAAATGATCTAATACCATGTAATTTGACACGAGGAATCCATGTTTGCTATTCATTTTTCGATATTCTCATTATTAATGAAATTAAGAAACATTTTCTGAAATTTGTTCAAGTAAACTTTTGAAAAAAAATGATAGATTCATCGTTACCGAAAACCTTTTCAATGTTATATACAGTTGAATTATTGGATCTTTACCCGTGCGTCATTAATATCTGATTACATAACCGACATAATTATTAAGTGGCATCTCTTTCTATTAATAGTGAAGAACAGAACAAAATAATCTGACATTTGTTGGTTATGTTATCAGATATTAATGACGCACGATAAGGATCCAATAATTCAACTGTATATTATTTGACTGACTTCTTCAACGGCTAATGCACAAGAAATAAACCATTATTGTAAAGATTCGGCAATTCTTGCCTTATTTAAATAAGTCTACTGTTATCATAATCAGCGATTTTGTCTATATCGTTGATTGTCGAAGCCTTTGCCGTTATGATCTTCACATTGTACCTGTCACGGTTTTGTAGTACATTGAAAGCCTTAAGGATAATCAAACAAACACGTTCATTCAGGATTGCATAAGCTTAAAATAACCTTAAAAATTTATTGTATAAGTATGATTGGTTGCCTAACTAACTAGTATTAAGTGTACTACTGGTTGTCTAACTAATATTATGTGTACTATTGGTTGCCTAACTAATATTAAGTGTATTACTGGTTATGTAACTATTAATTGTAGCCTAACTAACATTATTGTTTGGCTAATTAACATTAAGTGTACTATTTGTTGACTAACTAATATTAAATGTACTACTGATTGCCTAGCATAACAGTTAGACATCCGCAACACTCAATAGGATAGGCTTGATAGGGTAAAAGTAAGAATTTACAATTCAAAGTAATTAGTAAATAAAACTAGTTTCATTTAAAAATTGTTTACTTCAACGTCTGGATTATTAACAATAACAATATTAAACTAACGTATGATATATATGTTGATAATAAAAGCTTTTATATTATTTTTAAAATTGCACAAGGTATTAAATTGATTACTTACGCCTACATAATTATTGCATTTATTAAGTCAAATTAATGTCTATAATTGAAACATATTATTAGTAGAATAAATTACAGCGTTGCCAAATTTTAATTATTTCACAATTGAATTTAGTCCAAAAAATATTAAATAATTATAATAGACAATTATTAAATTTAATTTTTGTTCCACGTTCGATTTATCAAGATAATTTTTATTTCATCGGTTGTATGAACGACTAAACATAGTAGCTCTACCACATAATGACCATTGTGTAATTTGTCAGTTAGTGTTATGACCTAACGCCAAAAACTCGCTTTTTATCAACTTCCTTGTGATTTTCGTATCATACATAGCATTCTTCTTATTTATCAATGATTATACCAGCAGGTAAAAACATGTTTTTCTCCATATTTTGATTTGGTTTTCAAGTCATGTTATTTCATACAAATGTGCACAAGAGGGGAAAAATGGGGTGTGGAGCACCTCATTTTGATTCCTTTCTGATCCCATAAAGATCATTAAGTTTTAGGATGGTGAAAATAAGCTTTTACTGCCAAGAAAAATACTTGAATCCAAATGAAGGATGGAGCGCATGTTACTTCTGAGGAAATAGCTGTAGCTGCGCCAGGTTTGATGATAGGAACATGTAAGTCTTCTGTTCCCAATCTAGCCCTATGGAGTAAGATTATTGACAAAATTTGTAATTTTTCTCTATTTCCAAGATTGTAAAGTAATGGATTATGACAAAGACATCCCGGCCCAAACTGGAAATCTGGGAGAAAGATTCTATGTAGAATATTTGGTGGAAATAATAGAAACGGTTTATGGCAGATACGCACAAAGGCTGAGGTGTATAATTTTTTTAACATATCAAACATAATTTAGATAATTAAATCGCGACGCAGTGGGTCGAACATGTAGAAGGAATGGACGTCAAAATACTAGTAAGATGAATTTATTTACTCTGCTATTTACTGACGACCAAGTTGTTTTGGCTCATGTTGAAGACTATGCATGGGGTCTGGAAACTCATCTGCAAAAAACACAATATCTGGTGGTTGGAGAAGAAGGTCAAGATCTAAGAATAAATCAAGTAACAATAAAAAATCGGAAGAATATAGCAATCTTGGTGTGACGATTACTAGAGATGGAAAAGACCACAAAGACATCATAAGGAAGATTGCAATGGAGCGATCAATAACGAACAAAATAAATTCTGTATTGTGTGGAATAGAAACTTAAAAATACGACTAAATTTAGATTTACAGCTATGTGTACAAGAGATAAGTATCTTGGAAATCCTTTGAAGGAGACAACTTTTTGTACTATATAAAAAGAAACTTAGAATGTTCAACTCTTTTCGTACAACGCACTGCAACTTATGGGGTAGACATTTGGACCCTGGACAAAAACCTTACTAAAAAATAATTATCTTGGTACCGTCATATGCAAAGGTTAGAAGATGGGAGATTACCAAAAGGATGCTTTAATTGGATCCACAACAGAAGAAGAAAAATAAGTAGACTCAGAACCAGATGGGATCAGCAAAGCTATAAACAGAAGATACTTAGGGGAACTTAGGGGAGCACAATAGGGAAAATAGAAATATCGGTCAGTTTAGAATGCGGTAAATGGCCTCGAGAGCTGTAACAATATATATTATATCAAAGACCAATGCTATGTCCGATAGTCCAGTAAACAGGAAAGTAAGGAGGCGGGCAACGCAAAACCACCATCAGTTGCGGCAAACAGGGCACTGGCGGAACAAGTATAAATATATGAGTCAGAGTATTAAGACATTTGTTTACGGCGCAGAGGATGGTTACCTCAGAACTGGTCGAAGATAAAAATAGGAAAGTGTGCTCGCTTCGCCCGTCACCAAATGATCACTATGTACACCTTATAGGGAACCAGGCCGGTGTGCTGGATATTGCATCTGGAATTCATGACATGGTGCTGAATAATACTGAGCCGTTATTGAGACACAAGACATATGCAACATTCGTTTCAATTAGAGAGCAAAAGGATCCAATGTCAATACGGGACTCTATAAGCAGGACTCCGCTTAGGGAAAGAGCAAACTCTTTACCAGATCTAGATTCGGCAAATCTGGATACGTCTGTTATTAACGCAGCGGAAGATATAATATTTGAACAGCCAAATAAACGAAAACTTATGGAACAGTCTACCAAAACCAGCAAAGCTAAAAAAGAAATAAAGGAGTCAAGAGAAATTATTTAGAAATTTTATAACCAGATTAAGACACTAGATAGACTCATTAGGGACCCAAAGAAGGACATAAAAAAGGCTGTAGTTAAACTAACATTCAAAGTTGAAAAAATACAATGCAAATTATTCCAAGAGCAGATGAGATCTAGTGAAAGAGGTACAAATGAAGATGAAAATATTTACATGAAGAAATTAAATCACTTTGAGAGGCAATAAGGAACATAAAAGAAAAACAAGAAGAGAGAAATTCTGGAAACAGCACGCAGTGTGAACTGTAACACTTCGCGGCGATGGGACGTACGATACCTTCGAATCTGTACCAGCAAAAGTATGGGCAGATAAAAATCTTTCCAATGATACCTAAAAGGCCTAGCAAGATATGGGAATCTCCACCTGAGTATGAACTCGTCTTGCCCTATTCCAAAGATATTGTTGGAGTAAACAAACACGTAACGAGCGCTGTCAGTAAATATATGAAGGCATGGAGGGACTCAAAGGTCAAAAGGAACCTATAGGGGGTATAACTTATATGAGACATTCACTGGAATTTCCCGATTGCGTAGAAATATTCAGAAGAAAAAATAGAGAGAGAGGAAGACCGCGGAGAAAATGGTGGGAAGCAGTAAAGGAAGATCTAGATGATAAGAGGAACATAAATTGGAAAAACTTTGTAAAGAATAGGAAACAATGGAAGACATTAACACAACAGTGGTCCCCCTCTTCCTTTACATCCCTATAAAAAATTTTTATTGCAAAATCTTTGTTTTGAGCAAACCTCTTTAAATTTTAATAACTGAAAAATGGCAAATGCAATAATATAATCGACTACTATAATCATTCTTTGTTTTTGGTATTACAACATAGGCAATATTACAACGAAATGATCGATATGTATAAATTAATGAGCTATGAGGGTTATCTGAAACGTTTCCGATCTTAACATGAAGTTGGCATAAATACTCATTGAAATTTTAGCTATTTTGCATGGCTAGTTGTATTACTCGAGTAACACGTAGTGAACGGTTTTGACAAAAATGGTAAAACTTGAATACTCAGCTGTCATTAAATATTTGTTTGTGAAAGACAACACATCTACAGAGTTGGACGCTATATATAAAGTCTCTGTACCATAATTAACGATCTTGAAATTGTGGACAGTGGAATTCAAACGTGGTCTTGTACCAGATCGACTGATGATGTGTCTAAAAATGCCACAAAGTTCATCAAATGGTACTAGAAGACCGACGAATTAAGGTTAGAGAGATACCAGAGATTATAGGCATATCTAAAGAACGCGTTTGTCATATACTGACTAAAGAATTTGGTATGTTTAAGATATACACGCATTTGCTCACTTTAGGTCAAAAATGAATGAACATTTCTAAAGCTCTTTTGGTACGGCTTAATCGAAACTATGGGTCGATTTATAGCTGTAGATGAAACTCGGATATACCACTACACTCCTGAGAGAAAGAACAATTAAAGCAGTAGTTGCAAAGAGTGAACCTGCTCCGAAAAAGGCGAAAACGGTTCCGGAAGGTGATGGCGACTGTTTTTTTGGGACAGCCGCGGAATTTTGTTCATCAATTATCTTCAAAAAGGTACAAGAACAACGGTAGACTATTATGCATCATTATCTGATAAGCTAATGATACAAAATTGTAAAAAAAACTACTTGAAAAGGATAAAAGATGACTCGGAACCCAAGACGTTTTTATATTAAGACAACGCGCCTGCTCACACTTCAGCTATACTGCCATGGCTAAAATTGCACTTTGAAGTTGTTCACCATGTACTGTATTGTACAAATCTGGCTACTAGTGACTTCTCTTTCCTAGTTTAAAAATTAGACTAGGATAATAGATATTTCCATCAAAAGAGAAAGTGATAACTTGTTTTATAGATAAAGGCGGAACATATTGTTTGGAAGGGTCCAAAAAGTTAAGAGCATCGCTGCAAAAAATGTATTGACTTAAAAGGAGACTATGTTGAAAATAGCATTGAATTTTAAGTACAAATGCCCTTTTTTATTTGTTAGGTAAGAAACTTTTCAGACAAAGCCCGTATTTACCTAATAATTAATTTAATTGGAAAAAACTTGTCAATTTTTAGATTAAACCATATAGAGGATAAATGTTATGACAATATTTTCATTTTTTTTTAAATAACAACAAATACAAACAATATATATTCTAAGATGAAACGTTAACAAAAATTACCAGAATAATGTAAATATCGCAGTACATTCGGAATGCTTTCAACAGGAAAGAACTGGAATAAAATGCAGAAGTGGATTATTAATACTTTGGCATAGTAACTGAAAGTATCAAAACACAATATTTTGGATTAGACAAATAATTCAATATCGAAAACTGCAGAGAAAATATTTTCAAACTAAATAGACCCAACAAATGCTGTAAAATATTTTCACTAGATGACGCAATCTATCATTTACCAAATATATTCTAATTAAATTTAGTAAAAAATTAAAAATTACTGTTATTATTGCCATGAGAGGAGTCTAAACCGGTTTGTTTATATTACCAAACAAACATGTCAAATAACATTCTCTAGAACAATGGTTCGTAACCTTTTCTGAATTAGGAACCACTTTGTCTTTTTGTTGTTGGCACAGGCCTTGACGTACAAGACAAATAAACTGAATCAATCCAAAAATAAACTTAAAAATTTGAAACTGTTTGTGGACCATATTTTGGCTCATGCGGACCACCGATGGTCTGTAGACTACTGGTTAAGAACCACTGCTCTAGAAACTTCCAGAAATGACGATGTGTTTTATATAGTGTTAAATGACAGAAATTTAAAAAAAAAACTATGAAAGAAATTTTAAAAAAACGTTATATTGTACTATAACTTTTGTTTAAGTCATTTACAGGAAAAACACCGTAACTGAACTGATTTTCACAAACTTAAGTTAAACTACACATAAACTATAATTCTGGAAGCAGTTTGAAGTATTTATGTTGCTGAAATTGAGGCTAATATTAATCCCACTCTAAAATGATTAAAAATGTGCATAGCAAATGATGACGCACGACATTAAATGATAGATTGTGTCATATAGAGGAAAAACAGTATTTCTAATCCATCTCTGCCATAAATTTATTTTAGATAGCGTCAAATATGTGGATAGAAAGAAGCGGAAGATACAGTATAATTTTAAGATATCATTGGAAAGATTCGTTAATTAGAAAAATATTATCGCTTTATGATGAAACTAAATTAAGTGATTACTTCTAAATACGCTTTCGGTACCAAACCTTTGTTGTTTTTGCTATTTTGCCCCAAGTAATATTCAGAATTTTGAATTTCTTTCACGTATATCACCTGAAAATATAAATTTTAAATTAATTTCAAATTTTAATGAGATTTATTAAAAAAAGAGTCATAAAATACAGTAGTCACTTGATTGTCGAAGAATAAAGACGGTTTTACGTTCTCGAATTTAAAAGATAAACTAGTCCGGTAAAAATGTTAATAAATGCGGACACATATTTCTGTACAGAAATAAGTTTTTCACTCACCGGAAAAAAACTCGACCACACAAAATATTGCTGAAGTTCGTAGTCCAAGGACTTTCGTAATTTTTCATTGATTCCAATTGTTTCTACGTGAAACTGTAGATAAATTCTTTGGTATTAAAACAAACTCCTGAAAAGTTTCCCAAAAATGTTGATAGCTTATTTATATAGGGTGAAAAAAAAACCATGTATTTGTAGTCTTAACACCCTGTGGAACAGTTCAGGAAATTTGTAGAGTTTACGCTCAGTTTATTACAAAGACGCCATCTTTCAGTGTTTATTTCACCTTGATATCTTGATTTCTTTTGAAGATACACGTATTCAAATAAAAGCCTGGAATTTTATAAACACCGTAAGTTCGATTAAGGAACAAAAATAAAGGTGGCTTCTGTCAGAATAATTAAGTAGGCGTATATCAAACTATCGTAAATTAATATTCGAGGATAATATTCAATGTGTCAAAAAGGTTTTAAGTACTGAGAATGCGTGCAAAATTGTAACTTTAATTGAAGATGGTCGAAGTCAACGATACGTGTCTCGTGTCTTAGAGAAATACTCTGAACTACAGTACAATATGCTTGGAATCGTTATTTGGACACAGGGAATTGTAATAGGCGACATAGTTCCGGTAGAAGAAGAGCAACCACAGGTGTTGATAACTGGTTCATCATCCTCTCTACATTAAGAGATCAAAGAACAACTGCTCCTTTTCTGCAACATTGTTTAAGAAATGTACGTGGTGTTATTATAAGCGAAAGGACTGTTATAAGAAGACCTGGAAAACGCGGAATTTATTCACGTAGCTCCATAACTAAAGCCACGACATCAACAAGACCTGCTTACATTTGCAAAAACATACATCAATTAGAATTTAGAACAATGGGGTAATGTATTGTTCACTGATGAATCGAGGTTTTATTTGCGATCGCCTGATGGTCGAGAAAGGATATACAGATGGTGCAATGAGAGATTTTCCAACTGGACTATATCTGAACAAGCCCCATATCAAGGAGGTTCTGTTATGGTATAGGCTGGTATATCAAGAGCAGCACGTACCGAATTATTATGTATTGAAAACGGAGCTCTAAATGCTCAACGTTACATACAAAACGTTCTTCAGAAAACTATAGTTCCCTATGCTCCATATGTTGGAGATGACTTCATTTTAATGCACGACAATGCAAGACCGTATGCAGCAAATATTGTTAACTAATATTTGGATGAGGTTGATATCCAACGATTAGAATGGCCTGCATGTAGCCCGGATCTGAATCGGATTGAACATCTCTGGGATGAAATTCAAAGAAACATTCGTCGTCGTCCTATACTACCCGAAACACTTAACGAACTGCGTTTTGCGTTGCAAGCTGAATATGACGCAATTCCACAAGATTTGCTGTTGAATATTAAAACATTAAACACTAAATCTTTTCTCTAAAACAATTTCAAGCTTTTATTTGAATATGTGTATCTTCAAAAGAAATCAGATATCAAGGTGGAATAAAATCGAAAAGGAAGGTCTTTGAAATAAACTGAGCGTAAATTCTACAAATTTCCCGAACTGTTCCACAGGGTGTTAAGAAATTGAACTACAAATACATGGTTTTATTCACCCTGTATAAATAAGCTATCAACCTTTTTGGAAAACTTTTTTGGAGTTTGTTTTAATACCAAAGAATGTATCTACAATTTGGCGTAGAAACAAATGAAATCGATGAAAAATTACGAATGTTCGTGGACAATGAACTTCAACAAAATTTTAGGTGTCCGAATTTTTTGCCGGTGAGTGTATTTAATAGAAATGTGAATTTTTTGCGATAATTGTGAGGTGATAAAAATAATAAAAATAAGTATGTACCCATAGGGAAACCTCACTGGATTTGATAACAATGGGCAGCCAATTACAAGGTGATCCACAAATGCAAGGACCCATAAACAAAAATGAAACCTTCTCTAAAAGTCAGTCCCGTAAAACTGCTGATGTAATTGAATATGAAACGGATGATACTTATGTTTTCTTACAATTCTGTTAACACTAAATTGACTAATACCCGTTTCTCTAACAATTACCCTAGTGCTGGTGTTCGGATTTTCGGCTATGGAACCAAGAACTATAAATTCATTTTCTTGGTTTCCTGTGATATGATCATTCTTTGATATGTTTTAGAAGCGATGCCGCCCGTTTCTCTAAACTTTTCGAGCAATCTCCTTAGCACATTTTTATTTGGATGCCATTGATTGGCATAAACTCTAGAGGCCAATAAACAATTTTCATAGCATTCATCAACTATTAAAATCATGTCAATTTTTTTTGTGTAGAATAAACCATTGTAATTCCGTTAAAAAACAAAAATGGATAAATAGCATAGACTGAAGTGACTCACGAATTGAAAAAACCTATCACTGACTCACAGCAATTACTCTAAATGTTGATGTGTTTTTTATGAAATTTTTATAATAAAACTCAGCCTACTACACCTTTATAATAAATAAAAAAGCCCGAGAACCGTATAAGATTATGTTTTTATCTTAATTACATAAAAAATACTAATTATTGATATAGGGAACCCTTATATCGATTGAAAGAGAATCATTTACTGTATCAAATAAAGTACAATTTTTTTCATTAGCAACGTTACAAAAAGTTGCCCCAAAGCCTTCTTATTACCTTGTGCACTCTCTTGTTCTTTTATGTTAAACCATTTTTTCGTTATTAATTTTTTTTCAATACCCTGCATTTCGTAAAAAACTGAGATATATCGAAAAC
This sequence comes from Galeruca laticollis, assembly GCA_963921935.1. NCBI lineage: Eukaryota > Metazoa > Arthropoda > Insecta > Coleoptera > Chrysomelidae > Galeruca > Galeruca laticollis. The sequence goes on along the minus strand of OY998178.1, from coordinate 90,966,861 downwards.
CATAAAAGATAGATATAGGGAATCTTCATAAAATAGATATTGTTTTGTTACGTTTAATTTAGAAATTTTAAAAAATACGGTGTTCAATTTGGAAAAAAAACATAACTTTGATGAGCCACCGCTTTTTGAAAAATATTTTTAAAATGTAGCTCTTGAAGACTTACATGATATTGCAAAAAAAGTTTTGAATATATTTATCGTTTTGCCATAAAGCTCCGTGGCGCTCTTGTTGTCTCACCTTGTACAATGAATGTATAATCATTCCTTATAAAAAAGAATGTGTAAAATCTGATCTAATCTTATCCATATGAACTGATCCGCTAAAGTTTGCTTGTTTATTTCCAATAATTTTATATACATTTATACAATATTTGGCTAAACAAACAATTCATTTTCAATTCAACTCATTCTACTGACAGTTTTAAGAAAACTAAGTGTAATTAAACATTCAAGAGATGAATAGATTTCACATTACTTACCTCGTTAGCTCTAAGGCTCAATTCAGTGCTATCTTTAGCTATATACTCGTAGAGAGATTTTGCTTTCTTCATATTATCGTCCGGGATAGTGTTATTTTGAGTAGGGCTTACGGGAGGACTACTGGATAAACTACACAAAAATAATTAAAAACTAAAAAGTGATATAAAGTAAAATTGCGTGCCAAACATGTATATTAAATAAATGTGTAAAATTACGAATATATTTTACTGTTACTATACACTTTTATTAAATAGGTATCAGGATATATGTTTTAATTATTTACTAGTTATAATCACATCATTCTAGTGAAGTTTTGAAAAATATATGTGGTTTTATATATATACAGGGTGTTTTCAAATGACACTTACAACGTTTGCATGTAGATACCTCTCGTAAAATTGGACAAGATGATATAGGGATTGAGGGGTCCAACCCATTTACTTTTCGAAATACAGAGTGTTAAAGTTATGAAAAATATAATGTATTAATTTGATAACTTTAAAATTGATGAATATATTGATCTGACATTTGGCAGGTTGTTTTTAAATGTAAAAGGGCATATTTTGATGGAAAAACATGTTTCAATTCCCGATCCAGTGGTGTACTTTTTGGAAGAATATGTCACCGTTCCCCTTCCATTTTTTACGCCACTGGAATTTGAAGCTATTTTTATATAATTTTGTATTCCTCAATAGTTTTCACGTGAAAAACGTATAACGTTTACATATAAAAAAATTTGTAGTTTTCAAGATATTTAATGTTTTTATGAAGTCTGCAAGATCACTTTTTAATAAAAAAATATTTTTCTTGAATGTTTTTTAAAAACTATCAAACTACTAATGGTTAGAATATGTAACAGGAACTAATTTGTGAAACAGCAATGCATTTCAAACATTGAGAGAGGATTGTTGAAAATTATTTTCCAAACTTCTGATTTTATTAACAAAAGAATTAATGACAATAAAAAATAAGATAATTACAAAGTTAAATAATATCACATTCAAACATAATTTTTAACTAAGCAGCCAACAAATTACAAAAGGTGTTCAAAATTTTGCCCATTTACAATTTCTGTAACTGCATGGATTCTTGCTATCAGTGCCTCCTCCGTTTCTACTATTGTATCGTAGACTAGGGACTTCATGTAACCCCACAGAAAGAAATCGATTGGACTTAAATCCGGTGACCTCGTAGGCCACATATTGGGTCCACCTCGTCCTATCCAGTTATTTCCGTATTGCTGGGTTATAAGTTGTCTGGCCGCTAGAGAATAATGTACAGATGCCCCATCGTGCTGAACCATACATTGTCCATATATTCACCCTAATATTTAATGGTACAACGTCGTTTAATAAATCAGGCAGGGTTTCTCTCAAAAAATTGCAATAAATATTTCCATTGAATTTATTAGGTAATAAATATGGACCCACTATACAATGTCCAAGAATGACTGCTCACACGTTAACCGAGAATTTTTCCTGAAATCCACGTTGTCGAATAACATATGGAGTTTCGTCATCCCACACGTAGCTATTCCTTGAATTAAAAATTCCTCCACGTGTGAATTTGGCTTCATCAGTGAATAGAACAAATTCGGTAAAAATCCTATTTTCTAAATATTTTTGGGTGTACCAATTGGCAAACTCCACTCTTTGAGGACAATCTGTTGGTTTTAGGGCCTGAACTTGGGTATATTTATAGGGATACAACTGCTGTTCATTTAAAATAATCCACACAGTTGAGTTACTTACATTTAAAGATTTGCCATTGGTGCGAGTGCTTAAATCGGGTCTATTTTCAATACGATCTAGAACAGCCTCCTCTAATTGCACAGTTCGTACAGTTCGTTTTCTACCGCTACCTTGTAATTTTGAATTGAATTATCCAAATTCTCGCAATCTCCTGTCAATTTGAGAAAATGTTGTATGCCATGGAAATCTAGGTTGATTTGGATCTTTCTCTAAACAAGCGCTCGGACCGTCTACCATTTTGCTGGCTTCCCCGTATATTAGTTGCATATCAGCCATTTCTTCAAATGTATAATCCATCATAACAAAAAATGTGAAAGTTGCACAAACCAATTTAATTACAAATAATTCATTTTCGTTTTGACGTTAAACAAAATGACATTTACCATCTCATTATTGACATCCATGCAGTTACAGAAATTATTTCCGGCATTCACCAGTCTTTCCAAGGTATGAGATTTTCAATGAGAAAACGTTAGTTAAAAATTATGTTTGAATGGGGTATTATTTAACTTTGTAATTATCTTATTGTTATTAATTATTTTGTTAATAAAATCATAAGTTTGGAAAACAATTTGCAACAATCCTATCTCAATATTTTATATGCATTGTTGTTTTACAAATTAGTTCCTGTTACATATTCTAACCATTAGTAGTTTGATAGTTATTAAAAAACATTCAAGAAAAATATTTTTTTTATTAAGAAGTGATCTTGCAGACTTCATAAAAACATTAAATATCTTGAAAACTACAAATTTTTTGATATGTAAAGGTTATGCGTTTTTCACGTGAAAACTATTGAGGAATATAAAATCAAATAAAAATAGCTTCAAATGCCAGTGGCGTAAAAATGGGAGGGGAAAGGTGACATATTCTTCCAAATGTACACCACTGGATCAAGAATTGAAACATGTTTTTCCATCTAAATATGCCCTTTTACCTTCAAAAACAACCTGCCAAATGTCAGATCAATATATTCATCCATTTTAAAGTTATCAAATTAAAACATATTTTTCATAACTTTAACACCCTGTATTTCGAAAAGTAAACGGGTTGGACCCCTCAATCCCTATATCATCTTGTCCAATTTTACGAGAGGTATCTACATGCAAACGTTGTAAGTGTCATTTGAAAACACCCTGTATGAGTATTAGGCAATAAAACTATGTTTTGATGAATGGTGTAAGGACATTACAATAAATCTGGATGAATGGTACATATTTTGTATTTTATTGACCGTTAATGTCACTATATAACTTATATTTTATATAGAGGTTAAAGTGGAGTTTAAAATAATGTTTTAAACGAAATTAATTTTGTATAAAACCAGATCTATTATGTCAGATAACTAGTACTAAAAGCTTTCAATGCTGTAAAATATTCAATTATATTACAATTGAACTAAAAGATTTGTATTATAATCAATTATTCAGCTCAACTAGTTCAACAAAATAGTTAGTAAAAAAGTGAAATAAGCAATAAACAAAAATTAAACTGAACTGATATAATTATCATTGGAATAAGCTAAATTGACTGAAGTGTAAGTCTCATGAGTGTTTTCTGATTGTTTAGGAGTAAGTGTTTCGAGATCTTCACTGTTTAGTCGTAGCACAGGGCCGGGTTTTGACAAGCTGAAAAATTGTGCTGATTATTTTTAAGAAAGGGTGAAAACAAAATGTGTATGTATATAATTTGGAATGTACAAAAAAGAAGCTTGTAATAGAATAAGGAGTTCTGCTAGTTTCGTGAATCTAAACTACAGTTATATTCACATTTCACAAATATTATTATAGGACAAATACACCTATAATTTAAATATTTTTTATAATTAGAGCAGTCACATGAATATAGATTATAAATACTGTTTAATATATGAACATTAACATTGGTTGACTTGAGACCAACATAATGTCTGTTGCCGCTAGCCTCATGTCTAAACCAAGTACCACTGTACAACTGAGAAACGATTGTGGTTGGAGCAGTCAAGGTCATGTCAGCAAAAAATTATCTAACTGAAGATATGAGCTTTTTATGAGAAATCACATCATGGATGTCCGATTATCAACAATAAAGAACAGTGACCATTGACCAGGTTTACGTAGTAGTTTTCAAAATGTGCTTTTAAAATACCAAATATTTTCTTTTCATTATATTTATGCCAAGGGAATAAATGTTATAGTCGAAGTTTGAATTATTAATAATGCCATTCATCTCACTGGAATCTGGTACCTTTTTGACATCGAACATCATATCCTGTATACCATTACATAATTACCGTCCCCTACAATCAACAATAACCCTCCACAACTCCCTTCCCCCGTCATCAGAATATTGATGACGTCATGAGTGCCATGCCTTTTTAACATCAAACTTTATACCCTGTATTTAACTCTCCCCCCTCTCTCCATAGCCTCAGAACCAATAAAGCTTGATGACATCATGGGCGCCATGCCTTTTGAATATTGAACGTTATACCCAGCTAACAATGATCCTCCATAATCCACATCCCCGTTCTTCCCATGCCAATAACTACCATAATGCCCGCATAGCACATCCTCTCACACAATGACGCTAAAAATGGAGTGGTGAGGGATGGCCCAAGTTCTACAATCCTAATCTTATTTCTTAACTAGCAATACCTACGTACCCTATTGTGCACCTATGTATAATAAAAGAAGCAGCAATCGGTGCCTTTAAACTAGGCCAATCAGTAAAATTACCAGTAGGAAATCTAATCAGACGTGTAAAGATTTTGAAACACATTTACCCAGAAGACATGTCTAAACCAACATATACTTTGCTAAGTACCACTTTGGAAGGCAGTTTGAAATGGTCATAAACAATTACCAAATTTTCACAGAGAATGGACCCAGTGGGGTACACTGATAGATTCAAGATGGATGGAAAGGCTGAAATGGGCATGGCGGGGTCTAGTTTCAAGCTTTCAAAATCCCTTGGTAAAAACCCAACCATATATCAAACAAAAGTACATGCTATAGAAATTTGTGCCCAGGGGTGCCTCAAAAGGAACACCTGGAAGGTAGAAACCTATATACTATCAGATACACTTGCAAGTCTAAGTAGACTTGGGACTGTAAACAATCTCTAAGATAACTGGCAGTAAAGTGCCAAGTCACAGTGGCGTTGGATGCAATGAGGAAGCAGATATTCTTGTCAAAGAAGGAGTAAACACAGAATCCTTGGCCCGGAATCCTTCTGTGAACTTTCTGAGCCCACTTGAAAGAAGAGTTTTGATGCTGGGAAAGCAATCTAATGAAATATCACTGGAATAAAGTGCCAGAGCTAAGAAAAGCGAAAATGCTGGTCAGCTTTTAACCAAGGAAAGCTAAACAGTTTCTCGAGTTAGACAAGATAGATTTGAAATTGGTAATGGAACTCCTCACTGGACCCTGCTATCTGAGATATCACCTAAAAAAAAATGGGCAAATCAGAGAGTGAATGTTGTCGATATTGCAAGAACAATGCTGAAAATGCAGAACATTTGCTTTGCGAATGGCCAGCACTGATCCGGGGAGGAACCCTCCTAACGCCCTTTGATGTCAGGAACTTGACTTCCAGGAAACTAATAAACTTCACACAAAGTATCAGAATCCCAGGCCTCGATATTTGACATCAGGACAACATTTTGTGTTCCAACAGGACGGTGCCACGTACCACACTTCAAAAAAAGCACTAAAATGGATGGAAGACACACTACTTTTGGAATGGGGTTTTAGTAGTCCCGATTTATCTCCGATCAAAACATTGTGGCATGTGATAAAAAAAGTTGTGTTGCGGACACATCCTACCTAAATCCTTGAATTAAGGCAAATACTTCAGAAGATATGGGATTCGTTTACACCACAATTTTGTGAAAATTTAGTCAATACTATGCCACAAAGAATATCTGCAGTTATAAAAGATAAAGGTGTAAGCTTTAAAACTGGTTTTTTCATATGCTCTGTGTTTGTTCCCATTTTGTATATATTTATCGATTTTATGTATATATTTTGGTAAATAGAGTCTAATTACATAGTTAAAAAAAGTTCACGAAGTACTTTTATTTTGTCAACCTGGGACAAATTTCTAAAAAAAGGTGGGCCAACTGAAATGGGAACAGGGCTCATATATTTTTTAAATACAGGGTGTTTCCAAAGTAATCTGAAAGATTGCTGTGGACGATTCACTATTTAATTTTAAGATGAAAAGTTCCTATTAGTGTTTTTAAATGAAACTCAAGGTCTCTAGTTAATTCCACAATATAATACAAGTTATTGAAAATTCTAAAAAATTTGACAATTGTTTCGATAAATCATTATCATCGTCAGAATGACAGAAGTTACATTTCATTTTATGCCTACCTGATGTTTAGTATGTAGTTATTTTTGGCTAGACTAAGAAGTAACCTAACTTGTGATTGGCTTAATATATGTTTATAGAAAAAAGAAGAAGATGTGATATTACAAATATTGAAGCTTAGATATTATTAGCCCTATGGTGATATCCTGGATATCATTTTTCCAATTAAGATCAGTATAACTGTGCAATGATATAGAAAACCAGGAAAACTATATCTGCTGATCTTTACAATTATCACTTAAGAAGACAGTTTATTAGTGGAGAATTCCCTAGATTTAACTGTTCATTGACAACTTCATATTGTGGGTTTCTTAAATGTCTTCTAATTTCCAGTTCTTCAAGGAAATCCAGTTCTTGTTTCTTTTCACAAATATGCAGTACTTCTAGTTCTGTGTTAGGTGTCAATGAATGATTGGTGTCAAGTAGATGTTTTGCGTAGTGGGATTTATCTGGTTGTTTTAATCTGTATGCTCGTAAGTGCTCACTGTATCGTATTTCAAAATTCCTAAGGGTCTGACCCAAATAGACAGCATTACATTCTGGACATTTGAGTTTATATATACCTGACTTCTTTAATAGTGGTATTTTTGTTTTTACATTTAACAATTTTGTACTAACGTTACTTTCTGTTTTAAAAGAAATTGTTGTATTCGTTGCTGAAGATATTATCTTTGAAATATTATTAGAAATATTTCCTACATATGTGATGGTTTTATAAGTTTTAATTTCATCAGCTTGTTTAGGATATATTAGTTGTAATGCCACTTTTTCCTCTTTTTTACTAATTAGCTTATTTATCATATCTAATGGATAACCGTTAGATGTTGCTATTTGTCTAATTGTATTAATCTCTCTATCAAAATTATATTTGTTCATAGGAACTGAAAAGGCTCTATGTATCATTGAATTATATGCTGCTAGTCTGTGTGACACAGGGTGGTTAGAATTGAATGGAATTGTTACATCAGTTTGTGTTGGTTTTCGGTAAATTGAATAATCAAGTACATTATTAACTCTTTGAATTTTTAAATCAAGAAAATTGATTGAGCTATTTTCTTCAATTTCTAAAGTGAATTTAATTTTCGGGTGTAAATTATTGATGTGGTTGAAAAATACATCTAATTGTCGTTCACAATATGAAGTTGTCAATGAACAGTTAAATCTAGGGAATTCTCCACTAATAAACTGTCTTCTTAAGTGATAATTGTAAAGATCAGCAGATATAGTTTTCCTGGTTTTCTATATCATTGCACAGTTATACTGATCTTAATTGGAAAAATGATATCCAGGATATCACCATAGGGCTAATAATATCTAAGCTTCAATATTTGTAATATCACATCTTCTTTTTTCTATAAACATATATTAAGCCAATCACAAGTTAGGTTACTTCTTGGTCTAGCCAAAAATAACTACATACTAAACATCAGGTAGGCATAAAATGAAATGTAACTTCTGTCATTCTGACGATGATAATGATTTATCGAAACAATTGTCAAATTTTTTAGAATTTTCAATAACTTGTATTATATTGTGGAATTAACTAGAGACCTTGAGTTTCATTTAAAAACACTAATATGAGCATATTCCACGAAGTAAGGGTCGAGACAGTCAATTTCATGAAAAATTACTATAAACATGTTTGATTAGTCTTGTCATTAATGAGTTAATTGTTTTTAATGAACAGACGTTGACTGTATGTGAAATTTATTTTAATGCAGGATTAAATTAATAATTTAAAACTCACTTGCAAAAGACACTGTCTGAAGAAAATTTAATAAACGAGCTCTATCTGAAGAAAATTTAATAACCGAGCTCTATCTGAAGAAAATGTAATAACAGAGATTCATGAAACTCAAAGTAGGGTTAACAATATCATGCTCTATAATGTATTAGAGAACAATGATATAAGAGATGCTGAAAAAGTAAAGGAGATAGTTACTGAAATAACAAATGAAGAAATCAAAATAATAAAAACCTTACGAGTTGGAAATAAAAACAAAAATGGTGCTCGTCCCCTAAAGGTTATTCTCCAGAATTCAGATGAAGTAATGACAATTATGAGAAACAGGAAACGCATTAAAAAGGAATGGAAAGTCTTCATAGACTTAGATATGACAAGCATGCAGATGAAAAATATGAAGAAATTGAAAGCAGAATTAAATGAAAGACGAGCAGAAGGAGGTTTCATTAAATACATGCGCGGAATTCCTCAAATTTCATGCAAATCAAAAAATTAAATGATATTTCGAACTCTATTTCAGGGCATACAATCTAAAATACCAAAACTTTTAGATTCCCTTATCTCTTAAAAAGTTGTCTTGGGGCACACTATATATATAATTATTTCTCAACAACATGGTTTCAGATCTGGAAAATCTACGGCCTCCAATCTATTTTGTTATGAAAACTACATGCTGACAGCTTTGGAAAATAAACTTCAAGTTGATTCTATATATACGGATTTTACAAAAGCTTTCGACAGAGTTAATCAGGAAATGTTATTGTCAAAATTATTTGTGGTGGGTATAAGAGGGAGAGTATTTACTTGGCTACAGAATTATCTCTCGAACAGATTGCAATGTGTTAGATATGCTGGCTCCATTTCATCGGGAATAAATGTATCATCAGGTGCTCCGCTGGGATCACATCTTAGACCAATTTTATTCAATTTTTTTATTAATGATGTGGTGGAAATCGTGTCAGACAGCTGTCGATTGATATTTGCTGATGATCTCAAGATATTTAAGAAAATTAAAGATTTATATGACGCCATTATGTTACAGCATGATCTAAATAATTTAGTTAATTGGCGTGATATTAATATGCTGGAAATGAATCAAAACAAATGCTACCAAATTACTTTCTCAAGAAACTCCAACTTCCCCACTTTTAATTGCGGCATAAAAAATAAAAATCTTATTGTAACCAATGATATAAGAGATCTTGGTATTAGGTTCGATTCTAAATTGATATTTAAGATTTTTTAGACAGTGTGCCTTTAAATTGGGCATTCGGGTAAGTGATTTTTACATCAATGAGATGCTGACTCGTTTAAATCTTCAGTCCTTAAAAAATCGCAGAATTGAAATTGATTTGTGTTTTTTACACAAACTACTTAGTGGTCCCATTAATTGTCCTGACTTACTAGATCTAATAGAATTTAACGTATACAACAGAAGAACCCGCAACACTGAATTGTTTCATATTCCTTTTCCCCAGACAAACTATAGCAGGAATGAACCTATAACAAGACTGTTAAGAACTGCCAACAACTATCAACACAATCTCGATATTTTCGACTCAGCGTTGTCACAATTTAAAAGTCATGTCAGGGGCATTAACTTTACATAAGCATTCATCTTGATTTTGTTATAAAACTTTTGAGATGTGAATATCTTTACCTTGTACAACTTTTTAAACCTTATATTTTGTTTGATAGCTTTTAGGTATATTTATGTTATACTATATTTAATTATGAATGTTAAGAATAGTATTATATTATTATAAATTGGTTTATCCATTAAATAAATAAATAGAAGCAATCATATTGTGATAAACATACACAAAAAAGTAGTACATTTGAGAACAGATGTTCAAAATGTGTACCTCCAGCTCAAATACAAGCATCCGTACGACGTGTAATAGATCGCCGAATACGTACGAAAAGGCCTGGATTGTTGCAAATAACATTACAGCCTCGTATGACGCGATTTTGAAGGATCTTCTGCATTTAAGACAGGAGTTGTGTAAATAAGTGGCAACAACACGCAGTATGTTTACATGAAATTACCTAACCTTTCATGACATCAAAATATGTTGGTTATATATCATTAACAAAAGATTCGTGCATTTTTTTGTTAAAATACGACTTGGATAATATGTGATAAGCAATAAATATTATGTGATTTTTATCAGATTTATTTCGAAAAAAAAATTACCTTGTCAATTCTCGTTGCAGATCTGTCATAATAGTTGTACACTGGGAGTAAAATCTTGCCTGAGTTTCAACAAACTCGTATAAATATCTCAAATGAGCAGCATGAGAACTGCTTACGCCCTCTAGAAGAAGTTTGGTGATCTCAGTCTGTCTGTCGAACTCGGATTGGGCAATTCTCAATTCTCTTTCAGCCTAAATACAAAATAATAACAAATACATTTAACAGTATGAAACAAAAATAGTTTGATTGGGAACTGGAAGGATTTTCGATGAAAGTGTTCCAAAAGTTGTACAGTATGAACCAAAAAAATATTTTTACTGTGTCACAGAATTTCGAATGAAACATACGAAGTACTTATTAGTTTAATCTTTTATGTGAATTATGATCATTTGAGTATACAGTTCAAGAAAGGTTCTTAGGTCAGATGGAAGTTTAACATAAGCAACAATGTGTCAGCGAATCACCTCTTTTCTTTAACAGGATATCACAACATGTGAAAGAAGTATCATCATATTCTAGTATTTGTATTTTAACTAGAGCAATCTACGCTAAGACTTCAGATTGCCTATCTCTCCATGCCTTTCTTGACTGATAAAGATATGTGCCTTATGCATTTTCCTGTTGACTATAAGGCGATTCTCGTTTTATGTTAGAATTAAATGATTGAAATTTGGTGGTTTGAATGAGGAATAATTTATGGGTACTAGGGCTATTAACATGTAGATTAAAAATCAAGAGATAGGATAATTAAAAATAAAATAATTAAGGTTCTCTAGAAAATCGTTTTATTTGAAGCGTATGAATGACAAGCGGTCTACAGAGTGAGAAGTTTAAATAGGTATCGAGTTTGTTTTCGAATGATGAATGTTTGTAAATCAAATGAGTAGTCTGAAGATAAACCAAAAAGTGTAAATCGTAAAATGGTATTACCAGGGGTATCGAGAAATAGCAAAAAAATTGTTTATTGTAGTATTCGAAAATATCCAAACAATTACCAAGAAATAGGTGAGAATGGTTATAAAAAATTTTGAGGAACATTGATATATCACTTCAACAAAACATAAAGCACGTATACAATATTGTTGAATCCAAAAAAGAAGAATTTTTCGAAATAGTTATAGAATTTTATTATCAGAAGATCCTTTTATATTAAAATTATATTTTTATTAGAATTCGGTCTACCTACTTTAAGTTTACTATTTCAAAAGCATTTTTTAATTTGTACTGTATGTGTTTACACAAAGAATTCGTGTTTCTTTGAATACAAACATCAAAAGTAATCGTAACAATGCAAAAAACACAAACACCTATCGTTTCAACGATCTTTTCCACGTTGCCAAATTTCAATAATAGTAAAATTTTTAACCACTTTCAGACTGAAAGAATAAAAAAATTAACAGCATTACAAAAATTTTATATTACAATCTCACGTATTATCATAACTAAACGTTTCTTAAACTTTTCCTTATGTTACAACAAAGCGGTTATACAATAGTGTAATGTAATTGTGTGAGGCAGAGCAAGCGAGGTTGGTCGAGTATTTATTCTCCAAAAGATATTTATTCGTTTGATCTTTAGCTTAGGCTGCAAGGAGTCCTGCAGGAGTACCTTTAAGAGCAATAACATCCTGACATTCACAGATATATATCTCTACAAACTTCAGATCTACACTTTTATTAACAAAAACCTTCAGAAAAATAGTGACATACATGATCACGATACGAGATCTAAGAGTGATATTCACTGGAACAAATTTAATTGTTCCCGATTGAAGAAGTCGCCACTATGCCAGTGGTGAATTTTTTAATCGGTTACCAAATGATATTAAGCAAATAAACCATCTCAAAAAATGTAAAACTAGTCTTAAAAGGTTTCTAATATAATATTGTTTTTACTCGCTGGATGAATTTAGTGGGTGACGTAGCATCTCTCAATCCTAATTACTTACCTAATTTTTTGGATCTTTTAATATTTAAAATTTTAAAAACGTAACCTTTTATTTATTTTATTTGTTTCATATTCTTGTTTATACCAAATGATTGTTATACGCTGTTGCCTGTGTACATTTAAATTCTAATTCTAATTTTAATTGTTTTAACTATAGTTTTATACTGTATCTGACTTGTCTTATGTCATATGTATGATGGTAAAGACTAATAAATTATCTATCTATCAATAAATATAATTGTAGTTAGAAAGGGATTATCAAAAACAATAACCGGCAACACCACTGCCATACTTTAAATTTTAGGTTACAGTACAACAATCAATAAACATTTTATTTCACCTTATGATATCTTGTAAAAGAAAAGAGACAATGCACTTGTTTCTTTCTAATGTGTTGTTGCTTATGGCCCATGTTAAGCTTCCATGTGACCAAAGAATCTTCCACGCTCGGTATATGTAGGACAAACTAGGTAAGTTTTAGTTCACCTTCAATCCTGAAGATGATGACTTAATTATCGTCAGACAGTATAATTTTGAGTATTGGTGTAATGGTAGTAAACAGTGTTCTTAGTCTGACATGTAGTGTATTCTAATAGCATGTTGTCTTTAAAACAGTTCTAATACCTGTTCTAATGCTACTTCAGGAGAAATGCCATCCTTCTGCTGAATGCATGAAAATATTTCAAATAAATTAGTCTTTCATATACACCCTTAAAAGGTGTTAGTACTTTTATCGTTATTTAACCATTTTTTTAGACATAATAAAATATATTGTCGGGTTGCTGCAATAACAAGATAACCCCATTTTTATATATCAAATAATATAACTACATAAACAGGAGTGTGAACAAAGTCTAAACATGTGATAAAAACATAATAAAAATGAACACATCTGTGAAGCTAGCAGAACCATTTCAGCAGAATCAAATAAAACCTATTACGATTTTTAGTACTCATTTTGTACTAATTTGTACAACAAAAAATAATTTTGTACCTATTAGTGTTTTAAATGAAATTCACGGTTTCTAGTTAATTCCACAATATAATAAAAGTTATTGAAAATTCTAAAAAATTGACAATTGTTTCGATAAATCAATATCAATTTTAGGACTAATCTGTAACACAAAAATTTGAATTTGTGCCCCAAAAATTAGAATTAGTACCTCCTCAGTTTTTCTGAAAAACCCCTATTTAATGTGGGGGTGATAGTTTGAGCTCAAGCTAGCGCACCACCTTTTCAACATCAAATTTTAATAGCATACATTTAAACTATAAATTTAGGACTGATTTGTACAAAAAAATAGAATTTTTACCCACCTAGTTTTCCCTGTACAAGGCTTTTATAAAAACAAATAACAGCATGCCTTTAACTTTGAGTTTGGGACTAATTTGTATCCAAAAGCGATTTTTTATTATATTATTTTGTTTATAAAGTATTATAAATTAGACCACATGTTTTATTAATTTCCAAGTAAATCGTTAAAAAATTTGAAAGTATCAAAAGTAACTCAATATTATGAATTTTAGAATATAGGACTAATTTGTACCCACACAGTTTTGCCTAAAAACGATTTTTAATATAGTGTGTTCACCTCACAGCAGCCTTCCTAATGTTACTTCAAAATTGACCAAAATCTAGATAAACTGTTAAATGAAATGTTTCATGAAACCTTGTCACCTACCTATTTCCTAATCATTTTTGTTTTGATATTATGTATTGTTTTGCCTCTAATAATAAATATATTGTTATAATTACAATTAGAAATCCAATTTTTTGTCATAGATGCATACTCTTATTTTCAGTGAGGTCTTTTTGGAGTAATCCCGGCAATTCCTTGAGAAAAAAGTAAATTTTCTTTCCCTTCTGCAAGTGCGTAATAAGGCGCAAATAGTTCTAGGCAGTTAGAAGATAAGAATGGCATCTTAATCTGGTGTTATCACTTTTTTTGACTACTTGGTGAATTAGTAAAGATGATTGGATGAAAAAGTGAAAAACATTTTTTTGTTACACTGTAGCAAAAACCGAAAGGAGTCAGTGTGGCGATTTTTTTGTTTTTCAGATAAGAGGCGTCTGACGTCTGATCTACTGCTCCTATTGCTGATTGATGCCTTTATTTAATATTTCTTATTAATTTTTCTAGTGATTGGAAAAAGTTTAGCATGGATTTTTTGGAGTAATTAAGCAGTGCATAAAACGCCAAAAGGGCTTATTTTAATTTTTGGTAAGTACTTCAGGCTAAATCTGTGTTTAAAATATTTTGTGGTACAAATTAGTACAAATTCAGTTTTAATAGAATCTACTTTAATATTTCGTTTTTCAAGAAATTCTGAAAATATCCGAGGATAATGGGATTACTATTCAATTTATCAAAGCAGGGGTTGTTTAAGTGAGTTTACTTCAATATTTTGGAATGTTTTGCATGATACAAATTATTACACATTTAGTACTAATAGAATCGACTTAATATTTTGTTTTTCAGAAAATATTGGAAAGATCGGAGAAGAATGGGCTTGTTATTCAATTTATTGATCATAACATTGGTTCAAATTGCTAATAGTGTGTCTACTAAAACAAGACAAGAGGCATATAACTTATTTTTATTATACGAGTTGAGACCAATTTATATTACCGTATCTGCCAAAACCAGATAAATGACATTTGACTTATTTTTGCTGAACGAATTAATTTTGGTTGCTAATAGTTATTCTTTACAAACCTTATAAAAGGCAAATAACCTATTTTCGCCGAATGTATTTAATGGACATATTACAGTAGACTTTCGATTACCCAAATCTCTATTTTCCGATTGCTAGATTATCCGATTTGAGTAATGCCATGGTTAAAATCCGTATTAACTGAGCGACGCTGTATTATTCAAACATTAATACATTGGGTAATTACAGGGAACCCTAGAATTGCCTAAGCAACACCAACTAATAGACTTGATGGGTACAGAGGAAAACAAACAAATCCAGATTATCCGAGCTAGGGTGCAGCCCACGTTAGCTCAGATAATCAAGAGTTAGCTGTATTTTCTTTCAGAGGGTTTAGAATTAAATATCTCTCTTTAGTCTCATTTTGGGTAATATGTGGTACACTATCAAACTGCATTATAGTTGTTACTGTAGTGTGTACACAAGACGGGTTTGTGTACAGATACAAAAACAAGTAAAATAGAACAGGAATAGGAATATATAATAATAAGGGAAGTCAATTTAAAGTACCATCCAGAATTGCTGATGATTACAGTATTTGCTCTACAGAAATGCTCGCTATTGCAGTAACTGGTGAAAAGGATCTTACAAAAACAAATACTTTCAGAGTCATATAGTGCCATTCAGAAAATAAAACAAAGAGGAATATTGTTTGCAGCAGACTTCATACAACTAAAGGTCAAACAAACAATTTGGACTGCACATAAGGAGAATATTACAATTGAACTAGGATGGATTCCAAGCCATGCAGGCATCAGAGGTAATGAAATTCCTGATAAACTTGCCAGAGAAAGCCTAACAAAAGGTGACATCACATTCAAACTAGTAGAATATTATAGAAACATTTCCCAACATTCAAAATGGCATTAAGTTACTTTGGGAAGAGGAATGGAAAGAAATTAGTAGGAAAACAACTATTTAACCTAATGAATAAATTACTTTCTAAACCATGGTTCTATGAAATGAATCTGGACAGACAAAAAATATCCACAATTTGTAGAATGAGAATAGGACATTGCCGTATACAACAACGTCTAAACAAAATTGGAGTTAGTGAGTCCCCCTTATGTGAATGTGGAGAAATTGGTAATCTTCAACACATACTATTAGAATGCAATCATTAACAGACCTGTGCGAGATAAATTCTACTTCCAAATGCTTCAATGCTTAAAACCTTCACAATTTGTGCTAAAATTAGAGTGCATGCTTAGGAATCCTAGTGCTAGTAGTGCTTCAATAATCTGTAGATTCCTTAAAAGACTAGGATATAAAATCTAATAAAAATAACAATTATAATTTTAAATTTCAAGGCTGGGAAGAGTTCTGGTTGAGGGCCAGACATGTGAAAGCGTAACTCTTTACAGTGAATAAGGAAAAATAAGAGTGTTATCTGCGCAAATAATCCATAAGGATTGAACCCAAAAAAAGTTAAAGAAGAAGAACTATCTAACAAAAGAAATAGGAATGGAATACGCTAACATGGGCGTTTTAGTTTGTTTGCTAGTATTTATTATTTGTATATTTGATCTTTTTACTCCAGGTGTTCCCTGTGGCCCATACCTTTTTTTATAAGTGTTTTTGTTTAATACACAGTTTGGAGTTTTTATTTATTTTTCAATCCATTTCAAGTTTTTAAACTGATTTTTCTCAAATCTCTAAGAATGTGAGTTATCTTGCAATGCAATCAACAAATGAATCAACAAACTTTGTAATTTGGTAGAAAAATATTTAATTTTAATGTATTTCTGATTTTATTAATAACAATAATAAAGACTGCCATTAGAGATTTAAAAATGTAACTATTTTAAAACAATAAAACATAAAATTAAATTATTAAACACAATCCTTTTCTAATCATTTGATATTGCATAGATACTTATTTTAACAAAATATTTTCATTAGAACTCTTTCCAAAATCAATAAAGTCCATACATTGTATAAATTGACAAATGTAGTATGAGAAAAAATAAATTAAACTTACAGTGGGTTGTCCTAACATGCTCCTTGCTTTCCTGACTCTGTTTTTACAAGCATCCAAATCCAACCTATTAAAAAAATTGTTAAAATGGTAACAAATATAAAATAAAAATCAGACCTTTTGACTTCCAGTAAATTCTTTTCTTTAATGATAGTTTTCATTTCAGTCTCTAGAAATTTTCTTAATGGTTGAGTAAAACACATACCAGCAGAACCAATAAAATCTCTTTCCGTTTGTCCCAATTTCTGTTCCCATTGCCCTACAACAATAAAAAAGTACAAACGCACACAAAAATGAATAATAACCTTTTGGAACATGAAAAAGGGAATAGTTAAGTAGACTCCAGAATTATTTTATACTAACCTACTTTTATTAAAGAGCTCCCGTAAGCGGTACCAGGTCCCAAAACAGTACCAGCCTCCACCATATCCACTCCTAAATATTCTAAATTACTCAATCTCGAAGGTCTCTTCTTTTCGATTTTTTCGTAGATGTAGTCTTCAATCCTATTTCCAGGATTCGGTATTAAAACCGCTTCTGTATTTCTCACAATTCTCTCTGTAAAATTCTTTGTATTGTCTGCTCTGCTCCAAAGATTTTCAAAATAAGCATCCAGTTCTGTTTTCTCCGAAGTACCTAATTTCTCCTCTGTCATCTAAAAACATTTTCTGAAATAAAACAAAATATTTATGGATTAAGATGTTACCTGTATCGCCCTACTTAAAGCGGCACCAGCATCTTTCACCATTTTTTTAACATTGAAATCCATATTTTTTACTTGCTCTAATTTTTAAGTTCTCTTTAATCCTTAAAACTTTTATTGATCTTTTGACAAATTGAAAACATAAACTATTGTTTTTATGTAAATGCTATGCGTCATATGTCAGAATATGCCAGTCCATCCAGATTGTCACTTGTCAACTGATTTCTGTGCTTCTGGTGCGTTCGTCTATTCCAAATGTGCGCTCTTTGTACTGCGGCTTGGAATCAGATCATAAAATGTTTTCCACATTCCGTTTTGAAAAATGTGCGTCTTGTAATCGCGCCCATCTGATATTCGGGCGTATACGCTATTTATAGTTGTCCCGTTCATTTTTCAAAATAGCGCTAGGTTCACTAGAGGTCCATCTGACGTCAGCTCAAAATGTGTACTACGTGCGAAAAAATGAACGTAGCTTGTTTAACGTCTTTGACACATGGTGCGTTCCACTACGCTCACGCTCACAGCCGGATTTTTCTTTTACCACTTGCTTACGAGCAGTCATATACTTGAATGGATCATGGCACATTTTAAGGTAATGTAAAATTTGGAAAACTATCAGATGGGTCGTTGTGAGCTCTACGTAAGGATAATAATACACTTTTAGCTTGTCATAAGCTTTTATACGTATCCGTATCCTCATTGGAGTTACGTAGACGTAAAAATAAGTTGTCAAGGAACCCTTTTTAGCAGATAACGTATCATTTCGTGGTAAAACCAGGATTACCAAAGCACTATTCTTTGGCAAAAGTAAAAAAATAAAACTAAAAATGAACTTTGGTGTTATAATCAAACCAAACCAACAACGAAGAAGGCCTGTAAATATCACTAGCACAGAATACTGATTTTGGTCGGCATACGGATACGTTTACGTATACGTAGAAGGGACGTAGAAATCTATTCAACGCATCGTATCGGCTGAGCTGTAACGGGTCTACACACCCGCAGTTTGATACGAATACGGATACGTGAGAGATTTAAAACCAGCTAAAAGTACATAATGACGTCATTAATAGCATTTTCTCCGCGACCGCAGCGATAGTGGTAGTCATGTGGAACGGCAAAGGGAATATATCGAGCGTCTAGTTGAACCCGCCCTTAAGCCCGCTATTTTTGTAAAAAAAATACAGTCACGTTCATGTTTATCGAATCCAAATAATCAGAATATGGTACAATGAATAAGATTCCATGCATAATCGAAGCGAAATGAATTAGCGCATAATGAATAGAATGTAATGAGTTGATTTCGTATTAACCACAAACCGGATGTATGGTTTGTGGAATTAACGAATAGCAAGTAGCCAACTTAAGCGCTTTAAATATTCTTGTAGTCATTTCGCATGAGGACTCTGGTCCTTGTGGTTGCGGCGAAATCGAAACTAATGACGTCATTATGTTCAGTCAAAAAGTTGGTTTGAGCACGGGATGATTACATCGCAGAGAACAAGTACGGAATTGACATCTAAAGTAACTATAGTGAATAGTCAACAAGCGTTCACAACCGGCGTTATATATTCTATTTTCACAACTGTCAAAATATATCCCTGTAGCCATTCCACAAGACGACCACGATCATGGTGGTCGCGGAAAAGTAACTAACGTCGTCATTATTTTCGCTTACGTAGTTATTTTGTGGAGTGGTTCGTTCGTTTAAATGTGATTTGTGGTTTAAATGAGTGCATCACGAGGAACTAAACTGACATAGTTAAAGTTGACATAATTTAGGCACTCATTCAATTGGGTGGGAACCACTTAAATTTTTAGCGCCTAAATAGGGTAAGTTCCACTGAAAGCCCACAACGCCCATGAGCGAGACTGCTGAAATACCCGTTCCACTTACGTAAAAAGACCACGGACATTGGAGGCGAGTTATAAATGGAATGCACATTTGAGCGGGGTGAGTTCATAATATATGGCGGCTTTTTGAATACGTGCAGCTTGTGTGTATAATAATGAATAAAATAATTTTTAGTGCAGTTTAAAATAAAAATTTCACATAGACCAAGGTAAAATTTAATTTATCAGGGATTCCCATGAATTTATGGTTGCGTTTTTCACAAAACGAATGAGACAATCGCCATATTTGAATTGCCGCCGCGTTTTGATGAAAGCTCACTCTCAGACCCACCAATTTTTTTGGGCGAAGTGGGCGAGATGCGGTCGCAAACAGTGACGTCATCTATGGCGTTGAAAAACCGGTTGTGTTGACCACGGTCCTTAAGTGGAACGATAAAGGGTGCGGTCCACTTATAGCCGACAACGCCCACGACCGCTAAAATACCCGTTCCAGTTACGTAAAAAGACTACGGTCGTTGTAGGCGAAAGTTGTAAGTGGAATGCACATTTGAGCGGTGTAGGCTCACAATATGGCGGTTTGATGATAACGTATAGTTTGTGTCTATAATAATAATAAATTTTTTGGTGCAGTTTGTAGTAAATATTTCGCATATATCGGGGTAAAATTTAATTTATCACGGATTCCCGTGAATTAATGGTTGCGATTTTGACAAAACGAATAAGAGACTATTGTCATATTTGAATTGCCGCCACGTTTTGATGAAAGCCAACTCAGACCCACCAATATCTCCAGGTGCGTTCTTTTTGACTGAGATCTCAGTTAATCTCAGCTCACATCAGTAATGTAAGCGTTCTTTTTGTTTTACTCACTTTAAGTGAGCTGAGATTTTTCCTCTCCCTTCACCGATGCTGAATGTGTTGTAAGGGGGTATCAGTTGGAATTGAGTCGGAAATAAAGTGTAGGGGATGAAGAAATATTTGATTTGCTTGGTTTATATGTAGTTTTAACCATTGACATATAAATAATAAATACACATAATCTATTTTTCTTTTGTTACAAATTATAGATACATTAATTAACATTATTAGATGCTGATACGAATCTGTCGTATAGTTTAAATCTATAGACAGATCGCGTGCTTCAATTGAGATGTCATTCTTTTTGGTGCTTACTCACATCACCTTAACTGAGGTGATCTGATATCTCAGTCAAAAAGAACGCACCAAATCGTATGGGCGAAATGAGCGAGACACAGTCGCAGTGACGTCATCAATGACGTTGAACGACCGCTTGCGACGACCACGGGCCTTAAGTGCAACAATAATGTGGGTGTTGCGATCGTTGTGGGCTTTAAGCGGAACGGACCCATAATCTTTGGGCTTAGGTTATTCATTTTAGTGGCGGGAAGGGAACAGCCCCGGATATTTTATCCGTATTGTCGGCGATTAGATTAGTGAACTAAAGGCTCAGGGAAATCCCAGAAAACCGGTCAAACCGACGCCTGGTGGCTTCACCGTGGTTGGAATGTATAACGCAAAATTTATTGGAAACATAGTTTATTGCTTTTCAGAAATGTAGCGACAACGCTATTTGTGACTAAATATCGAGGTTTAAAATTGGAATCTAGGGATCGAGAGCGAAGAAAAATTTTTCTGTTAAGGCAAGTGGAGATACTAGGGACAAGGAGGTCAGAAGTACCTCTAAAATATGACTTCTACATCAACAAAGCAGTTGTTATCCGTAAAAGGAAGGAATTGCGTTCATGATAGTCGTGGAAATGGTTTTGACAGGGATTTTAGTATCCATGGAAAGATTATAGGGATTTTTGAAATTTATAGTGGTTTCTTGATGAACATATTACATATAAAAGAATTTCAAAAAAAACACTAGAATTAAAACGTGAATTTAACATATATATATTTCAATAAAAAAATAACGAATGGAAAGTAATAAAATTGGGTAAATCTAAAATATTTTATTCAAAATGAAGTTTTATATTTCTTCATTTCAACCATAATTAGATGTATATTAACTAATTGCGATCGTCCAGGCGGTGTTAGTAACTTATGAAACCTGTGATAATATTGAACTAATTGTGTGAGAGCCAATTGAAGTAAACTGGATCCTGTAACGAGATTCGGGAACGATATTAAAACTTCTCTATTAAGATCCTCTAACGATTTCTTCCAGTTATTCGTAAAACTCTGTACAATGTCAACTGATTTAGGTTCCAAAGCTTTAAGTTCTTTCAATTTGGAATTCTCAGAATAATGTTCACACTCTTTGACGTACTGAATCATTTCTCCAAAATGTGGGAATAAAATTTGTTCAGCGTATTCTCCGCTTCGAGCAGCTAGTCTCGATTTGAAAATTTCAGCCTCCTTCGAATTATCCCTTGTCCTCTCCATAATAATATTTAAAATCATATCGTAGTTGTTGATTAGAAAGATTAGTTGATCTTTACGATCCGTGAACGCCCCTGCCATTCTGAGTATAAACATTTCCACTTCTTCTTGGAGTTCTGCTAGAAGTTTGCTTACTAGTTCATTGGGAAAATTTTCACTTATACTTACTAATGCCGCACTGTATTCGGCATATCTTCTGGCAATCTGAAAACAAATCAATTGTTACAAACTAAAATGGAATTTTTCTATAAAAAATCATAACATTGTGAAGAAGTCTATAAATCATAAAAATTGATGCACACGCTTAGATAATGTAGTATATTATGATCTAAGGGTAGGGGAGGTAAATCCAAACTGCTTTAATTCTGCTCAAAGCAGTCTGATGTAAATCTGTTTGATCGAAATATGTTGACGGACGAGAAATATTAATCTGTGATATTGTGAAGTTATGTCACAGTTTATATCTTAGAAGCAGTTAGATCACACTGTTTATTTCCTGTTCCAATTTATTATCACTCACATCCACTCCTGAGAAACAAATTCAAGATGCGATGAAAATTTGTAATTTATTACGCACAGTGGAAAAATTAGAGATCAAAGGTGCCGACGAGTAAGTCAACTGTTTCTATAAGTTATAAACTGTGATTATGTCGTAATACCTTAGTGTTTTTTTAAACAAACATAACCATTAATACTAATACAGATGGAAGATCACTTATTAATTAAACGTATAATAATAAATATGAGAAATATTTAAATAACTTACATAGTGTGGTCCTAATTCAAGATTGAATTTTGTGACGTCACAGTCTCTAATACTCTTGATATTGAGCTGAACAATAAATTCAAATCTCGGGAGAAGTATACCCTCCAAAATGTCCCAATGTTTATCTAACGCTGGTACGCATCTTTTGTGGCACATTATTTTATACCTCAGTACCAAATGAAAGCACAAAAATATCGCTATCGAATCATAGCAACACGAAATGTACGTTTTTAGATTTTTCTACAAAAAAAAATAATCAAGTTGATTAGGGATATAATAATTTTACCCTCCTATCTTAATCAACGATTTTGGATTATGAAAAATGTTCATTTTCAATTGGTTAAAATTAATTAATGATTATGGAAATTATTTTGGACAATAAATATATGTTTGCATAAAAAATATTACAGTATAAACAATAATGTTATAAATTAATTCAATTACCTGAAGTAGAGTGAGAGTTTTTTCCATAATCTTGTAAAATAAATCTAGTGCCGCTTGATTTTTCACCATAAAATATTCGCTAATAAAAAGATATTCCCTACAAGCATTGTCCACTAAAGCATACTGTACACTTCTAAATAAAGCCTCAAAAGGAAACTATAACAAAAATACTGACTATTAAATATGGTTTAAGAATATATTTTCTTGATTTTCTATTTTAATACATAACATGTTTTTTCCAGACATATTTTCGGCTTACAAAATGTATATCAAAATCATTATACAGGTTTATTATTCTTATAATGCAAGTTTCATTCACTGAATTTACTACTCTAATAAAAAAATTAGAAAACGAATTAAAGGATATAACAATTCAAATCTGTAAACTAATTCAAAATAATCTTTATCAGCCTTTCAATATCCACTCCTGGATATAGGCATCTACTCTTATTTTTCATTCTTTTCTATCTCTAGGTATTTGATACCAGTTACAACTAGGGAAATGCAAAACTAGCTAAATATTGATACTAGGTATTGAACAAGGAGTAATCATTGAAAAACAAAAAAAATAAACGGTTTTAAAGACTAAAACTAACTTTTCCGCATCTGTGGCACTGAACAATGTTCTATCATAAAATTGTTACTTGTATACACTTCGGGGGATGTATAGTGCTAACAAACTGAAATTTCTTCAAAAATAACCAAAAATTTAGTATATCTGGATTTATAGGACCCACTGTACTCGCTCTAGTCAACTGAAAATCAATTGGGTACATCTGTGAGACATCTTGAACAATATTCAATCATAAAATTGATCAATTGTATACTCTCTGGAGGCTGTATCGTGCTAACAAACTGAAATTTTTCCAAAAATGACAAAAATTTGGTACTACAAGTACCATAGCACCCGTTGTACTGGCTTTAGAGAGCTGAATTTCAATAGGGTTCATCTTTGAGACGCTCTGAATAATATCCAATCATAAAATTGGTCACTTGTATATACTCCGGAGGCTGTATCGTGCTAACAAACTGAAACTTCTCCAAAAATGACAAAAATATCGTACTTGAAGTACTGTAGCACCTGTTGTATTAGCTCTGGTGAGCTGAAAATCAATAGGGTTCATCAGTGAGATATCCTGAATAATATTCAATCATAAAATTGGGAACTTGTTGAACTCCGGAGGCTGTATCGTGCTAACAAACTGAAATTTCTCAAAAAATTATAAAAATATCGTACTTCAAGTACCATAGCACCCGTTGTACTGGCTCTGGTGAGCTGGAAATCAATAGGGTTCATCTGTGACATGTCCTTAACAATATTCAATCATAAAATTGGTGACTTATTGCAGTCCGAAGGCTGTATCGTGCTAACAAGATATGTAAGGAAAAGTAGCCGACGACAACGACGGCATACACACAGGATTTTATTTCTAAAAACCGTTTTTTCGTGTTGTTGTTGATGGAAAACGTAAAAATAACTAAAAAAAAAATTCAAAATTCCAACTTTTTTGGGGTAAACTAATACTTTTCTCGCATATATATAGGTTGGGCGGAAAAGTAATATATTGCATTAAATAAATACAAATTGTTTAAATGTTCCATTCTAATTTAGAGCAGTTTCCTAAAAAAATTAGTTTGGAGACCCTGTTTCTAAGTAGCCTAGGTATTTCTATCCGAGCTGGGTAACTACTGGAGATTTTTTGTGGTAAAAGATTGCCACCCTCAGGAGCTCCTCGGATTTCCTTGGATCTCCTCAGATTCATGCTTCAAAAAGAGAACCAGAGTAACATGGCAGCATAATTAGGACACCGTCGGCACATCCTTACACTAAATACAGCACTTGGTAGGTCATCCTCAACGAACTAGTTTCGCAAGTCTCTCAAGACAATATTTAGCTGTGGTAAGAAGAATCAGAATAGGTCATTCAAGACTTTCCCATGGATACCTAATGTTTACTACATCTAGAACTATTTGTTACAGCTGTAATTTCATACTAACTGTGAAACACATTTTGACTGAGCATCACAAATATTATAACATCCAAAGACAACAGTTTCAGCTTAAACTTGGCTTCAAAGACATTCTAAATAACTCAGATCAGACTTAGCTACCTACTTCAGTTCCTCAAAGATGTGCAACTTTACCATAAACTGTAGAACAATTGTGTTATTATTAACACCTACTCATATTGAATTAATGAACTGTAATATGTAATATATTGTAACCGTTCCTGAGCAAATGACCATAGTTGCAGAGCACATTAAATTGAAATAAAAAAATATTATGTTGATCTTGCCGTTAGTATACCAGATTTGGTTTGTTTTATTTGGGGGTCTTCATTCCTCAGTCTCTCCTATCCGGTATGGCAATCCAAAAGTGCCAACTGAAGATGAACACAGGAGTTATTTTATCTCATCTCAAACAAAGAGTTTACCTCATGATCATTCTCTGTTTTCCAGGACATGGCTCTTTGGTATGCTATAATTGGACCCATGCCTTGTTTGAGTCTTTACTTTTCCCTGTATGTAGATATGTAAAGGTGGCAGATTTAGCAACACCTCTAGGGCTGCAGTTGAGGTTGTTTTCATGACCCCCACTTTGATGTTGTTTGATTGCTATGGTTTGAATGACCTTTGTCCCCCAGGCAACCGTAGCTATAGGTTCATCTTTGGATCGAGTCTCCAGCTTTTTACACAAAACCTCCCAAAGGCAATTTTAGCCTTTTGAATCACCTTGTTGAGATATAGACCCTGGTTAACTTTTAGTCAAAAGTACTGTTTTGAGAAGGGGATTTCCTTATTGTTAAGCTTAGAGCATCTAAGCCCTCTCAGTGCTCTTTTTCTTGTGAAAGGGACAATAACGGTTTAATATTTATTTATGAGAAGTACTCGTCTTAAGCGCAACATCCGAATACATGCATAGGCCTATTTTCAGTGTAAAATTAAAATTATAAATAATGGAGATATAGTTTTGGGAGGTAGAGCTTTTTTATTGGAACATTACTCCTCTTCAAGAATCTTTTTTTACATTTCTCAATTGTTCATATTTTTTAAAATATTCGCAAAAAACTAAATACCTTTTCTTTTACATATTTATTTGCTTATAACTTCTGCAATTTTGTATTTGCTGAAAAACGGCTTCTACGAGTTTTATCTTTATTTTTCACAGTTGTCAACTTGTGATCTAGACTATACCCCTAAGGGCAACCAAAACTGTGTAAACCTAACATATCTCTTCGATAAAACAGATGGTTAGTTAGTATTCAAACTCCTCTTACCTCACTGTCTATTTATATGAGAAATATTTTAAAAATATTCAATGCAAAAATAACAATATTTTGATAATTGAGTCAAAATGTCAAAAAAACACATTACTCTTTAATATGAACCGAAAATCAAGAAAAAATATATAAAAAGGTGAAAAAATTTAAGGAACACTATATATATATATATATATATATATATATATATATATATATATATATATATATATACATATATATATATAAAATTAAATTTAAACAAATTTAAACTTACTTTGTTTTTAGTTTCTGCATGTGGTACAATAATAGGAGCTTCCAGTTGTTGTGCTAATACATCTCCTCTATTACCAATAGAAAATACTGTAGTTTTATGTTTAAACGATTTATTAAATAAACCCCTTGTTGCGGTGTCTTCAATACCCATTAGATCGTCAGCTGTGATATTCTCTTCGTATTGCAACTTCATTATTCTACTATCGTACGATTTAAAATATGAGTAATAAATTCTACTCATGGTATCTATATATTCATTTGCAATTTCTTCGGCGATGTTCCTTTCATTAGAAAGTAAAAACTCGTAATGTCCTTTATTTTTAAGTAAATTATTTTGTGGTATTTGATAATTTGTCATTGGTTTTCTAAATTTTGAAATTTGCTCCATTAGGTAAACTCTTATTTTTGACATTGCTTTAATCCTGAGTTTTTCTAATATTTCCCTCACGTCCAAACATGATTTTGTATCTTTGAAACTTTGTTCTTTAATGAAACTAATTTTGTGATTTAAAATTTGCAATTGTATCAGAAATTCTTTATCTGTGACATTAAGATCCATTATTCCCATAATCAAAGTTTCTGGGACTTTGATATCATCAATGAATTGGCTCAATTGACCTCTAATGGCTTGACGGTTTGTCAATTCTTGACTCATCGAAATTGATTTTTTTTGTAATGTTAATATTTCTGAACTTATACTACCAAGATCATTTTGAAAATCTAAAAGCATATTTTCCATTCTTTCCAATATTTGATCACAAGCAGATATCTGATTGTGTAAACTTGCTATATTCTCACTTTCTTTCATATATACCTGCACAAAATAATAATATTTCTAGAAACGTGAGAATAAAACGATGATGCAATTCGTTGTACAATCTTGGTTGGTCCAACCGTTTGATTTTGATTTGATTTAGTGATCAAATCAAGATTCAGCTTGTCAAGGATAAACTCAAAATCCTCATTTATAATGGATATAATAAAACAATTAAATTTATAAATAATAAAACTACAGATATAATGTATTTTAATGCTCAAAGTATTGAACTTAGTGAAACCAAAACACCATCAGATATTGAAGATACTGAAATTAAACTCAATAATTATAATTATGTGAGATGCAATTCAAACAGTAGACACACGGAAGGTGTTATGTTGTGTAGAAGAAGTGACTATGATTTTTCTCAATGCGCTTTAGTTGGTAACTTTAATAAAACCTCTTGTCAGATTCATTTTATTGTAAGAAAATGAAAAGTATTTTACCGCCATATGGAATTGAACAATGTGTAAGTGAACCAACTCGTATTACAGACAGCAGTTCAACATTAGTTGATTATGTTTTAAGTAATGAAGATCATTTGAGGGTCGTTGTCCATGATTGTCCAAAAATAACTGACCATTCTATAATATCAGTAAATGTATACAATATTGTTAAACCATACAATAACATTAAAAAATTTAGGAATCTTAATATTAGAAATTTGGGGAATATTAAATCAGAATTAATGATGCAAAACTTCATTTTGGACACAGTTGATACTGATTTTATTTATCAAGAAACTTGTTATTGATTATATTTCACTTGCCATTTTAAATTACATCTTCCGTGGTTTGATTATGAGGTTTATGATGAAATCAATTACGGGATAGGGCATATAGAGGGTTCAAAACAAGTTCAGGTTCAAATAATGATAAACAAATAAGGTATCAGAATTTCAAGATACTCAGACATAGTGTGGTAAATCTCTTTAAGCAAAAAAAAGAACAGTATTATATTGATAAGATCGGCAGGTTCAAAAATAATTCCAGAGTAAAGAATAGCGAATAATAATAATCAAAGAAATTCTATCAAATATTAGTTTTGTAACTGCTGATAGGCAAACAATATTGAAAGACAGTATAGAGATAGCAGGAAAGTTTCAATGAATATTTTATTGGAAGTATTCAGGATGTCCTCTAGGCTCTAGGGTATGGATAATACTAAATCTTGGAGTAATTCAAACAATAACCTATACTTGAAGTTTGATAAATTTGAGTTATTTTCTAAGTAGTATTTATGCAAAATAATTGGTAGTTTGATCAATAAGTTTTCTCTATATGATACATTGAACTGTAAAATGTTGAAGAAAGTATTTGAAACTATTGGCCATGTAATTCTGAATTTTATAAATACGTCTCTAACTACAAGTAAAATTCCACAAACTCTAAAGATCAGTTCCATTGTACCCATTCAAAAAGTAACACATACTGCCAAAGCAGAAGAATTCTGACCAATAAATACTTTACCTCCAATGGAGAAATATCTAGAAACAACTGTTTATTGAACAATTACTGAATCACATTTCAAGAAATTCAATATTAATGAATAATCAATCAAGGTTTAAAAAAACATTCTTGTGAATATCAACATTGCAACTTACCTTAGGCTATATTAGAACTCAACTGGACAATAATAAATATGTTGTTCAGGGTGCACGTTTCCCAATTTTAGTCTGAGGATTGCCATCTTTGCCTCTGCCATAACAAAAACTTCCAGAGGATGAGGGTCTATAAGAGCTTCCATTAATGACGTCCCTATACTGTTCATTGCCCCGGTAATACCAAGGAGATCTTGTCTTTGGATTGTAGTTAATTTATTCTCTACTGAGGACACTTCTGTCCTTCTCGACCAGACTATCGATCCATATGTGATTGTTGGCCTAATCACAATTGTGTAAAGTCAGTGTACTACCACCTCAGATCATCTCTGCATGCCCCACAATAGTATCACAGAGGTATCTACCCAAGAGAGAAGCTGCGCTGAGCTCAGTTCTTAACTTGATTTCATACATTTTACATATGTTTTAGTAATTGCTTTAGTATTCTAATAATATGGCAAAAATAAAGTTTCTAAAAAGTTACTTCGAGATATCAAAATTATATTTCACGTCCGTGGGCAAAACTATTTACGATCGATTGTACAACAAATTGCATCGTCTGTGGTCTGTTTTAGGCTAGTAATTAGAAATTATACAATCCTATCAGTTATTCAAGATACCTCGTTTAACAAGGAACTTATCCTTCTTTAAAAAACATCGTACAAAAGAATACAAACCTTAATCGACTGATATTCTGTACTTTTTAGTTCATTTTCAATTTCCCTGGAATAATGTCGTAAATCTGTGAATGTATTTAAAATATCTTGAACTACTTTGTCGCTACTTGTAATTCCTTCGGTACTACCAGCAACTTGAATGTATTTATTATTTGGTGGAGTCATTTTTTTAAATTATTTGGAAACTACTAAGGGATTTTAATAAAATTGTGATAACGACAAAAACAAATGATTGATGAATGACATTTTTGACATACGTCACGGTACATTTGATCTAAACGCTGTTAATAGTTCGAATGGAATTTATTCATATTATAGAATTTTCGTCAGAGACCAAAAATATTTCTAAAGATTTTTGGTAGCGTAATAAGACTTCTGTTAAATTTAAATATAACAAAAAGTTTGTTCAAATATCTGTAAAAAATAATTGGTAGACAATTCGTTCTTTAGTAGTTCATAAAACTTCACACTGAATGACAGAAGATTTATGTTGGTGAAACTGATATCACCAATATTCCTTTAGTTCCTTTTCTGTGAAAGTCAGTTCGTCAAAATGGTAAGTTTTCAAGAAAATTTATACAATCCTTTAAATTTATAGTAATCTTTATGTGAAAATATGTATTGGAATAAAAAAGATTAAATATATATTCAATAAAAACTATATATAATGGTATTTAACAATTATATTGAAGAATATTGTAAACATTCAATAACAAATATTTTTTTAGTCTTTGGTGATACCAGAGAAGTTCCAACACATTCTTCGTATCCTCGGTACGAACATTGATGGTAAAAGAAAGGTGCAATTCGCCCTTACAGCTATTAAGGGAGTTGGTAGACGTTACGCCAATATTGTCCTTAAAAAAGCTGATGTAAATTTGGACAAACGTGCAGGGGAATGTTCCGATGAAGAAGTGGAAAAAATTATAACAATCATGTCTAACCCTCGTCAGTACAAAATTCCCGATTGGTTTTTGAATAGGCAGAAAGATATTATTGATGGTAAATACAGTCAGGTAAGTCCTTTATATTTCATTACAACTTTACTAGATTAAAATTGAATTTTTGAGTTTAAAACATTCAAAAAATACTGGCATATAATTAGAAAACTGCTTATAGGTTAGTAAACTAATGTTAATTTCATAAGGAAGTTGTGATGATGTTACTATTTTGCAATTTACTGCTCATTACAACATTAATTTCCTTCACTTCTAATTTTCTATAATTATAATACTATTTTCATTTGTGTACAGCTTTTAATGCTTATTTGTTGTTTCTATATGTGTTTAACCACCCAGTGTAGTGACAATAGAACATCTCTCTGTGGACAGTCCCTTCCCACCTTTGCTTCTACTGTGTCCTCTTTCAGAGTGGATCTAATGTCCCTATTAGGCTGGCCTCTTTCCAGATGCATGTCAGTGTGTTCATTAGTGATGTAGGAACGTTGTTGAATGCCCCTTCTGTATCCAGGAGCACGTCAGTGCCACTTCTTTGTCATCAATTTATTTTGTCTGTTACGATCATTCAATGCAAAGTCTTTAGAAAGGTTGTCTATTAGTTGGTTTTATTTATGTTATTTGTAAAGTTTATATGTTTTTTTTTTGCTTTTAGAGGTTGATTTTGGTAATGACAGAAATTAGATAGGTTCTTGGATTTGAGTGGTACAATTGGTAATGGTTGCTTTAATTCTTGTTTTACCACTCGTCTTTATTGGCAATGTACAAATACATTTTACCAGAGTATTCTTATATTTTGCTATAATATGCTACATTTAAAGGTACTTTTAGATGGTCATATCAGTTCTCAATTTAGTTGCGACTTCATTTGTGGAAACGCTGTATTTTAGACGATCAGTTTGAATTCTCCATTTTTCGTCATTCCGGCTCCACTTTTATAGGACTCCTTAACTTTGTTCACTATTTATCAGTGTTTTCACTATTTCTGCAGTCTCATTTTCATCCAGATTGTAGTTTTTCAACAAAATGTTATAAACAGCATCTATTTTACAACTGGATTATTTTTGTTTCATAAGCATTGATGTTGTTCAATAAATTCTATCAGAAGCTCGTGTTTAGACATGATGATATTTACTAGTTTTGTTGACAAATCTTCTGAGAATAATGAGACCTGAAGAGACAAGATTATTTACACATTATTTTAAATTAACATAAACTTTTGGTAAATCCTTTAAGCTACAACTTCATGTCAGTTTCATTGTTTTGTGTTTACAGATACATATAACTGAGAACTTATATGGCCATTTAAAAGGACCTTTAAACATTCAAAAAGATGCATCCATTGTTTTCATATGGTTGTATTCTCAGTACCCTGTAAATAGAACCATGCCATTTTTTATTCTTGATTCTCATTTTACAGTATTGCAGGTGCTCTAGTTTGTAAATTACTTGATTGTTATTGTTGGATTCTAAATCCACAGAGAAAGTCAAAACCTAATGAAAAATTTCTGGGTTAATCGTCGAATATGTATGTGGATTTTTCATTTTTTAAGCTGGTTCAGGTTTTAACCCAGTCTTTGAGGAATTTTTCTGTATTTTTGTAGGTAGGGACAGGTAAAAGAAATGACATATTATGAAACAACAAAACCCATCACTTTTTACTACCAAATCTAAGGTTTTCATTACGGTGGGACAAATTCAAATTGTATGGGAAACATGCCAAATAAATTATAGACTGACAAAATAAAGTATGTTTATTAAGTTAAAGCAGAAAATACAAACACAAAAATTTATTTATTTAAAGATTCCCTTAGATATGTTAACTTCGCAGCCCTTTGAAAGTCCAGTCGGTCAAATATGTTTGAATGTACTGCTACAAATGCAGAAAATATTCTTTCAATTCCCGGTATCATTAGTTGCTTGATAATTATTTCACTTCCTTCACTCATGTCTATAATCGCAAATGCAGACAGGTTAAGCAATGTCTCTTTGGCCAGTATGATAAGAGGTAAAATTTATATTAGGGCGGTGTCCAAGTGATGATTTTAACAGTATGTTGCTTGTCCGAGGTTTGATGTGGAAAGGGGAGAATTTTTAGGTTTTTGTGGTATTTATGTGAAAGATGTTTAGGGGCCATCCATAAAGTACGTCACACGTTAATGGGGAGGGAGGGTATCAACGAAGTGTGACATCGTGTGACAAGGGGCATGGGGGGGGTCAATACTTTTGTGACGTCACATGTTAAAATGTGTTTTTTATCTTTAATTAATATAATTAATCGTTTATTATTTTCTAACTAGTCGTTTGTTTTTTCGGTTTTATAAAATGTTGGACTTTATGTTGATTTTATTAGAGTATTATTTAATAAAAATAAGTAAAAAATGAAAATAGCTGTTTTTTCTCTCGATTATTTTTAAATACATACATAAATTTAAAAAATGTGCGACGTCACATCAGGAGGGGGGGGTTATAAAAATGTGACAACCTGTGACAAGGACGGGGGGAGGGGTTCAAAAGTCCTAAAATTCGTGTGACGTACTTTATGGATGGCCCCTTAGAGGAGGAAAAGCACCCATTAATTTCTGACGGAGAACTTTGTGGGTGTTGTCTGATGATATAAGGTTGCCACGTGAATAGTATATGATTAAGGGGTTACATAATTTATTGCAAGGTATTTTCACAGGTAGGATTTTAAATCTAAACACCTAATGTTCATTATCTTCCTCACTATGCATTATTTTTCTTTCGTCTCAGCTTTTATATATTCTAAAGATTGACTGGTAAGCCTTTGATTATAATTTTCAATAGAAATCAGCAGTTAAAGGGTGGTGTTAATTGTATATAATGAATTCATTTTTCGATCATTTATAATTTAGTTTGAGCATTGCTTTATAGTCACCAATTAAATAGGGAGTAATTTCGGTCCTTAGGAGTATGATCAATTGTTATGCATTTTTACGTAGATCGGAATCAGATAAAATAAAACAACGTGCTTCGTTCACGAGGGCACAACAACGACCATTTTCTTTTATTCAGACAGAAATAGATGGCGTATCCAAATAAGTGGGAGTTTTGAACTAATTTTCAACATCAATATCTTCAGGATTTGAATTAAACTTAATTTTCTTTTGTGTCTTTTTTTTTTGAAGAAGCAGATTTGTTTGTCGTTTATATTTGGATAGTGTTCAGTAATTTTCCAAAGATGTTTTGATGTATTTTATTCATTGCATTAACCATTATTATTCGACAAGGGAAACAGGTGATAATTTTTAGTCAAGTTTGAGGTAGTGCTTATGAATTTTGATATGTATTTGATTGTGTGGAAGTGGTCTAGTTCAAACTGATATATTGGCAAAGTATTTATTTGCTGCTTTTGTGTACTAAATTAGAAGAATTTCTAATGAAAGGAGAGTGTTTAAGCCCATTGCTATTTATTTTGGTCATGGGTGCGTTCGTAAAAATAGTTCAAGATAACGAAAACAACTAGATACAAAAATTTAGAACCAGTAATTGTAAATTGCAGAAATTAGTAAATATGGAATTTAAAGGTTAAGAGAATGAAAATAAGCATAAACAAGATGAAAATTGTGACAATAAATAAAGAAATAAAAGAAAAGATCATTTTCTCGAAAGAGTATCGGCATATGCAAAATTAGATGCAGGATTAACAAACAGTTTTATAAATTAACAATATTATACTAAACAATAAATAAAATGATCTTTAGCCACAAACATGTGTAGATATTAAAACAAAAAAATAGAATACATAATGTAATAACTATTCATATAATAATATACCCAATAAAGAATTGGGAAATTTAGAGAAAAAGCACAAAATTAAAATAGAAACAATTGAAATGGAATATTTGAGAAAGATAGAAGGAAAAACGCAATGGGACATAATCAGAAACAAACGCACAAGGGAACATGACGGGGCAAACATCAGTAATTAATGAAATAAAAAAGAAACAGATAAATTAGTATAGACATATAATGAGGATGAGCAAAAAATAATTGCTAGGAAAATTATGGAGGTGGGTAAACCAAGGAAAAAGCAAAGGGGAAGACGATGGATTGACGAGATAGGGAAAATAAGAGACGAAATAAGGGAGATACTTTGGAGGATGTGAAAAAACTTGCCATAGACAAAAATGCATGAAAGAAATGGATGGAAGAAGACACAAAATCAAAATTCAATGCCTGAAAAGGTATAAGTATGAGCCAAGAAGAAAAAGAATTGTACTAAATCCTTAAAATAGGAGCTGATTTGCTATTTGGTTTTTACAAGAGCGTTATTTTGAATTGAGCTGTATTTGAGGTCATATTTATTGGAAGTGATGAACTATAGCGACTTATTGTTAGCTCATCCTCCAAAAAGTAATGATAAAGTTCGATTTTTATCTTATCATTTAGTTTAAGGAATAGGAAACATTATTTATTTTTTCATACCTAATGATTATATTGAGAAATTTCTAGGGTATTTTTTTGTACATTTTCAAATAGCACAATTAAACGGCTGCTTTTATTCTCCTATATAAAAACTGCTGGTAGCTTGTGCAAAATTAAAGTAAATCTTTGAACCTTTCAGAAAGATTAACTCGACTCTGCGGATCGGTCACTTCTTATGTGATATCTGAGAAGCAATTCAGGTTATTTCTGAAGAAATATAAAGATTTGCGACAACGTATCAAGTTATTTTACTAAATTTTACTATCGGGTTAAAATCGGAGTTTTTTAACGTGAACGTATTTGCTTGCAGTTGACTTCTTCAAGTCTTGACTCAAAACTTCGTGAGGATTTGGAAAGGATGAAGAAAATTCGTGCCCATAGAGGTATGAGACACTACTGGGGTCTTAGAGTAAGAGGTCAACACACTAAAACTACAGGACGTCGGGGACGTACTGTTGGTGTGTCCAAGAAGAAGTAGGCTCATATTTTTTAAGAATAAAAATAATTTTTTCCAAATAGTTTATTTTTTGCAATCCTTACCATTTATTGATGGGTTATAATTAATGACACTGGGAAAACAGTTACAAAGCCTACACAGAACACATGAGGCTTAATAACCTCAGCAGTGATAGAAACATTCCTGGGTGTCAATTTTTCTTATAGATCCTAAAATGGCATTGGATATTTGATTCTAAAATTTCGGTGTATTGGGGGAGCAAATATCCCTCTTTTTAGCATATGCTTTTAATTATTTAAAATAGTGTAGTTGGCAGTAAGAAGAATATGGACAGTTTTTGTATTTTGTGCTAGTTTAGGGATCAATAAATGTTGAAAAAAAAATCAATTTGGTTGATTAAGATTAATTTGGTTTTGATAAATCAAATTGTGAATTTACTGCCATTGAACACATGAAAAATCGATTTTAGAACAGAAAAATTGTATCCTACTTGTTAGTACATAACCTCACTCCACTTTTGTTCTACAAACTTTGACGTCATTTGATAAACCATGACAGTTCTAAGTGTTTTAGCGGGGAAATTCAAAATGTATAATGAAGTATGATAATACTAATTTTTCATTAAAATCTTATTATTTTGGGGAAAATCGTCAACCTATTTGATCAAAAAAATATTCTGTATTGTTGATTCTGTGATTGGTATCGTGTGGAGCTTCATTTACAAAAATTCATATTTTCAAAAAATCGTATATTACAAGTAAAATGTACAAACTAATCTATTACTTAAATAATTTAAAATATTGATAAAAGTATAATCTATTATATATGACAATGTATTCTAAATATATACAACTTATTTTGGTAATCATTTTTTTATAATTTCGGTCGATTATATGGTGTACAGAATATCACATATTTTCACCTACAATTAGTTCCCAAAAACTATCGAATACTACAAGAAAATGGTAGGTATATTAAATAATTGGACAACATCTTATAGCTTATGAAGTCTGCTTGTACCATTATATTTAATACTCCTAGACTCCATTTTACGAAAGAAAAAGGTACCTGAAGTTGCAGTCCTATGCGCGAACTTATCAAAACCAATCAACATATAAGTAAAAACCAAATAAAGTTGCATTTACGTCACCAAGGGCGTATTTCTATCGCATGTGTGGCTACATTTCTAACGAAAAGTGCATATACTTTAATTTGTTAATTAATCGGTTCTAAATATAACCCAATCAATAAAAAAACTTTTGTACCAAAATAATGTATAAGCAATATAGCTTTATTGGGTTTAGACGTCCCTCGATGTAAACATTTGTGTTAAAATTTTCATAAAGAAGCCTCTAATTATTGACGGTAAAATAGTCACTGCCAGAAATAATGTCATGTTGCCGCGTTGTTTATGACTTTTCTACTCGTGTATTGTCATCGATTTTTGAGGTTATAGTTACGTGTTTTATAAAATTTTCTTGTGGGACATATTTATAATCAAAACTGTTTTTGTTTTCAAAACAAGAATTTGAATCTGCCTAGTTTCATTTCACAATATGTTGATTTGTTTAATGTTAGTTTTTGTCTTTGATAATACTTTCATTATTAAACATATTTTATTTTATTACTTGTATTTTTATTATATTTATTAATTAAAAGATTTGGTAAGTCAGTAATAACCTTACCACTTTTATTCTAGAATTCCTTACTTTGTGAAATCTATTCATAAATTTAATTAACAAAAAACGTAAATGAAAAAACTCCACACTATATTAAACGAAAACTATCAAACTATCGATAATTTTGTAGTTTTCATTTATAATAT
This sequence comes from Galeruca laticollis, assembly GCA_963921935.1. Lineage (NCBI taxonomy): Eukaryota > Metazoa > Arthropoda > Insecta > Coleoptera > Chrysomelidae > Galeruca > Galeruca laticollis. The sequence goes on along the minus strand of OY998178.1, from coordinate 90,929,204 downwards.
TGTGAAATTTTCTACATTTACGTTTTTTGTTGACTTCAGTTATTTTCTGTTAATTTCCATATTTCATGAACACTCTGACAACACTACAAATGTTCACAATGATGACGTAAACGCAACTTTATTTGGTTTTTACTATATATCTTCGTTTTACTCTATTGGTCGTTACTAAGCGACGTAGATAAACAAGACGGAATTTGGTTTCTGCGATTGTCAATGTTCCAACTTCAGGTGGACTTTTCCCTCGTGAATTGGAGTCTACCCAACGGTGCAGACCACAGAAAGTTTTGTTCTGTGGTGCAGATACGCGCTCTTAGCACTTAGAACATAAAAATGTGTTTTAATGTTCTAAGACTTAGCTGAAACGTTCGTTGCGAAGAAAATTGTTCATTTTTCGCCTGAAAAATTTAGTACGTCAAGATATACGACATCGTGAAGGAAAGAGGCGCGTCGGTCGATAAGCGGATTTACTTCGGACCAATTAGGAGTCTTCACGTTTCGCCTTAATGCATGGTGACAGGCGGTGTGAGGATTCAAATATATGATGCTTCTTCTCTCATATTGTCTTGCCTCATTATTTATTAAACCAAAAAGCTCAAAAAACTTTTCCTCTGTCATATATAAATATTTTAAAAACTTCTTTTAACTCTGTTTAAGGTCATTAAACAAATGATGTAATTCACCGAAAGTGTCTTATTGTGTAAGTCAGCATTTTTTCTTGTTTTTTTCGTCTTCTTCCATAGATGCAATTAAACTTTATACAAAGAGATCCTCTTTTGACGAACTACTCACCGTGCCTGACTAGACAACGTACCGCATTCAAATGCCGAAATAAATAAATTCAAGACGTGTGGCGCCGCTTCATCCCAGTGCGCGGACATCAGCTATATGACGTTTCGGCTAAGTGCGCGTGAACCTTCATTCTCCGTCATCACAGAACAAAAAACAATTCGTGTTCCGTGCTGTCATTTAAACATGTAATGCTATGTGCTTACTCGAGAATGGACTACACTTCTACTACTGTTGCAACGCTTGCGCACAATGGATCGAGTATGAATAAGTGAAATAGAAAAAAGAGGTTCCTATCTCTGTTAGTAGGTAACACTTCCACTTACGGGAACTATTATACCAATATAGGAGTATTAAATATATGCATTACTCCAACAAATCTTTTGTTCTATGACAGACCGAACTATGAAAAACCATAAATGTAATTCGTTGGAAATTTCATTCAAAGTAGAGTGTCAATAGCGTGAATGACACCGTTCGTGGCGGGAATGTTCTGTGTCGTTAAAAGATTGTTGTTCACCTTCACTTTCCCTATAACAAAAACATATTTATAATATATGAACAATTGATAGACTAGATTTAATAATATTTTTCAGAAATTTGTAACTAATAGAGTAGGTGACTATTTTCGGAAACTGGAAAACATGTAAAAAGTAGTAAAAGTCCATAATTTAAGTTTATAAAGAAGAAGAGAAATTGTGACAGTTTGCCATATAAAAAGTGATAAGTGATATAATTTAAATTACAAATTAAAAGTTTAATATAAAATCAAGTTTAAAATGAAGCTACAATGTTTTGTATGTGCTTTACATTTAAACAAATGGCTTAGTGATAATATATGACGATTTTATCAAATTATCCTGTATCAGTGAGATGGTTTTAACAGAATAAAATTTATGAAGAAAGGTATGTACAAATCATTTCACAAAAAATAAAGGTTATACAAGAGAGTTCAGTACCTGATTGTTTGCTGAAGGTAAGTTGTCGATCTTGTAATAGACTATCTTTAATTTGGTAGTACCTCATACCATTCGTATAAAGAGTACCTGATAATACGTGTCTAAGAACCAGTTCCCTTGCTAAAACTTTATCCGTTACTAATTTGCTTAGATCTTCGGTGGACAAAGCAGCAAACGCCTTTTCCGTTGGTGCGATCAAAGTGAATATTTTTGAACCTAAAACAAAATGCACACTCTTACTCTATCAATAATTCGTAATTAGTATCTATGACTTGTAAGTGTTGAAAATATATCTCCTTACTCTGAAGCATTTCATTGAGTCCAGAAGCAAAAATTGCCCTTAATAAACTGGTGAACCGCCTTTCTCGGTCGGATTGCAGGGTTTGAACGATATCTCCAACGGGTAAAGGAAACATAACTTTGTCAATAGCATGTGCAACACCTTGGGGTACTTCAATATCTTGGTTTTCTTCTGATACCTTGGCTCCGTTTATAGTCGTGATCTAAAATAAAAGAAATATGAAGGGTGTAACTTTAACTTTGGTGGTTTCAAAAAACTCTTATTTATTGTGTCTTCTACATTTTATACAGCAGGGGCTCCTAAACTATTTTCCTCATTGACCACATTCAAAATTTTACTGGTCTCAGTGAACCCCTTGCTGCTACATTTCCACCCTATTCCCAAAACTCTTCCAAAAAAGTGAATCTTTTTTTATGCCAATGTAAATCCTCGTCGAGTTTCCCGTAGACCCCTGCGAGTGATCCTGGACCACTTTGGGAATCACTGTTATACAAGGTATTTTATCAATTTAGTCATGTAAATTAGTAGATTAAATCCGAGGAGGTAACATCTTCCCGCAATACTGTCACAAAATGTCTGCAATCACCTGCAATTCCTTTAATTGCCATGGCAATCTCAGTTGCAGTCCCACTATCACTTTTGCAATCTCACAATCGCGTTTGCAATCTTACAATCGCTTTAAAACAATCCTGCAATCACCTTCGCAGTTCAGTAATCGCTGTTGCAATTCCAGTACCTATTTAATATAAAATAAATGTGTAAGGTTGGAATTCTCGTCGAACTAATTGTATAATCAAAAGTGCGGGAAACTCGGTGTCAGTTACATCTGTCACATTTTATCAATTTTATAAAACTGGCGGTAACTATCCTTGTGGTTGTTTTTTAACTGACTTCAGAAATTAGTCGTAAATTTTTTATGTATGTATGTTCTGCTATCATTTTTTTTTTCTTATAAAGGGGATGTGGTATGTGTGGTCCCATTTAAATTTGAAAAAAAAACAAGGGTAGGAAAATAGGGGATGAGTAGCTCCGTGCAATTTTTTTAGAGCCATACACAAAAATTTTGTACAGTTATAAAGAGAATCGAAATTAATTTAAAAAAATTATATTCGTGTATGATCTTGAACTGTCAAACAGCTTATGGCCATATCTCGGTAACGGGAGAGGGGGTAATGCATTTGAAATCTGGTTTCTTTGTTATATAATTTGTTGACTTCTATACTGCCTGATGTCATAAGTAATGTGGTTAACATTTTCAAATGTTTTCACTCAATTTTATGATTTGGGTAAGTTGCCTATTAATAATTGATTGTGGTTGCAATTGTAGGGAAATTATGGGGATTGTGGCAATACTGTTACAAACTTTGAGATGTTACCCCTTCGATGAAATCTAATTATAAAAAGCAATTTTAAAAGAATCTATATACAAGTTCTTGTTTTTTGGAAACATAAATTTAGCATTTTTTTGCTTAAACCAGACCTGGATTATCTTTTTGATGATAATACTGTGGTGAGAAATAATTAAAAATTTAGTCACTTACTTTAATATCATTCCATTCTTTGTCATGCATAGCATATTGATTTACACGTAATTGAGTTCCTGCCAATGAAACGCCTGTCATTTCATCCTGTAGAGAATTTATTTTAAATGCTCCGGGTATTACGTGATGCAACAATAGCTGAAAAGAAATTTAATATTACATTCTTTTGAATAATATTATGGAATCATTTTGTCTTAATATTTAAAAACAATATTTTTTGTAAGACTTATAAGCTTATATAAGGGGTGTCCCAAAATTGTTGAAACACACTTGTTACAGAGGTCAAAATAAGTCAATTGGACCCAATTTACTTATATGCCAAAATCTACCATTTACCCGTGAGAAGAGTTCAAAGTTTACATAAAAAATCATATTTTTGTACACTGTTCAGAAATGACTGAAACATATTGAATGACATTTTACAGAAGTGCATTTTAGAAAATTACTCTTCTTTTGGTAACTAAAAAACCCCAAAAGAAATTCTAGAAGGGTTAAAACTTAAACCACCCCCACCCTTTCATTTTTTTTATGAGTTACTCACTATAGCCCAGTAGAATAAAGATTTCACCTCGGAATGACAGGTAAAAAGCTTATGAGTAACATTATTTAGGAACTTGCAAATACAGGGGTTATTGTAAATGATGGACCCATTTTTAATAATTCGTATTTATTAAATTACAAATCCAAAATTAACAATATTTGTAGCCATGAAGAGAGGAAGTTTCAAAGTTTTTTTATACATTATAAATGTTTTAACGTGTTCACCACGAGAGAAACATCTATGCGATAGTCAAACTCGTCCCACATAAAATAAAGCGTATCTACTGTTACTGAATGCACATCAGCAGTTGTGAGTGAGATAGTTAATGTGGAGCACGTGGTTTTCAGTGTGCAAAAGTGGGTCGCGAATTGTAGTGCAGCGGGCATTTCGTAATAAATTCGGTATTGAACCATCAACTAGGAAATCCATTAGCTGTTGGTTTAAGCAATTTCAACAGACTGGAAGTGTGTGTAAAAGAAAAAGCACAGGCCGATCGTTTGTGTCTGAGGATGATGTCAGATGTATTGAAGAAAGTTTTGTTTGCAGTCCAAGTAAGTCTACCAATTGAGCTAGTTAAGAACTTTGAACCAACTGTATGAAAAGTTCTGAGATGACATTTGCTGTACAAGCCCTACCGATTACAACTTGTGCATGTTCTCAACCCTAATGACAAAGAGAAGTGTCTCGAATTTTGTGCTAGAAATGATGAAGAATGACGCGTTTCTACAGCGAATAATTTTTAGGGATGAAGCAGCTTTTCACCATAGTGGAAAAGTCAACAGACACAACGTTGGCATGATGTGTGGTTTGCAAAATCCACATTCAACATTGCAACAAGATAGACATTCACCGAAGATAAATGTGTTTTGTGCCTTACCCATTCAAAAGTTTATGGACCTTTTTTCTTTGCAGAAACAATTGTAACTGGAATAGCATACTTGGACATGTTGGAATAATGGCTGTTCCTTCAAGTTATGGAAGATTCACAATACATCATTTACCAATAGGAGGGAGTTTCGCTCCATTGGCACCTTACTGTACGAGGCTTCTTGAATGAATTCATTCCTCAACGCTGGATAAGTTACAAAGCAAATGAAGACCTGGCTCTACACTTCTAGCCACGGAAATCTCTTGATCTCACCCATATGACTATTTCTTATGGGGCTATGTTAAAGAAGCTGTTTATGTCCCGCCTTTACAAACAACTTTGAATGATCAGCGGAACCGTATCACTGCTGCAGTGCATTTAGTAATAGTAGATACGCTTTCTCCCTGTGTGGGATGAGTTTGGCTACCGTGTAAATGTTTGTTGTGCATCAAACGGTGGACACATTGAATATAATGTATTAAAAAAACTTTGAAACTTCCTCTTTTTTTGACTATAAAGATTGTATGTTTTGGATTTCTACTTTAATAAACACGAATTTTTTAAAATGGGTTCATGATTTATAATAACCCTGTATATCTAACCAATTCCAAACGTGAATGTTTATGTTGAATGATAGTGTAAACAGTGTTGCTTACCCTACAGTACTATAAATTAATATTAACTTTAGTTGCTAATAGTTTACTCCCTTGAGTGTTAAATAAAATATATATTGTTGATAAAACATTTTTTTAAATTCTAAAATGATTACATTAAAGTATAATATACTAGATTTTCTTTTTCAAAATGTCCACAAAGAAAAGAATAAATATGTTACTGAAAAAATCATTTCAATGAAAATAAATAGTACTCACCCCACTCAGTAGCCTTGGATTTTCTTTAAACTTCTCCTCAGCTTTTTCCGGTCCTCCTAATTGAATCAATAGAGTTCTAAAAGCCTTGTCTGTTGGAACGAAAATTGTGTAAGGACCTGTCTCATTTAGAATTGTGTCAAGGCCAGATTGTTTCAAAAACTTCGCCATCGCAAACAAGCCATTCTTTTTCAAAATCTCTGGTAACTCTGTCTCCGGTTTTGAGCTTTCTGATAAACCAAAGGTTTCTTGGATTGGATATAACGAAGAGACGCTTTGTTGGATTGTTATTTCTGTCGGTTTAGGAGCGAGTAAATTCTTACTGGGCGATTCTTGTACACTTGATGCTTGATTTAATAAATCATTACCTGCGCTGTTTAATATGTGTGGCGTTCTAGAAGGTTTACTTGTGGTACTTGAAAAATAAGTTGAAGGTGTTGAAGACGCGATTATTTGTGTACCTAAATTGGTTTTCAATACTGGTATCCCACTATCTTCTTCGTTATCTTCACTTACGGTACTTCCAAACCAGGGTTCTTCAGTAGCAAAAGAGTTGGGAGTGATAGTCGCACGTATTGGTCCTAATGTTGAGGTAAAGTCGTTCCTTAGAGTGGTGGATATACTTTCAGGTTTATGTGTTGTCGTTGTTGTGGTACTTGAAACAGGATTGTTGGGTAATTTTATTTCGCCTCTTTTAATTTTATTTAAAATTGCGTCGACATCAACAGGTTTATCCTTATCGTTTCCTTTGACTCCTTGAACTTTTAAAGTACCGTCGCTTTGTTCTTCGAGAAGTACGAAAGTTACTTTCTTTTGATCGGGGAGGTGTTTACCGATGGATTCTAAGCTTCCGCTTGCGCCAGTTTTTAATAATTCGTAATTAGAAGAAGATACGCTTTTGGTAAGTTCGTCTAAAATGGCTTTTGGAGGTTTTTCGGTAGTTGTTGTCCTCGAAAATACCAATTTTTCTAAATCACTGCCAGGTTCGACCTTTACTCCGTCTGGTACTAAACTAGGATCTGAAGTTCTGATCAATTCAACTTTTTCGCCATTGGGAAGTACTATTTCTTCTATCGGCATCGGCTGAGTAGTACTGCTGATTGGATTATTGACCAATTGTGCTTTTTGTCCATTCGGTAATGTTATTTCTTGCAAATTATCTTTTAGAATTGCGTTAGGATCAGTAGTTCTTATTATTTGCACTTGGTGACCACTGGGTAGTACTATGTCTTCTTCTTTTTCATTAATTTGTTGATCAGGTCTGATTATGGTTACTTTTTTACCGTTCGATAAGGTTACTTCTTCTTCTTTACCTTTAGGTATGTTCGTTTGATCGTCAGCTGAGATTAATTGAATTTTTTTTCCGTTAACCAATGATATTTCTCTAGAACTCAATGATTTTTCACTATCGTCTTCTTGACCTCTGCCAATGGCTAGTCTGAGCTGTTCGAGAAGATCATCTTTGCGTATTCTCTGAGATTTATATTCTTTCTGTAATTGATTTAAGTCTTCTAAAGACTGTATTGGTTTCACTTTGGATTGTGGTAACGCTGTCGGTAAGAAAGATGATTTATCTGGACTAGTTGGTCTTAATGTGGTTGTAGTTGTTGTTGGATGTTCGTTATAATATTGTTTAACAGCTTGTTCAAATAAACTAACTTCTTCGGGATAGAGATATCTCGGCGCAGTTTGAGGTAACGAAACAGATTCAGAAGAAGTTTTGTACAATCTTTGATACAACTGCTTCTTTTGATTCCTTTGTCTATCTATGAACGCTTGATGATCCTCTTGGGCTTTTTTGAGGGCCTTTTCGTATTGTTTTTCAACGAACTGCGCGTGTTTTTCAATTATAGTTTGCTTTTCTTTCAGTTCTTTAATTTTCTGTTTATGTTTTTCGGGGTCTAGTGATTTTATTTGTTGTTCTATCAGTAAAATAGGATCAGGTGTTGGCCTTGGTTGAACGAATTGCGGTCCAAATGAAACTTGTTGACGAGCCGCTTGAAAACTAGTTTGCGTATGATGTTGAATGACTTGTGCCGTATCGGAAGGATTTTGATTAGGAAAAATCACTTGGTTAGAAGGCGGGGTTAATTGTTGAAAAGTCTGCTGAGGAGTCGGAACAACATTAGTAGGTATAGATTTTAATAACGGCAAATTGCTTAAAAATTCATTTTGAGCAAAACTTTCTTGTGTATTCAGTTGCAGGGGGCTCTGAGAAACAAACTGCTGCTGATTCAAAAACGATTGAAATTTTTTTGGGGACTGGAGGTTTTGATTTTTCTGGAAATGTTGAGGTTCGAAATTTTGGCGATTTTGAGATAAATCGAATCTGTGCTGGTGTTGCTGAATGTCGCTTAATATTTGTCCTTGTTGTTGAGGAGAAAGCTGACTGCTTCTATCAGCATTAGGAGCAAATTGCTGAAAAAAAGACATTAATTAATATATAATTAGGTTGTTTTATTAAGTATTGAAACTGACTTGATTCGTGGGATTTGAAGGAGCGGCAGGTGAACATGCGATACGCTTTCAGTACGAGTTTGAACTCGCTGAAGTCATTTGGTTGTCCGTAGCGATTTTTTTATGATATGTAACTCGAGCTTTAGACTTGATCTCATTGCAACAAAAACTTTTACAAAACTTCAGTAGGCCTATGGAGTTAGTGTTTTGTCAAAAGCCCAGGTTTTCGTTGATTTAAGGTATTTCAGAAGGAAGAAAGTCGATTGAAGATGAACCACGAAGGGAATTCATTTTGTGGTACTAGAGAACATTCAAATGGCTAAAAGCTATTCATCGCAGTAGTTCCAGCACATATGTGAAACTTTTGTATTACTGATATTGTTGAATTGTAATTATATTCGAATATAAACATTAAAACAAAAATTAGCCTCATTATTTAATTTACAAACCTTGTCTTAGATAAACAATACAACATACAAGTCCTTGATCTAGGATTTCGGTCTCGAAATCCCGTGTATACTCGTACCAAACTCAGTTTATATATATTAATACACATTCTCTATTTGAAATTTAAAGAATAAGTAAAACATAAGGAAATTTATTTAATTTTAGTTGTCATACTCTCGATACACACTGTACTCTACGTAAATTCCTAAATTTTGAAAGATTCTGTAGAAATATCAAACATGACATTTCATAATTTCGATGACATTTGAGTAGAATATATCTAATGATAGATAGAACATAATAGGATTTGGAGAAAATATTTGAAATTGTAAAATATAGAGGTCTCTGCTAGCAAGATTACAAATGTAATAAAAGAATTTCAAAATCTCACTCGGTTATTGAAAATTATAGATTAGTAATTTTTTTAAAAACAAGAAAAATCGGTAACCAACAGAAAAGGAGAATTATTTATTTTGTAAAAATTTAGTGAGTAGCTTTTTATCCTTTGAAGAGACAACATCAGAATAAGAGTTGTCTCGAATTTTTTTGGTAGATTGCATAAATTGCATATCATACAATCAGATAAATAACCCATATAATAAATTCAGTGCGTACATAATTCGGAAAAGAATTGTATCGTAAAAGTGTATGTGGTTCCAGTTTTTCTAAATCGTATATATTTAGAAAGTTGCAGTATTCTAAATACGTTAGAATAAGTACGAGATTTCCTGATCCATTGGGTGAGTCCTCTCCAGTTTTAAATTTATTTCTCGAGAAATATCAGGCCTTAAATTCAATACAGTTAAAAGATGCATCTATATTAAAAATTTTTGAAATATACCAAATTTATTGATACTTATCATTTACAACATCAAGTGAATAGACCATTTTGAGCAGAAGTTACGGTATTAGACATTGATACACGTCAAGTGTAAATTATTATTTGAACGTTTGATAATAATTCATTAGGTTAAATTTTAGCATAGTTGTATTCTAATTTTAAGTTTTTTTGTAGAGGTTACGACTGTTGTTCTTTTATCATAATTTCTGGGAATAACAATTTTGTTAATTTTGCGTATCTGATAGTATAATATATAATTTTGATTCTAACTACCTGTAGTATTCATTCAGTATCCAATCTCATTGAACTTATCATTTTACATTCATAAAATTTTCAATTTAATCAGTGACATTTGGTTGAAATTTTTAGTGACAGTAAATTAGTAAATGTCATAAAATAATTAAAGGGCCTTTTATTATATTGAATTAACAGTTATTTGAGAGTTTGATAATAGTGAAATATTTAATTTGGAAATATCTTAAAAAACAAATAAATTTGAAGAATTAATTTTAAACAATTTTGATCTCACCCTGAGATAGGAGTAATAAGTTGATTGTAGATAAATTCATCTTTATATTGATATTTATTGGCGCCGGGCATATTTAATTTGACAATTACTGTCAAATTTGAAATTCAATACGTACTTAAGTGGTATGCACAATAATTGTCGCTGCGACAAGATAGTATAATTTATTTCCATATCGTAGGGCAATTATATCTAAAGAATTGAAATATTACAAATTGTCTCCAAACGTGGGATATTATATTAAAAGGTTTGAAAATATAACAATATATATATATATATATATATATATATATATATATATATATATATATATATATATATATATATATATATATGTCATCTAAATCCCATAGTCTTTAAAAGAAACCGACAAGTGACTTACGACCCTTTGTGAACACGCGCTGAGTAGATAGTCAACCGATAATTTGCTGAATGCGTATTTAGGAAAAAAATTATCGATATTGATTCCAATTTCGGATTTTATACTGGAAATGACTTCCCGCTTTTCAAGAACGATTACATTTCCGATTTGTGCAGATCTGTGTATAAAATAATCATAAACTGTGTAACTACAGGTACATTATTAGTGTAGCATACGTAAAATTAATTTAAAGAGGTCACATTTATTCACGTCTATTTTATTACAACTAACAATTTGTATTTAATTTAGAATCAATTAAAAAGTCAACTGAATAGAAAATTTTATTGCTGGGTATTACATCTATTTACGAAATCAGCTCCTAATGTTATTTACATAATCATTTCTTACCTGGTCGCAATATAAATTTAAAATGTCAAATGTTAAAACTTAAGGTTGGATGAACTGATATGAAAGTTGAAAATGATAATGAGATTATAACATAATAAATATTATTGTTTAGAATGCAAATTACTCCTTGCAAATCACAATTTTAATTTTAGACATCTATAGATTGGAGCATCATAGAAATATTCAGCTTTATATGCAGCGTGTCTTTGTTGAATCTATTATATAATATACTAAAATGGGTATGGATAGTAAAATTTTGGGGGAATTGAAGGTGACAGAGTTGAAAGAATTGTTTAGGAGGAGAGGTTAGATACGGGGGGAAATAAATTGATGCTAGTAGATGGATTGAAGGATGCATTAAAAAATGAGAGAAAGGATCCGGATACATATCTATTTTATAGTGAGGAGAAGTCTACAGGCGAAAAAGAAAAGGAATGCAAATAGACGAAGAAAGGAGATATCGAGTAGCCGATTTTCAAGAGAACATTCAGAGGGAGATTTGGCAGGAGATGAACAAGAATATACTCTTAGGGGTAATCATGGAGATATAGCAGAAGAGGAATAGGAGGATAGTATACAAGAGAGACAGGAAATAATAAGTAGAGAAGATCAGTTAATATCATTTTTGATTAGTATGAATGAGAATATAAACAGAAACATGAATGAGAAGATGATTAGTATGGAAGAGAAAATTAGGGGAATATGAATAACATTAATGGGAAGATGGACACGATGAGGGGATATTTGAATAATATGAATAAGAAATTAGACAAGACAAGAAAAAATTGAAAAATTAAAAAAGGTACAAGAAGAGCACCAGGAAGAGTTTAAAAGTATTAATGAAAACATGAAAGTACAAGAGGAAAATTTAAGAATAGAAAATCAAGAAAGTGGCATTAAAATCAGGGAAAGATAGACAAGCATGGGGTGGAAGAAGTACATGAATTGGGAAAATATCTTGAGGAAATATACATATATAGTGTGATTCACATAGAAGTCACAAAACAAAATTAAAAATTAACCAAAGAAGTGGGTTATATTAAATTACAGGGACAAGTAAGTCAGGAGGTGATGCAGAATTTTAAAGAAAATATTGACAGGGAATTTAAAGACTTAGATGTTAGAGTAGAAAAACAAACAGGGATCTGTGCTAAAGGGAGTGAGATATGGGACAATTGACAATTTTAACAGCACACTGGTATAGTCCCTAAATCCGACTCTGTCTAAGCCAGGTATGAAAGTTAAAATTATGGCGGACGCGCAGGGTTTCCTAGAATTGTTTACGAATAGTGACTATCTTATCTAGAAAATGCCAGAAAGCCAATTGTTTTTGTAAACCGCAGTCCGGAATTGTCTAGTAAAAAAAGGCTTTAATATATAAGGAACCGATCAGGAAGAGTTAGTTAGTTGATAAAGTGATCTCGACAAATAAACAGTAAATAAGTGAATATAAAAGTGTTGATATAAATTAAATTTAAGTGATTAGTTGAGTATATATAAATTAAGTGTTAGGGATTAGTTTAGTGTTTAAATAAATTAGTAAGTAGCCATACCGTATGTTTAAAATGTATCCCACCCGTTTACTGTTTAAATAAATAACAAAAACCTTACAATACTATTGTCTAATTACCTCTTTTACTGTTGGTACTTTGAGATATCTTGCAATTATATGTTGCTCTTGGAAGATAACCCTGAGCATATTAGCTTGGAACCTTTCTAGAATCTGCAAGTTGAACACCAGAATTCTAAACGGGTTTGAAAATAACTTTGTAGATCAGTAGTTTATTTATTAAGAAGAGCTCTGATTTGGGCAACATAAAGTCAATCTGCTTACTTTTCGCGAAGATGTATTTCCTCCTTGTCAATCTACGATCCAAATGGATACCAGGATACCTCAGCTCTTCTCGCTGTGGGTTTTGGATATCATTCTTTAATATTATCGGGAGGCATTTATTTTTACGATACGTGAAAGTAACATGTACTGATTTACTTTCGTTGAGTTTGATTCGCCATTTAATCAACCAAGACTGGATCTGGAGTAAGTATGACTGCAGTTGATGTGAAGCCATATATTCACTTACATGTGAAATGTTAAATTAAGATCGCTGTGGCGTTCCCCGGTGTTGGTAGATTGGGTGAGTAAAGGAGGGGACCAAGGTTACTTCCTTGAGGTACACCTGCATTAATGGGGTGGAAGGATGAAATTTCGTTCATGTATTATATTCTTGTAGGTAAGATTTTAGGATGCAAAAATAATTAACGGTAAGTGCTTTTCTCAGTTTATACATCAGTCCAAGCGGTCATATTTTGTCGAATGCTTTATTGATATTTAGAAACATAGCAGAACAATTTTTGTTTTTTTTTTAAATCTAGCGAGAATATTTTAACTATTCGATGAATTTGTTCAACTGTGGCGTGTTGCCTTCTAAAACCATACTGGAGAACAGGGATTATCTAGAGTTCTTCTGAAGAAATAACATCCTACTATTGGTAAAACAATTTTCTGAGGTGAAATCAAACAACTTATACTAGGCCGATATGTACGAGTATTTATTCGAGAAAGAATTGCGTAGAACTTACTAATAGATTTTAAGGCATACAACTCGAAAAAACGGAGAAGTGATTACATTAACACTATAAATTTTTATTAGAATCTTACTACCTATAATGTCCAAGCTATTTGAATCACTATTAAAAGAGAGATTAGAGCCAATTTTAGAACAGAACATATAGGAGTTTAATAATTATTGAATAATTTGTTATTTAACAATTAACATCTTGTGTAAATATTTTATAGAATACCTATAATGCGTAACGCAATAACTTAAATACTTCAAAATAACAAAAAAGTGGCATCTGCTTTTATCAAGTAGTGCTTCAGAAATTGGTGTCAACTGATACAATCTCCGTTAAAATCGGTAGCTATTTAAAATTGAAGAGTTCAATGATATACGAATTCACATCACTTTCATTTTTATCCAAGTATTTCACACGTGTGTAATGCTTCTTATTTTTACACCTCAATTTTAAAAGTGATAGTTCAGAGAGGAGTTGAAAATGTTCGATTGAGAGAAGTGAAAGTTAATGTGTGTTACAGGAACGGATTAGGTTATCAATCACAGGAATATTTAAAAGAAATTTTTTTCTGAAATAATAATGGAGCGCCTGGACTTTACGGATACAATAAATTCAGTTAATTTTTTTTTGTTCAATTAATACTAATTATGATTTTCAACCCATCTTGGGTGCGTCACCGTTTTTTTTTAAATTCATGCACCAGTAAAGGTGAATATACCCTTCAATGTATAAAAATAATTTTTATACAACAATCTTTATTTCAAACGTTTATTATATTATACCTTTTTGTTTATTAACCGTATTATGAATCTCTTTAATAAATGTTGTAATAAATCAAAGCCGCCTCTGGTGGATTGTACTAGACGTATTTAAGTGATGGGCGAAGTCAATCGCTGAGATAAAAGCGCCAGATGTGTCTCCCTCATATATCACCGAGAAATCTTTTAAGTACCCCGTATAATAAATATGTGTGTCGCTTCTGAACAGTACCATCATCTCATTTACCGTTCAAGCGCAATAAATATAAACCTGCACTTTCGATAACATGCATCTGAAGAGTAAAAGTGAATGTAGACTAACTGACCTAGGTACCTACCTACAAATAGAGATAGAAAATGAATTGTATTAAAACATCTGCAAAATCGGCCCAGTTCACAATTATTGCAATTAGCTATGATTTAATTATTTTTTAGTACATCTACTTCCTTATTTTGTAGTCTGTTACGATTACGATCAATTTATTTCAAAATATACAAAAAGTAGTAAGTAAATATAACATATTAACCGAGAAGGGCATAAGAAACGCTGAAAGTATCAGTTTCATGGATTGATAAAATCGAAAGCAAAAAAATGATGATATACAAAATAAGAACATCTAATTTACATTATTTCAGCTAGAAAGAAGTAAAGAAGATATATCAGAGAAAGTATAATCTCTTTGTTATTGAGGATGTTGTTTGTGGAATAAATTTGCATACAATAATTTTCAGAGTAGAAAAAGTGGTACAAAATTGCCATTCATTCCTGGAATTAGATTATTTTTTCAATACGCTAGTGTGATTTAACTAATAAACCTCTACAAATTTGAAAATAACTGGTTAACGAACTGAGTTTAGGCTTTTATATTTTCAAACTTGTAGAGGTGTAAGTAGAAATTCCATCTCTATTATTTATTAAAAAGGTCCTTTATTCAATATTTCCCTTTATACAGAGTGACTTAAAGCCGATGTTCTGGCTATCTTCTGCGTGCGTCTCATGTGAGTTTTAAGGCTCCTTGCGGTAACAGCTTTATACAAAATTGTTGTTTGATTTACTAACTTTGTCCCCGGTATATAGTTTTGGTTCCTATAGACTCTTTCGGCTGAGGTATCCTCTCAGGGTCTCAATAATTGATAGGGGGTTTTAATTTTTTAGAAGGCAACATGTCAGACGTTGATTTTAATTTGTTTTGTTGTTTGGGGGATTTAGAGGTAGTTCAATTCGGCTCTGGACCGGACTGCATTTATTCCTGATTTAAGAAACGTGGGTTTGAGACTAAACAATCAAGTTATATAATTAGCGATCCATGCAGAAGCCTACACCCACTATCGCGAATATCTTCGGCGCGACTTGCGGCTATGAGTGCATCTTGAAGATCTTTTGGCAGAAAGTTGTTATAAAAACTTGTGGATATTTTAGTGATGAAGTCTTATATAGTTGGTATTTCGGCTTTGTCATGTATACAAGTGTTTTTGGAGAGTTTAGGATAGGTTTTGTTGTGTTTTTTTGCCATTCTTAGACACTTGTTTTGTACCAACTGCAGGGAATGAAAGTTATGTTTTGATCCTGTGTAATATCTGATGCTGAATATGTTAAAATGGGTCTGATGATTTGTCTGTAAATGAATAGTTTATTTTGTGTGGAGAGTTGTGCAGATGAGTGGCTAAAGTTTGCTCATTACAATTTTAGTCTTGTGTACCCTAAGTACCTTAGTGTGTTGCTCGGAGTAATGGTATAGCCATCCACACAAAGCTAGGATTGCAATGAGCTCTTTTCCTGGCTATTCTCCTGAGTAATAAATACTCTGTTTTGGAGGCGTTTATGATGAGTTTTTGGTTTTTGAAGTAAGGTAATATTTTTGTGTTTATGTGTTTGAATGTTTTCAAGTGCGTGATCTGGATTCTTTGCAGTTACTACAAAACACGTATCGTCTGCGTACTTGGCTGTTAATAATTTTGGGGAAGTTGGAAGATCCTGAATGAATAAAGAATAGAGCCTTCCAGCCCGGATGGGAAAGGGTCCAGCTCAGTTTTCGTTTATTTTGGTATACAAATTTTCTATTTGTTAAATATAAGTTAATTATTTTAATTAGATAATTTGGTATTTTTAATTGGATGAGTTTGTATATTAGACCCTTGAGCCATACGGAGTCGAAGGCTTTTTGTATGTCCATCGCGACCATAATGGCTTTGTTTTATTCCCGAAAGCCTTCTCTGATGAAGTTAAAAACTCTGTTTGTGCTACTGTACTATGTCCGCTTCGGAAACATCTTAAGCTACTCTTGTGTTGTTTTCTCATTGTGTATTCTAATGATAAATTGAATAAGGTTGTAGACAAGAGTCACCTTGTCTTAACCCTTTATTAATCATAAATTCATTTGTTTCTCATTTTTGCGTTATATAAGGTTTGTTCCAACCGATAGAAAAACCGTACAATGTACGATACAAATTCAGTTGACGTGCTGATTAGTGAATATAATAAGCCTGACATCAAATTCACTAAACAGCAGGTCATCTGAATTTGTATCGTACATTGTACGGTTTTCGTGTCGGTTGGAACAAACCTTATACTGATCCTTGTTTCATTCATTGTCATTTTGATTAGCCTTCTTAGTTCTGCGTCTACTCATTGTATCCTTTTAATGCTGTCATGAATTCACTTCTTTTGATTGAGTGGAAGACTTGTTAAAAATCGATGAAGAGCATTTCTATGTTTAATCTGCATGCATGCGCTTTTTCCATTATTTGTTTTAATGTGTGTTTAGCATCAGTTGTTGATCTGGCGCATTGGTATTGCCCTATCACCTCCTTTGCACTTCTTACGAGTCTTCTGTTAATTCATGTATATATAATTTTATACGCAACGTTCCTCTGTAGTTTTTACATTCATGTTGGTTTCCTTTTTCATGTAGGGTGACAATTTGGCTAATTTCTCATTTTTCCGGCATCCTCTCCATATTTTTTTAATTAGTATATATTCTTTTATGTAGGGTATTCCCTCCATATTTAATTGGCTCTATGTTTATTGCATCCTTTCCAGGAGCTTTTCCATTTCGGCTTTTATTTATTATTTCCTTAACTTCCTAAATTGTTGGTTCTTCTATTAATGTCTCTTGGTTATTATCTTCTCTTAGTTCTCCATCTTCATCCAAGTAATATGGTTCAGTTAATAGTTCCCTGAAGTGATCTACCTATATTTATACTCGTGTTCTTGTTCTGTCAGCTTTCCTTCTTTGTTTTTTTATAATTATTGTTTTACCCCTATATGTTTTGTTGTTTTCGTTTATTTTGTTATAGAAGCCTTTTGTATTCCCCTTCGACTTTTCTCTTTCAATGTCACTGATATTATTATTTTCGCTGTTTCTAATTATTTTATTGCTTTTCCATTATTTTGGTCTATACGATTTTTTAAGTCAAAGTATGATAATATAAAAATTTTTCATTCAACTATCCGAGGTAAATCTTGATTTTACAGTTTTCTTTAATATAGCAGAACGTAAAAGACCTTTGGGTTCAATGTTGAAAGTTGAGATGGCGCAGTTAACATTTTTTTAGTGGATTATAATAATAGTAACTAACTGTTTTTTGTTCTATTATTTCTATAGAGTAAATATGTTATTAAAAACTATTATTATAATGGTTATTAGGTATTTGCTACTACTACCCTTGTTTATATACAGGGTTAGTATAAAGTATGGAACCCTCTAAGTATCTTTTTTTTTAGTCACGAGGGGGTTAGGGTGCAGGTGCCCTAATGGTTGCCGCTCAGCCATTAATTGGCTTATTGTGCACCCCCATTCACAGGTATTAAGCAGAGTCCCATCCTAAATTATTAGCGAACATTGAGATTCGTCGGACTATGTTTTCCTGCATTCCCTCCTGATTTGTGCCTAGGAAGATATCTAGACAGGAGGTTCGATGGTCCTTTTAGCATTCTTTTGGACTGAGCATGTCCCGTGATTTTGTTCCAGCGCTTTTGGTGTTCAAGCGACACTTAGTTGGAAACAGTTTTTCGTACGGCGCTGTATGAAACGCCGTATGCTGGTTCTGGTCCCATGAGGGTGAGATGAGCTCCTTTCTTTGACCCGTCGGTGTACCAGGTGATATTGTTCAACATGCGTTGATGTTCTCCCTGGGCCCATTCGGATCTGCCACTCAAGTTTCCACGACCTTGGGCATTCTGTCAGGTGGCATTTCGATGATGTCGCACCTAATGGTGTCGTGTATTTTAGTATGTCTCATGGCATGGTGCTTGCACCCGTTGCCATTGCACTGCATTCTGTATGCAGCCATTTTAGCCTCCTCCTGTATATAAAGATCTACCTCTAAGTATCTCCTCAACGGTTTAATATTTTTAAATTAAATTGCTCATCCCCTTCTAAGAAGATCCAAGGAATTCAAAAATGCTATCAAATTTAATGTACCATTTCTGGTTAAACCGGAAATGCATATCAAATTTGTTATTTTAAATCGAACACCCTGTATATTTTTACATTTTTGAATTCCTTGTGAATTTCTGCATACAGTAAAACTTTCCATTCATATTTTTATTGAATAATTGAGGCTTTAAGAGGGGCCTCCTCACAGGTATATAAACCTAAAAACCTACACAATACTAGTTACTAATTTAGTAATTATTTGGTTCAAAATATTTACGATAGATGTCGATAGTAGTACTGAATCGGCTTTTACTTATTCAACATATTTTTTCTCTGTCTTTCCACTCTTGACGGTTCAAAGAAACGCATCTCTGTTCGAATGTTTTGATTTAAAATATTTCAACTTGTGAGCACAGAAACCTTATATCTGTTTTTTATGTTGCATCCAAACCACAGCACACCTGTGCATAGATAAGAGAATATTATATACACGGCTCCAAATAAAATTTGTTGACATAATTTCCATTTGAGTGTAGATTTTTGATTATTTAAGAGTTTCATAAATGTTTTTGAAAGGAATAATTGTTAAAAAGTACGTAATCGTATCGACCCGATATCAAAAATTATAGTTATGATAATGTAAATTATCCTGCAATCCGTATTTTTTAATTTTAAAAGCTGTTTGAGGTTATGTTTACTGGATTATTTGATTAATGTGAAAATGTGAGATAAATAATACTGATGGTTTGTTCTAGTATCATCAAACCATCTTTCAACATTCTCTCGAAACCCTGTTTTAATGATAATATGGGTTTGTTAGCGAAAAGCGAAAAATGCTTAATTGAAGTGAAGATACATTAAAACCGCTCTCAAAAGATAAGAATTGCATAATTCATTTTGATGAATATATAATGATAATTGAAAAATATAACTATTATAACCTGATACAAGGTGCATTACATATTGCATGAAAGGACATGTGCTATTTAATAATATGAATACCAAGTGACAGCATTGCGGAAATTGCTAGAAATTAAGAATGGAAGAAAAATATACATACTTTAAAAACATTCTACCTTTCAAAATTTGTACCATTTATATTAACATAATAAAATGTTTTCATGATTATAAATTTTTGTTTGTTTCATGCTAAGAAAATTAAACTGCGGAAAAGTTGCAAATTTACATGATTTAAAATAGGCCATTTAGTCTGAAAACACAGAACGTCATGTTACAACTTTGCCTCAATCTAATCATATTTGTATCAGTTTCAGAGTTCCTGTTGGTTGCTTTCAAATTTTATTTGACATGTATGCTCTTTTTTCAACTACATGTGTAAATATATTCAATTTTATCTAGGAACAAATAATATAAACAAAGAGTTTCCAAACTTATTATACAAAGAAATATTTACTTGTAATACAATGCTTTATATTTAATAGAAAGAGGAAAGTAAGGTACAGTGAGGAATTTAAATTTAAAATAGCAAACGTTTAAAAAACTTACAAAGCAACTATAACAACTAATAAAAAATTTAAAGCGAAAGATCTGTAATGACAAATAATAATGTATATATTGTGGGGAGATCGATATATACAGTACAAAATCAAACATACAATCAACATGTACAAGTTTGCTTCTACCTTGTTTGCAAATATTGATCATATGTGTTGTGGAGATTGGAACTGAAACAATTTTCCTTCATTATACAAAAAAATTGTTGGTTCATTCTCTTTTTTCCATGACAGATACACATATGTGTGATCACCTGAATGGTAAATATTTTTTTTGTATTTGTATAATACATTATTGGTATTATTACTTTTCCATCCAACCCATCTAATATGCGAGAAAAGTATAGGTTTACCTAAAAAAAGTTGGAATTTTGTATTTTTTGAGTTGTTTTTACGTTTTTCAGCAGGAATAACACAAAAAAATGGTTTTTGAGAAAAGAAAACCTATCTGTATAACTCGATACAGCCCCCGAAGTGCAACAAGTAGACAAAATTAACTTTTTAGTCGTCCTTTGTTTTACAATTTTTTTTTTAATATCAACAACTAAGTTTATTACTAAGTCATCCTTCAATGCTTATATAATAAAACAATTTGCAAGGAAATTTCTACTATTGGCTAGACGAAGTTTTAAAATATTTATGGTTCAAAGATTTTTAAAATATAATGTTACCTACTTCATTCAATTATTTTATTCAACAATTACTATTACCTATGGTGCATAGGCTAAGGCAAGCTAAAAAGTGGATAACCATCCTAATTTCTTATAAAATCTTTAGACAGGTTGTTAAGAGAAAAACAAATACACCTCGTCATTCTCTTGTTAAAACTGTTCTTAAAAAGACTTATTGTATGACGGAGGTAATGGAGAATGGAACTCTTAAGGAAAAAGTGGCTAAGAGCATTTTTGAACAAGTACAAAATGTTGTGGTGGTTGATTCAGGATTGTGGGTAGATGTTCAACACGGTTTTCTAGGTGCTTCTCCTGATGGTAAATATATTTAACATAACAAATAATTACCATGTGTTATAAATTCTTTTTGCATATTAAATGACATACATTTATTGATAAAATATTTTAGGGCTTGTAGGTGATGATGCACTACTTGAAATAAAATGCCTCCACTCTGCATCAAAACTGAATTTACAAACAAATACAATAAGCGAAATAATTGATCTCATGAAGAACAAAATTTGTCTAGAAAAGCACAACAATAAAATTCAACTTAAGCGGAATCACAATTACTATTATCAGGTATAAACATGATATATTTATTCCAAAGAACAAAAACTCAAAATCATTCTCACATAATATATTTCATCATTTTGATGTATTTACCAACAATAAATAAGAATAACATTAAAAAGTAGTTATTTGTGTAATAGGTGCAAAAAGTGCATTTTTGTTGCAACGAAGCATGAATCACTAAACACAATCTTGTGGAGTAAATATAAATAGCATTTACGAAGCACAAATTCACTAATTTGGCATGAAAATTACTTAATTATAATCACTTACAAATACAATATCAACTAAACTATAAATTTGGGTTATTTTTATGAACACAAAACATATGACAACAGCATATTTGACCCATAGAGAAAGTTATAATATTATTTGTCTATGAATTGACCGTCGTCTTCTGTCATTGTTCTATACAGCGCCATGCGGTTGAACTAAAGTAAAAATATGTTCGTTTGCAAAAATTTGCGCACAACAAATCTCAAAAAATACAATGATTTGAGATTTCATATTTTCAGAATCGAATTCTCTAGGCTTCCTTTTGGGGATCAGGTTTTGGTGTCCAGATTGGTGACCACAAATTGTCAAAACTGTCAAAATCACACCATCACTTAATGGCTTATATCTTTTTTATAACAATATAAAACTCAACTGAAATACCTGATCCCCAAGACAAAGGTCCATGTTATATTGTGTTAAAATTTCAACACTTAATTTCCCTGCGTTCTTTAGATTTGTTGTGTACAAAATGATCTAAATTTTGTTGCAAATCACGGGTGCCAACTGTTTTCAGGTTCCTAAAACGGAGGCCCCTCTTAATCAATAATTTATCGTTTTTGACTTAGCCATGGATGAAATGTCAAACCTTTAATTGTCAAATAAATTAATTATTGAGTAATATACCTATTAGTGTAGTACAAGGTGTGTAATAATATTTCTCTGTGTTATTTATTACTATTTTTTCTATTATGGTGTATCTAAGTGAAGGAGAACGTATCGAAATGTTAATTATGCGAGGATATGGAGACAAACAGCGTTCTTGTATGGAAGTTTTAAACTTATTCAATGAAGTTAATCCAGGTCACCAAATCACAAAATCAGCAGTTGTGAAAATGATTTACGAACACATCACGTAGAAAATGAACCCAAGTCAGGATGACCAAAATCCGCGATAAATGACAATGTAAAGTTGGATATGTTACCATCACTTGCAGAAAATCCACTAACATGAACTACCCAGTTAGCTCTTGACTGTAACATAAGCCAGACTTCCGTCATGAACATAATGAAATCCGAAAAATTGAAACCATATAAATTTCACTTCTGTCACGAATTAACTGAAGATGATTCAGATCGCAGATCAGAATTTTGCGAAAACATTCAGAACAGATGTATAGCAAACCCAAACTTTGTTAAAAAAATTGTGTTCTCAGATGAGGCAACATTTTGCTTAAGTGGTAAAGTGAATAGACATAGCTATCATAGCTGGTCTAGAAATAATCCCCGTTGGATGAGGCAAGTACATACGCAGTATCCGCAAAAAATAAATGTGTGGACAGGAATGGTAGACGATAATATTATTGGACCTTTCTTCATTGAAGGTAATTTGACTGGCCATCGGTATTTGGATATTGTACCCGCTATTGCAAGAATTTATCCTCATCCAAATAACCCACTAATCCTGCTGAAGACATATGGTTTCAGCAAGAGGGTGCACCTGCACATTATTCTAGAATTGTGCGCCAGTATTTAGATCAAGTTTTTCCAGGTCGAGGATAGGGCGTATTGAATGGCCACCTCGTAGTCCTGATCTAACTCCTCTCGATATTTTCAGTGGGGTTATCTAAAAAATAAAGTATACAGAAGTAGACCCACAAATTTAAACGGCTACGAAACTTATTGCTGCAAGTGCCGAATGAATTTTTGCAAAATTCTTTACGAGGATTTGAAGATATTGTCAAGTTGCAGAAGGGCGTTATTTCGAGCATTTATAATGATTTTCTCAATTTATGTTATTTTTTGTTAAAATAGATAAATTGTTATGTTCCCAAGTTTTTAGGATGTTTCCATAAATTAAGTTTGCATACTCACCGTTTGACATTTCATCCATGGCTAACTAAGTCAAAAACGATAAATTATTGGCGTTTTTAAATGAAACTCAAGGTCTCTAGTTAATTCCACAATATAATACAAGTTATTGAAAATTCTAAAAAATTGACAATTGTTTCGATAAATCAATATCATTCTGACGATGATATTGATTTATCGAAACAATTGTCAATTTTTTAGAATTTTCAATAACTTGTATTATATTGTGGAATTAACTAGAGACCTTGAGTTTCATTTAAAAACACTAATATGAGCATATTCCACGAAGTAAGGGTCGAGACAGTCAATTTCGATAAATTATTGATTAAAGCATCAATTATTCAATAAAGATATGAATGGAAAGTTTTACTGTATGCAGAATTTCACAAGGAATTAAAAAATGTAAAAATATACAGGGTGTTCTATTTAAAATAACAAAGTTGATATGCATTTCCGGTTTAAACGGAAATGGTACATTAAATTTGATAGCATTTTTAATTCCTTGGAACTTCTTAGAAGCAATTTCATTTAAAAATATACCGTTGAGGAGATACTTAGGGGGTTCCATACTTTATACTAACCCTGTATAACGCAAAGCGCAGCGTTATACATAAACAAGGCTACTTACTACATACGACCGTTGATTGAGAAGTACTTCTCAATAAACGATACGACCCTAATTTATTAATCTCGATTTTACAGCTTTCTTTGATTTGGCAAAATATAAATGACCTATTAGTTCAAAGTAGAAAGTTGAGATGGCGCAGTAAACATTTATTTAGTGGATTATAATCTTAGACTAGTCCTAGTCTAAGATTATAATAATATTAACTGTTTTTGTTTATGTAATATGTCTAGATTAAATAGGTTAATGAAAAGTATATTAAATAATAGTCATTGGGTATTCACTAATACTGTTAATGTGATAATCTCCGATGTAAATTTAGATTTTACAGTTTCCTTCGACATGGCAAATTATAAATGCCCTAGGGGTTGGAAGTTGAAAGTTAAGATGGCGCAGTTAACATTTTTTAGTGGATTATAATAATTGTAACTGTTTTTTGTATTATTATTTCTATCAGAAACGTCTAATTTTCTATAGAGTAAATATATTATTGAAAAATGTATTAAATTATAATCATTAGGTATCTACTACTTGTGTAGATTGAAAACGTATTATAACTATCATTGCATACAGTGTTCTTCAAAATTAATAATGAGAACGACCGTGAGTGCAATTCAATAATATTATAGGATACAATACATATAAAACAATAGTTCTGCAAACCTTCTGATCTAAAAGATAAAAAAATTACGTTCCTGATAGTTATTTGAACGTTTTAATTCAGTCAAGGAATAGTTATATAACCAATTTTCAATATTTTTCCTTTTATAATATTTACATGAAGAACTTTTATACTAGATTCTTGCCAAAAAGTATAAATATATGCAAATATCAAATTCATAGTGAGCTACTTTGAAAGGAGGCTTTAATTATTAAATTTTAATAAATACTAATGACTCAACTACCAAAAAAACTGTTTAATTATTATTAATAACGTATGATTTCAACTATTTCAATTGAGAAAACAATTAAATGGAATAATGCAAAAAACAGACACAACATTATGTGGTAAATTTAAAAATAACCCGTATATGTTTATTACTTAACAGCCTGTGAAAGAAAATGCCGTGTGCACTCTCCGCACCAATAATGACCTTTGGAGAAAGTGAAGACGATGTAAGGTCGTAACATCACACAACGGATGAGAAACTAAGAAAAATGTACCTTATAGCCACCGACGAAATGCTTATGTTTCATGTTTTCACTTTCGAATCAAGTTCAAGAACAAATGAAGACTGCCGAGAAGAAATTGTCATGAGATTCATCTTAACGAAGATGTAACATCTAAGGTTAAGAACCCGCAGTTGTCGCGATGAAGAAAGTTATGTTAAATTATCAAACAAATTATTTCATTTTTGGGTATACGTAATATTTGATCATCGAATTAGTTTAAGAGTGGTACTTTCTAGTCATATAAAAATATAAGAGAATTGATTTTTAAGTAATTAAAAATCAAAATACCCCTATCTCTGAAGTGGGAATAAACTTGGCAACGTAGTATACCGTTACGTTTATTTTCGGTATTTTAAATATGGTTTATTTGAATTTTGTGATTTCCTCAATTTTAACCTATAAGAAACTGCTGTGTTTATTTTTTGGTAGAATAAGTTACAGCTTTGATGTAAATTTTAATTCTTATAGTTGCATAGTTATTTGGTCCAATAAATATGAAATAATGAGGTGGTCAAATAATTTCATTTCTTTTCACACTCGAAAAACAGATTTTTCGATCTAACACGATAATTATTACAAAACAATCTTTATTTCGACAAGAAAAAAGATATTTATGAAAAAGTATTTGTTGTAAGTACCGATTCTCTATCTCTACAGTGTTGAATTTCTGTTTTTCAGCTATGATTATTTAAAAACCAAAATGGTCAAAACTCTCAATTAATTAGTTTTCATTACCTGCATATTATGACAATAAAATAATTTTAATTGAAAAATCTTTATTTTTTATGTGCTAGCCTGCTTAAATAATATTTGTCATTTACATTATATGATTAAAAATTAATATTCATGAAATCACTGGCACAAAAACTAGGATACAATTAAGTATACCAAAGTTATGCTACATGTTACAACAAATTAATCTCGTCTATGTCAATTTTACAATTCATATTCGAATGTTAAAAATTCTCAGCGTTAACAATCCTACATATAAAGTGAATGGAAATAAAAAAATAAACAATACAAAATACAATACATTCTAGAATTGCGTCAGAAAAATAATATCGAAAACAGGAAAACAATCTGGCCAATTTTTCTAGTAAAGCTGGCAATATTATAAATAATCATCAACGCTATGGTCAATGGTCAATCCACATTAGCTATTAAAGAAAACGTTAACGTATCCAAATTTCCGGAACTTACTGCATTTTTAAAAAAACAAAGGGTTGGGAACAAAGCTAGATTATTATTTAGTCGAGATGAAATAAATTGATTTCTACCTGATACCCCAGATAATTTATCTTGTGCCTGTGGCGTAACGCAAAATCATCAGGCCACCTCGCAATATCAAGTTTGGGTCCCTTTATAATAATTGCGATTTTATGCGCTTCCATTTTATTACTACATCAATGATCAAAGAGACTTATCTACCTCTTTAAAGTCTATAAGAATGAAGAAAACATAATAAAACTAAGTGTATAACTAGATAATATTTATATAAATGAGATAAACATTACTCATGAAATATTTTTTGCGTAGAATCTGCAACTACAAGAATCTTGATTGTAGTCTCATATATTTATTAGCAAAATCAGTATTAAATTTGAATAAAACTAAGACAATATGTCACAGAATTTTTATTATAATTATCAATAGCTACTAGTTTCGGCCATCTCAAGGGACATCTTTAGGCTACAAAAATATGGGAATTAATGTAAGGAAAATTACAGACTCTCAAACATTAACTGATCGAAAATATAATTATTTAAGTTTAAATTAGGAGAAAGGACGTTATAGTAAAATACAATAAAGTAACGTTTTATATTTTTGGTCTAAAAAATTAATCGATCTGAGATCGCCATCACTAGGCAAGAAGTTATGGTAATACAATGCACATTCACCGGCTTACCCCGTAATTTATTTATCATATTTTTTTGCATTTTATCCCGGGGGATAGGGAAGATAAGTAAATTGAAAAGGTGACCAAGGGAGGCCAATAGAAAGAATAAAGGTGTGATCCTACTTAAAGGCTGGTTGAAGAGACCAGTGAAGCAAAGTAAGGATCGGAGAACAACCTCAGTTCGCCGACACGCACGATACACGTTAGGGGTAATCTACAGAGGACCCGCTCACCCATACGGGGTTCACTCCTCAAGAGCAGGAAGGGGCAGAGGAATAGGTAACGATAGCGGACAGCTGGACTGAGGTCCCGTGGGTTATTATTATTCTTTATCCTCACGGTTTAAAGGTATGAGGGCCCACGCAAACCTCATAGTTGTTTACTCATTTAATGTTTTTCCTTACTATTCTACACGTTTCTAATATTGTTGATTTCTGCATTTCTATTATTGTATGTTGTGATGTTTTGCATTTTTTGAATTTACAAAAAAAAGATTTACAGAATTGGCTAAATTCAAAAATAAGTTCCATCCCGGTTCTGTGAAAAAAGAACTGTATTCTTTGTGTTCCTTAATAAAGAGAAATTGAAAAAATATGAAATTGGAAAAAAACGTGGGATGACAGTGGTTAGATCACCACCATATCATTGCGAACTAAAACCGATTGAACTGGTATAGGCACAGATAAAGGGAGAAGTTTCAAGAAAAAATTATTCTTTTAAAATGAGTGATGAAAATATAGAGGAAGAGGAGAATCATTACCAGACGGACGATGACTGGCGTATATCGCGACTGAGGTCGGCCATCTCTGTCTTCTCTCCCTTTAAATCTCCAGGAACGGACGGCATTTATCCAGCTCTACTTTAGTGGGTCCTGTACCTGGTGGGAATCCTCAGATCCTCACTGGTACTGGGGTATATTCCAAAAGGTTGGAAATAAGTTAAAGTTGTGTTCATACCAAAACCAGGAAGAATGGGCCATTTCATTCCAAAAGCATATCGACCCATTAGCCTCACATCGTTTTCAATGAAGTCCTTGGAGAGGCTGTGCGAACGATACATAAGAGATGTAGTGATAACACAAAATTCACGGCATCCAAATCAACATGCATTCACTCCAGGGAAATCCACCGATTCGGCTCTTCATCTCGTGGCGGGCCGCATCGAGAGATCGTTGGAAAAAAAGAGTCCACCCCGGGGTGTATAGATAGATAGAACCACTTTTCCTAAAATAACAAACGCACTTTCCAACAAGAATATTTCCCAAGCCATAAATGGCTGGATATATAACATGCTCTGAAAAAGAACAATAAAAATCAGTGTAGATGATGTAACCATCAGAGGCTTGGTTGTAAAAGGTTGTCCACAGGGAGGGGTACTCTCGCCACTACTGTGGAACATCGTCTTAGACTCCTTGGTCAACCGCCTCGAAGATGGCAACTTCTACACAATAGCATATGCAGATGACCTAGTGATTCTGCTAACAGGAAGATTCGAGGAGACACTCTGCGCTTTAATGCAAGAGGCCCTCAATATCATAGAACAATGGTACAAAGACCATTCACTGTCAATAAATCCAAAAAAGACGGATCAAATCCAAGGAACAGCATGCATGCCTCAACACAACAGGGGGCGTGAAAACCACACCTATGGAGGTAATCCTTGGTCTCACTCTCCTTGACATATACATCAAAGAGGTTGTTTTGATGATCATGATACGTCTACGCTCTACCGCTATACAACCTGATGTAGGATCCGGTGAACTGAGACGTAACTTGTGGTATGAGGCCAGCAGAGAGGTCCCTCTGCTGCAAACCAATACGGACTCGATTCCACCGCGATATGCTTTTCACAGGCCCTACAAGGTAATCTTTAAAAATAACGCACAAGACCCATTGGAAGAAGGCGCAGTCCGCATCTTCACAGATGGGTATAAAACCAATGTAGGCTCAAGATATGGAATATTTTCCAGACCCCTGAATCTAAACATGAAATGGGCAATGGGCTGCAATGCAAGTGTTACTCAAACAGAGCTCACTGTTATCTGCATCGCTGCGAAAAAGGTTACCAAAAATGAAGACCACAGGTAATAATATATACATTCTTACGGATAGTACACAAACACTACTAGCCCTGAACAGACCACGCATTACATCAGGCCTAGTACTAGAATGTCACATGGCCTTAATCGAAGTCTGTAACAATAACACGGTCACTTAGGGATGGATCAAGGGCCATGAGAAATCGAAAGGAAACCGTATTGCAGACTCGCTAGCCAGGAAAGCAGCCTCCTACAAACTCTTGGGACCCGACACTCTCATTGGTCTATCGGCGTCAGCGACGGCTGACCCATTAAAGGAACACTCCCTTAATAAGTTTAGGGGAGGTGGGACGACGCAGAAGGCTGCAGGCTTGTCAAGGAACTGTTACAGTATCCGGGCAGCAAAGTAACCAAAAAATACGTAACTATGAACAGGCAGAACCTACGAACAGCCACGGGTATTCTGACTGGTCACTGCTACCTACGAAAACTCCTCTACAGACAGTGTCTGTCTGGCACCCCACTTTGTAGAGGATCTGAACAAAAAGATGAGACTGTCGAACACATTCTTTGCGAATGTCAGACACTCCCATTTTAGGTTTCAAGTAATCGGCGAGCACAGGCTAACGTACGCCGGTATGATGGAACTTAATTCAGGCGACGTTATCGCCTACTTCAAACAAGTAAGCTGGATGACGAGCTAGAAGGAAGTTTTGAACCTCAGAAGGATGCACAATGAACCAATTGTGCTATGGGATCACCCACCCTTCAAACTCTTACAGATACAAATAGATGTCAGTTGTCCATCTCCCTGTAAGCGTTCGACACGCAATATTTTCTTGTGTTGTGTGAAGTTCAAATTTAAGATAATAACATGTCAAAACGTCAGTATGATAGTGGTGCTCAAAAAAGGTTGAAAGCTAAACAAAAAGAAGCATTTGTGAAAACTTTACCAAAGATACATAATTATTTTTCAAGCGAATTAGACCAACACAAAGAAAAAAATGAGAATGACGAATAGTTGCAAAATGAAAATGCTGGAGCAAGTTATTCTTCAAATGACAATACTCTAAATTAGGCTATCACTTTTATTACTCTTGTTTTTCCGGGTTTCCGAATTCCTTAAGCGGGCCCCGTCATTATTTTTGCCCCGGGCCTTGTAAATCTTAATCCGCTCCTGACAGGCTAACATAAGCCAGTATGAAGGAACTTAATTCAGGCGACGTTATCGCCTATTTCAAACAAGTAGGCTGGATGACGAGCTAGAAGGAAGTTTTGAACCTCAGAAGGATGCACAATGAACCAATTGTGCTATGGGATCACCCACCCTTCAAACTCTTACAGATACAAATAGATGTCAGTTGTCCATCTCCCTGTAAGCGTTCGACACGCAATATTTTCTTGTGTTGTGTGAAGTTCAAATTTAAGATAATAACATGTCAAAACGTCAGTATGATAGTGGTGCTCAAAAAAGGTTGAAAGCTAAACAAAAAGAAGCATTTGTGAAAACTTTACCAAAGATACATAATTATTTTTCAAGCGAATTAGACCAACACAAAGAAAAAAATGAGAATGACGAATAGTTGCAAAATGAAAATGCTGGAGCAAGTTATTCTTCAAATGACAATACTCTAAATTAGGCTATCACTTTTATTACTCTTGTTTTTCCGGGTTTCCGAATTCCTTAAGCGGGCCCCGTCATTATTTTTGCCCCGGGCCTTGTAAATCTTAATCCGCTCCTGACAGGCTAACATAAGCCAGTATGAAGGAACTTAATTCAGGCGACGTTATCGCCTATTTCAAACAAGTAGGCTGGATGACGAGCTAGAAGGAAGTTTTGAACCTCAGAAGGATGTACAATGAGCCAATTGTGGCCTAAGTACTGTGTGGCCACCCACCCTTCAAACTCTTACAGATACAGGATAGGTGAAAATATAAATGTACATACATTTATTATACTCGCATTTATACAAATATTATTTCATACGAAAATACTCGAAGTACAACTTCAAAAAATATTTTAACTGTCTACTAAAAGAAGTGATACGACTATGGATTACGAATGCTTTATCATTTTAATACTCTCTCATTCATAAAAATAGACTGCAATTACCTTCTCTATTGTTACGTCACAGTACAAAAATAACGGAGATACTATCAAATAATGAGATATTACACTGTCAAAATCAATTTAAAAATCGAGTGGATTCTGTTATTGTATCATTTATGTATGAGAAATTGTTTAATTATTCAATTACTCGATGGAAATTGTCTTCATGATTGAACTGATATAATAGTAATAATTGATCATTTTTATAGCGCTAAATTGTAGTAACTAAAGCATCAAAACATCTTGTAACGTTCTAGGAAGTTGAAATTATTTTTCTAGAGAAACAATATAATTTATATAAACTCAAAATCTCTAATTGTATCGTAGTATAGCTTACGTAATACAATTACTTTACTTTAATATTAATCATCTAGCACAGATATATACAGGGTTATTCTTAGGGAGTTGTAGTATAGATATGCCCAATTGATGAAAATTATTTAGAGCATCCTACTCAATATTTTGACTAGATTGTCCCCGATATACAATAAATATTCATCTCTCTTGACCAATACTTCTCATCTAAAATTTCGATTCTAAAAAGATGCAATCTACTGTATCCTGTCTATAAACAGATTAAAGTATTTCTTCACAGCCCGTCCAATAAGGTAAGTGGGTATTATTCTCATTACACAAATCCGTATGGGAAAGTACGTTAAGAACGAATAAGCATAAAAGATTTACCACAAAGATGTGATTACGCCACAAAGGTATGTGTTTTAATAATAACTTCGAATTTTAATATATATTCTAATTTTTTTATTAGATAATTAAATTATAAATTTTTGTACTTTCTATGAAAGTGAGTAGGTAATTATAGTGTGCACAGGTTTCATAGACATGAATATCTATTTTAAGAGTTTTTATGTTATATTTTCATGAAGCTATTTATTCTATGGGCTTTTTAAAAAAATATAAAATATTTACTGCTTGTACCTACTATTTATCATATTATTACATCATTCGTTCTCATAAAATCTAAATAAGCATATAATTAGTATAAGTAGTAGTACCAGAACATGTCTTTTATTGAATGATATGTATTGTTCTTTTACGCCACGGACTATTTCTGTGTCTTTTCAAGCGGTTGGTTATGAATTTTAATTAATATCTATTATAATTATTCTCTTATTTCTTAATTAGGACGTATATAATTATATTTTGGCTACCATATTCACAAGTGTGAAAAGATCTTAACAAAATATTTAATTAAGAGAACATTTATTAATTAACGTCGTTAAATTACGGCTAAATAGCAGATAATATACCTATTTAAATAGAATAAAATGTCTATTAAAAAATATTTTCTGAAATTTCTTCAAGTAAAAAAAATTGATTGGGGAAAACCTTTAGTCTCATTGGATTCGTGGTGACCGAAGACCTCTCAGATTCTTATGAAAATCGTATAATGACTACGATTTTTAACACTCCCAAATAATATGATTTTTAAATTTTTTAAGCCTGTCAAATAGGTGTCCTGTTCGGGACTTCTCGCGTCTGGGATAAATGCTTTATTGTGATTCGTTGAAAAACATCGTAAGGTACGCCATCTATTTTTAGTGTTAACACTAAAATTACAACAAGATTTCACGCTGTCTGCTGTCCATTTGCAGATTGCGTTATATCTTTTCTGATCTATGGGTGTTTTGTGGTTAAAAGGCAAAGAGAGACGCAGTTTTCCGCGAATTTCTATGCGTTACTTTTTGCCTCTTCACATTTTAAACGTCAAAATGGAATGGGATAATGATAAAACTATTGTGTTAATCGACACGTATAGAAATTTCACTTATTTAATGGCGATCAGAAGATCCTAATTACAAAAATCGGGTTATACGTAAATGATACGGTTCACGAATTATGCACAAAATTCAGTATAACATCAAAGTAAGTCTTGATCAAAACATCCTTGTAAAGTTTAGAAAGAAGCAACTGTCATCTAACAGCAATTTAGGTATAACGGAATAGTAATCATAAACGCAGCACACCAACTTCCAAACCTCGAATAATCCATCATCCATGTTGAAATGTGCAAGACGTACCAACTTAATGTAAATGATATGTTGCATGCATTGAATAAAAAGAAGAGGAAAGATAGCTGTCATCAATAATCATAGACAGTACGAAAGACGAAAGTAGCCATCTTGAACAACCAAGTTTGACTCATTTTATTTTGGTTGTTGCATTAGTTGGAGCATACATCTTTGTTTTTGGAAGTTTGATATTAATTTTATAGTGTTTTTGAATAGATTTTTTTGTGTTTTTGTCTTGTATTTATATGTGTTTATTAGGATAATTAGAATATTGTTTCAAGTGTTAAACATTAGGAATAAGAATACAAACAATATGGTTAGTTGTGCAGCTTGCGGTTGCTCTAATACTCTTAAAAATAAATCTTTAGGGATCACTTTTCATAGGTAAGTTATTTTTCCTTAATTTACTTTAATTAATATTAATTTTAAATAAATAAAATGCAAAATAAATATTTCATATTTTTACAATTGGCAAGGTTAAGACATAGGCGTAACATAATGAAAATAGTAAGTTAACTGAACTATAACACAATATTTAAGAAATATTTATTTGCATTTATTCAAATTGGGTGTATTTATAATGCATAAAAATTGCAATATAAAATTTTATGCATAAAAATATATTTTCAGTTTTCCTAAAGATTGTCAGAAAAGCAAATTGTGGACGAATTTTGTTAATAAACTAGATTGAACAACTGTATTATGTACTCAACATTTCACTAATGAATGTTTTGATCGAACCTCAAAGCTAAAAGTTAGATTGTGGTCAAATGCTCTTCCTAAAATAAAAGTTAGTCGTTTAAAATATGTAAGTATTTTCTTATATAGTTTGTTGATTTTTAAAATTATATCAAAATTGTTTTTTCTATATGTAGTAATGTTGATTAACCTGTATTTATTTTTTACACGGGTAATTAAATTTAATACAGTTAAACATAAGTCTATTGAGCCATCTGAAAATCAAGATGAACCTCTACCACGACCAACATTTAGGGCAGAAATACCTACTCCAACACCTTTTAATCGAGGAAAAGAAGAAACACCACGTAAGAGACAATTGAAAAGAGAAATTATGGAATTGCAACAAAATGATGCTTTAAAAAAGACTAACATTCGAAAACTCCAGAAAATTATTTGGCGATAGAAAAAAATAATAAATTCCCTTAAGTCAATGGTAAGTTTGCTAAACTTACTGTCAACTGACCATGAGAATATATTATTACAACATTTTGGCTAAAACAAAGAAATGATTGATAGACTTTTAGAAATACTGTCGGACTAAAAGTAAAACGGAAGTACGAGCAACAAGTGAGAGAATTTGCAGTGACCCTACATTTTTTTCTCCAAAAGCTTATAGTTATGTTCGACTAACATTTCAAAATTCCTTACCTCACTCAAAAACGTTATCAAAATGGTATTCTTCTATAGATGGAAAGCCAGGGTTTGTTTACCCAAGAAGCTATTCCTTTTTTAAAATAAAAAATGGAGAATTCTATAAAATCATTATTTTGTTTCTCGGTTTTTGATGAAATTGCTATTCGGCGGCATTTAGAATATTTTAACAATAAATATTATGGGTACGTGGATTATGGAACCGAGTTGCAGGGATATTGCGAAGATATAGCAAAAGAAGTTTTAGTTTTTATGATGGTGTGTATTAATGAGCTATGGAAATTACAAATAGGTTATTTTTTATATTTTCATTGAATAGTTTACAAAAGGCAGCTTTAGTTAAACAGGCACTATATATTTTAAAAAACGTTGGAATAAAAATAACAGAAATAACTCTTGATGGATCTGCCACTAATTTTGCATGTGCAATGAGTTGAATTATAATTTTAATAAAGATAATATACAGTCGCCTGTAATTCTAAACAACAATAAATATTTTTTAATGCCAGATCCAGTACTTATGATTAAATTAATTTGAAATTGTTTTGGGGATCTTAAAACATTTACTGATAAACATGGCGATCTAATTGATTATAATTATGTTATTAAATTTAATGAGCTGCAAGAAAACGAAGGTTTTCATTTAGGAAATAAATTGAGGAGATAACATATAAACTTTTTCAGACAAAAAATGAAAGTTAAATTAGCCACTCAATTTTTGTACTATTTTCACGTGCAAAAGCCATCAATTCGCTTACCGTACAAAAATTTGCTCGTTGCTTAGCAACACTTTTAATCCTAGGATTAAAACGCTACTTTTAATCCTAGGACTAAAAGTAATTGCATTTGAGCTCTCTAATTGAAATTCGAAGAAAAAAACATTGTCTCTTACAAACTTAGTAACTAATTGAGCAACTATATATAGGTATTTATTTGTTATTTATAGTGATATTGAATGTACAATTGGAACAATTATTGCCAAAATTCAAAGCACCACTTAAATTATCACTAAGAATTTTCGAACAATTCAAAAGATTTTCATTAATGTTAGAACAACTCAAAATATTCTCCGTAACTGTTGATGAAACATTCGAGGAAATATCTGAACAGGTACTTGTACCTTCTTTGTTAGGTTGCAATCTTTTTCTGGCAGTATTCTCTTTGTTGATACGTGATTCTTCAATATATCCTTCTGCTACCGTACTCGATTTCCAACCTCCATATATTTTAAGACAAGTGAGGTCACCGCCACCATCAATAAGAAGTGTAGCAGATATTCTTCTTAGCGAATGTCCAGTATATACTCCTTCCAAATTTCTAACTTGAAAAATTTTGCAATTTCTTGCGGCACGGCACTAATTTCGTGAATACCAACAACCATTCTTTGACACTTCCCATTAACATATTTCAAAAATAAACGACGTTCCTGTATATTTGATGGCCGTAGTGCAACATATTTTCGAAATAAACGCAAATAATTATCGCCTATAATGGTAAATAAACGAGGTTTCTTGTTTTTTGTCTGCAAAATTTTCACAACCAGGACCGAGTCCATATCTTCAATGTCATAAATTTTCAAATGAACTAGTTCGTCACAACCCATAGTGTTCGAATTTGATTTAATTACCAAATTCTCCTGTGATTTTTATTTTTAACTTCCCCTGTATAACACAATTCAAATATTCTGCTCAAGACATATAACAGGCAACAAAAATCATCCAAACTGCAAATTTTCACTCGCTGTATCTGACCGTTAAGTTTCAAATTCTATTATTTTTCTCCTTCCTCGTAACCACGTTAACCGATATAAAAATATGTCAACTACATTACATGTTGTCTCATCATATTTAACTGTCGTACATAATGGTACACCCGGCATTTGGTCCTGGTAAAAAACATGTGTAATTAATCATTAAACATTCATTACTCCAGCAGATTATGTGCTAAATAATCAAAATGTAACGCGTATGATCAAATGAATTTCTTAATTGTCTACGCAAAAGAAAAAGTTATAAACTCCTGCAATATAGCAACATGAAAGTGAAATAAGTGTTTAATTTCTTCGAGAAAACATTTAATCAAACATCCTACAACAGTGAATACAATATACGGTCCTTCGAGAAAAACATTTAACAATAAAAAACTTACCGTTCCATCTAATAACCCAAGTGAAAAAAGGGTTATTTAGAATACATAGCACCTCCAATTCCTAATACTAGAACAACCTTTATCATCAAATATACATTATCAGGTGCCATATCCAGTAACCGATCCACTTCCTCGTTTGTAAAAACCCTAGACTTTTTAGGTATATATCCATCACTTTGCCTTTTTAACAATGCTCGTAATTTTGAATATTTACTAATATCCACACCATTTTTGATATCCAGTGTGGATCGCAACATTGAATACTGTGACCAAAGAGTGGATGGCTTGACGGTCTTCGTTAAATTTGAGAAATACACCATAAGAACACTCTCCGCATAGTTTTGCAGATTTTTTTCATTACATCAATCCATGAATCGCTGATATGCAAGTTCATAAACTTGGCGAGATTAGGGTGGCAAAAGATATAGATATACTGCTTCGACACTTTCCAATATATCCGCAGGTATATTTTCATCGTGTTCGGGATTCATTTTGAAAGCAGCGTAAAAACTACTACAAAAATTATATGATTAGTACGTCTACTTGACAATCAATATTTACCATCAATACCAGATATCCATGACTACCGACTTGCTATCACTGTTATAATTAATAGGTGTTCAAATTTATTACCAAATTATTAACGATTTTTGAATAAAACTAAATTTATTTTAATTTTGACTTGGTTGGAGAAAAATAGTATATATCATACGGACTAAAAGTGCCTATTTTTACTCGCAATATTTGCGTTCGCTCGGCTGCGCTGCGCTCCGCCTCGCAACTGCAAATATTGCTCGTAAAAAAAATATGCATTTTTAATCATTATAATATAATATACTATATTCTGAAATCTACTCGTTTTTTGTAATTATTTTGGCACTCTGTCATTTTGATTTTATTTTTTTATTCCCTTCATAATAATTTCTATATAGCACGCTTAAGGCAAAACGGATGTTGCCGTCCGCCATATGCAACAACCATTCTGGTCAACCAAAATTGTGTTCATTACTCCTTCCTCTTCTCTTTATTCAATGGTTGCATGATATAACCAACGCACAAAAAAAGGCACCGTCTAAAGCCACATTCAGACGATATGGTCAAAGTTGGCTGCAAGTTCAGCTAACTTTGGGTATGTGTGGAGATTTGGGTATCCATACGATTGGCCTCGTTTTCCAACATATGGTGTGCCCATTGTGTACCGATTATGTACCAATATTGGGAATATGGACTACGAAGAGTACAATACGGTGGTGACAATTGTTTGTGTACTTATTTCATCTATAAAACAATTTTAGATATTTATATAAAATACGGTAACAACGTGTATTTAATTTGAATTAACAAGTTAAATAAATTGTCCAAATCGTCTGGATGTATTGGTCATTTATACATTATCCACACGGCACGGCAAGTTACCCAATTTCCAACGTTGGTCATGTGGACTGGATACGGCTTAAAGTTAGCTGTAGTAAGTCAAGACGAGGTGGTTACTTTTACTTCGTCGCGTATGTAAATATTTTCACTATTTGAATATCTTGTCATAGTATATTTTTGTGTAGCAAATACATATGACTGTTAATAATCTTTATTAATGTTGTCTGTTGCTATCCCTTTTTAATATTATGAGGTCATAATAAGGTTTCCAAAAGAACGTATTATGCCATTACTTAAAAAACAAGTGTACGTATTGTAAATATGTATTTCTACTGTCAGTAGAAAAGGCTAGAATTTATAAAATTTGTGTTTACTCTTGTTTAGTATTAGTGACGTCAGGGTAAACGTCAATTTGATCGTCTGTACCTTCTTAATAGTAAAATTTGTTTTTATTGGTCCATGTAGTAAATAAACATTATCTTCTTCGAAATCATTTACCTAAAATTTTAGTTATTTCTGCCTACGTGTTAAATATTTTATAAATACATTTACATTAGTACGTAATATATAATATGTTTTGTTCTTTTGTTTTTTATGTAACCTCTTAAGTATTATACATAACCTTAAAATTCTGACCTACATAAACGTCGATTTAACAACGAGTAAGTCTCCCGTAATAATTACTGATGTATTTCATTTTCGTGTAACAATGTGAAAATTAATTTATCGTTATACGTGGTTAATTAAGTTTGCTACGACACATTTCTCCTCTTATGCATGCAATTTCCTAAAACTTTCTTTCCGCAACTTATCATTAACCTACACTAATATATAGAACTTTGATATTCCAAATGTTTTCCACATTCTATCTTCAATGATATAACTCATTTTTTACCAAGTACTGTCGAAAACTTTATTTTTAGCCTCTGTTCGGCTGTCCCGTTCACATAATAGCTACAAAATTTAGTACAGTCAAAAGTCCATAATAAATTTCCAATGTTTATCATAACCTATTAATGCTACATGTAGACGCTTGCCGATATTTGGCAAACGTTCTCAAGCTCCAAGTCTTTACTTCGATGCCATCTCTCTTCACACTAGTGTTTTGAACAGGCAAGCTATGCAGGCTAAGAATGCAGACACAGCCTAATAAACATGCTATATGCTGTGATGCAGACGTGAACGTTGAGGTTGTGTCGAGTATTGCGTTTGAGCTTGCCACAAGCTTCCTTTGATCTGTGTTCAAAAAGCGACTCTAGCTCGCATCGGCGACGCACTCACGCATGCTAAGCCAAACGGGGATATGCATTTTCGCCAAAAATAAATTATTTAATAACTTGTCGATTTTTACGATCATAATCCTAGATGTAATTTCACCAAAACATTTTTCAGATAGAATTTGATGACTCTATATTTGGCGTTGTAAATATCATGATTTAAATTTAAAAACTGGGATTTCTAAGGTAAATTGTTATTTTAAGCATCCCTATCTCTTCCATTTCTAATAAATGTAATGACATTTAAGGGATGTAATCAAACTCGTTTATTTAATCTACCATCGGTTTAATAATTGTTAACGTCCGTTTGCTTTTGTGTGTAGTACTTAATGATATTGATTGATGAGGTTCGTGAAATAAGAATAATTATTGTTATATAATATATCGTTTTATTAACGAACAGTCAAAGTTACTGTTGTAACTTTCATTTGAATTCATACAATACAATTAGTTCATAAAGAAAGGGTATAAAACGTAACAGACAAAAATAACTAAAAATGTATTCACATTGCTAACACCCTCTCTTGAATAATTTTTACAAAATACCCAAAAATGTATTCAATCCATTCCATCTGTTTGGTTCCAAGACAATTTCCATTTTTTCAGTACAGAACAAACGCTTCTGCTTGAACAATTTCTTTTGTGTTACAAAGGTTCAAATGCAACATTTCCATTTTCAGTATTTTCTTTCATCTTAAATGTTTTCATTAATTTGCATTTTGTGTGTTTCAATAATGCATTGTCATATGCTGTTATGAACATATCATCAACATTATGTGGTGATAATAATTAATTTTTTTTTATTGGTGCCTCATTTTATCTATTTAAAGCACACCTCAAGCGTGTTTAAATCGAACTTTCAAACACGCGCGTTTTTTAAAGTTACCATGGTAACAACAACAACTCGAGAAACGTAAGTATCAATAACAACATTTTTTATTATTTTTTAAATTGTATATTTTCATTGTGAACCAATGTCTTATTTAGTCTGCAAAATTTATTTATATATTCATATATACATTGTATCCTTTTAAATATAAATAAAGTAAGTTTTTGATTATTGATCTGACAGCAGTACCTCGTAACGTCAAATAAAAATAAATACTATTTAGGATGGACTTTCACGAAACTTGGCTGGGCATCGAGGACGGACTTCCATTTTTTCGTATGTAATAGGGTGATCGCAGAACAATAAAATGTATTCTTGTTAAAATATTTAATTAGTTTTCATCATAAATTATACAAAATAGGTAGCGTCTTATGACCATCTTGGCGCGAAACATAAAAACAGTAATGACAACAATGACAGGCGACAATTCATACAATTGAAAAGTAACTGTCGTTCTTAAGGTGCGTTCAGCCATCATGTCAGACGCGGCAAATTCAAAA
The DNA here is from genome assembly GCA_963921935.1 of Galeruca laticollis. NCBI lineage: Eukaryota > Metazoa > Arthropoda > Insecta > Coleoptera > Chrysomelidae > Galeruca > Galeruca laticollis. Next base: position 90,888,289 of record OY998178.1, on the reverse strand, counting down.
AACGACCTTACAGTTCGGCCATTCTGACATTGATCGTCCTCGATCATACAAAAGAAAATTTCAAAACAGGTGTATAATAATGCTAATGGAAATGAATACACCTAAAGAATAGTTATTTTAACAAATAAGGATAATACATATCTCAACATAAGGATAATACATAATAATAAGATCTCGAACATAAGGAGATAACATAATTGTTCATCATAAACAAATCATAATATTCGTAAGAACATAATCTTTTAACATAATTCAACTAAAGCATAAACGAATACTGTAGGATTAGGTTATTTAGAGGTACGTCTGTACGTAAGGTAGTCACTGTCACTAATGTAAAGTTGGCAATAAAAGCTGTCATGGGCAGTGACAGTCAAGCGATGTTCTCGAACCTTGGCTCACGTGTATGTACTCAATAAAGAACAATACAAAATCAAGTGTTAATGTTTAATTAATAAATCCTAAAGTAAAGAAACAAACATTAACATAACATGGCGCAGTCAGAATAGTTAGACAAAGAAAGTTAAAACCAGCGGTGTAAAATTTTTGCAATATAAAGAAAAATGGGAGACAGCCGAGGAGTAGCACCCATGCAAATGGCGGGAAAGTTAGCAGAAAATTGGAAGCTATGGAGGTACCGTTTTGAAAACTATTTAGTTGCGAGTGAAATTAATAAAAAAGATGAGGCCATTCAGTGCGCACAAGTTCTTCATTTCATTGGGGAAGAAGGCTTCAAAATTTATACTACATTTCAGTTTACTGACGCTGAAAAAAATAAACTTAATACTTTACTCGATAAGTTTGAAGCACATTTTTTGCCTAGAGAAAATTTAACCTACGAACGATACAAATTTTTCTCATTGTAGCAAACTCAGGGACAATCTCTAGACCAGTTTATAACCGAAGCAAAGAAAATGGCAATGAAATGTAAACTAGGAACTTTGCAAGAAGATCTTACAAAAACAGTTATTATTTGTGGGGTCAAGAATTCATCAATTAGAGAAAAATTATTACAAGAAGAAGATTCCACTAGTTTGGAAAAGATTATTGAAAAATGTGCAATTCTGGAAATGTCCAAAGAAAGAAGTGAAGCAATGAATGAGATACATCATGAGGCGGCAGTGTATTATGTTCAGAAGGAGAAATTAAATGGAAAAATCAATCGTGGAAAGAAAAATGTAAATCCAGAAAGTAAGAAATTTATTAATAATTGTACGAGGTGTGGTTTAAATCATCCAGTAAATAAATGTCCTGCTCATGGTAAGATGTGCAATTTTTGTAAATTTCAAAATCATTTTGAAAGTAAGTGCTACAAGAAAAAGAATAAAAGAAGAGTGAATGAGATAGTAGAAGTAGAAGAAGTAATTAATGAAAATGCTGAAAATTCTTTGTTTATAGGCTGTATAGACAGTGTAAATACAAATGACAATGTGAATGAATGGGTAACTACACTAGAAATAAATAATAAAATAATTAAATTAAAAATTGACACAGGTGCAATGGCTAATATATTGTCATTTGATCTCTTCAAAAGTCTAGGATTATCTCCTAAAATTATTAAGAAATCTGATTACAAATTAAAATCATATACTGGTGATGAATTAAAAGTTTGCGGAAAATGTAATTTAAGTTGTTTTAAAAATAATAATGCATATGATTTGGAATTTTTTATTGTAAATAGTAATACTTCTGCAATTCTAGGGTTGATTGCTTCTCAAAAGCTAAATTTAATTAAAAGAATTGAATCAGTTTACATACAAAATGAGTACACAGAAGTAATAAATAAATATCAAGATGTATTTTCTGGCATAGGTTGTATTAGTCAAAAATGTAGCATTAGTCTAGAAGCAAATGCAAAACCTGTCGTTAATCCAATAAGAAGGGTAGCCTTTCCTTTGTTGGAACCCCTAAAGCAAAGTCTAGAGGAGCTAAAAAGGGAGAAAATCATTGAAAAGGTTGAGGGTCCGTCTGACTGGGTGAATGCTCTTGTATTAGTACGTAAACCAAATGGTAAATTAAGAATATGTCTGGATCCTAAGGATCTAAATAATGTAATTAAAAGAGAATATTGTAGAATTCCTACATTTGAAGAAGTGTCCAGTAAATTAGCTGGAGCAACTATTTTTAGTACTTTAGATGCTACAAGTGGTTTCTATCAGATCCCATTAGATGACGAGAGTTCAAAGCTCTGTACATTTGGAACCCCATATGGTAGGTACAAATTATTATGATTGCCTTACGGTATAAAGTGTACTCCTGAAATTTTTCAAGAACGCTTTAAAAGTATTTTTGATAAAATTGAAGGTTCTGATATTTATATAGATGATTTAATCATCTGGGGTAGAAATAAACAAGAACATGATCTGAGATTAAAAAAAGTTTTGGATACTGCTAGGAAAAATAATGTTAAATTCAATTTAAACAAATGCAAGTTTGGACAAAAAGAAATTAAGTACATGGGTCATATAATAAATAATAGTCCAGACAATTCTAAAATTAAAGCAATTTCAGAAATGCCATGTCCTAAAAATAAACAGGACATACAAAGACTTTTAGGTATGCTTACTTATGTGAGTAGGTTTATAAAAAACTTTTCAGATAAAACTGAGCCCCTTAGAAGTTTATTAAAAAAGGAAAATGAATTCATTTGGGATGAGGACAAAGAAAAAGCTTTTGTAGATTTAAAAGAAACTCTCACAACAAATCCGGTTTTACAATTTTTTGATATAAATAAACAGTCAGTTATTTCAGTAGACTCCTCAAAATCAGGAGTAGGAGCTTGTCTTCTGCAGAATAATCTTCCATGTGCGTATGCCTCAAAGGCATTAACAAACACTCAGTCGAGGTACGCACAAATCGAAAAAGAGTTGTATGCTGTTTGTTTTGGATTAACTAAATTTTATCAGTATATTTTTGGTCGTAGGGTAATTGTTGAAACAGATCATCAACCACTTATTTCCATTTTCAAAAAGCCGTTGAATAAATGTCCTGCAAGGTTGCAGAGAATGTTGTTACAATTTCAAAAATTTGATTTTGAGTTGCGCTATAAGCCCGGAAAAGACTTGCTTTTAGCAGATGCTTTGTCTCGTGCATATCTTGTAGAGAAGGAAGTGGATTTGTTGGATGATGACATTGAGGGTCATGTATGTATGGTTAAATTAGAATTGAATGCAACACCTGAAAAAATAAATGAATTTGTGATTGAAACGAATAAAGACACAGTTTTGAATGATCTTAAAGAACTAATTAAAAACGGTTGGCCTAATTCAAATAAAAAAGTTAAAAATCAAGTTAAAATATTTTGTCCTTATAAATCAGAATTAACTGTCATTGACGGATTAATTTTTAGAAACAATTGTCTGGTAGTTCCAAAGTCACTTCAAAAAGAAATGTTAGATCGTATTCATTATAGTCATTTAGGGGTAAACAAATGCATAAAATTGGCACAAGATTCTTTATTCTGGCCTGGTATGGTTGATCAAATAAGACAGAAAATTTCAAATTGTCACCAGTGCCTTACTTATGCCAATTCTCAGAATAAGGAACCTTTAAAGCCACATGAGATACCAGCTTTACCATGGAATAAAATAGGCTGCGATATTTTCGAAATAAAAGGAACAAATACATAATATTAATTTACTTTTAAAACATAATCGCATAAGGTTCACAAAATGATTTTAGTCATAATGGTCATAATATGTAAATAAGGTCATATGGAGGAGCATAAATAGTCTCCTTAGGTAAATAAATGTCATAATCGGGTAAATGTCACAATTGGTATATTAATTTAAAATGTTTGATCAGAGAGCCATAATTTCATGTGAGAAGCATCAACAGTTCCTTTATAAGGAAGCTGAGTGACTTGATGTCCTTCGATATCAGTAACAACATATCGGTCATGTGGTAAAACCTCTTTAACCATATATGGTCCCTTAAACTTGAGTAATAACTTTCTATTTACTCCAGGCTCAGTAACATAATTTGTGATTACAACTTTATCGCCTACGTCATAAACAATTGGCCTTTTGTGTACCCTGTCATAGTATTTTTTGTTACATTTTTGAGCCTTCTCTATTCTCTCTTCTGCTTTCTCTCTCATTTCCACCAAATCCACTCTCTCAATCTCATTCAACAACTCCAAATGTGATCTAATTTTATCACCATCCCTACACCTCTGATTAACTCCATACAATAACATAATGGGGGTTTGTCCCGTACTACTACTAACTGTATTATTTATGGAAAATTCTATATCACCTAATACCTCATTCCACCTATCTGGAGTTTCATTCAACTTTGCCAACATCGGACCTACTACACTATTAAATCGCTCCACTTGCCCATTTGCCCTAGTGCACCCAACTGCAATTTGAATGTGTTTAACATTTTCACTGAGTAAGAAATTTTGGAAAACTTCTGAGGTAAAACAGGATCCTCTATCTGAAATTATTCTATTAGGCACACTATATAACTTAAAACGATTTTTTAGATGTTTAATAACTTGAGAAGAAGATGTATCTCGACAAGGATATAACTTAATAAACTTAGTAAAAGCATCAACAACTAAAAATATATATTTATCACCATTTTTACACTTCTCTAATGGTCCATAATGATCTATATGGTATGTATCAAAGAGAACAGTTCCTTTTGGAATTGAATAGTGACCCTTCAGTTTTACCACGTTTAGGTGCAAACTCTATACACTTGAGGCAATTTGATATAAAATCTTTAACCAAAAATTTCATATTAGGGAACCAGTAAGTTCGTAGGATTACTTCACATGTTTTTTCAACCCCTACATGAGCATAGTTTTCATGAACGTTCCTAATAACGTTATTAATCATACTATGTGGCACATAAAACAACAACATTTTTCCATTTTTGTGTTTCTTATAAACTAATCCCTCATGCAATTCAAACAAAGGCAACTGAGTTTTCTCTAAACGTTTGCTTAATTCTAAAATAGTAGGATCTAATAACTGTTTAATAGAAAGAACTTGTCCGAATGTGTTACCCTCTAAAACCAAAATATTGTGACATCTGCTAAGGGCATCAATGTGACGCATTTGAGAGTTTGACCTATGTTCAAGTTCATAATCATATGCTTCTAAAAATAAAGCCCATCTAGCAATTTTTGGAATCATATCCTTTTTTTGCAACGTTAGGCGAATGCTATCACAATCAGTAAAAATTTTAAATTTTATTCCATGTAAGTAAACGTGAAACCTTTTAATACTGTTAACAATACTATGACATTCTAGTTCATAGCTATGGTATCGAGATTCTGTATCTGTAGTTCTTCTACTATAATAAAAGATAGGATGAAAACGTCCATCTGATTGTTTTTGTAAAATCATTGAGCCATAACCCTTAGATGAAGTGTCACAATGTAGCTGAGTTTCCGCTGTAGGAGAATACAAACTTAAAACTGGTTTACTCAATAAAATGTTTTTAAGCTTTTCAAATACTTCATGCTCTGTTACACCAAAATTAAACTCTAAATTATTTGTTTTGCCTTTCAGCAGATCATATAAAGGTTTAGCTATAATCGAAAAATTTTGAATAAATTTCCTAAAGTATGAAACAAGTCCTAAAAAACTGTAGTTCACTTTTATTTTTTGGTACAGGAAACTCTTTAACTGCAATAACATTATCTGGGTTGATAGTAATACCATCTTGACTAACAATATAACCTAAATACTAAACCTGCTTTTTTGCGAAAGAACATTTATCTAAGTGAAGCTCAAGTAAGTTGTCAACAAGTAACGAGAAAACTTTTTCAAAATTCTTATATGTTCATCGAATGTTATTTGTGGCAATTAGCAAATCATCCATATACATAATGATCTCATGTTTTCTTATTAAATGATCAAAAATTTGAGTAACAAATCGGACAAAAACATTTGGGCTGTTGCAAAATCCATATGGGGCTCGTAAGTATTCAAATTGACCAAATGATGTAACAAACGAAAGATATTTGGTGCTGTCTTTCTTAACTCTAATATTGAAAAAAACTTTTTTTAAACCTAACTTTGTATACCAACATTTATTTTTTAATTTCTCAATTTGTTCCTCTATAATAGGTAGTGGAAAATTATCTCGCTGTACCTGTTTATTTAGTTCCATAAAATTTACACACATTCTAGTCTCACCATTCCTTTTGGGGACTAACACTATTCTTGAACTATATTCAGAATCTGAACGTTTTATAATGCCTTTGTCTAACAACTCATCTACTGTTTTCCTTACCTGTTGCTGCTCCAGTATAGAGTCTTTTGGGTTTGAAATAAAAAGGTGTACTACCTGGTTTTACTTTGATTTCCACTTCAAAATGAGTTTTAGGTTCTAACCCTCTCTCAGCATTTTCATAACATTCTGAAAAGCAATTTATTAACTCACACTTTTTGTTATTATCCAAGGATGGCTCTATATCTAGTTCATTAACATTTTCATGACAAAAATCTATAGATAAAATTTCATTCCAGGGGCTATTGAGGACATCACTATCTGCAACATTTTTAATTTGAACTTTGTCATTCTCAAATGAAACCTTGACTCTCTGACTAGAAATAAAATCTCTACCTAGCAAAATACTATAGTTCATACATTCATTAGATATAACGTGAAAAATAATTTCTATTTTAGTATCCTGAACAAATACTGTGTCTGTATAAACACCTAAAATTACTAAAGGAGCCTTATTTATTCCGCAATAATTATTACTGTTTTCATATGACTACCAGTGTCTACAGTTGCATTGTTTTTATAAAAAGGATACTTTTCTAGAGTAACTTCTACTAAATATGCTGGGATCACATCGCATCTTTCTTGTACATACATTGTTGTTGAATCAGGTAACATTTGCTCATTTTGCCTCCGTTGTCTTAAGTTTCTGTCAGGACATTCTCTGATTTGATGGTCGTTCTTACCACATCCAAAACAAGTACCTCGTTCTCTTTGTGGCTTAGGACATCTGTCAGCCAAGTGAGAAGTCTCAAAACAATTGAAACATTTTTTCTGAGACATTGGTTGACTGCGCGTATTGCTTTGTACAGGTGCTGCAGTAAAATACTTCTTATTTGGTGGTACTTTGTCATAATAATAGTCACTAAACCTCTCAGTCTTTCTCCATCGTCGGATCTCAAATCTTCTCATCAGGGTTAGCTTATCCTCTTTACACTTGAACATTCGTACCATTTCTGTTTTTAAGTCTTCTAAGCTTAGGACAACATGCATTGGAGAAGAGTGAAACCACCGTTGCGCACTGCCTGTTAATTTTCCTATTAGGGCTAACCTAATAATATCGTCTGAAACTGTATAGGTGGCTTTGACCGACTCGATTCTAATAAACCAGGCTTCCACATCACCGGTGCCATTGAATTCGGGGATTAGAGAAGCTACTTCTTGCACCGAAAATCTCTTTTGATCCCTAACCCTTACCGCTTCCATCGCTATGGTCACAACTTCTTGAATTGACATAGTTGCTTGCTGTTGAGGTGGATCTGGAGGACTCTCTGTCTCATGGTCACTCATCTTAATGCAATTAAAACTTATCTTATATGGGCTTACACGACCGGAATCCCACTTCTGATCTGTAATAGGGTGACCGCAGAACAATAAAATGTATTCTTGTTAAAATATTTAATTAGTTTTCATCATAAATTATACAAAATAGGTAGCGTCTTATAGCCATCTTGGCGCGAAACATAGAAACAGTAGGTGCGTTCTTTTTGACTGAGATCATGCTATGCTCACTCCCACTATAAATTTTGTCATGTTTATTTAGTTATACCACCCGTCGCCGGTAGCGCTACATAATCAATGAACTGTCAGATTTTTAAAATCTCGCCATTTCTATAACCTCCATCTCATTTTGATACTTCGATCGCCATTATCAGCCATTGCTTTCGTTTGTATATTATACGGTTATTATTATATTAATTTGTATAAACAGACATTTTTGTGCTTTTCAAGTGATTGTGTATATTAAACATTAACAATATGGTTCAATACTGTATTGTTCCCACTTGTAAAAATAAAAGTAAAGACATTAAAATGCATCTCCTTCCTAAACAAACTTAAAAGCAAATGCAGTTCCAAACTTATATATACCAGCACCAACAAGAAGTATGGAGCAATTATCTTATCTATGGTATGGAGGAATTACCTGAGAAGAACCAGGACATTGTTGAATCCCAAGGTAATGTACAATACTATTGTGGAAATTGACCCATATCATAAGTAGGCGTAGCAAAAACTGGTTTTAGGAAATGTATTTTAATCTGACAGCGAAAAACACAAAAAAGTAATTAATTGTAGTTTCATCAGCTTGCTTCATAATTATGAGGAGCAGCCCAGTAAATATGAAAATTTAGATTTGCTACACTATAATTGAAGTTCTCACTAGGAATCGTTTTCAGTGTGTGCTATTGAATATGTCAAAAATAGACAAAGCCACAAACTTTGTTGTATATTACAAAAGTTAAAAGCGATTTGGCCTATTTATTTTTGTTTTGCTAAAAAAGATTTTCTGATGATGCTTTAAAAAAGTTTCATTTTGACTTAGCAAATATAATTAAAGCTTTTATTTACTATTACAGGTTCAGAGTCATATCCTGCCATCGCCTCCTGCAGCACTCCAACTACCTCGAGCACCATTCTTACTACATTAAAGACACCCAGCAAACGTAAAGGTAAATTTTTAGAGTATGTAGAAAGTTTACTTTTTTGACCCTTACTTTGTTGAAACTAACTGTTTCTAAATAATTCCAGACTATATTTTAAAAAGTAATATGTAAAAAGTAAATCGCAATAATAAATGTAAGTAAAAAATAGTACATATAATATTTTTTCAGATATTAAACAAAGATTGAATTTACTAAGCCATGGAGATTCAAGTAGAGCCATTCAGCTAACGCCCAAAGCTAGAAAATTTTATGGAATTGCCAAAAACATGGTTTCACTAGCCAGAAAAATTGACAGACAAAATTCCGGTGTACGAAAACAACTGTTTGAGATTAAAAAAAGAGTTGAATTATAAATAAATCTAAATTTGGAATAAGTAAAATGATTTGTTTCCTGTTTTTTCATGAATAAAAATAATGTGTTCAAGCAGTCTTTTATTTTGGAATATCAATTCCACTTTTCATAAAATTCCTTATTAATAGCGTTGTCGATTGATAAAATTGGTGTAAGCTAATGTATTCTCGAGCCCTTTAAAAAGGTGCATGAAAATACATTAGAGCTCACTATTTCTATCTGTTGAAAATAAATAGCAAAAATAGTTATTTCCATATATTTCAAAAAGCCCGCTGGTTCTATATGCAGCGCTATAGCGGTGGGCTGAAGAAGTAAAATAACATTGAATAATTATTCAGTAGAGTGGCCCATCTATTGTATATTATATTATCTTATCTATGACTGAGATCTCAGCTCACATCAGTAATGTGAGCGTTCTTTTTGTTTTACTCACTTTAATTGAGCTGAGATTTTCCCCCCCCCCTTCACCGATGCTGAATGTATTGTAAGGGGGTATCAGTTGGAATGGAGTCGGAAATAAAGTGGAGGGGATGAAGAAATATTTGATTTACTTGGTTTATTTGTAGTTTTAACCAAGGTTATCTAAGGTTTTAACCATTGACATACAAACAATAAACACATATAATCTATTTTTCTTTTGTTACAAATTATGGATACATTAATTAACATTATTAGGTGCTGATACGAATCTGTCGTATAGTTTAAATCTATCGACAGATCGCGCGCTTCAATTGAGATGTCGTTCTTTTTGGTGCTTACTAACATCACTTTATCTCAGATCACCTTAACTGAAGTGATTTGAGATCTCAGTCAAAAAGAACGCACCAATTAATGACAACCAAAGATTATATACACATGACAACAATGACAGGCGACAATTCATACAATTGAAAAGTGCCGTTCTTAAGGTGCGTTCAGCCATCATGTGTCAGACGCGGCAAATTCAAAAAACGACCTTACACGTAGTAATAACATAATAATAATATTTTATGATTTCAAAGTGCACCAATAAAAAAAAATAGCGTGAAGTATTCGTGGATAACTGGTCTTTCACACACTTGCTCTATTTCGAGCACTCCGGCAGCACCGTCGTGCTCGAAAAACCGCGCGTGTTTGAAAGACCTCTTTATCCACTTATACTTTAATATACCATATCTTTGCTCTCTTTAATCGCAAGGATTTGCTATTTTTTTAGTATAACTTTTTGATTGTCATGTAAATTTCATCATAAAGATCACCTTGCTGCTGTCGTGGCATCCATGTGATTATATTTGGCTGCAGTGTCCAATAACCATCGAATAGAAGTATTTCTTACCATTGGTGAATATGTGTTATTAAAATCAATTCTTTGAACTTGAGAATATTATTTAACAACAAGCCGAGCCTTAAAGCGACAAGTGCAATTATCTTTCTTTAGTTTAAACACCCATTTGGTGTCTAGAACTTTTCTGTTATCTGTAATGTCCACTAATTGGCAGGTATTGCCTTTTTTTGAACTGCTTAATGCCTCTTCTACAGTAGCTGGTTCTTCACTGATATTTTTTTCGACTAAATATGTGATAAAATCTGTGTTGACTTTAGGTTTAGACACTCGAGCTGAACGTCGGAGTTGAGGTTATTCATTAATTTCAGCCACTATATAGATCGTGATATGTTTCATCACTCGAAACTTCATCAATCCCATCGGAACTTAAATCAAGTTTAGAAGAAGTTTCTGGGCTTTCGGGTAGATTAATACGAACTTCCGCAATGGCATTTATATCACCATCAACTTGGTCATCATTGTAAGTTGTACAGAAATGGAGTGTTTTTCATTTAACGTACCTTCTGTAACTCGAACTGATCTTCCATAAATATTACATCTCTACTATTGTTCCAGTTTCTGGATCAATTAGTCGGGATCCTCGTCCCGGCGCGCATTTTTTACAGTCTGTTGATAGATGTTAAAGAGTTTTGAAAAGTAAACTAGCCCCCACATTTATCACAGTAGAAATAATTTTCAGGTGGAACTAATTTCCAGATTCGCAGACACACTAGCAGACAACGTTTGTCTTTGCAAATCTCTGATTTTTTACTTAAATTCATATCAGTAATAGGTCGTATTATTCTATGCAATACATTTTTTATGATTCAATGTTATGAAATGTCCATAGAAATAAAGACTCTTCATGAAATTCCAAAATAACCATGGATAAAAAAATATTGAAGTAACTGCATACAAAATAGATATGAGGCATCCATTTTTCTTATAATAAATTTGGCAACGTCGCTGATGTCAGTCATTAGTATATGTCTACTGTGCGTGTTGTCAAAGCATAAATAAGAGACTCTAAAATAAAAAAAAATGTGTTTACCGTAATAATTCTGTCGACAGTTATCACTTATCTATTAAGAACGATTGAATATTATACATCGAGAAAATATATGTATATATACAACAAGTAAATATGAAAAATATCCATTCGAAAAGGGACAAGTTCGAAAATAAAAATTCTTCTACTGTGTTTGTTAATTGTTTCCGCAGTAAAATTTTTGGTGATATGTGTTGATTAATAAGTGCCCTACACAATTAAAAACGAATTTTGGAAATCGGTGTCAGGTACGTTTTCTTAAATTTTACCCTCGATCGTATTGTTTTGGTCAGATTACATGTTGAATTTTATACCTGAAAAGGTTTCTTGACGAAATTACATATACATAATGGGTTTATGTTCTTCTTTGGCAGCCTAACACCCTGTTCACACGCTTGTGTTTATGGACACTTATCGAGCATGTAAACGTAGCCTTAGATTACAGACTGTTTTACCCAGGTTGCCAAGTGTACTGAATTTCTGGAAGCTCCATCTAAAGACTACTTTTAGTTTAAGGATGTATTTATACTCAATATTAAAGTTTCATTAATTCAAATTATGGTATGTTGAAGAATGAACACTACTATTAAGATTGCACGAAAAGAATAATTGGGTACAGAATTTCCTATTAACGATAAAATAACTTTATTTCAGGATACAGTTATATCTTATGAACGTTGTTGACAGATTCTTAATAATAATTGATAGAATAAACAATTTTAAGTATCATCCTTAAAAATGTATTTGTAACAACATTGTATGCAAACCATCAGCAATGATTAACATAGAATAATATACTAATTTGGCAATAATATTATATACAATTTATAAATTAGAAGTAGGTAATCACGAAGAGTATAACAAAATAATCACTTGAAAGCTAATATCTTATTTCGAAAATTATTAAAAAAATTATAGACATCTACAGGTTGATGACTGCGACCTTAATATTAAGAATAAAACACTTTATCTTGGTTTCAAAATTAATAAAAAAAAAACATAATTGCTTGATTTTTACATGTGACAACTATTATTAAATTTAAAATCAACAAAGAATTGAATGTGATTAAACTACAACTTCGTCCTGTCAGAAGATGAAAATATTCACACAGTTTATCTCTAATTAGTAGGAACATGAAGGAATCATTGAGTGCGAAATCGGGGCTGTAAGGTAGATCAGTTCGATCAAATCTCTTCTGCCGATTTATTGATACAGAAAGTGGTAAGAAATTTTATGGTAAGAAAAACCAGTGGTGGCACAGCTTCATGTTATGCAATGTAAAGCTAAGATTATAATATTTATTCTAATGAGGACAAATAAGCGTTCAACTTTTAAGTAAGGTCGGCTAAGCATCCAGTACAATCGTAATCAAAAGTATTAAAGAAATTGAAAACAAGTGAAATATTTCGTACTCGTATGTGTCATTACCTTTTTTGGACGCAAATTCGAAAGAGTACTCTTATTTCATTTGCAAAATAGCAAAGTCTAGGCCTAGGCCGTCGGAATCGATCCCTAAGAGTTTTTTATAAACATTTTAGACAGTAAATAACTCACATTAAGAACATTTATTAAATAGATTATTAGAGATATGAAACGTTTATTATAATTTGTTCATTTGACAAAACTTTTGACTTTTTGGTTTATAATTCCAAATTTATCGTTTTAGAAAGCACGAAGCGCGTAATTTCGAATATCTTGTAATATCAATATCTTCTTTTGTACCGGGTGATCAGTTAAGGGTAGCGAGCGGCCATATCTCATAAGATATTGGTCGTATAGATTTAGAAAAAAAAATTCATGATAAAAGTCGCCAAGAGAAATTGCTGGAAATTATTTTCGAATTTGTCAGACGTCCGCTAGAGGGCGTAACAACTAACACTAAGTAGAAAAATGGGATTTTTATAGAAATTTGCCTAATGAAAGTATATCGAGGTACAGTACAGTTGTGCGCTCCGAAACGATTAAGTAGTTAAAAAGTAATTAGTGAATATTTTCAAAGCGAACCAAAACAAGCAAGTAAGAATATCAGGTTAACTTTTTATTAAATCATTAGTAAAACAACACATTAACTAGAAGTGAATCTGAATTTAATATCAGATATAAATAACAGAAAATACTTCGCCAGATCCGTATGATACTTAAAAATGGATGACAACATATCTCAAATAGGGTGTACACCCACTAATAACACAACCCAACAACCCAAAACATATTCCTCAGTAGCAAACCAACAAACCAGAACAAACAATTTCCCATCCAGAAATCAAGCTATACTATTCGACGCAATCGAAAACACTAGGCTAGAAGACTACCTAAAGGCACTATGCCAAACAATCCAACCAAATAACATAATTTTTTGCTCAAAGCTATCAAACAACAGAATATGTATTTATTTGGCAAATGAAAATTTAGTGAACACATTCATCAACAATCACGGTAAAATCCAAATAAACCAACAAATACTACAGGTACGTCGACTAGTCACTCCTAGTCAAAGATTAATATTATCCAATGTTTGTCCCTCTATCCCCCACTCAGTCCTTGAATATGAACTTAAAAATCTAGGGATCAATCCTCTTTCACCATTATCTTTCTTGCGAATAGGAATCTCAGACCCAGCATTTCAACATATCCTAAGTTTTAGAAGACAAATATTTATATCTCCTTTCAATAACCAGTCCCTTCCCGATTCATTTTTAATCACATATGAACAAACCTCATATAGGATATTTTTGTCCATTGATAATCAAGAATGCTTACAATGTAAACAAACTACTCATACAACAAAAAACTGCCCAAATAGAGCAATCACTTCAACTCACTTTAACCCATCAACAGAATCATCACCAGAAAATCCAGCCGACAATCAAACTGAAGAAGAAACAAACAACATTTCACAATATCAACAGGATCAATCAAATAACCAAAACTCAGAACAAATTTCCGAACCTCAAACAATGAATACCCAAGTAGTTAAACACACCGAAAATAGTAAAGACAACACACCGACTGTCAACAGAAATGAAATCGAAACAACCAAACCACAAAATAAAAGAACATCAACAGAACGTTCCCCATCACCAACAACAACTGAACACCTACCTACATTTGTAAAACCAACAAATAGTGAAAAGAAAATAAAACAAACCGAAAACAAAAAACCAAAAAAATCAATAGGAGAAATGTTAAGTCATACTAAAGCGCTTTTCAAGAATACAGATATCAATTATCCTCTAACCTATGAAGAACTTATAGATTTTTTTGAAAATTGTGAAGGGTGTACAGATCCTCTCAGTATCGTGAAAATGTACACCGAAGAAATAACGGAAGTCACAGACCTACTTACCACAATATACCCCTATTTAAAGGATAAAAAAATGAAGATGAGATGCACTCGAATTAAAAATAAAATTCTCAAACAGATAAACCCTGAATACCAAACAGAACTGGACACAGATACCTCTATTGAAACCTATTAATCTTGTTTACCTTCACTTCCTTAATTCAGTGGAATATAAATGGGTACTATACCCACCTAGAAAACTTGCAATTAATAATTTCAAAATACAAGCCCATGCTAATATGCCTACAAGAAACCAATTTCAAAAACAATAGAATCCATAATCTAAAAAATTATAATTGTTTCTCTAAAAATCGAGAAAATGCAAGAATAGCCAGTGGAGGTGTAGCAACATATATTAGAAATACAATAGATGCAACATCAATTCATCTAAAAACTACTATTGAAGCAGTCGCCGTTAGAGTGAAAGATACAATGACCTTTTCATTGTGTAACATATACATTCCCCCAAATCAGGAACCTACTACAGAAGAACTCACTGAGCTGCTGAACCAAATTCCAGCTCCTCAGATAATAGTGGGAGACTTTAATGCCCACAACTATATCTGGGGCTCTACTAAGCAGACACCTTTTGGAAAAAAAAATTGAAAATCTATTAGAAAAGTACAATCTTAACCTCCTAAATGACGGCCAAAAAACCAGACATGACATAAGAACTGGTGAAGATTCAGCAATCGACCTAACAATATGTCACCCATCTCTCTCACAAATACTTAATTGGGATGTATCAACGTATTTATATGATAGTGACCACTATCCCATAATAATTAGCAGCGAACCGGAAAATACACCGGACCCAATAACAAAATGGAAAATAAAATCAGCAAATTGGAACGAATTCCAAGAATTTATACAAGAAAATCTCCACGAGTTAAAGGAAGATGCGGATATTGATCAAGAAGTACACTTTATCACAGAATTAATAACGCAATCAGCAGATAAACATATTGGACGGTACGAACACAACAACAAACACCAAACGGTTCCCTGGTGGAACTTTGACTGCAAAGAGGCTGTGAAGAAATCGAAAGAAGCTTTTAACAGATTCAAAAGAAGCAAGACGGAACAAAATTCAATTGAATTCAAACGATTGAGAGCCAAAGCCAGATACACAATAAAAAAAGCGAAACGGGAATCATGGAAAGAGTATGTTTCAACAATAAACAGCTCAACTCCAATGTCCACTATATGGGAAAAAGTCAAAAGGATATCCAAACCAAAACAATCCAATACAATAAACTTTCTGGAGATAAATAACACTATTTATAAAAACCGAAATGAAATAACAAACATATTATCAAGTGAATATCAAAAAAACTCAAGCAACTCAAACTACACACCAGATTTTTTGAATCATAAAAACAAAGCAGAGCAGCAAGAAATTGACTATAATAATAATAACCAGCAAACGAACAGTTTGAACTATGCAATAACCTTTGACGAACTTGAAAATTCACTCCAAAACTCTAAAAACTCCAGCCCAGGTCCTGATAATATTCCACTCATTTTTCTAAGAAATCTAAGTAAACAAACCAAAGAACATTTACTAAAGATATATAACCTAATCTTAACAAAGAAAGTATATCCCAGAGCATGGACAGTTTCCATTATAATTCCCATTCCTAAGCCAAGTAAAGCGAAATCAGATCCAGAAACATATAGACCAATTTCACTCACCTGTAGCATGGGAAAAGTTCTTGAGAAGATAATTAATAACAGACTTTTATGGCACCTAGAATCAGAAAAACTAATCATACCCGAACAGTGTGGTTTCCGTAAAAATCGCTCCACGTTAGACAATCTTATCGATCTAGAATCTGAGATCCATGAAGCCTTTGCAATAAAGCAGCACTGCATCGGAGTATTTTTTGATATTCGTAAAGCCTACGATACAGTCTGGAAATACTCAATAATCAAAACTCTTTACGGCTGGTCAATACGGGGTAACATATTGAAATATATATATCGAACTTTCTAGATCAACGACAGTACCAAGTACGAGTAGATGGCGTATACTCACAGCTGAACACCCAAGAAAATGGCATTCCACAAGGGTCAAATCTCAGCACGACATTATTTCTCATAGCAATAAATTCAATTATAGCAAACTGTAAATCACCCGTGAAATGCAGACTATATGCAGATGACCTGGTTATCTATTGCAGAGGGAAAAATATGACTAAAATACATAAAATCATCGAACAAACAATAGCTACAATAGAGGATTGGTCAAAAATAAGTGGACTGCGTTTCAACACGACAAAAACCAAAGCTTTATGTTTCTCGAAAAGGACTCAACCACAACTTGAAAACTTGTACCTTTATGGACAGAAAATAGAATATGTGAGAGAAATAAGTTTTCTAGGAATGATACTCGACCAAAAGCTGACATGGAAATCACACATTCTGACATTGAAGAAAAAATGCCAACCTGGAATTAATTTACTCAGATCACTAGCATTCAAAAACTGGGGCGCAGACTACTCAAGTTTACTGCACATCTATAAATCATTGATCAGATCAAAACTTGACTACGGAGCGATTGCCTATAACTCTGCCAACAAAAGCCTTCTTCAGTCAGTGGAAGTTATACAAAACACAGCTCTTCGCATCTGTTTGGGTGCCCATCGTACAAGTCCTATCCAAAGCTTACATTGGGAGACTGGAGAGTTACCGCTTTCTTACCGAAGAGAATATCTAATCATCTCTTATGCTGTCTCTGTAATATCAAACAAAAGAAATCCAGTAGCCCACAACGTCTTATCTGATCGTTTTAAAGCCAAATTTTTATCCAGCTCAACTACTCCTCCTTTCTATCACAGAGTCAAAACATATTTAAACAAAATAAATTCGCATTTCCCAAATATTTATGACGTCCCATCAATAAATTATCCTCCTCCACGGACAATAACACTCCCTATCCTAGACCTAAGCCTCGCCTACCTTAATAAATCAGAGACTCCAACAGCCAGAATAAAACAAGAATTCCTAAGTGCCTTAAATAAATACGGTAGCATTTATAAGGTATACACAGATGCTTCAAAAAACCAAGATGAAATTGGGGCTGCCTTCTACTCCGAGGACTTTTCGAAATCCTACATACTCCCACCCTTCACATCTATTCATTCAGCTGAATTATTCGCCATCTTAGAAGCACTCAAGAAAATCCAGAAAATCAAGCATAAAAATGTCCTTTTAATATCTGACTCTCAAAGTTCACTAACAGCACTTCGTCAACTGTACTCTAATCACCCTATAGCCATACTGATCAAGAAAGAGCTACATAATTGCAGAAACAGCAGCATACATATTAAATTCATGTGGGTCCCATCCCATACTGGAATAGAAGGGAATGAGAGAGTAGATCAAATAGCAAAAAATGCATTCACCAATCAACAATCAGAAAGGAACGATTTTACCGTACATACTGATTTGAAAGCGTTCTACAAGAGCAAAATCTGCGATAAATGGCAGGAAGAAGCAAGACATAACCAACACAAATCATATGAAGTCACTACAAATTCTCACGGTTGGAACTGTAAAAACATAAATAGAAGAGAACAAGTGATCCTTTCTCGTATTCGAATCGGTCATACGCGCATCACACACGACTACTGACTAGCAGGAAAAAATAAACCAATGTGCGAAATGTGTAACAGTGAGTTAACCGTGAAACACCTGGTAATCGAATGTGCGAAATACGACAAGGAACGGAAAAAGAATCAACTACCCCTATCACTAAAAAAACTATTACAAGAAAAGCAAGAAACTAAAAAACTTTTAAACTACCTAAAAGACTGCAAATTAAGTAGCAAAATATAGTGACTATAACCAAGCTACAATAAGTGAACTTCCATCATTTTAACTCGCTAATAACCCTACGTGGTTGATGCGATTGATATAAAAAAAAAAAAAGTATATCGATGATATCATTTTCATATTCATTGACTATTTACCTACACTTTTTGACTAAAATGTTTTGTTCCATCTATCAAAATAAAGCGGTGGAGGAGGTTCAATTGTTTTTTTAAACAAACCAAGATTTCTCCCGTTTCGCTTCACCGATTTTAACAAATTTGGGCTCATATGAAAGAGCATAATTTACACTACAAAACGCTTACTTGGTTTTGACTTTCGTCTGCGCCGCTAGATGGCGTTAACTGAGATGGTAGCAAATTTTTGAGTTTTTTTCAAAAAAAAAACAAATGTAATCGTATATTCATTTTTACATATTTTAAAAGAGGATACATTTTTCTAAAATTCAATGAAAAAAATTAATCATCTACCTTTTTTTGAACCGTTGATATTGAACAAGATATAATTTTATTACATTAAAAAATGGCACGCCACTGCTTTTTATCAAAATAAAAATCATTTTCGTAATCACTTATTAGTTGCTAACAAAAAGAACCCCCTGACTTTTTTTCGTTAGACGAACGGTTTTGGATTGAAAAAATAAGATATGTTTACATACTGTTTAAACTAACATCGCATTTAAGCGAAGCAGGCCATGATTTATATTAAGAAAGAAAACACCAAATTGTCAATCACGCTGATATTCATTTTGACAGTTCCTGCTATTAACATCTAATTTAATGTTATGTAAAAAGAATTTTTACAACAAATCATGCCTTTTATGAATGAATAAGAAGCTTTTGATATGTTGAGAATTTATTTTCAATGTTTTGATTGCTTCTAGGCAGTATGCACTGCGTTATCTCCTCCGAAGACGGCATTCGAGAATGGTTTTTCGTCGTTTAGCCTTACGTTTAAGGCAACATGGTCAAGTGCAACCAACTCCAACTTTGAGAAGAAATCGTAGAGTAAGAAGAGAAGATAACATTATAAATGTATTGGCTTATATTCATGCAGACCCCTATTTAAGCATAAGAGAGATCTCCAGATATTTAGGAATATTCTATGGCTCAGTACAAAAAATATTAATGGATTTTAAAATGCATCCGTATCACGTCGTGATTCATCAATCCTTAAATGAGACTGACTTTGGACGTAGGCTCGATTACTGCTACTGGCTTAGAGATTTCATTAGGGAAAACCGTCGTATTTTGTCACAAATATTGTGGACAAATGAAACATCTTTTTGCAGTAATGGCAGGGTAAATCTTCATAACATGCATTACTGGTCGGACACTAATCCACAGTGGTTACGTGAAGATTATCAGCAGGATCGATGGAGCGTCAACGTCTGGTGCGGTGTTATTAATGATGCTATTATCGGTCCGCATATCTTTAATGGCAATCTAATCAGTGACATGTATTTGAACGATTTACCAGGACTCTTAGAAAATGTGCTTTTAGAAGTAAGAAGAAACATGTGGTTTTAACAAGACGGATGCCCGGCACATTATTCTCGAAATGTGCAAGATTTTTTGAACAGGCATTTTCCCAACCGTTGGATTGATAGAGGCAGTCTATTTTTCTGGCCACCACGGTCCCCCGATTTAAGCAGCCTTGATTTTTATCTGTGGGGTCGAATAAAGGATTTGGTGTATAAAACTCGACCAACTACTCGTGAAGACATGATAGTCCGAATTCAAAACGTCATAAATAATATACCAAGAGCGTAAATTGAGGCAGTTGTCAACTCCACCCGGAAAAGATTGGACCAGTGCATTCAAAATAATGGACAACATTTTGAACATTTACGACAAAACTATTAATTTATTTTTAACGTTTATTTCTAAAGTTCTGTGTTCTTGTTTTTAGTGTTATTTCTTTTGCTGTTGTTGGACAGTTTTATTAAGATTTTTTTTTCCAAATATGTAAATTAGCATTTTTCAAGATATGGGCGCCCCATGTAAATTTATTTGATTTTTTCATCCAAAACCGTTTGTCTAACAAAAAAAAGTCAAAAGGTTCTGTTTGTTAGCAACTAATAAGTGATTACGAAAATGATTTTTATTTTGATAAAAAGCAGTAGCGTGCCATTTTTTAATGTAATAAAATTATATCTTGTTCAATATCAACGGTTCAAAAAAAAGTAGATGATTAATTTTTTTCATTAAATTCTAGAAAAATGTATCCTCTTTTAAAATACCTAAAAAATATACCATTACATTTGTTTTTTTTTTGAAAAAAACTCAAAAATTTGCTAACATTTCAGTTAACGCCATCTAGCGGCGAAGACGCAAGTCAAAAAGTCAAAACCAAGTAAGCGTTTTGTAGTGTAAATTATGCTCTTTCATATGAGCCGAAATTTGTTAAAATCGGTCAAGCGATAGCGCTTTATTTTGATACATAGAACAAAAAATTTTAGTCAAAAAGTGTAGGTGAATAGTCAGTAAATATGAAAATAATATCATCGATATACTTTCATTAGGCAAAATTCTATAAAAATCCGATTTTTCTACTTAGTGTTAGTTGTTACGCCCTCTATCGGACGTTTGACAAACTCGAAAATAATTTCCAGCAATTTCTCTTGGCGACTTTTATCATGATTTTTTTTTTCTAAATCTATACGACCAATATCTTATGAGATATGGCCGCTCGCTACCCTTAATTGATTACCCGGTACAAGGTGGGCAAATAAAAGCGAGGTAAGCGGCTGTATCTCAGAAACTAATCATCGTAGAGAGTTACGGTAAATAATTTGTAGGTAAAGTGGGCAAGGGAAAATGCTGGAAATTATTTTCAAGTGTCCAAGATGGCCACCAGTGGGTGTTTCCACCATCTTGAATTACATTTCTCGCGATTTTCCCCAATGAATGTAACAAAAAAGTATTTGCGTTTTAATGTTAACTTAAAGTCGACCATTTTTTGTAAAAACAATTTTTCTCTATCTTGCGAAATAAAGTGGTGGGGGGTATTTGAATGTTGTTTTAAATAAATACCTGTAACTTCGAAACGGCTTAATGGATTTGGATAAATTTGGTATCATTGAAAAGAGCATTTCTTGTGCTTTTAGGTTTCTCGTAATCATGACAGTTGTAACCTACACGACCACCGATAGGGGGCGTTATTCGATATTATAACCAAAATATTGGATTTTCTCAAAAAATTTAAATGCGATGATATGTCTTTTTTAGTCTAGAAAATAGACAAATGACCAACCAATAAGCTTGCGCAAACCGCATCTTAATATCTTTTTCCTAACTCAAATTATTAAAAAAATACTAAACCAGGAAAATTCATATATTCCCATTTAAAAATTCAGCGGTTCCTTGTAACTTGTACAAAGTGTAGCACTCAGCGTGGAGTAATTTGACCATAACGTAGAAGCTTTCACCTGGACATCATCATTCTGTCCATTTTAAATATTTTTAGCGATAAGTAATAATGATATTGAAATCAAATAAGTAACGAATCTGTGATTTACAAATGATTGTCAAGGAAACGATTTCGTAGGCAATAACATGGTAATAAAAAATTGTTGTGCATTTGTAACAAATTCCTTAATTTATGATAATATTGATTGGGCTTTCAAAGAAAATGATGTGTGCAGTTCGTAGTAAAAGTATATTCCCGGACTTCAATGCTTGTTGACCTCGGCCTAACGCTTCAGGGAACAATCTACATAGCACTGGCGCTTCTGTTTTACGTTAAACAAACTATAGTAAATGAAATTTATAGTAATTGCAGATGTTTTTCCGATAATTTAAATCGCATACGTTTTTTATGGTACTTTAATACATAGTACTGCTTTTAAAAAAAATCATTTCAAATTCGTTCATTCAATTTCAAACAGTCAGTCGAACCTAAATATTAGAAACGAAATGTTTTATATAGGAAATTTTGAATAGAACTGCAGAGAAAAGTTTTTACCTCGTAATACAGGGCATTTCAAGATGGTATAATAAATGCCCTAGTAGACCCCACTGGCTAATTCGAGAAAATTATACTGTCGATCTGTTTTGAAGAGACTATTACTTATAAAAATTATTTTATATACAGAAAATTAGGAAATTTCGATGGTTGGAAATTATTAAAAACAAAAAAAAAAATGTTTTTTAAATCGAATTACCTACAAAAAATATTTTGTGTCCAAAAAGTATAATTTAATTGAAAATACAACTACTTAGAGCAAACTTTAAAATAAAAAAAATATACTTTTCGTTCGTCATGTATATTTAATAAACTCCTTCGTGTGAAAGATGAACAATGCAATCGTTTACTTTCTCCCCACAGTAATACAATCCGGTACTTACCGTATGTGTTCCGAGTATTTGCGCCTCTGAACGATCGTATTGCGTGCACAACAACAATAGGTAACACATCAAGAAGTTATTCTTTGGATTTTTCATCCTCGCGCTCACTGCACTGAACATAGTAAAAGTCAAAGATGGTACTAGACGGCTGACGAGTACAACCCGCGTCTTTTACAGTACTCCCTCTCGATAACTGACGAATCTATGGAGATGATACCACTCTCATAATTTTCTCTAAACACTATGATCTAATATGTACCATTTTTGTCCCCCGGATCTTTTCAGATTTCAAAAGAATTTATTGATATTTTAAATGTATTGTTTCATTTTATTCATTACATCTTCGCGAAAAAGTCACTTTGCTTCAAATAAAACTAACTGAATGTCATAATATCTGTCTGCCCCTATATTTCACTCTGCGGCAAAAACTACACTTCCTATGCGAATAGGGTTTGTCAGGGCATTCCAAGCCACGCGGCCACCTCTGTGTGCAAAATATAATTTTCACCCCTTTTTTAGAAAAAAATTATACATGAGTGTAAGGGTAAGGGGGTATAGACAAAATCGAAATAATCGCTATTACTTATCTAATTTTGGAATGAAACATGTCTTATATGTTAATTTATACAGAGTGGAAAGTCTAACTGGAACAAATTCTGTAACTTGATAAATAAAGGTTTATCGCAAAATTCCTGAAACACGTCAATTTTAATTTTCAATTGGGCATATTACAAAGAGATTTGTTTATCTTTTTAATTATCTGGTGGGGTTTCGGCCACCCCCTACTTTTTTTTTAATGAAAGAGTAGGTTGATTAATTTTTTATTTTAAAGCTTTTTCAATTGTTAATACAATTCCACTTTTTTTGTTACTTTTTATAAGCAATGTGTCGGAAAAAAATGAAATAAGGAAATATTTACTCAAATTACTTTAATGTATAGGTACATTTTTTTTCTTGCTTGATAAGCCCAATAAAAAACCTGCTCGATAGTTTTTTGGTCAATTTGAACTTAATGTTATTGATTTGTTAGTACTTGTTTGTATTTCAACGTGTAAATAACAAACGAGAAATAAGGAAATGCCCTATTTAACCGAGACGTATCGTATCGAAATTTTAATGATGATTGGATATGGGGACAGAAGTCGAACACAGGCTGAAGTCGCTCGATTGTTTACTGAAGTTCATCCAGAATTACCTTCAATTAATCGAAGTACGATTAGCAAAATTGAAACTCGATATCGGGAGTTGGGCCGCGTTCGGGAGGCTCCTCGACAAAAGGTTTTAAAAGTTGACGAAGAAGCTCAGTTGAACATATTGTTGGAAGTTATAGAAAATCCTGTTACTCCAGCTAGGCAAATAGCTCGCGTTCATGTTGTCAGTCACACAAGCGTTTTAAAAATTCTTAAAGAAGACAAAAAGCACCCATATAAGATGCAAAAGCTGCAGGAGCTTAACGAAGATGATCCTGATCGTAGACTCGAATTTTGCGAACGAATTATGGCTTCTATCGATGGTGGACAAATTGCTTTGGAATGGGTGCTGTTTTCTGATGAGGCTACGCTCACATTACATGGGCACGTCAATCGACAGAACTGCCGTTATTGGGCTGACGAAAATCCCCGTTGGATGCGTGAATCCCATACCCAAAGGCCTCAAAAAACAAACGCCTGGATTGGAATTATTGGGGATCGCATAGTAGGTCCTTTTTTTCAATGGAAACGTAACCGGAGAAACATACCTTAATATGCTCCAAGAAGAACTGATTCCTACTTTAGTAAATTTATTCCCCAATAATTTGGATCCCAACTTATTTGACCAACGGATGTGGCTTCAACAAGATGGGGCACCACCACATTTTGCTGAAAATGTACGGACCTATCTTAACGAAGTGTTTCCAAATAGGTGGATTGGAAGAAGGGGCCCAATTGAGTGGCCAGCAAGATCACCCGATCTTACTCCATTAGATCTTTTTTTATGGGGATATCTAAAGAGCAAAGTTTATGCCACTAAACCTAACGACATCGCCCAGCTTCAACAAAGAATCAGGGACGAAATTAGGCAAGTAACGCCGGAAGTGTTACAAAATGTTCGGAATGCTATTTATAATCGATTAGGATATTATCAGCAACAAGGTGGAGAACACTTTGAACATTTATTGCATTAAAGTTATTTGAGTCAATATTTCCTTATTTCATTTTTTTCCAACACATTGCTTATAAGAAGTAACAAAAAAAGTGGAATTGTATTTACAATTGAAAAGGCTTTCAAATTAAAAATTAATCAACCTACCCTTCCATTTAAAAAAAAAGTTGGGGTTGTCTGCAACCCCACCAATAATTAAAAAGATAAACAAATATATTTGTAATATACCCCATTGACAATAAAAATTGACGTGTTCCAGGAATTTTGCGATAAACCTTTATTTATCAAGTTACAGAATTTGTTCCAGTTCGACTTTCCACTCTGTATAACCTTACTAGCTGAACTCAGCAGACGTTGTCCTGCCAAACGTTGGTCAATGTTATATTTAAGACTACTCATTCATAACTAATCCCTGTCACAGGTACTATTTGTTATTATTCAATGTTTGAAGATAATTTAACTAAACGATGAAATACAACAATTTAATTTGCTGTATTTCAGCTCATGTTCAATTTTAGCTTGTGACGCGTTTCCCAAACACAGTGGCTTTATCAAACGAGTCAAGGTATAATGATTTTTTTTTTTAATTTTTTACAGTGCATAAATACGAAATTCTACGATTATTAACAAAAGTATTGAACAAGTTTACCTGGAAATTCATTCACTATATACATTCCTAAACTACCTTCTAGGTAAATAGGTTAAATAAATAAGAGTGGTTGATATCTCTTTGGTCGTTAAGAAAGTTACCTGAATATTTGTTTTTATTTATCTTAAGAACTTCTAAAGATTTAATATAAAGGATTTAGGTTCTACATGTAAAATTTCAAAATTTGGGTCAAAAGTGTGTTGGTTTTCTAATAAATGATTTGAATATTTAAAATCTATTTTTTGTTGATTTGGCGAATGATAATTTAAAGTTGGGTTTGTTAAACTTGACAAATTCTTTTTTAATAATTCCGGAAGCTTTATGTTTTAGATTAGAATTATTTCGAAAATTATACAAGTTAATAGTCTTGGAATGAATACCAATACGTATACCATATTCTTTCATAGTTTATTACCGTCTTAATTGTTCGGTACCAATTTCTCCAAGTTTCCTTGGATGGGACCAAGATAACGTATTATTATTTGGAACGATACTGGGCGATAAACAATTAGGACGTATGCGAACGGCACTCTTGTTTTGGTTGGAGAGCTAAGAGTCGTGAGTTTATTTTCGGAACGTTAATCAACCGGAAAGGTAATTAAAGGGCGCCAGAAATTTTAATTCACAGGAAAAATTTCAAAAACTGCGATAAGCGAGAGAAATTATAAAAAATTAGGTATTTTTGGTGGTGTATCTGTGGAGGTTTGGGAAGTACTCACTAAAACGCGGTTTATTATGTTAACCAGTTTATTAGCAGGTTTTACCAGCGTCAGTGAACAAAACATCAAAAATATTTACAATATGGGTACATGCATAACCTGGTACCGCAAACAAAATTAATATATACATAAAAACAATAAAACAAATTATCACTAAACACTACACGGTAATTGTTCGAGAAATAAATAGTCTCCAAGAAACAACAAATATACAACTCAAAATCATATACATACCCAAACGATAAATGTCACAGAGTTTGCGAACTAAAAAATTAAATTATTAACGAAATTATTTTCCGTTTTTTCAAAAAAGAAAATGTAGGATATTATATTATTAAATTACTTGGAAACAAAAAACACATAGGCTTTGTGAAAGTTATGTCAATATCGGGAAAATAATTTAATCTAGATTTGACGTGCACGCCGAATTTCCTAACGATTATTCTATAACACAAAGGTTCTCTAAAACAATGGCAATATTAGTAATCAATAAACTTGTTATCGTAATAAAATAGTTCTGACCGTATAGTTCTTTCGCTAAAGAAATAGCGTGACAATAAACTAATCTTTCCACCATCGACTAAGAACGGGTGCAATTACTCCAGGTAGGAGAGATACTAAATAATCATTTACGATACCTGAGTCCAATTGTTTTCATCCAATCACTACCTTACTACTCAAGTGAAGATACTTGCATCAACGCCGGATGCGTGGTTTCTCGATTAGGTCGATTTAAAAAAACTTACGATAGTACTTGTAATAAGTAATCTACCCTCACCGCGTGATGGAACAGATCACAGACACTCGGAAATCTTCGGTAATTTAATGTCGGTAATAAACACAATAAACATATACTTCGGTAATTTTAATTCGACGACTGAGCACAGGAAATGCCGATACTTTAGTACGATACGATAACTTAATTTTGATAACTAAGAAAATCACCACCGCTTCGGTGAAGTAATTTTCGTAGACTCAATCTCGATAGCGGCACTAAATAACGATACGATAATTCACGCTGACACTACAAGAATTTTTTCAACTACTTGCGTTGAGAATCGGTCGCTGACTGACTCTCGTGACAAGATTTTTGGGGATCGGTAGCCTTTTTTGAAATTCTTTCCGAAAAATAACTGTAAAATTAGTTCTAAAAAGCCATATAACAGCCATATAAAAAGAATCGGGCAGTGAATGCATAAATTACGCTGTCTACCCAGAATTTCATAAAAGGTACCTTTCTTTTCCGAAAGTGATAATAAAACTATTGTGTACTAATCGTACCTTTTTGAAGTACATCCAATTGTCACTTCGTTTAATTGAAAATCCCGATTGAGCCGTAATAAACCTTTTTCGGCGTTCAAAGATGTATTATACTCCGGTAATTTTATGTTTATTGGTCGGATGAAACGATCTTCTACACAGTTCGAAGAAAATATTGTTACGCCAGGGCCGCACTGGGATATAAATTATTCGATTTCGTAGGGCGAAATATAAGAAAAATAAAAACGTTACAAGTTCAGGAATTGTTAGTGCTACATTTTTCATTTCTGATTGTTATAACTTTAACATTTCTTTTAAAGTGTCCAGCAATTGTTCCGTATACAGAGATGTACTTTCTGACAGATTCGTTGCCTGCGATAGTTGTCATGTTACTGTGCATCCTACTGAAACTTGCACGGGATTGGGAGCATCCGAGCTTCGGGCCGCAGTTGTGCAGAGAAGAACTCTAGTGTATTTTTGCAGCGACTCTCGTTTGGCTTTTAGGAGTGTGCCCAAGCGAAGTTAAACTTTTAAAGCAGGATGTTCTGGCGTTGAAGGACATGAGCGCTGATACATTTTCAATGGATGACATGGTGAATGAGTTGCACGAACGGGAAAAAAGATCTAAAAAACCTGTTAATTTTTGATCTTCCTGAATCGGCTGATGCTTCGGAAGATGCTGCACAAATTAAATCTATTTTAACGAATGCCAGTAATTCCATCAACATAGATGATGCTAAAGTTTTTCGATTTGGTAAGAAGAATAAGAACGGACATCGCTCCGTAAAGGCAATTCTTTCTTCATCTGATGAGGTTCATTCAGTTTTAAAGAACAAACGAACTGTTGGTCGTGACAAGAAAGTTTATATTCATTTAGATCTAACTTTTAATTAAAGAAAACTATTAGACTCTGTGCGGTCCGAACTTCGAGCTCGTCAGCAGGCCGGTGAACAGAACTTGATAATTAAATATGTCAATAATATTCCTAAAATTGTTCAAAAAAACTAGTGTTGCTTGGTGACTTGGGCAAACTATCTGTTTATTATCAAAATGTCAGAGGACTTTGAACTAAGCTCACTGAATTAATCTTGAATGCTACTAACAGTTGTGACATAATCATTCCAACTGAATGATAATATTAGTGATACTGAACTTGGACTATCTAACCACAATATCTACAGACAGGATCGCACTTTTGAATCCAGTGACTCCTTGAGAGATAGCGATTTAAAAAAAAATTCCTTCAGTTTTAATCCAGTCTGGCTCACCTGTTGAGCAGCTCTTTGTCCAGTTACATAATAAATTTATTCTGGGAGCTCTATATGTCCCTCCCCAGTCTTCAGCGAACATTTATCAGGTTCATTCTGAGCAACTTGCGGATTTGAGTGAACGGTGTCCAAATTCTACATTTTTGGTGACTACAACCTTCCATCTGCTACATGGGAAATTGAAGATTATTGCTCCTCGGCTACAGCACAACCCACTGCACCGCTGGCAGTATGTGAGGCTATTGAAATTGTCTCAAGCATTTGTGCTCTCCACAATATTTTCCAATGTAATGATATTGTCACAGTAGAGGAGTTCTCCTTGATCTCATCTTGTCACCCGTGGAGTTAGTGATTTGTGGTGCTGTTGATGTACTAATTTCACCTGATTCTCATCATCCTCCACTAGAAACAACGTTGAGTTTGCCACTTGGAAATAACACGACTCCTGATAAAATTGTATATTATCGTGATTTTCGAAATGCTGATTTTGCAGCTATCAATCGTTGTGTAGAAACGATAGATTGGGATCACCTCTTTCAAAGCTTAGAACTTTCCGAGATGATTTGTGTGTTCTATGATACTCTCTTATTGATCGTTTTGTCCCGTTTAAGCGAACTTGTGATCAGAAGTTTCCACATCGGTATTCTCTAGAACTTAAAAATTTATTGCGCGAAAAAAAGGTAGCTCACAAGATTTATAAAACGGATAGGACTCGCGAATGTTCTGCAAAGTTCAGTGATCTTAGATCTCGTTGTAAGCATCTGTCAAATGAGTGATATGCTAGGTATATAATGTTTTACTGAACATTCTATTCAGAATAATGTGAAGGCTTATTGGAAATTCGTAAGAATTAAACGTGAAATTAATAATATACCTGACTCAATGACACTAGATGATTCAGTTGCTTCCTGTGGTATTGACATTGCAAATTTATTGGCTGACCATTTTTCATGTGTGTACACTAATCATTCTCTAAGTCATAGTGGTAATCAGATCCAACCTATGTTGTGCATATCAGCATACCAAATTCCCATTTCCAAAATTTATGAGAGAATTTCAACTTTGAACATTAATAAAGGACCGGTACCAGATGGTATTCCACCCATTTTTCTGAGAGAATTCAGTTTCATTCTTTCTCGACCTCTATATCATATTTTCAATAAATCTTTGCGTTTAGGTGTGTTTCCTGACACTTGGAAACTTTCTTATGTGACGCCAATTTATAAATCTGGCAAAAAATCTGAAATCAAGAATTACCGCTCCATATCCATTATAAGTACCATACCAAAAGTATTTGAGAGCATAATTGCAGATTATCTTACCTATGATTCTTCGGGCATTTTAAACTCTCAGCAACTTGTTTTTTCCTCAGGCAAGTCGTCTGAGCTTGGTTTGTTAACTTATGTTGACTTTATCTCTGAGTCACTAGAGAGAGGAGAACAGGTGGATTCCGTGTATACTGATTTTTCCAAGGCTTTTGACAGGGTGAACCATGGTCTTCTACTTCAAAAGCTTGATCGGCTTGGTGTTGGAGCTCAACGGGTTCGGATAAACCATTTCTATTACCGCAAATTTTCTGTGACATCAGGTGTTCCCCAGGATTCACACTTAGGTCCATTACTCTTCAATATCTTTATCAACGATATTGTCACTTGTTTTCGTCGTACCAATGCACTACTATTTTCGGATTATTTAAAGTGTTTTAAGATTATTAAAAGCCATGAGGACGTTGGAATGTTGCAGTCGGGTTTGGACAACCTGCCTGAATGGTGCACTCTTAACGGCATGGATCTTGATGCCGGAAAGTGTCACGTGATTTGCTTTTGTCGTACCCAACACTTAACCACTTTCAATTATAACATAAATGGTCAATTGCTCGAATCAGTCCAGATCAGATAAGAGATTTGGGAATAGTTCTTGACAGTGCACTTACCTTTAACCACCACATCACTACTGTTGTTCAGAAGTCCATGAAAATGTTGGGTTTCGTTAAGAGGAATACTCGTGATTTTACTGTTATTATCTCAATCAAACTTTTGTATTTTTCCTTACTTAAGTCTCACCTTGATTACTGTTCCTCTGTATGGTCTCCACATTATTTAGTTTATATTAGGAAACTCGAACATGTTCAGAATAACTTTTTACGCTATATTGCATTTAAGCTACATACCCATCATGACTATGTTGTGTGGCTGCAGCAGCTGCGAATCACCTCTCTTGAGAACCGCAGGAAGCAGAAGGATCATACATTACTTTTTAACATCATAAACGGTACATATAACTGTCCTCAGTTTCTATATAAAATTAGTTTATTTGTTCCATCGCGGACTACGAGGCAGAGTCGAACATTTCACATACCTTTTCACAGATATAATTATGCATACTACACGTTTCTTCCTAGAACTTTGAGACTCGCAAACTCACTGGCAGACCTTCTTCTTTTTGATGCCTTAATTACTAAATTTAAGAGCTTTATTCGGGGTTTCAGTTTTCAGTAATTTATAATGTAATGTTTTTGTTATTTATTTAAACAATAAACGGGTGGGATAAATTTTAAACACTCGGTATTGCTACTTACTAATTTATTTAAACACTAACTCACTAACACTAATTTATATGTACTTAACTAGTCACTTAAATTTAATTTATATGCACACTAACTTATTAATTTATAACACTTTTATATTCACTTAATTACTGTTTAACTCACTATGGCAAATTATAAACTGAAACTCATCTGTTGATCGGTCCTGTATTTATATCAAAAACTTTCTTTACTAGAACATTCGGGATGGGACATGCCTTTCGCGATATTTCTTAAAATGCCTTTCGAGAACATGTTTAAAAAGGACGGTCACAATAGATCCCAATAGACCTTCTCAGAATTCGGCGCGCTCGCCTTTTTCTTAACTCCGTTAACATAAGGTTACAGGGCCGTACTTAGTATCTGCTTCGGTGTGCGAGTTCGTAACAATAATTTATATTTTGTCAACTCATGATTTTTGTGTATTTTGTTTCAATAACTGTGTTTATTGTATTTTATATATGTTTAGTTTTGTCTGCATTGTGTATTTTGCTCACTTTTGTATTTTATATAAGGCTTGCCCGTGAATAAATAAATAAATAATTTCTGTTTCTATACCTAGTTTGCTGAAATTATCAAATGAATATGTGGGTTGAATATTATGTTCAAAACCTTTTTGTAATAATTGAACTTCTTTATCTGAAAAAACTGTATTTGAAAGATTGATGAATCTACAAATTTTTTTGATGTTCTGAAACACCCTTAACTTTCTAAATATTGTTCATTCAAACCTCAATTTTCAGTTAATAACTCAACGGAATTAATTAATAATATTCAAGATATAAAATTACGTCATAAGTTTAAATTCATATCGTTCGATGTAACAAATCTATTCCCTAGTATACCTTCTAAAGAAACAATAACTCTTGTTGATAACTTGCTCACGTACAAAAA
The DNA here is from genome assembly GCA_963921935.1 of Galeruca laticollis. Taxonomy (NCBI): domain Eukaryota; kingdom Metazoa; phylum Arthropoda; class Insecta; order Coleoptera; family Chrysomelidae; genus Galeruca; species Galeruca laticollis. Next base: position 90,855,856 of record OY998178.1, on the reverse strand, counting down.
TGTCAATCCTATAAATTCACTCTGATATCATAACTTTATTAAAAGTGTGTTTTAATCAAAATTATTTTCATTTCAATGGAGATGTTTATAGCAGTAAAGGTGATTTGATTATGGGCAACCCCCTCAACCCCCTACTAACAAAAATTTTCATGGATAATATAGAATTAATAATGCATAAACACCCCCTTAGCAAAAAATGTATGTACTGGCACCGATATGTAGACGACATTTTAGCTAGCTACACCGGTACAACAAGAAAATTAGACAGCTTCATTACTTACATTAACTCAATTTGTTGTTTTGTTTGTTAATGTTGGATTACTATTTTTCATAATTATTTTTTCACCAATTGTCCTTATTATGGGGGAATGATCAGACGTTAGGTCATAAGCTTCCTCCATTTTGATGTAATTAGCAGAGATATTTTTAGAAATAAAAGAGTCTAGCAGGTCAGTGATTTTATCTAGGTCGGTAGACCAATACGTTGTTTTTCCGGTGGAATGATACTCGCTTCCTAGACTAGATGTTGCTTTATGTAGGTGTCTACCTTTTGTTGTGGTTAGCATAGAACACCATATTCTATTTTTGGCGTTATAGTCGCCACCTATAATACAACGCCCTTCAAAATGGTGCAGAAAGTTTAAATAGTCATCTATGTGTATTTTATATCTTGGAGGTGAATAGACTGCTGAAATAGAGAAGTTATATGGACCAGTTTCAATTTTTACGATGGTTGCCTGGATATGTTCAGTTTCATATTTGAAATCCTCATAGTGTGGTAAGGTTTTCTTGATTACTACTACACTTCCTCCGCGAGCTGCATCGTGTGGATGGATAGTTTGATATTAATTACTTATTATCTTATTACTTTTCCGCTCAATCTATCTAATATACGAGAAAAGTATTGGTTTACCCCAAAAAAGTTGGAATTTTTGTTTGATTTATTTTTACGTTTTCCACCAAGAACAACACGAAAAAACGGTTTTTAGAAAAAAAATCCTGTGTGTATGTCGTTGTCGTTGTCCACTTTTCGTAACATGATCTTGTTAGCACGATACAGCCTCCGGAGTGCAACAAGTCAGCAATTTTATGATTGAATATTGTTATTCAGGACATATCACAGATGAACCCTATTGATTTTCAGCTCACCAGATCCAGTACAACGGGTGCTATGGTAGTAGAAGTACGACATTTTTGTAATTTCTAGAGAAATATTAGTTTGTTAGCACGATACAGCCTCCGGAGTGTATACAAATACAAGTGACCAATTTTATGATTGATTATTGTTCAGAGCGTCTCACAGATGAACTTTATTGATTTTCATCTAACTAGAGCCAGTACAACGGGTGCTATGGTACTTGAAGTACCAAATTTTTGTCATTTTTGAAGAATTTTCAGTTTGTTGGCACAATTCAGCCTCTGGAGTGTTTACAAGTACCATTTCTATGATTGGATATTGTTGAGGGTGTTATATAAATGAACCTTATTTATTTTAAGGTCACTGGAAATAGTACAACGGGTGGTACTGGAAGGCCCACATTTTTGGTCATTTTTTTGAGAAATTTCGGGTGCTAGCACGATACAGCCTCCGGAGTGTATACAAGTGACCAATATTATAATTGGATAGTAGTATAACGGGTCCTATCATTCCAGATATACTACATATTTGGTTATTGTCACGGCCGTTTTACCGTAACACAGTTTGGAGAAATCTTCCTTCGATTAGCGGACTGCGTCTTCGTAGTAGCCGGTTCTGGGCAAAAATAAACACACTGTAATTTCATCAACAATCCAGTAATATTTAATAAACTTTAACTGACAGAAATATATATAGTTGAAACAATGAAAGGGGACAAACTTTTCAGTTAGATCTAAGAATAAAGAACAATATTACTTTTTTCTCCTTTTAGTTTCCAAAACACTATAAACAATATAAAAATAACTTATCTTTAACTTTTAACTTTATACAAAGAAATGGACTAATGCAGGGAGGACGAAATGTATTAATTTCTGTAAATACTTAGGTCTTAACTGGGAGATCGTTCTGGTTGGAAAAAAATTGTTTGACACTGACAGTGACTTTTATTTATTTATATATCTAAAACAAGTTGCGTAGAAACAAGCCCAGCCTATTTAATTTTAAATAAAATAATTGTTTGGATGTGTTCTGAACACTATACATGAAAATAACAAATTATTGAACGTGTGTGGTTTCAACAGTTATTTTTTGAGAAATTTCGGTTTGTTAACACTATACAGCCTCCGAAGTGTATACAAGTGACAATTTTATGATAGGATAATGTTCAGGATGTCTTACAAATGCAGAAAAGTTAGTTTTGATCTTTAAAACCGTTTTTTTCCAATGCATACACTATTGCTCCATAATCCAAGTGGTATCGAACGTAATGTTCACAGATATTTAGAAGAGTAGGTATTTCGGTCACTTGCCCAATTGACGTTTGATAATAGTTTTAGCATGTTGATACCTGAGAGACAAGATTTTTTAATTTGTTCAGAGCGTGATTTCAAATTAAATTTCTGATTAATTAAATATCATTCCCAGTTATTTGCTGATTATTAATCCAGAGATTTGGCAATAGATCTTTGTTTCGACGAGCAAATAGGATGTACTTGTTTTTTTGTGTCGGTAGCTGCCATCCATAAATCTTAATCTTTGAAAGTATTTCGGAGATAGCCACTTGCAGATTGTTTTCAATTGTTTTTATGCTCTTACCTCTCATCTAGATTACAAGATCATCAGCGTATAGGCTGACATGCACTGGTACTGCTATCGTTTAAGCAATATAATAGCCTCTAGGAATAAGGTTACACTAAATACAGATCCCTGATGTGTTTCCTTTACTTGAACATGATAATAGCTTTAGACCTAAGTGTTTAAGCTCATCTTCTATTAGTGCGTGTAGGATTCATGGATACACGTTGGATATAATTAGACGCACTGCATATGTAAATTGAAAAGTCAAGTACATAATATTTGTTTATAGGAACTGAAAATGCTTTATGTATCATTCAATGATATGCTGCTAATTTATTTGACATGGGATGATTGGAATTATATGGTATAGTCACATCAATATGTGTGTTGGTTTTCTGTAAATTGAATAATCAAGTACTTTATTAACTATTTGAATTTTGATATCAAGAAAACTATTTGAGTTATTTTCTTCAACTTCTAATGTAAATTTAATTTTTGGATGCAAACTATTAATATGATTGAAAAATCTAATTGTCGATTTTCACTACCTATAAATATGTCATATACATATCTATACCAAAATAAGATATTACTTTTCCGCCTAACCAATCTAATATGCGAGAAAAGTATTGGTTTACCCCAATAAAAGTTGGAATTTTGAATTTTTTTGAGTTATTTTTACGATTTTCATCAAGAACAACACGAATTAACGATTTTTAGAGAAAAAACTTATCTGCATGTCGTCGTCGTCGACCACTTTTCGTTACATGTCTTGTTAGCACGATACAGCCTCCGGAGTCAACAAGTTGCCAATTTTATGATTGAATATTGTTCAGGACATCTCACAGATGAACCCTGTTGATTTTCAGCTGACCAGAGTCAGTACAACGAGTGCTATGGTACTTGGAGTACGACATTTTTGTCATTTTCTGAAAATTTTTAGTTTTTTAACGCGATACAGCCTCCGGAGTGCAACAAGTTACGAATTTTATGATTGGATATTATTAAGGGCGTCTCAAAGATGAACCGTATTGATTTTCAGCTCACTCAAGCCAGTACAACGGATGATATGGTACTTGAAGAACCAAAATTTTGTCATTTTTGGAGAATTTTCAGTTTGTTAGCACGATATAACCTCCGGAGTGTATAAAAGTGACCAATTTTATGATTGAATATTGTTCAGGGCGTGTTATAGATGAGCCTTTTTTCCTGTCAGCTCACTAGAGTTAGTACAATGGGTGCTATGGTACCTGAAGTGCCATATTTTTGTATATATTTCGCAGCCTCCGGAATGTATACAAGTGACCAATTTTATAATTGGATATTTGTGAAAAGAAACAAGAACTGGATTTCCTTGAGGAATTGGAAATTAGAAGACATTTAAGAAACCCACAATATGAAGTTGTCAATGAACAGTTAAATCTAGGGAGTTCTCCATTAATAAACTGTCTTCTTAAGTGATAATTGTAAAGATCAGCAGAAATAGTTTTCCTGGTTTTCTATATATCATTGCACAGTTATACTGATCTTAATTGGAAAAATTATATCCAGGATATCACCATAGGGCTAATAATATCTAAGCTTCAATATTTGTAATATCACATCTTCTTTTTTCAATTAACATATATTAAGTCAATCACAAGTTAGGTAACTTCTTGGTCTAGCCAAAAATAACTACTAAACATCAGGCAGGCATCAAATGAAATGTAACTTCTGTCATTCTGACGATGATATTGATTTATCGAAACAATTGTCAATTTTTTAGAATTTTCAACAATTTTTATTATATTGTGGTATTAACTAGAAACCGTGAGTTTCATTTAAAACACTACTATAAAGAGAATTGAAAGACCTTTCAAATAATGAATCATTCGACCCCCTTTCCATTTAAGATTTTGGGGGTGATGCCACCTTCGCCTAGGAGGCTGCATGTGTCAACATAATTTTTTGCCAATTTTGTGTCCCCCTCGAAAACAAAATCGACGGGTTTAAGCGTTTTTCCATAAAACAAGTGAGCTGCCAGTAAATGCCTCTGTTTCGTTTTCGATGCGCCACCCTGTATATTACGTCAGATTAAACTACTTGTTTTTATCGAAAGTATTTATAATCTTTCTTATCGTTAAAAATGGCTACACCATATAATCGGCCTCTTCTATTTATATAATGAAACCATTCATCTGTTACAAAGTGACTTGTCCATTGTCTGAAGAAATTACCTCATCTTCTTTCTCGACATGCTGCTGAAAACATTTCTCGCACTAACTATGAATAAGAGTGATTAGTTGTCTCTGGTGATTAGTTATCACCGAATACTACTCTAGTATTCGGTGTTAGTGATTAAATAAGTTGTTTTTAGGTTATGTTGGAGGATATAAGAGGCTATTGGAAAGAATAAGTGGGTCTTCAAATTACATTCATTATTGAATGATGCTCGTAAATAAGATTTTGATTTAATTCAATTTCGTAATAAATAAATAATAAAAAAGTTCGTATGTCGAGTCTCGAAAAACTGATCAGATGTAAACGGATATATTATTAGTGGTTTCGTTGTTTAACCAAAACTTTATTTCACGGAAGAGGAACAAAAATATTGTGGTGCCATAATTGTATAATAAATTGTAATATTTTTTAGATAACAATTGTTATATATTTGCGAGAAAAAAACAAACGTTAATAACTGAAAACGCTGCAATTTCTAAAATTCGAAACTAAACTAAAAAAAAATAAACGGTTTTAAAGATTAAAACTAACTTTTCCGCATCTGTGGCCCTGAATAATATTCTATCATAAAGTTGTCACTTGTATACACTTCGGGGGATGTATCGTGCTAACAAACCGAAAATCGTCCAAAAATAACCAAAAATGTAATATATCTGGATTTATAGGACCCGCTGTAACAAACTGAAAATTCTCCAAAAATAACAAAAATTTGGTACCATAGAACCCGGTGTACTGGCTTTAGTGAGCTGAATATCAATAGGATTCATCTTTGAGACGCTCTGAATAATATCCAATCATAAAATTGGTCACTTGTATATACTCCGGAGGCTGTATCGTGCTAACAAACTTAAGTTTCTCCAAAAATGACAAAAATATCGTATTTAAAATACGATAGCACCTGTTGTACTGGCTCCGGTGAGCTGAAAATCAATAGGGTTCATCTGTGAAGTGTCCTGAATAATATTCAATCATAAAATTGGTGACTTGATGAACTCAGGAGGCTGTATCGTGCTAACAAACTGAAATTTCTCAAAAAATTACTAAAATGTCGTACTTCTAGTACCATAGCATCCGTTTTGCTAGCTCTGGTGAGCTGAAAATAAATAGTGTTCATCTGTGACATGTCTTTAACAATATTCAATCATAAAATTTATGACTTGTTGCACTCCGGAGGCTGTATCGTGCTAACAAGACATGTAACGAAAAGTGGCCGACGACAACGACGACGACATACACATAGGATTTTTTTTCTAAAAATCGTTTTTTCTGGGTTGTTGATGGAATATATAACTCAAAAATTTGATCCCATTATCTGAAGAAATTGGAATAAACCAACTGAAAATATACACAAACAAGCTCCTCCCTCACGACTAAAAATCGTTTATGTAAAAGCGTGCATTTGATCACTCAGGCCACTGAGCTGGAGAGACGATACGGTTCCCGTGTGGCCCCAGTGGCAATGGACGGCTACAACACGGCTAAAAATCGTGCCCGTGTTGTAATCGTACAATGTGAAACCGGACACACTGATCTTCATCATTCGACTAAGAAAATTTGCACGTGCGGTTTTTTCCCGCACAGGCGAAATCGTATAATGTGCAACAAGCGTAAGGTTTTAAATTGAGTCCTTTTCAAAGGAATTAGATTGACACTAGAAACAAAATCAAGGAGACATAAGAGAAAATTTTTGTTACTGTTGATATAAATACTATCGCGACACTTCCAATGTGTGCCAGAAGGCATTACTATAATATATAGCTATACAATTTGATAAGGGAACTACTATCAATTTTAGGATTTTATTCTACTGACAGTCGTTATTAATAAAACATATTACACGGTTCTTCCTTTCTAATAAAAAATAAAATTAATGTGGAGCAAAAAGTAGCAAGATTCAAGCGCTACCGTCAAACAGAATGCTTCATTCACATTGACTTCATTAAATTTAAAATATATTAATTATGCTGCTCTCTATTGAACGAAGTATATATTAAAATTTACAATTTTTATTGTCTCGTTATAAATTTAATGGTAATTATAAATCTTTACTTAGATAATATATAGATGATATGCAATTAATAAGTTTTTACTAAAAAATTAATGTTGTCTTTCAACGAAAAACATGTGGTTGTAGCGACCGTTGTCCACCTATCGGTTTATATAAGAACTAATAGAAGCTAACTGCAGTTTAAAATAAAACTGACTGAGCTTTGACAGCTGTGCCTAAGCTTACGGCTACGGTATTTTTATTTGATATACAAAAATACTAAACAGTTAACACTAAATAACAAGCAATCAAATAATAAAATAGGCACAACAGCAAGCAATAAAATTATAAACAAAAACTAATCACGGGTATCAAAAACACAACTGGCCAAACAACTCAATGGCTAAAATCATAGATAAAAAATAATCCCTACATAACTAAAACTGGTAGGTAACCAAGATTACCATACAAGTGTAGACTGTAACTGTTTATATAGGTACATTCTCACGTGACGCTGGAAGCTCAAAAATGAGCTTCAAAAGCTGTCACATGTCTAAATGGAACGCTCAAATTTGTAGCTTCCATGAAAAAGGTATTCCAGCGTCACAATTGGAGACTCTTGCAAATAAAATATATATACCTAAATTTAATTGTTCCTGTTTATAATTATATTGATAAGCAAGTGTAAAAATGTCAAATAAAGATCGATATGGAAAATATGTTGCCGAATATCATCAAAAATATACTGAATGGTATAATGGGAATATACAATATTTAGCACAAGTGTAAGGACTCAATATAAATCATAGATTCGAATTCTTCATTCATTTTAATCAATATTTATATACTATTTGTTAACACATTAATAAACCATAGAGCAAATAATACTTATTCGATTTGCTATGGGGTAACACAGTTCAAACCACTGTTGCCAAAGGTGTCGATTTTTCCTCAAATTGGGGATTTTTTAACGTAGTGACGAAATTATTAGGGATTTTAAATGTTATTGGTAGAAAGTGAGAACCTAGTAAATTTGCTTACTTTTCATTAAGTAAGGTACCAAGTTATATTCTGTTTATTTATGATGAGATATAGAAGACTGTTCTTATTTTGAAGTTGTTATGTGCATTAAAAAAATTGTATCCTGATTTTACATAATTTTATACATTTTATAATAAAAAGTTTATTTGTACAAATTTTGTTACATTTAATTTAATATGTTGGGAACTTTTAAATCACGGTTTTGATAAGATGGTTGAGGATGTAAATATTTTTCGCCTGGCAACACAGGTTCAAGCTGAAAATCGACGCTAAAAGTTGGTTTTAAACGAACTTCCTAAATCGAAGCTAATACTGCATATTTAGTCATGTGATCACCGGTTTGAGCGTCAAAATTTGAGCTCCAGCGTCACGTGAAGTTGTACCTTTAAGATTGGCACGGTTTTGATAAGATGGTTGAGGATGTAAATATTTTTCGCCTGGCAACACTGGTTCAAGCTGAAAATCGACGCTGAAAGTTGGTTTTAAACGTACCTTAAAGGTACAACTTCACGTGACGCTGGAAGCTCAAATTTTGACGCTCAAACCGGTGATCACATGACTAAATATGCAGTTTTAGCTTCGCTTTAGGAAGTTCGTTTTAAACCAACTTTCAGCGTCGATTTTCAGCTTGAACCAGTGTTACCAGGCGAAAAATATTTACATCCTCAACCATCTTATCAAAACCGTGATTTAAAAGTTCCCAACATATTAAATTAAATGTAACAAAATTTGTGCAAATAAACTTTTTATTATAAAATGTATAAAATTATGTAAAATCAGGATACAATTTTTTTAATGCACATAACAACTTCAAAATAAGAACAGTCTTCTATATCTCATCATAAATAAACAGAATATAACTTGGTACCTTACTTAATGAAAAGTAAGCAAATTTACTAGGTTCTCACTTTCTACCAATAACATTTAAAATCCCTAATAATTTCGTCACTACGTTAAAAAATCCCCAATTTGAGGAAAAATCGACACCTTTGGCAACAGTGGTTTGAACTGTGTTACCCCATAGACAAATCGAATAAGTATTATTTGCTCTATGGTTTATTAATGTGTTAACAAAGAGTATATAAATATTGACTAAAATGAATGAAGAATTCGAATCTATGATTTATATTGAGTCCTTAAACTTGTGCTAAATATTGTATATTCCGATTATACCATTCAGTATATTTTTGATGATATTCGGCAACATATTTTCCATATCGAGCTTTATTTGACATTTTTACACTTGCTTATCAATATAATTATTAACAGGAACAATTAAATTTAGGTTTTATATGTATTTTATTTGCAAGACGCTCCAATTTTGACGCTGGAATACCTTTTTCATGCAAGCTACAAATTTGAGCGTTCCATTTAGACATGTGACAGCTTTTGAAGCTCATTTTTGAGCTTCCATCAGCGTCACGTGAAAATGTACTATGGATATGCAGACGAACTACAGTATGTTGCCAGCATAGCACAGTGTATTTATGAATTCCGTCTTCGTCAAATAAATGTTTGTACCAGTTATGTTGTCTCTGTTTTTTGAGGCAGATGAAATTGAAGAGAGGAAGATTAATAGAAGTTTGTTAAACACAAAAGGAGATGGACAATTTAAGTATGGAAATGGAACGTATGATGCTTCTAACACAATGCCTTTAGAAAGAAATGAATCGACATGCGCTTCTAAGCGCAGAGGGCGGTAAATAATTTAAATATGTCTGCTTATCCATGGTAATATATATGATGTAAGATTAGACGAGAACTATATGTGTCTTTGTTCTCTCAACTAATAAAAGAAAAAATATACCGTTGCCGTAAGCTTAGGCACAGCTATCAATGCTCTTTCCTTTTAAAATTATAATTGGCTTCTATTAGTTCCTATATAAACCGATAGGTGGACAACGGTCGCTACAACCGAACATGTCTTCTGTTGAAATGGTTTATTTTCTACTAGAGAATATTTGAAATTGTGTTGAATTTGCAAATATTCGCGAAATTAATTACTGGAGATTTTTAATGGTTGTTCGCTAAATGCTGACTATGTTTTTTCGTTATTGGATTATACTGCCCTCTATTTTACGAGTCATGTATTAAATTTGATGTTTATAATAAATGTAAAGGTTACTGCTACATTATACGAGACGTACATTATATAGAATGTAGATGGCGCTGCATGTTATTTAATATTGAAAAATGAATCTACGCTTATGATAAATAATTACTGAAAAAATAGTCAAGTTAATGTCATATTTCATGGGAAGTCTGAATATGCATCATATAATAATATTTCACTTTATTGTAAAGTTGTATTATTTGTACTATTAATTTATTAAATATTTAGTTAGGCGAAGGGTGATTCAGATGAATACAAAAGTGTACCTATATTTTGAAAAGCAACAAAAAGGATTGTTGAAAAAATTCATTTGTTTGTTGTTTCTAATCTCAATACATAAATAACAACTCTCGTACATTTTGATTCCAATTACCTCAAATACAACACAAATATTAAACATGAAAAGAATGTAAAATTGACTTAATATAGACAGAATTTCGGCATCTATTATACAATAATCGCCTTATTTTTTGTATCATATCCCACTGTCTTAGTAACAAAAAATAAAGGAGCAATTTTTATGATTACTAGTTTTTCTCTTAACATTGGTGAACCAAATGAAAGGATATTCACCAATATATATCACTAATTTTATATTATTTATGTTAAACCTTCCTGATTACATGAAATATGAAATATCAAGTAATACATGTGATTAATTCCCACTGAAGTGGAGCTCACAGAAAACAGTCCGTATTTTGTGGTGGAGCTGATTAATAATGACACAACATACAGGGTGATGCAGAATTTGACATATTAAAACATCAGTCTATGTACGTGACACTGGAATTGTTCAAATTCGTCCTTGAAAAAATTCAGAATATATATATATATATATATATATATATATATATATATATATATATATATATATATATTTAAGTATAATTTCTCTGTTTAACGCCGTTGTCATCAATAAATATGGTTTATAAATATTAAAAAAATAATAATCTCAGAATTCAAAAAGCCCACCATTTTTCGGTATTATTGTTTCCGATTGTCACCCAATAAAACGAAAGGAATGGCAGTTTCCGGTTTAATAAGTTGTCGGCTTTTCAATGGAGGTCTTCATTGTGCTGTCAACAGTTTTCTAACACACCGAGTTCTTGGTACCAAAAATATCTACGAAATTTAATTGTTGATCTCTCTTATAGTTGAGAGATATTTCTGTTATTTGGATATTTCCAATATTAGTGTAAAAATGCCCTCTGCGGCTAGTGTCAAGATTGACAAGCAAATTAACCCGGAAAATGCATTAGCAGATTCTTCGCAAAATTTAACCCCTCTTAGGCAAGCTATTACAATTATTGAACACAAAATTAGGAATTTGGAAAAAAGAAAGGTAAGTCCAACATGATATATATATAACAAAACATGTTTTTTTGGTGCAGTTTTTATCTGATACATGTCCTCATTTCAATCATGAATCCAGGTATCTTATGTCGATATGGTGGTTTCTTGTGTGACGTGGGAATTAGTGAACAATTAATTTCACATTGTTGTTTACCAATATAAGAAGTTTACATTCAATTCCAATTAAATATTGCAACATTCATTAAATATTACTATCAGACTGTCAAGGTCCAATTAAAGTTTTTTGTATAAGGGATTTATTAATACCAATTTAATAAATTTGTATATTAATCAAACAACTGTTATTTCTAAGATCTTTGTTTATAAAGGTTCGTATTTGACTTGTAATGTAATCTATCTATTCATTTATTAATGATCTCTTGATTCGGCGACATTTTCATTTATATTGAGTAAAGAACAATAAAAAGATATGTTAACTTAAGATCAATGGGGAAAATTTTTGTAAATAGGATCAAAATTGACTATACCATTGACTGGCCATGATTTTTGATATCTTTAACTTAGATTTATCTCCCCTATTCATTTCTCTTCCAATATCTAATAGCCTTACCCTTATCCTCAAATATTGTGGTTGTTTAATACAAATTTCAATTTCCTGTGTCCTACCCATGTCTGACAAATGCTCTTTGCAATTTCAGTTGTTTGTAGTAGATGCATATATTCAGTAACTCTTTCAAGGCTATAAGTGTTTGTTAAAACTGTTGTTTCTTCAGTCTCTCAAGAGTCCACTACTAAACTGCAATGGATATACCGTTTTAATGAATATGTAGCCAAAACTACTTCTAATTAGTAACTTTATTATAAGAAAAATGTGACATCAGATATCACCATCTGTCAATGAAGGCTAAAAATATTCTAACAGAAACTAATGTCGACAAGTCGACAAAGAAGTCAACAAATAGGGATCATGTATCTATAACAAAATCTGGAAGACATATAAAAGTTCCTGATAGCAGCCTTTTATAAGATAAATCAAAACTAGATGGAGGAGGAGGATGACCTTCAATCCGTGGCATGCTTACTTCATATCGTTCGTTGTTTCTTTGTTTAACAGTTTTTGAAAAATATTCCATAACTAACTTTTCTTGTTCTTGTTAAGAGGGTGGCTTGTGGCAGGTGTCATTCATTGAGAACTCTTTGGAATTCACCTAGCAGCAGAGTCTTCTGGCATCTGTCAATCAGTGGAGGGTTGAATAATTCATCTATGAGATGGTTTGCACTGTGATTCATATATCTTCTGGAGTGGTTGCTAATCACGTCATCTATGAAGGGAATGTTGAGGTCCGCATAAAGGGTTTGGTTTGAGACGTATCTTGGGCCTTTAGCTAATATATGAATGGTCTTTGACTGGAATGTTTTGTAGCCCCACAGGTCTATTCTGTATGTCTACACTGGTTTGAGTATTGCTTTATAGATGGTCAGTTTATTTTCTAATGAATGCTGCGATCTTTTGTTGATTAGTCAGCTCATATTTTTTACTTTTAGGTTGAGATGTCATTGTTTACCTTTAATATGTGATTTATTGGTATCAGTGACTTATTTAGATGTAGTTGTGGGCATCTAGTTCTTCAATTTGTGAAATTAACTTGACGGGATTTGTTGGTGTTGACATTTATTTTTCAGAGTTTGAGCCAGTTTTTTAGTTCATTGAGGTGATTTTGCAGTTTGCTCATTTCGTTGATGTCTGACGCTAGTATGCTCATTAATGGGTATTTCAGCAGTGAAAATTAGGTTCAAAAAACAGGGCAATTATGCTGCCTTGAAGTACTCCAGATTTTAATTGGTGGTAGTTACATATGGTTTCTTCCTATTTAATTTGGAAGTGTCAGTTGGACAAATATGATTTAAGGAGGATGTAGGTTTGGTCAGTTAGGTGAGTTCTGATTTTGAAAAGAAGACTCTCATGCCACACCCTATTAAATGCTGTATATCGAGGAATGCTGATATACAGATTTGTTTTTCTTCTAGGCACTTTTTTATTCTAATAATTGGTCTATGGCACTGTTGTATGATTGAGTGATTTGAGTGAAATCCAAACTGGTGATCTGGGATCAGGCTTTCTAGAGGCATTGTTCTTTCTGTTCTGTTAAGGATAAGCTTGTCAAATACTTTTGATAAGGTTGGAAGGAGGCTTATTGGTCTGTACAAGTTGGCTTCAGTTGGAGGTTTACCAGATTTAGGTATAATAATTTGTCCATACTTCCATTGTACTGGAAAATAGCATATCCTGAGGAGGCCTTTGAAAATTATGGTTATTAGGACGACAACTTTTCTTGGGAGCTTTTTTAAGATTTTGTCAGTTATAAGGAGAAATCTAGGGGCTTTATGAGGGTTGAGAAGATTGATCTCGTTATGGATTTAGCTCAGTGAGAAGTATTTGAGTGGTAATGATAGCTGGGAGGGGGTATTAAGGAAGGCTCTAATATTTTCTTGATTTCTTTGTGTCTTTCCGAAGGGAGTGGTCATCTTGAGCTAGGTTTGTGACATGTTTCAAAGGATTCGTTTTTGGCAATTTGGATAACACAATGGAGTCTGTGTGTGAGCCTGCTTAGATTTGTTTTATCTAACAGGTTTCTTGTTGTTTGCCATTTGTGACAGGCTCTTTTCTCTTCCATTAGACTTCTAATGTGTCAAGGTATACTGTAACTTTCATCATCGTTTTTTTCTTTTACAGGAGTAGCTTCCGAAGTGGTGCATTGTATTTGTTCTGTTAGGTATTTTACAGCCTTCTTGGGTATTGTTCTTGTGTTTGAATAGAATGCCTGGAGATATTTTGTGTTGATTTTTTCATTGAGTTGTTCCCAACTTGTGTTTCTGGAACATAGTGGTGGTGCTTTCCAAATTATATTGGTACTTGAGGTAATTAAGATGATTAATTAGGTTTTGTTCTTCATTTCATGGGTTTTCCTTTTTCGTATTTGAATCATTTGATTTTGATGTCTTGATATCGTTTGTAGGACACATAATGAAACAATGTTTTCCTTGACAACTAGAACGTTTTTCTATAAAACGACATCTTCGAGCAAAGTGACTAAATTTTGTGTACAAATGACTTCTTTACACTGAACTTTTCCAAACTACATATCGTGTGAATTAACAGTTCAGATGCTGTAGGAACAGATGAGCTACTAGCTACATTTCTATCTATTTTAGAACTTAACATAGTAAAATTGATTCTGTCTTCATTCATCACTTCTTGCCTGAGAAAATTCATGAGATCATCAATGTATTTCTTCCGACTGGAGTTCGATGAGTACAATTGACTACTAAGGCAAGCTCGTATCAAATCCTCCCCTACACAAAAATCTACTAACGGATACATCTCAGCACAGGTATCAGTTTTGTCACTCAAACTTGCTTTTGCGATTCGATTTTGTCAAAAAATATTGACAGTTTATTCTTGACATTGAGATTTGTCAAAACCAACTTAAGAATTTCTCTTACATAAACCTCTATTAACAAATCTTCCCTTCCAAATATTTCTTTCAAGCTATCAACTGCTTTTACATAGTTATCTTTAATTGCAGGGTTACATTCAACTATTTATCTTGCTTTAGAACCCGGAAATGTGGATTGGACAATATACTGTAGTATATCTTTTTCATTATCAGAATCTTCATCAAGTGTGCCAAACTAATTCCAAAAACTGAGCCACCCTTTTATGCCATCTCCAAACTGCCTGAATTCAAGTTTAGGAATGTTTTTTTTTAGTTTCTGATTTCTTAGAGCTATCTCGTTGATTAACCAAATTATTAAAGTGACATTTGATTTTGTGGTATTCATAACTGATTGTATCGTACAGTTGCACTTCTGCGATCATATTAGCTTCCTCAACTTCTGAATCTAACATCAAATCTAGTTCAGCTAATTTGATGCATCCTTTCATCCAAAACTTTGATAATACTCTGTATTTCTATGAAGTTGTACTTATCTTTGGACAAATCTTCTTTCAACTTATCACATATTATTGTAAAAGCTCTTCTTTGTAGAGCTATGGCTTTTCCATACTTGTAACTGTTATGATCACCAAAATGTTAAAACAGCTATTTCTTCAATCTCTCAAAAGTCCACTACTAAACTGCAATATACCGTTTTAATAAATAGGTAGCCAGAACTACTTCAAATTAGTAACTTTATTATAAAAAAAATTGACGTAGAGATATATGTTAAATTGTCATCAACAGTCAAAATAAAAAATCACAGAAGAAAAACTTAAAAATAATAAAAGGTATAAGGTAAAAGCACCAGTCTTCGACACTATTAGCAGCTCTTATGGAGTTTCTATTCTTTTTACCTAGACCAATAATCGACACCCTTGAACTAATTATCATCACTCCAATAATCGACACCCTTAAACCAGTTATTATCACCCCAGTAATCGACACATGAAATCAAAAATATCTTTATTTGTAAAGTAAATACAAGATTGTTAATAAAATATGGTATTTTTAGGATTCGAAAATGTTTACAGGTGAAGAAAATACATATTTAAGTCTGTCTCCAACATTTTGTATTTCAGGTTGGGGTAGCTTTTTTAAAATATCTTCTTGTTTTATAACAAAAATATCATTTTCTACCATCTTAAATACCGTTTTATTTTCGTTTATGCATTTTAGAGACATAACTTCAATTTCACCAATAGGAAATTTTCTGTGAATATCACAAACATACCTATAATGGGTAGTTTTTCTACTTCCACCTAAACATTGAGCAAGCAAATAATCACCAATATTATGATCTTCATTATCATCAGTATCTTCATTAGCTAGATCATTTTCTTGAATCACCGATTGTTCAATATCTGAGATATCGTCTAGACTGTCACCGCTCTCCTCCCAGACTTCTTCTTCTTCGCTAGAATCTTTTTGTACTATTTGTCTTTTCTTTTTCCCAGTATTTTCTGGTTTATTCTTTTATTAGCTACTCTTGCCTTGGCTCTGTTTTCCTTTTCCTCAAGTTTTCTCTTCTTTTCTATTTCCTTCTTTTTATGATAATTCTGCCCAGCTTCGGAAGTGATAGCAGCAGGAACTTTTTCCTTGTATCTCTTTTTCTTGACAGTCTTTGTTTCCTCTGGCCAAAAGAGAGCCCTCTTAAAAGGAGTTGGAACGTTATTTTGAAGCATGGACATGGGTTTTTTTTTGGAGGATAAACAAATTGCATCAGCTTTAGGGAGTGTGTTACGGGTGGAGTTTTATGAGGATCGATTATTTGTATAGATTGTATGTTGATTTTACTTGTTGATTGTGCACTGTCGGTTTCCTCAACTGTGAGGCTTTTGGACTCTTGGTTCAATATAATTTCAGCTAATTGATCCTCATTTCCATCTGTTGCTGGATGGTCTATTTGATTTTCAGTTCGTTTTATTTCCTTTTTTAATTTTCTCCATACTTCAAACATTGACGTATGCTCAACTTGACCTTTCCAGTCTTCATTTTCTGTGTTTTGTAAAAATAGATTTAGACAAGTTCTTGGGATCAAACTTTCCAAAATTTCTAGTTTCTGTTGTAATTTTAGACTATCCATAATAATAAAATTATGATTTGAAGAAGATATTTTTGAAAATTTTACACTGTCTGCCGAAAAAGGAACCAGACCACAAGCTTTAAATTCATTTTTCACTGTATCTTTCGTTATAGCACTTAAGGCAGATTCAAGAAGTTTGTCTTACTGCCTTTTTCCAAAAGCTGTTCAGTGGCCTGAACACTGCTACGTCCATTGGTTGGTTGAGATGGGTAGAATTTGGAAACAAGGCTATAATTTCTATTTGGTTTTTGGTACAGAAATCTGATAGATGATAAGTTAAGTGGGAAACATGTCCATCAATAAAAAGTATTATTGGTCTCTCATTTTGTTTCTTGTCCAACCAAGGTACAAAAACATTAGTTATGTATTCGTAAAATGTGGCGCCACACATCCAGCCCGTTTCAGAGCGGCCTATTCTCCAGTCCTTATTTACACTTGCAGCTATGTGACCGGGAATCCTTTCATATTTAAAAATTATCATAGGTGGAGCAAAATCACCCTCTCCATTAGCTGTTACCAGTACCGTCAGATTCTCTTTATCGTCATTTGTTCCAGCCATATAAATGGACTTGTCTCCTTTTTTTGCAAGAACCTTTTCCCCTTTTGGCTGAAGAAAGAAAGCACTTTCATCCGCATTAAATACCCGCTTAGGATCTTCAGTAATTTTTATCAAATTTTTGGAAATCAAATATTCTTGAATTTCCTTAAACCAACGTCTGATTTGTGATTCTGTTACGTTCTCCCTTGCAGGAGTTGAATTTTGAGCAATCCTTGTACTGATCTGGGGATGTCGTTTCAGAAAAGCTGCAAACCATTTTTTTCCTGGTCTTCCATCTGTAAAAGGTGTCTGCTTTTTTTTGCTTTATTATCATCTGCACACTGTCCATGAGCTGCTCTCTCGTAACAGGTTGATGCTTTTGTGCCAGTAACAAAATCCACTGAACTAATATCTCCTCTTCTACAGGGCTTAGTATCGAAGGTGGGCCAGGAGAGTTGTCCTAGATACATTATATAATGCAGGGCTAAATCCATTTGATTTTGAGAATATCCTCGCTTTGGCGCCATCCTTCTATAAAAAATTCACGTGTTGATCCATATTAAAGCATGTCGACCACTGGAACTCAATGAACCCGGTAATCGACAGAGAACTGTCGATAACTAGGATGCATTGATGTTGAGTGGTTCCTATTTTCGACACCCCCCAAAATCAGAGATTAGGTTAGAAGTGAAGCAGGGTCTACATGAAAACGAATGTAACAAACTTTAATAATACCTAACAGAGTGAATATTCAATGCAAATAGTTTTTCGAACAGCTGAAATATTTTTTTTAAGTTTTTACTTACCTTAACAAAACTTTTTAGAAAATATTTAACCTCACACCTCAAACACTATTTCCATAATTTTGAGAGGCAAATGTCAACACGCTGACGCTTCCACAATTTACACGGTTGCCAGATGACGTAAATTTTCAAATGAACACAGAAAAAGTAATAAAATGTAAAGCGTTTTCTTATTTTTAAAGTTTGAAAGTGGGAGTGTCGATTATTGGTCCCATGTCGAAAACAGGTGCTTTTACCTTATCTTCCAACAGTGTTTGAAGTGTCCACCTTATTCATTTATTATCATCCTCTCACATATTCTAATTGTTATATTAATTAATATCTTGAAATAATATGCAAACAAGTTCAGTGGGAGGAAGATCGGGTGAAGAAATTGTCATTGTATGATTTTTTGAACATTTTCGTAGTTTTTTCGTGTTCAAAAAGTTGTTGCACGGTTTAGATAAGTGTTTAGGATCATTATCCTGTTAAAAATGAATCTAGGATTAATTATATTCAGTCCCTCAAGTATTGCAGAATTTAGAATAACCTTTGTTTAGTTTTCTGGTTATTCTCGTAGGACTTTTTAGTTTACTTTTACCAAAATATTCCCAAAATGTGGCATGACCACAACTACTCCATGTTTGATAGTTTTCACTGCACTTGTTACCAAAGCCTCTTTTTCTGAATTGTTATTTTTGGTGTTTTTTAGCATCAACACATCCTTTTAGTTTGACATCACATATTATTCAGAGCTGCAGTAATTTGTGGTGCATTTAAGGTCGATTCCGTTTAGAAAGAATTCAGGTGAAGTTATACTAATAATTTGTTTCAACCAGATTTTTTTTATCTTTATTTCCCCCAGTGTGTTTAGATATTTGACCTTCCCAAACATAAAGTGCTTGGTTATCATAATCAGAAGAAAGTTTTTTACAGACAGATACAATTTTCTTGTGTCAATGTATTAAAAAAATCTTAAGTTACCAAATGTTTTCAACAAAATCATTCCTTGCATAATAGAAAGTACCCCACAGATTGAGTCATAAAATTTGTATACAATATTCAAATCACCATAATGTGTTAAAAAAGCTTAATCTCCAAATGTTTTCAATAAAATAGAAAGTACCTGACACAAATTGAGTCATAAAATACATGTTTCCTAAAATCCAGAAATTTTAATTTTCAAATAACTACATAATCTATACTATGATTGATTACTATAGTGGCAACTTACTTATCAAGTTTTGAAGTAGAAAAAAACAAAATTTTCTGAAAATAAACTTAATTAAGGGACTACAAAAAATGCTTTTAATAATTCCAATCAGCATTTAAGCTGATTATTAAATTACAACCATATGAATTAAATAGATGATTAAATATCAGTGGCATGGTTTTATCCTGTTATTAAGTTCCAGTTAACACTGAATCATTCACTATCATCAAATGATGACCTAACGGTATATCATATAAATCATTTCTTATTTTCTGTGCGTTTTTTCATTTCATGTCAAATTAAGATAAAAAAAGTACTTTTCTGCAATTATTAATGCAAACTTTAATCACCTCAATTTCTTTTTTGAGTTAACCCATTTTTTACCACAAATAATAAAAAAAACGTAACAAATGAGTTTTTGAATGTATTTATACATTACTTAAGACATATATATGGGGAAACAAAACAAAAAATAAACGGTTTTAAAGATTAAAACTAACTTTTCCGCATCTGTGAGATGCTCTGAACAACATTCTATCATAAAATTGTCGCTTGTCTACACTTCGGGGGATGTATCGTGCTAACAAACCTAAATTTCTCCAAAAATAAACAAAAATGTAATATATCTGGATTTATAGGACCCTCTGTACTCCCTCTAGTCAACTGAAAATCGATAGGATACATCTGTGAGACACCTTGAAAAATATCCAATTATAAAATTGGCCACTTGTATACACTCCGGAGACTGTATCATACTAAACCCAAAATTTCTCCAAAAATGACAAAAATGTGGCACTTCAGGTACCATAGCACCCGTTGTACTAGCTCTGGTGAGCTAAAAATCAATAAGGTTCATATATAAGACACCCTGAACAATATTCAATCATAAAATGGGTCACGTGTATACACGCTGGAGGCTGTATCGTGTTAACAAACTGAAAATTCTCAAAAAATGACAAAATTTTGGTACCCCAAGTACTATAGCTCTCGTTGTACTGGCTTTAGTGAGCTGAATCTCAATAGGGTTGATCTTTGAGACGCCTTGAATAATATCCAATCATAAAATTGGTCACTTGTATATACTCCGGAGGCTGTATCGTGCTAACAAACTGAACTTTCTCCAAAAATTACAAAAATGTCGTACTTAAAGTACTATAGCACCTGTTGTACTGGCTGTGGTGAGCTGAAAATCAATAGGGTTCATCTGTGAGATGTTCTGAATAATATTCAATCATAAAATTGGTGACTTTTTGCTTTCCGGAGGCTGTATTGTGCTAACAAACTGAAATTTCTCAAAAAATGACAAAAGTGTCGTACTTCTAGTACCATAGCATCTGTTGTACTGGCTGTTGTGAGCTGAAAATCAATAGGGTTCGTCTGTGAGATGAACTGAACAATATTCAATTATAAAATTGGTGATTTGTTGGATTCCGACAACGAAAAGTGGCCGACGACGACATACACACAGGATTTTTTTTCTAAAAACCATTTTTTCGTGTTCTTGATGAAAAACGTAAAAATAACTCAAACATTTTTTTCAAAATTTCACCTTTTTTGTGGGTAAACCAATACTTTTCTTGCATATTAGATAGGTTGGGCAGAAAAGTAATACTGTATTTTTCAAATAACCATTGGTGCATTTTCCCACCACTGGTAAAAAATATTGGACTATTATTTTGTGTAATAGGTATCGAAACACTCAGTATACATACAGTGCACATTACAGATTTTGCAGATGAAAACAGTACGATTATGGCAAATTTTACATATGTGTTGTGTTTTATTGTCAGGTTTTGTACTAATATGATCATTATTACTGAACCGAAGTTCTTTTGACAGTGAAGGGTTTAAAGGATTTGCAATTCCTCTCTTGAGAACCTCAGGAAGCATAAAGATCTTATATTACTTATTAACATCATAAATGGTACATATAACTGTCCTCAACTTCTAAATAAAATTAGTTTATTTGTTACATCATGGACTATGTGGCAGAGTTGAACATTTCACATACCTTTTCACAGATATAATTATGCATACTACACATTCCTTCCTAGCTCTTTGAGACTCGCACACTCACTGGGAGACCTTCCACTTTTTGATGCCTCAATTACTTAAAATTAAAGACTTTATTCCTGATTTGAGTGTTCAGTAATTTATATTTTGTCAACTCATGATTTCTGTGTGTTTTGTTTTGATAACTGTATTCATTGTAGTGTATATATGCTTAGATTTGTCTACATTGTATGTTTTGATCACTTTTGTATTTGGTATAGTTTAAAAAGGGCTTGCCCGTGAATAAAAAAATTCTATTAGCAACCTTAAGCAAACTAAGTGCTATGAACGATTTATAATCCTGTTGAGGCATTTTGTGGAATTTACTAAATTGTATACTTTCCATGAATTGACAGCTACACCGTCTATTGCGTTGACAAATAATGGCCACCGCCATTTTTTGCTGGAAACTCCTATCCGATAATTAGCAATCCCATTATCATGCAGGTCAACAGCGTCCATTTTTTTATTGTATTGTTTGATAATGTTCGGTTGCTCAATGGTGATATCCTTTTTTTCTTTGTGATTATATATTTTTGCTGTAGAGGGGTTGGGAATTTAGGTGGTTTTATCAGTAACAGAATTGTAATTCCACCTAACTAAAAATATTTTTGTAGTTTCATCAAAATAGGACTTCAGTGGCTCTAAAGGACAATGATTTATTCTATTTTCACGAATGGTTCCTGTTGCAAAAGCAAGAAGTTTGTATGAGGAAAAAATTATTGAAATACACTTCATGATTTTTGGATTTTCAATTATTGTTAACAAATTACATACAACTTGCTCACCCAGTCACAGATAATTTTTTGTTTGTTCGGATTTGCTCTTTCGTATGGCATAAATCCATATCCATTTGCTGAACACAAGCACCATAGTTTGAAACTAAAACTTACAGGTTTGCCTTTTATATACATTTTGTATGAATGTTGCCCAAAATAGGGCATTGATTGTTCATCTATGGAGAGATCATATGAACTGAAGATTTTTATTATTTATCGCATCAAAGAAAAGAAATAGGTGAATTTATCGTTTTTATGTAATTTAACATTTGTCTGAAAGATGCACATTTCTTTTTATGCTGTAGAATCTGTTTCTACTTGTGCATTTCCAAACTATATCTATTCCTTTATCCTCGTCTGTTGACCAGTACATTTGGGTTTGGGGTAAAGTGTGATAGCAGGATAAAAGCAAAATTCCTATAAATTTTAGTAAATCAGTTCAGTCAAATTGAAAACCATGTTGATTATTGTCCCAAATTGGGTTACCAGGCAACCGGATAAAGCAGGACATAGTCTTTTTGAATACTTGTATAATGCTGTTACAAATTTTGGCAGCAAAGAAGTGATTGCTCAGAACTAGACATTCATTTCAAACAAATTCCTTATAATTCAAAGTTGAGTCTCTTGCCAGTGATAGAAAGGATTTTACAAATTTATGAGCTCCTTAAATCATATTTCATGAAAAAGGAGAATTATATATCTAGAACTTTGAGAGAATTTTTGAAAATGACCTCAACAAAGGCTATTTTTGGACTGTTCATTATTTCATGGTCATTTCTTAAAATCACACTAAAAGATACAGAGAATGCTGGTATTTCTTTAAATGAGGTTTTGGAAAACTGTTCTGAGATAATGAATAGCATAAATGCAAGGATTGAACAAAACTTGTCCACTAAAAGTCTATTCTACACAAATTCAGAGATAACAATGAAAATTCTGAACAAGTGACTGCTATCAAAAAGAATATTAAAAACACATACATATTTTTAGTACACTATTTACGATTTTGGACTGAAAATTTCTACAAGGATACAAAACATTGTATATGTATGACGTTAAAAGACATATCTAAAGGGAATTAGTTTCCAAAACTATAACTATTCTAGCACAAAACAACGTTAAAGTTGGCAATAGCCAATGCTTTGACCAACTGCAAAACTTTGAATCTTTTCTGAACAATAAAAAAGGGGACGTTGATTTCAAGAAGCTTTTAGTCGAGATTTCTTTTATAGAATTCATTACTCTTTTTCAGTATTATTATGCCATTCCAGGACTTAATGCAAATATGGAAAGAGTTTTTTCTTTAATAGGTCAGAAATGGTCAAAAGAACGCAGCAGATTACATGTAGAGACTAGCTAATTTGTTGATAGTTGAATTTAATTTAAAATATTTGATGTGTAAAGAATTTTACAACATTTTGAAAGAAACTGCTTTTAAAGCAACCAATTATATTTATTTTGTTCCCTTGGGAAATAATAGTAATGAATGATTAATAATAAAGAAGACTGATTCGTCATTCAATTTTATTTTTATTTGATAAGAATTTAAGAAAATCTATGGTAAATGACAATAAACCCTGATTTTACATATTGAATTTTTGCCATAATAAGACACAAAATCTTTAATAATTTAGGGTGTCGGGCCTTTTTACCCAAATGTCTTGCCAAATTGACTGGTCTGTTCGGCTATTAGGTATGATGACATGGCAACCCTATGCCCAAGTGTAATTATTCTTCTAGTTGGTTTTCCAATTTTTCCAACTTCCATGCTTCTGTAGATATAGGCTGAGAATTTAATTCACAATGCCCTTCTGCCCAGATTGGATTATCCTCTGTTTATTTTGTAGTTATCCTTCTTTTGGCTACTAGAGGTTCAATATTAGATTCGTTTTTAGCTTGGTCATCTACTGTGTTTCCTGCTATATGTAGCGTAAAAGTTCCGGCAATATCAACATTTTGTATGTTCGCATTTATCAAATTGTCATCAATATTTTCC
The DNA here is from genome assembly GCA_963921935.1 of Galeruca laticollis. Taxonomy (NCBI): domain Eukaryota; kingdom Metazoa; phylum Arthropoda; class Insecta; order Coleoptera; family Chrysomelidae; genus Galeruca; species Galeruca laticollis. The sequence goes on along the minus strand of OY998178.1, from coordinate 90,831,522 downwards.
TCGTTGGTCAGTTCATCGACTTCAGGTGGAATATAATCCGCATAAAATCAAGCTAAAAAGACAGCATCATTTGCACAAACATTTTTTAGAAAGAAATAGCACTTACCATTTTCATATTCAATTTCTTCTATGCATTCTTCAACAGCACTCTGTAATTCTATTTGACTAAGAAACCTTTTCATTTTGATATTATTTACTAAAAAGTCATAATTTCACTAAACAACAACTGAATACCTCAAATCAGCAAGTAATACTAAATTATAACCTGTTTTAATTCTATCCTATCCTTTGCCATTCGTTTTCAGACCTGGATTCCACTCTCTTTCTCTTAGGTCTTTTATTACTTCTGCGTACTATCTTTTCTTTGCTCTCCATTTTTTTTTGTTCTTATAATTGGCATTCTCTGTATATGTCCCAACTACCCTATTCTTTTAGATCTTATCTTCCTCTGTTTTGTTAGGTAACCACCTTTCACTTCTGTAGATCGTTGTTGGTTCTATTATTATTTTGTACAGATGTACTTTGCCTTTCTGGCAATTTCATTTGAATTTTACTTCTTTTCATTAGTCTAGCTTATAAAGTCTAACCACACCAAGGTATACATAGCTTTGGACTTGTTCTATATTCAATACTTTTTGTCCTTTCAGAGATCTATTGGAAAATTCCTCATTGATTCTTTCTTTTGTGGTATTGTCATTTTTATAAACTTTGATTCGTCTTCATTGACTCGTAGATTCACTGTCTCTGCTGTTCATATGAAAGCTCTGCATATTCTTTTCAGTTTTTTGATGTTCCACGGCAGTGCTACATCGTCCGGGTATGCCAGCATTTGTATTGCCCTAGTTTTTAGAGTCTTTGTTCTATTCATACTAGTTTTGCATACTATCCATTGTAGTACAAGATTAAATAGAGTGATGGGCAACGGATCTTCTTGTTTTTAATCTTGTGTTGGTTATGAAGCTTTCTGATATTTTTTGGTTTTCGTTGATCTTCATTATTGTGTGTTCGACTATCATTTTGGTGAGACTTGGGATAATCTAGGCATTTTTGTATTACTTATTCTATACTAACTAGAATAGCCCAATATTTATTTATTTTGTATTCTTTTATGGGTGTTATTTAAAGGGTTGTATTCCTATTTTTGGGAACAGAGAAATATAATCTGTCAGCAGTATGGTTAGTAAACATATTTAAATCAGTAATTCAGGACAGCTGTAAAAATTAGCAGCATAATAATTATATAAGCCATAATAAGTGACTCATGCATAATAATGTTTTGGTAAGCACTAACCTCACCTAATCTACCATGCATTGTTGATTTTTCAAGGATAAAGCAATACAATTAGGTATTTAGGTTATATGTTTTAAATATGCATACCCATCAAATACATTGCTTTTAGGCATATTTTCTCTGCTGATCAATCATAATATCTTGCTGGTCTAGTAGATATTTTGCAGACTGACTGTTTATTATGCAAACACACATTATTATAAGTTGCCTATTTATAATTTAATTAATGACCATCATTATCAAGATTATTTGTGAACAAAAAAATCTTTGTATACTGAAAATGTTGAATTATTTCTCTTATTTCATTGATAGGCAATCTAAAACCTAATATTTCTATATAAAATTTTCTTTTCAGTCGAAATTAGAATCATATAAAGATTTACAAAATGCCGGAAAAGAACTGAACGCCGATCAAAAGACTGCAGTGGCAAAATTCAACGAGGTGATAAACACATTAGACTTTGCAAGAGATTTATGTAAACAGTTCCTAGGTATCGCAGTAGCCTCAGAAAAAGAAGCAAAAAAAATTGCAAAAAAAGAAGCCGCCGCCAAATACCAAGCAGAATTAGCGAGGTTGCGAGAAATTTTGTTGGTTCAAGATGCTCTTAATCAAATGGGCAACGAAACAGTTAGAGACGATTTCTTAAATGGTAGAAACGGAGCTGCTCAATTAACAGAAACAGATTTAAAGTAAGTCAGATATTATACTGTATGTTTTTCTCTTATTAATATAGATTTCTATTTGGTCCCGTTTAGGGTGACTGTTCAAATAAGTGATATCTTTTCATGTGGCGTAGAAACGAAAAATAGTAACTATATTGTTGTATAGGTTGTTGGACGACCTCTATCCTGCAGTGACTCCTAAACATGAAGCTGGTAATCCTACGGCTTTTATGAATGAGGTACAAGCTGCCGCAGAACATCTTTTGGCAGCTGTCGATGGTAAACCTAAAGAAGTATTCGGTGGCACTTATAGTCAGATTAAGGAAACGTTAGGAAAGATACATGAAAGCGGTTATTTCGATCAGGCACAAGTAATTATTAGAAATATATTTCTTATCCTTTAATATAACAAAGTATTTTTTAGGTATTTGAGGAATATGTGGAATCTGAACTGGTTACGGAATCGGAACCTTTACCGGAAGAAACTATAAATGAGATTGTGGAGGTAGTACAACCACCACTGCCACCTCAGCCTCAAGAGATTCCAATTACTAACGTTGCGCCAATGACTGTTCCATTAATTGAAAGCTTGACGATAGAAAATAGATCTGCTGTCCACCAGCCACCTCCACAGATGCCGGTTGAGCAGCCGCCACCAATAGAGCAAGGCCTAAATGCGGAACCGACTATATTCTATCAACAAATACCTCAACCACCACAATTACAGCCACCACCAAGACCAATTAGTGAAATGCTTGGAACTGGAAGTTTCTACTTCTTGCAGGTGAATAATAATTTTTAAATGCTCCATTTATTACTGTTCAATTTAATGATGAAATCGTATCTAAGATGTCATTTTTGTTTTAGGAATCCGAGATTGATCCTCCTGAGCAAATACCCAGTCAGACGTTCACGAATCAGAATTTTAACAGTCACCCACCGCATCCGGTTCCGGTACCTCCGCATTTCGCAACATTACCCAACAATTTGACGCCAACCAATCACCAAGTTCCTCCCCAAATTCAAATGGGCAACAACGGTATCGACGACACGTTAAGAACGACTGAAGAACCTCTTCAAATCGGTAAAGATGGAGGTGGCGGCGTGCCACCCAACAGAGGTCCTCCTAGGCCTAACAACAACCAATCTTTCTATCAAAACAACGGTTACAGCAACAGGCCACGACAGCAAAATCAGAATAGGAACGCTAGACCTACAGCCAACAGGCACGCATAATGATAACGCATTCGGTGAATATGGTATTAAGTTATCATTTTTTCTTTTTTTCATTTAACTAAGTCCAAGTATGAACATTTCATACGTATTATCGTTAACGGTGATGAAAACATTGAAAAAAAAATCGCGTCTTGTGTTACTCAGCAATCGTTATTTGGTATTTTATGAATTGATATATATCGATTGGTTTAATTCGAATATTGATGTAAACTAAATAAATAAATATAAGATTACAAAATAATAACTTTTTGTTTATATTTGTAATTGAAATATTCGATTATCATTATAATATATTTAATCCGCCATTTTTTATTTATATCATTATTTAAAACAATGTATATACAGTGTGTGGCCGTGAAGTAACTACATTTTTTTAAATATCGTTTGTAGAGGTAATTCAAAAATGTATTGCAATTTATTCAAATTAATATAGAATGAGCAGGAATATAATAGGTTGATGAACAAATACTAAATTCACAATAAACGATCTAAATCGTAGTAAATAATAAATTTAGGTTTAAAGATCGTAGTTATCACACAAACATTTCTGTCTACTGTTGGACAAACACTTCAACATATAAGATCTATGAGATCTTTTGTTGGACATAAATGTATCTACCGCTCTACAGCTGTGTTCATGCAGTTTCGATTCTCTTAATACTCTCTACTACTTTGTGTGGCCTCCACTCGAGAATCCTCATCATTCGTCGGGAAAATGTGTCATATGTCTCGCCCAGTTCCATTTTAGAGTCGTTATGTATTGGATTGCGCCCATAGCTACTGACACATATATTAATCTGTCATTTGGAATTTTGTCCCGGATTGATACACACATAGAAATTTCCATTAAATGGAGATGTCTATGTGTGTTTATCAATTCGTACATTCTATTTTTGGGCGTTTATTTTGAGTGTTTTTGCCCCATAAGTGAGTCCAGGCAGTATGCATTGATTGAAAGTTTTTTTCTATAGGTGCTCAAGTTTTATTGTCTCTTCTTATGCTAGTACTATGTCGTAATGTTGCAACATCTGTTTTTAGGAACATCTGCAGGCCTATTTACAATGGCATTACTTATTAATGGGCCAGGAAAAGCTGCAACCAACGTTGATAATAAATAAGATAATTTTATTTGAAAAATAGATACATCCTAATATATAGCAAAGATAATATTAAACATCAATATTAACACAATTCAGAATTAATTGATTCCTTTTAAACATAATAAGACTGCTACAAGGCTTTACATTTTCAGGGAGTCTGTTATAAGTATTAAATCCTTTAAAAGTTAATATTTTAGTATTAAACGTTTTTGTTTGATTATTTATGTACATATTATTTTTTATTCTAGTATTATACTGGTGAATTTGATTATTAAAAATTACAAACTTGTCAAAATATGAAGGTACAAGATTATGTAATATTTTATAAATATATGTCATCGTTAAATATGTAAGCCTAACCATTCTAGAGTATTTAGCATTAAAGATATCGGGGTACTCTTGTCACATCTCAAAAATAATCTTCATTGCACAATTCTGTAGTTTCTGTAGTACTCTCATTTTATTTAAATCAGACGTGTACATAAGAGTAGGACAATATTCGAAATATGGTTGTATATTGTTAATCGTGACTGCATAGTTAAGTGCTTAGACACTTGTAAAAAATACAATTTCTTCAAAACTTTTTTATGTATGTAATAAAATGGTTATTCAGTGATAAATGATTGTCTAGCATAAATCCTAAATATTAAAATTCAGTAACAAGCTCACACAACACACCTTCTTCTGTTACTGCGACCAAGGTCTTCAAGCACATGACTTCCTTGGGGGTTTTCAGCACGGTGTTATTTGTAACATTAGTTTTAAGTAGACCACAGATTACTTCCTCTCAGAATTTTGTGATGGACATTTTTTCGTTAGCAATTTCCTGATGCATTAATGAGAGCCATTCCAGTTAGTAATTCGAAAGCGACCTTCCGGTACCATTTCAAGTTTCAGCGCAATGATGTGTTGTATGCTTTTATTTGATCGGAAAGATCTATGTATGCTTTACATTTATTGTACTCTACAATAATTTTAGGTTTTATTATATATTTTCCTTTCTTTGTCACAGTAACCATTTCAGCATTATGTTTAGTACTAAGAGAAAGCACCTCACGTTTATCCATTTATTTTTGTATTATAATGCCTTCTTTACATTCTGCGGCAGCTGTATAACATTTTTCTAATTTTATAGCATCACATCTTTTGGAATAAACATCCTATTTTTTCGTAAGGTACCGACCAAATACGTTTGTCGTCTTAATAGTTCTGTGGCTAAAGGTATGGATGAATAATAATTATCTGTGGTAAGAGTCCTACCTTTATCCAATAAATTGTTCATCAAGTGTAAAACTGTTTTTGTAGCGACGATCTTGTTTGGATCTTTTGACTTACCGCAGTAAATTATGTGTATAACCTTTTTCAAGGCATAATTTGAACATCTTATCCTAAATGTATGCCATTTATTTTTAAAGTATTGCAAATATTTTCCGACGGTATGATCAGATATTGAAAGGATGCTCTTACCTTTAGAACTAGAGGTGTTACTTTTTGCAGCCTATCATCACATAGAATACTGTTGTCGCTGAAGAGTAGCATCTTCAACAACAATTGAAATCTATTTCGGGGCATAACGTTGCATATGTAATTTTTATATATCGGCGCTTTTGACCAATTGCCTTGTAAATAAGGAAACGGACCAAAGTAGTGTGTCAAGTAATTTGAATTAGTTGATTTCCACGACTTGATATGAGCATTTGGCAAAGTATTTTTTTCGGTGCATTGATCAGCTACCTAAAATACCAAAAAAAAAAAATAAGATGCATAGAAAAAATAAAAAGAGAACTTACTATTAGGCGGACAATGTCATCGTTTATATACATCTTGTAGAAATCATATAGAGTTTTATTATAATAATTTTCAAACAAATCTGGCAAAAAACCAGTCCGTTCTTCTGTAAAATTAAATTTACGTAAGTTCCAGTAACTGGTTGCCAATCAAACTCAACGTCTATAGTTTACTGAATTGTTTCACTGTTATCAGTTTCGTAATTGTTTTGAACCACATGTTCAATAATTTCATCTAGATGATTAGAATAATTATCATTATCTCTCCATATTGAAGGCTGAGAAGCATCAAAAATATTGCTAGATTGTTCATTACTCCTTTTTACGAGGCGGCAGTGGTAATGATTCATCATTTTCTGAGGTGTTAGAATCATCATCTGAATCGGGTATATACTCATCCGAACTATCATTGGCATCAAAAGGTTCGTTTAGTGCTTCATCCGAAAGGCATTCTTGTAGAAAACCTTCTACACGCTGCATTTATTTTTCATAGGAACCCATTTTGAGCTGTTTACAACACTCAAACACTAATTCTGCGTGACTGAGCTTGTCTACGCTAATCGCTACGTATATGGTGACGGGTTGGTCTCATATGGCCCAAAGAACCAATAAGTCATCGCATGAGACCAACCTGTCACCATATATATGTATATATATATATATATATATATATATATATATATATATATTTATATATATATATTTATATATATATATTTATATATATATATATACATCCTTCTAACTTTATTGCGTCCTTTTAAAATGCAACTTTGTGGCATCCACCCGAAATATTCACGACAGGTTAATTTGAGCTGTGAATACTTGTTGGTAAAGAAATTTGCTATTCGGCGCACGGTTTCAGATTGCAGAAATGTATCTTTTCAATATACATTTTTTTTTACATATAAGAACCTTATTGCGTCATTTCATACTTCATACATTATGAACTCCGTGAAATATATATTGCTAACATTGCTGCATCCAGCGCTGTTGTCAGATTTAAGATGTGAAAGAAAAAACATAAAAAGTAAGTCAGGTTTCTACAGATTTTAAAAGATAAAAATTTAGTTTTCTCGGAAAAATTTTTTAATGTACGATTTTATGCTATTCTATTTACCTATTTCTTTAGAAATAATGAAAAAAATATATAATTTTTATGATGAGGTACTTATATTAAAAATGCTTGAATTTGGTTAACTTAATACCGGGGTATAGTTTCATTAGTGATTTTTCTTAAAACATTATTTTTAATGTCTTAAGTGAGATGTTTATTGGTATCCGTTACTAAAAGTTTTGTTCGTCAGAAATTAATTTTGTTCGTACGTTATTGGCATACGAATAAAGTGATCGTAGTGACGTTATAACTTTCTAAGGAAAAATATTAGCAAGAAAACCTATCATTTCAGATGATTATTTTATGTACTCTGAAAGTTAAATAGCACGAAAAACATTTTTTTCGAATACCATATGCGAGAGTTGAACTTTATCAATTTTATTAAATTACCATTGGAACATAAAATAAAATGTTGTACTTTTATAAGTTGGAAATTAACAACTAGTTCGGCTATAGCCAGCAAGAAATTTATTATTATGCAATTTTAGAAAATTGCATGTGGAAACTATTAAAAACCATACATTCCAATAAAGTTTCAAATAAAAAAAGTAGCACGGGGACAATTCTTCATTTTGAAAAAAATGATGCAAATTTATTAATTTCTTTGAAATAACGAGAAAATGTATTTAAATTACATTATATCTTAAGATAAAGAAAGAAAAGGCATGCCACGAAATTCTTAAATAGATGTCTGGAACAATAGGTCTTAGCTTAACAGAATTTATTTTCATATGTCTTTTTTTTCATCTAAGAGGCAGTTTCTTAACTGATAATTTAATCTAAATTAATTTTTTTGTTACTTTGAAGTGACTTTTAACCTTATTTGTATATTGAATATGGAAATATTTATTAAAAAATTGAAAATGTGTCACAATGCAAGGTAGGAGAGTATCTGTATCGAACTCGTTTAGTTGCCCGCCTAGGGTTGCAATTTATTAACTCGTTTGAGAAAGTGCCACTTTCCTACCTTGTGACATGAATAAGTAATTTTGAAAATTTTCTCTGAAGCCAAAAGCTATTAAAGGCTGAATATGTCAAATCAAACAATATTTTGCTTTTTAACCACTTTATTGTAAATTTTAAGAACGAAATGTGGCAAATTTTTATTTATCATGTTTTCTTCCTGTATTCGTTTTGAATAAAAACTTTAATTTTCAGCCAGTTTTTATTCTGAAATAATTCCAAATGCTTCTGTTTCAACTCTTCACATGCTTATTTGTCCAAGGAACTAGCGTATGCTGTTTTTTCTTTTCTTGCTGTAGGATCTGTGTAATTGGTGGTGAAGATGAATTAATAGTACTTGTTGACGGGATTGGTAATGGTAAAACTTCCTCAACAGCGTCATCTACGTCACTGTCATCAATTTGATTTTCTAATACATTTTCCTCCATGTCAACAACGACTCCATCTAAAGTTTTTCCTTTGTACTCATTAGCAGCACCCTTCTCCATTATCATTAGTAGTTTAGAAATTGTAGCGGTCTGGTAGACATCATCTGGAAGTCTATATGAATTTCTATGGACACCAGGAGTATGTCTCATAAAAGTTGCTAACTGATCTATTTCATTTTCTGATAAATTGAAAAGCTGGGAAAGAGTTGCCAGATGTTTTCTTAGAAGAGTTGATGTAATGGAGGATGGGTGTTTTGCTCCGCAACAATGGGCATGTTTACTTAGGGCCTTGTACCCTATTATATGGGTTAAGGAATTTGCCTTCGCAAAGAAGTAGGTATTTTCCTTCGGAACAAAATTGTCTCTTAGTTCTAACAGAGTACTGATATGCTCTTGGACTTCAGAACTAAACAAAACCGGAACACCCCTACCTCTCTTTCCTCTTATCACTATTCTCTTTAATGTTTTTAAAAGTATTTGTTCAGCTGAAGATACCACCTAGCTAAACTCTTCATATTCTGCTTTTTCTGAAACATTAACATTATATGAATGAAGAGGCATTCTCTGCAATTCTCCGGAACATTTTCTATTTAAGAGTATCACTCTACAATATATGGACTCAATTAATTTATTATAAGCCTTAAGACCAAAAGTTATGACGCTAAAATGTATTATTCATATGTACTAAGATGAGAATAAACAGAAAAAACTATGTATTTTTTAGTTTTGAATATTTAAAATCTAAGAAAATGGAAATTCTTTGTACTAGTGCTATTTTAAACCTAATAGACTAATCTACGTTATTTTTTGTGTTAAAAATACCGCAAACACAATTTGAGGACTTTATATACGTAAATTAGTAACGTTGAAAATTAACTATATATAGGGACCACTCCATAACATCAAAATTTTTGTAGGCATAAATATGTTTTTATAAATTAAAGAAAACCGTGTGTATTAAAATAATTATGCAGCAAGGCGCAGTAAAACCTTGATATATTAATATTACTTTGTTTCATTGTAATAGCTAATTTCTTCGATTTTGTAGCAAAAAAAACAACCTGCTTATTTTATAAATGCAATATAAATATTTGGTATGGCATGTTCTGTAGCTATAAATTACATTTTAAAACGATTTTGGCTTTTTTCAGTAAGTTGTAAATGTTTTAAGCAAATAACTCACATTACAAAATTGGTTATAACTTTTTAAAGTCTACTTTGAATATCTTTAACTGCTTTTTATAAATTTGTTTTTGTATTTCTCATTTTCCCAGAATGTTATATTAAGGAATCTAAAGCTTCCTGTTCTATTTGTGGATTATGAACTACGTCCTAAATGTTTTGAATCTTCCATGTTCACGAAGATGCCTCTCAATTCTTGCAAATGTCCTATAATTCGGCACTTGGCGATTAGGAAATCTTTCTTAGCATACTCACACGCTTTTCCGACAATTTCCTTCACGAAATTCGTGGACCAGCAACATATCAAATTGTTCACCATAAGAATACGTTTATTGTTATTAAAAGTATTTTATAAAAAACAAACAAAAAACTATCAATATTAAAAAACAATAATCTGAAGGAATTTTAAAAACAATGTTTAAACTTGATTTTGACATTTACCTAACCAATATCACTGATTTAACAATTAATACACTTTCAACTAACGGATAAAGACTTGTCGTTATAGAACATATCATGCCAAATATTTTAAAATTCGACCAAAACCTACTCACTTCTGCGTAAAATTTTGTTTTTTTACCATTCAGGCCTTGTAACGGTTTTGGGTTAGGGTTAGATTTTTATCTCAACAGTCTATAGTTAAGCATGTGTCCCAAGTGTTTGGATACTCCCTGTATACGAAAAAAGTAAAGCTTGCATATCATACATTAGTCCCTATTAGATTAAAACAAGTGCAGTGGGTATATAAAACAAATTAAAATTAATAAAACGAATGGCCCTAATGATCGCTAATAAACCGAAAGCGCTTTGCTAAATAATTATTTTGATATACACGTTAAAAAATTCGTTCTCTATATATTTTCTTGTGTGTACACAGCCACAATTCCAAATTTTTCTTTATCGCATCCGTTATATTTTTGTTGTAGTAGTAAATTGTTAATAAATCGACGATGATAGAAAAATTGAATATATGCAATATATTTAGAGAACTTACTTCACTTAATTCAAAAATGTTGTGTAACATATTCCTCAACGTTAAAATAAAAGTTTCTATGTTAGTTAATGTTTGCCCATTGTGACAGACAAATGTAGTCCAAAAAGTTAACAACGCTCCTATGCTTATAATCAAATAGATCAATTTTACACAACTATGTCTTTGTTTAGAAATATATAGAATTTGCCTGTTGTTGTTTGTTTTCCTATAATTGTTGTTTGCCTCCATTGATTGGCAAATCACGTTCACTATAAAATCACATAATATTTAGGAGCTTATTAAAAAAAGAAAATTAACTAGTGTTTGTGGTCGTTTTTTAAAATTACTAGGCAATTTAAGTGTATAAAACAATATTGAAATTTTTTTTGTTGTAGCTATTCATATTTACAAAAGAAAATTGAAGAACGGAATTAAAAAATTTTCAAACTTTTCAAGGGATAGGAGTAATTTAATCTCTTAAATTAAAAAGAACAGTAATGTCAAAACTATCTACACGTCTAAATTAATAAATAAATAAACCAAAAACAATATTTCGATTTAATTGTAATTTTATTTATCAATGTTTAAAATTATCAGTAACTTACCATTTTCCTTTTTCCCTGTGCACAATTTAATTAGTTTATAAGTTCGAGAATTCACATCCATCATTAATCAGGCACTCCACACAATAATTATTCTTTCACTTACCCTACACACACCAAACAACGAATATATAATCACAGAAAACGGATACTACTGTATTTTGTGTATATAATCCAACAATTGGAAATTAAAATAACGCTAAATGCCGTGAAACACACTCAAACGTGTTACTAAAATAGCAAAGTTGAAAAAATTGCTATGTTGCCACATTTCGGACGCAATAAAATTAGGAACCTGAAAGAAAAGTATACAAGAATGTATATAGTTTCAGCGCCTCTATTGTCATATTGGTTGAACTAAAATTATATACTTTTGTACGGTCTATTAACTTTGTTGCGTCCACTTAAATTTAAAATATCTGTTAATTTCTTCGCGATCCCAAGACGTGGCGCGATAACTTAAAGACGCCGGTAAAATAGGAATTGACGCGCGTCTAGAGATGCATGTATTTTTCTCTTTCTAGTACGGAAAGATCTAGAAACAAGGGATGACTTTATTGCGTCCGTTATACGGACGTAATAATGTCATGGACGCAATAGTGAATGTAAATTGTAAATGAATGGACGCAACAATGATAGAAAAACAAATATATATATATATATATATATATATATATATATATATATATATATATATATTGTTATGATTCTGTGAGAATTTAATTTTTTATTAAATTTTAATTTGTATATTTTAGAATGAAATTTGTTGTGCCGGGCGCCTTTTTTATCAGTTACCTGTATTTCTCTGCTACTATATTCTTCTTTTCTTAGCTCAGTCGGATCAGAACACAGTAATCTCTCTCAGGTGGTTCCGTTGGACGTATTTGTTATCTAAATTAATTAGTGAAATAAACAACTAAACTTCAAATGTGCAAATAAACGTGATAATTTGTATTTATCAGAAAGAATAATAATGGTCCAACATAAATCAAACTCCTTATTACCTAATACAAATTCAATAAACCCCAATGTTTTTAAAAAAAAAAACCAACCTGAATTTACTATGTTTTAATTTACACTTTATATTCTAATGTCATATATATCTATACTCCATTAACCTAACCTTAACTACTCAAAATTAAAGTTTTCTTGTATTGCTTTTGTTAGTCTTCAAATTATTCACTATTAATATGCAGTTTAGTGTCTTTTACGGTCAATAGTTTATCGCAGGGGAATGAAATTTATATATAAATTGTCTTTACCTTGTATACGTTGACGTCTTCTCCATTTCGCTAATTCATAAATTGAATTTTAAGTCGTATTCTGGTGAATATATACTCACAGGATTAGTTTTCTCATAATATAAGTTTTGCTTGATGATTTCTCTTGTTCAATTCGATTTATTTTATAATTATTCTCGAATCTTTCTCATAAAGGAACTCCTCTCTTTCAATCTCTCAATCACTGTCAAAAAATATCCGTCTCCTCGATTCTTCTCAAATTTTGCCTACTTCAGTTGCGCTACCAGCCACTATTTTATTTTCATTTCTCTTATTCACTAATTTTCACATTGTATATAATTGTTACTAACTAATTACTAAACAGTTTTATTTATATTTCTAATAAATACCTTTTATACCCTTACTTGCATTTATAAAATTCCAAAAATTTCTTTTATCTGTCAAGTCCTATTTTGACGTTTATATTTCTTTTCAACAGGATGCTAAATTTTGTTGGCAGAAATGATAAATTCTGATTTTTTCATTTAACTAATAACTCATCTTTTCTCACAGTTGATATATTTTTTAAAATAGCTGATTTGATTGCTATGAAATGAATACAGATACAGAGAAATATGGTAACCGTATCAAATTGCTTTTCTGGTTTAATCTCATTATTTTATTCATTTATACAAAATTCATTCTACAATTTTATTGGTTAATATTTGAATTTTTGATAATATGATAATATATATATTTTAATAAAATCATATATTTCAGATGTTTTTCACTAAAACTTATTCAGATTACTTAATAATATTGAATTATGAAAGTATATAGCAAATAAAAACTTTGGCCACTGGTACCGAATTTTTTCCTTACAACCGTGACACTCAATGTGTTGAAAGATTATCTATGAGAATAATCTAGGATTGGGAGAGTCTATAGACAGACGACGGGCTTGGGCAAATGCTCTAACAATTGGAAAACATGTGTCTAAATATATGAAAGTATGTTCTCTCCATTTCACCAAAGAAGAATATTTCCACTGTAATAAACTTGAACATTTCCACTGTAATAAACTTGAACAAATTAACATAATACATAATAAAACATTTTAATGATGCTGCTGTGGGAAAAATATTTTTATTTGATTTTATTAATGGAATAATTCTTAATAAATTAATTTCTAAGCCATTAAATCAGGAATAAGCTAAAATTGAAATGAAAGTTCCAATTATTAAAGAATATAATTTAAAAATTAAAAAGGAAAGAACATATTTTGTTCACTATTCATTCTATCATGGTTTTTAGTTGAAAATATTTAGTAATAAAACTCGAAATACCCACAACTTCAAGTGTAAATAAATAACAATTTGCTTGAACTTTCTCCACTTTGGTGCTGGCATCTAATTTTGAATTCCCAATTTATGATTGTTTCAAACAGCAACATTCATTAGGATAATTTTTCGTCCATTCCTTGTATTTATTATTTTGTAAATAACCTGTATTTTGTTGTTGTTTTGACAAGAAAACAGCATTGTAATGAAGATCTTCAGTTACATTGTCGATCCAGCACATCTTGTTACAGACTTTTGCTTTAAGGATTCTCTTTGGTATTCATATCCATACATTGTACAAGTCCTGTATGGTTTGATGAATGTGATTATGTCGTTATTATCTAGGATGTCATTTATCTGTAATTTTCATTCAATATCTTCTTTCACACCTCCATTATTTTTTTCTCAAATATACAGTATTTCTTTGTTTTACTCCATTGTTATTTTTGTTTGTCTTTTAAGGTATAGTTTTTTATTTTGTTTTCCATAAACCATGTTCTATTTATTACATATCCCAAGTATTTAAACTTCGTTATCTGCTGTTTATTTTTATGTTGTTAGTTTTTTGTCTTTGCTATATACCATTAACATTGTTCTAAACTTTTTAGTATTTATTATACAATTGTTTGCAACAGCAACATTTATTAAGAAAATTTTTCATCCACCCCTTATATTTATTATTTTGTAAATAACCTGTATTTTAGTATTGTTGCTCATTCTGTATCAAATTGAAGCAACTTTTGTTATATTTTAGATCAACTTAGCAAGAAAAAAAGAATATTTATTAGTTTATTAATAATGAATTTATGTGTCATTTTTTTAGACGCACTGTATAATAATAATACAAATATTTACCTAATAATAATCTTACAAAATGATAATAAATTGTAGTTTACTTTTCTTAACAATAAGATGTGTATTTATAATTTTTCTTTCAAATTAACAAAACGATTTCGTTAAATACTTCCAAATTACAAGTGCTGCGGGCACATTTTAGTCAATTGTAAGACGCGCATTTTGTAGTCGGAACAATGTATCTAATTTATTGGCAAAAAAATGAATATTTATCTTCTAGCTTATGCAAACTAAGTGCAATGTTGGTTGGGTTATCGGTAACTTGAAATTTAACTGCACTATAACATATTTCTCACTTCATATTAAAGATGGGAATAACAGTTGTCAAAAAGTCGCGCGATCAGAAAAAGGCCGCAATTTCGTAACTGTCTGTGATGGACAATACGGAATATGGCATGATGATGTCTGCGATTTTGTCGCAAATTAAATGTTAAAACTGGATTATAATTTCTAAATACAAAATTTTACAAATGAGGGGTCTATTTCCAAAGTGTGCAATCTCCAGTTTCATAAATTTTTCAGGAAACGAGAAAAACTTCTCATTTTTTAGAAAAAGAATTTTTTCAAGATTTAAATGTTTGGTTGAGTTAACTTTATCATCTACAATTATTGTTTAAATTTTTAAGTAATAAAAGTTTTATTTTCCAAAAAACAGACAAAATTTATTAGGATATTGTACATTTTGAAAATCTGTGACGGAGATTGTACAGTTTGTAAGTAAATATACACTTCAGTTGAATAAATGCTAACTTTTATTTTCAACTAATAAAAAAGTTTTTTTTCTTTAATAAGTTATTACATAAAGTTATTAATGTAGGTGAACACTTAAAGTATGGAAAATTAAACTGTCAGGCTGGCCTCTTCCCTTGCTTCGCATAATGTGTTTCTCCCTTATCTTCTTCTTGATTTTCTCCATCTAGCACAAGTTTATAGAATTTTAGTCTAGGGTCGTTTTTCCACTCCTCTCCGTAATGCGAAATAAGTTTAATAACTTTTTTATTTTCGTTTACACAATTTTTCTTGACGATTGTGGTTGGGTTCATATTTAAGAAAGTTTTACCTCTTTTTGTGATGGGTTTTCCCATCCCAATATCTGATCTGTATGCCATTTGTCCCCAGACTAAAATTATTCCTTTTGTATTTTTTGTAAGAATCGTTCGTTTCATTTTACTAAATGCAAAATGCCACTGCCCTGGTGGTTTTATAAAGTTACTAGTTTCATTCCTCCAATCCTGAATTTCAACACGGTCTCATAGCATGAAAAAACATTAAATATTTTTCTGTCTCCAAAATAATTTCCATTCTACGGATATCTCTTTCAATAAGTCCAAATACTCTGTCAGGGGGTATAAATGAATGTCCTCTCACTGGAAAAATTATTTCAATTTTTGTAATTAGGGTTTGTTTTGACAGCCAGTAACTTAACATTGCGATAAGGGTTGTATTTTGTCCCCCACATTCATTACACATTAACCTAATGGTATGAATATTTTTTGTAAAATCAGATATATTCAGCATGTGATAAATACAAGAGGCAATTTCATTAGACCCCTTGCTGTATTAATTTTCGGTCCAACATAAACCAGTCACTGTTGAAGGATTTAATTTAGATTTTGAAGTGCCTCTAACTACTGTAAAATTGTAGATGTAAAACTGTCTAGAATAGTAAGCTTGGTGATCAGGCACTTTTGGTAACACCTGATTCTTTTGGCAATCGAAGGAAAAAATCTCAACGACATCCTCTGTTTCTCGTAGTAAGTTGAAGTATGCTTGAGCTTTCATTTTGTGTAGTCTCTTCTCGGTCATAAGAGTAATCTTAGTAGCTTCAACAACACAACTTGTTATCTTTTCTGTCAGTTGTAGACACGTAGAACATACATCCGTACGAGGAGTACCAAAACCCAAATTATACTGAGTGTTAAAAATGTGTCTAAAATAACTCTGCCTCACAGGTTGTTCTTTATTGTCGTTTTCATACATGCTCCATAATTTTTTAATGTTTAGTGATGAATCAAGGTAGCATCTTGCAGTCTGTCCCCTGCAGTAATGAACTTCATTAGCTTTGAATTTATTATTAAAATTCTTAACTGATTCTCGTTTGGACTGATACTTTTCCAACTTTCTATCGCTTCCCCTATTTTCTTTTGCTGATATGGAAGTATTAAAATAATTTTTTGCATCTGTATCAATCCTTCTGGTAATTTTCAAAATAGCCATAAAAGAACTTTTGCAAACTGGAACTAACTTTTTTTGTTGACTAAGGACATAAAGCTGTGCTTGAAAAATCTTTCCACTGTGTGTAGAATTTTTTGGTCGTTTTCGCTTTACCGGTATAGTTGTACTTGATAAAACTTTGAATGGAAATCATTGATTTCAGCCATAGTGAGCCAGGTGCATTTAAATGCAGAAGTTTTGTGACCACATTTTGGGTACACGGGAAGAAAATGTGGACCATACCTATACAAATAACTATATATTGGGTTTTGAATTTTAGGCTTCACCCGTTACGCAAACTTACCTGAGAATTTTTTCTTTGTCTTTCTTCTATTCCGCGGGATTGGGAATTCGTTTTCGAGCTTTCTGCCCTCTTCTTACTGGTGTTACTTCAACTTCCATTTAAAACACTGATTTTACTAAATATTATCGATTGACAAATAATATCTTTCCAAAAAAGCACCTTCAATGTTTGTTATACATCGAAATAATGAAAGAATTTGCAAGCTTTGACCTGTAAAGACATAAAATAAAGGGATTTAGGGGGCAAACGGATTTCGCTAAGTTTGAAATTTAATTTTATTCTGCATTTAATATGCCTTAGAGATTCCACGTTTTGTTTTAGTTAGCAATTCAGGATTTTGTATGGTTTGGAAGTGTAAGATTACGGGAGATTGTACACTGGAATTAACTGCCATTTTCTACGTCGAAAATAAACTGGATCTTGATCATTTTGGTACTAAATAATTTTATAATAGACTTCAGCGCTAAAAATCGCACCCAAAGCGACATCCATCTAATTTTTCTTAAACAGTGGAGACTGTGCACTTACTAGACCCCTCAAATATAACTTTATTAAGCAACTTGTTAAAAGAATCAAAATATTTTATAATCTCTTGCGTTTACATGGAGTCGTATCTAGTGTCTGCTTTTTCTTCATATGTAACTCGCATAAACCGCAAATAATTTTTTTCTGAAATTAGTAATTTACTAACGTAGGCGGATATTTTAGGCGAATCGCCATGATAATTGCTTCGGTTACTGGAAATTTGTGGGGCGCTACGTCCCTAAAACTACCGCGACAAAATCGCGGTATCAAAATACCGACCTAGAGGTGGAGAACTGTCAATAGTAAGAAAATTAATTAATACTACATTCTGCAGAATAGGATTCTAAATTATTTGGGTATTGGGTATATATAAAAAAATCTTCAATTTTACCAATATTTTAAAAAGCATAAATATTTTGTTATTGTGAAAGCCAAATATTTTTGTTTAAGAACATTATCATTTCAACATTTTTGGATTTTTGTCAGAGATTATGATGGCACCAGCTGTACGGAAAGCCCTTTCAGATTCCACTGACGAACCAGGTATGCAAAAATATTTTTGGCAGATTTGAAGCATTGGGCTGAGTTCTTCTCCAGTGATCTGAAATAAATTTAGATTGCTATTTATTAGCTTAAAACTATTTAAAAACATATACTTGGGGGGCCATCCATAAATTACATGAGGCGTTTAGGGCGGGAGCTCAAGCAAAATCACACATCTCATCAATGAGTGAGGGCATCAAAAAATCGCCAAAATTGCCTTACATGATTAAAGGATTGGCCCCTTACCATATTTACTACGTTATAATTACTTTCCAGAACAAAAGAGGATCGGTTTCTTCATTTGAGTTGGGTCTTTCTATGTATTGTATTTTAATAATTATAGCATCTGCTAAATTTGATTCAACTTTGGTTTCATTTTTTTGTCCAATAAATGAAAATAGGGACTTCTTGGGTGAAGTTTTAGGTTGACCATTTTCATTATTTCTACGTTCAACTTCTTTTGCTTTTAATATTTGACACATTTCTTGTTCTAATAACACACTGGCTTGATTTTCGTTATCCAGGCTGCATAAATGTTCTTTCTTAAAACGTGGGTCTATTTTAGTTGCAATTCTAGTAACTGATCTTTTTTCATATAAAAATAACCTTTTCTGAACTGAATCTTTAAGTCCCATGCAACATTGTTTTCCCTCTTCTGTAGTTATTTCTGTGACACATTCTGTCAAATAGTTATAAATTCCATATGTCAGGTATTATTAAAGAAATAGTTGTATATTTGCTGCCTGAAATTTTTTTTGTAGCTTCCTCAAAGCATTCCAAGCACAACTTTATGTCTCTTAAGAGTAATAGTTCATCTATCGTCAATGGCAGTGGAGCTTTTCTTAATTTTAAGAGGGTACAATTTAAAGAATCCTAAGTTTTAATTATTCTTTCAAGCATGTATAATGTGGTATTCCAACATGTTGACACTTCTTGTATCAGCTTTATTGGTTCATTTCCACTATTTCCTTTTTGGCAACTTTTAAACGTTTCATAGGCCAATGTACTACTTTTGAAATGCCTCACAATTTCTTTACATTTAACAAGGACATCTTTCACACAATCTAATTTAAGATTTTTCTGTACAGCCAAGTCCACTGAGTGTGCATAACAAGGCAAATGCATCTTTTGCAACAATTCACAGGTTTTGATCATGTTGGCAGCACTATCAGTTACAATGCAGCTAGCAATCTGTCATTCATCGAATGTTTGTTGTAAAATATTAGCTAAGTTTTCTGATGTATGTTGTTCATTAACTTTTGATTCTGCCAATAAACTGCTATTTAAATTGAAATTTTGGTTGACGAAATGGCATGTAATTGCTAGATACGATTCTGTGCTTACAGAAGTCCATGAATCTGTTGTTATTGCGACAAAATGTATATCCTTTAAAATACCTTTTAGTTTTAATATACACTTGTTATACATATCCTTCATGATTTTTTCTCTTATGGTGAATTTACTAGGGATAACATATTTACGAAACATCTAAAACACTAAATGGTTGCAAATCTGTTGCTATCATAAAAGTTAGGGCTTGATCCAAATCAATCTCTCTTTTTGATGTCGAATCATATTGAATAGATCTTTTAAAAAATGGGCTTATTGATCGAGCAGAACTAGATTGATATTCAGTGATTTCAATATGCGAACTTGGACCCGTTTCATCAGCCTCTGTTACAATTGGATGGAACCGTTTAATGTGATCTTGTAGGTTTGAAGTATTCCCACTTGTTCTGTACTCTCTTCCACAAGTTGAGCATTTGGAAAATTTACGATCACCTGATTTCTTGTAATAATTCCAAACATTTGATTTTTTTTTCTTTTCCTTCCAACATTTGCAGTTGCAGAACTTGAAGCGATGGAGTCTGAGTCTAGGTCTACATCTGAAGTTTGCGAATTTCTTGACTTATTCATTTGTTCTCTTGCAGAAGCTAAAAGAAAGCTTTACAAAATAATCAAAATAAATTATGAAGCTTCGGAACACATACCATCAGGATTGAATTGATCTTCATTTTGTATCAGGAATTTTTCCATTACGAGTGTTCTTTAAATTGAATAATTTCAAATAGTTATACAAAATACTTCTATTTGTTATAGCGATAAGCAAGTACATAAGTAGACAGGACTGACAACTGAAATGACGAAGTAACCGAACCATAGAGAATCTTGGACTGGACCAAAAATAATAAATTTTCTGTGACACTAACAGTCGACGTCATGTTAACGTATACATACATTACATACCAGGAGAGGTGTGTTACGCCGAAAAGATCTTCTCTAACCTAACCCAGTAATGGGTACTATGGGCACTAAACTAAACTATCGATAGTTCTCCACCTCTATACCGACCCATATTCATGTTATTTAAGAACGTTTTCTTCAACCTTCAGCAGCACAAAAATGTGTATTTAAATTTTATTTACTTCCCCTTGGTAAGTTTTTCTAATTTATTTTAGGCCTTCAGTAAATATGTTAATTTTTAATTATTTAATTGGATTAATATAATTTTGATTAAAAAAAAGCTGATCAGTACTTGAACATATTGTTTTATTTTCTCCTAGCCTCTTAGTAAATATGAGGGTTTACACTATTTATTAGACTATTTAAAAAAAATCAACAATCTTTCAAAAATTATTTTTGTAAATGACTAGAAAATAAATACTGTAAAAGTTTGTGCTCTTAATATTCATATGCTGCATCGCAAATTTCAATTTCCTATTTAATTAACATGTTTTGTAGCTTCTTAACCGAATAAATTATCAGTAAGACCATTTCTTGTAGGAAATGTAATGTTCTACAAAATTTATCTACTTATTCAAGGTTGAAATTAAACCCTTGATTAATTTCAATTTTTTTCAAAGTTTCAGCGAAACTATTATTTTTATTGAAAAATATTGGACTTCTTTTGTAGATCATTTAATTTCCTATAAATGATCTTTCATAAGTTTTTCGCAATTTTCTACGGTTTGTGAGCTACATCCATTAAAATTTGGTCCTTTGTATTCATTTTTATTTTATTTACTTTATTAGCAATCAAAATATATACAGTTCTTTAAGCTAATGGGATGGCTTCAAAGCATGTAAGTTCTACTATGGCATGATGAGGTCTTTTTCTCTTTACCCGTTTTATAGGTCTGCTGGCTAATTTCTTTTTAGTCTTCTACCGTCTTTTGGTTCTATAAGTATTTAGAGTATTCATTCTGTATATCTGCATTTTTGAGCAGGTTTATATCGAATCTTTTCCATGTGTTTTTCTTTTTGGCTTTAGCAAGACGTAGTGAAATATTGGCTTTAAGTAAGGTGTGATCTGATTCAATATCAGCACCTGGCATTGCAGTAACTCCAGTTATCAAGTTCAATGCTTTGCTCTTTATCTTCAGACGATTTCCATGTGTATATGCGCCGATATGGCAGTTTGTACCATGTATTTTTGATGATTAAATTGTTCTCACAATACTGGATTATCTGTATCCTCTTACCTTCTTGTTTCTTAGGCCATATTGTCCAACTACAGTTCCTACCTTACCCTCCCCTACTTTGGCATTAAAGTCTCCCATCAATATGTTGATTTCATTCGATTTGGATAATTTAAGGATTTGATCTAGTTGTTAGTAAAAGTCCTCTACCTCGTTATCTGATTTGTTAGCTGTTGGAGCATAAGCTTGGATAATGTTAATATTAATTGGTTTACCCAGCAATTAGAGTAGCATAACTCTCTCAGACACGGGAATAAAATTTCTTACTGAGTTTTTAAGCTCTTTATCCAACAGTATGCCGACTCCATGTTGGTGATTTGAGTCAATATTATCGTTGTCTGAGTAGTAGAACACTTTGTCTCCTGGCTCCTTCATCCCATTACCCTGCCATCGGACTTCATTTACTCCCAGAATATTGATCTGCAATCTGTTCATTTCTTAGACTAGATTATTTATTTTTCCTGCTGCACGTAACGTTTTGACATTCCAGGTAGCTATTTTTGTGATCTTATTTAGTTGGAACCGGGGGATTCTTCGCACCTCTTGATCATTTAAGATCTGCCCGGGACTAGAGGCCGTTTGTTCGAGTTCTTCCAACATAATAGGAGTTTTGGACGGATGTCCTGGGGATATCTGTATAGATCTTTAACGCAATGGTTTCCCGTTGCCTTCTGCATCTCCACGCAGTTGACCATATTTGGTTCATCCGCCTTTTAGATCAATTTCTCAATCCAAGGACAAGAAGTTGCCCTTACTCTTCCACCCGAAGCTGTTTGTTGATAAGAGGGGTCCCTTTATTCTGACGAACACTCTGTCGACAGAGCCACGTTAGTTAATGAGCAGAGTGCACTACGTGTCGGTAAGGTTGCCATTTGAGTAGGTTACCTTTCCTCCTCGGGTTTCCTTAACTCCATACACCCAAACATCCCAAACAAATAATTTCTCCATGTTAGTATAATAAATGATCTATAAATATATTTAGAAAATTGATCAAAAACAAAGGAAAATAATTTTTAGTCAAAAAAATGAATAATTTAAATTTTTAATACAGTTAAAGTACGATTATTCAAAACATTTCACATTATTTAATGGATGTAGCTCATGAACCGTAGAAAATTTCGAAAAACTCATGAATGATAATGTATAGGAAATTAAATGATCTATAAAAGAGAAGTCCAATAATATTTTTCGATAAAAATGGTTTTGCTAAAAATTTGAAAAAAATGATAAAATGGGGTTCAACTTCAACCTTGAATAACTTTTGAAAGAGTAGATTCACGATAAAAGTATAAGTTATAAATTTTGTAGAGCATTAAAGAATGTGTCTTACTGATAATTTATTCAGTTAAAAAGCAACAAAATTCCAAAGTGTAAAACATGTTAATTAAACGGGAAATCGAAATTTGCGATCTAGAATATGAATATCAATAGCTCAAACTTTTACAGTATTTCTTTCTCGTCATTTCCAATTTTTTTGGATATAGTCTACTATTTATACAGGGTGTCCCACGACGTTTTGACAGTCCAAATTCTTGAAAACTGTTCATATAACATGTATGAAAATTGGCAGATATAAACAGTCGAAACCGATGCTTATATTTCTTATAAAATTACTTTCGTGTTTCCTTTCATTTCGGGTCACGTGACCCCAACATAATTTTTTTAAATGGGACAACCAGTATAATATTACAATTTTGGATATATCATTCAAAAACAAATTCAACGATACCACATTTGTCATCATTGTATTGTGTAGTAATGATAATAAGGGCTATTTACTTTCACTAAATTTATTAGAGCAATATTTTGCACTCAAAAATTTAGGTGGCTATGAAATAAATAACTATACTAGCAACAATATAGGTTGTCATTCATTATTGTTAGGTGAAGTTTATTCAAGAACTGTCATTAATTATTAGTCGTAATCTTGTGAAGATACTGTAATAATAAGTAAATAATGACTTCAATTTTTACTTACGACTAATTTGTTGACATGCTACTTATTTATGGAAAATGTGGAAAAAACAAAACTCATAGTCAAGGTTTGTACAGAAATCGTTTTCCTCATAGAGTAACTCCAAGCAAAAATACTTTTGTCTATGTCGAACAAAAGCTGGCTCTTTTCCAAGTGGTAAAAATCAAGTTCCTCGTCAAATGACCGCTCAGACAGATGAAATGTGATAAATATTTTGGCTTATCTTCAGGCAAATCCACACACAATACGATTTCTTGAACAAGGATTACAAATATGTAGAAGTACAAAGAGTATTTAAAAATCACAAATATCATCCTTATAAAATATATTTAACTGAAGGTTTAGGTTTATATTCTGCAGATCCTGAAAGGAGAATAAATTTTATTGCTGAAACGTTCGTACAAAGTAATGATAACCATTTAGAAACAATATTTATGGAGTGATAAATGGAGGTTTCATAACAATGGTATTATTAATCGCCATAATTATCAATATTGGTCGCAGGAGAATCCAAGCTGGACAAGCGAAACCAATTTTCAAACAATATGGATAATCAATGTTTGGTGCGGTATATTGAACGGTCGGTTGATTGGTCCCTATTTTTATGAAGAAACATTAACGGGGCAAAGATACTTAGATTTGCTTCAAAATACTCTCTCGGAATTACTTCAAGATATTCCCTTACATGAATGGCAAACAAAGTGATGGCAGCAAGATGGAGCATCTCCTCACTTTTTTTGACCAGCTAGAGAATATGTTTATAACACGTTTCCTGAAAAATAGATTGTTCAAAATGGTGCGATTCTGTGGCCACCCCGTTTGCCGGATATTACAGCTTTAGATTTCTTTCTCTGGGGTTACTAAAAAGGTCGAGTTTATGTCATACCCCCAATTGATTTAGATGATTTAAAAGGTAAAATGAAAGAGGCATGTCGAACCGTAACATCCGAAATGATTACAGCAGTACTTACAAGAAATCTTTTAACAAGGTTTGAACATTTTGTCAATGTACATGGACATCAATTCGAACATTTTCTTACGTTTTTCAATAAAATAATTTATACAGATATTCATTTAACTGCGCCTGTTATCATTACTGAATAATACAATGATGACAAATGTGGTATCGTTGAATTGGTTTTTGAATGATATATCCAAAATTGTAACATTATACCGGTTGTCCCATTTAAAAAAATTATGCTGGGGTCACGTGACCCGGAATGACAGGAAGAACGGAAGTCATTTTATAATAAATATAAGCAGTAGTTTCCACTGTATATATCTGCCAAATTTCATACATGTCATATAAACAGTTTTCGAGAAATTCGACTGTCAAAACGTCGTAGGACACCCTGTATATGGTCAACTCAACATCCTTATTAAACATTTTATTTTTGAAACAAGTCATAGGATGCCAAATCAGGGCAGTGTGAGGATAACCCATCAATTCTGATGTGAGAGCTTTTCTTGCATTGTCATAAGATAAAAAAAAGAGGCTGCTAGTGTTTGGCTCCGATATAGGTATATTTTTAGTAAAAATCATTGTTGGCTGTTACTGTTTGATTCCATCACCAAGAGATTTCTGCAGATCAAAATGTTTGTATTATGAACATTGGATAGGATAAAGAAAATGACAGTTTAAAATATATAATTAGAGTGTAATATACTTTATACAAAACTTATATAATATAATAATAAAAACAATTTATGCCAAAAATACAACAAATACAATAAAGAATAGAATCAAAACTCCAAATATTTTAATCATCAACCATCTGTTGGATGATATGCTTTTGAAATATTTAACTATCTGTCCATGTGCAGCTTCTATATTCATTTCCGCATGTTCGATATTTGTATCTATTCTTTCCACCATCTCGTCTTGCTCTTTTACCATATGTGCCAACTGTTGAAATATGCCTGTAAACAATTTGCAGTTATTTATTTCCCAGGTAGGACCTTTTACAGAAAAATTATATCAGATTTTCCAGTAAGATTAGAGAAATACCATCAAATCCTGGATCTTCTTTAATAACTAATTCGGATAATTTGTTAAAAATAGTATTTATAATTCTGCCAAGGAATATAAAAAGGGTGTCAAACAATAAGCAGCTATCTTAAAATGAAGAAAGGGGCAATAGTGCGGGAACCAGATGAAGTAATGCAGAGATGGAAATAACACTTCCGGAAACTACTAAACAGGAAGGAATCAGAAGAAGTAACAGAGAATTTGCAACTAGAAGACAGCAGTAAAATAGAAGTCCCAAATGATTAAGTAAAAAACCGTAATAACAGACCAAAAGAACAACAAGAAGCCAGGAGAAAGCGAAATTAGGGCAGAAATGCTAAAATACGGAGGAGAACGGTTACAGGAAAAGATAAATGAACTAATTTGAATAATATGGGAGAAAGAAGATATACCTCAAGGGTGGTGAAAAGCTCTAATTCACCTGATTTTAAAAAAAAAGGTGACTAATTACTCTGCAAAAATTATAGGGAAATTGCATTATTAGATACATGTTATAAAGCACTAACGAAAATAATAAAGAATAGAATAGGTAAGTATGCCGAGGAATTGCTAGGGGAATATCAAGCAGGCTTTAGAACTAATAGATCAGTGATGGACCAGATTTTCTCCCCCACAGAATTACAAACCACTTGTAACCACAACATAACTGTTTATGCATGGTTCATACAGGGTTGCCCATTAGTGTCTGGAAGTGCAATAATTTAGTTAGAATAAAAAACACAAAGAAATGTTTTAAATAAAAGTTGTTGTATTTGTGCCGATAAACATTATAAAAATATTTTGAAATATACTGGATGTTCAGCCTAAGCGAGACAACATGAAGTTTCCTTCTTTTTTAAATTTTAGTTTACCATCAAATTTAGCGTAAAATTCTGTATCTATCTTTTCTTTTCACATAAATTACGACGTTGTCGAATTGGATCGAAAAATATGAGGATTTGACGAAAATTGGCGCACAACAAAGGCTGTCTAGTAAACGTTATCAGTGATAAGCACCTAAACTTATTTGGTACGTATGAAGGTTTCCTTTGGTGTTCGGGGTATTTTTTGGATAAGGAGATTTCAATTACCAAAAACTCGTTTTTTTAAACGGAACACAGTAAATTATTTTCCCAGTTTGTAAAACTATTGTATCCCTTCAAATTATGTCTGTATAATGTACTCTCTAAAATCGATTGTTTTGAAAAAAATTGCATTTTTAGTTTATGATTAAAAAATATTTATGTTTTTAAAAAGTTTGCTCTGAGTGTGAAGTTTAAAATACTTACATTTTCATTAATTTTATATAACAAAATAAAACCAGTCATTTTCTACCTTTTAAAACTGTAATAAAATAAATAGGGTATCTACAAAATTCAAAATAAACAAAAATAAGAAAGAACTAAAAACATTAGATAGCTATTTTATTAAATGTTCAAAATGACCACCATTTACATCTATACAATAATGTATGCGATCTTCAAAAGCACGATGTAGCATATCGACATCAACAGTTCGGAAATCCTCTCCAATTCTAATCTTCATGCCTTCCTTAGTAGTCGCGGGGGTTTTGTATACTTGTTCTTTGACGTAAACCTCACCAAAAGAATTATTTTTTGGCATTAAATGTTGTCTATCTGGTAGAGGCCAACAAATGTATATTATTACTTGTCATGCATCTAGGAGCATATTATTCGAATCGTGTTTCGACGATAACATTTTTACGGTCTAATTAAGTTTGAAAGTTTATGTTTCGAGTGGTTAAATGCAGGCTGCAGCATGGTATAATTATTTCCAACATAAAGTGTGTGATTTTGGTTAAAAGTGCATATAAAATACTTTTTCTCATACAAACATTTAAGTGTGCTACAACTTTTTGTTAGAGAGGAATAAAAAATTTCCCATTAGTGAATAACAGATAAAACAAGTCCAAATATTTAAACCAGTTTCAGACTATATAAAGGGAACTTACAGTAAAATGAAATATGGAATGCTCGATATGTAATGTTATAAAACAACCAACAAAAGATATAAAAGTACCTTGCTTTTCTTGTGACTCATGCAAAAATTACACCTGCTTTGAATGTAGTGAATTAACTACAACCGAACTTCGATGTATGAATTTACAGAAAAGAAATTTGAAATATTATTGTAAAAGGTGTAGTAAATTTGAGCTTCTAAATGTTTTACAAAATACCATTAACGATAAAAATAGAATTATAGAAGATCAAGAACTAATAGTCAAATTGTTGAAAGAAAAAATCGAAAATCTAGAGAAAAACAACCAAAAATCTTACGCTAATGCATTGCAACAGAATAAAGAAACTGCAGGAACAAGCATTATAAAACCCAATATTCCGGCTATTATTGTAAAACCAAAAAAACCACAATCGTTTGACAAAACAAAAATGGATTTAAATAAAATAAATCCTGGGGAAATTAAAGTTGGTATCAATAATACAAAAATTAACAAATCCGGTAATATGATAATTAAATGCCAGGAAAAAAATGAAGTCGAGATCCTTAAACAAACACTAATCAATAAATTAAAAGATAATTACAACGTTGAATTAAGTCAATTAAGGTTACCAAAAATAAAAATAGTAAAAGTTACACAAGATTTCACTCACGAAGAAATTAAAAACTATTTACAAGAGCAAAACAATATTGATGGAGACATAACAGTGAACTATGTTAGACAAAATAGAGATAAGACCAAAACGATAATATGCGAATGTACACCCAACGCATTTCATCAAGTTCTAAATATGAAAAAGGTATGCCTGGGATGGGAAAGATATATGGTTTACGAAGATCTGGAGGTGCCAAAGTGTTTCAAGTGTCAGGAATACTTCCATAAAAATGATAAATTATTAAACAAAATTGTGTGCCCTATATGTTCTGCGGAGCATTTAGAAAGAGACTGCCCTAAACAATATAAGCATTGTAAAAATTGTCAAGTTGCAAATGCAAAGTTTAATACCAGTTATTCTACCGAACATGAAAGCAGAAGCCGTGATTGTCCAACGTTAAAATTTCACCTTCAAATGTTAAGGAGTAAGATTAACTATACCAATGAGTGATTCTTCCTTTTTTTTGTATACACAATATGTTTAGTTTATTGTAGGTTCCGCCTTACTGTACTTTGTTAAGCTAATGGATATCGCTGAATTAGATATTCTAAATGAAATGGAATTTGAAGAAGCCGAAGCTTTGAATAATATAAACCACAGATATGACTTACAACTATATACTGAGTATTGTTCAGACTCAGTTTCTAGAAAGTCCGTACTCAAAATTTTACATATTAATATTCGTAGTGCACGAAAAAACTTTGAATCTTTCTTAACTTTTCTTGAAACTTTTCAACTGAAAGACTTGGATATAATAATTTTTGGTGAAACAAGAAATATCATTAATACAAATAATTATACAATCCCAGGTTTCCAGACATTTTCTAATAACAGTAAGAATAATCAGAATGATGGAATACTTGTTTTTATTAGAGATCATATTAACTTCAATATAGAGAATATCATTCTGCCACAAAGTAATGTCACCATTACTAACATAACCTTTAAAGTATACAATATGGATTATTCAGTTTTGACATGTTATAGGGCTCCCTCTATTAACGATAACTTATTTCTGTCGGATCTGGAATCCTTTCTATTTAATTTGAATAAGAAAAATATAGATATTTTTTTGGGTGACACAAATTTTAATATACTCAATCCAACTAAACCCACTACAAATAGCTATATATCTATGATGTCATTTTTTGGTTTTGAATCTTATATAAACTCATATACCAGAGTGACTCCAGAAAGCAGAACTTGTATTGATCACATGTTTATAAGAAAAAACATAGTAATGAATAAGCTTGTTTATGATTCATTCATTATAGATACTGATGTCACTGATCACTTCCCAATATATTTAAATATTAGTTTTGCTCAAAACATTATTACTTCAAAGAAAAGCGTAGAAGAGAAAACGGTTAGGACGCTTGACGAAATTAAATTCGAAAGCAAATTAAGTACAATAAAATGGAATAATGTGATTGCTGAAACCGATCCAGATCTGGGTTATCAAAAATTTATAGATACTTTTACAAACACATATAAAGAATGTCACAATACAAAAACATTATATATTCCAGTACATAAAAAACTTAAGCCGTGGATCACTAATGGCATCATTCAATCGGTAAAACAGAGATAAATTGAAAAAGTTAGTAGTTAATAATAAAAATGGTAATGATTTACTTCGGAAATACAGAAATTATAGAAACAATCTTAACAAGATTATGAAAATTACAAAACATGACTATTATAAAAAACTAATCAATGATAATGCTAACGATATGAAAAAAATCTATAAAATAATATCTGATGCAACAAATGAAAATAAAAATAAAACTAGTAATGATGTCAATATACTCAATAAAAATAACAAGCCATTCAATAGTGATAAGGAAATGGCTAATTTTTGCAACAACTACTTTATTAACATAGGACTGAATATGGCCGAAAAAATAAAACAATCGACTTCAGGCATCATTATGAATTATCCAAATCTAATAAATTCTATGGCTTTAAAGCCTGTCACTAACACAGAAATTATTATGCATATTAATAGTTTAAAGAATAACAGTGTTCCAGGTATAGATGGTATTCCATCACGGATAATAAAGAAATATCACAAATACCTGTTAGACCCTTTAGTTTGTATTATAAATAACATTTTTTTAACCGGTAGGGTCCCAATGTCTCAAGATTTCTACTGTTACACCTATTTTCAAAAAAGGTAGCAAAACTGATATTGCCAATTATCGACCCATAAGTGTTATTTCTAACTTTGCAAAATTTTTTGAAAAAAGTATAAAAAGTCGATTATTTGATTATCTAACCTTCAATAATATATTAAATATTAATCAGTTTGGTTTCATGAAAGGGGTCAGTACAGCTGATGCTATGTACGAACTAATCAATAATGTAAAAAATGGACTTGACCATAATGAAAAAGTGATTGCAGTTTTTCTGGACCTTGCAAGGGCGTTCGACACAGTACCTCATCGGCAGCTCATTGATGTCCTTGAGCACTATGGTATCAGAGGTGTTGTGCTAGATGTTTTTGAGAATTACCTGGGGCAAAGAAATCAAATGGTGAAAATCAGAAAAGAGTATAGTGACCCTTTGAACATTAAAATTGGAATACCACAGGGTACAGTCCTTGGTCCATTACTTTTTATTATAATATATTAACTCCCTACTGAAATTGGAAATAAGTGGCGTCTCAATTTCGTATGCAGATGATACAGTCTTACTGTTTAAAGCAAGGAACTGGCAAACTGTTGCAGATAAAGTTATTGGGGGTTTCAAAAAGGTCAAATATTGGCTTGAGTGTGGCAAATTAACTTTAAACACTGATAAAACATTCTACTTAGCATTTTCACTGAATGATGCAAACAGACCAAATTTTAATTGTATCAAAATGAATGACTCTGATATTATTTGGGAAACTAACACCATCAAATACCTGGGCATTAAAATTGACAAAAATTTGAAGTGGACCGAACATATTCAAGATTTAACGAATAAAATTAGGCGTTTGATACATAAATTTTATATAATTCGCAGAATTTTACCTCAAAAACTGCTTCTGCATGTTTATAAGTCTTTAGTGGAGTCACTCTTGAGATATGGTAACATTGTTTGGGGAGGGCTATATAACAATGCACTAAAACAATTAAATGTCATACAGAATTATATTCTGCGTATAATCTTCTTTAAAGATAGGCTTTATTCAACCAGTCTATTATATAATGAAAATATCTCGAATGTTCGATGTTTATATTACGTAAGTAACTGTATATTTTATTTTAAATTAAAAACAAAAAATTTCTTAAACCATCAATACCAAACAAGACATAATACAAGTGATATGATCTTCGTACCATTTAGAAGATATGATACTAACCAAAAGTTTGCTACCGTTTTGGCACCAAAAATTTTCAATTCGTTACCAATCACAATAAAAACAACAACCAAATATAAGACATTTGTCAGTCTGTGTAAGAAATACATATATGAAAATAGAGAGTACCTAGATGGACTGTTGTAGTATATGGTGATGAATGATCTTTTTTCTTTTTTTCAATTCGGATATTATTTATTGTAAGGCAATTTAATGGTTACATTTCGTTTGAAATTTATTTATTACAACTGCACATACAAGTGTTAAGTCACTTAGGTGCATTACACAACTGGTGTTATAGTGTGAATTGCACAGCTTTGTAGTTTTTATACCATTTATAAGTATTATTACCATTATTATTGGAAATTATGTATATTGTATTTTCTATAGCACAATAAATAAATAAAATTATAAAATAGACCACTTCCCTTCCACCCAATCCCATCCCTAATCAGTGGTTAAACCTTTACTTGGAATTGGATGGGCCAGTATGAACGGTAAGTTTTTTTTCTAAATTTGAAAAATAACCAACCAACCATTTTTGTAACAAGGTGGGCATTTATGGGATGCTCCTCTACCTATCCATCGTCAGGGAAATTCGTTATTTATATATGCATTGAACAATTGGGTATGGTGAACTAGTACCCCATCATGTAGGTATAGTTAGTGGAAATCGAGTAGAGCTATGACCTTGAAAATAGTTGCGCAGAAGTAAACGGCAACGATGCACAGAATTATTAAAGTGAGACCTGAAAAAGTCTGTCTGATGGTACCATAAAATGGGTTTGCATCTTATACGTTATAATTTTATTTAAAAATAGAATTTAAAACATTAATTTATTTATTACCCAAAAAGCATTAAAAGCTTATTACCGCCGTAATAAGCTAATATTTCATTATATCTAAAATAAATATTAGTAAAAAATAAAAAGTTGATAATTGGAATTGGAAATCAAAATTTAAGTTAAAATTAAATTTTTAGACCAATATGAATATTTTCCCATGAACCGAACCCGAACACGACAATCACATGATTCCCAAAAAGGACTTTCCAGATGTGTTGTGCACATTATTTTTATAGAGAATAACAAATGTTAATAATAATTAATTAAATCAAACAATTGTCATTTAATACTGAAAAGTTATATGATTGAAGTAAAAAAATAACAGGCTTGCAACCTAAGTCATCATCGTCGTCGGCTTCATTATCTGAAAATTCACTTTCGCTGTCACTACTATCCTCTCCTAAGTTTATTATTAAATCCGCCACGTTGTCCATAATATGTTCTCTTTCAATATATTCGTTTTCAACTTTTGTCACATTCGCGCAAATATTTTTCCAATGTTCTACAGTCACCTCGCAAAATGTTTTTTCTGTTAATTTCCACACACCATCTAATTTAAAAGTTATGTTGCAAGCAGCTACTTCGTTCTTTACCAACGCCCATATTTTTTCTATTGGGTTTAGCTCCGGATGATAGGGTGGTAAACGTAACGTTAAAATGTCATGTTCTGCTAAAATTTTATCTATTATGTATGTTTTAAAACCTACCTTGTGCATTTTTATAATTGAATATAGTTCAGCTTTAGTTGCTTTTAACTCATGAAAAATATTTCAGTAAGCCACTTCTGCATTGCATTTTTTTCCATGAAAAATTTGGAATGGGTTCTAACAATGCATTGTGATAAGAGGCATTATCTAATACCAATACGCATTTTTTTGGAACATTGGGAATGAATTTTTCTTTCAACCACTTGACAAAATTTGTATTGTTCATGTCGTCGTGATAGTCTCCGGTTTTCATTCCCGATTTAAAAATTGTAAGCGCCTTAGGTATGAATCCTGCTTCACCTCCAGCATGTAAGATAATACGCCTTTGACCTTTAGACACAGGTACTTTTAAGCATTTATTTTTGCCATCGTCCCATGCTTTTGGTACCGTATGTGAACTGTAAATGTAGGTTTATATAATTGGCCGTCCCTCTTTTTTGTATTTTCTCAACTTCCTCTTAAATATTCAATTCTTTTTGCTTTTATGTCGAATTTCTCCATTAAAACTTTTCTGTTATCTTTAGTTTTTTTTCATCTGAATCCCATCCTTTTAACCAATCGTCTAAACGAATCTATTTTGCCAGTAAAATTTATCCCAGTTTCATTTTTGTCGAGCTTGACTATGAATTATTTTATTGGAGCCACTCATGTTTCCAGATTTTGTCTGAAATAAAAGATTTCAAGAATTAATGAACAAACATTTTAACATTTGAAAGTGAATATGGAAATTAAAAAAAATACTCTCATTTCTTTTTTATTCAAATTTACAAATTCATATACTCAATTTTTAAACCATTCGATAAAGTAACAACTGAAATATTGGTTAAAAATTCGATTTTCTGCGCAAAGTAGCGCCACTCGACTATAATTCAAACTTTATTTTATCTGAAACAAATTCATACATACCTTACTGTCAAGTTAACTAATCCACTGCCTACACAAAATATTTTCACAAATTATTGTCTACAAAAATCCACTAAATTAAACTGACAATAGTAACAATTACTAAATCTATTAAATACCTAACTAGAAACTAAGAAAAAATTGACTAAAACAAAACGAAAATCGCCGCACTATTAAAATATTCTGACTCTGAAGAATTCAAGTGAACGAGAGCGCGATTGAAATGAAAGTGCCTAAAATTGTTGAAATAGGTAGTAGGATCTTATTTCAAACGTAAATTGTGTTCTGCGCCAGTATGACTAGTAGCTCTACTCGTTTCCCACTAACTTTACCACATTGGTCGCCTAACATGAATAGGTAAATGATGAAGTAGTTGGGGTAATTCGTTTTGTAATAAATTTTAATAAACTTGTCCATTAACAGTTCCATCAAAGAAATATGATTCCCAATTAATGGATTCATTTTGTTTCTAGACAGAATTTTTTGGATGACAGTACAACTTATGTCAGTTTGTTGTATTTCCTGTATTGAGATATGAGGATGTTCCATAACTTTTAACATTATGGTCATCTTGTTGTCCTCTGATATTGCAGTCTTCACGTTTTTCGTAAATTCCATTGCCAGTTCTAGTAAATTGTTAATGTATCTTTTCTTGGGTGTCATATCTGACAATTCTTCCAAAAGAAAATTCACGATTTTAATTGCTTTCTCGTTCTTAACAGCTACATATTTACGACACATCTAGATCATAACAAATCACTCTGACTTAAAATGCGAAATCGTCAAATTCACAGGTTACTTGTTAAAACTATGGATATTTTCATTTCATTTGGTGGTAAGGTTATTTTTGCTTAATTTAGTTTTGTAGATACCCTATTTATTTTATTACAGTTTCTAACGGTAGAAAATGACAGGTTTTATGTTGTCACATAAAATAAATGAAAATAGAAGTATTTAAAAGTCACATTCAGAGCAAACTTGTTAAAAACATGAATGTTTTTAAATAATAAACTAAAAATGCAATTTTCTAACGATCAACTGTAGAGAGTACATTATACAGACATAATTTGAAGGGATAAAATATTTTTACAAAATGGTAAAATTATACACTGGATGTTTAATTTAAATAGACGAAATTTTTGCTAATTGAAATCTCATCCAAAAAATACCCCGAACCCCAAACTCCTACCCTGGTCAGACATTTCAGCCATCCTTTACCTTCGTACCTACCAAATAAGTTTAGTTGCTTATCACTGACAACGTTTACTAGGCACATTTATAGTGCACCAATTTTTGTTAAATCTTCATATTTTTCCCTCCAACTTGGCAACGTTGCAGTTTACGGGAAAAGAAAAGATAGGGCTAGATGCAGAATTTTAGCTGAATTCGATGGCAAACAAAAATACAGAGTATCCAATTGAAAAAAAGTAAACCTCATGTTGTCTCGCTTAGGCTAAACACTCATTATATCTTAAAATATTTTAGAAATGTATTTATTTAAAAATTTTGCTTGTGTTTTTGATCCTAAGTAAGTTATTGCACTTCCATACACTAATGAGCTACCCTGTAGAATAAAAACAGGCATATGACAGATTAAATAGGACCAACGTGTATGGAGCCCTAAGCAAACTAGGAATACTGACAAAAATAATAAAACTAGTAAGGATGACATTAAATGAAACAAAAAATGAAGTGCAGTGGAAATGGTATAACTCCAAAGAAATAGAGATCTATGATAAGGCGATCTGCTCTCCACTGAATTATTTAATCTGGTTCTGGAAGTCTTGATCTGAAACTCCCAATTAAATAATGATGGAACAATCCTTAATAACAAATCCCAATGTCTAGCTTTTGCAGATGACATATAACTCTGATAGCGAAATCCAAAAAGCTATAAGAAAATTGGATGAGGCAAAAATGTTTGGACTTGAGATAAATGAAGAGAAGACAAAATATATGGTATTCGGGAATACTCGGAAGAGGGCAGAGGATCATCTATCCTTTATGTCAACAAGAGATAAACAATATAAGTTCGAAAGTGTTTCCAATTTTGAATATATAGGGGTAGTAATAGAAGAAAAGGGGGTAGAAGGATTAGAACTGAAAACTAGAATAATCAAAGAAATACAAAAGCTTGGAAGCATAAGAGTACTGATAAAATCAAAGTATGTGTCCAGAAAAACTAAAATAAGAATACATAAATCGGTGATAAGACCCACCGCAACATATGTATGCAAAACATGGATGTTAAAGATATAAGAAAGAAAGATACTGAGGGGAATCGATGGAACCTACAATAAGTATATTTATTAAAGGACAGAGAGTTATTTGGCTGGGATATGTTGAGAGACTACGTAAAGATCGGAGGCCAAAAATAGTGCTATAGAGAAGATCAATAGGTATGTTATCTGCATTCATGATTTGGCTGATGGTAAAAATAATAACCAAATAATTGTATAAAAAATTGTTAATGTAAAGAGCTTTTGTTAATAAAGAGTTTAAAAAGAGGAAGGGGAAACCAAGGTAGAGATGATATGACTATGTTATGTTAGACTAGGGTTTGTAATTCAAATATTGTGAATATTTGGCCATTATCAATATTTGAATATTGATGTAGATTATATTCGAATAATTTTTAGTTAAACTTAAAGTACAAACTAAATCTGTCTTATGCAGTGAAAGTTAATTTTTATTTTGGTTTAATTTACTTATATTTGCTTAAATTAGAGAAAATATTTATGTTGTTGTGTTTGTTTTCATTAGAAATGTCTAAATAATTATTGAAAGATGATAAAATAGATAAAAGAATGAGAGTTGTTAGGTCATACTTATGTAAGAATGTCAAAATTTAATTGAACAAACTTTTGTGTTTCTGTTCACTTCCGCTAAAACAGTATTATATTAGAAAAAGTTAAATTACGACTAAAATAAAAACGCTGCTAAAACTACTGGAGCTAGAAGACTGAATTTTTACATTAGCTTTTATAGAGGTTGAGAATAGATTTACCGAAATTTGTAGGCGAAAAATTTAAATGCAGACAAATTTACAGGGCAGAAGGCTAGTATTCGAATAATTCAAATCCTATCTGTAAAATTGACGAATATTCGAATATCTAAAATCGTCAAATATTTACAAGCCCTATGGAAGACCTAAAAAATAATAACATTCAGAATTGAAAAAAAAGCTGTGAGCAGGAAATAATGGAGAAACATAGTGTGGACAATTGGAAACAAAGGACCTTGATTTTTCGATTTAAAATATCAAACTGTTTAGTTAGGATTAGAGAAATAATTGGAATTTTTTGTATTATTGTCATTCTTGCCCAAGACCTACATGGCCTGTAAAGTATATATTTATTATGTTATGTAATATATTCTTTTTAAATTAACTCAACATTTAATACAATTTAAAACTTGTCTTACCTCCTAATTCTACTATTGTTGATTCTATATTTTGCATTGTCTCTGCTCGACTCTGCAAATAATTATCCGTTTGATCATACATAAGAGCTGCTTGCATTTGGGTCTGACCTCTTGGGAGTAAGGCTGTATTTTCTAAATCGATAGTTACTTGATCTTCATCTTGTAATAATAAACTCCCTTAAACATTTTATATGATTTGTCTTTATAAACACTAAAATTTTACAAAATGAAAAACTTACCTTGCGTAGGTTGAGCTACATTAGGTGGTGGTAATCCTCCTTGAGAAAACTGATCCCTTCGATTTTTTTGATGTCTCAAATTTTCAGTTCTAATTTCCAAGACCTGTTTAAAATCTGTCGACATACTAGCTAGTTTTGATTGTAAGGCAAGTACAACACTACTAGAATGTGATTGTAGGTGTTTACCACTAGACCCTTGCCTCTGTCTCTTAGATACATCTTGCAATTGGGCTATTTGTCGGTTTAAGTTACTAAGATCACCTTTAATTATATACGTAAGTTCTTGGATCTCGGCTGTTCTATCATCAAATAAAGATTTTCTTTTCGCCACTAGAAATTAATATTATTTTTACTCAAAAAATGTATCTATTAAAAAAAATAGCAGATGAGAGTAAGGGTACTGTTCGACAGATACAATAAATATAGTTAATTAGATTTGTTTTTCGGTTGAAATAATATGATATATGATTTTTAACACACCTTGGGTGTAGGAATACAATATACAAACTATATTATTTG
The DNA here is from genome assembly GCA_963921935.1 of Galeruca laticollis. NCBI lineage: Eukaryota > Metazoa > Arthropoda > Insecta > Coleoptera > Chrysomelidae > Galeruca > Galeruca laticollis. The sequence continues at coordinate 90,793,102 of OY998178.1, read as the reverse complement.
TAATACTATATAACCATTAAATACTTCTTGAAATTTAAAAACCTAGTTTTTGTTAGATTTAACCAAAAAATTTGTAATGGAGAGCAAACATATTGCGAAAATTACAGACCAATATGTTTAGCTCAAACTTAAATTGTATACCAGAGTACCTACTAGAAACAAGATTGAGAAAATATGTGGAACATCAGTTAGCGATAGTACTCAGAAGACTAATAGAACGAAAAATCTAATACATAGAGATGAGGACAGCTTTTGACACTATAGATAGAGAAGAAATATGGAAATGGTTAGAAGAAATGGAAATACGAACAACTCTGATAAAAGTTATAAAAAGCACATATGAAATAGTAATATGCCAGATAATAATAGGAGGAAGAGAATCAGAAGATTTTCTAATGAGAAAAGGCATTAAACACTGTCAAATATTGTAGAAAATATCGAATATAGTTGAAAATGTCAGATCCCGTATGCAAGCTCCTAACCAAATTACAGAATACACAGGCTTCAATTGCTGATGCAGCTGAGGAATGGTTAACATTGTGTTTAACAAGGTTCATTAAGCTAGCCTTGTGAACACAGCAGAATTAAATCTAAAATGGGTAGGAATTTAATGCTAATTTTTTGCGGTAAAACAAATTTTGTTGCTCAAACAGTTTTGGAAAAAATAGGCATTGTCATATTGTTTATCAGGAGAAAACGGAGAAAAATTAACCTGAATATTAATTAACATATTTTGATTTGAGCGTTGAAGAATAATTGTAAAAACAGCAGTCAGAATTGACAAATTAATTTTTTGCTGACAGCAAATAATATTTGCTAGTACAGCTGTCAATGCCAGTAGTATATCTATTGAGAATTGTCATGGTTATAATTATATAAAACCTCTGAAGTTCTATGATTAAACCAACACCAAAGATTTGCAGTGTTTTTACATTAAAATAAACCTTTTGAAGAATAATTTTGGTATTTGATCACAATTAGAAACATGAAATTTAAAAAAAAGTAGCAGGTGCAAAAACTTGTTTACACTTTTGATCCTGTTGATCTACAGTTGCCCAGCTACATTCTCCTTTTAATGTTTGAACTTTCAAAGATACTACGTTTCCCTCGACCTAAAATTATTAATCTTGACAATCTGAGACCTATCGGAGAGGTAGCTTATTATCCACTTCAGGAAGGTGCCTCTGATTCCCAGAGTCTGTAATTTACCTAATAAAACTGAGTGATTGACATTATCAAATGCCTTACAGAAATATGTGTATATAGCATGTACTACACCACCCTCATCCAAAGCATTTGACAGATAATCCAAGTAAGTAAACAGATTCAGTACAGTAGATTTTTCCTGCTGAAAGCCAAATTGCTGATCAACGACTGTATGATCGGACAGTGACAAGATTTTCAAAGAGTTTTGGAATAGCAGTTAAGTTGCAAATGGATCTGTAATTAGAAACATCGGCCTCATTGTCGGATTTATGAATTGGTTTGATGGTGAATTGTGAAGCTATTGGGATATATAATCCCAATATAAAAGACTACAGGGATGATATATCCCAACATTTTTTTGCCAATACATGTCATAATTAGGCCATACTTAATTTTAGAGTATCCGTGAGATGTCAGAAGTAATATTTTGGTAACACATTAACGAAAATCAACATTCGTTTCTAAAATATTAAACATGAATAATCCACAATTTTTTTTCATTATTGTGACATATCTCTCCTACTTTTTAATAGTACAAGTGTTTTTTGAAATTCATGAATCCCAAAGTCGAATATATCCTGAAAATGAAGTTTTGTAACAAATATTTCAACTACAATTAAACAATCAATTTATATTGAAGGAAACGGGGTTAATATGAGAACAATTACTTACACAACGTTAACTTTTCAAGTTTAGCATAGGTGCTAGCAATATTTTTTCCTACATTTTTAGCAATTAACATAAATTCTGAGTGACTTTGTATAGCCCATGATTTCTTAGGATCCCTGGCAGCCACCGCCCTAGCGATATTTCTTCCTTGAAGAGTTTGTATAGTGTTCACAAATTCACTAGTTCTGTCTCTGGCAGTCATGACTAATTCTGGTTCTATGTAATCTTCAATATAATCCTCATCTACATAATATTCAGAAGTGACATTGTTCGGATACACAGAGTTTATTTGATTTATTGTTTTAGGCTTACTATTAGACCAATAATTATCGTTTCCAATTACAACTTGAGGCTCGTTTTCTGAGCCAGTTCGTCGACGTCTAGGGAGCATTGCATTATTAAATTAACACTACGAAATAATTTTTAAGCGAACAACCATATTGTAAATATAAAATATTTAAATATTTCTTGTGTAATTAATTTTAGTATATGTCAGGCATAATCACTTGATTAATAATCAATCTGTTTAATTATTAACTTTTACTATGTACACGTCTATTTAATCTGTCTGGTGCCACATGACATAATGACGTTTAATGACAATAAGTGCGTTCGATTGATATTTCAATTTTTTACAGAAAACGCTAGATCAAACTAAAAATAAAGTATTTAACTATAAAGTAACTAATCTATTCAAATATTTGCTAAATTGAATGACAATTACGATAATACATTAATAAAACGTTAATTTCTAAAACTTCTTCTCAAATCAGCATAGCGTGCGCGAAAAACTGTTCATCATATGTCAATGTTAATCTGACAGATTTTAAATCTAAAAGGTACACGTATGTTGTTAATTGATATATCAAAGTTTAGTTTTGAAAATATAATTTTGTTTTAAATTAAGATATAACAAATCTGTGAAATATGACGTCTTTAAGGCTAAAACAACTAAGTAAGAATTTTTAGCAATTTAAACAAAATAAATAATTCCATATTATTGTTTTTAGGTGCAATAAAACAAATGTTAAATTTAAATCAACCCCAGATGAAATTAACAGCTTCTGATCCGGTTTGGAAGATATTAATTTACGATAGAGTCGGACAAGACATAATGTCACCATTAATTTCAGTAAAAGAATTACGAGAAGAAGGTGTAACACTTTTTGTGTAAGTTATTTTCTTTCATTACATCAACCCTGGAGTGGACGCATTTTTATTTTATAAGAAGGGGTGCGTAGGGTCCATCATATTGCAGATAAAAAATATATAAAAATGCACATGTTTATGATCTCAGTGATGTATTCTATAATGTTTATTTGCTCCACCATCAGATGAAGTAGTAGAATTAGCAACTTGTTTGTAAAATTAGTTTAGTACTGGGGTGGAAGAAATACCAATTTGCTTAATTAAATTTTCCTTCCATCAATTTAAAGAACATTATTGAGAATTTCAAATATGGCATTTTTCCAGTCCAGCTAAAGTTTGCAATCATAAAACCTTTGCTCAGAGGTAGAGACAAACAAATATTTAATACAGACCCATTAGATTATTGTCTAGTTTTTCTAAAATATTTATACTTGCAATGTGTAAAAGGCTTCTTAAAATAGATATTTGAAAGGTAGATCTACCCAGACAGACATTTTTCAGTTCACAAGAAAGATAGTGGAACTAATAGAAAACACCATGATAGTTTCAGATTTCTTTCGTGATCTATCAAAAGCTTATAACTGTTTGAATAGAGAAATGCTTCTAAAAAATTAGAACGATATGGAGTTAGAGGAATGTAAATAGGTGGTTTGAATCATACATTCATCAAGAGTAATACCAAATTTTGTTAATTTAATTGATCAAGATTTTTCTATTAATGAGTACACTAAATTCCTTGGAGTACATATTGATCAATTTTTGAAATGGGATAAACATATAGAATATATTAGAGCCATGCTAAGCAACATATGTATTAGTTTTAGAGTTATCTCAAAGTATATGAATGAAAAGACTATTAGGGTGTTATACCATGCAAATTTTGAGACATTGTTAAGATATAGTTTAATTTTTTGGGAGCTGGAAATATAGAAAGTGTGTATCACACAAAAAGGACCATTCAAATAATGTTTGATATGAGATACAAAGAAAAAAGAATATTTATTTTATATGCACTATATATACTTGAATGTCTAATGATTCTTCACAAAGATTAAGAATTATTTTTACAAAACAAGACTAATTTTAGTTATGATACAAGAACACAAGATATACATTTTCCATATCATAGATTGATAATGACTTAAAAACAATCCAGTTTATACTTGTATTAAGTTTTTTAATAAACTGCCTACCAACATTAAAAATACAGAATTTTGCAGAGCGTTTAGTAATAAGGTAACAAAACAGTTTTGGTTTGGAACCTCATTGCCTGGATGATTATCTGCAAAGGACAAATCTCTTGTTTTGACGCCATTTCATTTCTGTATGCATTTTATAACTTGTATGATGTATAATGTTTTGAAATAAAACATCGAGTTAGTAGGACCATAAGAAAATACTATTATATGATGGGTAGTTTAAAAAAAATCAATATAATAAAAAGTAATTCTTATATAAGTATAGTAGCACTAGCGATGCTAACTACGAGGAGAGACTGGGAAAGGGAATACACCACCCAAACTCTCAAAGAAAACATCATTAGATGGTATACAGATGGTTCAAAAACCACCATTGGAGCAGGCACTGGAGTATTTGGGCCTGGCACCAGATACTCATTATCGTTAGGCTCCTTCCCGAGCGTCTTTCAGGCAGAAATACTTGCGATCGAAAGATGCGTGGAAATGAACCTAGAAAGAAACTACCAGAAATGTGACATATTGATCCCTTCTGATAGTCAAGCAGCTATCAAAGCATTGAGCTCTCATGTCATTGACTCAAAGTTGGCATGGGAGTGCAGAAGAAAACTTGATGAATTAGGCAAGAATAACAGGGTCTCTTTAGTCTGGGATCCTGGCCACTCGGGACTCACGGGAAATGAAGAGGCCAATACACTTGCCAGGAAAGGAGCACAAATGCCCTTTATTGGCCCGGAGCCTTTCTGTGGTGTAGCAAAATGCTCCTACAAGAGTTTCGGAAGAAAGAGAAAACCGAAAGAGAAGCACTCTGGCGGTTCCTTCCCGGGTTGGAACATTCCAAAAAGTTCCTGTGGAACTTTGACACTGCTAGATCCAAAAAATATTTGGACCTCGGTAAAGATAAGCTACATCTCCTCACGGGCTTTCTTACAGGACACTGTCGCCTTAGGAAGCACTTAATGAGAATAGGTCTAGCAGAGATTGACGAGTGTAGATTCTGTGGGGAGGAGGATGAAACTCCGAATCACCTAGTTCTGGAATGCCTCGCCATTGCAAGCCAACGCAAGAAAGGCTTTGGACAAGAAACTTGTAAGAGGGAGGACCTAACCTCGTTGAAGCCGTCCCAAATACTAGAGTTCATTAGAACCTTGGAACTGGAAGGCGAGCTGTAGTAGTAGCGAGACCAGCTCTGATAGAGGGGGGGGGCACAATAAACCTTTGGTTTCAGTGCACTGTAACCCCATTAAAATCTAATCTAATCTAGTAGCACTATGTCAAAGCAATTATTTTAGTATAAGATTCAAAATTTATTACTAACTGTAACTCGTTGAAAATAATTATTTGAGATTGAAAAGCACGCGCTGCACACAAAAAATAATTTATTTACAATCATAATTAGCAACAAATTCAGAAACCTATTTCTTTTAGTAAGGTTTTGCTGCTGGTGGGTCCAGTTTAATAGTGGTCCTTAAAGCACTGAACATAATTTGTTTAATCAGGAAACCTGTGATTCGGATACTAAAGTCGGTTGCCAGATCATCAAAGAATTTGTTGCTCGCAAGAATATTATCCTCAAACATTGTATTATCGAAATCAGATTTTGTTGCTAACGGTAAATTGTTAATGGTTACACTGTAGTAGTCCGTTGTCCGATCATCCTAAAATTGTAATTATTATATAAAATCATCTACCAAAATCTGATTTTGTTCCTAATTGTAACATGTTATAATAACATAATTGGTTTAGGGCATGTTTCACCACTTTCTGATAAGTGTCGAATAGCTTAAAAGTAATTTTTGCCACTTTCTTACTTTATGCCAAGTGACAAAGACAACAGTTGTGAATAAGCTATATGACACTTATCAGTAGGTGGTGAAACAGGCTATTAGTCTTGCTTCATAATGGATGTTTTTATAATTGCATTGATGGAACATAATATGTTATCCATTTGAATATTAGATTATAAAATATATAATGTTTCCTTTTTTTTTAAATACATATAAAAATGCCTTCTTTATAAATAAGTTCTATAACAGGGGTTATTAAACTTATGTAGTTCCTGGACCCCCTCTTGAATGAAATATTTTTACAGACCCCCTTTTGGGCCGTATTGATATTAGTTACGGTCCCCGGGCACAGTTATGCTTAAAAAAGGATAATGAATCCCATGATAGAGACCTCCGGGTGTGCCCATACTTTAAGAGGGTCCTGTCTCCATATCCCAATCCTTGGAATTTTACGTGCCTATTTTGAGAATTAATTTCTGGCTCATGTCACTGGTTATTTTAGAAATAGTCTTACACACTAGATAATATTAATAGGATTAGAATTAAAATTGATAAAAAGAATCATGAAAAATTAAAAATTATGATACATTAAACTTATACAAACATTTATAATTATTATATTTTTTGTAAACAACTTTTCCTTAATGAGATATGGGTGTAGTTATTTTTTTGTAACTAGCATATCAATGTCTTGCTCTGTTGGAAACTTTTATTCTGAGGTCTGCTTCTACATTGAGTCTGTTTCTATCCTTTGATGTCAAATATAATAGTACTGCATCTTCAATTAAATGTTGTGCAGAACGGATTCAAATGTTAGAGTGCAGGATAATCACATCTGAGATATAACCAAAAGTTGGTAAGATCAAAATGTTTAGCATTAGTAGATTAGATTAGATTTTAACGGGGCATATTGAAGAAGAGAGCATACTAAACTATTATAAAGAATTGTCACAGCCTTCACCGATAAATCTTTGGCATTTTGCATTAAAAATCCTAGCATTTGGTAACCCCTACTAATGGCTATATTAATGTGTTCAATAAATGACAATTGCGTATCGAGGAATACACCCAAATCTTTAATCAACTCAACATGTTTTATTGATTCATTTTGGAGTCTGTAGTTATAAATAAGTGGATTCGATGACCTAGTAAAAGTAATGAAACAGCATTTATCAATATTCAGCATCATACCATTAACAATAAACCAGTTATTGATGGAATTAACATAATCTTGCAATTTACAGCAATATTCAACACTCCTGACAGTTTTGTAAATTTTTAAATCATCTGCAAATGGTAAATATTTTGAATGTTGAAAAATAGATCCAATATCGTTAATAAAACGGGTAAAAAGCAACGGACCTAAATGAGATCCCTGTGGTATTCCCGAAGTGACAATTATAGAATCAGATATATAGTTTTTTATTTGTACGAATTGTTCTCTATTGGTAAGATAGCTATGCAACCAAGTCAATAGCCATGAAGGAAACTCCATTTTACCCAATTTGTAGATGAGAACAGCACGACATACTCTATCAAAGGCCTTGCTGAAATCTGTATAAACAGAATCAATCTGCATTCTTGACTCCATATTACTGATGATGTCATTTTGATATAATAACAGATTGGTCACTGTAGTAAATCCATGATGTTCATCAATAATAACATTTTTGCATTTCCACGTTAAAAATTTAGTTATTAGCAACTCAAATAGTTTAGGAATGATGCTGAGCTTATTGATAGGACAGTAATTTTTAATGCTAGATTTGTCCCCCGCTTTAAATATGGGAGTAACATAACTACTCTTCCATGCGCTAGGGAATGACTTCTCGGCTAGAGACTGGTTGAACAACATACACAGAGGTACACTAATTGTGTACACACACCTCTTAAGGAAGAACAAAGGTATTCCATCAGGTCCGGAACACAGGGTATCTTTTAAATTTAAGATTTCAGAAAATAGTTCCCCTAATTGAATATCGAGTGGATTGATATCAACTGATTTATTCACCGAGAAAATGCTATCTGCTGATAACACGCTAGAGCTATATACCGAAGAAAAAATGTGGCAAAAGGATTTACTATTTCAATACCATCACTTGCCAAATTGTCATGAAGATGCATGTTATTAGGAATACCATAATCTTTGCGTAACGAATTCACATAATTCCAAAATAATTTAGAATTATTGCTTATATTTTGTTCAACATAATGTATAATATCTTCACAAGCTCAAAGTTAGTTCATTCAATTTGGTAAACGTTTTAGTCAAGTAAGCAACCTTAGCCAACCAGGAAAAATCGTTAAAACATCCGTTCAATTCAAAATGAGTATCCATTAAAAATAATCGTATTCATCACGAAGATCAAAAAAGGGATTGAGTACTTTCCTACAACGTACTTTTGTAATAATAGACTTGTGTGTTGAATTCCCATCTCGTCAATCAAAACTTTAAAATCCCGGGAATTAACGAGTCCTAATGAAATTGATAACTTACCACATCATCTAATGTTTTTGTTTTAAATCTTGTACCAAATTTTTAGATGCTGGATGCACCATGTAATAGTCTCAACAATGAAAACATTGCATAATTTTATGTGCTTTTCTGTATTTGTTGTTAAATAAAATGACTCTAAATTAATTTTTATTAATTATTGTTTATCGATGTCAATAGATAGTTAAGTAACAACAAATACAAAAAGTCATTTTTTGTTAAATTTGAATAAAAGCGAAAATTTAAGAAATGTAAAATTGATGTCAAAATTATTTTGCGGACTCCAGTTTAAGGACTGCTGTTCTATAATATTAGAGTCAGATGGCCTGTAACAATTTATAGAAATGTTACAGAAGTAGTATTTGCTAAATTGCATTGAATTGAAACATTTTTTTTTCAATAAATACAACATTTATTGTAAAACAATTTATTGTTAATCTATTTCAAAAGATTGGTTCGTCTGTTAAATACAAATAGTTTGTAGGAATTAAATATATCCAATAATGTCATTATTGGAATTACCAGAGTAATTACAAACTTAATGTTTAAGAAATGCTATGGAAAACAATGCATGTAAGTACGAGGGCAATTCAGAAACTAACCTCCGATTGGTCACAGTGCGGGTAGTGGGGGGACTAGCGCGCCATCTGTGCATTCACACGCTCAGCAGGTCAGTCGGCATCAAGCCATAGTCGAGTGAACATCGTACCTGCGCTAGTTTAGTTTTTGTGGCAGTTTGAAATGTGTGCTGCAATAGAAAATCCCGCCAAATGTGAAGTGCGTGCTGTTATAAGGTTTTTTACAGCCAAAGGATACTCTGCAGCAGCTATTCATCGTGAGCTTTGTGCCGTGTACGGACCAAAAGTTATGAGTGAAGGAGTTGTCCGTGAATGGGTACGTTTATTTAAAAGTGGACGAGAAAACGTTCATGATGAAGAGAGGAGTGGTAGACCATCCTTGGTGACTGACGAACTCGTTCAGACAGTTGATGCAAAAGTTCGTGAAAATCGACGTTTCACAATGGCGGAGTTGTCTACTGATTTTCCACAGATTTCTAAGACTCTTTTGTACGAGATAGTGACAGCAAGATTGGGTTACCGTAAGTTCTGTGCACGATGGGTGCCCAAAATTCTTACCGACCACCACAAAAGTCAAAGAATGGCCTCTGCATTAGACTTTCTGTCACGTTATGAGGACGAAGGAGAACCATTGTTAAACAGAATCGTGACCGGTGACGAAACCTGGATTAAGTACGTGAACCCTGAGACAAAAGAACAATCAAAGATGTGGGCACATTCAGATTCGCCTACCAAACCAAAAAAAGCCCGGCAAGATTTTTCTGCCAGAAAACTGATGGCAACGGTGTTTTGGGATGCCAAAGGGGTGTTGTTGGTTGAATTCATGGAACGTGGGACGACCATTAATCAAGACGTGTACTGTGAAACACTAAAAACATTACGACGGGCTATACAGAACAAACGCCGTGGTATGCTGACTTCCGGTATCGTTTTTTTGCACGATAACGCCCGTCCTCACTCTGCTCGCAGAACAACAGCCCTTCTTGAGTCCTTCAAGTGGGACGTTTTCAACCATCCACCTTACAGCCCAGATCTGGCGCCAAGCGATTATCACCTCTTCATGCATATGAAGAAATGGCTCGGGTCCCAGCGGTTTGATGACGACGAAGAGCTCAAAGATGCGGTCACAGGCTGGCTCAAGGCACAAGCGGGTGATTTTTATGCAGAAGGAATTTCAAAGCTTGTGAAGAGATACGATAAGTGCCTCAATCGTTATGGAGACTATGTCGAAAAATAGTGCAAAGATGTAGTTGATGTATATATTAAAATATTTTTACTTAACTTGGTGTATTTTTTTCAATCAACCGGAGGTTAGTTTCTGAATTGCCCTCGTATATTTGCTAAGGAATGGATGGTCGATATCCAAACACATGTTTTTATATATTTTGTTATCAGTTACAAAAGTGGATAATTTTCAATTTGCCAAATGTAAGTATTTTCCACAAGTTACACCTAGCAACAAATTCTGAATCAAATACTAAAATTATTGCTAGACATCCCACTACTAAAAATAAATCGGTTTCCGAATTTATTGCTAATCGTTCACAATCACTAAATAATTATGTTCAAGGAATTAACAACAAATTCTGAATTGTTTGACATCCTACTACAATATATAAGAATGATTTTTTATATATAATGATAAATTTTTTATTATAATATTAAAACGCCATGAGTTTTTTTAAATGATACAAGGTACAAAGTTGGTTCCTGTGGCACAAACTCAGTACTAATTAAATCTATCTTTGTTTTTTTTTCTAGTGCTTCTGCTAGCTTGCTGTTAAGTTAGCAGCGCCGTGAGTATCTTTTGAACAGCACGAGATAGAAAATTGTTTTTTACGGTACAAATTATCACTAAATTGTTCAATCGGTCCCGTTCGATTTTGCTCATTTGGTCCTGCTAGTTTGACAGAAGTATAAAATGTACTTGTTCTTTTATATAGTCCAATAATAAAGATTTGGGAGTCCGGTTCTGGCAAATAATATAACAAGTTGTTTTAATCTCGCTCTTATATTTTGTTAATTTTCTAGTAAAAACACAGTGTAGTTAAATTTCGCTTTATTGCCATAGTGTTTTTAATTAGTTACTTCCTATTGTTCACCTGTAAGTACCCAAAATTTAAGATTTTTCTCGAAGAAAATAAGAAATTTACCATTAGTATAAACTTAAAATACGAAGTAAATATCAAGTCAAGGTTTTTTCCGTACCTAGGTTCTGGGATGGACAGGGTCAAACCTGTCCAATACGACCTAGTATAATTAATTAAACATATTCTAATATGCCACTGTTAATTCCCACGCAGACCACTTCTGACTACAGGAGCTCTGAAACTGATCAACTACCAACACATTCCAATACCAACAACACAATGATCAATAACATACCATTATATTCCTCTTCTCAAATCCTATCCAACCAAACAAAAACCTAATCTAAAGTTGCGAAACAAACAAGATGTCCTAATAAAGAACAAGCTATTATTTTTAACGCATTAGAAGGAATTCCTATTCAAGACTATTTAATTCCTTTGGGAACTGTTATATAACCAAAACATATCACACATATCTCTAAAATAACTAATAACAGAATCTGCGTATATTTAGCCGACAAAAATATAGTCAATAAATTCCTCGATGATATTAGAGAAATAACGGTAAATGGTGAAATACTTAAGGCCAGAAAACTTGTTACACCAGCAGAAAGACTTGTATTATCGAATGTATGTCCTACCATACCGAATGAACTTTTAATAAATGAATTACAAAATAGAGGTCTAAATCCAATTCCACCTATGTCAGTACTAAGAATCAGTACAGCTCTTCCGGAATTTAGTCATATTCTTAGTTTTAAAAGACAAATTTTCGTTACGCCTCACAATATCCAAATTCCTGATTCTATATCGATCAATCATGATAATACATCATACAGAGTATTTGTAGCACAAGACGGAATGACTTGTTTCAAATGTCGCCAGACAGGACATCTTGCAGCACACTGCTCAGTTTCTATCTCAGCTAATTTAACTCAACAACAGACTGACACAACTCCTGCACCTAGTACATTATCAACCAATAACGCCACAAACTGCACACCTACTCCTATTATCGATATAATAAAACCCTCCACCATTGGAGCGATCAACAATCCCAACACACCAATTCCATCAGCAACCAATACTCCAAAAAGACCCGCATCTGAGAGCCCCACTATAGAAGAAACAAGCTCAGAATCAATTTTCCAAAAACCTAATCATCTTAAAAAAACAATAAAAAAAGTTAAGACGACCTCAGCAGTGGTACCAGCAATTCCTGTAAAAATTTTACTTCAACCAGCCAAAGCATTTATAACAAACAATTCTGAAGGACTGCCATTAAACTACGACCAACTTGTAGACCTATTTGAAAATACTCTTGGCTCTTATAATGCTCTGGAAGTAGTTAAGGACTACACAACTGACTATGGATCTCTAGTGATCATTTTAAATAAAATTTCCCCTCTTCTTACAGAAAGACGAATTAAAAGCCGTATCACTAAACTTAAACAAAAAATATACAGACACCTAGGAGACGAAATCAATTATGAATCGATGGCTACAGAAAGTGACTCGTCCTCTCATGAATAGAACTCCACTTTCATTTCTTTATTATTATTTATTTTCAATCCAATGCTATTTAAATCAATAATTCAGTGGAACCTGAATGGATACTACGAGCGTCTACCTATGCTACAAAAAATGTTATCATATCTAATAAAACGTGAAGAACATCCAGTATATGATCTCTGTAATGTAGATGTAACAGTGAAACATATCCTCACAGAATGTACTAAATACTATAATCAAAGAAACATTTGTAAACTACCCAACACATTTCAAGCCTTATTTCAGGATAATAATTATGATAAACTAATAATATTTTTAAAATTAATTAATATGTATAATTCAGTGTAATTATGTTATTATCTATTGTACCGTCACTAATGACCTACTACGGGTTGATGCGACTTTCTGTCGAAATAAAAATAAAATAAAGATTTGGCAACATTTTTATAAAATATTTGTCTTTCAACATTTGCATCTGCTTCGTTTCCACGAATTATGGCACTACTTTCATAGATCACAAAAGCCTTTATTCCAGTAATGTTGAGAAGTCCCTAGACAACCACTTACAAGTATTCGTAGCATCATTATACTTAGAACTCAGTTGGTCCACTGTATCAACTCCACATCTTGTGGAGTTGTAAAATGTAATTATATCTGGTTTGCTGTCCTCACCAGAGTTTGGATCAATAGAGTCGTCATGGTACATGGAGGACAACAAAATTACATTTTTATTTCGGTTTGGAATGTAGGAAACAATTTATCTTCTATAAAATCAAACATACTGATTTTTATTGGTCTCGTTCATCAGAATCCGGAAAAGCTTAATCTCTTTCAACTTCTTCAAACAGTTTTCACAACCTTTCTTGTGTAAGGATCTATTATACTGAGAAAACAAGTATCCATAGTACCTTTATTATGGGTATTTGGAAATAACTCCTTTGGTGCACAAAACGATAATACTGTTGGTTCCAATACAACAAATTAGCCCTGGAATCGATGCTTTTCACTTCACAGCATTAAAACTACTAATGATGCAATCTAACTTGAGGGTACTGATGAGCACAGATTTCGACGCGCCCTCTGGGAAAGCATCAACGCTATTAAGATTCACCAGGCCGAAGACAAGTGAAACAGTTTATATTAGAATTATCTCCAAAATTCACGGCAGACCTGTTAAATAAAGTCAAGGAAATAAATACACACAATATTCAATATCTAGCTAACAGACTTATAAGAAGAATAAGGCTGAAGAATGTAATCTAGACTTACAGAACCACAAAGGTGACAGTGGAATAGGCTACGAGCTACCTCAGTGAAATCTTTTTATCTATTAAGATTTACTTGAGCCAAACAGACCCAACGCGTCCACTTCAGGGTTATAATTTCAGTGTTATTAAATGAATATATCGATAAATTTTAGACAATTGCACTCAGATCGAGATCCCATTCCTGATGTTCCTGCAATTTATTTTTGTGCCCCAACACAAGAGAATTTAGACAGAATTAGCCAAGATTTTCAAAAAGGAACATACGAAATTTATCATCTTAATTTTATATCGCCTATCTCTAGAGAAAGATTGGAGGATTTAGCTTCTTCGGCAATAACCGCTAATAGTGTTGCAAATATACATAAGGTTAGTTTTAATATAACCTATTTATTTTCCAACAAATTAGTAATTTCTTTTCGTAAATTTATAAAATGTACAACTACGAAGACACAGGGTATATTTTATTTTAGGTCTACGACCAATATGTTAATTTTATCTCGTTAGAGGATGATTTGTTTGTCTTGAAACACCAGAATAGTGACGTTATTTCTTACTACAGTAAGTTGTGTCAACTGGAGCGATAATTATTACAAGTAATCGTTTTTAGATATAAACAGAGGCGATATCAAAGATTCTGAAATGGATATTATTATGAATAACATTGTGGAGTCTCTCTTTTCCGTTTTTGTTACATTAGGTGAGGATTTTTTAATAAATCTGTAGTTCCATGTCATATACTTGATTAATGTATTGTAACTAATAATCGAATAATATATAGCAAATATTTTTAGGTACTGTACCGATAATAAGGTGTCCGAAAGGTAATGCAGCTGAAATGGTTGCCGATAAATTAAAAATCAAATTGACGGAAAATCTATTTGACACTAGAAACAATTTATTTGTCTCGGATGCACAGTCGGGAAATTTTAATTTCCAGAGGCCTCTATTGATAATTTTGGACAGAAATGTGGATGTGGCAACTCCTCTGCATCATACTTGGACTTATCAAGCGCTGGCACACGATTTACTAGAATTATCATTAAACCGAGTTATAATTGAAGAATCTACTTCTAGCGGAGGTAAGAAATTATTAAATTACTTTTATGTTATTTAAAAGATATCTTTACAGGAGTCAGAGCGAAAAGTAGATCTTGCGAATTGGATTCGAAAGATAAATTTTGGAGTACGCATAAGGGTAGTTCGTTTCTTACTGTAGCCGAAGCTATTCAAGAAGAATTGGAACAATATAAATCGTCTGAAGGGGAAGTTAAGAAATTGAAAACGTCTATGGGAATTGATGGTGAAAGTGATTTTGCGATTACAATGGTATCGGATAATACTGCAAAAATAACGTCTGCTGTTAATTCATTGCCCCAATTATTAGAAAAGAAACGTCTTATAGATATGCACACTTCTGTAGCCACAGGTAAGTTTTTATCGATCCTAGGGTCGTTTTTAATGTCATCTCAGTCTCAACTTGCAAAAATTATTGATTATTGCTCCTATACTCCTGAATAAAAAACTATTTTATAGAATAGAATATATTTTTCATCTATGAAAATCATACATTATAAAAAATTTCATATAATACATAACTCTATCAGACTAGTCAACTAAACAAATGAAATACAGGTAATTAGAATAAAAACATTCACATGAATAAAATCAACTACAAATCAAATACTAAGTAATTTTTAAAATAAAGTATTAATATGTGAAAAACACCTCAACACTATAGAATGTATGCTGTAATAAAAAAGAATGAAGTATATTTCTCAATTTCTTTGATGTTCCTATGTTTTTTCTGTATTCAATATATTACTGAACTTATTATAGCATATTAATCCAATTTAACTTGTTTATTAACGATATAATGTGCTGTTTCCAAAATAGCAAAGCTTTATTGTTTGCTGACGACCTCAAATGCTTTTAATATATAATAATATAATTACAAATATAGATGATGCCTTACTTTTACAGAATGATTTGAACATCCTGTCTGATTGGTGTACACTAAATGGAATGAGTTTGAACTCATCCAAATGCCATATCATGCGTTTTTATCGAATACACCACCCAATTGTTTTTGGATATAAAATTAAGAATGTATCTTTAGACTCTGTTTCTCAAATTCAAGATCTAGGGTCACCCAGAAGTCAATGAAGATGCTTCGCTTTATAAAGAGAATCACTTGTGATTTCACAAACATGATTGCTGTTAAATCCCTCTATTGCTCTATGGTTAGAACACGCCTTGATTACTGTTCTTCGGTTTGGAATCCATATTATGTTACATATAAACTTAAACTTGAAGCTGTTCAGCACTACTTCTTGCAGTATATTTCCTTTAAGTTGCATGTTTACCATGTCTATGTGTTTTTGGAGCACATATTAAATATTTCTTCTCTTGCGGTTTGCAGAAAGCAAAGAGATTTAATACTGCTATTTAAAATTATCAATGGACTTTGGAACAGCCCTGAACTGCTCTCAAAGATATACTTAATTGCACCCACTTGTCCTACAAGGCAGGTACAAACTTTTTATGATTCTATCCATAGATCTAACTATGCATTTAACAGTTTTATTCCTAGAGTTCTTAGATTAGCCAACTCATTAGCTGACCTTTCAATTTTTCATACTTCAGCTCACTGATTCAAAAACCATGTGTTGGACCTTGCACTCTGATTACTTGCAGTTTTTAGCTTTCATTTATACTGTAGTGTTATCTCTCTTTTTACCATTTAATTTATTGTTATTGTCTTTAACTATTTTATCTTATATCTTAATTGATGTTGTTGTGTTGTCGTAGCATTTTTATAGCACTGTAATTTTAGCCGTCTCGGGCTGGGCTTGTCCGTAAATGAATAAATAAATAAATATGTCTTGGAGAATGTTGCCCTATTTCTAAATGTGAAACTGGTTGGTGGATATCACTCTTCTGTCTAGTGTCATACGTGTGTATGTCTTCATTTTTTATAAATGAACTTTGATTATCTTCAACAAATTTAATTACTTGGAATATAAATAGGCTTGGTACAGTTAAAATTTCAGCCTTATAAAAAATGATCTGCACGTCCTTCTTGGAGAAACACTGTACATAGGTCTTACAGCCTTCTTTTGAACTTTAAAACCCCTTTCAAGAAAGGATGATGCACCCCAAAACATTAAGCCTTATTAAAGAGTTGATTGTATTCGTCCATAATAAATGAGCTTTAATACATTCAGAGAGACAGTTTCTCTTTGATTTCTAATGATATAACAACATGAACTTATTTTTGCAATCACCGCATTTATATGAGATTCCCAGCTGAGCTTGAGATCTAGTATTATTCCTAAGAATTTGAATTGATCGACACTCTGAATGGATTTTCCATTAACATGTAAAAAAGGCACAATATTTCTTGGCAAAAAATACATCGAATGTGTTTTTGACACATCCGATGTTAAACCATTTCCTATGAAATATTTATTCAGTTCAAAAGATGCCACATTAGTTTCATCAATGAGTTCTTCAAATTGTTGATTCACCATGATAATATTAGTGTCATCGGTATATTGAATAATTTTTCGAGAGGTTAAATCAATTTTGTTAATATCACTGAGGAAGATAATAAAAAAATAATGGGCCAAGAATCGATCCTTGTGGTACTCCAGTTTCAGAGGGAATAGGATCAGATGTTGTGTTGTTAACTGTAACTACTTGAGCTCTATTGGACAAATAAGATTTTGCCCAGTCATACGGTTTTCCGCATATCCCAATTCCTTGAAATTTCATTAGCAAAAGTTCACAATCAATTGTGTCAATGTTCAATTACTATTTACTTTCACTTGACTAAGGCGTTTGATATAGTTGACCAAAATCTGCTTGTAGAAAAACTAGATCGAATGTGTATCAAGGGGGTTGCAGGTGACTGGATTATATCATATCTTTAGAATAGGCATCAAGTAGTAGATGTTCACCAAATAAATCTAACCCAACTTTGGTAACCATGGGTGTTCCACAGGGATCGACCTTGGCTCCACTGCTATTTATACTGTTTGTTAGCAATTCTGTATACTTCTGTAATGCACCTCAACAAAACCTACTGTAATCAGTGAACATTACAGCTAATATTACTATATGGGAATCCTCATCCTGGTGTTCAGTAAATCAAAGTAAAACAATTTATCAACCAAAAAACTTAAAGGAAGACCTACCTATGTTCCATAATGAAACTAAATTGTACTTCAATTGAGCAAGTAACATATTTTAAATACCCGAGGCTATCTATTGATCAAAATTTACATGGGAAGAATATACAGGCGACCTAGGCTTAAAATTAAGTTCCTTATAATTTGTAATTGAAAACTATACAGAGTGGCAAACTTTCATGTTCTCAAAATGGCATACTTTAGTCTTGTACAATCAAAATTATCATGAGCTACAGGGGGCAATTCGGCCCATATTATGTATAAAGCATTGCAAAAAATGCAGTACTATACTAAAACCATTAATTAATGAGAATTCACAGCCACTTTAATTGTTAAAATGTCGGAGCTAGAGACATTCGAATTAATTTGTGAGAGGGTTAATTAAACAAAATAAATTTTTAATTATTTTTACAAACTTTCACTTTTGCAGGTTTAGGACTGTGGACAGACTAAAACTTTTTATTTTTATTATACAAATGAGGATAAGTGTATCTTACATTTCTCAAAAAAATTGTTAATAAAAATCTCTGCATACCCCGAAAATCAATAATCGAGTATCAAAATTTTAAAATAATGGTTATTATACATTATAAACAAAAAAGTGGTATTTAAACTCATCTAGGGCTTTATGTTTATATTATTTTTTCCAGCTATTCTTAATTGTATCAAATCTCGAAAATTGGACACTTTCTATGAGTTGGAGGAGAAAATTATGGGTAAAGCACAGGGTATGGAAAAGCAACTTATGGATATAATAACGGACCCAGAAGTGGGACAACCCGAAGATAAATTGAGATTATTTATGATATATTTTATTTGTACCCAACACATCACAGATCAAGATATGCAAAAATTTGAAAATGCTTTAACGGAATCCGGCTGTGATCTGTCTCCTCTTTTATATATAAAAAGGTGGAAGTAAGTATTAACGATGAATCATATTAAAAACTTGATTTTTATGACAAGATTTAAGCAGTTGTTACAATTGTTATTAATTTTTCTTTATATTTAAAAAGAAATATGACATTTTTATATAATGTAATTAAAGTCAGTTGGCGACCTGATATATCCGTGAAAAAGTTTTTTATGGGTTTAAAACTAAATTGTGAATTTTTATCCATTTTTTGACAAGTATCTTTGGAATTAAATAATTTATTCTCCAACCATTCATGGATCTGCTTCATTTTTACATTTGTAGCTCCCTCATTTTTAGGTCTATTTGTTTTCTTTTTTTGTCATGGGTAGTCTCCAATTAAGTTAGGTTGGTATTTTACTCATGTTGATTTGATTATTTCTACGCTGTTATTATGAAATTTTGATGCTTAATTGAAGATTCGTTTTTTAGCGTATATGAAATGTTCAATAGGGCAGTTGACAAAAAGAAAGATATTGACAAATTTTTATTTTATTGTGCTAAACAGATATATTTTTATTTTCTTATGTTAATAAAGAATCTAAAAATGTAAAAAAATCAATTGGGTTGATTAAGATGAAAAGAATTAATTAATATTTCTGAGTCACGACATTGAATATCTATCAGAGCATTTAACATCATAGTTTACAAAATGAAACATCATTCTTATGTGGGAGTATTTCCCATTTGTTAGCACATTACCTCACACCGCATTAGTTTTGAAATTTCTAAGCGTTTTAGCGAGCGGGGAAATTTAATATGTGTAATAAATTATGATAATGTTCGTTTTTCATTAAAATATTAATATTTTTGGTAAAATAAACACAATATAAACCAGTTTCTCAAAAATGTCAACTACCCTATTGTAATTTACTGCTGTCATTTGAAATTGCGGGTCATTATTTTAAAAGCATGTATCTGTTATTGTCTATCGAATATTTTTTATATTTTAGGAGTTATACAAAAATGGTAAGTAGCGTAGTTAATCGGTACGAAAGTGCCGGAACGAAGACTGTCAATATGTTGTCGAAATTGGTGTCCCAAGGATCAAGTTTAGTTGCAGAAGTTAAAAATTTAGCATTGCCGAAGCATGTAAGTATAATAAATACAATACATTGCGAATAATTGTCCGATATTACTGTTAAAAAATATATCAACTAACTAATTAAACATTAGGATTAGATTTTAAAAATTACTTTTGAAAACGAAAAGACAATTGAAAAAATATGTTGACAATGTTTAAAGAAAATATGACAAAATTTATACCCTTGGACTGTTTTGTTGATTATAAGTTCTTCAGAAACATTAAAAGATATGTGTTTATTTATAAATAGGACAAACTGTATACCCTTGGATCACATTTGTAACACTATGTTATTTTCCAGAATCTACCAGTGACTAGAATAGTTGACAATCTAATGGAATTCAAAAATAGTTCAGAAATGGAAGAATACCGTTACATGGATCCAAAACAACCTAAATTATCAGAAATACCAAGGAACAGATCCTCCTTTCAAGAAGCTGTAGTTTTCGTTGTAGGTGGTGGAAACTATATTGAATATCAAAATTTAGTGGATTATGCAAAGGTAAGATATATAAAGTACAATAATCCTTTAGTGATCCTCAAATTTTTTTTAAATGTATGAGTCCATTTTGGCACTTTTGGAAAATCCTATATGTATTTATACAGTACATTCTCTTTGTTTTAGCACAATTAGAGGCGATTATTTTTTTATTGTTTGTTCTTTTGATACGAGTACAAAATGGTTGAAAATGTTTTATGTGAAGTGAAACGCTTTAATGTTTGTTATACTAATAATTATTCAATAAATTTATTTTAATTTTAGAAAAAAACAACGGCAGGTAACACGAAAAGGATTTCTTATGGGTCAACAACTTTTTACAATGCCAAACAATTCCTTAAACAACTATCTTTATTAGGTCAAGAGTTATAGTATTAAATTAGTATATTTATTTTGTACATATAAAATTGTTTATTTACAGATTTTTTACTATATTTATTTTCTCAAATCTCTTTATGTAATTGAATATGTCTATCATTCATCCTCTATTTCCAGCATTGAAATAATGATTCGTGATTTTTCTTTGATTGATTAAAAAATTATCAATTTTTTAAAAATATATATTAAATTTTATTTTTTACAGAATAAATAATATATTTTGAATTATGGTGTTTAACTTATTGTTACTTCTAAAATTTGTTATACAAAGAGATTCGTCAATCTATATGTATTTTTAATGATAAAATAAAAATCTATTAAACGTAAATATATTTTTATTTCACATTATAAAAAAGGTAATATTATACAGACTAATACATACTCCAAAAAAATTAGTTGATATATCGTGTGTATGTGCTGTGACACTGAAACAAAGCGTTTGGAACAGAAACTTTGAACATAAATATTTACTTGTTTCAAATTCAATTTTTTCTACTATTAAACAACAACAAAAAATTTATTATAATTGCAATCTCAATATATTTACTATTAAGTGTACAAAAAATATGTCAAATTAATTGATAATTTACAAAAGATATCCTGGTAGCAATATATTCTCAATGAAAATATTTACCCCGACTAGATCCTGTTGTCATTTAAGAAGAATAAATATGGAGTAAGACTATTTTGATTGTACATAATTTAAAGAGAACAATGTTTGATACAAGTGAATAGTAAATATTCAATTAAACAAAAACTATATATTAAAAACAAATGAATCTTATCCAATAAATTGATTGTTACAAAGTTAAATAAATGGCATAATTTCTTTGGAAATTAAAAATGGAATAAAAAGAACAAATCAAAACAACAAATTCAAATTACAACACATAAAATAAACTCCTGTCGTCTTGTCTTCATTTCACCAATTATAATACCTCATACTGCAATTATTTATTTTATTTTACACTATTCTACAGCTTCTCCAACCCAATTACAGAATATGAATAGAATTACAAAATATGCAATAGGTTTATATAAGCAATTTGATTATTTAAATAGAGCTAAGGCAAAAGATTTAATTTTGGCTACACTGCAATTGAAAATGTCCAGCTAGCTGTTGGGGCTGATGGCTAAACTTTTTGGCTTGCCCTGATTTGACTAGCTTTTCGCAATTACTATGAATGTGATGGCTGAAGAGATTCTCTAGATTCTGAACTTTGCTAACGACACAGTTTTTGGTAACTGAAATCCTATATAAACTGATTTTATTTTAAAATGTATCAGTTAAAAACTGACAACCACAGACATTGACTTACAGACAACACAAGATATGAATTAGCTCTTACAATGGACAAACCCCAACTGCCAGAGGCAAAATATAAATTATTAACATAGTGATGAACACTACATTCATTCTCCATCACAGATGTCCTTCACAACTCTAGCAGTATAGTACTTGATCTAATTTAACACACATACTGTAAAGTGGTGAATATTTTTCAAAATGTGTATGAGGCTTAGCAAGGTAAATTGTTTTGTCAGATCTAGAAGCAGTTCTAGGTACATTAAAGTATAATATACTTTGGCCTGGAGATTGCAATTTGCTATAAACAAGCTGAAACAAAAATATCATGCAATAACAATCACAATGCGAACTTAAGTTACTAAACCCAAGTCTCTGCAATAATTCAGTATTAGATACACCAATAGGAGAAGAGAGATTGTTTGCTCGAAATGGAAGAAGTTCTAAAAATCGTATTTGTGCTGATTCAAGATTAACTTTGTGAACTTGATAGAAAGAACACCAAACAGGAGAAATATACTCTAATTTCAACAAGCATAATAAAGGATTTTTAATGTATTGAATGAACAAAATCTTTCGAAGTCCTAACTAAAAACATTTTATTAGCTGAAACTGTACTGTCTCAATATGAGATGCAAATGAGAGTTTCGTGCTTCTTAAAAAACTTGAAGTAATCATAAGTCCCTCTAATTGTGTCTAACTATGTGGTACAGAATCACCAATTATTTTTAGCAGAGACAGTGAAAAACCTAGCTGCATCAATACTGTTAAAATCGCCTGTAGTGCACAGAGCACATGCTAAATAATGACCTCCAAATCTTAAAGGAATACTGTCATAAATGGAGACTGCAAACCCGAAGACAGAATGTATGTTCTTTCATCTAAACAAAAAACTAGCCCATGAACCACTTACTCTGGTCTTCAGCAGCATAACCCAAAGTACTTAGGTATCACCCTTGACAGAACCATAACCTACAAACAACACCTGAATAATGCAGCAGCTAAAATCCATACATGTAACATCATACAAAAGCTATGTGGCACAACCTGGGGCACCACTGCTACTACGTTCTGGAGCTCAGCTCTAGGCGTTGTTTATAGTGCTGTGGAATATGGGGCACCCCTGTGACTGAACAGCCACTATATATGGCAAATGGATGTACAGCTGAACCAATCGATATGCATCGAATCAACACCAACACATTGGCTCCCAACATAAATCCACATTGCTCTCCCACATCTTAGAAGACAGGAGGCCTTGATACATCAATACACAAAAATCATGGAAGATCGGCAATTGCCCATCCACCAAGACATCGCCAGTGTCTCTTCCCGAAAGCTGAAATCTTGCAGACTGCCAGTGAGGACAGCAGGTGAACTGTATAATGACAATTTTAACATTGAACAGAAATGGTCAGAGGAGTGGATGCAGGCTACGACTCTTGACATGCATTTTAACCTTAGCACAACACAGAAACCTAATGGATTTGATATCCTGTGACAGACCTAGAAGACTGCTATTCAAAATCTGCACTGGCCATGGAAGAACTGCCGACTTTTTGCATAAATGGGGAAAATTGACATCTGCTCAGTGTGACTGTGGCAACACACGTCAAACCATATCTCACATTGTTCAGGAGTGTGCAAGCAGAGCCTATGCTGGGAACCCAATTGTAATTAAACTAACGCCACCAGCGGTTGAGTGGGTGAAGAACCTGAACGTTGCGTTGTGTTTTCCTATTTATACATTTATTTATGACCTTTTTCCGTGTATCCCTTTAATATTTTCATGTTTACATTAGATTCGTATTGGTTAGTTCATGTTTGTGTACGTATTTCAAACTTTTGATAATAACTCCACGTATGTGGCATATGATAAATAATTAAAAAATAAATAACTAACTTCACTGGAATTTTGAATAATTTTTGCAATTAATTAAAAAAAATAGCTATTTCAAAAATACTGTAAATATCTGAAGGATTTTGCTACATACCCTCAATTCTAAATTGATTTCCATTTATTGCTAATATTTATACTGTTTTTCCAATAAATAAAAACATAGTTTGTATTACTTTAGTTTAATAACATAAATAAACACACTTGTAAAGAAAATTTTTATAGATCTATTTATTAACTTGATAGGTACTTCTTTCCGTATATTTGCACTTTTTTCTCAAAAGCTGGAGACTTGATTGGGGTATCTTCTTCATAGAAAGGATTCATGGAATGTTTAATGTACGCTTCGTAAATTTCCGAAAAGAAATTTTTAATGCCATCGTCGTTACGATTATCGTGCACAATAACAAATCTAATCAAACTCGCTGTTACGAAAGCGGAGACGAACCATTGATTGAATTTATCTACGGATTTTAAATTCATAGCGTGAGTTTTCCATTGGTGTTCATCTATCAAATCCAAAGCAGAATGTGCAATGAATTGATTTAAATGCCTGTGATCCTCTTTCTAAAATAAAAAGCTGTTATTTCATTGTATAAAATGTGACAACTAAAATTACCTTTGGATCCTTGCTGTTTGTAAATTCCATTTCAAACAAAGGTTTATCATTGTGCCCTACAATTACGAAATAATATGTTCCAATCATATTTATTTACATCTATCAAATGTTTTTAATGAAATGTCAAAATTACACCACTGCAGTGATGCCAACTGGTCAAAATTTTATTTTAAAATTCCCTAACCTGAACAATCAATTTGGCTGAGTTCACAACTCAACCGCTGATTGAGCGATCACCACTGAACTAAAAACAGTTTAATTTCAGTGGCGATCACTGAGCAACGAATGGTTGACGTATTTTTTCTAAACGATCACTGTTTGGAATCTATAAATATTGAAAAATTAAAATTATGGCTAGATACAATCTAATTCTTGCATTATTAGATGATGGTGATATACTTGATTTCGCAGGTACTTATCACTGATATTTTGTAATACTTTTGTATGTATTTATTGCACTAATACCATAAAACTCACAATTTGCAACGTGTCGAGCTTGAAGTGTACACCTGAAAAATGGCATCCGCTCATCAAAATATATCTCACTGATCAAAGTGCATTCACACAACGGTTGTGCTATGCTCCCAATGTAGATATATGTGTTTCATGAAATTTCTGAAAAAAAAGATTTCTCTTTATTTTTATTCTATGAAAATTACTATGGTTTAGTAATCTATTAATAGAGGGCTACATGCTACTTTTGTCATATTTATTTTTCTTTTTGTGACACTATCGTCTAGTTTTTTCATTTTATAGACCATAGAAAATAGAAACCTCCATAAAGTCCCAATTTTACATAAGTTGACTAAAAAATAATTCTGTATCAAAAAATTATTTTCTTCATAATAAATAACCTTAAAAAATTCCTTTTTCAAACATTTTCCCAAGCTGGCATCGCCGCACCACTGTTCGTTGAAGGTGATCTGTGATTGCATGTCTGGGTGTACCTGAGAGCAAATGTAAGATGTTGATGTGGAATATTTCTATCATTCTATCAGGTGGTAAACTACTCTAAAGAAAATTAATATAGATATGTGGTCGGGTTACTTGTATAGGCTGTTTTCATAGAGAAAGACCGTTTTCTATCCGTTTGTTTATAGGGTGCGTTCCACTTTGCGCTGATAACATACCTTTTGCCGCTCCACATGACGATTGCGACAGCGGCGAAAACGTCACTAGTGACGTCATTACTTTCGAATTGTTTTCTTTACCTAGTTCATGTTCATCAACTATTCATTTTCTAATGGATCACCTCCGAACACTCGTAACTGTCATAAATTCAAAATAAATACATCAATAATTTTCAAAAAATATGACATCTGCAAGATGCGTTCAAAAAACAACGCCTTGCGTGTAAAAGTTATGCTTACGTATAAAGTGAGCATTCATAAAATATGTAATATATACCTCAAACTCTACACTACAGCGTTCACAAATGCATCACGGGAATCGCCGAATATACACTCCTAGTTCACCGCTCGCGATTGGAGAAGTTATTACCCTACTATGCTACACATGTTCTTGTTTATAGAGATTAAGGCGTCGATAATTATTCTGTGGGTTATAGTTAGCTATCAGTTTCCATCAACAGATTTTCAAATTCCATTGGTAATAAGTAAAAATATTCCACGATCCCTGTTTTTCTGCAACCTACGTAAAATAAACAACAAATTTCAAAATCAAATTTTGACAGTGTCGACCTACAAATCGGTAGAGCACGCTTTAATAGTTAATTTATCCCTATGCGTGTATCCGGCGCACTGAAATGAACGCACTTTTTGTTTGCGATCTGGTGATTAATTTTTTTTCCTGGCTATGGCAACACTGATTTGTCAACACTATATTCTTTTGACAGTTGTACCGTAGCAGAAAAACTACTAGAATAATAACAAATAATAAGTTTTTATAGTTAATATAAATAGTTTCTACATTTGTTAAATGGAGAAGAAATGAATGAATATCTAATTTTTTAATAACCCATCCATTCTTTAATAATTTTCCATATAAAATATGATAAAATGAGTTCGCCGTTGAAACTATATCAATGTAGATTATGTTTAAATAAAACCCCTACGAGAGTCAGTATCTTTGGAGGCGATTTTCCCAAAATGTTAGAAGTATTAACTTCAATAAAGGTAAATAACTTCATAAAAATTACATTAGTAAATTATTGTATACATTTGAATATAAAGCAAACGTTTTCATCTAAATAGTTTAAACGATTGTCCATAAAGAAGTAACCAAATATATTATTTTGTAGGTACATGAAAGCGATGGACTTCCAAAATACAGCTGTATAAAATGTGCCAAAGAAGTTCAAATGGCATTGATGGTTAAAAAGCGTATCGTCAAAGCACATAAATTGCTTTTAGAAGCCTTGAAGAAAAAGAAACAATTATTAGAACAGACTCTAGGATCAATTTCTCCAAATAAAGTCACATATCCACAACCGAAACAAATTGTAACAAAAGTTGTGAAAAACAAAGTTATTCAAAGTAAACCCAAAGTTGTTAGAGCTGTTAAAACAACTACTTATGTAGAAGTTGGAGAAAGTTCGAGTATCCAAGATTTCTCTAATAACGAGGATGAGTGTGTAACGAAAGATGTAAAAACTGAAAAAGAATCCGTTTTTGAAAAATCAACCCAAGAAGAGAAAAAAGGAGATTTGAATGATAAAGATTTGCAAGATATAATAGATGAAGTACAAGTTCAGATAAAATCTGTAGGATTTACATGTGAAACATGTAGTTTGAGTTTTTCAGGTAATTATTGCATTATTTTACCATATTTTCATCTTTTATTAATGGAATCACTTGCAACCAACCGGGTCATTGTGATGTGAGTGCAATGTCACAGGGGCGTACGAGGCGATGAGAAAGCAGACAAAGAAGGAGTCAACTTTGAATTACTTAGCCCAGAACCCTTCTGTGGACTCTTTAAAGCCCACTTGAAAGAAGAGGTTTGATGCTGAGAAAATGATTTAATGAAATCTCTCACTTGTGAAACCAGATCTTTTTGATTTATGTACTAACATAAGTCACTTTGTTAGCTCATCATTGGAGCTTCATTTTGATTGTTCCGCAATTGAAGTTAACAAAATTCTGTGTATTATAACTGTGTAACGTAGCTCTTGTGCGAAGTTTCATCCACAAATTTTTCTTGAAAAGCTATTTGATATTTGAACTTACAGCTAAGTATACATTCATTCTCCTTGGTGGCGACTTTAACATTGATTTTGTGGACAATCGTTACCATAAAATACATTTCCAATGTTTAATTTGAAATTATCAAATAGCAATCTAATACATATTGCAATATACAATGACAAACTAACATTGACTGGTATAGACTATGTTGTTGGTAATATCAAAAATTATACCTCCAGGGTGACCTGATCACAAAGCGCAAATACTATGATGGTCTATGTCTATACAAATCCCAATCAAACAAATATCATGTATAAATACTATAATAACGAAATTTTATACAAACTCGCTTTTAGAATTTAAAACTTTATATAAAAAACTCCATTAATTTAAGATGTAATAGAATTGATTGATGATGTGTTTAATGATTTCATGTTACATTTCCATTGGTGCTTCGAGGTAGCATTTCCTAAACAAAATATGTGCAGTGAACTAAACATGGAAATAATACCTTTTCAAGTCAACTACACTCTGAACTTAAACAATTAAAAGGCATGAGCTGATTAAAACAAAAAAAAATCTGAATATAAAAATGTGTAATGAGAAAAAACTATATCATTCTAATGTTAACAACTCAAATAATAAGGCTAAATCTTTGTGGAATTTGGTCAACTCAAAACTTGAGAAAAACAAAAAAAAGAAATGGATCAACCAAAACGAGAAAATAAGAGGTCCCAAACACATTCGGTCACTACTTTACAAATTCGGGTACTGAGAGATTAAAAGGCAAAATTTATCTCTTAATTGTTGCGAATCTAGCAGGATAAGAGGTCCGAATTCAATGTTTTTTGCACCGATCACTAAAGATGAGATTAAACAGATACTTCTAACACATAAAAAGTATACTCTGCTGGTATTGATGAAATACCAGCTATTGTATTGAAGCAATATCTGTCCAACTATCTTACATTACCAATTTATCTGTCACTCAAGGCCAGTTCCCAAAAAAAGTACTCTTTTATTTAAAAAAGATGATTGTCAATGTGTCAAGAATTACAGAATGATATGTACACTTAGCTGTTTCTCAAAAATTATTGATTCAGCTGTCTACACGAGGTTAATTGAATATTTAGACCACAATAGTATAATCACACAATCCTATGGTTTTTGTCAGAATTATTCAATCGGAACTGCTTCAATCGATCTTGTACAATGTGTCCATAATAATATCAATCAAAACAATCGTTTAGCGAGAATATGTTTCGACCTAACATGTGCAGTTCACATGATTCAATCGTGGATTAACTCATACATGCCTGACAAAACACTCAAAATGCAGATTGAAGATGAGCTATCAGATGAATGTAGTACTTTTATTGGACACACCAAGTCAATAGTCAGTTAAGATCAGATTACAAGCTCTCACAATCCTCCA
Organism: Galeruca laticollis; assembly: GCA_963921935.1. Taxonomy (NCBI): domain Eukaryota; kingdom Metazoa; phylum Arthropoda; class Insecta; order Coleoptera; family Chrysomelidae; genus Galeruca; species Galeruca laticollis. The sequence goes on along the minus strand of OY998178.1, from coordinate 90,763,686 downwards.
CTGATAACACTTTCAGAAAAATTTACAAATCGTTGGTGTAACTTTTATTTCTCCTCTACATAAATAACCTACCCTTAAGTATAACAAAAGGACGCGATTTTATTTATGTAGGCTACACAACAATTGAATTGTAGCTGATAGTTTAGACGAATTACTTAGGAAAATACAAATAACCATGATTGAGTTCATTCATTGTTCATTCAAACAATCGCCTCATTATCAATGAAAATAAAACCATTTTTATCCAATTCACATCTCCCCTTAGGGAAGGCAACAACAACATAACTTTTACATTAAATACTAGTAAGTTTGAGTCTGTAGAACACACTAAATTTTTAGAATCGAAGTAGATTCCAAACTAAACTTTAACCATCAAATTGACTCTCTATGTAAACTCAATAAACTCTACTTTGCTTTTAGTAATTTAAAATCAAATGTTTATCAATGTCATCTACTTAACTTGTATTATGCATTTATACTCTGCTATCAGCTGCAATATAGTTTGTGGGGCTGAGCAATAGATTTTGGACGAATATTCATCCTTCAAAAGCCATTTATTTGCCTAATTTTTAACTTAAAGTACAACGAATCTTGTTGAGATACATTTAAGAAGAATAACATCATAACTTGGACGCAAATCTATCTTTTTAAACTATTAAGCTACACTTTTCTTAATAAGAGTAAGTTTCAAGTAAATTATATACCGAGAAATAAAAGTGATATACAGCTAAATTGATTCAATCAATTTCAACTAAAAAAGTCTCCAATGTATGCAGGTCAGTTTTTTAACTTGGTAGCAGATTAAATCAAATTTACACCCAATTAAAATACCCCTTTAATTGGGTGTACCATTACATTTCAATGTAATTGTACACCCTCTTAAAGGGGTATTTTAATGTTTTTTTGAGTGATATCATTTTAACAATGACTTAACATCATAGATTGCTTCAATTCTGTTAGCTGGATGTTTTTTGACACCTGTTTTAAGATCTTTTTTATGACGACAGCTTTGATAATGGCGTAATGGCCGAAAGCGCTTAGCTGGATTTTAATAAATATATACACACTGAGTACTCGTCATTTACATTCACTCATTTTATATCTAGTGTGTACACCATACCCACAGACAGTTCTTCTATAGATTCTCCTAGAGAGTTCATAGAAAATATCTATATACTGGGCATTTCATTAATAATTTGAAATATTTTAACTGTTGAATCATGAACTCAAAATATACCTAAATAAAATGTGGCTCTTTACTGAGTAACGGAGTGTTTTGTTTAAAAACTGTTTCTACCCAGCACTTTGAAACTATTTGATCTATCCTTGTAACACTTAGTGGGAAGTGTAGATACTGTCACCCTTTTAAATTTTGTTTCTGGCTACAACCAGAGGCATACAACAGGGGCAAGTGGCTGGTTGACCCTTCCCAAATTCTACACCTACTGCTAATTTCCGGGGACCTTTGATTAACCTTTCTTTTACTATACTTGGAATTACCTTGTTCCTCCTCTAGTTCTGTATCCATATCTCTTACTGTGTATTTATTCGTATTTACAATTAGCCTATATTTAATAACAGCTTTATAATATTTGTCTCTTTTAGCTGTGAATACAAATTTTTCCTCTCCTCAACAATTTTTTTAGGATACTCCTCATCAATCCAGATCTTAGTGCTTTTTAGTTGTTTGCTTTACTTAAGTATTTTAGATTTTTTGCTTCTCGATGTAAATGTTAATATTATAGGTCTTTCTGCTCCATCTCTAGGTTTTCCCATTCTTCTTATTTCATCAGTATCGAATTCTGGATCGATTTCTATTCTAATCGCTTCCCAATATTAATAATAAAAAAAATCAACTCCAATATACCAAAAATGTTGGGTGTTGTTGATTTTATTTTACACACATTTTGATTGTTGTCTTAGTACTTTTTCACCAATCTAACTAATATTTAAATTTCAGACAAGGCAAGTTTCAATTTGCACAGTTTGAAGCATAAAAAGACAAAGTGTCACATCTGCGGTCGTCTGATTAGATCGGACAATATAAGAAAACATGTGATGTTGCATACAGCTGGTCCTTCGGTATGTTCTCTGTGTGGTGTCACTTGTAAAAATATCGAAAGCTTAAGAGGACACATTTTCTACCAGCATAAACACGCAGCCCAGCAATACGTTTGTGAAGAATGCGGTAAAGGTTTCCGAATAAAATACAAGTTCCTGTTGCACAAGAAAAAAGCGCACATGGGTTTAAGAAATTTCAAATGTCTAACTTGTGGAAAAGCTTTCTTCACGAATGGCAACTTATTAACGCACGTTAGAATGACGCACGAAAAATTGAGACCTCACGTTTGCGAATACTGTGGTACCGGTTTTTCTTCCACATATGCTTTAAAAACTCACAAGAGGCAACATACAAATGAAAAACCGTTCGTTTGTGACTATTGTTTTGAAGGTTTTCGGCAAAGGGTCTCTTTGAGATCACATCTGAAGTCTAAGCACGGTATCGAAGAAGCTAAAGAATGTTTTTGTAAAGTGTGCGACAAAGGATTCGCCACTAATTATGCATTAAGTATACACGAGAGACTTCACGAAACGGAAAAATGTGAAATTTGTTCTGAAGCATTCGCCGGGTCTGAATATTTGAATAACCATCTTAAAGAAGTGCATAACATAAAGAAGGAATCTGAAACAAATACTTAATTAGTTTTTATATGTGACTCTATTTAAAAAAAAGTTGATTTTTGCTTTCCTATTTAGGACTTTGTACATGCTGTTGAACTTTCAAAAAAGATGCAGTATGTTATTATAATATTACGTGGAAAAATGTTTGGAGTTTTCTGATTAAAATTTAAAATTTCATTATTGTATTTTACTATACCTCACCAATAGGGATTCTTTTATTATTTAGGAAAAAAATTGAAATTCATGGACTTTGTTTCAACAATTGAGGAAGTAGGTAATAACAAAATACATAAACTGGTATTTAAAAAATTGAATAACAATAAATTATTAGTTTTTTTCAAGTTTTAGTAAATTGAGTTGAAAAATTATTAATTACTAGGATTTTCATAATATAAATTATAAATTGGATTTATAAGGTATATTGAGTAGTAGTTTATAAAACTATTTGGGCTAAAATTTAAATAATTATTTTTATTATTAATTTTAGTCAATGAAAATGTTTTGTGGAGAGGAAAGAAATAATTTTTTCTACTTCCGTTACTAAAACCTCAATTTGACATTCACAAAACAACTCTTTAAACACTAGTGTTTATAATGCGAAAAATTACATCTCGTTTATCTTTTGTATGTTAAATTTCATGTTCCATGATCATTTTGTTATTCTGCGTCATTTGATTTGTCAGTCAGCTGTCAGCCATCGTCCGTTATGTACTGAATATAATTAAAATATAATATAATGTTTTCATTCCCGCGGGCGAAGAAAAAGTATAGTAAGCACCTCGTGTTTAAAACGTCTTTAGTCACTCGTTTCACGAGGAACTCGTGACTAAAGTAACCTTTTTGACACTTGGTACTTAATATATTATTTTTTATTCAATTTAACGTGCTTGCGACAAACTATTGCTATTAGCAGAAGGTAGAGTAAATTACAATAGATTATAAATATATCATGTGAAAATAATTACAAACAATAATGAACTGTAAGTCTTTCAATGTTATTCAGAAGATTCTCTTCTTTTTATAGAAATTGGATGGCTATGGTGATTTTGTGTGCACTAGTTAGAATATCCTTAATGTCGGTTTTCATTCCAAGCTGCTGAAATATTTTAATAGAATAGGGGCAATCTACGAGAATGTCTTGAATGTCAAGTAGAGGTTGGCAGTGTGGCTGGGGGGTCAAAAGGTGGCCAAGAGTGAGTCGGGTATGACCAATTCACAGTCTTCTTGTGATGACCTTCGCGTTTCTCCGTAGATTGAGCATGTCAAACTGTTCAATATTTGGATGTATTTTCCTTAAGAATATTGCAAATGGTTCCAGTGGTTTAGCCATTTTTTCATGTCGAATTTAAGATCTCTAGAGATTTGCAGAATAGTAGGTGTAGTGGTGGATGAGGTAGCTTCTTTGGCAAGGCGATCGGCATTTTCATTACCAGCTATACCAATGTGTGTAAAATAGCGAATAGTTCACAGGTGTGAATGCTACAAAAGGCTGGGATTCAATTGAATCCCACGACTGTTTGTGAAGTGGTAACCGCACATTCGACACCAGTCTCGTTTTTTGAAGCGTCAATGAAGAGGATCCAGTCGTATTTCTTAGGATTTCCTTATGCGTTCGTGACTGGTTTCTTCCTTTTGCTGAACTCTGTGAGTGAGATGTTACAGCTTGGGAGTGTTTTGGTCCAGGAGGTGAGTTATGTAGGATGGAGACAGGGCTGGTTAGGGATAATTGAGTGTGAGGTATTAATATTACTGTTTTAAATGAAACTAACTGTTTCTTGATAATTATACAATAGTAATGAGTAGATTTCACAGAGTAAGGGTCGAAACAATCAAAATGGGCTTTAATGTTTGAAGAAGGAGAAGAATGGTATGTATGCGCGTGTTGGGTGGTGGGAAGCTAAGAATGTGAGGTATTCTGGTTATTAAAAAGGAAACTATATTAGAGGGGTTGGATGAGGTCATGGCTGCATAAGAAAGGAGGAGATATAGATCCCATTCAATTAATATAACTGGAAGCCTCGTATTTCAAGGAGAATACTTTTATATCCCTTACAATTCTCATATTTCATTGTCTAGTCTGCCTTGATGAAATAATATTAAAATAAATATTAGTCGCCATATATTGACTAAAGGCTGAACTATACACATATATGTTAAAGCCTACTGATTCTTGTAATAATCTGAATACATTATCCCAATCAATGAATATAACTAGAAATCTCGTAAATCAAGGAGATTACTTGTATATCCCTAACAGTTCTCTTATTTTATTGTCTAGTCTACATTGATGAAATAATATTAAAATAAATCTTTGACGCCATCTATTACCTAAAGGCTGAACTAAAAACAATTTAAAGCTTACTGATTCTAGTAATAAACTGAATACATTATCCCAATCACTGAATATAATTAGGAGCATCGAATCTCAGGCAGTATACAATTCTCATATTTCATTGTCTAGTCTGCTTCAATGAAATAATATTAAAATAAATCCATGACGCCGTCTACTGACTAGAGGCTGAACTATACACATACTAATTCTTGTAATCATCTGTGAATACATTATCCCAATCAATTGATATATCCGAAAGCCTCGTATTTCAAGGAAAGTACGTGTATATCCCTAACAGTTCTTATACTTCATTGTCTAGTCTGCTTTGATGAAATAATATTAAAAATAAATCGTGGACGCCATCTATTGACCAGAGGCTGAACTGTAAACGTTATATAATTTAAAGCCCACTAATTCTTGTAATAATCTGTGAATACATTATCCCATCAATGAATATAACCATTGTATAAGGATAGGCATCCTTATACAATGATATAACTGGGAGACTCGTATTTTAAAGAGAGTACATGTATATCCCAAACGGTTCTCATATTTCATTGTCTAGTCTGCAATATTATTAAAATAAATCTTCGACGCCATCTATTGCCTAAGGGCTGGACTATATACATTATAAAGTTTAAAGCCTACTAATTCTTGTAATACAGTGTGAATACATTATCCCAATCAATGAATATTACTAGGAGAATTCTTGTATATCCCTTACAATCCTCATATTTCATTGTCTAGTCTGCATTGATGAAAAAATATTAAAATAAATATTTTACGCCATCTAATAACTAAAGTCCGAACTAAATAAATTATATACTTTACAGCTTACTGATTCTTGTAATAAACTGTGAATACATTATCCCAGTCAATGAATATAACTAGAAACCTTTGATTACAAGGAAATTCCATATATATCACTAACCATTCTCATATTTCATTGTCTAGTCTGCTTTGATAAAATAATTTTGAAATTATTCTTTGGCGCCATCTATTAACTGAAGGCTCAACTCTGCAGATTATATATTTTGAAACCTACTAATCCTTGTAGTAAACTGTGATTATACTCTATAATTAGTCTAGTTCTCCTGTTTATTAATAGATGGCGCTAAAGATTTATTTTAAAATTATTTCTTCAAATCCGAATAGACAATGAAATATGAGAATTGTTAGATAGATGAATTCGAAATACTAGGCTTCTAGTTATATCACTTGAATGGGATAACATATTACCAGTTTATTACAAGAATCAGTACGATTTGAACAATATTAAGTTTATAGTTCAGCCTTGAGTTAATACATGGCGACAAAGATTCATATTCGAATTATTTCATCAAAAGAGGTACTAGACAGTAAAATATGAGGATTGTTAGGGATATAAATATATTCTTCTTGAAATACGAGGCGTCCAGTTATATTCATTGATTGGGATAATGTATTCACAGATTATTACAAGGATCAGTAGGCTTTAAACAATATAATGAGTATAGTTCAGCCTTTAGTTAATAGATGGCGCCTAAGTTTTATTTTAATATTATTTCATCATAGACTAGTCATTGAAATATGATAATTGTAAGGGGTATAGATATTCTCCTCGAAATATAGGCTTCTAGTTATATTAATTGGATGGGATAACGTATTCACAGTATATTACAAGTATTAGTACGATTTATACCATTTAATTTATCTAGTTCCGCCTTTAGTTCTTAGATGGCGACAAATATTTAGTTTAAAATTATTTTATCAAAGCAGACTAGACAATGAAATATGAGAACTGTTAGGAATTTACAAGTATTTTCCTGGAAATACGAGACTTCTATATATATTCATTGATTGGGATAATGTATTCACAGATTATTACAAGAATCAGTAGGCTTTTAAATATATAATGTGTATAGTTCAGCCTTTAGTCAATAGATGGCGAGAAAGATTTTTAATATTATTCCATCAAAGCAGACTAGACAAGAAATTAAAATTATTGCTTCAATGCAGACTAGACAATGAAATATGAGAATTGTTAGTGGCATACAGCTACTCTCCTTGTTATATTCATTGATTGGGGTAATGTATTCAAAGTTTTTTACAAGAATCTGTATAATTTGTATAGTTCAGCGTTTAGTCAATAGATGGCGTTAGATTTATTTTAAAATTATTTTTTCAACGCAGACTAGATAATGAAATGTGTTAGTGATCTAAAAATAAATAATATGGAGGTATTCTTCTTGTAATACAAGGCTTCTAGTTATAGTCATTGAATGGGATAATGTATTGACAGTTTATTACAAGAATCAATACGATTTAAACTTTAGAATTTATCTAGTTCATCCTTTAGTTAATAGATGGCGTGAAAGATTTATTTTAAAACCTTTTCTTGAAAGTAGACTGACAATGAATTCTTTAATCTATAAGAAAATAAATAAAAAAACTAAAAACACACGTGCTTTTAAGCATATAAAACTTTCTAGAGCAATCACAAAACTATTTTTGATTATAAAAATTTATTAATTTAACCACATCAATGAAGACTTCAAAAGAGACAAAATTTACCATGGAGTTTTTAGTAACTTTATTCTTACTCTGGTTATCCCTAGGTAATTTTTTTTTTGTCGATGTCTGCTAACTTCTGTCCTGTTTTAACAACTGCATGTTATGAAAAATACTTACCCAAATAATTATTTTCTTTCCACATCTATTGATAATTTTTCTTCGAAAAAGACAGTTAGAATAATAATAAACTGATATGTTTAGGTATGGAAATCTGGTAAAAAACAAATTACAGATAATAACTTTTTATTTATATGTTTGTCAATAAAGTTAATTTTTCATTCAGCTGTAATTGAGTCTTAATAAGTTGGGATAAAGTAATAACCATTAAAAGATCCTTAACGTTACTATTAAACATTTCGGAAAATTGTTCATTGCTCATATGAGGTACGGAATTGACGAGATCCAAAAGAGATCTACCAACAGCGTTGTTTGGGAGCGTTTTGTTGGCCAATACATCTTCTACGTATTGAAGAACTTGATCTAACATCACACTCATTTTACTACCAGCTTCAGATACTTGATTGATATCCAGCATAGGATTAACGTTTCTTGGTCTTGCAGATCCTGCTAACATTGTTTTTTGGCAAAGTTGAAGACCAAATACCTCAGGATCATAACACACCACGTCGATGGGTATTGATGTAAACATACAGCCTTGTTTCCCATTTGGAACTCCAAGTGGAACACATACATATGCTTTAAGTCCCATTCGACCACTCTGGAGGCTAGTGTCGATTGTTATGTGAACAGGATTATTACACTCTCGAGAATAATATTCATGGATAACTGCACTATGATTTGTAACTTCATGACCTGTAGCCCACCATCCAACAATCGACTCTGTTGAATTTACTCTTCGGTTTAAATCATAAACGTCCATCGCATAGGACAGTTCAGCCTCAACTTGGTCAGCATATTCCTTATGGGGCACACAGAAGCAGTTTGTTACTTCTATTATTCCTTTATCCAAGGTACCTGCAAAATAGATTATTTATATTGGAAATTTTTTAATATAGGGGAGAGTGTGGTTCATTCAGACATGGGGCATTTTTGGACAATTTGGCAACTACGCATTTCCTCGCCATATGATTTATGTTTTTGTTTATCCGCAACAGTTTCTTCATAACTGGTTTCAGCTAAACGAAAATTGACCCATTGTAAATAATTTTAAAACAATTCAAGTCATCTGCAAAGAAGGGTGCTGCTTTCATGAAAACCATTGGTAATATCGTTGATAAAAAGATTAAAAGGTAATGGAACCTAGTGAGACCCCTGGGGTACTCCCGAAGTAATAGAAAATGCATCAGAATAGAAATGATTTACCTGTACCTGTTGAGTTCTATTAATTAAGTAGCTATTTAACCACATATGCCATATGAATTAAGTTTCCGGACCAAAAGCTCACGGTTAACTCTGTCAAAGGCATTGGAAAAGTTAGTTATATTGACGAAGGCGATTCCTGACAGTTTGTAAAGACACATTTGTAGATGCTGGCAGGTCTTGTTCAAGCATTCGCACAGAACAATGTCTATATAACACCTTACAATTCTAGAAATGGTACTTTGTCGAACACCAATTACATTAGCAACATATCTTTGACTTCACCCATCTTCAATAAGGGTAATTACTACGACCTGTTCTTCAGATAAGCATCTTGGATATTCATTATAATCCATTTCAACTTACAGTTTATAAAACATAAGTGAATAGAAATGTACTGCGAAAATTGATATATCAACAAACTATCAATTTGAATTTGCATGACGTTAGGTTGACATAGCATACTTTTCAGTGTTTTCAATATAGGCATTTATATTAGCAATATTAAGTTTGTAAAAATAGGTTGTGCTGAAAAATTGTATATCTCTTCTAATAACAGAGATAACAAAATGAAGTAAAAAGGAAAATTTTGCGAATAGACGAGGCTAAAGTCGGTTATTAATTTTAACATGCTGGCTATTGTTGGTACACTCTACAGGGTGTACGAATTTTTCAACCAAAAACCCATGTTATGGCAACAAACGGTATTTACTGAAAAATTAAATTTTATTTAAATAATCATAGATTATTTTTTCTGAAGAATTAACCTATTATCCGAAAAAAAAACATTCGAATTGATCAAATGCTTCAGAAAAAAAATAAATTTAAACTTTTGCAAATATTTTGGTGATGCGATAACTTTTGTGGGGTGTTTATTAACACGTTCTCTGTGCCCATATAAACCTACATATTACATCTACACACTCAACCATGTTATACTTAAATTATACTTTTTATCTAACTAAAAACAGAGAAAATACCATATCTGTTGAAAAAAAAAACTTTTGAAGGCGTTTTTGTTTTGTGAAACATAATATGTGGCTCATGGACGTGCAAGAACGTTTTATCTATATGTACGTATATATTATGTATGCATCACTGACCACACTGTTGACACGCCGATACTAAGTAAAAACATTGTTATATATGAATCTATGATAGTTTTCAAAGGTAGTCTATCATTTCAACAGTACAATCCAACGAAAGCACATAAATATGGATTGAAGATATACAAAATTTGCATTATTAAAGGATTTATTTGGAATTATACACTGTATGCAGGTTCTGATCCTCAAATAGCAGAATTAGAGAAGCCAGGTACTATAGTGGTGTAATTGTGTGAGGGCCTCTTGGACAAAGGAAGACTGTTGGTTTGTGATAACTTTTATACTAGCTATGCTTTGGCACACTATTTGTTATGGAGAAAAACCGATTTATGTGGAGCACTGTGCGTGAATAGGTTAGGAAATCGACAGCTCCAAAGGTAGGACAAAAGACAGGTCTACATGATTACCACTTGTCATGGTAATGATCTGTTGATGACAAGTTCTGTTGTGAATACAGCAATGATTTACCAAAAGTATAAAACCCATAACCGTGGTTTAAAATTTACTGACCTACAGACACAAGAATCATTCATACGAGCATTCTTGAAGTACTCCCAACTTAAGACTGCCAGTCGCAAAGGAAAAGGAGACTACATATTTTATAAAAAAATATAGAAAAGAAGATGGTAAAATTGTAAGAGAACATTGTTCTGGTTGCCATGAAAAACTAAGACAAAAATGTTCAACCTATACAAATGCTGTAAAAAATGTAAAACGGGTGGACATTGAATGTTGTTTATATAAACAAGAATACTGTCTCGAGTGTTTTGAAACATAACATATGTAGAAAAACTGCCTGTATGTAATACTTTTTCTTGTTTCTTGTTAGAACCCACTATTTATTTGATTTAATTTAGTTCTGAATAAAAACATCATTCCTGCATCCTTTCATACCTCAAGATCTTACTGAACCGTCCCTAATAAAATAATGAAGAGAAAAAACACATTCAAATTACATACTAGCTTTATGTGTTACTGGCTTCGTGAAACACGTTGTTCACAAACATAGAGGGACCATCAGAAGTTACGTCTGAGCCATATGTGGTTCACAGTATCTAATACAATTTTTCGATTTTGTCAAAAAGTGTTCTATTTTTCAGTTATTATTTGTCTAAACATTTCTTTTATATATTCGTTTATTTAATAAACATTTTATATAAATAGCATTTAGCAATACTTTAGTCCGAATTTTCCCACCAAAGTCCAAAACTACTCCAATAGTACAGCACATTAAGACAATTAGAATTTTTTTAATAACGTCAATTTCTAAAAAAATGTAAAGAAATCAAGAACACACTTTTAAATGCAATAAACTATATGTATACATGCTTAGATATAACGGAGTCATTTCTTACATGTTATGTTTGGTATTTTATATCATTGAGTAAAAAAGTGTCCGACTAAGCCTCGCTCTTCCTTAGTTAATAATCAAGATTGAATTTTTCGTATATTTGGTCAGTTAGTAATTCTATCACAATTAAATTATAGGTTATGTATAACATATTGTGACGTTTTATAAAAAATGAGGATATTTTGTATACATCATTAAAATCCTTACCGAGTAGGGTACCAATAACTCGATGAGAATCGGCATTTCTCCTTTCATAAGCGTCAACAATTTGAAATAAAACAACTGGATGAACTTTAACTTGTACGTTTAGTGCCATTTTAGCGAAGAAATAAAATGTCATGCGCATATATGATCATTTGTCAAATTGTCAAATTTCAAGTTGACCAACATTGCGGCTGTTCAAAGCCCTAAATGTTATTTAAATGCCGGAATTTACTTATTTTATTTCGCGATTTTTAAATATAAATACGTATCTAAAACTTATAAATTATCGGTAGAATACTTTTATAAGAATTAAGGAATTTGTGGATGAACTAGATATGTTAGATTATCGCTATTTTCAGTGTAAATTTGTTGTAATCATAATCGAGTTTTCCTCTTGATGGCTTCTACCAAAATGGTTTCGCGGCGAGTCGTTAGAGGTGAATATGCGTTGTTTTGGTATATCTATATCCGCAATGCAGGCGTGCCTGTATATTACGAGTTAAAAGTGAGTGCAGCCGAGATATTTATGGAAAAAACATAGCTCAACAACAAGGTATGTATAGTTGATTTTTTAAAATGTCTTCGCGTCCCCTCCCCCGCCTCTCAAATCAAACTCGTTTGTTTATTGATGGTACCTCTATCGTCATATAAAATTAGTAATGAATATGTCTGAATTACACTCAAAGCGTATTTAACTGTAATTTTGCCTGTTTCGTATTAAAGGTGACCTTGATTAAGTATTAAATTATTTTCAGTCATGAATGTTCTAATTTTGTAGATCGTGGACTTGTTACTTTTTGGAAAATTCGATTTGAAGGGTCATGGACCTGTAAATCAAGATTTGATTATACAGACTCCGGCCTTGCATATCAAATTAAAAGTTTAAATATATAAGGGTCGAAAATCCCTATGTTTTAATTAACCTACAAATATCTGTAATCAATGTGAGTTTTTTTAATATAGTGTTTATTTATATGTGAAACTCTAATCTGTGATATTACTCCAATTAGATTGAATTTAAATGAACAATTGGAGCAATAGTTTATGTAATGTGAAAGGTATTTTCTACAGAAACTAGGTTCTGTTGAAGATTTTCATTGATAGTTAATTAATGGAAATTTATTTTATACTGCAAATTGATATTTGACTTATACATAGATTCGTTTAGTATCTTTAAACTTATAAATACATATTATTCATTTAGATAAATGATAAAATGATCTACAAATTAAGAGTATTTATATACATGGATATTTCTTGAACTTTACTTTTGTGTTTATTTAATTCATATTATTAAAGATGACAACCAAAGGTTAATACCAGATCCTTTTAAACATTTATTTTTAATGATTTCACAGTATTTATTTTTCTGCTATTAATTTATTTATCATTTCAACTTTCTCTTTATTTACATAGTCAAAACAAAATATTTTTGCATTACTGTGAGTGAATTATAAGTAAGTTGTGTAAGTAAATAAACAATTGATTTTTTGACATATTTGTCCAGTAGTTTTATTATTAGTAATTTATGTTACTACCATCTAATCTAATTGTTGTAATTGTGTCATTATTATTGTTTTCATAGTTATATTACACACTCAAACTGTAGCAGGCACTAACCAATAGGTAATAATTATATTGTAGGAAAAGATAAATAACAAATATGGATAATTCAAGTAGTGAGGATACATCATCCTCAGACTACAGTACAGAAAGTTCAGAAGATGATGGTATGGAAATAGCACAAATAGGAAATGTTAAAATTCAATTACCACAAGGGTTATGTGAAAGACAAGATATATTTAGAGAAATCCTGTCTACAGAAACTTGGAATTCCCTTTCCGAAGAAAATAGACAGCATCTACAAACTTTCCTACCAAATTTTCCAGAAGACGACGAATTGGAAAAAACCAAAACTCTACAGAGGTTGTTCGATTTTGAAGTTTTCAAATTTACTAGTCCATTAGTTAAATTTCACGATGATTTAAAAGCCGGATACTTTAGACCAGACATTGCACGCATGAGAAAGATTATTAGGAAGGCCGAAAGAAATGAAGCTAAATACAGGTATTTATACTACAGTTCAGAACCACAAATATAGATAGTGACTAATGTTGTAAAGGGATTTTATAGGCGAACCAAATTTGAAGTTTACCTGCAAAGTAAAGTTAATTTTTTAATATCAACCAAAGGAAAAATATTCATATATATTAATAAACAAATTAGTGGGTTATTGCAACATATATTTAATCACTTACAAATGTACAAAAAACTATTTTCAATAATTTTACTGCTCTATTTTTAAACTGTTCAAATGTCTTCAAAGCGGAAGGATGTGGAACTAAGTTATCTGCATATTTGTAGTTTATATATTTCTCTTACTTTAGATAATGGACCTATTATGGAAGTTGCCCCTTTTACAAAACTCATTAAATTTATTTCCTTTAGAGATTTCTCCAATTGTGACTGGGATGAATTCTTAACAGATTTGGATAAAAAATTTTTGTATTCGTAATATATTATTAACCTTTTACTCTTAGGTGTAAGATATATAGTACAATATTGGTATTTACTAGTTCATAACCTTCATATAAAAAACTTTGTCCATTTTTTTTTTGTTTTTAACTAGCGCTGTTGCCTCGTTCCATGTTTTGTTTCTTTTTTGTAGTATTGCAGCTACTTGATCATTCCAAAATTTTTTTGGTCTTCCTCATTTACTTTTCTTTTGTACTTTTGTTTTCCATATTCGTTTATTAGCTATTATTTATTACACCTTTGACTGTTCAATATCAATTGCTTGTAATCTGCTCTTTTGTGGCTGGTTTAGCTTTCACTCCCATAAGTTAGTGTTGGCGTAAAGATCATCTTGTACACTGTGATTTTTGTTCTTCTGCTTACTTCTTTTTTAATTATAAGAGATATATTTGAACTATGTTACACTTTTGCTACATTATTAATTCTTCCTTTCATTTGATTCTTCATATTACCTTCTCATTCTAATATGGTTCATAGATACTTGTAGTCATTAACTTGATGGATTTCTTCTTGTTGCAGCTTTATTTTAATTTGTTTTCATTCCCTATTACCATCACTTTTGTTTTATCAATATTAATTTGTAGGTTCATTTTCCTAAGTTCTTCTTCCTATATTGTTAGATTAGATGGTATATCTCTTTCTGTTGGTGCGCTAATCATGAGATCGTTAGGAAATGCACATTCAGAGAAGTAGGCTGGAATTAATTTGTTGTATCCTATATGAGTTTTTCGGATCTTCCATTCTACTGTTTCGATGCCGTCATCTATTGCCAATATAAATAACGTAGGGCTTATCACACCACCTTGCCTTAGTTCTTTATTTATGTCAAAAGTCTGACTATATTTTGTTTTTCCGTACATAGCACTTATTCTTTTTGTATAAACTTTGTATTCCCTTCATTAATTTCTCATTTTTATTTCTTTGTCGTAAACTCTTCCATATAGTTTTTTGTAATATTCTGTCAAATGCTTTTTCCATGTTTATGAATGCTAAGTATATTTGAGAATGTTTTGTTCTGGTTATCCTATGCCCTTCTCCCCTTCCTAAATCCACTTTATGCATCTGATAATTGTTCTTCTACGACATTTTTTAGTCTTTTTTATAGTATGTATTCATAAGTTTTTAATACGACACTCAATAGCGTAATACCCCTGCAACTGGCACAGTTCGGATTATCTCCTTCATTTAAATATTGGTGTAATTATTCCAACTTTCCAGTTATCAGACACCTTGTTTTCCTGCCACGCTTTATTCAACATTTTAGTCAGAATTTCTACTCCTTTGTATCCTAAATTTCTTAACATCTCTAAAGTTATTTTATTGTGTCCTGCTGACTTCCCTAATTTCAAGGGTGCTATTGCATCTATAACTTCATCTTTCTAAATTGGCTCTCCCAGGTCTTCGTTGTTGGTGTTTTGTATTTCTATGGTCAATAGTTCATGAAAGTGTTATCTCCATCTTGCAGTGATTGTTTCATCTTGCCATGATTGTTCCATCCTGCCATGATTGCACCATCTTCTGTTAGTAATCTGCCATCTTCCAATTTCACATGCTTTGCTTCTTCTTGTTTTCCCTTTCTTAGGATTATTAAAACCTTATAAAATAGCTTTTGAATTATTTGATTGTTTGTTTCTAGCTTATGGCCGAATACTTCCCAGGCCTGAATGGGATCCAACTCCCAAAGCCAATAAACGAGAAAAAAAAACTTCCCAGGTTTTATTTTTTGCCTTATGAACCATTTCTTTTACTTTCATTTGTTGATTTTTGTATTTCGATTACTTAAATACTGACTCCGTATTTTTTTCTTGATTTTGACTTCTCTCTATATTTCTTTGTTCCACCATCTGGTTTGTTTCTTGCTTTTATTTAACACTGATACCCCACAGGTATTTTTTGCTGTGTTTGATATAATGTTTGTAAGGTTTTCCCATGCTTTTTCCAAATTTAGTATGTCCCAGTTATTTGCTGCTAATGTGAATTATATTTCTGTTTCTTGCCTATATTTATTTCCTATTTCTGGTTCCTGTAGTTTGTGGGACCTTATACTTTCATTAAGAATTCGTGGATGATTCGATTTTTTGTGGATTTTATTATGGTTCTGTCAATATCCTCAAACGAAACAAATATGGATCTTTTTGTGAGTAATGTAATACTTACCAATACTATCAAACAAACTTTTTGATAAGCACTCCCCAGTTAAACTGTTCGTGTAACCAAACCTAAACCCCCATGGCTGATATTTCCCCTTAAACAAACTCTCAAACAAACAAAAACAAGCATTTTCAGCTTACAAAGCAAACAAATCTCTGGTGAACTTAAACCATTTTTAAGCCATGAGAAATTTAGCACAGGCCTCTATAAGGCGAAAAGGACCCTCATATTTGACTTTCCTTGGGCAACAAAAAACACTAAAGAGCTCTGGTTGGTTTAGGTAAAATTGCTAACAATTCATTTCCAGAACATCTTAACAATCCTGTTGCAGTCATTGATTATTTTATGTCTGTTTTCTACAAGAGTTTGATTTCTGAAGATATTCATCATCACTATGACAATAATAAATTTAATGAGGAGAACACATTTACTTTTTTTTTATTTAAGAAAAATAAAGTGCATCAACCCTTTAGGTTATTAGCGCTACCAAATGTTACAATAATACATATTAAATAGTACTACAGGTATTACAGGTATAAGAACACAAACGATTATAATATTAAACTTTCAAATTTTGTGCAAAAACTGAATAGTTCGTAGATAAGCTATCAAGTTTTCCATATTGACTTCTTCTCCGAGCAAATGGTACATAGTAGGTGGGATGTTAAATGACACTCTTTGCTGTGAAAACTCTGGACAGTCTATTAATACATGTTTGACTGTTGAAGGGCATTGACACACTGTACATCGGGATTGTTCGGATTTTGATAATAAGTGTTCATGGGAAAATCGGGTGTGACCTATTCGAAGACGGGTCAAGATAACTTGTTCCTTCCTATTTTCTGAAACGTTCCTCCACGGTTTAACTGTTCTTTTCACTTCTCTAAGTTTATCGTGAGATTGAGACCACTGAAGTTGCCAGGCGTTGTTAACTGATGCCTTAATATGTATTTTGATGTCTGACATCGTAGCTCTCGTGACTTCGGTGGCATTAGGATCCTGAATTGCAGTTTTGGCTGCTGTATCGGCTCGCTCATTTTCCTCTATTCCTGTGTGTGAAGGCACCCATAAAAACTGTATAACTGTTCCTGAATTGTATAGCTGGGATAGTTTTTGCTTAATTAGTATCAGTATTGGATTTGATGGATATGTCTGGCGCAAACTTTCAATTGAGTTCAATGAATCCGTTACTATGAGCAAGTGTTTTAAATTTTCTCTATTGGCATGGACTAGAGCTTGAAATATCGCATACAGTTCTCCAACTAGAGTGGTTATAATATGAGGTAGTCTAAATTTGATTATTGCATTTCGTGTTACAAGTGCGGCTCCAACTCAAGTATCCATTTTATATGCATCAGTGTAGATATGGGTATATTGTTGGAAATAAGATATTTTCTCAAGATATTTTCCTCTAATTAGGGTATGGTTTGTTTCGTTCTTATCAAAGCTTGTCAACGATGTATCACATAATGGTGGTTTTATTATCCATGGAGGAGGGGAGGAAATGAATTGAGGAATCGTTGGACGAATAGATATATTTAGAAGGTTGAGGGATCTGTTAATTCTTTCATAAAGTGGTGGATCTGTTCTTTTCCACTTTTCATAGTCAGCCGTATAACGATTGGAGAAGGTGTTGTCATAAACTGGGTGATTGGGATTTGCAGGTATACTGATCGCATAAGAGAGGCTAAGGTAAATCCGTTGGAGGTGGAGGGGGGTTTCGGATGCTTAACTGAGAAAGCTCTCAGAGGGGCTTGAACCAAATGCACCCAGACAAATTCTGATCGCAGTATTCTGGACCAAGATATTTTATGTGATCACAAAGATTCAAATTATTGTTGTATAACTTGAGTGTAGGGTTGAACATTTACTTTTAAACTGATTGAGATCAGAGAAATTATGGATATTATTAAAAACATTTCTTCCAATGCTAAGGAATTGATGGAATAAATTTTAATATGATAAAAATTGGTCTACCTGTTATTTCATTACATTTAACAAACATTATCAACTTGTGCCTTGAAGTAGGATTTTTTCTCAAACTATGGAAGCAAGCGCTTGATGTTCCTTTACCTAAAAATGCCAATCTAGAAGATTTATGTGATCTTAGACTTATAAGTTTCTGCCCACTTTGTCAAAGATCCTAGAGAGGGCTGCAAATAACTGAATTTGTTGCATAAGATGTCAAATTTTACCAGAAAACCAGTCTTACAATACAAGTACTACCCTACTAAATCTAACAGACAACATTATTCAAGCTCTTGACAAAAAATCGGGAGTGGCTGTAGTTTCTATCTTCTATTCTAAGGCATTTGATGAAATCAATCACCTCCTTCTTATTTCAAAACTGAATTTTCTTAGATTTGATTGTAAATCAGTGAAATTTTTACAAAGCTATCCCAAAGAACGAAGCCAGTTTGTCTTAATTAATAATATCGAATCTCCTGCTATAATCATTCAATCTGGGATACCTCAGGAGTCAGTTGAGAGGTTATAAGCTGAAAACTGGTACAAGCCTCAGATTAACAAATAAAATAGATATGTTTGTTTTGATCTTTTCTTGTCCCAAACATTGAGTCACATTCTAAGCTCACTTGCGGACACTTACACTGCTTTGCCATATTTACAAAGTCTCTTTAGTTGCAGGAAAAATTAAATTAGAAGTTTAATTGGAAATGTGTTAAAAAGTGTTAAAAAGTTATACAAATAAAAAAAGTCATACTAATTTATGCATTTGAGTCGCTGCTTTTAAAATGAATTAATAATACTTGAATTTTATTAAATAAAGATATATTCTTATATAGATTTTAAACAAGTATTTGTTCTATCCTTAGAGACCTTTATGGCTATAACTAAAAGTGGCAACATTGCTCAAAATTTCAGTACCTGTTTAATGTGTCAATAATAATCTATTTAGTAGTTTTGTCCTTGTTTAATTACCATATAAAGAGAGATGCAAATATCGACAGACTGTGATCGAGTTTGACCGTTAGTAAACAAATATACGACTATTGAGCTACAAAGTTCCAAATATAGAAGTAAATATCGAAAAAATCTGAGAAATGGAGTCTCAGTTACAATGGTTTGAAAATTCCCAGTAACAGAGATATTTCAATGCAAAAGTGTTGGGGCTTCATTGTAATTATCAATAATAGAAGTTTCTTACATATTCAGGGCCCACTTATCCAGGTTTCACTGTAGTACCTTTCAAGAGACATTATAATGAGAGAAGCGATTAATGAAAGTTTACATTTTTTCAAACCAAAATAAAATTAATAATTACAATTATAGAATTAATACAAAAATAAAATCGTGGACCCTTCACTCACAACGAACTCCTTGTAGAGAATCATTGAACACTGGGGGTACAGAGTCTTTAATAAATGATTAAATGTTAAATCTAAAGCTGTGTTGCATTTTATCTGTCTGAAGTTTTCATTGTTATCAAGCAAATTTATGTAAGAACATTAGGGTGATATTTTAGATACATTCCACTATCACTTTACTGACAATCTATATTTTGAGATCACTGTACATTTCTTGGGGTATCATATCATATATCGTTTTTAGGGTCTTTAATAGGAATATTTCCATGTTTAATATACCAGTTTTTAATAAATATTAATAGTTATTCAAATTTATTTATTTTCATATTATTACTTTTTTTGTCTTTATGTATCTATTAGAATATTTAAAATCTAAATTATCTATTATTTTAATGAACTGCTGTCACATAACTTTCATTCCATAAACTAGTCTTTCTGTTGACATGACCCATTAGAGTGTTCTGGTCTTGAATAAGTGGAATTTGGAGTTTTTAAAATCTATTTAAGGAAGTTTTTGGTGGTTCTTTCTAATTGAACTGAACATTTATTCTAAATTTTTATTAAGAAGTCAAATAATAATGTAGTAGTTTTTAATTGATTTAGTATCAAGATACCCTAATTTTATGATTGTTATTAATCTTGAAATATTAATATAATAGTGCAGTTTAATTTTTTGTCTATTCATTTGTGAAAAACATTCATAAAAATATTATGAAGAAAATTTCGTTTAGAATATTAATTTCTAATCATCTCTAAAGTAGAGTTAAACTTGGCAATATAGCATGTCATTAAATTTCGGTACTTGATGTAATTGTTTAATTATGTAATACCATATTTAAAACTGAAAAATATAATTTTATTAAAATATTAATTATGATCAATATTTACTTCGAAAAATGTTTCACAGTTTGATTAATTATGATCAATTACCAAAAAATCTTTTATTTAAATTTTTGTAATTCTCGCAAATACTATATATGGTATAGTGTATTCAAAATCAAGAGTCGCTAAACCCAAACAAACATATGAGGCATGCAGGTGAATACTGCCGTTATATTTACAGGACTACACTAAGGGCTTGTTATTTTGTATACAGGGTGGTGCGGCAGATAAACGGTCAATTAGAAATATCTCGAGAACCTAAGGTATCTGAATTATGAAAATTGGCATGAAGGGGTTTTGAATAATGAGCTATTTAATGAAAATATTGCCGTCACCATTCTACTTCCGGTTATACCGGAAGTTGCACATAACTTTGTAATTTTTAATGAAAGTCCCTGGATATTTTTCAATTTTAGAAATATTTATGTAATTCTGAACATTTTTTGTTAATACTTTCCTATACCTATTTTGAACCGTTTTTGAGTTGTAATGTTTTTTATATGGAAATTACACTTTTTTACCATGTATATAAAATTCAATATCCTCTAATGTAATTTGAATAAAAGTTTAAATTTCTTAGGAACTATTTATCACATACCTCTTTATCGTTTACACTGTGAAGTTACCTTTTTTATTATACAGGGTGCTGTCAAAATCGGAATAAAAACGGAATCCACAATCTTCACGTAATTCCTTTTTTTATAACTGGACACCCTGTATGTGATTATTTATTTTAGAAGAATACGTTGCCCACTATCGATATGTATTACTATTCCCTATACCTACCTCCTGCAGTTTTCAAATGAATCAGCTTTATACACTTTTGTCACAAAAAGTTAATTTTTTTATAGGCTATGTGGTATTAATTTATTAAGTTAAACATTGAACAACTATACAGATACTATCAAAGATAATAAGGCACTAGCTTGTTAATGCAACAAATGTTCAAAATGTTGCCCATCAACTTCCAAACATTTATGGACTCTTTAAATCAGATTTTCATTAGTAGCTCTTGATAGCGATTCTCCATCTATTTCGTTAAAAACGTGAAGGACTTTGTTTATCATATTTTCCTTAGTAGTGACAGGTTCAGAAAATACCTTATTTTTAACATATCCCCAAATATAGTAATCTAATGGTGACAATTGTGGGGATCTTGGTGGCCAGAGAAACGGACCTTTATTAGCTATCCATCTATCGTTAAATATTTCATCAAGCAATGTGCCTACTCCTCGAAGATTGTGAGCCGGTGCACCATCTTGTTGAAACCAAGCTTCGTTAGCCTCATTATTAAGTAAAGCAAGCGTGCATTGCTGGTACAATTACTTGCCGTAAGATGTTGCAGTAACGCTCTACGTTTAAATTTTCGTCATAAATCATGAGAGAGAATATCTTATTATTTTTCACAGCACAAAAAACATTAAACAAAAACGACATTTGAAATTTACTATCCCATATAACATGAGGATTTTCGTCACTCAAGAAGTGACTGTTATGGCGGTTAAACAAACCATTTTTAGTAAACTTCAATTCATCACACCAAATAATTTTTTTTTGTAAAATCTTCATCTTCTTGGCATTTAATTAAAATCCATTCACAAAATTCTACACGTCTTACATAATCTCCAGGATGTAAATGCTGAGCTAGTGTATACGAATAAGAGGTCCAAGAATTTGAATGAGCTGCAAAATATCCCAGGATGTCTATTTGTAAATCCTCATTATCGACATGGGTCTTGGGCTTATTTCTTCTATTATTAAACTGACCAAACTGGGAACAATTTTGCAGCTAACGTTCTACAGTTTTATGATTTGGTCGAGGCTTTTCAAGATATCTCTCAGCAAACACACGGCAAGTTCTGGATACTATTCTGTTATACTCACCGTGAATCATAATTAAATTTAAAAAATCATCATTTGTATATCCTAAATGTGTCATTATTATTTTGTCAAGAAAATTAAAGGCAAACTATTATTATTCCTTTCACACAACGGCATACAACAAGGAATTACGCGAAGATTGTGGATTCCGTTTTTATTCCAATTTTGACAGCACCCTGTATAATAAAAAAAACTTCACAGTGTAAACGATAAAGCGGTATGTGATAAATGGTTCCTAAGAAATTTAAACTTTTATTCAAATTACATTAGAGTATATTGAATTTTATGTACATGGTAAAAAAGTGTAATTTTCATATAAAAAAACATTACAACTCAAAAACGGTTCAAAATAGGTATAGGGAAGTATTAACAAAAAATGTTCAGAATAAGGTAAATATTTCTAAATGTGAAAAATATACAGGGTCTTTCATTAAAAATTACAAAGTTATGTGCAACTTCCGGTATAACCGGAAGTAGAATGGTGACGGCAATATTTTCATTAAATAGCTCATTATTCAAAACCCCTTCATGCCAATTTTCATAATTCTGATACCTTTGGTTCTTGAGATATTTCTAATTGACCGTTTATCTGCTGCACCCTGTATATAGTATTATTATTATGTATACTTTTTGTGCACATTTTTATTATTTTCTAATTCTTCATGATGGAAATTTACATTATTTGTTATCAGAATAGAATAAAGTAGTTGGGGTGGCCAATTCAAAAATTTTTTTTAAACAAACTGCTATTACTTTTTGGCACATATTCGATTTTAAGAAACTGAGTGTCATTTAAAAGAGCTTAATTTCACTTAAAATAATTTTCTTTAGATTTTTTAATGCCTATGAATTTTTATGTCTCCGTTAGATTCTACCATACCTTTTGCAATAAAAATCAAATGTAATGATGTAATTCTTTTTATATCATTTAAAAGAGAATCAAATTATCTACACTTTTGGTAAAATAACGATATATGCAATATGTATTTATTAAAAAGCAGGTAGTTTACAGTATTACTTAAATACATTCACTATATTACAGTAAAAGTGAAGCAAACCCTACAGAGGTAGATTAGATTTTAACGGGGTTACAGTGCACTGAAACCAAAGGTTTTTTGTGCCCCCCCTATCAGAGCTGTTCTCGCTACTACTACAGCTCGCCTTCAAGTTTCAAGGTTCTAATGAACTCTAGTATTTGGAACGGCTTTAACGAGGTTAGGTCATCACTCTTACAAGTTTCTTGTCCGAAGCATTTCTTGCGTTGGCTTGCATTGGCGAGGCATTCCAGAACTAGGTGATCCGGAGTTTCATTCTCCTCCCTACAGAATCTCCACTCGTCAATCTCTGCTAGACCTATTCTCATTAAGTGCTTCCTAAGGCGGCAGTGTCCTGTCAGAAAGCCCGTGAGGAGATGTAGCTTATCTTTACTGAGGTTCAAATATTTTTTGGATCTAGCATTGTCAAAGTTCCACAGGAAATTTTTGGAATGTTCCAACCCGGGAAGGCACCGCCAAAGTGCTTCTCTTTCGGTTTCCTCTTTCTTCCGAAACTCTTTCTTGTAGGAGCATTTTGCTACACCACAGAAAGGCTCCGGGCCAATAAAGGGCATTTGTGCTCCTTTCCTGGCAAGTGTATTGGCCTCTTCATTTCCCGTGATTCCCGAGTGGCCAGGAACCCAGACCCTGTTATTCTTGCCTAATTCATCAAGTTTTCTTCGACACTCCCATGCCAGCTTTGAGTCAATGACATGGGACCTCAATGCTTTGATTTCTGCCTAAAAGACGCTTGGGAAGGAGCCTAACGATAATGAGTATCTGGTGCCAGGCCCAAATACTCCAGCGCCTGCTCCAATGGTGGTTTTTGAACCATCCGTGTTTTCTTTGAGAGTTTGGGTGGTGTATTCCCTTTTCCAGTCTCTCCTCGTATTTAGCATCGTGGTGAAATTCTTTTCGATGCTTACTTTCCTGATCATTTTGCCACTGGGAAGATTCGCTAATGAGATGTATCTTGTCAGAGAGGACCAAGTTCCCTGATTTTTAATACTCTCATTGCCTGAACCTTCCTTAGATATTCTAAGAATTGCCTCTTGGGCAGATCTTTCTATCACCAGATGTAGAGGTGTGAGATCTGTAATGATCTCAAGTGCCCTAGTTGGACACGTTCTCATAGCTCCAGTGATGCACACACAAGCAAGCCTTTGAACTTTGTTGAGGGTCTTCCTCATGCTGTACTGACTTGCTTTTGTGTGGCAAACTATTGCCCCATACGTAATTACTGGTCTCACAATCATGGCGTACATCCATCGCAGTTTTTTTGCGTTACAGCCCCACCTCTTACCAGCTAGATTTCTGCACGCCATCAAAGCTCTTATTGCTTTACTAGCAGTTATTTCAACATGCTTCTTCCACAGAAGCTTACTGTCTAGCGTTATCCCTAGATATTTATCCTTTGATTTCCATTCTATGATTTCCCCGTTTAAGGATATGGGTTTTATGGCTGGAAGTGTTCTTTTCCGGGTAAATGGAATTACTATGGTCTTGCTGGGTTAATGTTTAGCCCCATTGACAAGCACCATTGCTCAATGATTCTGAGGCCCTTTTGTAAAACAATGTCATCAACATAGCCCATACATTCTAAGCCAAGTCCGTTAGCCTGTAGAGCAACTCATCTACTACGAGGCTCCATAGAAGGGGAGATATCACTCCCCCTTGAGGTGTCCCCCCGAGTGGCTTTAACTGAGGAGGTTTGATTCCCCACCTGTGTCTCACCTATCCTCGTTGTCAACAACTCATACATCCATTTTACAATGGTTTCATTTGCTCCTCGCCTTTTTAGTGCTTCTTTGACAGACACATGGGTACATGAGGTAATATAATTACTTGTTCAATAATAAAATTTACATAATTATAAAGTTGATTGAAGGAAATAGAAAAGAGGCATGTCAATTCCGATATTTTATGTTAAATGTTTTATTTTTTATAAAATCCTGAACTCCAAGGGCATTTAGATCTTTCACAATATTATCCCTCCATCTGAGTCTGGGTTTGCCTAGAGGTATCTTGGCGACCAGGTTCTCTTCCTATATTTTTTTATGAGGCGTACGTTCTGGATTCTCGACTCTTTGAACATGCCCGGCCCACCTAAGCTTTAGAGCTTTTATTTAATTAATTATGCTTTCTAATTCTTTGTTTGTTTCGAATCGATATTGCCCATTTATCTCAGCACCGCAGAACTGTGGAAAGAAAATAATAAAAGGAAATAAGGAATGAGAATAAATAAAGAAAGAACGAGTAGATAGAACAGATATTTCTTAAAATATAATCAGACAGAAATCTGTTATATTCTATTCGTTTTGTTTCCTAAATAAACAGAAAATGCAATATAAATAAGATAAGTAGGAGAAGTGAAATAAAAATGCTTGCCCATACCATGGTCGAGATTAAATAACAATTAAATTATTTTGTAACCGCTACACATGAAAATAAAAAAAATACATTAAAAAAACTTTGCTTACCAGCGAATATGAAGAAATATCACTACAGTGGAATTTTTACTATTTAGTAATAGTTGTTTCTCTTTAGGAGGTAGTAGTTTTCTACTAAGAAAGGACAATTTTCTTTCTTTTTTCGGAACTCACTACTAAACCACAATTATCATCATCGTCGCCGTTCAATCCCGGGGGATTATGGCTTATATCAGTACGACCATAATTTTTTATCTGTTCTGGCCTCATTTGTTATAGTTTTCCATTTTCAGCTGTCTCCACATTTTGTTTTCCAGTCTCTGATTTTCCATGCTTTTATATCTTCCTCTATTTGATCCCACAATCTGCTTCTTGGTCTTCCTCTTGTCTTTGATGGAACCCTCTTTAAGATTTCTGTTGGTGCTCTTCTCATAATGTGTCCCATCCATTCCAGTTTCCTTGCTTTTATATATCGGACTATACTTTCTCCACCTGTTTCCTTCTCTATTTCTATGTTTCTTTTTAATCTTCTTTCTCCGTCTCTTGTTATGTTTGGTTCAATATTTTCCTTTCTAGTATTTTTAGATCTTCTTTTTTGTTTCTAGTTGTAGTTTCAAGTGCGTAAGTAATGACTGATCTAATCAAACTCATAGATTTGTATCTTTGTTTTTTTTTGCTGATCAATTTAGATTTTAATAGTTTCCTATCTATGCCCAAAAATTGGTTTCCTTTTAATGTTTTCTCTTATATCTTGTTTTTCCTATCAATCTTCCTAAATAGTTGAAACCTGATACATTCCACATTTGTAATTTTGCTGAACCAATGAAAAATGTAACACGTCGATAGGCATGTTACAAATATGAAATAGTTCCCTTAATAAAATTCGTTTTGTATTTACAGATCTATATGTGTTGTAGGTACAAGATGTTTAGGAAGCAGCTAAAAGATGACATAGTAGAATCTCGAGATAAACTTCTCTCTCAAGTAAGAAATTTGCCACCCGGAGTAGATCCGAAACAAGAAAAGAAGAAAATTAACGTAGATTACGTTTCGTATAGAACGAAGAGGCGGTATTTCCAAACTCTACAATCGATTAAATTGAAAACCGACGATACCGGTTGTTCTTCGGATGAGAATTATCCAGAGGGACCACCTTCGTCTTTATCCAGGAAACAAAAAAGGCATCTCAATAGCATTAGGAATAGTTTAAATAATTCAAAGGAAGAATTTCACAGTTCGACGATGTTTACAAAGTCGAATAGTTCCCCCGTAGATTTAGAAAAATACATCACTCCTAATTTCAATCCGTTTTATATAAATGACGAATCCTACAAAAACATGATTTGTCAACACAAAAAACGAAAGCTAGACTCGCCAGATCACCCGGAGCTGAACGCGAAAGGATTCACACTCACAGATATCATCAACAGAACACAATTGCCTTACAATAAAAATATGCCGATCATTACCAAACACCTACCAGAATCCAAATCGATTAATAAAAAGAAAATTAAAAAGGAATCGAGGCGGACACCCGAACGTTCTTTCAGTATTAACAACAAATTTAAAACGAATTATGATCACAGTTCCAATTCAGATTCGGATTCAGATACAGTATCAAATTGCTCCTCAAAAGCTAAACATAAAATCAAATTGAATCTACCATCGAAGAAGACGCCTCCGAGCACGAAAATTGACATTAAAAAAGAAATTTCACCTATATCGACTACCAGCTTAACCAAATCCACATCGAGTAGTTCAAACGTATTTCAACCTATCAACAGTATTACGCAATATGGCAAGATCACTCCAGCTTGTGTCGAAGATCTAGACGGAATCGATGTCATGAATATACCCATCGATTTGGATAATTCCGATATCGATATATTAGAATTGAGTAACAAACCGGAACTGATGCAAGATACGCACGCCAATTTCTTCTCTTTAATCAGAGACGTGATATGTTCGACGTGCGATCATAGAATGAACATGTACACCTTACAAGAGAGACTGAAAACTTGGCAAGAAAACCCGATAAGTCCCCTAAACGATTGGTACAGCTCTACAGATAACTGGATAGGAATTCTACCGTCGGCCATTACTTTTTTGTGCGGCAACGCTTCCGAGCAACCGGACGATTTCGTTCCTTACATGGAGTACAAATCGAGTTTGGATGTGTATCAGTGGATAGGAGCCGGAAGGGATTCCGATTCTTTGTTGAGTTCCTTGTGTAATTTTTGGTTGGAACATAAGTCAGAGAGTAAAGATTTATCGTCGAATAAAGAAGAATTAGATGTGGATATAACGGATAGGTCTAGCAGTCCGCCCCCGCCGAGGTACCCTACTACTTGGACGGTGAGAAAAGCTACCCCAGAAGAAATTAAAAATTTCAGGGAACAAGAAAGGAGAAGGTGAGTTTGACTTGTATTTTTCTTATAGAGTTAAAAAAATTTGATAACCAGCATCCTAGAGATAAGATAAGAATTTATTATATGATTTCATACACTGAAAACAATATACATAATTTGTTTAGACATGTCAAAAAAGAAAGAAAAACGTTTACAAATTACAATTCTACTTTACTAGTAACCCAAACATATTCAACACATATTCATAAAAATTAAACAATTACATTTCTTAGTGCATTTTGCCATTAATCAAATTGACCAGACTGCATCAAAAATGTCATTTATTGAGTAAAAAGCTTGGCTCAAGAGAACCCGATTCACCACAAATTTTAATTTTTTTATCGGATAGTTTTTTCATTATTTTGGAAGGGTACTTACTAATTACATTTTTACTATTCTAATGACCTCTTTGCTTTTGGTATTGTAATCATGTGTCATTGTACCAGTAGTGTATTTATTTTTATTTCTGTGTACATATAAAATAGCTTCAAGTATATATAAACTGTAAGAATCTCTAAATCAATGAAGAATAGTTTTGCGCAATTCCTAAAGTTAGCTCGAACCATCTCTCTGATTATTTTTTTGGGATATAAAAACATTTGCTGATTATAGTGAACCCCATAGTAATATCCCATATTGCAAATGTCAGTGTATTATCCCGAAATATGTAATTCTAAGAACATCTTTTCTTATCAATTTCTGCAAACTGAGATTGCTGTATATATGAAAACCTAATAAACACATGTTATTTTCATTATCATTATTCATTCTTTTGTTAAAATCCATAATTTTAGTTTTATCTTTATTCAAACTAAATACATTTGCATTGAAGTATTGTCATTCTTGTGTTTCTCTTGATAACTCTTCAAGTCTACCCATATTACTTGCTTCAGTTATAAATGTGGCATCATCTGAATATATAAAAGTATCCACCATGTCAACGTATGATGGCAAATCATTTATGTATAAAATGAACAAAAGAGGACCAACACCAAACTATGGGGTACTCCTTGTTTTATTAATTTTGTATAAGATGTAATGTTGTAAACCAGCGGTCCGCAACCTTTTTGATATTGCGACCCCAAAATTAAAAAAAGAGTAATGAGCGACCCCAGAAAAAAATCACTAAGTTAACAAGTGCAAAGGTTGGTTGAGGTAACGAAGTTAGCTGATTTTATTTCGTAAATTATTTATATAGAAGAGTTTATTTATTTTGGAAAGTAATATTAGAGCAAACTAGAAAATATGCATTTAACATACGAGTAATATTTATGATGGCATTAAATGAGACAAGCAATTATATTAATATTTCATTTAAAAAAAAAGGTACATATACTTTACAAACTAATGTGAACCTTGTGCTTGCAGTCAGTATATTAATTCCTGGTGATATATTATCAGAAACAGACACCCTCAAATCAGGTTCTACGTTAAGTCTGCAGCGATATTTTGTTTTTATAGCAGTTAAAGTGGAGAAAGCTGTCTCGCAAAGGTATGTAGATGCGAATGGAAGCAATTTCAGCAGATATGTTCTGAATAACAGTGGATATTCCTTTCCCGTTATTATCCAGAACTTGGATAGATCCGTAGTTTTGAAAATAGATCGAAGGATTTCATCGGACATTAAATCGATGAGCTGCTCCTTTTCTTTTAAGTTCATCTTCACAGTGTTAAGATCACAAGTGAATGGATTAATTATCCATTGGTCGCCGTGTGACGTATCTGGGAATCTTATTTCCAAGTCTTGCTTAAGGTTTGTAAGATGCATCGTGATTTTGGTTTTAATTTCTTCTTCGAGCTTTATATTGTTTTCTTCAGAAAATTTCTCCAAACATGCAAAAACATCTAGTAGTTTTCAGCACTGATTTCGTCTATCCACAAACTTATTTTCCTACAAAAAGCTTTTATTTTGTTAGCTAAAATCAATACATTTGTACTCTTCTCTTCCAACAATTGATTTAAATCGTTAAATTTTTCAAAAATATCCGAAAGATAGCCAACTGTTGCCAGCCAATTTTCATTAAAGAAATATTCCTCTAGCTTTGGTTCTCGTTCAAGTAAAAATATTCTGATTTCATCTTTGAGATCAAATACAGGTCGGAGTATTTTTCCTCGCGATAACCACCTGACCTCCGTATGTAACAGTATATTTTCGTATTCTGATCTCATTTCACGACACATTATTTTGAAAAGGCGACTGTTTAATGCGCGAGCTTTAATAAAATTTATTATTTTTACGACTTGTTCCAACACTTTATTTACATCTGGTTGCAAATGTTTTGCTGCAAGGGCTTCACGGTGAATCATACAGTGAACAAAGCCTACGTGAGGTGCAATCTCAGTTACTTTTGCTTTGAATCCTGTTTTGGAGCCGGCCAATGTAGCTGCGCCGCCTGTACACACAGATACACAATATTCCCACTTTATGTCATGGAGTTCAAAAAAGGTATTAACTGCATTAAAAGTTGCTTCACCGCTTGTTCTTCCTTCTAATCGCTGACAAAATAACAAATCTTCGCATATGTCGTTTTCATATCGGTATCGGATAAATATCAGAAGTTGAGCTACATTAGCTACATCAGTGCTTTCATCCAGCTGAATAGCATAATAGGGACTCCCTTTCACGCGATCTATAAGTTGTATTTTGATATCATCAACAAGTAGATTGATACGACGATGAACAGTGTCACTTGATAGTGGAATTGTTTTCAGTACATTGGCATACTTTTCTCCTTGCATGATCGAAACCATTTTCATTGCAGGTGGCAAAATGAGCGACTCGCCAATGTTGTGAGTTTTCTTAGTTTTGGCAATCAAAAAGGAAACCTCGAAAGATGCTTGTAACGCTTTTTATTTAACTGTTGTGTATTTTTGGAAATCAACCTGCTGTGACGTTAGTTTGGTGGCAAGTCGTTTAA
Organism: Galeruca laticollis; assembly: GCA_963921935.1. Lineage (NCBI taxonomy): Eukaryota > Metazoa > Arthropoda > Insecta > Coleoptera > Chrysomelidae > Galeruca > Galeruca laticollis. The sequence goes on along the minus strand of OY998178.1, from coordinate 90,732,574 downwards.
AATAAGATTCATCTTTATTCTTTAACTGTGGATGCTTAGTTTCTAGGTGTCTTTTCAGTTTGGCCGGCTTCATGCTCTCATTTGCCAAAACCTCCGAACAAACGACGCATTGTGGACGTTGTTCAAAATTTAACACTGTACATTCAACACCAAACTGGGTGTACGATTCTTTAAAAATGCGTTGACGCTTCCTAGTTGTCTCCGATGTAGCTGTTTCTTGTTTAGTTGAAGTTGAAGCGTCACTCTCTGTATCGAATCGATGTGTAAGGTAGATGTGGCTGTTGAACTACAATCATCGCTGTTATGACTAATAGTTATAGTAGTGGAACTAGATGTTGCTCTGCTGTCATCGATAGTAATAACACTACTAGTACTTGAAGTGACGGCATTGTTTTCACGACTTATACTTGTAACAGTAGTTGTCATTGTAGAATCTGAGGCGACACTGTTGTCAAGAGCTACGTGTTTAATTCTTTTGATTTGTGATGCGTTATTAGGACTTCTGCCACCTGCATCTTTAAATGTGCGTTTTATTAGCCACTTATCCATTGTTAACTGCAATAATATATACGTATTAATAAATAAAAAAGGTATTCCAAACGATTACTATTAGATTTTTCGTCATATGCTCGCGTGGTAACAGGATTCACTTCCGGGAGCGGTGAGGTTGTGACGGACGGAACTGGACAGGTCGTACAGTCGTAATTATTTTCGATTCTCTCCGTTTTAAGGACATTGTGTAATTGTGTATGTTATATTTTATGCATAAACCTTAATAAAATACAATATGTACAGGACCCCATAAATATATTTCGCGACCCCTCATGGGGTCGCGACCCCAGGGTTGCGGACCGTTGTTGTAAACAACCAGTTAAGAATGATTTTAACAAGTTTATTGCTGAATCTATTATCCCATACCTTTCCAACTTATCCAGAAGCATGATGAAGCATACACTACCAAAAGCTTTTGACAGGTAGCACAACAGCTCTAGTTAATATACCTGTGTCTTTATTTTTGGCTACTGTATGAATAATGCCTGTTAGAGCTTGAGTTGAGGTTGAAAGAAACTTTCTAAAACCATACTGTCTTTCACTAATATATCCTCCTCCTTCTATTTCGAAGATTTTAGACAATACAGGGTTGATAGCGATAAACCTGTAATTATTAGTCACCCTGTTTGTGGATGGGAGTGACTCTGCAAAACTTTAAAAAATGTGGAAATTCTCCATTTAAGAAACATATATTTATTAAATTCAGTTATCATATCGCCAACAATTTTAATAATTGCTGACTAATTTTCTAAGGGTCCATTGAGTTTTTAAGTGAAGAAATTACACTAGAGACTAATAATAATAATAATAAAAAATGGTCTTTATTGAATGTTTTATCCCTAATACAACAGTAAGAAAAAAAGTACATTCATAGATGTGGGCCGATGGTCTGGCTATTTTTTCTTTCCATTGTGTGAGTCCTCAGAGTTTCCCATGGCTCCTTGCCATAGCATTATCCATGGATTGTCATTTCTATAATAACTTTGCACCGTGATGTGTTTTTGATTCCGAGCATATTTCGGCTGTGTATTCCCTGAATGCTAGAGACTTCTGCTCCATTTGTTGGTCTTAAGAAAACTGAGTATTTAATAGATGTACTAAAAAATCTGACCCATTTTTATATGATGTGGGAGTCTTTGCAATTAATTCATCAATTATATCGACAGAGAAGTTGTTCAATTCATTTGCTGTTAATTTACAATTCTTTAAAACTGCTTAGTTGTGTGGATGTTGAGGCTTCATAATAATGGATTACTTAGTGTTGAAGAAATATAATTGAACTACTTCAAATATAGCTTACATCATTAATCATGTCATCATTAGTGTTGTTTTGCAAGTTGACATGATTATTTTGGTTTTTACACATTGTTCAGGTAGCAACTCAGGTTTTAAAATCTTCTCATTCGGATCAGATATTATTGAGAGCTTGATTTGGCTCGTGTTTCTTCAGAGAATCTTATTATTTTTTTCTACTTGCAACCAGTATGATCGGGGTTCATTAGCCTTCTCGAGTATGGTGTATAAGGTTATTAATTACCTTACCAACCCTGACTGGAGACTCTTCCTCAGGTTATGGAATTCGACTCCAGTTAATGTATTTTTATAGCAATCACTGGGATGGGGTGAACAATTGATATTAAATTGGACACTGCCAGTTTCTTAAGCGACACTGTAATTAAACAAAAAACTAAAAAGGTTAAAAACTGGAAAACCTTATATTTACTTTAACTTAACAAAACGAAATACTGAAAATATTTTAACGCGATGGTCCAAGTGAATATAAATTGCTGAAAATCAAATAACAAATGTTCAGCAAATTACATTTATTCATAACTCAATAGATAATTCACATTAATATATCTAATACTCGTTATGTATGAACTATGCAAAAAACAACAACAAATCACGCAGGTAAATACACTAGATACATGAACAAGAACAAGAATTATACTGGGTGTATTTAAATCCATGTGAAGAAGTTCAGGAAGTGATAGTCTGTATGAAATTATGATGAATCCTTTCTATAACAAAATTTCCTCAGCTCCTTCCGAGATATATCAGACCTAAAAGATGGCAAATAAAACTAATTTTAAGGGGGCTTAATTTTGTATCAAATGGTTCTCTAAGATTTAGTTTTGTGAAATAAAAATATTAATTAAAATACTGTTTATTTAAAAACATTCCTTAACTTTAAGTTTTTCCATAGAACTAATAGATTCAGTAAAAATTAAATAAATTAAAACATGCTACACAGGATATTGTATTTTTTTATCAAATCAATTAACTCTAGAAAAAACTTAAAGATTAAGAAATGTTTTAAAATAAACAGGTTTTTTAATTAATATTTTTATTTTACAAAACTAAATTTCGAAAAAAAATTTGATATTAAAGAAGGTAAAGGATGCTGATTTCACCCCCTTATAATTTTAACAGGAATGTTGACAAAACACCAGTGGTTAGTCCTTTGCGAATGCATAGAAATTATAAAATTTCAAGTTTCCATCTTCACATGAATTTAGAAGCACCTAGTATACTAGTTATACTATGGAAGGAAGGGCTTAAGGGAAAGTTGTTTATCGATTTGATATAAAGAGGATTACTACTACTTGATGTTTTGTAAGCTGGTATTTTTAGAATCAGCTGAACATTGTTTTTTCTTCAATAGAGAAGGTTACAAATATTTTATTAAATCTATCATTTATAGAGTCTATTCGAGTATTAAAGGAGAAGTCTATTTGGTAGATTATGCAATGGATTATCAGGATATCTCATTTTCCGGAGGCCTTTATATTAGTTTTGCCAGGTTTATACAATTATAGAGAATTTTAGAACCGTAATTTCCTCGTTGTTGTATGTTAAGTTTCTAAAGTGATGTCCTCTGGTTGTATTTTTCTTTTCATACATGATGTGTGGTAGTTGAACTTTAATTTGTTGTCTATTTCAATTCCCAGGTATTTGACATGTCAGGGGTTTAATAGTATTATTGCATATGTTTATTTTCGGAGAATTTCCCTGGATCCTGTCGTTAAAAATTATTAATTTTGTTTTAGCAGAATTTATTATTAATCTGCATTTATTGACCCAAGATTATATATTATTCACTTGCAGTGGCACTGTACAGTTGTATATTTACTGTACTAATTGCATTTTGCCATAGAATTTTGTTTGAGATCACTATATATTTTGTTTTTTCAGTATTTATTTTCCTATTCTATTATAGTGTTTTCAATATCTGTAGTTTATTGGGTGGCTGCCTCAGTATAGTCCAAATTTAGGCAGATTTTAAAACAAAAATAATATGTTCTAGTATGGTAATTGGTAATCAGAAATTTAGTGTCCGATTTCATTTTGTAACAGATATTTCATGATGTTTTCGAGTTGCTTTCCCTAAACTGAAAGAAGAGTGATAGGACAGTAGTTTTTTGCTCTATGATGGTTCGTATTAGGTGTAGGAATAGTGATAATGGTTCCCTGCTTCCACTCACTAGGAAAGTAGTGATGCTCCAAACAGTACTTGTATATTTTGATGAGATATCTGTGTATCTTTTCACTCAGTTTTTGTAATAAATCTTTAGTAATGTGGTCATGTCCTGGAGCAGTACTCTTTTCTTTGCTTAATATTTCAAAATACACATCTATATGACTGTTGTGTGCTCCGTGTTCCCCTTCAAAGTATTCATCATACCACTGTCTGATTTCATCATATATTTGTTGGTCGTATTGAGGTTCATGGTTTTCTCTGAACGTTACCTTGTAGTAATTTGCAAATACCTCCGCTTTTTCTTCATCGGTGGCATACACAATGTTGTTTTCTTCAATTGGCTGTGATTTTGATATTCCTTTGTAGTTTGTTAGTTTTCTAATTTGTTGCCAGTAATATTTACCTTTGCTAGTGTTTATTTCAGTACACACTGTAGCCCTTTTGTGTTCTTTGTATTGTCTAATTAGGGCTTGTACATTTTTGTTGTAATTGTTTAGTTGCATTTTTGCCTCAACATTGGGATCTCTCAGATAATCCCTATGCATTTTTCTTTTGTTTTTTATCATTTTGATAATGTATGGTGGTAGTTTGTGAATGTAGTGTTTTATTTTCAGGTCTGGTCTGTTTTCTATTGTGAGTGATGTTATTGTGGTGTTGAATTGTTCAATTTTTCCTCTATCAATCGGATCGTCCCCCATACGATCAATGTACTCCTTTAACTTTTCGTTAAGTTTGTCTGTATCACACTTCTTGATGTTCTTTTTTATTATTTCTTGCTCTATGATTCGTCTTTGTAGGTCGATGGTTATTTCTATTCCATCATGTTCTGTTCCTAAATCTGGATGGTTTTCTACTGTTACTATATTATTTTTGATGTTTTTCGTGTATATTACACGATCTGGTGTAGAGTCTGGATTATTGGCCATTCTAAAGGTTGGAAGAGTAGACGCCATTTCGATGGGTGCATTATTGATAAAATCCTTTATTTGTCTGTTTTTATTCCGATTCACATTTAGATCTCCTACAAACACAGCATATTTGTATAGGGAGGCTTTGTTGAAAAGCGTTTATTCAGTGGGTGCATTTGAGTGGAAATATACAAGAAAAATGTGTAGTTTATCTCCGAGAAATGGAATTGAAAAGTGAAGCACCTCATTAAGCGGGTTATTCATTTTGGGAGTGTTTTCTTTTAGCATTTTTAGTCCTGGATGCACCTGTATCAAACTTTCACCACTCACATTAGTGTATATTGTTTCCATTTAGTTGTAGAATGGTCCAGTTTCTGTAGTTTGTGTTACTATTTACTTCTGTTCTTGTTTCCACAAATAATGCACAGTTTATTTTATGCCTCTCAATAATGTTGTTGATGAGGTGTTTTCTCAGTGAGTAACTGTTGATATTTGCGAACATGGTTTTAAGTGTCGACGTGAACTTGAATATCATTATTCCCTTGGATAGGTTGAGTGGGCGAAGTCGTCGAAGGTTGCTCCAAGTCGATCATCAAAATATAGAGTCTATTTCCCGAGAAATGCGCAACTGTGTCTATGGAGCATTGGGCGACGAATTTTTTCCTCAGCTTTGCAATTATTTCATCTCTGTTAGTGCTATTAATTTTATTTATTTTGTTGACATATGTATCAATAATCATGTCGTGAATTGTGACTGCTGAATGTATTGTTACGAAACAGTACACTGGTATAGTCCCTAAAACCGACCCTGTCTAAGCCAGGTATAATAGTTAAAATTATGGCGGATACGCAGTTATAAAAAACTGTTTACGATTGAGACTATCTTATCTAGAACTGGTTTTTGTGACCAGAGTTATCTAGAAAAGGCCAGAAAAATTATTTGTGTGTATAAGCCGCAGCCCGGAATTCTCTAGTACAAAAGGCACTAGTATATAAGGGGACTGATCAGGAAGAGTTAGTTAGTTGATAATTTGACATCGTGAGATAAACAAATAAATTAGTGAATATAAATTAGTGAACTGTTTATATAAATTAGTCTAAGTGAATATACTGTATATATAAATTAAGTGTTAGTGATTAGTGAGTTAGTGTTTGAATAAATTAGTAAGTAGCCATACCATACACAGATCCAAGGAGGGCAAGAAAGAGTGCTGGGATATTTTAGTAAAGTCCTCTCCAAACCAGAACGAAACTACTGCGTCACAAGAAGAGAACTTTTGGCGGTAGTGAAGTCCGTGGAACACTTTTACCAGTATCTCTATGGTAGGAAGTTTTCAATCCGGACTGATCATGCAGCACTCAAGTGGTTGATACAGTTCAAGAATCCCGAGGGCCAGATCGCTAGATGGATTGAACGACTTCAAGAGCATGATTTCAACATCGAACATCGAGCTGGTGTGAGTCACCGATATGCCGACTCCCTGTCCAGACGGCCGTGCCCAACAGACTGCTCACACTGCAACAAGGCGGAATCTATGGAAGCTGCAGTTTCAAGAACTACTGTAGTCAACGAGGAATGGTCACCCACCAGGATCAGAGAAGATCAGGAGAATGATCCTCACCTGAAGATGATTCGGCAATGGAAGAAAGAAAACCGGCGACCTACCTGGCAAGAAGTGTCAAGATTTTCACCGAAACTCAAGGCGTATTGGGCTCAGTGGGACTCCCTTGTCCTGGAAGAAGGGCTGTTGAAAAGAGTCCTTGAAAACGATGATGGTTCTGAGATGAGGAGACAGCTAGTTATCCCGAGAACAAGAGTAGCTGAGGTACTGAAGAAGTTACACGACAGTCCATCGGGAGGTCATCTGGGAGTGAAGAAAACCCTTCAGCGAGTTCGTGAAAGGTTTTATTGGATGAACAGCTCCGACGATGTGAAGGACTGGTGTAAGAAATGTACGACTTGTGCTACGAGTAATGGACCACATCGCAAGAGAAGGGCACCCATGAAACAGTACAATGTTGGAATCCCTTTCGAAAGGATTGTTTTAGATATCGCTGGACCATTTCCGACGACAGAAAATGGTAGCAAGTACATACTGGTTGTAATGGATTATTTCACAAAGTGGGTGGAAATTTACGCTATCCCGAACCAAGAGGCCACAACTGTCGCGGATGTATTGGTGAAAGAATTCATCAGCCGATATGGAGTGCCCATGGAAGTCCACAGTGACCAGGGAAGAAATTTCGAAAGCCATCTATTCCAGGAGATTTGCGACAAGCTGGATATGAAGAAGACCAGAACAACAGCATTACATCCACAGTCAGATGGAATGGTCGAGAGAATGAACAGGACTATTGGAAAATACCTGTCCAAAGTAGTATCCAGCCATCAGAGAGATTGGGACCAGTATCCCTCCCTATTCGCATTGGCTTATCGATCTGCCGTCAATGAGTCCTCGGGTGAAACACCCTGTGTATATGTGCATTTTTATTTGTGTATTGTATTGAATATTATATTACTTATGTTTCTCCACTAATTCTCTGGTGTTAATCGCTAATTATCTTAAAAATAGGCAACAAAGAGTTTTGCTTCATAATATGTTCTCGGAATTTCTTCCACTTTTATCAGGAGTGCCGCAGAGTTCAATTCTTGGTCCTTTGTTTTTTTCTATTTATACTTCCCAACTATTAAAATGCATCTTGAATCGTAATACTCATTAGTACGCTGATGACACTCAACTATATTTCAGCTTCCCTCCCCAAATGATACAAACAGCTTGCCATAGAATAAATAAAGATCTTAATAAATTTGTTTCTTCAGTGAAAGACCACTGTCTCATTATTAATTCCAATAAATCGAATGTCTTGTTTGGATCTAATTAAATCGTCAGCGAGTCTTAAATTGGATAAATATTAAAATAAAAAGCTATAAACTTGAATTGGTGTCTGAAGCTAAAAACTTAGGTGTTATAATGGACTCAGAATTACGTTTTGAAAAACATATAAACAAGTTACTTCAAAGGGCTTACGTATCCCTGAAAATGGTCTATGGTATTAGACACTTTTTGCCTTTGCACGTTAAAAAAATACTATGTGAAACCTTAGTTTTGTCAGTTTTTAATTACTGTGACGCTCTTTACAACATAAAAAAATAAAAAAAAGATACAAAAAATGCAAAATTGTTGCTTACGGCTTATATTTGGTATTAGAAAACGTCAGAGAATAAGTTATAAATTAAAAGAAATTGGTTGGCTGAACATGGAGAATAGACGAAAATTGCACTCCGCCTGTATTTATCACAAAATCTTACTAAAATAACTGGTTATTAATATCGAAAAATAACATTCAGAACTGATATTCGTAACCTAAATATTTAGAAATAGAGGGACATTAAATGTTCCACCATTTAAAAGTCAATTGTTCAGACGATCTTTTTGCTATGTGTATAAGGAATACCCTCAAATGTTTAAAGCTCAAAATATTAATAAATTTATTTATTTATGACCTCAAATACAGTACAAAAAGGATACTGATAACAAGGTCTATACAAAAAATATAGTACATAATCAAATATAAAATATAAAACATAAAACATAATGAAATAGTACATAATACAGAATAGTTGGATAGTACAATGTTTGTTATATACACACATATAAATAACTTTTTTGGCATTAATTCATTTAAATAGATATATCACAGAGTATTTACAGATATCACATGAATCATATTGTTAAATAGTCATACATCTAACATAATAGTTTTTCGTTTTAGATTTCGTAGCGTAAAGACGTACCGACAAATATTCGAAGCGCTGCGAGAATCCGACAACGATAATGTTAAATTTTACGGTGATAATAAATGATAATTTTTTGCGGTGATTAATAGACAATAAAACAAGTTCTTAAGTGTTAGTGATAAAAAAAACACCACAACAAAATGTTTTCTCCAGGGAACCTTATCGGATATGATAATAACGGGCAACCAATTCATCAACACATTAATATACAGGGTTATCCACAATTAAATAGCCAAATACAACACTCAAACAATGCAATACAATACCAGCCACAAATGTACACTCCCTCAAATGCAGTTATGATAAATCAACCAATGTCATCTCAAAACTATTTAAACTATGCTACAACCAACCAGGGACCACCACCAATGTTAGACAATATTTACGCAAACAATGAAGAGAGGGGACACCATATACAAAGAATGACATCCACTAGCGAGGATGAAGAAGAAGTAAATGAGACAAACAGCAATGAATGGCAAGTAATAAGAAGTTACAAAAGAAAGAAAGTGTGCAATAATAAACAAAAGACAACTGAAAATACAATTACACTTAGCAATAAATTCCAAGAATTACCAAATGAATCAGATGGTGCAAACAATGCAAAAGAGGCAAGTACCAATGTTTTAAAAACTCCACCAATATTTGTTCACGGAGTGCAAAATTACAATGAAATGGTGAAAAGAATCGAAGAAATAGTCAACAAACAAGATTACCAAACTAAAACCTTAGTCAATAATGTCGTCAAGATAAACTGTAAAACGTCAGACACCTACAGAAAACTTGTCAAGGAATTTAGAGAAAAGAATATATATCACCATACTTACCAACTAAAAGAAGAAAGAGCATACAGGATAGTTATAAGATATCTACATCACTCAACAAATCTAGAAGACATAAAAAGCGAATTGACGCAACTAGGACATACAGTAAGAAATATTACTAATGTACTACATAGAACAACTAAAGAACCGCTAAACCTGTTCTTTGTGGATCTAGAACCTGCTCAAAACAATAAAGATATCTATAAAATAACAGGCCTGCAAAACAGGGTGGTACAAATAGAACCCCCTCGCACTCAGAGAAACAATGTAATACAATGTACAAGATGCCAGCAGTATGGTCATTCGAAATCGTACTGCAATAAACCATATATATGTGTAAAATGTGGAGGATCACATGTAGTAAAACCAGAGACACGCCGGCAAAATGTGCCTTATGTGGAGGAAATCACCCTGCTAACTATAGGGGTTGTGAACACTACCTAAAAATATCAAAAGGAAACACTAAAAATAATAGGCAACAATCAACAGTACCTCCAATTTACAACAACGAGACATATGCCAGAAACATACAACAAACAACTACGGGCAAAAGCTACGCTGAAACATTGAAAGAGACAGATACAACTATGGTGTTAAACAAATTCTTGGATGAATTTAGGAACTTATTCAACCAACTCATACAGCAAAATGGTATGGTCCTCAGCATGATGACCACGCTCATCAACAAAATTAAATAGTAATGGCTAAGTACATAAGAATAGCACAATGGAATGCCAATGGCCTTCTAAAACATAAAGAGGAAATAAAAATATTCCTAGAAACAAATTTCATTGATGTATTGTTAATTAGCGAAACTCATTTCACAAACCGTAGCTACTTCAATATTCCGAAATACAAACTATACTTTACTAATCACCCTGATGGGGTACAGCCCATGGTGGGACTGCTATACTAATCAAAAACCAGATTAAGCACTATGAACTGTTAAAATATGAGGAAGTTCACATTCAAGCAACGTCGATAAAAGTCGAAACACTTCCATACAACCTCACTATTACAGCTGTATATTGTCCACCGCGCCACAATATAAAAAGAGAACAATATGAGGAATTTCTCCAAACATTAGGTCCGAAATTTATAGCTGGGGGAGATTACAACAGTAAGCACACGATGTGGGGTTCAAGAATTATAACAACAAAAGGAAGGGAACTAGCTCAAGTACTACACAACAACAATTATTCATTTCTTTCTACTGGCACACCAACTTACTGGCCAACTGATCCCAACAAACTCCCAGATCTACTAGACTTCCTAATAACAAATGGAATCTCAACAACATACACAGACATAATACCAAGTTATGACCTGACATCCGATCATAGTCCTATAATAGCCACAATAAGCACTACAGTTATAACAAAAGACCCTAAGCCCAAACTACACAACTGGAAAACGAATTGGGACACCTACCGGCAAATTATTCAAGACACCGTAGACCTTTCAACAAGATTGAAAGAACCAACTGAAATAGAAGAAGATTGTGAAAAATTTATAAAAATACTACAACATGCCGCCAGAACAGCAACACCCATAAATATTCTAAAAAAACAACAAAACAACATACCCCTAGAAATTAAAAAACTAGTGGCTGAAAAACGAAAAGCGAGATCCTTATGGCAACGAACACATACTCCAGCAAATAGAACAAAATATAACCAAATTAGTAACAAACTAAAATTAAAACTGCCTGTGGATATGGTGTACACACTATATGCAAATTGAGTGAATGAAAACGACGAATACTCAGTGTGTATTAATTTATTACTTTTAGGCTAAGCGCTTTCGGCTGTTAAGCCATTATCAAAGCCGTCGTCATTTAAAAAGTAATTGTCAAAGACATCAAGCTGATCAAAAACAATACTCAATACTCAAGATCTATCCAACCATCGTTATGATTGAGTCATTCGAATAAAAACTTTAAATACCCTATTATAAGGGTGTAAAATTATATTCACAAGATGTAAATACACTCAAAATTAAAAAACTTAAGTTTTTATTCGAATGACTCAATCATAACGATGGTTGGATAGATCTTGAGTATTGAGTATTGTTTTTGATCAGCTTGATGTCTTTGACAATTACTTTTTAAATGACGACGGCTTTGATAATGGCTTAACAGCCGAAAGCGCTTAGCCTAAAAGTAATAAATTAATACACACTGAGTATTCGTCGTTTTCATTCACTCAAAATTAAAACTACTTGAAACAAAAAATGAATCGTTTAACAGCTATATATCAAACCTACAGAGGCAAGACAACTCTATATGGAAGCCAATAAAAGGCAAAAGAAAGCCTGTACCAACATCACCCCCAATACGGAAATATTCAACACCTCCAGGACCTTGGGCTAGAACTGATAAAGAGAAGGCCATCCTCTTTGCTGAGCATCTATCTGAAGTTTTTACACCACAAAATAATGTTCCAGTTCAAGAAGTAGACCAAATCCTTGGCGAACCACTACAAACACATCAAACAATAATTATTACACCAAAAGAAATAAAAGAAGTTATTGGCACATTGAATCCAAAAAAAGCACCAGGAATAGACCTAATAACAGCGAAAATGTTAAAGGAACTACCTAAAAAAGGACTAGTCAAGCTGCTACATATTTTCAACGCAATACTGAGACTAAACTACTGGCCAAAACCACTAAAGATTGGTCAAATCATAATGATACTGAAGCCTGGGAAAAACCAAACAGATGTCAGTTCTTACCGCCCCATAAGTTTAATACCAACAATTGCAAAATTACTCGAACGTCTTATTCTAAACAAAATCAACACAGAGCTAAACCCACAAAATTGGTTACCAAGTCATCAATTCGGATTCCGACAAAACCATTCAACAATACACCAATGCCATCGTATAGTTAACACCATTAATGAATCCCTAGAAATCCGACAATATTGCACAGCCACCTTCTTAGACATTAGCCAAGCCTTCGACAAAGTTTGGCACCCAGGTCTACTTTGCAAGATAAAAACAATTCTCCCAGGTCCTTATTACAAAGCCATAGAAGCCTACCTCCATCAACGAGAGTTTACAGTAAAAGTAAATGAAGAAAACTCAGACAATATGATAATTCACTCAGGCGTTCCACAGGGAAGTATCCTAGGACCATTCCTATATTTAATATACACGCATGATCTACCCACAACTGACAACACTACTATTGGAACATTTGCAGATGATACTGCCATTTTTGCAACTCATTCAGACCCAGTGATAGCATCCAACTACCTACAGGACCATCTAAATATGATGGAAGTATGGTTGGAAAAATGGAAGATAAAAGTAAATGAGTCAAAATCTAATCACATAACATTTACACTCCGAAAAGGGAACTGCCCACCAGTCAACATTAACCAAGTGAGAATACCCCAGAGCAATCAAGTTAAGTACCTTGGACTCCACTTTGACCGAAAACTTACCTGGAAACACCACATAGTAAAAAAAAGGAAACAGCTAGACTTAAAAATTAAAGAAATCCAATGGCTTATAGGCAGAAACTCCATACTCTCAATAGATAACAAACTACTGATTTAAAAAACGGTATTAAAGCCAATATGGACATATGATGCAGAGCTTTGGGGATGCGCAAGTAATTCCAATATCTCCATCATCCAGAGAGCCCAGTCAAAAATAATCCAATCCATGGCAAATGCACCATGGTATGCGTCAAACAGAACCTTACAAAACGACCTCATGATTCCATATGTAAAAAACGTAATTCAAGAAAATAACATCAAGCATCACAACAGACTAGAAGACCATCCAAATCCAATGCTACAACCACTACTACAACCTACCCTCAACAGAAGACTCAGAAGAATCTGGCCACTAGATCACCGAGTAAACTGAGGAAGCATCATTGGATGCCCCACCTCTCCACGCCACAGATGTACAATATGTATTGTTAATTTTATTGTACTAGCCAGCAAATTGACTTATAGATTGTATTTCATTCTGATTGTCAATAAATAGTGAAAAAAAAATCTAACAATACATTTCAGATGCAGTTTTAATTTGATATTGAATGAATTTTTATTTTCTATTTCTTTTATTCGTGCTGGAATTGTGTTGTATGCTTCAATTGCCCTATAAATCGGCGAATCTTGGGTTTTTTGGAAAGTCTCAATTCGTTTCTTAAATAATCTTAAATAATTTCGAGTGTCATGATTGTGCACGTCTTATGCTAACATGAATGTGTGCTTTGATTTAATATAGCCAACTTGCATGCCATGAACTAGTTTAACTTGTTCAAGTTTCTTCAAATTTTTGATATTGAGTAATTTCGTTTCTGAATAAAGTTCTGCAGTAGATTTTCGTGAGTCATAGTTATACAATACCTTTATGGTTTTGTTTTGCATAATTTGTAATTTTGAAATTAATGTATCTGAAGCATTTCCCCAACAGTTAATAAGATATCTCAATCTGGATCCAATTAAGCAATAATAAATTGTGTTTTTATGTTTGTCACTCATCATGTAAGCACATCTTTTCAATGCGCCTACTATTGGAACTATTTTACTAGTGATATAATTTGTGTTTGTGCCAACTCAATTTTTCATCAATATATAATCCCAAATATTTGTGATAATCAACACAGTCCAGTAGATTATTATCAAATCTAATCTGCAGATCATGAAATGGCTTATTTTTTTGTTTAATACACATGTATACGGTTTTTTTGACATTTATACTAAGTTTATTACACCGTAGCCAATCAGAATAGTGGGTTAAGTCCCCATTTATGGTAGATTCAATACTTTTCAAACATGGACTTGAATAGACCAATACCGTGTCATCTGCAAAACTGAAATATTTTGCCTTTGTACCTACACATTGTAAAAAATCTATTCATAATTATCTATTCAATAGACAGCGCGGGAGTAATTAACTTAATACTTAATTTAATTTTTGTTACTTTTATTCATTTTTTTTATTGATACTCTGCATATTTACCAGATCAGTGTTGGATAGGTATCTACGACAAGGTTAAGTGAAAGAGCAACTTTCATGGCGCCTGTCGTTACAAAGGTCGATCTTCGCCTTTTATTTTCAAATGTACCTACACTATGTTAAGTTATTTTTCTATTTAAATATGTTACTTGAAAATAATAAAGACATTATTATTAATGTTTAAGTACTTTTATAACTTTCATACTTACAGCGTGTGAAGTGTTGTTAATTTCGAATTTAGCTTCTTCTTTTCCCTTCAATATAATTTTTACATTGTTATTATTATTTATCAGGTACGATAATCCTCATAAGGCATTCACATATCGCTGTAACAACTATGAATCGGTGGTAGGACCGATTAAAGGTATCTACAATCCGGCAGTGGGAAACAGCAAAGCCAGAGGTCACACGATGCTCTCTGCGGACAGACCAAATTTTGTTACCATTTTGTCGTTAGTCAGAGACGCGGCTGCGAGACTTCCAAACGGCGAAGGCACCAGAGCGGAAATTTGCGAATTGTTGAAATCCTCTCAGTATATATCCAGCACAGCTCCCGATAATGTTCTACAATCTGTCGTATCTGGTGCGTTAGACAGAATGCACACTCAGTGGGACCCTTGCGTTAAATATGATCCGAAGAAAAAAATTTGGATATATCTACATAGGAATAGAACTGAAGAAGATTTTGAAAGAATTCATCAACAGTATCAAGGTAATTGTTTTATTAATTTATAAATTTCATTGTCAGATATTTATTTAAAAAAAACTAATATAGAAACAATTATTACCATGGCATGAGGATTGAAATCTGCTACTTGAAAGTCAGTTAGAAGTTGTTTTAACAATATTTATACAGTGTGCTTCATAAAGTAAATTTAATATTAGTTAAAAAAACAGTAAGTTGAAAAAAAATAGAGAAACACGTCGATTTTTTATTTCGATTTACTTTTGTAACATTTTCTGCGTGGAACCATAATAGTTGTTCATTTAGTCACACCCTTCCAAACGGTTTCTCCGATTGCATACTTTTCCTTATTGCTCTCGAGCCTTCGAGGTCATTTAGACATAGAAAGAGTCTTATAGAATGTACTATTTGGCATGAATAGTGAGGACAGAGCTCATTCTGTTGATCTCTTTCAAACTGTACAATACTGCCGTCCTAAGGAAGAACACCGTATGTGGAAGAATTCATATTTCGTGAAAACAGCGATTGAAATTTGGGGCAATATATATGGTCCTCCTGGTTGAATGGAAGGGAATAGTTGCTTCAAATTCTATACCATATCACCCATGACTTAGCTTATTATGTTGATATATCCATTCTAATTGTGATGCGTATAATTTTCTTTTTATAGCAAAAATTGTTCACATACGTGGATATGGTTTAGTAAAAGAACTTTTCGTTCCTAGGGAAAAAAGCCGTATGTTCAGTTTTTCAAACATACGGGTGGTAGTTGACTAAAACGTGGTCATTTTTCTAGACAAAAACACCGTATGTACAATATTTCAGAAAATAGGCAGTTAGCTACCAACATTGAGAATGTGCTGTGTTCTTTAGGAAAACGGCCCAAGTGTGATATCGGTGATATTTTTTATAAGTTTCAAAAACCACCCAACTTTATCCAATCTAAGCGAACTTTGAAGTCTCTATATTACTCCCATTATGTTTTCTTATAAAATGTGAGATTTTCTTAGTAATACACGCCTGCAACTAAATTTCAACATTTATTCAAATAATTTCAAAAAAGAACAAAACATATTATGTGTCTTTGCAATATCTATAAATAGAAAATTAAAAACAATTTTTTTAAAACTTAATATTATTACTTGAAACTAAAACTAGGTAGGTACCTTTCTAATCATCTTCAATGTTGTTAATGATGTCAGGGACATTATTTTTGTGGAGATTCTCCCAAAAAATTAAAATGTGCTTGGGAATGATGTATCCAAGATTATCTAAAATTTTTCGTTTTCTCTCAGCAGCTATTCCCCGATTTCCTTCGTGTGTCGTAGGATCTTTCAACAGTGTGCATTTTTTGGGTAAAATATTCAACTCTCCATATTCGCCATCAAATTTTGTTTTAAAATAAAGTAATTTGGATCCTCTTCTAGCTTGTACTAGTATGATTTATTTTAAGAGTGGGCGATCTTTATTGAGTTTATTCAACTGGTAATTAGTAGTCAGATTGGGCCAATATCTGAAATCTTTAAATTCCATTTCTTTAACAAAAACGGTATTTTTTTTGGAGCAGTCTTGAACTACAGTGGAAAAATCTTGGAAATCATATACTTTGGGATTTTCCCTCAATCCCTTTTCTACTAAATGGTGTAAACTAATCGGTAGACATGAATGTGTGACCCGGCTCGAAAAATTTAATAATGATTGTCTCAGCCATGATATGTTGGTTATTGACTATAAACAAAAGGAAACTGAAGATTGACCAGTTTTTGTTCTACCCGCTGCAATTATCAGCCCAGATGCAAATGTGCTTTTTATCTCTAGCATGAATGGACAAGAAATAATTATAAGCACTTATGACGTCCTCCTTTTTTTGGCCCGATACTCCTTCATGCCAAATCACAGCAACAGCTTTATTTTTTGTTGTCATAGCTCCTAATGGTACAAAGAATTGATTGAAAGCGATTATTCTTGGTGTAAATATAACTTGCTTGGACATATTGATTCTCGGGAGCATAACAATTTTCTAGTGTAAATGAATCACCACCACAACAACTTAACTCAGTATTGTTAATAATACTACTACAACTACTCTCATCAACACCACTCCTAGAACAGCTTTTATCGTTATTATTATTTTCACTAACTGCCATCAAAACCATTCGATGCGATCTTGACCCCATGATTTAAAACTAGAGAACGATATACACGGCTCTATTTGCGAAAAGCAACTGGAACAAGATACTTAGACTACACATACGGGAGCACGTTCTTGATAGAGAAATGAACTAGTTCCTAAGCAAGAACACCGTATGTCTGTGGACGTTTTGTACGGCAAGTCACAAATTAGAAAACTATACATTTCAACACTGTATGTGGCTTCAATTTTACAACATAAGGTGTTTATGACTAGTATCATCAGATATACGATTATTTTTACGGCAAAAATCTCTACTTACATTGTTCTTGGCTAGTAATTCGATCATAAATATAGAGTGCGTCCAATTTGCTTAATTTCAAATAAATTTTTTTTGCTGAAATTTTATGCAAAAAAAATAAACGGTTTCAAAGATTAAAACTAACTTTTCCGCATCTGTGGCCCTGAACTATATTCTATCATAAAATTGTTACTAGTATACACTTCGGGGGATGTACCATGCTAACAAACTGAAGTTTCTCCAAAAATAACCAAAAATGTAGTATATCTGGATTTGTAGGACCCGCTGTACTCGCTCTAGTCAACTGAAAATCAATAGGGTACATCTGTGAGACACCTTGAACAATATTCAATCATAAAATTGATCAATCGTATACGCTCTGCTAACAAACTGAAAATTCTCCTAAAATGACAAAAATTTGGTACTTCAAGTACCATAGCACCCGTTGTACTGGCTTTAGTGAGCTGAATATCAATAGGGTTCATTTTTGAGACGTTCTGAATAATATCCAATCATGAAATTGGTCACTTGTATATACTCCGGAGGCTGTATCCTGTTAACAAACTGAAACTTCTCCAAAAATGACAAAAATATCGTACTTAAAGTACTGTTGTATTGGTGAGCTGAAAATCAATAGGGTTCACCTGTGAGATGTCCTGAATAATACTCAATCATAAAATTGGTGACTTGTTGAACTCCGGAGGCTGTATTGTGCTAACAAACTGAAATTTCTCAAAAAATTACAAAATGTCTTATTTCAAGTACCATAGCACCCGTTGTACTGGCTCTGGTGAGCTGAAAATCAATAGGGTTTATCCGTCACATGTCCTTAACAATATTCAATCATAAAATTGGTGACTTATTGTACTCCGGAGGCTGTATTGTGCTAAGACATGTAAGAAAAAGTGGCCGACGACGACATACACACAGGATTTTTTTCTAAAAACCGTTTTTTCGTGTTGTTGTTGATGAAAAACGTAAAAATAACATTTTTTTTCGAAATTCCACCTTTTTTGGGGTAAACCAATACTTTTCTCGCATATTAGATAGGTGTAAAAAGATCTACTTGTACTGTATAGTATATTATAAATTTTTTATTAAAAAATATATTTTCCAGGGGTAAATAAAACAAATAAAAAGGTGCATAAGAAACCAACTTCGAAATCCAAAGGAAAACAGGGTCTCGAAAAACCCGTAAAGACAGTAAAATCTGAAACGACCCCGACGGCACCTCCAGCTCCTCTGCAACCTCCGCCTTTGCAAGAAACTACACCGAAACCACCAAGACGAACTAGCCTTACCCAAACAGCACTGATGACAACAACACAAGTTCAAAATCCTCCACTGCCAAATCTAATAACCGTTTCAGCACCCCAGAAGGGTGAGTTAACTACATACTGTACGGAATCTTGCTTCCATGTTGGAACATTACTTTTCTTCTAGGAACAAGTTTGTTGTTAAGCAATAATTTACCTAAAACGCAAGTTCACATTCAAGAAACTGTACTGCAATCTAAACCTGTGATATCTGACGAGCCACCGCCACTAGCGGCTGCTTCCAATATTACTTTGAAAAAGACAAAAGATGATATGGATATCAGTAAGACGTTCCAAACAATTATGCAGAATAGAGTGGCAAGTCCGACATTGAAAAGCGGTAAGTAAATATTTTTGGTATAATTTATTTATTATTTAGACATTTAATACCATAAATAAGTGAAATAAATAAATAAATAATAGGTAAAAGAAAAACAAGAACAACATGACACAACAATTTATAATCAACTGAAAACAAAATTAAATGAAACTTTATTATAAACCATAACAGCATTGACAATTCCATTTGGTAAACATTTGATCCATAAGCCAGTAATAACATCTTCATTAAGAAAAGAAGCAAATACATCCTCGTAGACTAGAAGTACTCAAAGAAAAACAAAATTATTTGCAAACTGTGTGAATCCATGGTATTGGTACTTTTAATACAGCAAGCACAACTAAAAACCCCTGTATACAACCAGTTGCTATATCAGGACTTTTAAATTTGAACAATTCAAGAGACACTGTTGAAGAATCATGAGAAATTAGAAATAAGATCAGCTGATATGAAATGAGGTTAAGGAGAGACATTTTCTATCCTTTAGGATAACAATGGGATTAATTAACCAGTCTCCTAGCCAGAAAATAACTTACGGTATCCAAAACTCTGCTTGCTGTTAAATAAATCATTAAAAAATGGATACCTGTGGGACAGCTAATAAAGAATAAAAATAAAAAAATAATGTACAGAAGAAATGTGGAGAATGCGTAAACGGAAACAGATAGAAATAACTATGGAGGCAGCAGAAAATACAAAGAACGAAGAGAATGGTTAGGAAGAAAGAAATAAAAAAGGGAAAACAAGCCAAACGAAAATTGATATAAATTAAGATTGTAATTAAGACAAAAAATAATTATTACATTGATCAAAGAAGAAAATGAAGACGAGGATGGAATAAAATGCATGGAAGAAAACATTTCATTTATTTTATTATTTTTTTCTCAGAGCTTCGGCTGCTATTACCATTAGCTATTTTCATGTCTTTCTACAAAGTCTCATGTACTGGATTTATATATTTTTTAAATAACTTTATGCTCAAACTGTTACATGAATTAACTTAAAAATTAAATTTCATCAACTTTGATTAAATTTTAAATATTTATTTTATGAATTATAGGTAAGAGCCTCGTTAAAATCTTATCTCCGTCCCATGGAAAGTCCCTCATAATCCCAACGACAAACGCGCAGTTGATAAAACAAATCCAAGAACAACGTACTGCCCCATCAAAACAAATAGGTCAAGTCGTTACCCAACAGTTCCTCCAAACCATCGCAGCTCAACAGAAACAAATGCTAGTTCAAAAACAAAATCAATCAGAAACATCATTAGAAAATCAACAAGAGAAAATCAAAGTACCAGTTAGTATGCAGCAACAAATTTTACAATTACAGAACGTTAAAAATGTGACTTTACTGAGGGCTTCGCCAACGAGTAACGTCGGTTTGAGCCCGCTGACAAGTGCTTCTGGTGATTCTAATGTCGATCAGACTAACATCGTTACGGTATCTGTAACGAAATCTGATCAGATGGTCGGTCAGCCGGGTTTGCAAATCAAATCACAAAGTAATTTAAGTCAAGCCCAACAGCAACAAATCCTGCAAACGATTAAACAAAAACTTTTACCGAACGCCGGTTTATTGACGAATCCACAACAGATTATATTAAAACAGAAGACTGGCTTAATCAATGTACAAAAATCTGGAATGGTACCTGTCAGTACGCAAGTTGTCGGTCATCAGAAAATTACTACAGGTAATGTTTTTATTTATTTGAAAATTTTTCATTTTCTCTTACTTTTATTTACTAAACCTATAATATATCCAGAATTTTAAGAATATTTTAAAATATTTTCAATGCCTCTTAAGGTAGTATTTTCTAATTAACTGAACCTTTATTTGAAATTTTATTAAAAAGTCAAATAAAAAATGTTATTGACAATTTAACTCATGTATAAAAAATCGCATATGCCACAGTGCAATTGTCACTTTGACAGCGGCAAAAGTTAGCTTTAACTTTTACAGCGACAAATACACTAGTGGTTTTTTCACTTATTCATTTGTTCATCAATTATCGTGGTGTTGGTTACCAGAATAAATAGTTTGGCATGTTTGTCAACAACTTATTGAATTTTCAAGAACTAACAATGAGTCGATTCGGTGTGTCTACGAACGCCGAAATTAGTCAAATTGTTAATACCTGTGTGCCTACTAATACAGTTGCGACGCAATCATCAATCTGGCGACAATTTTCTATGTTTCCAAATTTCTCATTCATTAAATTGTCCTGCCGAATTACACTCGAGGTTTGTATTGATATTGGGTAAATTTGTGTTGTTCAAATTCTAAACTGTTTCCTTTAGCAATTTGACTCGAATAACTGTCAACCTAAAATAGTTGACAGTTATTCTCGTCAAATTGCTAGGAAACAGTTTCTCATTAAACAACCCAAATTTACCCGATAAAATACAAACCACTTGTGCAATTATAAGTGATAATAAACAGGATATCCCTTTAAAACAAATATGGATGACACTAGATATATATTTTTATATAGCATTCTAGTAAAGTAGCCTCCAGGGAAACTTTATTATAAATTTTGTGGCCACTGAAGGAGAAATAATTGCAGGGGAATAAATCTAACAAAAATTTAACGTTATTCATTCAAATTGTAGTAAAAAATTATAACCTAAGCGTGAATATTTTTAAAACAATCAAAGCACATGAAAGGTTCACTAGGTCATCACCTTTTTTACTGACTTTCTGACTGCAGATCTGTCTTACGAATTTCTTAAATTCTTGTAAAAAGATTTGCAAATTCGTCCGAAGTTTTTTACAATTTTCATCTCTTTTTGTAGACAATGCATGACCAGTTTTTTTATATGTGGTTGTGTTTCTTGTAGTTGTAACAAATCTTGAACCTGAAGCTCCATATAAACATTTTCTATGTAACCATTTTCATTATAAAGTAGCATTAACAACTGTAATGCGTAAAAGACGAGACTACCTATACCATTTAACATCTTTCCTCAAAACTGTGGCATAGAATGACATTTGATCAAATAAGTCAATGACTTTTCGTTTGTTGTATGCTACAACTATTTCTGGTTTCCCATTAGGTCCTTCTGTCTTCTTCTTACTGGTTGAAGGTTTCGATGGTTTATTGGTTTCTGTGATCATTTGATGGACAACTTAACATCGCGTATGTCTTGCTACTTCAGAATTTCTCTTCTATTCTGAGGAGCCAAGTCAGTCATAACTGAGTGACAAATTTATAATATAAAAAAACGCTTTTTTACACAAACTATATCTGTCATATAAAAGTGACATTTTTTTGTCAAGACTTTTCACAGAATTAACTTTTGTGGGGATGGCCCACTTTTGTTAACAGAGGTGTGTGGCAGGCAATGTGTTAATTTCCCTGTAATTTACAGTTATGCTGTTTTGATATAAACATTCTATGAATGACAATTATTGCTCACATTGGTCTCAAATTGTGCTAATTTGCAGTATTTAATTTGTTGGTAATTAAATTTATTATTCCGGATATTTTTAAAATTATATTTCCATAACATCATGGAAAAGGATTCTATATGGATAAGCTCCAGATCGAAGGATAAGACATTGTAGTAAATCGAATTTTGTACAGCCACTATCACCCTTACAGTTCATTTTTGATATTTTCTGTTACATTTCCAATTAGTGAAATATTTATACAAATTACATTAAAAAATGTATGCGAAAATTTAAACAAATATTCACTTCGACTTTTCAGTTTCAAGTGAGTTTCAAAAAGTCTACAGCACATGGAGAACTTCTTTAAAACATCTGTCAGAAAATTTTATTCGCGATTGGTGCACTGCGGAAAATTGCCATTTGTGTTGTCGAAATTCTAAATATTTAAACGGTGTATAGGGAAGAACAAAAAATAGGGATAGAGATTTTGATCAAGAAACATTATCTTCTTTTTTTCCGCTCCCCATACCCTTTCCGGTGCTGGAGTGTGATTCCAGTTTATCATTTATCCATTTTTTCCACTCTCTTCTATTTTCTGCTATTTCTTTCATCTTGCTTATGGATTTTCCTTTTTTCCTTCCATGTTATTCAACTTGAACCAGCCACTTTCTTCTTGGTCTTCCCCTACTTCTTTTTGTCGACTTTCCCATCTCCATTATTCTTTTTACCAGTCGGGATTGGTCCATTCTCACCAAGTGACCAAACCAATTCATTTATTTCTTTTTCACTGTTGTTAGTATTGTTTCTAGGCCAATGCTCTTTTGTATTTCTGTCCCATTTAATCTTGCCTCCTATTTTCCTAATATGTTTCATTTCCATTGCGTTTATCCTTGGTTCCTGTTTCTTTTTTAGTATCCAATTTTCGCTATCTTGAGTTATTATTGGAATTGTTATAGTATCGTGATTTTTTACCTCTATTTCTTTATGCCCTAGTATTTCATTTAATGCATAATATATTTTAGATGCTTTGTTTCCACTATTTGTTATTTCCATATCCATCTTTCCGTCGTTTGTAATCACTATATACCCAAGTATTCGAAAGTGGTTACCTTTACTAAATTCCTTCCCTTGCATTTTATTTGATTCAAGTCTGAATCCGGGGTTTGTTTCTGGTTCACTATCCTTTTGTTTTTTTTATGTTTACTCCCATTTTTACTTTTTCTATTTCCTCTGTCCATATGTTAATCAACTTTTGCATTATGTTTTTTGAATTTGCTATAAGGACCACGTCGTCTGCGTAAAGAAGATCGCATACTTTTATTGGTTGTAGGTTCCTATATCCTATAATTGTATCTGGATTGGCCCCCCTTTCCCTTACTCTTTTGACTATTTTGTTCATTATAAATATGAATAAGAGCGGACGGACTCAGACTATCTCCCTGTTTTATTTCTTTTCTTAGCTCAAATTCCTCCGATCTCTTTCCCGCTATCTGTACCTGCGCTTTTACAATGTTGTAGGTGGATTTAATGATTGCTTTTAGTTTTCCTGGAATATGTATTTCCTCTAAGTAACTCCAGACTTCATTCATATTTATCGTATCAGAAGCTGCTCTTAAATCTATAAATGTTAGGAAGAGTTCTTGACCCTCCTTTATTTTCTTCCTATTACCCCTCTTACTACGAAAATATTGTCATTTATTTGTCTTCCTGGTTTAAATGCTGAATGTGTATTTTTTATTACTTCCTCAACGTAATTTCTTAATTTATTCTCATAAGTTTTTTATAAATAGCTTAAAGCTTGTTTGGGCGAGGCATGTTGCTCTGTAGTTTCCACATTGAGTTTGATCTCCCTTTTTATGTATTGGTATTATTAAAATGTTTTCCCATCTTTTGGGGATCCTCTTTGTTCTCTACGCTTCTTTTACCCATTTCTTTCCTTTCTCGCCTATCCATTTTATCATTTCTGGAGCTAAATCGTCTTCTCCGCAAGCTTTTCCTATTTTAATGCTTCATATTAATTCTTCCATTTCCTCCTATCTTATTTCTAGATTGTCGCTTGCTGCTTCTTCTTGGATATTCTCTGCCTCATTGAATTTTTCTTGGTAGTGCTCCTTCCATATTTTTAGTACTTCCTCTTTTCCTACCCTTAGTTGGTTTTGGCTGACATTATCAAAAAGGTTATTTATCAATTTCATATATGTTCATGGGTTTCAGTCAGGAATAAAATCACTTGCTTATAGGCACCGAGAAAGATGACGTTTATGCCATCTGCCGTGAAAAAACACAAACAATGTGATGTAAACACTATTAGTAGTATTAGCAGTTTTGTATAATCAGCGTTTTTAAATGTTCATTTTTTAAAACTGATATTAAATGTTTGTGATGTCGTCATCAAAAGTATCTTTCTGTATTCATGGCTGTTCAAATATGCTGTAGAAAAATACTACGCAGTTGAAATTTTATAATTTCTCAGAAAATTCATTGAACACTGCGTGGATAACCTTGAAACGTCAAAAATGAATAAATGCAGTAAAAACCCATATGTAATTGAAATGTTCTAATTAAAACATTTTGTTAACTATTATTTTGTGTATAATCAGTATGATACTACAATTGGCAGCTATTAGAAAAGTTCTAAACTTTCTTTTTACATAAATAAAAGATTATTATCGAGAGAATAAAATGTTGTTATCTGTACGATTTCATTGATTATATAAAATAAAAAACTAGTTATTTGTTTGCTGACTTTAATATTATATAATAAGTTCAAATAATTAAATACTATTAAGGGGAAGAAAGTAAACATTTGTACAAAACGAATCACTTCAAGTTTTTTAATTACATCGGGAGGATTGGGAACCAAATAAAAATACTAGAATTTGCAGTGCTCATTTTGTCAATAATCAAAAATCAGATAATCCCCTACACCCATCTTACATACCAACAATTTTTCCTGGCAAAGAAAATAAAAAGATCTATTCATTTTTTGCATTTTGTAGGTTGTTTATTATACTGTTTACATCACAATGTTTTTCTTATTTAACACCAGGGCGCTCTACTTTCGGCATAAGTGCTGCCTCTATAGTTCCGTATCGATCCCTATAGTTGTAACGTTTCGGTTTATTTGGTTTAAACCATTTTCAAACCTTTCTAAAAATCGGAAAACACAATACATATAGTTAAAATATATTTTTTTAAAACTTACTTTTTGATGCCACAGCAGAGGCTCGTCTACTACTATACAGTAGTATTTCTAAAATTAAAAAAGACGATTAATATACATAAATCAAATAATATAAACAATAAACTATGATAAAGATGGTTAAAAAGTATTTACAGAGTGTCCTAATTAAATTAAAATCATGGATATTTTTTAGAAAATCTGTTTAGGATTTTAAACAATATTTAGGTACATAAAAAAACATTTTTACCCCATTTTTCATGGTTCTTGCCTCATAAAGATTACTAGTATCTCACATACACCTTAGGCAACTCCTATTACTACAATAAAATTTTAATGAAAAATTTGGACTGATTTATTGTTTGTACTATGATATCGTCGTTTGTTGAAAATAGTTTAAATTTTTATTAGTTTTTTGGTGTAAACATTATATTAACATGATTGGGTTAAACTCCCAATAGTAAAGTGACAAGCGTAGAATAATGCGATTGTTGGCTTTAGCCAACATATTTATCAGCACTTTTTTTCCTTTTCAAAATTTAGCAGTTCTACTTTGACTATAAAATTCTCAAATGATATATTAAGTCTTCTTAGCTATTCCCATATTTCCCCTTTTCTGGTTCCAGTGTTTGGTGCTTTATCAATACGCCTGCTGTGGTATGAAGCATTATCCATGATAATGACAGTGCTCTTTCAAATAGGTATAGCTTCTTTGACCGATAGATTTTTGCTTATATGGTGTTTTTTTAGTCACGAGGGGGTTAGGGTTCAGGTGCCCTAATGGTTGCCACTCAGCCATTAATTGGCTTATTGTGCACCCCCACTCACAGGTATTAAGCAGAGTCCCATCCTAAATTCTTAGCGAACATTGAGATTCGTCGGACTATGTTTTCCTGCATTCCCTCCTGATTTGTGCCTAGGAAGATATCTAGACAGGAGGCTCGCCTTCTGCACAGGGCAGGGCAATCGAAGACCACGTGCTTTGCGGTTTCCTCTGCTTCTCCACACATCCTGCAATGGGGATTTGTTATTTCAATCCCCATTTTCACTAAGTGTGCGTTGAATATCCAGTGGCCAGTTATGAATCCTACCACTTTTCGCAGTTCTTTCCTACCCAGTCTAAAAGCATTTTCTGCGTAGGAACTCGATGGTCCTTTTAGCACTCTTTTGGACTGGACATGTCCCGTGATTTTGTTCCAGCGCTTTTGGTGTTCAAGCGACACCCAGTTGGAAACAGTTTTTGTACAGCGCTGTATGAAACGCCGTATGCCGGTTCTGGTCCCATGAGGGTGAGATGAGCTTCTTGGCACACTTATCAACTCCCTCATTTCCAGCTACCCCAGTATGGTTTGGCACCCAAGTAAGAATTACTCTATTGTCTTTTGCCAAGGTATTGTGACAGTCCCACACTATCTTCAACATATAGCTGTGGCTTGCTAAGGCCAAAAGGGCCGCCCGACTGTCCGTGTTCACATAGATGGTCTTTTTGTTATATTTCCTGTGTATGCATGGTCTGCCGCATTCGATTAGTGCAGCTATTTCTGCTTGAAATACGGTCGTCATTTTGCCAAGGCAAACACTTATGCTTTGCCTGGGTCTGACGCCGTAAACGCCTGCTCCTGTACCCGTTAGGGTCTTTTACCCGTCGGTGTACCAGGTGATACTGTGCAACATGCGTTGAGGTTCTCCCTGGGCCCATTCGGATCTGCCACTCAAGTTGACACGATATGGTATCTCAGTTTCCACGACCTTGGGCATTCTGTCAGGTTGCATTTCGATGATGTCGCACCTCATGTGTCGTGTATTTTAGTATGTTTCGTAGCATGGTGTTTGCAGCAGTTGCCATTGCACTGCATTCTGTGTGCAGCAATTTTAGCCTCCCCCTGTATATAAAGATCTAATGGTGGGATGTTTAGCAGTATTTCCAATGCTGCGGTTGGGGTGCCCTTCATGGCGCCTGTTATATGGTGTAATAAACGTTGTTTAATTTCGGCTTCTACCAAAAAATTCTACTGTACATCCTCTGGTCGTCATTACTAATAACATACAAACAACGGCACTAAAAGGCGGAAAAACGACGGTGTTGGAAACAACCTCCAACACATTTATTTATTATTTTTATAATTTAAGTTGACAATTTGTCGCTTAAAAATTTATCTTGGTCAATCTGATTGACAGTTGATGACAGCTTTTACTGATGTGTCAGAAATGGCAATGATCTGATACTAATTTTTAGCAATGAACAAATGTTCCCATTTTAGTGGGTTTTATTCCCTTCAAATATAAAATATCCAAAGCTTTGCCTTAGAGGCATCTTTCAAAGCTCTGGATTATTTCCATATTTGTAGTGTAAATAGTTTGTGTAAATTGTTTGTGTAAGTAATTTGTGTAAATTGTTTGTGTAAATATATGTATATAGAAAATTGGTGAGTCTATTTACCAGCAATCCAGAACACACAGTCCACTCTACATTGCTCACATCACAGATAATGTATCCTTCAGATGGCATTATTCCTAGACGTACAAAAAGTGTTGTAAAGTGTCTGGTATTATGGATTGATATACAAATTTCATTAAATTAAGGTATCTGAATACCTAATCAGAATTATAACAAATATAATCAAAAATAGAAAAATCAGGGTTAAAATAAATGACCAATATTCAAAGAAATTTACAAGTGAACAAGGATTTCCACAGGGTTCTCTTCTATCATCAATATCATATACTATAGAAATATTCGTCAAGATACTATTAACTTTTTAAAATTTTTTGTATTTAAATTAAATTTACAACAATGAAACTTTGAAATACAAAGGTAAATAGACAATAAATAAACTGTTAATAACAATAAAAAAGAGAATGAATTGAATGAATGTATTTTACATAGTCATCAACCTATATTTACTACATCGGTGTTTTGAAATTGTTGATCGTGTTGCTCGATGTTTTGAGTTCGCTGACCATGGAACAGGGTCGAAAATCAGAAAATCATTCACATTTCTATATATTCTATTCAGATATTTATAATAAAGACCCAGAACACTTCAATGAAGACAGCTACATGTTACACTACGCAGACGACACTGCTTTAGTTTTTTGTGCAAAAAAATACAAAAAATTTTCAGGGATTTGCCATTAAGACAATGATCTAGTTTAATAAATGGAGAGTACTTCCTAATCCCTCAAAATCACAACTAATCCTGTTTAAATCATTGACTGAAAAATTCCCAATTCCCAATGTAAAGTACCTATGTATACTACTAGACAGCAAATTAAAATTCAAAGCTCAATGCTCAAATATAAAGAAAATTACCATTACACGTTCCTGTCATTTCCGTTCCCTATTTTACAAAAATCGCAGACTTATGTTAGAATATGCAAATATCATTCTCCTGAATACAAGGTTTTATACCAGGCATATGCTGCTGGTCACAGAAACATCCTCAATGGGCTCGTTACATGAAATTCAATGATAATGTCACAAGATATATTGGGTCTGAACTAAGAATTTGCGACTAATAAGGCCACTCTACGATTTCAAATAAAAATGAAAAAAAATATTGAAATTTGAATTCTTGTGGTAGACTGTGGTAGGCTAGAGCCAATGGCAAACAAAGATATTTTGCGCTGTTGTCACGAGGGAAAACTTTATAAGTAGACTAGTTATCTTTTTTCTTTAACACCCGTTAAAGAGAAACGCAAAGTACTGTCAAAACGTACTCTTTCAAATAATATTCTCCTAATCGGGTGCCTCTTATTAAAAAAGGTAACTCTCTCATAGTCAAAGAAATTTGAAAATATATATTTTAAACTGCAGTGATGATGGTTTCAAAATAGAAAATATAACGTAAAATGTATGTATAATGAAAATTAAATGTTCTCCATGTAGGTTGAGTTGTTTGAAAAACGTGTCATGTAACACACATACCCAAATTGCGTTACTTCAGAGTTCCAAACTCGATTTAGTACCGGATCGCTTACTCTTCTTCTGTTTAGGGGAGTTCGAGTGACTGAGACACCATGTCCACATCCACTTGAGGAAGATTTGTAGAATTAGCTTCAGTGAAACCTGGATCCATTTTAACGATGTCTTTTAAAAGGCAAACAAACAGAAGCACATTTTCTACTATAAAATAATATAACAAACAACTAAAAAGTCGGCGAGGACGATATCTGTTTGATGTTGGTTGTGGATATTGATGTCAATTGTCAAATTCTTCTAGTCGACTTCCACTTTGTATTAATAAACTTGGATAGTCAAGTAGGATTTGTCAACAGAACGTACTTTCAATCTGACAACAAGGGCTTCTGTCATTGGTCGACTTATAGCGGTTTATTTAAATCTAATTTTCGAAGATATTTATAACTTTTTGAGATAAATATCGTTATAGAAAAATATATGATATTTTTATTCCTTCTGATATGATTTCACTTGTTAATTCATACCCATGAAACTAGCCCATTAGAAAAATCACCATCCAAGGAATACACGACACAATCCTCCAAATCAGCTGATATACGAACTAACGAAAATCACACCCCCAAATGAATGCATACGAAACACGCAGAAAAATTTGCAAAAACGAATACAGTACACTATTTATGACCAAATACTGTATCACCAGAGAAAACAGAATAACAAGATGCACATTTCCAGAGAAAACATTGTGGGAAAGAATACAAAAACTATCAGAGTTAATTTATTATTTATATTTGTTACTTAAGTTAACAATATTAACATTAATATGTAGATTTAACCGGCAGAAATTACAATAAACATCATTATTATTATTATTATTCTGCTTACCATTTCTTAACGTTATCAGTACCTACTTTAAGATATAATTTCTGATTTTCTTCTCTGTCTTGTTCTATTTCGTCAAATTCGTCTCAGGCTTGTCTTTTAACATTCCTCACCACCTCTTTGCTTTTAGTTTTTTTCTGCTTTGTAACTTTCATTGTATTTTCATTCTTGTTTCTTTATTTCTACATGAGTTTGTATTAGCGCTTCCGACATCTCATTACCTTTTTATTGTCTCCTGAGATTCACACCGCAAACATTTTTCTACGATTACCGACTTTGATTTTCTCCATATTTGTTTTAATTCTATATTTGCTGCTACAATTTCTCTAAATTATTTTTCCGTCAATTGTTTACTTTTTTTGGTATTTCCTTCTCAGTTAACCTGTTTGATCTAATAGTTTTTTTTAACTTTTCTTTCTTTTGTATCCCGTTTTTCCCTTTTTTAATTGACGTTTTAATTTTTGCGTTCAATAAATCGTGGTCACTATATACTCTGCCGAGCATAAAATTAGTTTCACCCAGTAATTTGAAGATATTGTAGAAATTTGTATTGCATTTTTATTTTTCTTGGTTGTAACATAATTTACTAACGGATTGTTTGAATAAAAACAGTTTTTGTAGTTCAAAGTTTATTGAAAGTAATAAAAATGAACAATTTTAATTTGATGTGTGTGTCTTCAAATTACTTGGTGGCCCTAATTTTATGCTCCGCAGTGTATTTCCGCTCTTCTTTTTACTTTGACTTTTAATGTATATTAATTGTTAAAGTTATTAATGCTTTTTCTTTTTTAGATTTGACAAAGTCTGGTAATTCTACCCAAACACCTGTAGTGGCTAAAGTATTAACTAATGCTGCAGGACAAGTAATATCAGTAGAAAGTTTACTACCTCAACAGAAACAAACAAGCGTTTTAACACAAGGTAAACAATCATTTATATAAAAAAATAGGGTAATTACAAATATTCCAAATAAACACAGACGGGATAATGATTCAATTTTACTAATTAGTTTTAACAAAAATACCCTGTCAAACTGACAATTATCAACAAATCACTTCAATTATTACACTACTATATAGTTCATTTATGTTCTAGAACCTTTTATTTCTTCTTAATATTTCTAGAATTATTTTAAATACATTCCTTGTTAACAGTTACATGTGACAGAAAGAAATCATTAACTATCTCGAATGTTATCAGGATATTTCAAATGTCATTGTGTTTAATCAGGGGAGTAACAAATTTTCTTGGAACAAGATTGTAACAGTATATTATGTATCTGGTGTATTTGTTGTTTATTTTTTCTTTCATCTTTAAATAAAAATTTTGGATATAAAAAATGACTTGTACTTAAAAATTAAAAACTAATCAGTAACTTTTTTAATTTGGGCAGATGAAAAACAATTTCAATCTGACACAGTTCAATTATTAAGATATTTAATTTTTTTTATTTTATACAGGTACTACTCTCCGGGTATCCGGTTCCAAAACGGGTCAACAAAATCTAATCCACTTAACGGGAACTTCGAAACCGAACACATTAAATCAATTATCGGTAGGATCTCAAAATAACATTCTCACACTAACAACTCAACCCAAATTCGTGGTGGCTTCTCAAACAACAACAATGACATCTTCTACAACGGCCACAAAAAGCTCCTCTCGATCCATAAACAAAACCCAAACGTTAACGAAAATAAACACAAAAGGCAACCAACAGTTAATAAACGCTAAACTAATCCAAGGAATTGACGGACAAAAGACTGTGCACCCCAAATTGTTGGTGGGGCAACCTAATCAAATAAGAATACCCGCTGGTAAAAATTCACCACATTCTAAATCGCTAACATTGAATGTTACCGGAAATACTAATACCATTAGGATGGTGAACGCGGCTAATCTTAATTTGGGACATTTAGGTGGCAAACCGATTTTATTGGCTAGTAGTAAAGGTGGCACCATTCAGAATATACAAGGACAAAACGTTATTTTACAAACTCAGTCTGGTACGTCGGCACCTTCGTTAGTACTGCAGAACGCTTTGAAGAATTCCGGGAATAATGTCGGACAACAATCGGTTGGTAATAATATTAATATTATTAATCAACCTAATATTGTCTTCAGGTATGTATTTAATTATTAATGTGTAAAGTTTATTTATTCTAACTTATTTTAACTTAACATAAAACATTACAGCAGTATTTATATAAAAACTTTATAAGCTAATTGGCGCATTTAGTAGGATTGGCTATAAAAGCAGTGCACAACAAAGAAAAGGAGCAGTCAACATTAATTTGTAAACTTCAAGTTTTGACTTGTTCAAAGTGGATAGTAACACATGGGGATATCTTTTCAAATTATTTATTAACAAATCAAGGTGAAAACTGGAATTCTGATATGAAATTTACAGAAATATATACTTTATTGGGCATATTATTTGACATAACCAAGTTATGGGACATCCTGTATATAATTTATAGCTATATTGATGTACTAATCTAAAAAAATAGCAACGTAATAGTTTTTTTTTGTCCTAGAACTAGTGAGGTTACTGATAGTAATATTGTTTTTTAATTATATACAAATTTTTTAACTTCATTTGCAATGTTGACTTATCCCAGAGTGTATAATGAGGTACTCTAAAAATTTTAATTTTTTGCAGTCATCATATGAAAGTGCAATCCCCGCAACAAGTAATGTTTACGTCTGCAAAAAGCAGTCAAGTTGGTCAAACGCAAACCGTATCCCAGGGACACATTATGATTGGGGGCCATCCTGTCAGGTTACAGACAAGCAATGCTACAAACACACAAAGAGTAGTGTTGGCGAGTCAAGGACAAGGTGGTCAAATTGTAGCTCAGCAAATTTTACTCCCAGCAGGTTTTCAAGGCACTGCCATTAATATTAAGGCCCTTCAAGGGGTCAAAGTGATACCAATTGCTCAAACTACAGGACAAAGCAAAGGTAACTTATATAATTTAATTTTGGTTAAAAGTATTGAATTGTTTTTATTTCTTATCAAAAAATATAAAAAAAATTCTTAAATTAGTAATTTAATAGGGTAGTTGACATTTTTTTAGAATTTAGTTTATATTGTCTTTATTTTATTAAAATATCAATATTTTAATTAAATTCTCAACTATTTCTGATACCAAATCTTCATCAGAGTCCTTATTTAAATTTGGATTTTGAATTACCTGAAAATGAGTTAATTTTACAAAGAACTTGGTAATTATAATGTATGGTAATTATTTTGTAGACTCTCTTGAAACCTTCATCCCCCAATTTATACCTCATTAAATAATATATCGTGGAGATCGCAAACTTTTTTTTACTTTTCCAGTTTTATTTATACTATTGACCACAAACCCAAACACTAATATATTTTATCTGCTGCCACAATCATCTTGAATTACATTTTTTTTCATACATAACAATAGGATAGTTGATAATTGTGTCAGTGTCAGTTTTATCCAAAATATTAATATTTCATTCAAAAATTAATATTCTCGTAATTTATATGTAACTTTTGGAAATGTCTTTTTTATATTATTTCTTGTACCTTTTAAACTCGTTGAAAGTTTTTATGTATTATCTGATTTGAGATGTATCAGGGAACATCAACAATTTTCCGGATTCTCTGCTGACATAACATCACAATTCTATTAGACCAGGCAAATTACACAATATGTTCACGATTTTTTCCTCTTGCACCAATCGAGATGCAGTTTTTTACATCACGTTCAGGAATGCACCAGGAAAAAGTCTATATCTGATATTGAGGTTCATTGATTTTCCATAATTTTATAGAACTTCTAAAAATTGACCAGAAGTTGTAAACATTTGTGTAGAGGGGTTTTGGGTGTCAGAGATTCTGAATTTGACAGTGGAAAATATGCCTGATTGCCCTGAGGCCTCCCATGAGAGCAGGCATTTTAAAAACATCGACTAGCCGAGTTATTGGCTTGCAAATCTGTACTTGGGGGGTTTTGGAGTCAGAAATTTCTCGAATTTGACACTGAAAAATATGGCCGAAGGCCCTGGGTCCCCCACGGTAACAGGTATTTTGAAAAACATTGACTAGCTGAGTGATCAGCTTGCAAATATGTACTCGGGGGTTTTCGCGGTCAGAAATTCCGAATCTGATACTGGAAAATATGCTCGATGGCCCTGGGGCCCCCACAGAGACAGGCATTTTGAAAAACATCAACTAGCCGAGTTATTGGCTTGTAAATCTGTACTTGGGGACAGAGATTCTGAAGCGGCTTGCGAAGACATCAGCAGACACAGTAAAATATTATTCCCATTAAAAATCTTACGTCTGCGTATCAATCATGATTTTCTGGATTCATCTTCACATCACTATACTCATGTGTACGAATCAATAGATATTACACAATCAAGGTAAGGAAAGCAAGAAATTCGTGAGTTTCAAAAAGAATCCTTTTTTATCATTAAATAATTTTCTTTTTATCTTAATCTATAAAACAAACTACTACCATATGTAAATCAATCATTCTAAATTAATACAATTTTCATCATTAGTATTGTTATGGCCGTAACAAGGCAATCTAGAAACAGAGACCCCTGTTAACAAGGCGATCATAAACTCTTGTCTGTGATGACTTGTAGGAATAACACATATTGTATTGTGTGCAGTGATTAAAATAAAATTGTATCCTATATTTTTGTACATATACCAGTCGATTAGTTTCTTTTAATAAACACTTATGTTGATGTCTCAACAAGTATTGTCATTCTCATTAACAGTGCTGTCTACATCGAGCACTTCCGGGTTGAAACGCTTGATCCCAAAACAATTGGTACATACAAATGTGCATGGTATTCCATGCTGCCTGTACCTACATAAATTACCACAGTCCTTAGGCGGGGATCGGCGTTAGATCCTGATTGATCAATCTCCAGTCCCATAATGGATCCAGTTGATCTCCCTGTCATTGGCGCACCTGGTAATATACCTGTAAGAGGTGCTGCTTTAGCCCGTCGACTGTGGGAATCAACTTTTCGAAGTTGTTTTTAGGATTAGTCCCTGCCCTCTGACGGTTTTTAGATTCGGAATCTCTGACCTTCAAAATCCCCCGGTACAGTTTGCAACCCAATCATTTGGGTAGTCAATGTTTTTCAAAATTCCCCCTCCCCCACTTGCCCCAATGCCATCGGGCATATTTTCCAGTGACAGATCTGGAATCTTCGATTCCCAAAAATCCCTGTTCACATGGGTTTACAACTTCTGGTCAATTTTTAGAAGTTCTATAAAATATATAAAATCGATACACCACAAGATGCACTTTATGGATCCGAAATACAGTTTTCGTTCGGACCCTCAGTATCATATGTAGGGTGGTACATTCCCGAACACGATGCAGAAAACCGCATCTCGATTAATGCAAGAGGAAAAAATCGAGATATTCTGTATGATTTTGGTATAATTTGCCTGGTCTATATGCCGTATAACCAAATTGTAATGAT
Organism: Galeruca laticollis; assembly: GCA_963921935.1. Classification (NCBI taxonomy): domain Eukaryota; kingdom Metazoa; phylum Arthropoda; class Insecta; order Coleoptera; family Chrysomelidae; genus Galeruca; species Galeruca laticollis. Next base: position 90,696,384 of record OY998178.1, on the reverse strand, counting down.
TACAGTCATAAGGGCCCAATATATGTTTGGTTAATAAGTTGGGCCCAATAAGAACAGCGATTACATGTTGGTGAAGTTTCTGTCTGCATTGGCCATCATTTGATGTGTCCACATAAAACACCGACAAAATTCGGTTTGTAGACCAATGCTGATCGCCATTCACGAAGTTATGTGAAGTGGCTCTGTACATGTAGGTTAATAATGTACTGGGCCCTTTATATAGTAAATTTTTATCAACACGCACACACAACACAAAAAGACCTCTCTTAACCCAGGCCTTACAGAGGAACCTATCCTGTATCAGAGCCCGCTTCATTGATAAACCTACTCAAAACAAAAAATATCCCTTACCCAAACGCATTTCACTATCTCTCTCACTCTCCCTCCCTCGTTTTTAGAACTTAAATTAGCATAAAAAATAAAACTAACAATATTTTTCTTATTCACTTGGGACATATAACTTTTTTTTCAACCATTTGTTAGGTCGGCTGGCCAGTTCAGTCTTCTTGTATTTTGGTGTTCTAATAGTGGATGGAGTAGTTCATTTACATGGCTTTCTAGTCTATCGTGATGGTTCGCGCTTTGCTCTGCAATTTCATCCTGGATGTATGGAATTTTTAAGTCTTCATGTAGTGGATTATAGCTAAGTTTGATTTGCTCACCCATTGCCATAGATCAGTGCCATATGTCCAGATTGGTTTTATGATCGTTTTGTATAGGAGAAGTTTATTCTCCAGTGCCAATTTGAATTTTCTGCCCATTAACTAATGTAGATCTTTTATTTGCAAATCAATTTGGTTGCGTTTTTTGACTATATGTTCTTTTATGTGTCTTGAGTCCAAATGTATTCTTAGGTATTTTATACTCGTAGATTGTGGAATTTGAATATTATTTAGAAAGACTGGACGACATCGATCTTTTCTTAGTGTGAAAGTCACTTGGACTGATTTTGTCTCGTTTATTTTAATTCTCCATTTGTGTAGCTATGTTTGGATATCATTCACGTGTCTTTATAGCATTTCTGATGCTGTAATTGTATTTTCGGGGCTTGCAAATATGCATGCTGCATGCAACACATACAGTAAAGGTCCGAGAACACTACCTTGTGGAATACCTGATTTTATTGGGAAGTTGTTGGACATACTTCCATTTAGTTTTTTTCGGAGTTCTCCCTCTCTCCTAGGAAGGATTTTAATAGTTTTAAGTAAGTTATGGGGAGATGTTTCTTGATTTTTTAGTTTAATCCCATATGCAAAGAAGGCTTGGCTAACGTCTAGGAAGGCAGATGTACAGTATTTTTTGCCTTCCAAGGCTAGATTTATGCTGTGAGCTATTCCGTGAACTTGTTGCACCATAGAGTGTTCTTTCCTAAAGCTAAATGGATGGAGAGGTATCCATTCTTCGGTGGCTGGGTCAGAATTTATTCTTAGTAGCAATAGTATCTCAAGTGTTTTAGACATTGACAGGAAACTTATTGGTTTACGTTTACGAAACTAGACAGAGACATCATTTTACTGCTCCCCAGAATCACTAGTTCTTTATGTCTGAGATCATTTATGTTTTTAACACCAAGGATATACAATTGCATTCCTATAGAATTACAATATATTCCTAATATTATTAAAAAAAAAGTTAAATTTTTTCTCTCCGAAAGAGCAAGAGACTTATTATGGATACAAATAACAACTACAAATTGTAAGCAGTTTTTATTATCTTTTCTGTTGTTAATATTTTTGACAAATCCCTGTTTAATTTAATATTTACATCTAAACTTCTATAATACTGTCCTTACCAAGTACTAAAGATGCCCAAATATACATTTTTATAATTTGTATGAACCTTACAACAACAAACTCAATCCGATATCATTTGAAAGGTTTACTATTTGTCTACTGGTCCGTAGGAACAGAATTATTCTAAGCTTTTTTTGTGTTAGGTTAATTTTAATTTTAGTTTAGTCTTATAATATACAACGTTTATTGATATGTTTTAGTACCATGCCGAAACAGGTGTTATTATACCTCTCGGAACCCTTCAGGTTATTTTATTCATAATTAGCTAAGTTCTGTATTAGGTAATTTTATTAGGGTCTTTACCTTGTTTCAATATCAAAATTATTTCAGCTGTTTTGAACAATTTTGGCCAATAGTTTAGACAAAGTATAGCATTAAAGATACATGGGATGAGGACCACACCTTTGCGTGGTAGTTCCTTTAGCATTTTTGGGGTTGTTCGGTCTATTCCAGGCGTTCCTTGCATTTAGGTAACTAATCTCTCACTGAACTTCATTTGTGGTTAACTGTGTGATGGCTGGTATATTCAATGGGATATCAGTTAGCTCTCTTTCTACCTCAATGTTTTGTTCATCGTTGTTGGGTGTGAATACTTTAGCTAAGTGTTCAGCGAATAATTTTGATTTTTCTGTGTTGCTTCTAGCCCATTGTGGGTTTGGTCCTAGTTCGTTACGAATGGGAGGAACTTGAGTTGCCATATCGATTTAAGTTGCTTATGTAGTCTGAGAAAAATCTTTCCTGAGCTTCTTTGATTTTGGATTTTAGTTGATTAGTTATTCTATTTAATGTTGTTTTGTCTAGGGGGGCATGGGTTCCGTGCCATTTTACTCTTGCTTTTGTTTTTTGTGATATAATTGTCTTTATCTCCACTGGGATGTTGTATATTTTGCACCTTGTAGTTGTTATTGGTGTTGCATGTTGTGCTGCTTCTTTAAGTGTGTTGTTTAGTGTTGTTACCGCTTCATCAACTTCAGTTGGAGATTTGAGACTTACTTTCATATTGATTTCCTCCTCTATTTTGTTTCGATACTCGTCCCATTTAGTTTTATTGCTATGCAGTCTAGGAATTGATGTTCTGTGGATAACAGCGGTGCTTATAGTTCCTATTATATGCGAGTGATCAGATGAGAGATCGAAGCTTGGAGTGATTTCCTTATAGTTAGGAGATATTCCACTAGTAATAAATAGGTTCAGTAGGTCAAGAGTTTTAATAGGATCCGTTGGCCAATATGTAGGAGTCCCAATTGACAGAAAGTGATAATTATTTTCTTGGGCAAGACTTACTAGCCTTTGGTTGTTATTAGGCATGAACCATATAGTGTGTGCTTGTAGTTGAAATTGAAATCTCCCCTGCGATGAATTTGTGGTCCAAAAATTCAAAGAAGTCTCTAAAGTTTTTTTTTCTTTAGATTATAACGTGGTGGGCAGCAAACTGATGCCATGGTTAGTTTATATAAACTCGACTTTACTTTTATCACTGTAGCTTGCAGATAGTTTAAAGTATACTTTGGGAATTCCACATGTTTAATCGTTTTTGTATTAAAATGGCTGTCCCAGCATGAGCAGTGTTATCTGGATGATTTGCAAAATAAGTGGTATACTGTGATATTCTGAAATAGGATCTGTCTGTGAAGTGACTTTCACTTATTAATAGGATATCAATTTTGTTATAATGGAAGAATAGTTCTACTTCGTTTTAATGTTGTAGTAGGCCATTGGTATTCCACCCTGCAATGTTAAGAAACTTATTGAATTTCCGAGCATGTTTAGAACCATGCTTTTCTGTTGGATAAGTTGTTGGAACATGCCTTTGAATTCTCCCAGAAATTTGTTCATAGTGTCGTTTATGTTTGATTGTTGATCTCTGCTATTATTTGTCACTTGTGTATGGGTTCTAGGATGCTGCTGATGCCGCTGTTGTGGTCTTTGTATTGGATTTGTGGAACTGTTCGATGCGGTGTTTGCAATGTGTTGAATATTTAGTTGATTGTTTGTATTATTTGGTTTAAACAGTTTTTGGTAGAATTCGCATCCTTTGTAGTTAGCAGGAAGAGTACCATTGTATAAGGCACACCTGGCTGGAATGTCTTTATTTTTTTTTGCAAGTTGCTGTATTATGTGATCCACCGCATTTGACACATACGTATGGTTTGTTGCAGTACGTTCTGGAATGACCGTATTGCTGACACCTCATACACTGTATGATACCTTTACTCATTGTGGGGGTTCTACTTGGATAGCTCTATTTTGCAAATTTGTTAGTTTATATATATATCTCTGTTATTTGCTGGTTCTTACAGGTTCTGTTGTTACTCTACTTCGACCGTTCATTATGTTTCTAATCTTGTGTCCACTACTTGTTAGTTCCTCGGAAATTTCTTTTATATCTGTTTAGTGATGCAAGTGTGTTGTACCACATTACTGTCTCTCATAAATTTAATAACGTTTCTATATGTCTTCGGTGTATCACAGTATATTTTAATTGTGTTGTCTGCTAGGCATTTCGTGATATATTGTTTGTCTTCAGCTATAGTATTAAGTTTATTTTTCATTTGAATGTAATATATTACCCTGTAGACAAATCTAGTGGGTGGTCTAGGTATTTTGTTCTCTACATCTTCCTTTTGGCTGGTACCTTGATTTGGTTCACTCAAGGGGCTGAATCTGTTGTTTGTTTCTGTCTGTTGTGAGGTATTTACTCTGATTTTCCTTTTTTTTGTGTTTCTGCTTTTAACCGCTTTCATTATCATCAAATCCTAAGAATTCCTCATCGATAGTAGATGACATTCTGTGTAGGTATTGGTTTTTGTTAGGTGCTTGTTGAGCATTGTTGTTGGCATGTTCAGTACTGTTGCTGGTACATCAAGCATTGTAGTTGGCATAATGCGCATTGTTGTTGGCCTGGTTAATGACATACTGAGCTTGTGTCATATTCGCATGGTGTGTGAAAGTTTGGGTTGGTTGGTATTGTGGTATTTGTGTGCTGTAGAATAGGACACCCTATATGATATTAGTTGAAGAAACCATTGGTTGGGCCTGGTTAATGACATACTGAGCTTGTGGCATATTCGCATGCTGTGTGAAAGTTTGGGTTGGTTGGTATTGTGGTATTTGTGTGCTGTAGAATAGGACACCCTATATGATATTAGTTGAAGAAACTATTGGTTGGTTATAATTTATTCCAAGTCCATTAAAAGCCGGTAATTGATTCATGGTTTATTATTCACTAAACTTTGATGTTTAATAAATTTGGTATTTAATTTTTGTCCATTTTTTCTCAGACTAGTTTATCGACTATAGATTACTTATCTGCTTATCACTGTTTTGGTTTCTTTGTAATTTTTTATCATTACACTCATTAACTTTTTATCGGAAATAAATGAATGAGCAAGGCACGTTCGTCGTTTACCGAGTATGGATATACTCTACATTATAACCTACACAAAAATTAGTTATTTTTTACTAGTTGAAAGAGATTTTTACCAAAAAAAAACATGCCCATTTTAATTATAAAATTTCATATAGTTCACAACGTTTCGTCAATTTTGACTCGAAACAACTACATTTGTGTGAAAGATGTAGGCAAAATGTGAATTTTGGTAGATGTAAAAGTTTCAATCTATTGTGTTCTCTTAAGGTAAAATTGTGTTTATGTTGTAGGAATTCAAAGTAGGCAAGTATTGGCCCACGTTGTGAATCCAAACGCAGTAAAAACTACTGCTCAAACTGCAACAATTTCCTCAGAAAAGATATCCGAAATAACTCTCCCTACACAAGAAGGCGAGTGACACTAATTTTCATATATAAGTTAATTTGTACAAAGTGTTGATAATTAAATTATTGTAGTTATAAATTAGTAAATGTAGTATCAAATTGGTTGTATATTATTTAATATTAATTAGACTTGTATATATGACTATTATTTAATTGTGTACATATGAATTTTAAACTTTTTTTATTACGTTATTTGTCTATTAACAAAAAATGAATTTTTTATACATAAAAAAAACAGTTTTGTTTTTCCTGTAACACTTCCCATCACTGTTCAAAATCTATTATTACTCGTGTCTTTGTATTAACTGAATTAACAAAATATTTAAACTTCAATGAAAAACTACTATAAAAGCTGACTGAATTGGAAAAATCAATAAAATAAGAAGTGGAAAAATGTTCAATCAACTTATTGAGTTAACAAAGTTCTGTTGTTGGTACAAGCTAGTATGAAAAATGGTGACTAATAAACAGAAAGTTTTACACTTTACAAATACCAAATCTGTACTTACAGTTTGAATTGGTCACGATGGTTCCAATGGCCTCCACGCTCGCCCGATTTATCGCCATATGATTTCTACCTATGGGGGTTTATAAAGGATTGTAAGTACCTATGTGTCTCCTCTACCAACTGGTACCAACAAAAATACTAAACATGTAAGTAGAACTGGGCTATCGACTTGATGTGTATCGTGTACTATTGGTATTTCGAAAACGGTTAAATTGTGGCATTTAAGGGAACAATAATTAGACTCGATATTGCAAATATTTTTTTGTAGAGCCATTTAAAGAGATATCAAAAAATAGTTGACATTTTTTCAATGTAATTTTTTATTTTCTTCAAAATCATGTCATCTAGATATCCATCTAACATTTCGGTTTCCCATATCATCAATAATTTTTTTTTTAAATATGGACATTGATTTTCACTCTTATTCCATTATGGTTATCATAACATATACTAAGTGATTGTTTCGTACCTGTAGTATATCAATTATAGTACGCCACTGATCTATTTTGGTTTTTGCTTTTTGTAACAAGCGAAACGATCAGTTAGTTGAGTATGTGTAGATACACAATGAATTGACATTAAAAGTTTGATGACAAGTTGGTTGGCATTTTTATTTCACAACCTATCATATTACAGGGATAGTAAATGTGCAGCATTACATTTTGTGGCCTAAGATAATCGCAGTACCGAAAGGGTAAAAACAGTGAAGCATTGCATCAAGCCTCACCTCAAGTATTAAAAACAAATACATGAACTTAACGCAAATCATTCCTAGTAAAGAACCGAGCATCGCCGTTTCCAAGGTATCAATTCAAGTTGATGTTCAAGATTCTTCTCGGACTGATGCCCTAAATGTGATATATGATTGGTGCACTCAAAGTCGTGGTGAAGCGTTTTTTGGGAAACTTCCCTGTGAAGAGAGTGTTAGGCCACAAACCCCACGAATTTAACCACAACAGCGTCTTGTATGAAGGAATGCACTTACCTGTAAAATCCAGATGTCTCTTTCAAAGTTCTGGTGTGGCGGCGGTAACAATTTCTACTTTTCTTGTGGGTGGGAATAAGGTTTGATGTGTAAAAAATGCGATGACAGTTCAACTTGATTTTATTTCAACTATATGACAGCAGTTGCCATCCAGACCACAGTATATTTGTTAGGTATACTATATCCAGATAGAACATCTAAATCCTAGAGATAAGTACACTCACTAAACCGTATTTCATTTTTTATCAGTATGGCACATTACATTGTGTTTAAAATAGATAAAGAAATATTAATAACTGAACTATTTATCCTGCCTATAATATGGGATAAAATAAATAGGAGACATCACAACATATATGTGTTGGATAAAGCATGGACGGAAATAAGTAATGTTACAAATATACTCGGTGACATAGAAACCCGAACACCCAATAAATGTAGTTTTATTTCAAAAACATTTGAGCGTTATCAGTTGAACATTCCTGTTTTTATTCAATTATTTTTTTTGCTGTAAGTACTGGACGAACTATTCGAGTACGTTTTCTTACAAGAATTCACAAGTATTTATCATGCCTACAGTGTGAATAAATGGAAATTATCGGTAGCTGAGTTCGAATTGTTGGTTTCCGGGAAGCTAGGCTTTTTCGGAGAAATTGCTGGTAAACAGGCAGAGACGTAACTATGGGGGATGAGGGAGATAGAACCAAAAAAATTATAAAACTATCACATTAAGCCTACTTGTTTGAAATGTACTCAAAAGCTAGGAACTGTAGGCTACAATTTTATAAGTAAAACGAAACTAAAATGCAGTTTAGGGGCTTAAAATTTCAAAACAAAATCCCCGTTAGTTCACCACCCCCAGAACTTCATCTTAGTTACGATGTTCGATTCGATGAAATTTCGTCTAAAATCGATGGGTGACTTTGTTAATGCCCTAACTCTATTAATTTTTGAGTAACTATGGATATTTGATTTTACCCTCTTCATTGGATACTCCAAGTTTGACGCACTCTACTTCTGAATCGCATAATTGTAGTGCACTCCTGATTTTTTCTATCATAGATTGGACCTTTGACAATATTTTTTTGGAAAATTGAATGAATATTCCCATTATTTTGATCTGTCCGATTTTTCATATGAAAGCATGTTTTCTTTTAACATAAATGCTCTGCTAATATTTGAAACAGTTGTCTTATCGAAAAATGGACAACACCAGTCGATTTGTCGTACCAAAGAACCCCAATTCTCATAATTTCAGTATTTTTTGAGAGGAAAAATATTTTCCTACAAATATGTACCTGGAAAATATTGCATTTTTCGCAATTCTCCAAAAATACATTTTGGCCCAACATCCTCTCGAAACAAGTTCGATTAGATGAAATTTCGTTTAAAATCGATGGGTGACTTTGTTAATGCCCTAACTCTATTAATTTTTGAGTAACTATGGATATTTGATGGATACACCAAGTTTGACGCACTCTACTTTTGAATCGCACCATTGTAGTGCACTCCTGATTTTTTCTATCATAGATTGGACCTTTGACAATAGTTTTTTAGAAAATTGAATGAATATTTCCATTAATTAGGTCTCTCCGATTTTTCATATGAAAGCATGTTTTCTTTTAACATAAATGCTCTGCTAATATTTGAAACATTTATTTCATCGAAAAATGGACAACACCAGTCGATTTATCGTACCAAAGAACCCTATTTCTCATAATTTCAGCGTTTTTTGAGAGGAATAATATTTTCGACAAATATGTATCTGAACACATATATATAGTATGGAAAATATTGCATTTTTCGCAATTCTCCAAAAATATATTTTTGGCCTAAAATCCGCTCGAAACATGTTCAATAAGATGAAATTTCGTCTAAAATCGATGGGTGACTTTGTTAATGCCCTAACTATTAATTTTTGAGTAACTATGGATATTTGATTTTACCCTCTTCATTGGACACTCCAAGTTTGACGCACTCTACTTCTGAATCGCATCATTGTAGAGCACTCCTGATTTTTTCTATCATAGATTGGACCTTTGACAATACTTTTTTAGAAAATTGAATGAATATTTCCATTAATTAGGTCTGTCCGATTTTTCATATGAAAGCATGTTTTCTTTTAACATAAATGCTCTGCTAATATTTGAAACAGTTGTCTTATCGAAAAATGGACAACACCAGTCGATTTGTCGTACCAAAGAACCCCAATTCTCATAATTTCAGTATTTTTTGAGAGGAAAAATATTTTCCTACAAATATGTAACTGGAAAATATTGCATTTTTCGCAATTCTCCAAAAATACATTTTTGGCCCAACATCCTCTCGAAACAAGTTCGATTAGATGAAATTTCGTTTAAAATCGATGGGTGACTTTGTTAATGCCCTAACTCTATTAGTTTTTGAGTAACTATGGATATTTGATGGATACACCAAGTTTGACGCACTCTACTTTTGAATCGCATCATTGTAGTGCACTCCTGATTTTTTCTATCATAGATTGGACCTTTGACAATAGTTTTTTAGAAAATTGAATGAATATTTCCATTAATTAGGTCTGTCCGATTTTTCATATGAAAGCATGTTTTCTTTTAACATAAATGCTCTGCTAATGTTTGAAACATTTATCTCATCGAAAAATGGACAACACCAGTCGATTTATCGTACCAAAGAACCCTATTTCTCATAATTTCAGTGTTTTTTGAGAGGAAAAATATTTTTCGACAAATATGTATCTGAACATATATTTATAGTATGGAAAATATTGCATTTTTCGCAATTCTCCAAAAATATATTTTTGGCCTAAAATCCTCTCGAAACATGTTCAATAAGATGAAATTTCGTCTAAAATCGATGGGTGACTTTGTTAATGCCCTAACTATTAATTTTAGAGTAACTATGGATATTTGATTTTACCCTCTTCATTGGACACTCCAAGTTTGACGCACTCTACTTCTGAATCGCATCATTGTAGAGCACTCCTGATTTTTTCTATCATAGATTGGACCTTTGACAATACTTTTTAGAAAATTGAATGAATATTTCCATTAATTAGGTCTGTCCGATTTTTCATATGAAAGCATGTTTTCTTTTAACATAAATGCTCTGCTAATATTTGAAACATTTATCTCATCGAAAAATGGACAACACCAGTCGATTTATCGTACCAAAGAACCCCATTTCTCATAATTTCAGTGTTTTTTGAGAGGAAAAATATTTTCCGACAAATATGTACCTGAAAATATTGCATTTTCGCAATTCTCCAAAAAAATATTTTTGGCCTAACATCCTCTCGAAACATGTTCAATTAGATGAAATTTCGTCTAAAATCGATGGGTGAGTTTGTTAATGCCCTAACTCTATTAATTTTTGAGTAACTGGATATTTGATTTTACCCTCTTCATTGGATACTCCAAGTTTGACGCACTCTACTTCTGAATCGCATCATTGGAGTGCACTCCTGAGTACTAAAAAAATGTTTCAGGAAACAAAATAAAAAACAATAACAACAAACAACATTTTTTAATTAGCATAAGATTATTCCTAAAATAATTAAAATATTTCATTTTATAAAAGATTATATAAAGAAAATAACAATTATTACGAGGTATGAAATTGAAACAAGTCCAAACTAGGTAATTCTAAATTCAACGAAGGAGTTGTTAATTCTAGATCGGGCTCTGTAATTTTCTTAAACCTCTCATTAACAAATTGATCTACATTCATCACTTCATCCGAACTTGTTGAATTATCTAGAAGAGTTCCACCTGGATCGACCGAAGTCAACATTAAATCATCTACGGTACTCCTAATGTTAGACAAATGCATCAGGGAATGATCGGACAATAATTCCGAATCGATTTGTGTTATTTCATCTTTATCTTCTAAATTAGAATTTATTTTATGTTCGATTTCAGGAATACAAAAAGTCGTTGTTTTCCTTAAATCATCTTGTGTATTAAAATATACATCTTCTAAATTTTTTGATAGATTATCTACCAATGTATTCACCCTATCTCTCGTCGATTTATCTCTCAATGGTAACTGATCTGAATCCATGGGAATTATTTTCTCTTTCATGTCTTCTAAATCTAGATTAATTCTAAGTTGAATTCGGTGTGGAGATTTTCTTAAATCGTCCTGGGTATTAAAGTATAATTCAGTCGCGGTTTCTGTTACATTATTTTCTATTTCACTATTTTGTATACTAATCTCCTTTTTTACAGTAATTGTATCGTTAATATTACTGGTACGGGCTTCTACTACTGGATTTTCAATTTTATCCTTTTCTGAGTTTACTAAATTCACTGGTTTGAAAAAATCTGTGGTAGTGATGAGCTTTAGCACAGTTACATCTTTGTACAGTTCACTGTCGTTGAATGTGTAGAATCCAGGTGCTAAGCCTATGGCGTTACCTAAAATAAAATTTAAACAAATTGATTTGTTCAGTAGGACAAATTTAATCTTTTTTATGCATTTTACTACTTTCAATTTATCATGAAACTTTTATGTCTGTAGGAATACTTAAATAAAGCCCTTTTCAGCTATTTGGCATGAAACAGAAGATTCAAGGAAGATGTGGTTAGTGCTTATTATACATTTCTTTTGGATCATACAGATTAAGCAACAATTACATTTTGGCTAGATAACTGCGCGGCTCAAAATAAAAATTGGTGTTTCCTGTAATTTTTTATTTACATAAATAACCCTACTGCAATAGTGCCAAAAGAATTGAGATACATGATTTTGAACCAGGTTACACATTTGTCAGCTGACAGTTTCCATCACCAAGTTGAAAAATCATTAAAACTGCAAAATAAGACCTATAATTTTAATGAATTTTTGGAAGCAGTTAGGACAGCTAATAATAAAAAGGTTACAGTGGAAGGTATGCATTATACCGATTTTTACAATTGGAAAAATCATTATGCGTAATCAAAAACCAAAATAAATTAACAATATAAAATTTATTTTGGCCGGAACTGAAATAGAAACAAATTTCTTGAAAAATTCTTCAATAAATACGTTTTAATAACACCAGAATCGCTTAAAGAGCTGGTACATATTAACCGTCTAACAAAAGAGTATATTATAAATAAACTTGGGCATATAATACCAGAAAATAGAGTAGATTTGTGGTACATGTGCTCCTGCATATCATAAGAAACGTAAAAACATGTTCTTGCAAATTATGAAGTAAGTAAGTTAGTGATTTAATTTAAAAGATTTGAAGTGTAAAAACGTAAATACACAAATCATATTTAGTTATAAAAAACATAGTATAACACCAAAATAATACAGTAGGACTTATATTGAAGATAATAAAAGAAACCAAAAATTGCTCTGATAAGAATTTTAAACAAACAAAATCATTTTCTTGAGTTCCAGTGGCGTGCCAATTTTATTTGTGCTGGTTTTATCTACATAAAGTGAAAATGTCGAATAAATGTGAAACATGCAAGAATTCAATTAACGAAAAAGAGAAAATAGTAAGAAATGATAGTATAATGTAGTTTTGCATGCAACTGAAATCTGTACAAATTTGTCACCATCTGAAGTGCGTGCAGTTCTCCTACAGATTAGATTAATGATATTAATTTATCCTGAATGTCGTCAGGCATTCAAGAGAGTTCCATTGCTGCTTAGACAACTGGAGAAGATTAAGAATGATGTTAAACATTTGAAGCATGAAGTTGATGCTTTAAAGCAAAAAATTAATCCATAGAAGATGAACTAAGTAGTGTTAAAAATAGTGGAGAGAAGGTTGGTATGGAAGAATTTATAAATGAAATGGAAGAGAGAAGAATGAGAGCCAACAATGTTATTATATTTAATATGAATGAATATTCTATTAATAACAGAAATGAAAGAATTGAAAATGAAAATAATACAATTGGTAATATTCTGAATTTTAAAGTTATGAGAGTTTGAAAGTATGAGGGAGGAAAAAGCCGTCCATTGAAAGTTGAACTAGATTCAAACGAAACTGTAAAACAGATAATAAAAATCGAAATAAAATTACTGATAAAGTTCCTTCAGTTAAAATATATTCTGATCAAACAGTTAAACAGAGGAATTACTATAAACAATTGAAAGAAAATTAAACTCATTTTATTAATGCAGGTGATGATACAAAATGTATAAAATAACTCAAAAAACTAATTCCGAACTCCTCTAAACTAGAATATAATTCAGTATAGTATATTTGAATATTGAAAGTTTATTAGTAAATAAAACTCAATTAATAGCAGATGTTTGCTGTTACAATCCTCCAGTGATTTTACTTAGTGAATCCACACCAACAACTGATATCAACAATTTTGAATTGGAAATTAACAATTATACACTTGTTGGATGTGATTCAGACATAGACACACAGGAGGTACTGTTATTTATATACGAAGGGGAATCAAAATTTCAAATTGTAGGACATTTGTTCACAGAAACAATTATTGGTGTAAGTTTATCTCAACTACATAATGTGGTATAAAGTGGTTCATAGGTAGTCTTTGTCACTCACCAATTGCAAGTCATACTACATTCTTGAACACCATAGTTTTGAGGTTAGGAATGACTGACGCACAAAAATTCCGCCAAAAGATAAATAGTGAAATTAAGTGCAAATATTGCAAAAAGAAAGTGAATGAATACATTCAGTGTGATAATTGTAAGGCATGCTACCATAGTAGCTGTTCAACCAGAGTAGAAATCCAAAGTAAAAGCGAAAAATTCATCTGTTGTGAAACAGACAAAAGTGAGGTTAGAACAACTAATTCGACACGAAAAAACAGTGAAAAATCAGACAATTTTCTGGATATGGATGAAAATCGGCTGAAAGAAATCATTAAATAATCTTTCATACGATTTCTAAACCCAGTGGAGCAGAAAATGGAAAAAAAAATTAATGAACTTGGTCACTCAATTCAGTTCATGTCAGAGTCGTTTGAGGAACAAAAGCGAGTCTTTGAAATCGTGCTGGAGGACAATAAAACTCTAAAGAAGGAAAATGAAAACCTGAAGATGAGAATGCAAACGTTAGAAGTAAGAATGGAGGCGCTAGAAGCCACAGAAAAATCAAAGAACCTGATGGTTGCAGGGGTCCCAAAACAACCCAATCTAGACACAGGGGTCACTATTAAAAAAATTTTTACAAGCATGCAATTACAAACTTTGAACAATGAAATATTGGAGAGTTTCAGGGTCAACAAGAGTGGTGAGGGACCAATCCTGGTGAAAATGAATAACGAACAGGCAAAGAAGGATGCACTAAAGAGAATAAAAGACATGAAAGGTATAACTTCTAAGAAATGTGGCTTAGATGGGGATGACAAAAAAATTTACTTCAATGAAGACATGTCTTTGGCCAAAAGGGTCCTTTTCAAAGCGACACGTGATCTGAGAAAACAGAAGAATTATAAGGCAGCTTTTTATGTAAATGGAACGATTTTTCTTAGAATCAATGAAAACGAACAGGCAATAAAAATAAGATGTGAAGCGGATCTCGAGAAATACCAATAAAAACTTTGTATTACACATAAATATACGTAACTTAAAAAAAATATTAACTTAAGGAACTAAATAATATCTTGGACGATTATATGACCATAGAAACACAGGTATGTGAAAACATAGACCAAATAAACTATTTCGACAATAGTAATAGGGACATCAACATTATCCACGTCAACATACGCAGTATATACCAAAATTTCGATCAATTTGTAGTGTATCTTGAATCACTGGGTAAATCATTTGATGTGATAGTGATGTCTGAAACCCACAATGTGCAGTGCAAGAGTGATTTCAATATACCGGGATATAATTTGTTTTTTAATGAAAGCAATCTAAATAGATGTGATGGATGCATAATCCTTGTCAAAAATGAATTTCACGTGGAGGATCGGATAATCCAAGAAAATAACCTGAAAATTATCAAGGTTACTTTACTAAAAAACCAGAAAACTGTAGATATACTAGCCACATACAGGTGTTTTGCCATGTCAAAAGAAGAACTCATCGAAAACTTGGAAAGAGTACTACAACGAGAAGCTACGGATCAAAGCAAAGTGTATGTGTTTGCCGGTGACATTAATATTGATCTGCTATCCAAAGATTCTGACACAACAAACAATTACCTGACAGTATTACAGGGATATGGCTTTATGAGCGCAATAAACAAACCAACAAGAGAAAGTGAAAGTGGAGGTACCTGCTTGGACCACTTTTTTATCAAATGTAAAAGTAACATTTTTAACAATACTAGGGCTTTAATCTTGGAAAGTGATCTTACAGATCACCACCCCATTTTGCTCAGCCTCCAGTTAGAAACATGTTCTGTAAATAAAAATGAAATTAACACTTTCAAAACATTAAATTATCAAAATCTAACAAGGAAACTGGATGCTGAGGGATGGGATGATGTTCTCCTAGAAAATAATGTAGAAATATGCACAACCATGTTTACGAATAAATTAAAAAATATAATAAAAGAAGCAACAATTACAAAATCAATAACAAACAAAAAAATGAAATTGAAACCTTGGATTACTGGTGGGCTCTTGACATCAATTAGATATAGAAACAGCCTTAAAAAGAATTGTACCCTAAACCCTCGCAACCCCACTATCTTGAATAGGTATCAAGAATATAGAAAAATGCTAAGTAAACTAATAAAAAACGCAAAGTATGCTTATTACAAATCTAAGACCCAAAAAAACATAAATGACCCAAAAAACTATGGAAAGTGATCAGAGAGGCCACCAATGACCAGGTCTGTGAGTCAGAAATAAAATGCATTACTAACCAAAAAAATACTGAAATAACAGACAAAAATCTGATGGCAAATGAGTTCAACTCATACTTTTGTAATATTGGAAAACATTTGGCAAACAAGATTACTAGATGCACACAAAATAGGGCTATGAAGGAAAAAAGAAGTGCTACATCGTTCTTTTTGAGTCCTGTGTCAAGTGAAGACATAATTAGAGAAATAAACAACCTAAAGAATGACATTAAGGGAGGGGAGGACGCCATTTCATCAAATATAATTAAAAAATACAAAGATAATCTCAGTATACCACTAAAACATATAACAAATCTGGTTTTTAGCTCAGGTATCTTTCCCAACATATTAAAAATCACTACAATCATACCTTTATACAAACAAGATGATAAAAAATCAATGAACAATTATAGACCAATAGCACTAACAAGTACCATAAGTAAAATTATCGAAAAATGCCTCAAAAGCAAATTAATCACTTTTTTGGAAAAACACCACCTACTTAATGCAAACCAGTTTGCTTTTAGGAGAAACTCAAACACTGATAAAGCACTTGTAAAGGTAACTGAAGGGATTCTAAAAAACTTAGACAGGGGAAAAAAAGTAATGGGCATCTTCCTGGATCTCAGGAAAGCCTTTGACACTGTGGAACACCAAACTTTATTAAAACGTTTAGAAAATGCTGGAATCAGAGGAATCCCAAATAACCTTATCAGGTCATACCTCACTAACCGTAACCAAACCACATTGGTATCCGGACATGAGAGTGATGCATTACAAGTAAACTTTGGTGTTCCACAGGGTACAGTACTCTCAACCTTGCTGTTCAATATCTACATCAATGACATAATGGACCTATTTGACGATGAAAATATCAAAATCTATTGCTTCGCCGACGATACTAGTGTCCTAATAAGTGAAGATACCTGGGAAGCTACCAAAGCAAAAGCAGAAAACACTCTTCAGAAATTAAAAAACTGGTTAGATGATAGCTTACTCTCGCTTAATGTGGAAAAAACAAACTTTGTGGCATTTGCACTAGCCGCAAGAAATTTACCAAACCTTGAAACGATCAAAATCCATGAATCAAAATGCAACCGGAATCATCAATGTAAATGTGGTATGACCTTAAAAAGAAAAACCAGTCTAAAATATCTGGGAGTTATTTTAGATGAAAAGCTCACTTGGAAAGAGCATGTGGAGTATGTAACAACTAAACTCAGAAAACGAATTTATAAATTTTATGAACTAAGGAATATGGTACCTTTCAAAACTCTAAAAACAATTTATCTTGCTGTAGCAGAGTCACTATTGAACTATGGCTTGGTGGTGTGGGGAGCTGCTGGCTCAATAACCTTAACAAAATTACAGGTAACCCAAAAAAGGATCATAAAAATTATGCTTTTCAAAAAAAGAAGATATCCTAGTGATAGGGTATACAATGAAAGTAAGATACTAAACATAGAACAACTCCATCTGAAATCAGTCATAAGATTCATGATAAAAAATAACGACTACAAAGTAAACTTAAAACATTGCCAAAATACAAGAAATGTCACGAGAGGTATGGTTGAGCTACAAAACCCTAAACACAAATCATGTCAAAAGCACATTTACTGTGTGGGTCCGAAAATTTACAATGACTTACCTGACCGCTTTAAGCTAAAGGACTATTACAGAATTAAAAAAACCTTAACAGAATGGATTGTCGAAAGCAAATATAAAATAAACTATGTAGTATAATCGCATACAAGAAAGGAAATCAAGTTACAAAATAATGCAATAATAGAAATAATTCTAATAATATATTGATAATAATTTTATAAGCTGGCAAAATGTGATACAATGCAATTACTTGTTAACTAACATACAAAACCTCAAAAGTAACTGTAAAATAGATAAATGAGTGCACACACAGTATTATAAATACCATTGTGCACTTAAAACCATAGCAGTACTGTGATGATAGCTTATTAGGATTAAGTTTATAAGAGTGAAGTAAAAATTACCTTACTAATCATTAACCAAACAGAGTATTATTGTAACTAGAGATTCTAGCATTTATTGTAGATTGTATTCCTAAGTATCACCCTATTAGACTGTAAATTTGTATCTACTGCTAATAAATAAATAAATAAATAAATAGGTAGTCTTTGTCACTCACCAATTGCAAGTCATACTACATTCTTGAATCATTTGGAAAATATTTGTGAAAATAAGTTTTGTAAAAACGTTCGTACAGTGTTGGTTGGTGATTTTAATTTGAATTTTTTATCAGATGAATTTTATGTCAAAAAGATTAAAGAACTTTTCAATACATATGGTATATCTCAGAAAGTAACAGATTTTATAAGAATTACTAATAATATTATAGTTATATTATAATATAACGAGCTTTGTAGCGAAATAAACATTTTCCTATGATTGGTATTGACTTTTAATTTTATGTAGGTAATTTAAACAAAATTAAAAAGCAGGATTTGATTTTGGTTTCTGTGCAAATGTCAGTTTATGCAAATGTCATAATAATTCAAGTTTCCTTCATTGAACTCGTTATTAAATTAATAATTATTTCTCTCAATTAAAATGGTTATTTTGATCTTAATTGGGAAAAATGATATCCAGGATATCCCCATAATATATAAGCTTTAATATTTGTAATATCATATCTTCTTTTTTCTATTAACATATATTAAGTCAATCACAAGATAGGTCACTTCTTGGACTAGCCAAAAATAATTAAACATCAGGTAGGCATCTAATGAAATGTAACTTCTGTCATTCTGACGATGATATTTAGGTAATATCGAAACAATTGTCAATTTTTTAGAATTTTTAACATTTTTCAATAAACTGTGGAGTTAACTAGAAACAGTAAGTTTCATTTAAAACACTAATTAAAACGCTAGGTTGAAAAATTGTCGGTACAAGAAAAAATTGAAATTATACTGTTTCTGACTTCGAATCGTTTGTTGGACTGTATTAAAACAACTTTTGTTACTTTGAACTCCTTGTATTGTATAATTTCTTTTTATCTTGTTAGAACAACATTTACAAATTTTTGAAAGAAAATAATTATTCAATTATGACTGACAGTGACAGTTAAACCTTTTTTTTTTATATATAACATTGAAACAAAACTTATTCTATGAGATTCAATAAACAGAAATCAACATCGACGTACTTTTCATGTATACATTATTGGTAGACTAATCAGTGTGACGTTAATAAAATTACACCAATTAGAAGAAGACGTCTACCTATGGCGTCAACATATACATCTTTGTGGAGACAACGACCAAAGTGTTAGAGAAGTATGCCAAATATTTAACTATAGACATCAAGAATGTCTCCCTATTACCATTACCTCTGTACTCAGAATAAAAAATGTATTTAATGCAAGCACATTTTAAAAAATAATGTAAGAAGAGAGAATGTTCAACATGACAGGATTGTGTTAGACTATTTTAGAAATAATCCACGTACAAGTTTAAGACAGGCTAGTTTGGAATTAAATTTGTCAAGAGAGACTATTTGAAGAAGTCTCAAAAAGCAAAAAATGAAAGCCTTCAAACCCAAATTTCTCCATACTTTAGAGGCTGGCGATGAAGACAAACGTATGAAATTTTGTTTATGGGCCCAAGGAGAGTATCTCAATAATAGACATTTTACTTTTCCGCCCAACCTATCTATATGCAAGAAAAGTATTGGTTTACCCACAAAAAAAGTGAAATTTTGAGAAAAAATTTTGAGTTATTTTTACATTTTCCATCAACAACAACACGAAAAAACGGTTTTTAGAAAAAAAATCCTGTGTGTATTACGTCGTTGTCGTCTGCCACTTTTTCTTACACGTCTTGTTAGCACGATACAGCCTCCGGAGTGCAAAAAGACACCAATTTTATGATTGAATATTGTTAAGGACATGTCACTGATGAACCCTATTGATTTTCAGCTCACCAGAGCCAGTAAAACGGGTGCTATGGTACTTGAAGTACGACATTTTGTCATGTTATGAGAAATTTCAGTTAGCACGATACAGCCTCCGGAGTTCAACAAGTCACAAATTTTATTATTGAATATTATTCAGGACATCTCACAGATTAACCCTATTGATTTTCAGCTCACTAGAGCCAATACAACAAGTGCTACAGTACTTTAAGTACGATATTTTTGTCATTTTTGGAGAAGTTTCAGTTTGTTAGCACAATACAGCGTCCAGAGTATATACAAGTGACCAATTTTATGACTGGATATTATTCAGAGCGTCTCTAATGTGAACCCTATTGATATTCAACTCACTAAATCCAGTAGAACGGGTGGAATGGTACTTGGACTACCAAATTTTTGTCAGTTTTGCAGAAATTTCAGTTTGTTAGCACGATACATCCCCGAAGTGTAGACAAGTGACAATTTTATGATAGTATATTGTTCAGGGCATCTCACAGATGCGGAAAAGTTAATTTTAATCTTTAAAAACGTTTATTTCTAAAATAATTAATAACTCAAAAGGTGTGCATTTTTGGAAAAAAGTACCGTAAAATTTTACATAGATTTCAAAAATCGATTAATATATAGGGTGTTCCATTTAAAATATGTAGTTATTCTCTACCGGTGTATTTGACTTTTTTTTAAATAAATTCTCTATACTGAGTTTTAATTAATATATTGCGGAGTTAACTAGAAACAGTAAGTTTCATTTAAAACACTCTAGTTTTTAAATTTAATTGTTAACAAACTTCACGAAATTTAATTTTAGGCTAAAATAATACTTCGGGAGTAATTTTTAAGTCAATTGTCTATCATTTAGACAACGTCGCAGCCCACCCACAATGGAAAAAAATATACAGTGTGAGGGGGCTTCAAAATGTCGATTTTTCAAAAAAGTTATTAGCGATTTTTTTATTGGATTTTCGGTTACCACACTGTAAAGAGTATCACTTGAAACCCCTAAATCCAATTTTTGAGTAATGTCACTTCACTGGTGTCTGAGATGTAGGTCGTCAAAAATTGTTTTTTTGATTTTTGAACGGCCCTGTATACACGGTAGTCGACATTTTATGAACTCCACATTTTGGTGTGTCGTATAAAAACAATTAGTTGAGTGGTTGCCCTTGTCAATATTTGGTTTTGTGTCAGTAGCGTACGTCTATAGGGTACTTATAATCTCCTGATGATGCTGACATGGTCAGCGAAGCGCGCGTCGAGAATGGAGTAGTATTGTACAATTTGAGTCATGTTAGTTCTGTATTTAGTGTAGTACGTCACCCCAAGCGTTACATTATTTTAATTTTTCAACATCACAGTCTAAACTATTTTTTTTTAATTCATCACAAATTTTTGATATTGCCCTTTTTATTCTAAGGTACCTACTGCGTTTTATTGTTAAACGAGCTTTGTAGCTAAATAAACATTTTCCTATGATTGATATTCGCTCTTAATTTTATGTAGGTAATTTAAACAAAATTAAAAAGCAGGATTTGATTTTGGTTCCTGTGCAAATGTCATAATAATTTAAGTTTCCTTCATTGAACTCATTATTAAAATTATAATTATTTCTCTGAATTAAAATGGTTGAAAAATTGTCGGTACAAGAAAAAATTGAAATTATACATCTTTGTGGAGACAACGACCGAAGCGTTAGAAAAGTATGCCGAATATTTAAAGATAGACATCAAGATCGTCTACCTATTAACATTAACATAAAAAATGTATTTAATGCAAGCGGAGCTGTAAGTAAGCACATTTTAAAAAATAATGTAAGAAGAAAGAATGTTCAACATGACAGGATTGTGTTAGACTATTTTAGAAATAATCCGCGTACAAGTTTAAGACTGGTTAGTTTGGATTTAAATTTGTCAAGAGAGACTATTCGAAGAAGTCTCAAAAAGCAAAAAATGAAAGCCTTCAACCCCAAATTTCTCCATACTTTAGAGCCTGGAGATGAAGACAAATGTATGGATTTTTGTTTATGGGCTCAAGGAGAGTAATAGACATTTTTTGGAATATATTCTTTACAGTGATGAAACTACGTTTTCAACAAATGGGGTTGTTTCATCCCAAAAAATACGGTACTGGGCTACTGAAAACCCACATTGGAGGATAAACTGTAAACAACAATATTCTGAGAAGGCCAAAGTGTGGTGCGGAAAATTTAAAGACCAAATAATTGGACCTTTCTTTTTCGACAGAAACCTCAATGCACAATTTTTTTAGAGTTTTTATGAAGAGTTGTTAAACAATAGCTAAATGCAAATTTTTTCAACCATTGGATAGGCCGAGGTAGTCCACTAATTCATTGGCCGTCCAGATCCCCCGATCTTACAACTCTAGATTTTTTCCTATGAGGTATTGTAACTCAGAAGGTCTACAAATCACGTCCAACAAATCGGGTAGACCTTCGCGCAAGAATACGTCGAGCTTGTGCAGAAATCACACCCCAACAGATAAGGAATGCAGTGCAGAACATAAGGAAACTATGACAAATGTATTGAACTTAATGGAGGTTTGCTAGAAGCCACACCCCTATTCAAGTTAATTTTTGTGTTTGGTTATTTTTAAATTGGTGTAGTTGAAATTTCATAAAAATTTTGTTTATTTATTCAATCCAAAATAAATGTATTTGGTCCTACGGGACACGATTTTTCAAAGTCCCCTATAGACGTACACTACAGACATAAAATCAAATATTGATACGGGAAACCACTAAACTAATTGTTTTTTACTGAACACCAAAATATGGAGTTCATAAAACGTCGACTACCGTGTATACAGGGCCGTTAAAAAATAAAAAAAAAACAATTTTTGACGACTTACATCTCACACCGGTGAAGTGACATTACTCAAAATTTGGATTTAGGGGTGTCACTCTTTACAGTGTGGTAACCGAAAATTCAATAAAAAAATCGCTAATTACTTTTTTGAAAATTCGACGTTTTGAAGCCCCCTAAAAATGTACGCTACTGACATTAATAAAATGTTAATAAGTAAAAATAGTCCTCTTGCCGAGCTTTTTAAACCACCAAAATTTTAAGTTAATCAAATGTCAATTAAATGGTATAACTGGGTGTTGCGATCTTAAGTGGGTCACACTGTATAAAAAACAAAACCAAAACGGTTCTGAAAAATGGAATGTATGTATTTGAAGCCACAGAATCCAAATATGTGAAAATATACAGTTACATTTGAATTTTTAATTTTGATATCACTTCCGGCAAAGCCATTATTTAACAAAACAGTCTGAAGCTTTTGAACTATCGTTCTTCCAACAAGACGTCTATGCTTGTCATTTGAACGTAAAACGTGGAAATTACATAGATACAAATAAAGTATAAAATAATGAATGGAAAATAAAAATTTGATTATATCATTAAAGATTGATAATATAACTGAAACGGATAACTTTTACCTATCCTAAAATTTCTAAGAAAAGTATAAACGTTAGGAAATATTAATATATTGTAGTTAATAGAAAATATATAATATTGAAGTGGTACTGAAGTACAGTTGTCCCTTAAATGTAGAACTTAATTTATAAACAAAACTTACCTAAAACCTTGTCGACTTCAACAAAATTCTTGTTCTGTTCCACTTTTTTAAAAAGAGCACTAGTTAATAACAAAACATTGTGAAGCAAATTTGTTAATTCTTCACAAAATTTGATACCGCGTTGCGCAGTCGAACATTTTTGTGTAATATCCACTAGATAATTCCACACTTCGAAATTAACACTACTGTTCTCTTTTTGTGGCAGTGGTCCATGATCTGGATATTTTTTTATGTGTTGAATCATTTTCATTTTACCTAAATACGCTTTCAAACATTTCGGACAACGGTATTGAGCAGCTATTTTCCTGGGACGTTGATGAACGTCCAATTGTGGCATGTTTGTAGATTTCGACACTGGTTCTTCTTTAAACTGCATGAAATCTGATGTTTCGATTTCGGCATCAGCTTCTAGATTACTCTTTTTGGATTCTTTAGTTTCTACTTTTTTAAAGTCCTGTAAAGAATTGCTAAATTAACAAAAAAAATGCATATATTATCCAATGAGTCGTAATCTAAGCAATAATTCATCAAAATTATTCGTTCAATGCTATATTAATGAACATTTATTCTTTGTTTTCAACTACACGGACTAACACAAAAAAGAGTAATTCGTTGTCATTATTGTTATTAAATATTTTATTTACTAAAGAACATAAAAAATGCAAAAATTAAACAAAAAAGATTTTCAAAAAAATAATAGAGCTCAAATTAATGAAAATCAAAATTTTCACAGTTTAATTTTTATTAGTAGCTCGTATTGTCACCACTTGCCCATTTTACAACCTCCATATATCATGGCATCGACTCAATCAGGTTCAATATTTTCAAGAAATCCTATTATTCCTGAAGAACAAGAAACGACTAGGCTAAAGTGAATGGGGGTAAGGATATGAGCTCTAACTTTTCTTCCTATCACATTCCAAATGTATTCAATATGATTCAAGTCGGGACTTGGGGGCCACTTAAATCGGTTGATACCAAGTTATCAAGGTAATCCTTAACAATCCTGTTGATGTGTGATCTAACTTTAGTACAAAGTTATCCCTAATGAATAGTGCAAGAGGTAACACATTTTCTGGGTGGTATCCATTGGAAATTAATCCTTTTATATTTTTATTTAACAATAAATGTTTAATTGACGTGAAAGTACCACCAGAACTTCCATAAATAACTTGATACATTGCTAACAACAACCAAGGCAATAACTGAGTTACCGATTCTAAGAGTATAAGAAAAAGACAATTTTTTAAACAAGATAGAAACAAGTAATGTCAGAAGACAACATTTCCATTTATAATAGTACAAACATAATATCAATATTTTGACTAGTTATATATATATATATATATATATATATATATATATATATATATATGAATTTAGAACCACCCTGCAGACTGTAGAATTTTTCATCAATTTTAAAATAAATAAAAACAATACCTTTTCCATGTGTTTTGGAAACCTCACAACTCTACCGGACCTAGTTCTGGGAGCAGGCTTTAAAACTTTTGCCGGTTCTTTTTTCTGTTCTTGTGGTTCTTCAACCCTCTTCTTTTTTCTTCCTTTTTTCAATTTTTCATTTGGCTAACAAAAATTATAAATCAGAATTTAACATTCCAATCTATTATACATTATTGTTATCTGAATTTATTCTTTTCAATATACTTTCAATAAAACAATCAAATTTCTGAATAATTCCAGTTCAATAGAAGAAAATATCAATTAAATATTGATAATTGTTTCAATATAAATATATTATCTTCAGCATTCTTGTTATTGTAACAATATATCTATGCAATTGACAAATTTAGCCACAAATAAATCACATGAAAACCTGCAGTATAGTATTTTTAATTTAATACGAAGCCTCATGATATATTACACAAATATTTCCAGCAATGAATGCACTATTTTCAATACCTTGTTCAAAAGGTATCTCTGCAAGAAACGATGTATAAACAAAATAAAAATTGTCAGTCTGATTCATCAACAGAAGAATTAAATTTTAAAATTCTCCTTTATTTTGTTTAAGAAATTCCAAAATGATTTATTTCATGGTGGTATTTTGGTTATCTCATGAAGACCCCATATGATTCAAATAATGGGTCATACTCAGGAAATAAGATGCTGCATAGAACAGGCTATGCAATAGACATAAAACTTAAAGGAATACTTAAAATAAAATACTGCTGTACTGGGTGAAGACAGGGACAGTCTAAATTCCTTCCAAATGTGGATCTTTCAGAGTTGATCTGGAGAGAATGGGAAAAGAGAAAGAAATAGAAACACAAGTGAAAACCCAAAAAATCAAATATTTTGACCACAGGATGAGAAATTTAGGAAAAGTGTAACAACGTACTGCATCTCATGATCCAAAGGAAGATCCACAGAAAAAGATCCCTTGAAGATGGAAAATGTCTTGGCTGAGGAAATGGTTCAGGCCAGTGTATAAATCAGCTGCCAACATATTCACCAATGTCCAATATAATATGACACTAAGAAGATTTTGATACAAAATAGATATTTGTTATTAACCTTTTCATTATGGCTGTCCCATTTTTCGGACTCTAAATGGTCGTGCCTCTGGTGCGGGCACCCAATATTTAGTAAATTTATTATTGTTTGTCTGCAGCTTGTCATAGTTTAGTTTCTGTAGGTGGGGAGAGTTTTTGTAGGTGGTTTAAGCTATTGAAGGGGTATTCGCGAACTATTATTTGCGTTAGTTCTACAGCTTACTTGGTGGTGTATGTGCAGCGAATTATAACTAATCTGCCCATTCCCCGTAGTGGAAAAAACTACTCAACAGCCGGGTTGGAAGAGATTTGGACGAATTCTGACAGTGAAGATGAATTTAATGAGTTGTATAGATCCCGAATGGGACAATTAGGATGAGAATCGAGCTGGGGCTTTAGACAAATTACAAGCACCATTGTGCCCTGCAGAATGGATTTTTAAATATTATTTCATACTATTCACTTATGCTATAAGTTCTTACTCATTTTTATATTATTTATATTTGTTTACATAAAAAAATGTCTGCACCTTTTTTTTGAGAAATTCATTCCACTCTGCAGTTGTCCTATAAAGTGTCCCGCACAGCAAATTGCATCAGCTTCACCACCGCTCCGCAGTGAAAAGGTTAAGTGAGAAGAATTAGAGAAAATATAAGACAGTCAGTTTAATTAACCTTGAATTAGAAAATCAACAGATTATTTCCATCTGAACTGCCTTAACAAACTCTTTTTACAGTTACATATTCAGAAATAATCTTACAAGTATCGTATTGCTTTTTCTATTATTTATTTACCTGTGGATTGAGTTGATTTGGATAAACTTGATATACATAGTTACTAGAAGATTCAGCATTATTCTGAATTGGAAGATTTACAATATTTTGGCCATTCACGTTTAAAGGGGTCAGAAGTGGCATTGGTAAGTCGGTGCTAACATTTTTTGGTAAATAAGTCATATGAATAGTTTGATCATTTAAATCCATATCAAGTAATTCCTAAAACAAAAGAAAATATTAGATACATATATAATGGCAAAATATATACTTATTTCAAATTTAATACGTAATTTAATCTACTATCTAAAGTAGTATTTGGCACATAAGAAAGGTCAATAATTATTTAAATTATACCTACCTCTTTTATTTGCGGTAAGTACGTAATGTAGGTCGTTTCATTTTCTATAGGGTTCTTCAAACTTACATTTTTAACGTCCTAAAATATATTACGAAATGGATATGTAGATAATGTAAATTTTTGATAAAAATTTCTAACCTCTTGTATTTGTAATACATACGGCACAGCCATAACTCTCAGATTTAAATATTACGACTGTCTATAAACTCATAATTGTATTCTAAATTTTCAGCTCGAACAAAAGAAAAATTTTGGCCAAACCGAATTTGAAGAAATCAGAAATCCAACCTCAAAAACACACCAAAATATTGACAAATGTGACTGGTGCGTTCGATTCGTCTGACTGGTTCAGACATAGAGAAAATATATTTGAGAATTTGTCTATAGATTCAGTACAGTGCAGAAGCAAAATAAGTTTCTCGTATTTTTAAAATATTACCTGATCATTTAAAAAGATAATTTATAGATCCAATACAAATCTGTCTTCTTGTTAGTTTGCAAATAAGATATTGTAAATTTGGATAAGCTTTATGAGCTATATAGGGTCTGTTCCAACCAACACAAAACCCGTAATATTACGATACAAACACAGTTGACCTGCTGATTAGTGAATATAATAGTAGTGTTTCTAAATGAAACTCACAGTCTCTAGTTAATTCCACAATATAATAAAAGTTATTGAAAATTCTAAAAAATTGACAATTATTGTTTCGATAAATCAATATCATTGTCAGAATGACAGAAATTACATTTCATTTTATGCCTACCTGATGTTTAGTAGTTATTTTTGGCTAGACCAAGAAGTAACCTAACTTATGATTGGCTTAATATATGTTTATAGAAAAAAGAAGATGTGATATTACAAATATTGAAGCTTAGATTAGTGATGGGCAGAATCGGATACATGGTATTCGAATCATTTTAGGAATCGAATACTTATCCGAGTACTGAGTTCTCGAGAACAAAGATTGTATATGGATGAGGACGAATACGAACGAACACGAATACCGATACACCAACGCATCAACGGATACCGGTGCCTGTGCGAACTTTTCACATGTGGTTATTTGTTAATCTCTGTTTTCTCTAAGGTAGCAGCTTAAGATTTTTGTTTCTTTGTTAGACAAGAACACTTGAATGTAATATAAATATTTTGAAGAAATCATAATAAACAAAATTGGTCGTGTATTTTAATTTGAAATGAAAGTTCAGGGTTTCTCTTAAAATGTTTTTAAAGAAAATATAAAATATTTAACAGGATAGTGTACATGTTTCGATAAATGTAAAATTCTAATAAAACAACAAAAATAAATTCTTTAAAAAATAAAAACGAAAATAAATAAAATAGAAAATATTAAACAGATGGTATATATGTAAAAATAATAAAGATTCTAATAAAAAAAAATTCTTTAAAAAATATAGGCCTATTTACTGAAACTATTTAAACATATATTCATTTCCAATTTTTTTGGAGATTAACGGTTTCGCCTAACATTTGTTCACGAATTTGTGAATCCCACGAACCTACCTTAGAACTAAATGCATGGGCATGCGATATGAGTTCTCAATTCAACCGAGCCGAGCAATCAATCCGAGTCCTCAATCGGAATCTGCTGACAATGCTGTTATTTTCGAGTTTATGCGATCAGCCATGCCGAGATCCGAGAACAGCCGGTATTCGAATACTTGGATAAAAGAATCGAGTACACCGAGTACTGTTAAGAATCGAATACTTTCCGATTCTTAGTATTCGAACTCCCCATCACTAGCTTAGATATTATTAGCCCTATGGTGATATCCTGGATATCATTTTTCCAATTAAGATCAGTATAAATGTGCAATGATATTGAGTTTATATATACCTGACTTCTTTAATAGTGGTATTTTTGTTTTTACATTTAACAATTTTGTACTAATGTTACTTTCTGTTTTAAAAGAAATTGTTGTATTCGTTGCTGAAGATATTATCTTTGAAATATTATTAGAAATATTTCCTGCATATGTGATGGTTTTATAAGTTTTAATTTCTAATGTAAATTTAATTTTCGGGTGTAAATTATTGATGTGGTTGAAAAATACATCTAATTGTCGTTCACTACCCATAAAACAAGCTAATATGTCATCTACATATCTATACCAAAATAAAATATTTTTGAAGAAAATAGCTCAATCAATTTTCTTGATTTAAAAATTCAAAGAGTTAATAATGTACTTGATTATTCAACTTACCGAAAACCAACACAGACTGATGTGACAATTCCATTCAATTCTAACCACCCTATGTCACACAGACTAGCAGCATATAATACAATGATACATAGAGCTTCTTCAGTTCCTATGAACAAATGTAATTTTGATACAGAGATTAATACAATTAGACAAATAGCAACATCTAACGGTTATCCATTAGATATGATAAATAAGCTAATTAGTAAAAAAGAAGAAAAAGTGGCATTACAACTAATATATCCTAAACAAGCTGATGAAATTAAAATTAAAACAATCACATATGCAGGAAATATTTCTAATAATATTTCAAAGATAATATCTTCAGCAACGAATACAACAATTTCTTTTAAAACAGAAAGTAACGTTAGTACAAAATTTTTTTATTTACAAGCAAGTCGCATCTACCACTGGGGTAATTAGCGACACAAATATGGGTTGTTTATAGTTTAGTTAATATGTTAATGTCACTTAGATATTTAAAAAGGTTCTGTGTATTACAGTTTTCGCCAAGAACTTGGTCTACATTGTTGCTGAGGTTGTTATCTTGTCTTGATTGTTGGAATTTTGGGCAATCGGTTATTAAATGTTTGACAGTACAAAATTGTTAAATGTAAAAACAAAAATACCACTATTAAAGAAGTCAGGTATATATATAAACTAAAATGTCCAGAATGTAATGCTGTCTATTTGGGTCAGACCCTTAGGAATTTTGAAATACGATACAGTGAGCACTTACGAGCATACAGATTAAAACAACCAGATAAATCCCACTACGCAAAACATCTACTTGACACATAACTAGAAGAAAAGAAACAAGAACTGGATTTCCTTGAAGATCTGGAACTTAGAAGACATTTAAGAAACCCACAATATGAAGTTGTCAATGAACAGTTAAATCTAGGGAATTCTCCACTAATAAACTGTCTTCTTAAGTGATAATTGTAAAGATCAGCAGATATAGTTTTCCTGGTTTTCTATATCATTGCACAGTTATACTGATCTTAATTGGAAACATGATATCCAGGATATCACCATAGGGCTAATAATATCTAAGCTTCAATATTTGTAATATCACATCTTCTTCTTTTTTCTATAAACATATATTAAGCCAATCACAGGTTAGGTTACTTCTTGGTCTAGCCAAAAATAACTACTATTCATCAGGTAGGCATAAAATGAAATGTAACTTCTGTCATTCTGACGATGATATTGATTTATCGATACAATTGTCAATTTTTTAGAATTTTCAATAACTTTTATTATATTGTGGAATTAACTAGAGACCGTGAGTTTCATTTAAAAACACTAATATGAGCATATTCCACGAAGTAAGGGTCGAGACAGTTAATTTCATGAATATAATAGTCTCTGTAATTTACATCAAATTTGCTGCATTGCTGAGATTGTACCACAGATTATATACTCCCTGGATTGTACGGTACTAGAACGGTATTTACTTCGGTTCGAACAGACCTATTATTTCAAATCGTTCACCATATACTTAGTTTTAGAACATAATGTACTGTGATCTTCTAGTTGCTAAATAAAAACGTGTCAGTAATCATAATAATTATATTCTGTTCTGGTTTCGACAACTCTTAACAAAGTAAAAATGCAAACATTTGCATGCCTATTCCGTTTAGGCATAGAACAATCAGATCAATCTGTGATAACATCCGTCGGGTCTGCAATGCAAATAACGAACGCATCCAAATATTTACGAGACCCTAAATCGTCCACGCCGATCCTCTCTTTGCGCATGTCAATATAGTGTAAATACACACATGTCCAAAAGTTTGGAATATTGGAATATTTCATCTTTTTTTTATTTTTATATAAAAATGTTTCTGAATAATTAAACATCATTTTGCTATAACTCCCACCAATACTAAATAAATCTCAAAGCCAGATAAACAATATGCAAAAAAATGATTTATTCTGTTGGAGTGAAAAATATTCACAATGTACCACTTACATTTAAAATTAAATTAGTATAGAAAACAATATTTTTTTATAAAATTAATAATCAGTATTTCCTCCATTGGCCTGTATGCATGAGTGCAGGCGATTTGGCTCGCTGTCGATTAAATGGTCGAGCTGGGCTTGCGGAATTCTCTCCCATTCTTCACGAGCAGCATCTTTTAGTTCTCGCAGTGTAATAGGGGGATTGTTTCGCTTCTTAATGCGTGTTTTGAGAATGTTCCAGGCATGTTCAATGACGTTCATGTCAGGGGAATTCGAGGGCCACCATATTGTAGATATTCCTTCTTCTTCCAGAAAATTTTGTACTGCTGCTGTTCGATGTGGAGGTGCGTTGTCATGCATAAACACAAATCTATCACCTACTGCCCCTCGGAATAGACGCACTACAGGATTTAAAACCTCCTCGATGTATACAGCACCAGTGACTCTTCTCTCCAGAACCAGTAGAGGCGTCCGTGTGCCAC
Organism: Galeruca laticollis; assembly: GCA_963921935.1. Taxonomy (NCBI): domain Eukaryota; kingdom Metazoa; phylum Arthropoda; class Insecta; order Coleoptera; family Chrysomelidae; genus Galeruca; species Galeruca laticollis. The sequence continues at coordinate 90,664,671 of OY998178.1, read as the reverse complement.
TCATAATATACCACCCCAAACCATAATACTCCCACCTTCAAATGGGACACGCGGTTGGGCTGTTTCTAGTCGAGCTTGTCGTCCTGGTGCCCTCCAAACTAGTGTTCGTCGCGAATCAGAAACCAAGCCAATTTTTGATTCATCAGAGAACATCACGTTATTCCAGTTAGGACCATGATGTACCATTTCTCGAGCCCATTGCAACCTTACAATCTTGTGTTGATAAGTTAGTTTGGGAACACGTAGGGGTCTTCTACGATACAAATTTACTGCATTTAGTCTGCGTGTTATTGTTTGCCGTGAAATATTCAGTCCTTCAAGCCTAACAATTTCTCTGGATATACCACTTGTAGATTCCAGACGATTTCTTCGAGTTATCAATGTTATCTGCCGACCTTGTGCTGCTGTTGTACATCGATTTCTTTCACTTCTAGGGCGATCCTTCACGTCATTTGTGTCTTGGAATTTTTTTTAATTTTCGATACAGCACTCTGAGTGACGCCAATGATATTGGCGATATTACTTTGAATAAGGCCCTGTTGTAACAATACAATTACTCTAGATCTGTCGAAATTATATATCATGTCTCTAGGCATTTTTAAACTGCTCGAATGAAATTTAAACAAGATCTGAAATAATGTGTAAATACCAAAATCAGTTTAATGTGACCAAATTACTACAAAAACGAATCAGATTTTTGATAATTTTCATTTAAAAACGCTCTAGAATAAATATAAACAACAGTTTTCAAACCACCATAGGCGTAGATTTATTATTTGTACGTATTCCAAACTTTTGGACATATGTGTAAAATAACCTCTTGCCTCTTGTTGTATATTACCGATTGGCGTATTAGCAAATAAATAAATAAAAAGATTGTCATTTTTATACAGCTATCGAAATGGTTTTCTTTTTCTGCAAAATGTTTGCAAATTATAGCACCATTATTGTGTAGTTGAAAAACAATTTAGAAATGTCAAATATTATAATATTTTTATATAATAATTATTCATCTCGAATCGAACATAAAGATATGTATGATATTCGGACATACACACTTTACTGACTTGTCCTCATTATGACTACGCTCGTTCAACCATAAGTCTTAAGACGCCTCTAGAAATCTCTACATTATATTCTCATGACATAAATAGCTATTATTTGAGTGGTTGAAGAAAGTGTTACATCATCCAATAGCGGAATAACTATCATTGAACAGCAAAACAGTTTTATTTTATTATTCACATAATAGTACAAATATTATATGTACCAATGTACTAAACTGAGTTTTAATTCCGTTGATACCTGCGAATTTTAAAACCATGCTTTAAACGTAGGCATGCGCAGAGCGAGGATCAGCGTGGACGATTTAGGGTCTCGTACATATTTGGCTAAAGCTATGGAGTGTAGTTCTACCCTCCATAGCTAAAGCTTATAGCGTTTTCGATTTCTACACTCTGCAAGTTTATTTTGCCCTGAAATGACGTCCAGCGAGGGCATGCTAGTTCAACGTTTATAGAAGAGAGAAGGTTGCCAGAACTACTCGGCGGGGCAGACGGAAGAGGGGATCGTTACGTCACTGTGGGTGCCAGCTTAGACAAGGCTGTATGAATTTATAGAAGTAGGAGTGCATATTATTGTTTATATCGGGTTCTTGTTCCTTTATTAGTATTTATTGTTATTAATTATATTAATAAAAATGGTTTTAATAATTAACGAGAGACATTTATTTCACACCCTGACAACAACATACAGAGAACTAATATATATTTCTTAACTTAAAAAAGAAGTAAACATATTTGACATATAACAATGGCCTGCTCTGACAGCATAACAAGCCATCACGTTAACCACAGATATAAGAAGTGTAAATTAACTTTCACAACATCCTCCCTCAATTTACACTTCTCATCAAAATACAAAAGATGTTATCATAAACTTAAATAAAACAATATTGACATAAAATGTTAATTAATTCCAATTTTCTGGCATAAGTAGTTAAACTGTTGAGTTCCTAAGGACTTGGTAAAAATGTCTGCTTTCATTTCTTTCGACTCTAAATATTTCAGTACAATTGTTTTCAACTCTGTAACATGTTGATGAACAAAATGGTACTTAATATCTAAATGCTTACATCTAGAATTATTTTTCCATGTATTCGCTAAATTTATAGTTCCTAAATTATCAACATACACTGTAGTCGAGTAATTCTCTTTTTGAAATAAATTCAATTCAGATAATAATGATCTGAAATATATGGTAAATGAACATGTATTAGCCAATGCAACATACTCAGCTTCTGTTGAACTCAAAGTTACTATACCTTGTTGTTTAGATTGCCAGAATACAGAGTTACCATACACTTCAATTAAGCAACCAGAAATTGATTTACAATCCATTTCATTTGCAAAGTCAGCATCACTATATTAATATAGAATATCAACTTCTTGACCATCAGGTTTATATCGTGATTTATAAATCAACTTCCGATCATGAGCACATTTTAAATATATAACACATCTTTTCAAGTATTTTAGGTGCTCTTTAGAAGCCTTATTTTGAAAACGAGCTAAGTAGCTTATAGCATAGTTTATATCAGGCCTACTCCCTAACATAATATACATTAATGATCCTAATAACGAACGATATTCTTCCTGTATAAATTCATCTGTAGCGTTTGATGATGGTTGCAATTTCAACTTTATTTCCATTGGTGTACTATAAGATTTGGTATCTTTAATATTGTACTTATTCAGTAATTTATATATAGCATCCTCTTGATCTATAGTAAGCACACCCTTTGTCATATCATAATTTATGTTTAAACCAAGAAATTTTTTAACATTACCAAGATCTTTCATTTCAAATTTTGACAATAATTTATCTTTAAAGAAATTTAACAATACTTGATTGGAACCAGTCATCATTACATCATCTACATAAATCATTAAAGTAACAATATCATCCTTTTTATGATAAACATACATACAATAGTCAGATTTGCACCTGATCAAACCAATGTTTTCTAAATAAACTGTAAAACAACGATTCCATTCTACAGGAGCTTGTTTTAATCCATACAAGGCTTTGTTTAATTTCAATATTTTATTACTTACATCAATATTACTGTCATGAAATTCAGAAAATCCTTCTGGAATAGAAATATAAACATTTTCTGACAAATTACTATTTAAGAATGCCGTTTTTACATCTAATTGCCATATGGGCCAACCCTTTTGAACAGCAATTGATAATAACATACGAACAGTATAAATTCTTGTAACTGGACTAAAGATCTCAGAATAATCAATACCATATATTTGCATAAAACCCTTGGCAACAAGTCTGGCTTTATAGAAATATTGGTTTAAATCAGTATCATATTTCATTACAAAAACCCAGCGAGTATCAATAACATTAATATCATCCTTTTTGTCTACTAATTTACAAACAATATTTTTCTTGATTGATTCAAATTCTTTACAAATAGCAATAGACCAGTTAGATACTTCAGGGGAATTCATAGCATCGTCAAATGTACGAGGTAAATTATGGGTATCATGATCAAGTTCACAAAATAATGAACTAATTTCATAATCCTGTAAATAAGAAGGTAGTTCACGATTTCGTTTAGGTCTGGAATGGACGCTTACAATATTATCTAAATTAGATGAAGTTGATAAATCTTCATCAATTGAATTTGTGGATTCATCAGTTTTGTTTTTACTAAAAATTTCATTCTCTACAAAAATATTATGTCTACTTGCAAAAACTTTTCTTTCTTCTGGATTGTAACATAAATAACCATTAGGAGTGTATCCTACAAAGGCACATTTAATACTTTTAGGTTATAGTTTATGATTACGTAATTCATCATCTATTTTAGCAAAAACGGTACAGCCAAAAACTTTCAAACGAGAATAATCAATAAATCTCTGACAGTCTACCTTAGTTTGAAACCAAATTTCAGCAGGGATATGTTTATCCTTTAAAGGAGATCTATTTTTTGTATACGCTGCACATGCTATTGCTTCTGTCCATAGAAACATATCAAGACCGCTATCAAACAACATTGATCTTGCCTTTTCAGACAAGGTCCTATTCATTCGTTCAGATTTTCCATTTTGTTGGGGATTTCTAGGAATGGTATACTCTAATTGGATACCTTTTTCATAACAAAAGGTCTTAAACTCGTTTGATGTATATTCACCACCATTATCACATTTCAGTATTTTGATACCTCTTCCAAACATATTTCTCATCATTGCTTCATACTGTTTAAATTTCTCAAGAACTTGAGATTTTCTTTCCAAAAAATACACCATAACAAAACTACTGTAGTCATCAATAAATGTGACAAAATAATTTTTCTTATCCCAAGAAGATCCTGAGGTGATTTCACATACATCACTATGTACCATATCAATCACCTTTTCAGAGTTTTTGTATACTACTTCTGGTTGTGGAGATTTAGCATGTTTTCCTAAAATACATTTCTCACATATCTTAGATAATCCGTTCAAATCAGCACCATCTAAAACACCTCTGTTAATTAATTCTTTCATACCAGATCTACCTAGATGACATATATCATAAGTATCTATATTTGTAGCATTTGCCTCCAACTCACTTTTAACAGTAAAATCAATTTTATATAAATCACCTTCGACAAAACCTCTAGCAATAATTTTATCATTATAAACTACTTTTACCTCATCGTTTCCAAAAATTACAAGACCCCCTGATTTATCAATCTGACGAACAGAAAACAAATTTTGTCGCAATTCAGGTACTAAAAATACATTTTTCAACTCACCAGTTATACCTTCATTAGTAATAATATTCAATTTACCAACATTACTTGATAACATGTGTTGACCATTTTTTGCACTTCCAATTTTTCAAAGTCAACCAAACCTTCTCTACAATTAATCATATGCGCATTACAACCAGAATCGATTAAGCCGGAAATGACACTAACACAGCTTACCGGATTTTCTTCCATTCTTGAACTGTCCTCGAGACTGTCCTCCAAATTTGCCAAGAAAGAAAATTTGTCACCTGTAACTTCTGTGTTATGAGCTGCCCTATCTAGTCTAGTTTGATTTCCAGAGCCATTACTAGAATTACTTTCCTTATTTTTCAATTTATAGCAGTTTCTTTTTATGTGACCTGGTTTGTCACAGTAATAACATCTAATAAAAGGCTTTTGTTCTCTTGATTTATTTTTCTCATCATTATGAGGAAACTTGCTATAGCTTATAGATTTATGACCTTTGAACTTTGCCATAAATGCCCTAGGATTATCTGCATTATTAGATTTTTCTCCTTCTAAATCAGCATTAAAGAAAACTAGCCTTGATTGTACTTCTTCCCAAGATAATTCATCAGCCTTGCTTTCCTATACTACTTTAATGGGTAAAAATTCTTTTGGAAATGACCTTAATAATTGAGTGATATAGGCCCCTCTTTTCATCAAGTCACCATATGCATGCAGTTTATCAGCAAAACTTCTAAATTCCATTATATAGTCCAAAACTTTTGAATTATTATTATATTTCATTGAAAACAGCTTACCTCTGATTTCTGCCATTTTTGCTTCTGATTCATGATCAAAACTAGTGATAACAGCATCCCACATCTCTTTTGCATGAGATTTATTCGTCACCAAATACAAATATTTATCAGAGATTTTACTTGAAATGAATTCCATACATTCGACATCTCTTTGTGTCCATTCATCTGTCTGATTTCTTTTCGCTGGAATTTGATTTTCGATTAAACTAAGCCAGCCCTTTTTTCTCATGTATAGTTTCATTCTAAATTTCCATCGTTCTATTTCACAACCATTAAACGGTACAATGTGACTAATGTCTTCTCGATCCACCATTTTGTAGCACACTTTTGGCTAAGAATTATCAGTAGTAATACCACAAGTGATTGAATTTTATTTGACTATTTCACAAACAGAGGGAAAGATAAAAAATCTGAAATTCGGCAGGATTAGAGGAAATTGGCAAAAAAGTTGACCTGAGAAATCAATCGATTTTCCTCATGTTGAAGCCCCAGTCCTTCAAAATAATAGCTAGTCTCTCGACAGGCGTTGCTTCATCTAATAGGTATTTTCGTTCATCGCAAAATCTGGTACATTGCTTCCAAATGTACTCCTTCGATTTCCTCGTATTTTTCGGTACATTTTCATCGATTTTTTCGTTGATTGATTCGATAGAATTCATCCCAAATCTACTCATTTTTGAATGCGTGCACAGCGTAATCACTTATATTTGACGTTTAACTGTCACATGCACTGTAAACAAATTTGAAAACACCGAACTTGATAGGCCAATCAGAGTCAAGAGTCAAGTTTGGTAATATCGGTAAGCCGAACTTGACTAGAGCTTCTGATTGGTTCATTTCGTAGGTGAGTGAAATAGTCAATATAAAACATAAATCAGTTTGTGGACTGGGTCTCTGGGCCCATAACCTGTTATTAATTATATTAATAAAAATGGTTTTAATAATTAACGAGAGACATTTATTTCACACCCTGACAATAACATACAGAGAACTAATATATATTTCTTAACTTAAAAAAGAAGTAAACATATTTGACATATAACAATGGCCTGCTCTGACAGCATAACAAGCCATCACGTTAACCACAGATATAAGAAGTGTAAATTAACATTCACAACATTTATTGTTGTTCTTTTTGTATTTTGTGTATTATAGAGTACAGACAAAAGAAGTAGACTCATTTGTATTGTTGTGAATGCAACTGGAACTATCGTCACAGAATATTATCGTTGTATATTCTTTGCTACTGTTGTGTTGGAGTTATTTTATAATTAGTAGAGATCCAAAAAGAGCTCGTTAAGTCATTTAGTCGACAAAGAATATTTGTCAGAACAAAATTTTTAAATTTAAAAGAAGCTGAAGAAAAACAAAAAAAGAGAAAATCTCCCTTATCAAAAGAAAAAGGGAATAAATTGATGAAAAAATGAAAAAAATTCTCAAATGAATTTAGTGATTGTCATATATCACTTATTTTTTACCTTTTAATGTTAATAAACTTTTTTGTATATAGGTTTTTAAGGTAACATTAGTTTCTTTCAATACCAAATATAAGTAACTTTTAAAGTATCCAGCTTAAGTTATGAAAGAAAGAGAAAAAAGGCTTTCCTATGTTGTGTACTATTTTTGTTACATATGTTAGAATAATATTGGTTTCTTACATTAAAAGTAGTAAGTAGATAGATAAGATTGTATATTATTTGTTTTATCTAGTATTCGTTGCAGCGATGATGTCACTCATGCACCATCAGTGTGGATACTGTGTCATAAATGAGCTATTTCTTTAGGACCTAAATCATATTAATTTCATAAACATTTCTGTTAAGATAAACAAATTAAACATTAACATGTTGAAGTTTTCGCCTAGACGTAAGATATTTAGATATTTTGTGGGACATTCTCTCAACAGTTATGTTATAAGCAAGTCGCTATTTTTGTATATTAATAATATGGATCGTATTTTCGGTAAATAAAGTGTTGTAGTGCAAATTATTGGTTTTATTTATTACATCAGATAACACATATATGTATTTTTATAGTTTTTAATAATAAAGAACTGTATTTGTAATATGTTACAATACAAATAAAATCTAATACGTTTTATTCTCTGAAAACAAAAAAAAACGTATAAAGCAACACAAATAGAGATAAAGATTGGGTTATTAATATGTACATAGTATATTTGAGTTTTTTTCATTTGAATATATGTACTTAAATTAACAAATGCTGCAAAAAATATGTGTTTGTTTGAGAATATATTGTTTTTTAAAACCAAAACCTATCACAAGTAGTTTTATATTATTTCAGTGTTCTAGTTACAAGTGGTATTTTAACGAGCGAATACTCGTCCCAATAATAAAATTCAAATGTGGCACCCAGGCTGACGTCACTCCCGCGCTTTTTCTGCTGGATTCTCATTGGCTCAGAGTTACCAGACAACCTTCTCTCTATAAACGTTGATGCTAGTTCACTTGATGGCACTAAAAAGTGCGTTTTAAATCGAACACCCGTTCAACTGCCAGTGCAGTATTTCTCACCCAACTTTCGGTCACAGCTGAAAACAACAGCAGGAAAGTAAGAGGCAAGACACCATATGAACATGAACAGCACCATGAAAATATATTAGTGTTTTTAAATGAAACTCAAGGTCTCTAGTTAATTCCACAATATAATACAAGTTATTGAAAATTCTAAAAAATTGACAATTGTTTCGATAAATCAATATCATCGTCAGATTTATCGAAACAATTGTCAATTTTTTAGAATTTTCAATAACTTGTATTATATTGTGGAATTAACTAGAGACCTTGAGTTTCATTTAAAAACACTAATATGAGCATATTCCACGAAGTAAGGGTCGAGACAGTCAATTTCATGAAAATATATATTTTATAATAAATGAAACATACAAATTAACTCTTCCAGTAGATAGAAAACACTTTAAGAAAAATGTTTCCAGCAAAAAACGGTTCACTTACTTCTTCATGTGAATATTTCCTTATCACATTAGTAAAATAATTAGGATTTATAAGAAATATTGAAGCTGAAACGATTGCACCGTCTATCGTTTCAGGGCAAATAAAATTGAACTGAGGTGCGCACTCGGACAGTGCCGCATGTAAATAGAACACGTGAAACTGGATGTGTGCAAGTTTGTAAACCATAATCGAACACAACTTTTGAACTGAATGCGCACTCAGCTCAGCCGGGGCAGGTTAATCGATCTGTTGAGTGAAATAGTACACTCGTTTAGTTTTGTGGTTTAATTTTCCTTGTCCTTGGTTGATGACGTTTGATGTTTTGTTGGTTATGTATGGGCATATGTTGTATCGAATGTAAACGAATTTACAAACTGTAAATAATAAGTAACTGTAGGTCCTTAATGTGTAATAAATAATCATGCGAAATGGCTAGTGATGATGGAAACATTGCTATAAATAATGAACAAGTCGAGTGGGTGCCTCTTACTTTAACTTTAGTGGAATATCCAAAGGGTAAATGAAAATTAAAATAGTTTATGCTTATTTAGGAACTACATTTATTATTTAATAATGTAAATTACTTTCAGGTGATGTTATTGGTAAATTTTTAGCTCTTATAAGTTTAGCTCCTTTTGGAATTGGTTCAGGTTTCATTGCATTGATCCTATTTAGAAGGGACTTGCACACAGTATGTATAATACATATATTATAAATACTCATTTATGAATTAATATCGTTGTTTTTAGATAACTTTTTTCTTGGGAACGTTATTGTCTGAACTTTTAAATTACATTTTGAAGCATATAATATGTGAAGCCAGACCAATCCACAGGGATATAATTCATGTAGAATATGGCATGCCATCATCTCACGCACAATTCGTATGGTTCTTTGCAACATATGTCATATATTTTGTCTATATAAGGTAAATTATTCAAATTGAATTTTTCATCCCAAAGTTTGTATAATATTTGTTTTTTTATTTCAGATTGCAACATATGAACAATAATACCATAATACAGAGTCTATCTAAATTTTTAATACTCTTTTCAACCTTGTCAATGGCAATTTTAGTCAGCATAAGTCGAATATATTTAGAATATCATACAATGTCACAGGTGCTTTGTGGAGCTTTATTGGGCTTTTTATTTGCAACGTTTTGGTTTGCATTTACTTATTTGGTACTTGCTCCACTCTTTCCTCAAATCGTGTCTTGGAGTATATCGGAATTACTATTATTAAGAGACACCACACTTATTCCAAATGTTTTATGGTTCGAATACACCAATACAAGGAAAGAGGTATTTAACACTTTTTTAACTGTATTTTATTTATTACATATTTTGTTTTTTGTTACAGGTACATGCCAGAAGTCGAAAATTAGTTAGTATGAAGTCCCAATGACACATAATTTGGGACAATAGTCTCAGGTTACTGTATTACTGTCCTGTAACGTTTTTGAAATTATTCGGATGGTTTAAAAAGTGGAAATAGGTTCACTGAAACGAGCAGCTTATTTGATGACTGCTATTTTGAAAAATTATAAGCTATATGTGTGTTAGGGTTTAAGAAGTTGTAGACATTGGTTTTTGAGCTTTGATAATGTAGTTTTCAAGAGACTGATGTACAAAAAAATAGGTTTATATGTAAACGGCGTCAGCCGAAAAATTTGTACTATCATTAACATGTTATTGTAAGAAAATGAATACTTTACAGATAAATCTGTAAAAGTCAAACTCTGTTGATATTTTTCTTTGTCTTATAATAAACATTCAGTTTAAATGTTGATTATTTAAATCCTATTTATTGACTCAGGTTTATATTTCTTGAGTAATTTCCGAATCGAAGAAGGATGTTTATATATAGTGGGGATTGCTAAGCACTTGGATTATGTGAAAACATATTTAACTTCTAAACACTGGTCAATTAAAACATCCAAGTTTTACACTACGTCCTAATTGAATGGGGAATTCAGGCATTACAAGTAACGCAGACGAGCAGGTAGAAAAACAAAGATGTTGAATAGGTGGTGATGGTCTAATAGAAAATGATCAACACACTCTGAGGGAGGGCACTCACTCCCGCCTGTTTTATTATGCTAGAAAATCAAATCAGTTTGATTTTTGACACGGGAAGACCTACACAGTCGACGAATATGGAGCAATTGATTTCAGAATTGCAGAAGAGACCCATTCTTTGGAATAAATTCAAGAAACATAGAAACTGGTTGGAAATAGGCAAAGCATGGGATGCAGTAGCCGATTATACTGGATTATTAACATTTAGAAGTTTTTTAATAAAAATACGGAATACATTACAATTATTCCAAAAATTTTCTATATTAGGACAGAGTTTTTTTCAATAAATACTTAATAATAATCAATAAAAATAACAGCAACAAAAGATAAAGTAAGTATGGTGGTATGAAATAAACACTATCAACTAAAAAAAAATGCTCAAAATGGGCACCATTATTTAATACACAGAGTTCATATTGTTTCCTCAAGTTGGTTAAACTATTTCAGATAACATTATTATGGTTCTGATTTAGTTCATAAATTAATGCTTAATTTTTTTAATAATCTCAACACTTTCATTATTAGTGTTTTAAATGAAACTCAACGTTTCTAGCTAATTCCACAATATAATATTATTATTAAAGTGAATTTTTTCTTTCAGAAACATCCACAAAAATGGGTCCAACGTTGTTAAATCTGGACTATTTGATGCTCACGAAATGGGTGCACCATAACCAATCCCAACATCAAATTGGCCACTTAAATGCTCTCGAACTTCCAAAACTGTCTGCAGAGGAGCTGCGTCCTGTTGCCAAATTGTTTGCTAATTTTTCAACAGAAAACAGTTGCTTCAAATGGCAGTATATTTTCTAAATTTGTTTCTCGTGTTAATGTATAGTCAAAAAATATATGCCCCACAAACAATTTTATGATACACAATGCCACACCAAACATTAACAGACTTTCTAACGAATTTTTTCATTTGAATGACTTCGTCTTCAATTTTTGTTTTCTCAAGAATGTATATTTTTTTCTGTTAAATACTCCTGCTGTGGAAAACGATTATTCATCCGTCCATATTATAAAATGGAATTAATTAGGGTCTTACTCGAGTATTTGCAGCATATGTTGAGATGTTGATGTTTCTGCTTTTGGTATTGTGTGAGGAGATGTGCTGGTAGTAATTTGTATGGCTTATACTGGTTCTTTCTCAATACTCCATGAATACTTGAACAACTTATTTGAAGTTCACATGATGTTTTCTTTAACCCGTTTTCCGGATTTTCTAAAACAAATTTTATGAAGTTGTGTGGTTGTATTCAAATAAAATAACATTCAACTCTCAGCATTTCACTACAGTAACATTAACTACAAAATAAAACAGTATGTCGAGTTCCCCCAAAACGCTATGTTTCTCTCTTTTAAAACATTTAGAGACTCTCACACGGTTGTGAATATGTAATTTATTGTTCTTCACAAAAAGTGAAAATATTTCAAATGTTTCAGGTTCTGTGTAATGAATGTTTGATAAATAATTTTATCGAGTGTCAAACGTCGAATGCAGTTTGTTCATTTATTACAGCCTACCACTTTACAACTGATTGTTGAGCTTGCCTGTTGGTTCTTAAACTTTGAAACTCTGTAGATCTCAAAATAATTGATACAGAGCGACATATGCATATATACCCAAAAATAGAAAAATATATAGGGTGTCTCATTTGAAAAAGTTAAGTTGCATTTAATACGGTGTACATCCTGTATATATTTCACTTTGTGAAATAATTTTGAAAAAATTTGTTACAAAATTAACGGGGAGGGGGGTGTCAAATTATAGTGAAAAATCCGCTACATATTACATATGAAGATTTATAAATTTATTCAATTTAAAAACTTGAATAAAAAATTTATTTATAAATAATAATAACACAATTTGAACAACTAGGGTATGAGAAATAAAGAACAACTATTGATACTCACCCCATCTAACAACCTAGTTTGTTTCCATAGCAATGAAGTAAGAAATAAATATCTCCGAATTCACTAGACGATTTAAAAGGAATTTACAAGGACGTTTTTAATACTTTTAATCTGAAATCAAATGGTCACATTCTATTGAAAATTAGAAAAAATATTGTGTGGAACACGTTGAGAAACACTATTTTTCGTAACCTTTTGCACAACTCTCTTAGCTCGTTACATAAAAATTAGTGCTTTTCCCAATTGGTTGCACAAATAACTTTCTAACGACTGATTTCAATTCTTAAATCGCCCGTTTCAAAAACGAGAACGAATATATACACACTTGATTTAATAACAAGTGATTTATGCGGAAAGTGCAGCGTCCTTGGGCTACTGTAGGGAGTGCGGCCTTGAGAGAGTCAATCACAAAGCAAATTTCATGCAACTGTTCTCCACTCCCTCTACCCTTTCAGGTGTTGGAGTGTGATTCCGATTTATCAATTATCCATTTTTTCCACTCTCTTCTATTCCTTGCTAGTTCTTTCATCTCCTCTATGGATTTCCCCCTTTTTCTTCCATATTCTTCTACTTGATCCAGCCACTTCTTGGTCTTCCCCTTCTTCTTTTTGTCGAATTTCCCATCTTCATAATTCCCTTTACCAGTTGGGATTGGTCCATTCTCACCATGTGGCCAAACCAATTCATTTGTTTCTTTTTAATCTTTGCGAGTATTGGATTTAGCCAATGCTCTTTCTTATTTCTTCACTTCTCACTCTGTCCCATTTAGTGTTACCATATGTTTCATTTCCATTACGTTTATCCTTGCTTCCTGTTTTTTGTTTAGTATGCAATTTTCGCTAGCTTGTGTTATTATTGATATTGTGAAGGTTTTGTGAATTTTCTTTTTACTTCTATTTCTTTATGTCCTAGTATTGTTTTGTGTAGTGCATAGTATGTTTTAGTTGTTTTGTTTCCTCTATTTCCGCATCCGTATAATACTTTGTTATTTCATTTCCGACTCTCCTTTTTTGCTTTCTTTACTGCCTGTTTCACTTTCAATCTCATAGCAATGTATTCATCTTTGTCACTTTGATCTACAGTCTGGGTGAATGCTTTCCATGCTTGTTTCTTTTTCTTTACCATTTCTTTAATGTGTTCGTTCCACCATTTCGTTATATTTAATTTTCCATTGTACTTTCTATTCCCGCATATCTTTTCTGCCTTTTCTAGTGGGGACTCAGATTATAGCAAGTTGCCGTTCAAGGAACACGACTAAAGCAAATAAATTTATTTATAATCATTTTTAATGTTTTAACTACGATGTATTTGATAGTTATAATAAAAATAAAATCAGTGAATACAATCAGTATTTACAGTTCACAAACACCTATATTTTGTACCCAGATGTTTCCCATAGATATAAAAATAGTTTCCTATTGGCAAGTGGTTTCTTCTGCAAAAATCTTTCATTTTTGTGCCTGCTAAAAAACAAATTATTCTGTTCTTTAAAACGGCTTATTGCACTACCCCTGTATGTTTGCACTCATCAAATTCTGCAACATTAATTCACCATCGCAGTGCGGCGATGTGCCAGGCCATATGAACTACTCTACTTTGTTTTTACCCTTATATTCTGGTGTTGCATGCTACTTTGGTGTGAAAGCCCACTTAAAAAATATGAAGAAAATGTACCCTCTCACACCTATTCGACTTGTTTATAATTTTTTTGTCCAAAAATAACATTGTAATCATGCCTCGGCTAACGTGTTAAACCCCCTATTACCATAACTGGAAAGATAGCATTTTGTCACAATTGAGGAAATAAAGATTATATGGTAGAGCTTAAGGCAATATCAAAAAGTGTATTAAGAATTGGCAGAATTTTAGTATATACGAAAGAAATTATTGATAAGTAAACAAATATTTTCTAAAAAAAATTTGGATTAATGTTTGGTAAAATGTAGAATTAAACATTCTGGTAGCTCAGATTCATTTATTTGCTTTCATGAAAACAAATTATACAAATAATCCAAATGTTTGGCATTTAATCGGCAGAGTAAATCTATAAAATATTAGGATAACCCTGTAGACACACAAACCGAAGGTAGTTTTTCTCAACTATTCCGAAAAGAAGATTTGTTTACAAAAAGTATCCACATAATCTAAGTACTTAGCAATCGACACATAAATCTACAAAATGTTAAGACAATCATTTTGAGACAACCCTTAAGACAGACAATTCGAAGAGAGTTTTTGTCAACAGATTTGGAAAAGAATTGTGTAAAAAACGTGTACACATAATCCAAGTGCTCGACAATTAATTAGCAGCATAAATCTACAAAATGAGATTACAATCATTTTGGGACAACCCCGTAGACAGACAATTAGAAGGAAGTTTTTCTCAACAGATACCGGAAAGAAGATTTGCCTAAAAAACGTATCAACATAATCCAAGTACTTGGCAATTAATCGGCAGGAATAATCTACAAAATATTAGAAGACTATTAATTAAAGACAACCCCATAGACAGACAAGTCGAAGGGAGCTTTGTCAACAAATTCCGGAAAGATGATCAAAAAGTTTTAACTAAATAACATATCCACATAATCTAAGTGCTTGATATGTAATTGGCAGGAAAAAAAACGAAATGTTAGAGGACAATCATTTTGGAACAACCCTGTAGACAGACAATTGGAAGGAAATTTTTGTCAACAGATTCCAGAAAAAAGATTTGTCTAAAAAACGTATCCACATAATACCAGTGCTTGGAATTTAATCAGTAGGAAAAGTATACCACTTATTAAGAGGACAATCATTTTGAGACAACCCTGTAGACTGAAAATTCGAAGCAGCGACGGATTTAGGCTTAGGTCCGGGCCTAGGGCGCCAAATTTTTAGGGTCACTGCTATTTTCGAGACAGCAAAATTTTGAAATTGAAACTGTAAGACCTGGTTTTAATGGTTCTTCTCTTGCTTTGACAAGTTCAAGATGTCACTATTTAATCTAAATTGTATGTTTAGTTATGCCAAAAAATTATATATACACTGTGACCCATTTAAAATGGAACCACCCCTGTAAAATACGCATTTTCAAGGAATCTCCAAAACAATTTTTTTGTAATATTAAGGATCAGAAACTGTAGCTTTACAAAATTTTCCATAATTTTAGTTTAAGACACTCATGTTTTTTTTCTTTGTCAAAAACAGCAAAATTTTATTAGGCAATTTTTGTTCTCAAGTTTGATTACACCAGTGAATTTGTGGTCGTCAGAGATAGAAACCATCAAAATTTCATCAAAAAATATTCATTAGCATCGAAGTTACAATAACCTTAATTTTGGAAACAAAGTATTTGATTATAATTTCTATTTAGATTATAGATTTATTTCAAATCCGGCAACAATATTGATACAAAGTAGAATACCAGTGAACTTATACAGTGAAAATCCTATGTCAATATCTAATTCGGTTCTACAGTTATAACTCCCAAAATTATGGTAATGTGAACGATTTGTGAGTAAAGGAATTTTGTAATGAAAATCTGACTATGCCACTGGATTTGTTGATTATATTCAATAAAAATAAATTAATTAAATATAGGGTGTAAGTGGAGTCTAAAATAACTCAATATTGAAAGTTAATTAAGTTTTATAAGTACCTCAAAACTCGTTTCTGTTCTTTTTATTTTTATCGGTTATGGAAGAATGTACTACGGCATGAGTTGAAAATTAACTTTAAATTTTGAGTTTTTTAGAGTCCACGTATTTCCTATATTTAATTATATTCATTTAAGACAATATAATTTACAAATCCAGTAACATAGTCAGATTTTCATTACAAAATCCCTTTCCCCACAAATCATTCACATTATCATAATTTCAGGAGTTATAACTGTAAAACGGAATAAATCTATTGACTTCGGATTTTCACTGTATAAGTTCACTGGTGATCTATTTTGTATCAACAGTGTTTCCGGAATTGAAGTAAGTCTATAATCTAAATAAAAATTATAATCTAATACTTTGTTTCCAAAATTAAACTTAAACGATGCTAACCAATATTTTTTCATGAAATTTTGATGGTTTTTATTTCTGACTACTACAAATTCAGTGGTATAGTCAAACTTGATAACAAAAATTGCCTAATAAACTGTTGCCAATTTTTGACAAAGAAAAAAAACATAGTGCCTTGGAAATTACACTAGTTATGGAAATTTTTGAAAAGATGCAGTTTTTTATTCTTAATATTACAATATATTTTTTTGAAGATTGATTGAAAAATGCATATTTTACAGGAGTGGTTCCATTTTAAATGGGTCACACTGTATATATATTTAACTCATGCCTAAATTCAATTCGAATTTATTATTACTATTTGTTTTATTATTATATAAGGGCGTCAAATTAACTTGGGCCTAGGACACCATCAAATCTAAATCTGTCACTGATTCCAAGGGAGTTTTTGTCAACGGATTCCAAAAAAAAGGTTTTTTTCCAAAAATCTTATTGTATTGATGAATGAAGAAATATTTGAATTGATTTTTAATTCAGTTGTCCCTTTGATTTACTACCCTATTAGGGGTAGGTAAGTATATTACATTTGGTTAGTTAAATATAAATTAATACCACAGTATTTTGTATGTTAATATTTTTATATTTGTTAAAAATCAAATTGTGAAATTATTAATGTGTTTTTATTTAACTGACAATTCCAATCCAATAGGCTGTCTGTAAAATACCTTTTTGTATTTTATAAATAAATTTCAGTTTTTTGACTTTCTATTTTTATCAATAACTTTAACTATTATTTATTGACTGAGAAACCATACATGTATTTTCATAAAATAACAATATTGACCCAGGTCCTTCTGCTAGTTATTTAAAGACTTCCTGTTATTTGAAGCCACCTGTTTACACATATAAAGATTGCTGTTGTCAGCAACAGTCTATTTGGTGTAGCTCTCATTGATAATCAGCATTCTGTATCTTGTATTGTTAACATCATATTGAAAATAATAAAATTTATTATTTTTGAAAAATAAAAGATATTAAAAAGTATCTTCGCGAGTAAGATCATTTAACTGCCCTGAAATGGACGTATAAAGTTTTTAGGACAGTGTATCATTTTTTAATTCTAATGAAATGTATATTAGATATCCCTATTGATTGACTTTTATTCCAATTTTGTTTAAATAATTATTAAGAACCTAATTGCTTTGTACTCTGTTAATTGTTACAATATAGATTATTCTCATTTCTATGGTACAATTATTTGTTATTTATCAATGTAAGCATTTTACTGTACACTTATGTTTGCTGTTTTGAGTTGTATTGTTACTACCTGCTCTCTAAATTAATTAACTCTGTTTGAAAAGTATGAAAGTAAGTATTGCAATCAATCAACACCAAAAATGGATAACAAAAAGAGAAATTGTAATCTTGGGAACATTATATGAAGAAGTGCCATACAAATAAATTTAAAAACACCATTTTTTTGTATTAATCTATTCAAACATTCATATTATGACCTTAACTTTATAATATAATGAAAACAAATTTAAATTGGAATTGCTAAAGCATCATTTGTCAATTCGTGACTTAGTTGAGTTTGTAAGTTGGATAGTTTTTCTTTTAGCATAGCAACTCCCATAATTACATTATTTTCTGGTCTCAATAACCCTGCTGCTTCTACATTAAAGAAAAATTTATTAGGTTTCAACTCCCAGTTAAAAGGTGCTTCATCTAAAAAGAAAGAAATGTAGAGAATACTTCCCCTTTACTAATCAAATGAGAATTGGACCTAAAATATATTTAAAACTTACATTGATCTTCTTCCAATTCACTGTACTCGCTTTTGGGCCATTCATCAGGTTTAGGAAATAACGTATGCCTCATTGAATTATCAGGGTCATATTCAAAGGCTACACCACACGTTGGGTTCCATTTAGCATGTTCTTTACCGAAACCTTTCTTAGCATAAGCTCTTACTTTCAGTTCTTGACCTTTTCTCAATTTAATAATTAAAATTTCATCAGTTTCACCATATTCTGAGGATTCATCATCCCTATGTTTTGATGTTGCCGGTATCACACGTGGATCGCTTGATTTAAAATCAGCTGTAGTTACATGTCGGGTTTGATCATCTGTGCATTTAACATCTAGAGTAAACTCCACGCTACATTCTTGACAAAAGTCAAGGCATACACAATCCTTAAAAATACAATTTATTTCAACTAAAATAAATATATAAATACAACTTACCCTCGGATATTGCAATCTTTGTACAACTTCAT
The DNA here is from genome assembly GCA_963921935.1 of Galeruca laticollis. Classification (NCBI taxonomy): domain Eukaryota; kingdom Metazoa; phylum Arthropoda; class Insecta; order Coleoptera; family Chrysomelidae; genus Galeruca; species Galeruca laticollis. The sequence continues at coordinate 90,645,847 of OY998178.1, read as the reverse complement.
CGGAAACCAAAGGAATTAGACCGATTCGATGTGCTAAAAATTCATCACTTAATACTGTTGAATTTGCTTCTAACTTTACCCAGTCTATGGCTAATGTAGGAGTTTCGGCAATAAGTACGCGGCGAATGCTATTCGCAACACTAAAAAATACGACTAGATAAGCCATAAAAAAACAATCATTTAAACGTACCTCAAATCTGTGTCTTCAATATAAAATTTGCAATTATCGTCAGTTAAATCAGTTATGTGAACGGAAGGTTGGTTAGCGTACGGCATTTTTATAATTAATATTTTCAATATGATTAATCAACACTCAAATTATGGTATTTTTAACTTAAAAACACTACTAATCATAAATATTTTGTAAAACTGATTTTTATTGAAATAGGATGACATGTGTCAATTGTCTCTTGTCTAAATGAACCATAGTATGTTTTTAGCGTAGATTGGGATTCGAAATTAAGATCTCAGCGCTACCTTACCATCAAGAGAAAACTACTGTAGATGTGATAAAATTGTTAGTTTATTTTCTGAAAGTGAAAAGCTTAGCAAAGTAAATTAATAATTGGAAAACCTATATCGTAATATATGTTAGTGTGCTTCATTTTAAAGAACAAAATATTACACTCCAAGTATGTTGTCATTAAACTCCATATTGGTAATTAACTATGTATTCAATTATAAGCGCAAATGTCCGGGAATAACGGCGGAGATTTAAGAAAACAGAAGTTCCATTGATTTAACTGCCTGTTTAACAACACCTACAATACTAAGAAAAAAGTTTGTGAATTTACTAAGAATATTGTCTATAAGAAAAGTATCTTACTTTTTTATTAACGAAAATATAATGCAAAAATGGTGTAAAATACTAAACTACTAACACCACATTTATACAATTTTATCACATCTACAGTAGTTTTCACTTGACGGTTAGGAAGCGCTGCGATGTTAATTTAAATTTGATCCAAAATTTGATGTCATCAAATAATGATTTGACATTTCACTCTGTTACCACAAAAATCATGGGAATCTAAAAAATATCGAAAGGTATTGGATCCGTGATTATTTATTTTCGGTTGTTAAATTCATTTTTAAAAAGTGTTTAAGGTCGAGACCATAGACAATTTCTCTATGGTCTAGATATACATTACAGGAGCGAGTCAGGACTGGACTATTGTACGGACATAGCACGGTTAGCGACTAGCCGTGAGAAACAAGTGTACCTGTTCTGATTTGTCTGGGAAGGGCAATAAAAGTGCTGCCGAGCCGTGACATAGGAGGAAGACAGTACAGTTACACTACAGTCACAGCCTAATAAAACTATATGCTGTGCTACAGTTACAGTAGTCAAGTCCTGACACGGTCCTATAATGTGCGTCTTAACTTTTATTATAAAACGCCAGTTTCACCACCTTCTGATAGTGTCGGATAGCTTAAAAGTAAGTTTTGCTCTTTTCGTGATCTGTGTCGATACCGATCACAACAAAAATGGAAGCATGATGCTCTATGGTTAAAAATATCTATGGTGTATTTGACTTTAGTTTAGACTATAGGCGAATTTCCTCGAGACTAACTAGCTTAACCAGGTTAACAAAACTATGACGTCAGTGGTTAACGTAGTTTGGATCTGTAGTATGTCATCATCATTTTGATAGGGGGATGTCAAATGTCAACATCGTCATTCTATATTATTTATATTACTAATATAATATAAAATGTTCATCAGTTATAGGCAGAGAAAATAATATCTATTCACAATTTGGAATTCTTTACCTTTTTGTAGAAGATTAATAATTTCTACTGTATCATTGATACTGTATGACTCTTCGTTTACAAATACTTTGTATACATTCATTATTCTGACTTACTTTTTCGACGAAAGTCCCGTTGTTATTAACTTTTAATCTCAATAACAACGACAAACTGACAGATCATTGTTTCAAACCACATGTTAACTACCTCGGCCAGGTGGTTTGAGATGTTGGTTAAATGTGACGTCATTGTTTGAAATATGTATCGAGGAAATTAGAGTAGTTAACTTTTTTCTTACCAGGTTAGCGTGGTTAGTCTCGAGGAAATATCCAGTATGTGGGTTACCTGTGGTTTAGACCACTGACAGTGACAGCTACAATCAATAGTTGACATTTATCTGTTTTTGTGTACAATTTACTTTTCAATTTAAAACTTGTAATGAATTAGATATAATTAGTAAAATACATACAAATTATTGGAAAATGGCATATTTCCATTATAGATGTGGAGAAAGAATTACTTTACTTAATGACAATTGTACCGCTGTTCGAAACGAAAGCGAATTTGACCATGGTTTAGTAATATCAGCAGAACCTTTACAAAATGATGTCCTTTTCGAAATAAAAATAGACAAAAAGGTAAGAAACACCAGTTAGAAGAACGTATATTATTAAATAAACTGTTTTAAGGTGAATTCTTGGTCTGGCAGCTTGGAAATTGGCGTCGTTGATTGTGATCCTCTACATTTTGATTTTCCACCGTGTGCTTCAAGGATTCAAACAGGATCCTGGGTAATTTCACAAATAATACTCATGATATATAATATTCCTTCATAAATTTTGTTGTCTGCAGATCATGTCAGGAACTACAGTATTTAAAAATGGTGTAGGTCTAGTGGAAGGTTATGGAACAGATTTAGATAGATTGAATCAAGAGGATAGAATTGGTTTAATGCGTACATCTGAGGTTAGAAAATAAATTATAATAGCTTAAGTTACATTTATATTTTTTCTGTACTCCAGGGAGATCTAGTATTTTATATAAACGGTGAATCTCAAGGAGTAGGAGCCGAAGATTTACCAAGTGTAGTATACGCTATTGTAGACCTCTACGGAAAATGTGTTCAGGTTACTATTACCAGTCCAGCATATCGAGAACACAATAACGATGATTGCCTCAGTGGTAGCTCAGTTTTGGCTATTGAAAATGATATATTAAATGTAACTCTAGGGGGTGATCTAAGTGAACTAAGCTTGAGCAGCAGTAACAGTTTAGATATTCGAATGGATATGAATGTCAGGTAAATATCATGCACATAGAATTATTGAACTTAATAATAATAAACGTCATATATTGGTAAAACTAAATGGCCATCGACCGAGGTCCTTTAGCCAGTAATACTTACATAATTCAATATATCGACTTAATATTAATAAAAGTTACATTAGTGTGTATAAAAGAGAGAAATTTGTCATTGATTGTATTTTAACTTCAATATTGGCCACTTTCGTTTTCCTCTATTGTCTAGTGTTTACCACTTATATTTTCGTTTCAATAGTTGTATGTGATCTAGTTTTATGCATAGTGCATCCATTATTTCTATATTATGCATCTATGTGGAAAGACAGTTGTTATTTTATCTTTGAGTGACTGCATTTTATAGTTGGATGTATTGTGTAGTGGATTTGATTAATGGCTCATTTTTGGCTCATAATTGTTGTATCTGCTGTTTGTAGTGTTTTCCAGACAGGTTTTCTTGTTGTCTGGTATATTATATGGCCATACTCTAGTAATGGTCTTCAGATTCTTATGTATATGTGTGCTGCAGTTTTCTTGTCCATTTTTTTGTTATACAGTAGAACCTCAATTACCCAGGCCAGCCGAGACAGCATTTTCTGGATAATCGAAAACACAGATAATTCAAATAATTGCTTTTACTTTTTTAATACTTTATACAGACAAATATATACGTCAAATGAAGAAAAAATACACGATACTACATACATGTAATAAAAAATGAAGTTTTTATATTCATAGATGATGTACATTGAATAATGTACAATGTGAAAAAAATCAGGTTGTTTTTGGGCTTTTTAAATTCTGCCTCTTACATATTCCTTCATTTTTCTAAGCTGAAGCAGATAAATGTTTTTCAAAATATTGGATAAGTATATTTACGGCATCCTCTGCTTCTCAATGACTTGTTTTGATGACACAATTATTCTCATCATCAGCATCACTACTTTTGTCTTTTGTCAGAATTTCTTGCTGAGGTCTGTTTATTTAGATAATCCACATCCATAATCTAATAACCTTCATCTTCGTGATAATATTCTATCAAAACCCGTATTTTTTCGTTGTCCATTTCTTACAAATATTTGATTTGTGAGGCTTTAGATTCTAGGTTTTCAATTGATAACACCTGTATCAAGTTATTATCAACTTCAATACATTCTCCATCTGTTGTGTCTTCTAAGGTTATTATTTTGTAAAATGCACTTTTAAGGTTAGTCTCTCTCACTTCAGTCCAAGCTTGAGCTACAGCATAATAGATTCTTTCAAATTTAGACGTTTCTAAAACCTCATAAAGTCATATTCTCCCAATAGTTGAAGCATTAGGTCTTTCATATAATGCCTCATCATTTTAACTAACGAGTCGATCGGTAGGTCGGCAAACATAATAAAGGGGGAGCTGATTGAGGATTCTCCAAGACTAAAGTCTGTACGGTGCATTCAGCATTCATGCACCAACTGGGGCCATCAGCTACAGAAAACAGAAAATCCGCCACCCGGATAAAGCATGCATGGATAATCGGGGTTCCACTGTACTTCAGAACTATTTGTCTCAGCTAATGCATTTTTCCTTCGCTATTTCTGTATTTTTGTTAAACTTAAGTTTGTTATTTATTGATATACCAAGTTACTTTACAGTATGTGTACGTATTATGTTGTTAATATAAATAGTTGGTGTATGATTAAAGATTATAAATTGAAATTTTGCAGGATTAGGTTGTTCTCCGCCTATTGAACCATTTCACTGTTCCGTTCATAAGTGTTTGCAATTCATGCACTGTTTTTTTTTATTCTGTTGCGGTGTCATCTGCATACTGCAATATGTATTTTTGTAAGTTTAAGTGATCTGCTGCTAACTCAAAGTTGTAGATGTCATAACAGTACAGATTGTAGAGCAAAGGAGGTAGTGGGGAGTTCTGCAGAACTCTTGTTGAAGTATAATTGTTTGCAAGAAGCTGTTATTAATTTGTATTGTCCTGTCAAGTTTTTTAATATTAGTAGCAAGTATTCAGGGCACTTCATTTGGTGTAGTTTGTATAACATACCACAGTGCTAAACACTGTCAAATGCTTTATTAATGTCGAGGAAAATAGCAGCCTATGTTTTTCGTTGTATTGTTTTCACTTAATGTCAGTTGTTAGTGTGACAGTTCGTCCCAATTATTTTATTTATTTCTTCTTGGCATAACTGCGGTATATCTATGGTTTTTGTTTTCTGTCTTTATGTTCCTCTTGATCCTAAAGTTTTTCCAATTACTTGACTATTTTCTTTTTGAATCTGAACTTTAGTATGTTGAATTACCGCCTTGAATATCTATTGCAACACTCTAGGTGTTCACTAACCCTACAAGACTTATTGAACTTAAATTACATGTTTTGGTGAAATTTTAGTTTGAGTTTACCAGAAGAATCGCCAAGACAAGACAGACTCCGTTTCCACGATAGATGTGGCTCTCTAGTCAAATTATCAAATGGTAACAGAAGTGCTGAAAGGCGAAGACCACTCGACGAATTTAATAATGGAGTTGTGATGACTCACAGACCGTTAAGAGACTCTGAATTATTTGAAATTCGTATCGATAGACTGGTCGACAAGTGGAGTGGCAGTATAGAGGTTAATAAATGTTTAGTTTTAAAAATACAGTTTATAATTGTATGTTTTATATAGATGGGTATAACAACACACGACCCAAACTCTCTTGTATTTCCTGCTACGATGACCAATATGCGTAGCGGAACAATCATGATGTCAGGCTGTGGTATTTTAACGAACGGTAAGGGTACTAGAAGAGAATACGGCGATTTTAATCTGGATGAATTGACCGAAGGAGATCGAGTAGGAATGATGAGAAAACCTGATGGAAATTTGCATTACTTCATAAACGGATTAGATCAAGGAATCGCTGCTCAAAGAGTTCTCAATAAAGTTTGGGGAGTTATCGATTTGTACGGAATGACTATAAAGGTAACTATTTATTCAATGATTGTAAATATTCTAACCAAACATGTTTTTAGGTATCCATAGTAGAAAGAGACGAACGCGAAGAACAGAATCTCATCACAAGGAAAAATACCCGCGATCAACAAATCCATCTTTCGGAACCTAATTCTTTTCAAGATTTTTACGATCGATTGAATTTCCATCCTAACTGTGGTCATCACGCGGAAGTAATTAACAATAATCGAACAGCTCACCGGCCAAATTTCGCCGAAGATTTTAATAATGGGGTGGTTCTTACAGCACGTCCTCTAAAAACTGGGGAACTATTCGAAGTACGACTAGATAGAGTTGTAACCAAATGGGCAGGATCGATTGAAATAGGTGTGACTACTCATAATCCGGTGGATCTGGAGTTTCCATTTACAATGACGAATGTTAGGTAAGTTGTATATTTTAATAGATTATGTGGTTGAACATACTCAGTAAGTTTGAGATTAGTTTTAAGCTTCCCTTTTATCTCACTTCCATTTTGGAGGTTACTGGATCTCTTGTTTGCTATGGATATGATCTTGTCGATATTTTCTCCAGTATTACTCCTTCTCTTCGGCTTTTTCTAATGCCATGGACAAGTATCAACTTCAAAAAGTTGTGCTGTATAGTATAACTTCTTTCTCTTACTGGATTTCCTGACCGCTTTGGAGGTGATCTGGTCAATGTTTTCTCTATATTTCTCCTTCTCTCCATCTTCACAAATTTGTAGAGTATAGTATAGCTTCATTGAGCTGAAAGAGATAATTTTTAAGTTTCTGTATTTCTTCTTTTTTTTCTCTTACCTCCATTTCAAAGATTACTCAATCTCCTGTTTGCCTTTCCACATTTTCTTATGCCTTGGACAAGTACCACCTTCAAAAAGTTGTAGTGTATAGTATATTAAGTTCAAAGAGATCATTTTCAAGCTTACTTATTTTGTCTTCCTCTTCTCTCCTCTCTATTTAGGAGGTTACTGGATCTCCCGATTGTATTGGAGATGATCTAGTCTATGTTTTTCTCCTTATTTTCACCTTTAGATCATTTTCAAGCTTCCGTATTGTAACACACATTAATAAGCACCCTGTACATTAGCTTTCTGAAAAGGAGTACTGTGATTCATGGATTTTTCTCATAACAGTGGAATGTTATAGAAACATTAGTTGTTGTAAACATAATGTATACGAAATTGTGACAGATAAATAAAAAACTGTAAGCAAATATAAATGCTTTCAATTAAAATATACTTTTATAGAAGGGTTATAAATTTATAAAAATTATTAAAACGCTCTTATACTATTTATTCTTATTTTTCTCTCTACTCCATTTAAGAGGTTACAGGATATCCTAGTTCCTTTGGAGATGATCTGATCGATGTTTCCTTCAGCATTCCTCCTTTTCTTATGTCATGGACAAGTACCACCTTCAAAAAGGTGTAGAGTATAGTATAGCTTCATTAAGCTCAAATAGATCATTTTCAAGCTTCTCTATTTCTTCTTCCTTTTCTTTCAGCTCCATTTTAGAGATTACTGGATCTCCTGAATGCTTCCGAGGTGATCTGGTTCATGTTTTTTCCAGTATTCCTCATTGTCTTAATCTTTTCTTATGTCTTGGACAAGTACCACCTTCAGAAAAGTTGTAGTGTATAATATAGTTTCATTTAGCTCAAAGAGATAATTTTCAAGCTTACCTATTTTTTATTACTTCACTCTCACATACTTTTTGGAGGTTACTGTATCTCCTGATTGCTTTGGAGATGATTTGCTCAAAGTTTTCGTCCTTTATTCATATTGATATATAAGTACAATCCTCAAAAATTGTAGTGTATAGTATAGCTTCGTTTAGCTGAAAGAGATCATTTTCAAGCTTCTCTATTTCTTCTCCCTTTTCTCTCATCTCCATTCTTGGAGGTTACTGGATCTCCTGATTGCTTTGTAGATCATCTGGCCGATGTTTTCCTCATTCTCTTCACCTTTTCTTATACCACAGACAAGTACTACCTTCAAAGAGGTGTAATGTATGGTATTTCTGCATTAACCTCAACTATATCATTTTCAATCTTCCCTTTCTCTGAACTCCATTCTGGGGGATATTGAATCTTTTGGTTGCTTTGGAGATGATTTTCGCGACATTTCCTCTATTATTACTTCTTCTCCTCACCTTTTCTTGTGCCATGGACATATGGACAAGTACCACTTTAAAAGTTATAATTTTTCGTATATCTTTATTAAGCACAAAGAGATCATTTTTAAATATCCCTATTTCTTCTTTCTTTTCCCTCTCCATCAATTCGGAGATTACTGGATCTTCTGATTGCTTCCAAGATGATCTGGTTGATGTTTTCCTTCTCCTTACCTTTTCTTATGCCATGGACAAGTAACATTTTCAAATAGTTGTGTATAATATAGCTTCGTTGAGCTTAAAGATATCATTTTCAAGCTTCCTTATTTGTTCGTTCTTTTTTCTCACTATCATTCCTGGAGGTAATTGGATTTCCTGATTGCTTTCGTGGATGTATTTTACGATATTCCTCCTTCTCTCCACCTTCAAACAGGTGTAGTGGATAATATAGCCTAATTAGCTTAAAGAGGTCATTTTTCAAGCATTAATATTTCTTCTTTCTTTTCCCTTAACTCATTCTTGGAGATAACTGGATCTTCTGATTGTTTTTGATATGATTCGATGGATGTTTTTTTTCTATATTCCTCCTTATCTCCACCTTAAAAAGGTATAGTGTATAATATCATTTTCAAACTTCCCTATTTCTTGTTCCTTTTCTCTCAACTCCATTCCTGGAGGTAACTGGATCTCCTCATTGTTTTGGAGATGATCTGGTTGATGTTTTATACAGTATTTGCCCTTCTCTTCATCTTTTTTAATGCCATGGACAATTACCACCTTCAAAAAGTTATAGTGTACGGTTGGGTAATGCCACTAGTTGGTTTCCATTATTTCATTTTGGACTTCCAGTAGGTGAAATAGTGTTTCTTAGATGTTAGTTTCTTTTTGATATTTGGAAGTGAAGATTAAATTACAATGTATAGTTTAATATTTCAAAAACTTTCCAAACATAAATATTTTCTATTCTTGTTTATGTATCAGTTTTAGTACAAAATGAAAATAATTTTACTATATAGATAATGAGATGAGAGATACATGTATTTTTTCCTTGTGTTTTCCACTTCTCTCTCTTCCAGTGATTTTAAAAAAATAACGAACATATTGCAGATCTGGGACATGGATGATGACAGGAAGTGGTATAATGCATAATGGTACTATCGTTTTAGAGCAATACGGTGTTAATTTAGATAGACTGCAAGTTGGAGATAGAGTTGGAGTTTTGAGGAAAGAAAACGGTTTACTGCATTTTTTCGTTAACGGTGTAGATCAGGGATGTGCCGCTTCTAATGTTCCAGAGAAAATATACGGAGTAATTGGTAAGTGATTCTTTTAAAAACTTGTTTTAAAATCAGATATTTGATAAAGAAATCTGTATTGTTTACTCCCAATACTTAATCATCATCAATGACTGGTGGATATAAGTGCCAAGTAAAAATGTCTATCTCCCTCTATCCTGTGCTGTATTTATCCAGTTTGTGTGCATTCGCTTCAAATTATTTGACCATTAACCTCTGCCGGGGAAAGTGTGGTCTCCATATAAATAAATGGAGACTGAACTACACAAAGTCTCAAAATTTAAGCAATACAGCTATGGGGAATGAGGAGGGGTAGACCAAGAAATTGATAGACGCTGTACCTAAAAAGTTATAGATAAATTAATATAAAATTTGGGAAGATTGGAAAAAAATATGGAGAACTCTTATAACGAAGACAAATAATGGCAGATGAGACTAGTTTAGTTGTAATTTTGATTAATGTAATGTAGTAGAGCAGTAGATTAATATAAAATTAAAAAATGCATGAGGAAAGTAGCTTTAGAAATTCTATTAATAGTATAAGATCAGGACCTAAACCTATATTAATGATCCTGTTTCCTGATGGAATATTTTCTTTTAATGGAATATATAACCAAAGCTTGGCGTGATTGGTATCCCATATCTTAGCAATGATATTTTTAATTAATTTTTTTTCCATCACTGACGAACATAGGTCTCCAGAAAACAACAATGATCAGTTTAGTGTTGTTCTTTCTGTACGAGGATCTGTGGGACATATGCTTTAATTAAGATAGCACATTATACTGTATGAAATAAAATGTAAAATAAAAAATAAAAATCAGTTATATATTGTATTGCACATTGAAATTACAATTTTACCCTTCGAGCCTTTTGTTCTGCAAACAAATCTATGGTTCTGTCATGATTAATCTCATGTGCAATCTGATTTTATATTGTGAGACTCGATAAACGTTCCTGGCTCATAAATGATTGCAAATAATTTTTAATAAGTTTTAGTTTGTGAATGTAGTAGGAAGCGTATAATAAATTTGCAAAGCAATACAAATGTTAGGAAAAGTATCCTGCAAATTATGCACATATACTTCATACATTCTAAAGTTTAATGCAGGTCATAGATTTTTCATCTTTAAATCCAATTCAAGAAGGGAGATTTATTATATTAAAGGGTATAATATTATTAAATATAATTAGTACTAATTTTAATCTTATACTTTTTAATATAATAAATCTCCTTTCTTGAATTAGATTTAAAGATAAAAAATTTATGACATGCATCAATCTATATGTGTTTCGTTATCACACATCTCATCAAATTGTTTTCTGTATTTCGGAATTTTTTAATTGGCAGAATAAGCTCAACGCCAATTTTTTTCAGCAGCTTGTCTAGCCTTCAATATTCAATTGAATTTTATCTAGTTTTTACAAAGTTTTGAGCAGACCATCCATTAAAGTACAAGTATTATATATTTACATAATATACAATATTTTTGGAAAAAGAATAAGGTAAAATTTGATTTGTGGATATTATTGCCAAGAAAAATGTAGTCATTTACACAGTGACACAGTGCTTTTTGTTTTCAATTGCTACCAAATTTATTAAGAAAATAAATGACAGCAACAGAAAAAAAATGATTGATAGAATCCTTTACAATCATTTGTTTACATATATAGGGATTTCCTACTATAATATTATTTATATTGAAGTAGTAAAATATTGCATATATTTTAGATTTGTATGGTCAAGCAGTGGAAGCTACAATAATTGACGCATATGATTACGGCTCTCCTGATACAATTAATTCTAGTCTTTCAAATACAACTCTTTACAGGTAAGCCATATTTTTTATTTAACAGTATAAAAACGACAACAAGTAGATAAAAAATAACTTTAAAAAAACAGTCACATAAGATATATTCTAGTTTATTAAAATTTAGATAATAATCATTGTTTAATTCCAAACGAACCATTTCTATCACTTTACAGTGGAATTGACTTCAAATAATGACAATTAATATTATTTAATTATGACAGGTAAATACACAGGCCGCTAAAATAAAAGAATATCATTTATTACTACTTATATCATTAATAAATATTAATATTATAATTAATTATTATTCTTATTATCATTACCATTCATTATTAACACTTAGTTATGCCATTATTAATTATTATCATTATTTTCTTTATTAAACTACATATTTTGATACTTTCAGTGATTTGAGATTTCACCACATCCATGGTAAAAATGCACGAATAGTAAATAATGGATTAACAGCCCTTCGGCCTAGACCCCTAGCCGAATTCAATGATGCTATAGTGTTTTCTAATCGACCCCTACGTGATGGAGAATTGTTCGAAATTTGTTTGGATAGCGTTGTAGACAGATGGTCTGGAAGTATAGAATTAGGTAAGCGATTTCAATTATTTAATAATGTTTTTCAGCAAGTGGAGAAAGTTTCTGATTACTCAAATATACATTATTTCTATTAGTACAATGTCTATTAAATACAGTATCAAACAACAGGAAGATTATATTTACTATCTTAACGATATTCTGACAAATTGATATAAAAGATAATATTAGATGTACTGCGACTTTATTTATCTTTATACAGGTGTAACAGCTGTCCGGCCCGATGAAATAGATCTACCTAGTACAGCGACTGACTTATGTCGAGATACTTGGATGCTTAGCGGATCTTCCGTTATGATAAATGGAAAAACTATAAAAAATAATTATATCTGTGATTTGGACATTTTAACTTCTGGCATCAAATTGGGAGTAATGAGATCGGCGGATAAATCTTTGGAATTTTATAAAAATGGTGTCGGTCAAGGTGTTGCGTGTGTTGTACCCCACAGCAATATTTACGCAGTAGTCGATTTGTATGGACAATGTGCCCAAGTTAGCATTCCTTGCGCTTCTCCTATGGCCGCATTGGCGTCAACAGGTACTACCATTTAGAAACTTGATTACTTTCATAGAATTTAATTTACTATATAATTAATTTTAGGAATAGAAATATCTCATCGTTCAGATACGTCGGCTTCACTCCAAGCTACCAGCGTAGTTCAACCGCCTATCGACTTACACCGATTCTCAGAAATACACAGTAAAGGCGTTAGCTTAGACGAGAGGGGTCGGTTAGCAACTAGATCCAAGGATGTTAGCAGTTCCATCGTTTTTAGTGCTACTCCTCTTCACCAAGCTGAAATGTTCGAGGTATCTTTGACAAACTTGACGAAATATATGGCTGGAACTCTATCTATTGGTGTGACGGAAATAACGCCGGCGCTATTTTCTAATAATATTCCTGCTAAATGTTATTATCTTACTGGAAACGAGTTACGGTATCAAAATAAAGTAAGTATAAATTCAATTTTTATACACGGGAAATGAAAACTCGTCAATTATTTGAAATATTTAAAAATATTGATATGAATATTACTTTTATACAATTCAGATGGGAACTTCACTAACCACTTTTCTTATACAGAGTGTTTCATTGGGAAAGGGCCTAACTTTAACTGTAGATGGGGATAACTTTGGTTCTTCCAAAAACCTATATTTATTGTGTCTTCTGCACTTTATAACCGAGATAAATTTATCCTATTTCTTTTGAACCTCATAACTTCCGAGTTACCCTGTATATTATTTTGAAATTGGGTACACCTAATAACCATTACCTAGACACTCCATTAAAAGCATCTCCAAAAAGATAATGCAGGTCCGGCTTAACAAAAAATTTCAAAACTCGTCTTTCCTAAAAACACCCTGTATATAAATTTTTTTGAAATTGCTCTTTATAATTGGAAAGAGTATAAAAATCGAATCTACTTATTTCCTTTTTATTTTTCCACAGACAATTTTACTACCAAAAATTTACCGTAAAGTTATAATTTATGCACGTTTTGGGGGTTAACAAAGGTATCGGAGAGGTTTTTTTTTACTTTTTAGCTTGAAATGAAATCTATTTAGTGCATCTAGAGAAGCATCCTAGAAATTCAATTGAGTTTGTATGTTTACGAGCACAAACCACTAAAAAATGTGATTACAGCGCCGTACTTAGGACATACTCATTCAATATGTTTCGAATATTTCGAACACCCTGTATAAGGATATGTATCTGAAAACTATGCACTTCTACATTTAGAATAACAAGAGTAAAATACGAGAAATAAATGTATACTTAAAAAAACGTTAAAAGTACTTGTATAAACTAGATAATACTTCAAGTAAAGCTATGGTAGCCACATCATTGAAGTGTGTGTCATTTGTATCTAGTTTCCGTCAAACAGTGTTTGATGTTTTGAACTTCCTACAGTATTTTCTTTTTGCCTAGTGAGTATTAAATCATTATGCCTCATCAATTTTCTAACCGAGAATACGCAGATATTTTATTTATTTATGGATTTTGTAATGGTAATGGTACAGCTGCAAAAACTGAATATGGAAGAAGGTTCCCTTACCGAAGGTTACCAAACCGTAAAACATTTATTCGTGTTTTTAATTCCTTAGGAGAATATGGCAGATTTCCAATGGTTACATTAAATGAACATCAGGAAAGAAGGCATTTAAATATGTAACAAAATATTTTGAATATTGTTAATAATAATCCGGAGATTAGTACAAGAAGAATTGGACATGCTACAAATGTACCTCATGTTACTATTTGGCGGGGACTAAAAAAACATAATCTTTATCCATTTCATATACAAGAAGTACAGCGACTTCAAGCAGGGGACGAAATTCCACGACCGAATTTTAGCAATTGGATTCAAAATGCAAGAATTTTAAGTAGATTTCTATTCACGGATGAAGCTCAATTTACAAGAGATGGTGGCATTTATAATTTACGGAACTCGCACATTTGGGCAGAAGAAAATCCATTTGCTACAAGAGAGGCCCATTCGCAACACAAATTTTCTGTTTGGTGCGGTGTCATTGATAAGAAATTAATAAGACCACACATCTTTCCACATAGACTGACTGGCGAAGTCTATTTGGATTTTCTGCAGAATAGTTTACCAGTGCTATTAGATGATGCAGACGTAAATGTAGCAGGAATGTATTATCAGCATGACAGTGCTTCAGTGCATTACAGAGTCATAGTAAGAAATTTTTTAAATGAAAATTTTCCTAATTCATGGATAGGCAGAGGTGGTCCCAATAACTGGCCTTCAAGGTCACCTGACTTCAATCCTGTGGATTACCATGTTTGGGGATATCTAAAATCAACAGTACAAGGTCTAACCACAAAAAAAACCGTTATTTTCAATTTTTTCAAAAAGTATTTATTTATTCATCAATAACTATCTTGTCCCCCTCAGATATAATACACTTATGCCAGCGTTTTTTCCAATCCTCAAAACACTTCTGAAACGCGCTTTTTGGTATCGCCAACAGCTCCTGTTTTGATTTATCTTTTATCTCCTCAATCGTAGCAAAACGCTTTCCTTTCATCAGTGTCTTCAGTTTTGGGAAGAGAAAAAGTCAGCGGGGGCCAAGTCCGGTGAATACGGTGGTTGAGGCATGATAACGGTTTTGTTTTTGGTCAAAAACTCACGCACAAGCATCGATGTGTGAGCTGGTGCATATCATGGTGCAAAATCCATTATTGCGTGTGCGTTTCTGAAGAACTGCTTCGCGCAAACGGCGCATAACTTCAAGGTAGTATTCCTTATTGACCGTACGACATTGTGGCAAGAATTTATGATGCACCACGCCATTGCAGTCGAAGAAAACAGTGAGCAAAACCTTCACATTCGACCGAATTTGACGTGCTTTTTTCGATCTTGGCTCTTCTGGACGCTTCTATAATTGAACTTGTGTTCTGCTCATAGTAGACTCGCCAAACGCCACAGTCAACATTTCAAATGTCCTTGCGCATTTAATTTCATTTTTTACACAAATCTTGATACAGTTTCTTTGATCCATTTTTTCGAATAGTAAAAAATTGAAGAGGACATCAAAACACGACTAACCTTTTTATCTGTCAAAAACAAACTGACAATCCAATATGGCTGATATTGCCAACATATATAACAGACATGTGTACCAACATAACAGAAAAAAAATGCGAAAATCGAACATACGATCATGAAATTTGAAAATAACGGTTATTTTTTTATCAGACCCCGTATATGCTACCGACATCAATAGCAGAGAAGGACTTCTTCGAAGAATAGAGAATGCCTGTGGATAAATCAGAAATAATCCAGATGTGATCAGAAGGTCCGTTCGCAATATCACAAAAAGGGCAAGAAAGTGCATAGAGCAGAATGGAGGTCATTTTGAGCAATTTTTGTAGGTTAGACTTGCTTCGTTTGGACAATGTTGTTAGAATTTCTTGTTTTCTTTTCATGTCAAAATTAATAAAAATCTCCCGATTTTGGAGGATAAATTTATTTCTCGTATTTTACTCTTGTTATTCTAAACGTAGAAGTGCATAGTTTCCAGATACATATCCTTATACAGGGTGTTCGAAATATTCGAAACATATTGAATGAGTGTGCCCTGTAATCACATTTTTTAGTGGTCTGTACTCGTAAACATACAAACTCGATTGAATTTCTAGGATGCTTCTCTAGATGCATTAAATAGATTTCATTTCAAGCTAAAAAATAAAAAAAAACCTCTCCGATACCATAAGGACCGAGAAAGATGACGTTTATGCCATCTGCCGTGAAAAAACGCAAACAATGTGATGTAAACACAATTAGTAGTACTAGTAGTTTTGTATAATCAGCGTTTTTAAATGTTCATTTTTTTAAACTGATATTAAATGTTTGTGATGTCGTCATCAAAAGTATCTTTCAGTATTTATGGCTGTTCAAATATGCTGTATAAAAATACTAGTTGAAATTTTATAGTTTCTGCGAAAATTCATTGAACACTGCGTGGATAACCTTGAAACGTCAAAAATGAATAAATGCAGTAAATAAAAACCCATATGTAATTAAAATTCTAATTAAAACATTGTCTTAACTATTATTTTGTGTATACTCAGTATGATACTACAATTGGCAGCTATTAGAAAAGTTCTAAACTTTCTTTTTACATAAATAAAATATTATTATCGAGAGAATAAAATGTTGTTATCTGTACGATTTCATTAATTATATACAATAAAAAACTAGTTATGTGTTTGCTGACTTTAATATTATATAATAAGTTCAAATAATTAAATACGGTATCCGGAAAATTCTTCGAAAGCAATTTTTCGAAAACAATTCTTCGAAAATCAATTCTTCGAAAATGCAATTCTTCGAATAAACAATTCTTCGACTAATAATTCTTCGAATAACAATTCTTCAAAGTATCCAAAAGGAATGACTTTGTTCAGAGATATAAATCAGGTATAATTTATCTAATCCCAAGCTTGCAACTGACGATAATCCCTTGGAAATTAGTTTTAATTTAACCCTGTGCAAGTAAATATGGATGCAGAATTTGTTTGTGATATAAATCAGGTATAATTTATCTAATCCCAAGTTTGCAACTGACCTGAGTGGGTATAAAAGGGATTGTTTTCCATAAAATAAAATTAGTTTTAATTTAACCCTGTGCAAGTAAATATGGATGCAGAATTTGTTTGTTCAGAAAAAGGAAAACGTAAATTGTTGTTCGAGGGACATTTTTATTTTAAAGATGTTGAAAAAGGTGAAAAAGTGTATTGGAAGTGCGCATTTTTTGAAAAAAGAAAAACAAACTGTCCAGCGAGAATAATTATTGTCGACGATAAAATCAGTAAAATAACAAAAGAACATAATCATATTGCTGGCGCCTCAGAGGTGGAAGCGACCAAAGTGTACGAAAAAATTCTAATCAACTCGAAAATAAGTAATGATCCTCCGCACAGAATTATATCAATTGCTTCGACTACATGTTCCATAACGGCAGCTCCCAAGCTTCCAAGTGTTAGCAGTATGAAACGGAGTATTCGCAATATCAGACAAAAAAATCTACAAGGACCAGCTCTTCCTACTAATAGAAGCGAAATAATATTTTTGGAGGAATATACGAAAACCTACAAAAATGAAAATTTTTTGCTATATGATGCCGGTCCAGTGGACGAGAGAATATTAATTTTTACTACAGAACAAAATCTCCAATTATTGTCTAACAGTAAGCAGTGGTATATTGATGGCACATTTAAAACCGTGCCGTTATTATTCCAACAATTACTAACCGTTCACGGACTGCAACACAATTTATCGGTACCTTTAGTTTATGCACTCTTACCAAAAAAATCAGAACGAATTTATGATCAATTTTTTCAAGAACTTAAAAATTTGAAATCATCTTTAGTGCCTGCAACGATTACCACTGACTTCGAAAAAGCATTGATTAATGCCTGCAATAGTGCTTTTCCAAGTTGTAGAAAAAGAGGCTGTTTTTTCCACTTCAGTCAATGCATTTTTCGAATGATTCAAAGGAATGGATTAAAAAAACGCTATGAGACTGACAGTGAATTTGCTTTCAAACTAAAAATGTTGTGTGCTATTGCTTTTGTCCCAGTGGATGATATAGTTATGGCTTTTGAACAATTATATGATAGTGAAATATTTCCGTCAGAAGCCGAAAGTGTTATTAATTATTTTGAAGATACGTGGATTGGGCGACCACATCGAAAACAGCGAAAACCACCACAATATCCATACGAATTGTGGAATCTATATCAAACAGTTTTGGATGATTTACCGAGAACAAATAATTCGGTAGAAGGATGGCATCGAAGTTTTGAAACACAAGTATCAGCAGTTCACCCCAACTTGTGGAAATTTATAAAATGTATAAAAAATGAGCAAAGTCTAAATGAACTTCGTGTAGAACAATATTTAACCGGATTTGAACCACAAACACCAAGAAAGAAGTACAAAGATTGTAATCAACGAATCAAAACTCTGTAAATCAGTATGATAAAAATAATATAATAGAATACATTAGAGGTTTAGCTCACAACATATCATATTAATCTATAATATTTTTCTTACCTTGGTATTTGATAGTATTTATGTCATTTATCTGTAATTTTTACTGTACTGTAAACTTTTACTGTAATTTATTAATAAAATGTTGACATAATTATAACAAATAAAAAAAGTAGTGTTTTATTTCCAAATCCTAGGTATTCTCAAAAAAGAAAATGACCTTATAATTCTCATTTATTATTAGTATGTTCCGCATCATACGTTTATATATCATGCGAGAAATATTGATTATTGTCTAATGAAAACTTATCCCAGATTTTAGTAAATCCAAATAATAAAGCTGTCGAAGAATTATTAGTCGAAGAATTGTTTATTCGAAGAATATGGTATTCGAAGAATCGCATTATCGAAGAATTGTTTTCCGAAGAATTGTTTTCGAAGAATTGCTTTCGAAGAAAATTCCTAGATCCATTAAATACTGTTAAGAGGAAGAAAGTAAACATTTGTACAAAACGAATCACTTCAAGTTTTTTAATTACCTTTCAGAAAACATCGGGAGGATTGGGAACCAAATAAAAATACTAGAATTTTCAGTGCTCATTTTGTCAATAATCAAAAATCAGATAATACCCATCTTACATACCAACAATTTTTCCTGACAAATAAAATAAAAAGATCTATTCATTTTTTGCATTTTGTAGGTTGTTTATTATACTGTTTACATCACAATGGTTTTCTTATTTAACACCAGGGCGCTCTACTTTCGGCATAAGTGCTGCCTCTATAGTTCCCTCTCGATCCCTATTGTTAACCCCCAAAATGTGCATAAATTATAACTTTGACGGTAGATTTTTGGTAGTAAAATGGTCTGCGGAAAAATTAAAAGGAAATAAGTAGATTCGATTTTTTATACTCTTTCCAATTATAAAGACCAATTTAAAAAAAAACTATATACAGGGTGTTGTTTTTAGTAAAGACGAGTTTTCAAATTTTTTGTTAAGCCGGACCTGGAGATGCTTTTGATGGGGTTTCTAGGTAATGGTTATTACGTGTACCCAATTTCAAAATAATATACAGGGTAACTCGGAAGTTATGAGGTTCGAAAGAAATAGGATAAATTTATAAAACACCCTGTATCTCGGTTATAAAGTGCAGAAGACACATTAAATATAGGTTTTTGGAAGAACCAAAGTGATCCCCATCTACAGTCAAAGTTAGGCCCTTTCCCAATGAAACACCCTGTATAAAATCACAAAAAAAAATATTACGAGCTGTGAGGCGAGTAATTTTATCAAAAATTTCATTGCCAAAAAAAGCAACAAATTTGAATAAAACCCTGAGAACAATTTTGCCTACACAATTTTTTTCTAGTGGTATTCGACAGGACTATTTCTTGAGAAAAAGACAAAAAACAATAAAATCAGAGAACTTTTATTTAACAGTGGAGCATAAACAAAAAAATAACTGATTTATATAAAAGTTACAGTTATGATAATTAAACGTTTGTGCATTATTTTTATCGTTATGATCTGATTGTAGAACATGTAATTGTGGTATGTTTGAACTCATACTAGGAAAATTTACTTAGTCTGGTGCTTTTTCTCTTAAGTTTTCAATTAATGTTAAATGATGTTCACAGTCCAACTGCTAATAAGGTTTCAAAGAAATGGCATGGGAACGTCTCACAAATTTGATAATGTCTTGCTCACTAACACTGACAAGAGAAGGCGGAGGGGCTTGGATTATTATTTTGAATTTTTTGCCATTTACACCAATTTTTTTGCCGTAAGTTTGGTCCATTTTGACATCCTGTTGATTTCAATAGGCATGTTTTTGTACCAAATTCCTTTTATCCAATTTGGATGGACTATCAAAAAACACCATCATTTGTGATTTCTTTTTTCCAATAATTTTAAAATTAGACGATTAGAACAAAGATCTTTGTTAGTGTTGTTTCTTACCAACCATTTGCTACTGGCCAAGACTTTTGGACCTCCTCGTGTGGTCTTTAAAAATATGGGATTTAATTCGATACGTCCTTTTAGGTCTAATTCTTGTTGGAAATAATGTACTTTGCAGTTCACTGCATTGCCTGGAACAGGCAAGTTTAAAAGAAAATAAATAGACTTTTTATTTTTGTAGGCCAACTGGAGTGTCTTTGTCATTGATTTTTATCATTTCCAATAATTATTGTGTTGTAAGGACTTTCAAACTCACTTTTCTTTTCTCTTAGTTACCTTGAAGTTATTTTCGTTTTATATCTTTTGGCAAACGGTCTGATTTAAAAACAAAGTCTGTAAATGGGTCTATTTTTATATTAAATTCTTCATAGTACTTTTCTTGTAGCGTCTGCGCCATGGTGTTCCATCTGCTTTTGATACTTGATTCTTTGTAGTCTTCATCGTTTTTTTTTTTCATATTGTAAGTATAATCTTCCATAATTTTTGCGAATTCTTTGGCTGGAGTATGCTTTTCAAGCTTATAATTTCTTATCAATAAAAACTGTGAAAACTGTCGTCAACAGTGTTGGGGTAGACATGACAGCAGTGACAATCTAGTATGTGACTTGACGACATGTATTCACTTCATGTAATAATTTATAATAAATGATTGAATTGATCTCCAAATTATTAAATAATATTTACCTAGAAATTATAACAACAGAACAAACAGGAAACTTTGGAGACACATGTATTTGGAGATATATTCTCCAACACCGCCTTTCTAATTTCAGCAATGGATTGTGTTCCAAATCTGTTTTCAAAAAACTCATTTTTGAACTGAACTAATCTGACATTTTCTAACAAAAAATACCACAGTGACATTTTAAATAAATAACAGAACCATGGTAACAAAATTTGCTTTCATCAATGTACGTTTAAAAAAATTAAAATTGAGTAGAGGATATCTTTTAGGTCTCAGTAAATTATAACCCCATCAATCCCCATACAACTACTATTACTTTGTCATATCATTTTATATTCTCACATATGTTCGATCCTTGTCTAGAATCTTCGAAACTTTCTTCTTCCTCCCCTTTCTTGTTCTTGATCTTTCTCGAATATACCGGACGTTATGGGATTTCTTCTTTCATAATTAAGTTCTTGACCACATAAAGTCCTTGTAGATACTTTCTCTTCTTTAAGTATCTTTTCCAATTACATAAAATAGAAATTGATGTATTTGTAAGTACCTAAATATCTACTTTTTATTTTATTATTGGAAACTAAATTAAACCTATTAAAACACTGTTCTTTATGGTGCCAAAGAACAATTTCTATTGACCCACCGGTAAACTGAACAAATCTTGTTTTTATATTTTATTTTATTTGCTTTATAAAGAAACCCAACTTTACTCATTTTATTATTCTGGTTAATCAGGTGTTGCAGTTCTTCACTCCCAATCTTAATTGGCTGTCTTGTAATGACCGCATTGGTCTGCTAAAAACTGCAGAAGGTAATTTGAAAGTTTTCATAAATGGAGAAGAATTATCCATAAACTTTCCACCTTTACCGGAAGTACTTTACGCTATATTCGATCTAAGAGGATCTTGTGCAGAAATCGGTGTTACAAGTCACAAAGCCAATAATATATCTCCATTAAACAGTGCCAGGTGAGTGTCAAATAAAGATGAAATCCAAATAATTTATTCCATATGATTTGAATAATAAACTATTAAATGGGACAATGGGAATGTTGACACACATGTTACAAAATCATTATCATCTTTTTATAAAGAAGGTAACATTAATAATAAAAAGTTTTCCTTATGTTACTAATTTGTCCTGACATACTGTATAAAATAAAACGTCAACATCCCCATCCTTTGAGTATTGATAAATTTATAGCAAATTACAATTTTCAGATTACAAGACAGCTTAGAAATAATCCTCGACCAAGAACCTGTTTCTGAACCTTTAGAAATAAAAGAAACGCCTGTTGAAACAACTTCATTACCGATAACTTACGAATTTCATGAAAATCACGGTAGAAATATTGAGCTCATTAACAGCAAAACAACAGCCCGTAGGGTGGCTTCATACAATCAAGGCATTACAATTATTCAAAAACCTTTAGAGCCGAATACGAAAATTGAAGTTGTAGTAGAAGAGTTAGAAAGCCGTTGGAAGTCTTCACTCATAGTTGGCATTATCGCGGGGATGCCAGAGAGACTAAATTTACCAGTAAACGCTTTGTCTCTAAAACCACCAAGTTGTGTAGTAGCAAATGATTGGTTGGCTATAAATGGAGTTAAAGTAAGTACTAATTTTTGAACTTAACCTATTTATTGATATATTTTAATAAACAAAACCAAATTTTCTAATATAAGAAAATTCTCCATAATATTATGATTTATTATCACAGATTTATATATATTTTTATTATCTCTGATCATTTCTCAGATTGGGTGGTTTTGTGGGGCTCTTTATAAAAATAGACCAATTAATTTAATATTCTCATTAAACTATTATAATTGTTGTTAAGTCTCACATTAACATTTATCTATACTAGTATAATAATTGTGCCATCTATGTTACTGTCAATGTATGTAGAAAATATAGTTCAAGCGTAGATGTCAACAAGTAAACAGGTCATTTTAATAATCCCTATAATGATTTCTTCCAATTTAATCACCAAATTTCAACAATAACTCTATTTTTAAAATTGGAAATTTCGGTTTACAGTGAATGTATGAAAAACATGATGCAGTACGTTGTATTTTATTTAATACTAGGAATCCATTTTTTTGTTCAGTTTTATGCAATTTTCGTTATTAAAGGAATTAAAAAATATTTTCTATTAGAAAAAAAAATGTTGGGTGAAAACTAATAGCCTCATTATATAAGTTGAAGTGTAGTGGGTACATCAGCTTTTTTTAATTTTAGTTCAGTTAAAATTATTATATTTTTCAATTTCATTGTAAATAATACTATTTCCGGCACAAATGACACTTTTAATTTTAATTATTCCTCTTAAACCTACGATTAAGCGTTATTTTTTCTGATTTCATCGAAATTCATATTTATTCTTTTAGACACTTTCATTTTAATACTTAAACTTCAATTTTAATATTGAGTATAAACGCCTAAGCCACAAGATATGACCGAATGTTACACAAGCTCTTGTTGTTTATCAATTCATATACAAGGTTATTCCTTATAAATTTCACCTCCCTTTATCATCGTTGTTATTGCCCGTAAAAAAAGAAGTTTAAAATAAAAAATCCCAATGGCACAGGACCAATTGGACAGGCTTATTTCGGTAACATGTTTGCATAAAACCCAAAATAAAAAATTAGATACAAAAGAAATAGAATGTTTTGAGATGTACAAAAAACCAAAGTAACATTCTAGCATCAAATCAAAAACAAAACAAAATTCTGGTAAATTTGTGAAATTTCTTAAATAAATGTTTTAATGTACGATTTAGAGAAAAATGTTGAATACAAAAGTTGTAGAACGTATTAAGGTCTATGAAAAAGCTCAGTAACTTTTTTGCGTCAAATGAAAAACAAAGGAAATACGATTTTTTTTCAACTTTGACAGGCCGCCATTTTGTTTTTACTGGGCCGATTTCGCTCATTAACGAACTCGTCCAAGTATTTGGCCTAACCGATTTTTGTAGCGAGTTAGGTTTTGATCCGTTAAAAAATACTCTATCGTGCTTACAAATTCCGTTATAACACCTACATTGGAACGAGGGTGATTTTGGCATCTAGGAACACCAAAACGAAAAACTGCATTGAAATTTTTCCGAAGTCGCGTCATGCTACTCTCTACAATAGCCCTATTTCATTCTGAAATAAGCCTAAAATTGCGGTTAGGGCTCATTCTTTAATTACGTAAGCGTCCTAAGGGGGAAAAGGGTTTCCAAAATATTTATATACCCTAATTTCGGAAAGAAGTTTTTCTTACGTAATATTTTACATTGCTGAAAATGAGTCATTCGGTGAACCTTGAAGTTGCTGGTAGTTGCATGACATTTTGCCCGAAGATAAAATATAATGCAGCAATGTTTCGGAATTAAAAAATCGCATAGACAGTTTCAAATATCGTTAGAAAATTAAAATACAGTTTCAAAAATTAAGAAAAATTTCTATTTAAACATTCCACTGATTATGAAATCTATTTTTTCCTTAATATTCAATTTTATTTATATAAAAATCCAATTTCATTTATTTGTAAGAAATTTCTTTCCACTAATAGAGTTGTATTTTATAAAAAAAATTAAATCATTTTCAGCTGATTTAAAATTATATCCTTAATTAAAATTGAATTTTTTCTAAATACTAAATAATTATCTTTTATAAAATGAATTTTTTTGTATTTATGTCGAATTGTGGATATTAAGTGATCCTTTTCTAACAGCATTTATGTATAAAGGAAAGTTTCAATGAAATCTTAAGTATGATTGGGGAGGGACGTCCAAGAAATAATATGTGTCCTTATATGGGTGTAGGGGGGGTCAACAATAACCAAAATTGTCTTTGCATAATTAATGAAGGACCCCTGATGATTGAATTTTATTAATATGCTATTAAAAATACATTAACTGTGTATTTTAAAATGGTCTTTTGTTCCTGATTTCAAAAATATGTAATATTTACGATCTCCCTACCTTTTACCGTTTTTAAGTTATTAACTGTTAAAAATCTTTACGGTTCTAGAATCACATTCTAGAATCTGATTCCAGTAGTGCTCTTCCATTATTTATAGAATAGGATTCTGAAATGCGATTCTAGAATCATAATGTGAAAGAGTCCTAAGATGATTAACATTTAAGGACGTTCCCAAGGAAATAAGTTTCCTTTCAATTTTTTTGAAAATTTAAATACCCATCCACTAAAGTGTCGATTAAATGTAATTTTTTTTTCATACCTTGTGGCATTAAGTATTGAAAAATTCACTATTTAAAATTGTATATTTAACATGTAGACCCTATTCTGGTCGACATTGAAGCGATTCTTTTATTAGATAACAACAGCAATTTTCTTACATGTCTTAAAAACTGAAAATCATTAATTGAAACTATAATGATTATATATTATCAATAAAAAAACTATGACAGCGGTATTCGTTTAATTAAAAAATATGTATCAATAGAATAGTCCATCTTTTTAACAAATTAAATATTAATTATTTAATATTAACAAATAAACAATGTAATAAGTAATCCAATTTCGTTGAAAGTTTTTATTTTTACAATAAATTTTTATTTCTTAGTTATTAACTCTTTTTCTTTATTTATTTTTATACTGTTTATCTTTGGCAAGTTTTGAAAAGTAAATAAACGAGCTCTGTGAATCTGAACCTTTTTCAATTATAGTTATTGTTATTTATATTGAGATACTCTTTTAATAAGTTGAGCACAAATCACTCTTAGAAACGTCCTTAATAACTGAAAAAGGTAGGGGTAATATATTATTTGTTTTTGAAATCAGCATTAAAGACAATTTCAAATATTTTAAAATATACACTACTGTACTTTTATATCATATTGCGTATTAACAAACCACCCAACATTTATTTAAAAAAATTTCTTTAGTCAATATTTAATGATGATAATATAAATGAATAATCATGTACCTGATATTTTTTTTAGTCCTGTTCAAATTATGGTGAACAATTAGATACTCTCAAGGTAGGAGATAAAGTAGGAATAACATTTACAGAAGCAAAATGTTTACAGTTGTCTATAAATGGCATTGAAGAAGAACCATTGGCTGTAAATTTCCCGAATAATCTAACAGTATATGCAGTTTTCGACCTTTACGGTCAGTGCCAACAGGTATAGGTCATTTTCAACAAACCGTTATAGATTTTTATGTAAATTTATTTTTAGATTAGTATTTTAAACAGCCATATACAAGAGGAACAAACGATTATTAAGAAGATTGCCGATTGCGAAAAAGCTGATTTAGAATCCTTTGAGAAGGAAGGATCCGACACTAAATTAACATTACCTATCGCTTCTGCCAGTACTAGTATGACTAGTTCCGTTGTTGCGAAAACTTCGCACAGTAACACCCCCTTGAAATCGTGTGGTTATAAAGAAGAAGTGGAGAAATTCATGAAGAGGTTATTGCTACCAGGTATGTTTGTTAAAAATATGTCATATAAAAATAAAATAGATGATGATGGTTATAAATTGCATTATATGATTCAATAAAGGTTTCCATACACAATCATTCATTAATGTCCGTATAGAAATATTGACTATACATTTGTTTCAAATATTCTTAGTTTAGTATTTCCCCCGAGCGCCAGACTGGTACAATTCGTGCAAATGCCTCTTTAGCCTTCCTAATCCTTCTGGTGACGTCTTCACAGTCCCGCATATGCTTCCCAGGTATTGGAATTGATCCACTTGCTCAATGATTTTTTCGTTCAGCTACTGGTTGTTCCTAGGGTTGATCCTTATTTCCTTTGTTTTTTCAATATTTATTTTGAAGCCAATATTTGCGCCGTGATTATGGAGGTCTTCCAACCTTCTTCCCTTCATATCAGCCAGTGTTTGGGACATCGGATACAAATCATATGCAAAATCGATGCCTTCCAGTCTATCCATCTATTGCAACCCCCTAGGTTTATTTGACACTCTCTTCATCACGAAAAAATTGTAATGGCGAAAGCAAACAGCCTTGTCTGACTCCTGTTCCAATCCCGAATTCAGAGAGAGAAATAAACTTTATTGAAACTATTGCATCAAAAGGCCATCCACCGAGGTCTTTCAGTCAGTTTACAGTGTTTCTTCTTCTTTTTACTAGTATATATATAGAATTTTTCAAAGTCTAACATATTTGGAAAGTATGTAGAATACAGTGTGGTCGTAAATTGTGCTCCCCACCCCTCATAACTTCTGAAAGGAGTGAGGTATAATAATGAAACAAAAACTAGAGGAAATTATACTATGACTAGTAATAGTGGCAAGCACCTGACTTCAATTGTGTGATAGAGGGCGTTACTATCTTTAAAATTTGTATTGGAAACTAAGGTCACAAAATATCTCATTTGAAAAATATTTTAATTACCTTTACGGCAATAAAAACTTAATTATCATTTTTTAATGTTTTTAGTGGCTTATCGTGAAGTAAATGAATGCATGACAAATACGAGGGTTATTGAGATTATAATGTAATGCATTCATTTACTTCACGATATGTCACTAAAACCAGTTAAAAATCCTAAATTGTTATTATTGACGTAAAGATAATTAAGATATCTTCCAAATGAAGTATTTTGTGACCTTAGTTTCCATTACACATTTTAAAGATAGTAACGCCCTCTATCACGCAGTTGATGTCAGGTGTATGTTACTATTAGTAACGATAGTATAATGTCCTCTGGTTTGACCTATTTTTTATTTCATTATTATATCTCATTGCTTTCAGAAGTTATGAGGGGGGGGGGGGCATAATTTACGACCACACTGTATATACAGGGTGCGCCATTAGTGTGACAAAGTTCGATATGTCCATTATTATATAGTGCTATTCAAAAGTCCCCTCCCCCCTCGTATCTTTTGAACGGCTACACTTACATTAATAAAATTTGGAGGGTGAAAATAAAGTGTTGTAAACTTCTCTACGAATGGTAACAGGTGACGTAATAGTAATAGATGACGCCACAGTGCCACTCTGGCCAATAATTTTAAATAGGACCTTATGGCAAGTGATATCTCGTTTGAAAGGCATTGACATTGGCTACATAGCCATATTAATTTTGTTTGGGTTTAAATTAATTTTGATGGATAAATTAAATAAATACCAAAATTATTATTTCACATTTAAATATTGAAGATTTTTCAGTCCGCTTCTGGTTAGTTGTCAAAAAAATTGACGTTTTTAATGTAATAGTATTTGTTGCTTTGCAAAGTTTTTCTAAACAGCTTAAATATTTAATTTTATTATTGTTTAACGAGACGTTTAAGAGTTTACATAGGCAAAATGGTACGTATTCATCCAAGCCAACAAAGTAACAGCTATCTTGATAATTGGTGAATCTAGAAAGAATCTCCATGAAGCGGAACGTTTATTTAATGAGAGATACCCAGATCGCCATATCTCGAGAACTTATTTGAGGGAGCTTCTTCACAAGTTTGAAGCAACAGGTAGTGTTCAAGATGCCAAACGATCTGGTCGACCAACATTTAGTGATGATAAAAATATTGATATAGTTGCTGAAATGGTAGTAAAACCCTACTTCCTCTTCAACTCTTTAACTAAAGTTGCGTCTATCTGTGAAGTAAGTAAAAGTACAGTACAGAGAGTGTTGGCTAAAAATAAATTTCATCCATACAAGTTAAAAATGGTGCACCACCTTTCGGATGACGACCCCGGCAGAAGACTCGAATTCTGTGAATGTATGACAAATGAAATTAGTCAAAACCCACATTACACAAAAACAATTTGTTTTAGTGATGAAAGTACTTTTTGCCTCAATGGAAATGTGAATGCACAAAATGTAAGGTATTGGAGTGACACAAATCCTCACACCTTTCGTGAACAACATACCCAATTTCCAGAAAAAGTCAATGTTTGGGCAGGTATATTGGGAAACCACATAGTTGGTCCTGTTTTCCTAAATTCAAATTTAAGCGGTGAAGTGTATCTGGAGATGTTACAAAATGCAATTGATCCCTTAATTCTTGAAATTCTGGAAGATAATCAAGATGAATTCTTCATCTGGAAATAACATTTCAACAAGATGGTGCTCCTGCACATTATTATGGTGCAGTAAAACGTTACCTGGATGAAGAATATCGAGGTAGATGAATCGGCCGGCGAGGTCCTATAGAATGGCCACCTCGGTCACCAGATCTGACACCATTAGATGTTTTTCTATGGGGGTACTTGAAATCCAAGGTTTATACTACGGCACCGGATAGCATTGGCGTTTTGAAAGAAAAAATTACTGAAGAATGCAATGCTATTTCAGCTAACACATTCGAACGAGTACGACAAGAGTTTACTAATAGGATGTATCACTGTCAGGAAGTAGACGAGCACATTTCCAACACTTGCTATAAGAATCCATTGTTGATATTTGATTAATTAAATTTAAAAAAACAATTTCAATAATTTTGGTATTTATTTCATTTATCTGTCAAAATTAATTTAAACCCAAACAAAATTAATATGGCTATGTAGCCAATGTCAATGCCTTTCAAACGAGATATCACTTGCCATAAGGTCCTATTTAAAATTATTGGCCAGAGTGGCACTGTGACGTCATCTATTACTATTACGTCACCTGTTACCATTCGTAGAGAAGTTTACAACACTTTATTTTCACCCTCCAAATTTTATTGATGTAAGTGTAGCCGTTCAAAAGATACGAGGGGGGGGGACTTTTGAATAGCACTGTATAAGATATTAGTAGGGGATCCGAAGTAAAATCGACCTTCACCCATATGATTAATGGATGAAAATAATTTTATAAGTAATTTAGTATGTTAAAAATTATTTAAAAAATGGGTTGCTTGAAAAAATCCTGGCCAGGCTATAATTAATTAAAAATTAAAAAATCACATTTTTTTTTAATTACTACCGATTACACCAACCGTAAGTACAAAGCCTATAGAATATGCAAACGTAAGGTTACCTATATTTTTCCTGGCCTAACTATTGGGTTGCCAGGTGTAAACAGGTATTTTGGTCTTAGTTATTTTCACTTACTTGTTTATTCTATAAATTGAACATAAAAATAAGCGCCGTTTTATTGCAAACACAATGATATAGGGTTGCCCGCAAAAAGCCTTTCCTGAATGACGGTTGTCGAATTTTAGACAATAAAATTTTAATGCGACTGTGAACATGCGACAATGAAATTAACTGTCTCGACCCTTACTTCGTGGAATCTACTCATATTAGTGTTTTAAATGAAACTCACGGTTTCTAGTTAATACCACAATATAATAAAAATTGTTGAAAATTCTAAAAAATTGACAATTGTCAATTTTCAACAATTTTTATTATATTGTTAACTAGAAACCGTGAGTTTCATTTGAAACACTAATATGCGACAATGAGATCCGAGACAAATATCTCATGCGATGAACGAAGACAGAGTTGAAGTAGCGCCCCGCAGGATCTAATAGAGTGCGCATGTCAGTAGCTCATGCAATAGAAAATTGTAGCGATAGACTAGTAAAATTTCTTATAAAAAAAACAAACTAAGGATATTTTATTCACTACAAAAATTTTATTATAGTACATCATAAATATTACATTAATAAAAAAGAACTTTTAATTCATAATTATTATTCTATGTCTGATTCATCTGAACTAAAATTTTCATTAAGGATTTCGTTAGATTGACTATCATCTTCCGTCATTTCGATAATGTCTTATACTGTCGAAGGTGTTTGGTCCCCAATAAATCCTGTTGATTTTAAATAATCATCTAAATGCCTACTGCAGTTTTCAGGCTGGAGTTTCATACATGTAGACTCAGTTGCATTAAGCCACATAGAATTAACAAAAATTGTTCTCAAAATTTTTTGTTGCAGGGATATCCAACATGGCGGTATAGTATTGGAGTCAAAACTTTTTATTTTTTTTTAAAACTGTTCGTTGTCTTCTTTTGCAGCATAATTTCTTATAAAAATTCGATTTCTTGCGTCATTTACCCTGTTGCAGTTATTTACGCCATACATTTTCGCTGTAAACTCTTGAACAACATCCATTTTTTCCTCATTAAAAACATCGGCTTCATCAGTTAACGACGTAAAAATGATTTGATACTTTGCATTCTGAGAAAATATTTTGAAAGGTTTAATTTACCCTTTATTGTAAAATGCTGCTGTGTTATCACAACCGGTATAGGCGTGAAAAGCAGGTAAACTTTCATATAATTTTGATCCCAACTTCAAAGCCAAATCGATGCAGTTGATGCAATCAAGGTGTTGGTTATGTAGCTTTTTAGTTGCTGAAAAAGCTAGCCAAATTGCAGATTGTGAAACTTTGTGCATATTTCCCAGCAAAATTACCAAAACATCAGTATCTGAAGCTTTAATTAAAATCCTTGATCCTGGTGCTATTTTGTGAGCATGAAAAACAATCCTCGGACCTCTTTGTCGCACGTTCACAGTCGCATTAAAGTTTTGTTTTTTAAAATTCGACAACCGTCATTCAGGATAGGCTTTTTATGGGCAACCCTATATCGTTGTGTTCGCAATAAAACAGCGCTTATTTTTATGTTCAATTTATAGAATAAACAAGTAAGTGAAAATAACTAAGACCAAAATACCTGTTTACACCTGGCAACCCAATAGTTAGGCCTTACGTTTGCATATTCTATAGGCTTTG
The DNA here is from genome assembly GCA_963921935.1 of Galeruca laticollis. NCBI lineage: Eukaryota > Metazoa > Arthropoda > Insecta > Coleoptera > Chrysomelidae > Galeruca > Galeruca laticollis. The sequence continues at coordinate 90,614,168 of OY998178.1, read as the reverse complement.
TACTTACGGTTGGTGTACAAGTTTTTCCTTAAACTCATCAGTAGTAATTAAAAAAAATGTGATTTTTTAATTTTTAATTAATTATAGCCTGGCCAGGATTTTTTCAAGTAACCCATTTTTTAAATAATTTTTAACATACTAAATTACTTATAAAATTATTTTCATTCATTAACCATATAGGCGAAGGTCGATTTTACTGCGGATCTTAGACTATATGGAATAAAGTTACATCCGTAAATTGTAGACATCTGTAAACTTCGCATTTCAAAACAACAACAACAAATACATAATCAGATCGATTTCTTTGATATTGTGGTTTTTGAAGATGAAACAATGTTTCATACGAATGGTACCATGAATAGACATTTTTCATTACTATTCCACAAATAATCCCTCTTACATCAACTCAAAGTCAAACTAGGTGGTATCTGAATGTTTGGGCTGGTATAATTGGAAACCACGTAATTGGACCACATTTTTTCGATGGATGAGTGAATGGTCTAGTTTATTTAGACTTTCTAGGGAATCATTTACCATTACTGTTGGAAAATGTTCCCCTCAATATTCGGCAAATAATGTGGATTTTACACGATGGAGATTCGGTACATCACACTGCTTCAATTCACAATCATCTGAATACCCATTTTCCTGTCAGATGGGTAGGAAATGGAGAACCCATTGCATGGCCACCTCGATCACCAGACTTGACTAAAATTGACTTTTTCATGTGGATTATTTAAAAAACTGTGTTTACCAAATACCACTAACCACACAGAACGATATGAAGGAAAGAATAGGGAAGTATTTCAGAGTATTAATGTAGAAATGTTGAGAAATATGTCGATCTTTTGAATATCGACTGCAATGTTGTATTGACGTTTTGGGAGGCCATTTCGAACATTTGGTATAGAATCAATTATCAATTTACAGTTCACCTTTGTTATTTTTGTAAAATAATTTGTCATTTTTCTATACCTTACTTCTTTCAATAAATTGTTTTTTTCAACTCTTTGTTATTAAATTGAGAATATCTCAGAAATTCATTATTTTAGGTATATGGAATGCTTGATAAAAATGAAAGTTTATTAGGTCTATTTTCACTTTAAGAAATGAAATATAGGGTGATTCATTTGAAAAGATAGAGAAAATCATGTGCTCGATTCTTGGCTCGCCCTGTATTCAGATGTTGTAATATCCAAAAAAATGGCACTGTGTCATGAAACTAGACAAATATCAAAATTTTATGGCTGCAAAATATTGATGTCAAATTGATTCGTTTGTACTATACACGGTGTTGAACTCACAATTATTTTTACGTACAATTGGACATACCTTCTGAAATACCCTATATACTTATATGAAACCCTACTTTGTAAATATGGGGGAGGTGAGCCCAATCTGAATCTGAAATAATATATAGGATGTCTCATTTTAAAAAAGGTATGTTTGTTTCACCCTGGTGATAGGGAACACCCAGTACAAATGAAAATAATTTTGAAATGTGAAGTTTACAGATGTCTACAATTTTCGTATATAACTTTATTCCATATCTTCTATAATAACGGATATATCGAACCTTGTCACACTAATGGCGCACCTTATATATAAGAAAACAACAGTGATAATTACAATATTACGATAGGTTACATATAACAATTAGTTCAAATTATATACGAATTATACAAAGGAAGGAAAGGCTTGAAGGAAAGTTGCTTATTGATTTAATATATAGAGAATTTCTTCAAACAGAGTTTTTTCTTTATGTATTCTACGCTGAGAATTTTCTGGTATTTTTATAATATGAGGCTCAATCAGCCAGATGTTGTTTTCTTCAAGGCAGAAGAATTTAAATAATTTTTCGAGTCTCTCATTTATATGTTCTATTCCAGTTTTAGTATAAAGCATTCTATTTGGAGGGTTATGCAATGGATTACCAGTGTGTCTCATTTTTGTTATTTTCCGTAAGCTGGTCGTTTCGCCTATTTTTGTATTGTTTTTTGCCGGGTTTTTACAATTATAGAGAATTGTAGCACCATACTCTATTAAGGGTCTACAAATCATTTTACAAATATTGGAAGCGGTTTTAGTCTCAATCCCCTCATTTCTGTATGTGAGATTTCTGAAGTGTTGTGCTCTGGTTATCATTTTTCTTTTCATAGATGATGTGTGGTAATTGAATTTTAATTTGTTATCTATTTCCGTGCCCAGGTACCTGGCATATTGGGATGATTTAATCGTATTGTTCAATATAGTTATTGTCGTTGGTTTATTATGGATCCTGTGGTTAAAAATTATAAGTTTTATTTTAGCAGGATTTATTATTAATCTCCATCTATTGGCCAAAAATATTACATCATCAACTTGTTGTAATATATTTACTGTACTTGTTAAATTTTTGCCATAGGATATTATCATTATGTTGTCTGCAAATTGAAGTAAGGTAGCAATTAACTCACACACATTTGTTTCTCAGCAAGGAACTAAACTTATGTTAATGAATGTATTCTGCTTGTGCTGGTAATTTCTGATGGAATTTCGGAAGATTTTTTGTTCATTGATTTGATGCATGCATTTGGGATTCCTTCAATTGGTTTAGTTCATCTATTAGGACATTTTGGTGATGACGCTTGATGATCTTCAGCTTTGCATAAAGAGCATCTCTCTGGAAGAGGACATGTGCAGGTTTGTGTCGAATGTTTTCCTTGACATTTCCTGCAGTTTAGTAAGGTGGTGCAGTTTTCTGTAGTGTGGGTATACAATAAACATTTGGAACATGGAATAGAAGAGAGTTCAGGCTGTTGGCTAGGGTAAACATGGTAATGATAGTTTTTAAAGAATACTCCTTTACTTAGTAATTTTTGAAATGATGAGTAGTCTCCCGTAATTATTCTGATTAGTTGTATCAATTTTCCGGTTTCCCTTGATGTGATTCTTTTACAGCAACGGTGATTTATTCCTTTATTTACAAGTTAATCTTTTAAATGTGTGTCTTCTATATCCAGTTCCACTGATGATGTGTGTGATGTTGATTGCCATTGGTTAAAATTTGTTTCATTGTATTTTTTAATCACTTTTAACTGGACTAATAATTTCAGTTGTGTTTTAATGTGATTCTTATCTTGATTACTTTTTAGAATAAAACCACTTTTAGTTTTTATTATGACATCAGGACTGTTTGGATTTCTTGTATTCCAAAAATTTGCAAATTGTATTCTTGATCATTCTTGATCAGTTGATATGAAAAAGATATACTAATATTTTTGATTCATGATGTTCTTCATTTATAATAAATAGTTTTATGTGTTGTTGATGGAGGTTTTTGGATAGTTTTTATTGTTGATGTTTTTTGGTTGAGTAATTTTTTGAATTTTCAGAAAAATGTGAACCCATTATTATGTTATGTATTTTTTGTTGTGATAGGGGTGGTGTGACTTTTTTGGTGGGATTAGTGGATCCAATGGTTTTCTACGCAGTTTCTTCTTTCTTTTTTTCCACTGTCTGTTATCGTCCATTTCCATTTCTTCTTCCGAGAACGAGGATTCGCTGCATTCGGAAAGCATTTCATTCGTTGCGTTTGTAGCTCAATTACTATTATCACTCACTAAGAGATTTTAAATTAATTTTTTAGTGTTATCGTTCTCTGATTAATAGAGAGCGGCCCAATAACGTTCTATCTCTACAAATTTCAAATGATTACTGTCCCAAATTCATTCATTCAATAGTTTGCCTTTATGAATTACCCATACTCTGTTTTTAAACTAGGAGGACTAATTTGAATTTAAGTTGGCAATTCGATTTCCGATTGGTAAGATCACAGCCGATTTGACTCAGCACTTTTGACATATGATCCAAGTTTCAAGAACTTAGTACAACTAATGATTTCGCATAATGTCATATTTTAAGTCTATAGCTGCATTTATTTTTGTATATAAGTTCGATTGATTGAATATATTAGATATGTATTTAGTTATCAAGTAGTGTAGTTATTGTCAATAAAGTATCTTTTTAAAAAGTGACTTAACACTTTCACTGCTCAGTTTAAATTGTGAGGTATGCCAGGAGCGGTACTGGTTTTCTTGGTGAATGTGACGCAATTTAACGTCAGAATTCAGTTTTTGTGTGTGACATCAAATATATGATAACGCTCATCTGTTTTTGACGCGTGACTCCGATCGGCGTCATGCGCACCTGATTAAAAATTTTTTGCTTGATGCTCACCGACGCCGATCGGAGTCAGAAAATTTTTAGATTATTTTATAAGAAAAAAGGTATATAGAATGTACCTATCCGCTGTGAGATAATACAAGACAAGTAAAGCATCAACGTGAATGAAAATAGTTTTATTATAAAAACGAAATACAAATATCTCTCCGACAAAGAAAGGTAACTGAAATAGTAGCATTCGCGTAAAAAATATTTAAAAAAAGCACAAAACTTACGTAAAAACATATAAAACAAAACTGATTGCAAATACTATAAAACAAAGTAACGAAAAATCTATTCCGCATGTTCGTTGTCGAAACATTCTACGCAGAATCCTGGCTGACTGAGGCAAATTTCGCAATGGTATATAGTATCTTTCCGTATGTTTTGTTGAGAACATACCTTGCAACGTTTCCTCTTAGTTCTTCCGTCGTTACCTTTCGAAGAAATTTTTGTCAGCACATGTCTCTTCCGCTTCATTGATGGATTTGTTTTGGGTTCTTCTTCTACCTTTAGAAGAAGAACTGATAGTCGAAAATCGTATAGAGACATTTTATGACCAGAATATTTTTGGTACAATAAATAGGAATTGAGGAGTATCAACTGGATATAATGGATTCCTAATTTTTTGTACCATCTTAAAGTTTTTCGTTGACTAGGGTAATACGCATTTAATTGATCCTGACGATCAACACCACCCATATGCTTGTTATAATAAAAAATTGCAGCCGGTTTTGTTCTTTCTCGCCCCCTCTTGTCAACATACTCCACCATTTCTGCGTTATGTTTGTTTGAAATGTATAACACCTCTCGGTTATCGCGCCATTTTCCAATTGTGACATTTTGACAATGTGACACGGTAAACTCTCCTTTTTTCAATTTTTTGTTCACAACATTTACAGAATTATGTTTTCTTTTCGCATTCAGGGTACCGCTACAGTATGTTCGACGAAACGTTAGTTGCCTAGCCAATTCGAATGAGTTATAAAAATTATCCATATAAATGGAATGGCCTGAGTCAAGATAATTTTTCGTTAATTCTAAAACGACTTTGGTTGTATGACCTTTTCCTCCCATGTCGTCTAGTGCCCCTGTATAAATCAACGATTTCAAAACGAGCCCGCTAGGTTCCGTCAACATATAGAGTTTGATACCATATTTGTGCCTTTTGTTTTTTATATATTGACGAAAAACTAACCGTCCACGAAATAAAACCATTGATTCATCCAGAGATAGTTCCTTTCCTGGATAATAAATGGATTCCATCATTGGCCTAATTTTCATTAGCCTGTCTTGTGCATTTTCTCTGTGAGTTCGGTTTTTCGAAAAATGTAAGCATCTCATTATCACTAAGAAACGATCTCTGCCCATAAATGCCGAAAAACAAGTCAAATGAAATAAGGGGTGCTTCTTCCAATAGTCTTGTATACGGTTGACTTTTATAGTCCCCATATGCAGTACCAGACCTATAAAGGTTAGTAATTCATCTTTGTCAAGTGCTTTCCATCGGGTAATTCTGGAGTTTACTGTAGTTCCTTCCCCACAAAAGATCTCTTCGGCATACCGATTTGTTTCAGTTACGATCAACGTGAGTATTTCATTGTTCAATAGTAGTCGAAAGTAGTCAATAGGTTTATTACCATCAGGTATAGGTATTAGTAGTTGATTTTTTTTTGTAAATGGAAACGTTTTCATTTCGCCGGGACCATCAGTCCACTTTGGTTCCGAAATGTTCTCGTGTTCATTATTTGCAACGTCTTGTACTGTCCTGAGCACTTCCTCAACTATATCTACAAAAAGTTTATGATAAATAATATAAATTTTGTAAATATATCTATAATTTATTGTACCTGTGTCATCTACGTCGACGTCCTCCTCCCATTCAGAATCCGATTCTATTTCAAAATTATCATCACTCGATTCGACTACATCGTAATCATTCCCATCATCACTGTATTGCAAAGTAGCCAATAGCTCCTCCTCTGTCAGTCTCTTTGGGTTTTTATAAGTTAATTTAGATTTTTTAATGTTAGAGGGACCTGGTTCACTTCTATCCATCTCTATCTCGTAATAAATAGCAGAATAGAATACTGCACAAAAATTTTACAATTTCTAACCTTTAATACCACACTGACAAATATACGTGAGTTTAACTTCAATGCTAAAATCACAATGACCGTTTTCATGTAGGTATATCAGTCACGCCGTTCGGCGTCGTGCGCACTGCGTATTCAACCACTATAACGCCGATCGGCGTCATGCGCACTGAACGTGTTAAGGGCAATAATCATTAATTCACGGCTACCTGGTATTCCAAGCAATGTTTAACTATGATTCTAAGGGTGTTGATCACGCTTATGCCTATGGGCGGACCTTTTTGAAGCTTGCTTGTTCTCTTCAAAGTTTTAAGTTTATTATATCTTTCAATCTATTCAACTTTATCCTTGTGAGAATCTTACTAGCCACCGATAGCAGCATAATATCTTTCCAGTTAGCGCATAAAGACATATCTCCTTTCTTTAGCATTTTAATTAGTAATCCTTTCTTCCAATCATCTGCTACAATACTAAATTTCTATATTGAGTTAAAATACAGTGTTTCATTTCGGAATGTATCTGAAATGAACAGTTGTACAGGTTTGAAGGGAATGAAAAAACCTCCCTCAAATTAGACAGTTTTTCTTAATCATATTTATTATTCTAAAACAGGATCTTCTAAATTTCCAGATCACTATTTTACTCAAGAGGAACCCACCTGTTACTGTAACTACTGTTCTAGACAAAAAAGTACAGAAGACAAAGAAAATCTCTTAGGTAAACAAAATATTCTCATTGTTTTCTAATATTACCTTGCAAATTTCCTTAGGTTGGGTAAAATTCCCTTTAAGTATTTTGGAAAATATGTCGACTGATAAATGGCATACGGCTTTCTATTTTTCCAAACTAGGAGGAATCCGATGCATTTTGGATAAGGGACAACCGTTAACTAAAGGTAACATAATAATATCATGTATTTATTGAGATAACACTCCTGTTTGTTTTAGGGCAAGCGGAATGGTGTAATATCACAGGTCGAAAAGCAGATGACGTACAAATTATATTTTATCCTTCGTTACAAACGATATCGACTAAAGGATTTAAAATTGATAACAAGGAAGTTTACGCGGCGTTTCAATTGTTGGTGAAACCAGGTGCATATTCTGTGTATCGAGACAGTGATGTAACCGAGTGGAGTACTAAAGAAAGTGGAGCTCTAGTACTGAAAGGTCTATTGTTGAAAATCGTCTGAATATAATGAAACGGTGGATGGAGTATCGTTGTTTTTGAAAGTATGTTTTTTTTGTGATTTTTATTTATGTAATAAAAAATATTCAAGATTTTTATATTAAAAATTGGAATATTTTAAGAGGAAAATGTTACAATGAGACTGAGGTATATATTAGGTTATTTAAATTTCTCTTGTTAGTATTTTTTGCTTGATTATGTTCCATTATTTATATATTTTTAATAAGTTTTTATTTGTTATTTCGTTGTTAATATAAATGATTCAATATAATTTCCCTTCAAACTTACAGGGCAAGTCAACATTAGTCGAAATTGAAAAAAATGCCGATAACTTTAGAACGTTAAGAGATATCAGTTTGCAGTTTTGACAGATCAATAAGGATAATATTTTTCTTTATGTACGCTGGTTATAAATAAAGCATTATATTTGAATTTTCCCCCAAAAAAAACACTAACAAAGCTGTATCCTCTAGTTTCTAATTTATATATTAAATGTCTGAAATATACCATTAATGCGCTTCAAATTCGGTTTAAGTTAATTAAAATCGATTCACGCATATAGAAGTTACGTATTTTTTTCTGTGAACAGAAGATGGGGTGGCAATTTTTTCAAAAAATATTCGAAATCTGAAAAATAGATCTTTTTCAATCTACTTTACTAGTATCTTCAATAAGTATGAATCCAACTATAGAAAACGGAAAAACTTTCATAATAATCAATATTTTAACGGATTTGAAAACTCGAAAGTCAATCTCTTCATTTACTTTACTAGTATTTTCTTTATAAATATGAATCCAACAATGTAAAACGAAAATTTTTCCATGATAATTAATTCGAATCGAAATTTAAAAAATCAATATTTTTTCAATTTACTAGTATCTTCGATATAAATATGAATCCAATTCGTGGAGGGCCATTTTGCGCTGACAAAGAGATTGGTCCCAAGCCTGAAGAAAAGAGAAAGGAACACACATATACAAGTACACACAACACATACATACCTACATTATACACATGTAACACACTCGCAAGTCAAGATGAAAGGTAACATGCCAAGGGCTGGGTGGTCACAGAGATATATGAGGATATATTGAAAAATTCTTAGCCTACTATAGAACCAAACAAAATTTCAATGTCAAAATATTTTATTACTCAACATATTCTCCTCTTAATTGGATACATTTATTACAGCGAGCCTGCAACGCCTCTAGACCTTTCAAAAAAAATGTTTCTTCTTGCTCTGCAAACCAGACCTCCACAGCTTTTATTACCTCCTCGTTGGAAGAAAATTTACGACCTTTTAAACTTTTTTTCAGTCGAGGATAGAGATGATGTCGGACGGAGCCAAATCTGGTGAATAAGGGGGGTATTCTAGTAATTCAAACCCTAAATCACGAATTTTTTGCATGGCAACATGAGATAGATTTGTGTGCAGGGGCGTTGTCCTGCAAAAACAAAATACCTTTGGATAGCTTTCCGCGTCTTTTCTCTTTAATTTTTTCCCGTAGAGTGATCAGTAATATCGAATAGTAATCTCCAGTTATTGTTCTATCCTTATCCAAAAAATCAATCATGATTACTCCATGGCAATCCCAAAAAACTGAAGCAAGAACTTATCCAGCAGATTTTTGGACACGAAACTTCTTAGGTCTTGGAGAACCAGAGTGTCGCCATTCCATCGATTGTTGCTTTGTTTCTGGATCGTAGAAATGTACCCAAATCTCATCCATAGTACCAATTCGATTTAAGAAATCTACATCGTTTTCAAATCGAGCACATTCAAACATTTGGGGATCCATTTTGCAGCACTTTTTCTCATGTCCAAATTGACGTGAACGCGTTCATATAAAATATTCAGTGCTTCAGATAACCGTTTTAGCCCAATTCGATGGTCTGATAAAATCATGTCATGAACTGCATCGATATTTTCGGGGACTGACACAGAAACTGGCCTTCCCGATCGGTCATCATCTTCAATGGATTTACCTCTTTTGAAGCTTGCAGTCCAATTTTTCACGGTCGCATACGAAGGACATTGATCACCAAGGGTATTAAGCATATCTTCGTAAATCTGCTTACCTCTTAACCCTTTTTAATACAGTTACTTGATGGCTCGATACTCCAATTTTCACAATTTCGGTGGACATCTTTTTTCTTTTAATTTATTGCGTAACTCTGGTTTACTTTTTTGACGTCAAACTTTACACTGAGACTTCTAATAAGTTATTGTTCGTTGCTATGATAACGCAATATTCTAACTCTAAATATCAATACACCCTCGTATGTGATCTTGAATATCCCATCGGGGGTATCAGGCTGCACTTCCCTGTATATAATATCTTACACAGTCAGGCGAGGCTCTAGTTGGGTGGATTATTTACTTCCTTAGCTTTTCGTGGGATTAAGATGAGTTCAAATCAAAATCCAAACAAAAAGGGCGAGAGCAAAGGCAAATCTAACGCTGGCCCCAGCTACAGGGCAAACTCCTTGGAAGAGATTGACAGAGGACAAGTTCCAGAAAGCCACTCTGTCGAGGGCATCCAGGTCTCGGATGAACAGACTGATCAAAGAGGGTAAAAGCTACATTGAAGCTAAGTGATATGTGATCAGATAAAACTTCATCAACAATATAGAAGGCAGGGGTCAGACAAAGGACTTAACTAAGTATGAAGAAGCCAGAAAACTCCCAAAAAAGAACAAAGTCTTAGGACAACACACCTCAAGAGACGCAAACTAAAAAGTTAAAAAAGCTAAGGGATGCGCAAACTGAAAAATCAGCTACCACGACTAGCAAGTCGTACAAAGACGCGACGAGAAGGAAGAAAGTGGCGGTCCTTAGTGAAGGCTACCCTGAAGTCCAGTTGACGACCGAGCGGATCGAAGAAATCCAAGCAACAATCACGAGGTCGTCTCACGGAAACATCTCAAAAAATTACCTACGGGTGTGTTTTGAAAAAATGCAATCATAGGCCGGGATCCTTTGACGTCACATGCGCGGAGTGGCTAAATAATATGGTACCAACACTCAATGACTAGAAGGGCGCAGTGTTAAAGGCACTAACAGTCGAGGACTTACCAAAACCGGTGACCTGCATCTAGATGAAAAGTCAGAAAGACTGTCTGTCGGAAGAATTGTCAGGAAGCATTTGGTGGGTAATAAGGTTTTTTTGCCCAAGAGGCAGGGTGGAAGCTACTGCCTTGCTCACAGCGGGCAGTCCAAGGCTGTGAGTTCGTGTGGGACTTTCACCGCACTAAACCACCCTCCTATGTCTTCCCGGGGAGTTAGTGCACAGCGGAAGGGCGTAAAAAGCCATGACCTCAGTGTGCCTCCGCTGGATAGCAAATGCTACCAGCTAGCCATTCCTCAGTCGGTCTGAATCACTCCTTTGTTTCTTGCCCAAGACAAGCTCTCTATATTTTGGGCACTCCAATGAGTCCGCTTCCCCTTTACACTCTCGTGCACTATGCCCCTCTTCGAGGCAGTTAAAGTAGGCCCTGCCCCTCTCCTTATTTTTGCAGGAGTCTGTATTGTGCCCGTACTGCATACACCTATAACATCGGAGAGGGGTGAACCTCTCCCTTATCCTGCAGTATTTCCTGTGTACTTTGATGCTTCTATATCTCCGTAATACTTCTGCCTTCTCTTTCCTTACGCACACACTGGTAACCTGGCCTCCCCCTACTCTCCCTCAGACTCCTTACCCTGAGTTCTACTTGCTCCAACCCCGTCCATTTACACATCGCCGTTTTGAGCTCCTGCTCGTTTACCGATGGATCGATGTCCAAAACATCAAAGTTGAATTCATTCCTCCTAAGCGTCACTTTATTCTTCCCTATCTTGTCCCTTAGTTCACCTCTGAGTTTTTCCGCCGCTCCCTTACTTTTAAGATTGACTATAATATCTCCGCCTTTGGTTTTTTTGATGTTTTGGACTTTGATGCCTAAACCTTCTACATTGACACGGGATTTCATTTTATTCAATACGTCCGCGTACGTTTCGTCTCCCGTATTTATGAGGAGCGTCTCCCTCTCTATTCCCCCCTTTTCTTGCCTCTTTTCACCTGCTCCTACTACCTTCCACATGATCTCTCCCTTCCTGCTTATAAACTCCATCGCTTTCCTTATCTTGAGTTTATCTACACCCTCCCCTATTATGACCTTAACCTCGCCCTTCCCTTGCGTTTGGCTGACCATTTCGGTCAGAATTTCTACTGTTTCATACAGTACCTCCCCTACATCCTTTCCCACTTTCGCCACGTAGTTGAACCATGTATCGCACCCCCACTCCTCGCAACTGTCTAGCAGGGTCTCCATATTTCTTTATTGCATCTCTGTACAATATCTCTTACCCCCCTATGTAAATCTCCTATACTAATGATGGCACAATTTCCCCTTTCCAAAATAATTTCCTCTATATTGCCACTTTCCCATTTCGTCGTTTCTAAAACTTCTTCATCCCATTTCCCATCTTTAATTTTACTATATTCCTTATAGCCCCCCCCCCCATTTATAGAGGGCTTCTTTAATTTTCTCGGTTACCCCCCTTCTTCTCTTTCTCTCCTCTATCTCCTTACACCGCGCGTGCTGTTGCTCCCCCATCCTCCTATGAATTATTTTCAACTCCTTTAAGATTCTTCTAAAGTCCGTCATATCAACCGTGTCTTGGTGTGCCTCGATCCATAATGCCTTGAACACAAGTCTATGTAAGGCCTGGGTCTCAGTCCCAATGGAGAAAGGACAAATTTTAGCCTTCTCTATGGACAAACATTCCCTTGAGGGTATAGAAAAACTGAACATGAGCCCCTACTTCGAGACTACTAGGCTATGAAGGCCACCTTGGGGGGGACTTAGCCGGTCTCAGGGACGATAGGCTCAGAAACATTCTGTGGAATCTCATTAGGTCTCTTTAAAACAGCTATCAAGAACTGTATAGACAGAGTTTCAGAGATGTTAGTTGCAAACACGAGGACAACGACAGGCAAAGCAGTTCATTAAACACTGCTTGCCTAAATTAATATCAGACCTACTAAGCCACACCCGTAAGGTTGTAAGGATAACGGTAGGTCAACTAACGGTGCAATGTCGATCCCAAAAGCAACTAAAAAGAATGAGCTAAGCAGAAGATAACTTGTGCAGGTTATGCTAGGAGGTGGAAGAAACTGCCATACATGTAAGGTGCTTGTGCGAAGCGCTATATACGCTGGGAGAGGAAAAATCCCAAACCGGCGTGCTATATGGAATGATCAGTGTCACGGCTGTAGAGCTTAATCAAAAAGACGGGCCTAGACAGCACGCTCAAGGTCAGATAAGAAAAATCACAATATGATAGGGTTACAGTGGTGGAGGATGCTTCGACGCCATCTCCGTTGAAATATCACAGGCAACGGTAGATGTCGAGTGACGCAAGTACACCGCACAAAAACCATCACCCCGAAAAATCCCAATACAAACTGTCTACGGATTGTAAATCAAACCATGAAAAGTCACTCTATATATACAGTAATTTGTTTTAATACAAAATGTCAATTTTCAAATGGCCGAAAAAATAGGAACGCGTCCACCGATCACGATGGTATTTTGTAAGTTGAGTTGGGGCGATGAGGTAATGCTACAGTAAAAATTTCAGCCTCCTAGCTGTACTCAAAGCTGAGATACAGGTATCTCGTTTTAGGAGGAAGTTTGTCAGCAACTTTGTAATGGCTCTAACGAATTTGATGAAACTTTGCAGGATGATAGAGCTCGAAAAGTTATTGTGAATTCTTTGTACCACAATCCCTGAAAAATTCTTGCGGGGTCTTAATGTCCATCTAAAATTTCGAAAATATAGATATTTCAAGTTTTTTTTCGATTTATACGTTTTTGATAGATAGAGAACATACACCCTTAATATTACTTGTAGCTCTATTCAAGACCATTGCAACAGTATATAATATTTGAGATATTTGGTGTACCCTTTTGGAGTTATAGCCAAAATAAATGGCCCATCCTTTGATTTTTTTTTCGTTTTTACTTTTCCGCCGAACCTTTCTATATGCGAGAAAAGTATTGGTTTACCCCAAAAAAAGTTGAAATTTTGAAATTTTTTTGAGTTATTTTTACGTTTTCCATCAACAACAACACGAAAAAACGGTTTTTAGAAAAAAAATCCTGTGTGTATGTCGTCGTCGGCCACTTTTCCTTACATGTCTTGTTAGCACGATACAGTCTCCGGAGTGCGATAAGTCAGCAATTTTATGATTGAATATTGTTAAGGACATGTCACAGATGATCCCTATTGATTTTCAGTTCACCAGAGTCAGTACAACGGTTGTTATGGTACTTGAAGTACGACATTTTGTAATTTTTTGAGAAATTTCAGTTTGTTAGCACGATACAGCCTGCGCAGTTCAACAAGTCACCAATTTTATGATTGAATATTTTTCAGGGCTTCTCACTGATGAACCATATTGATTTTCAGCTCACCGGAGCCAATACAACTAGTGATACAGTACTTTAAGTACGATATTTTTGTCATTTTTAAAGAAGTTTCAGTTTGTTAGCACAATACAGCCTCCGGAGTATATACAAGTGACTAATTTTATGATTGGATATTATTCAGAGCGTCTCAAAGATGAACCCTATTGATATTCAACTCAGTAAAGCCAGTACAACGGGTGCTATGGTACTTGGAGTACCAAATTTTCGTCATTTTTGGAGAATTTTCAGTTTGTTAGCACGATACAGCCTCCAGAGAGTATACGATTGATCAATTTTAGGATTGAATATTGTTCAAGGTGTCTCACAGATGTACCTTATTGATTTTTAGTTGACTAGAGCGAGTACAGCGGGTCCTCTAAATCCAGATATACAAAATTTTTGGTTATTTTTGGAGAAATTTCGGTTTGTTAGCACGATACATCCCTCGAAGTGTATACAAGTAACAATTTTATGATAGAACATTGTTCAGGGCCACAGATGCGGAAAAGTTAGTTTTAATCCGTAAAACCGTTTATTTCAAGTGTTTTTCAATTTATACGGTTTTTGATTTTAGATATAGAAAAAACAACCCCCATGTTTTTTGTAGCTCTATTCAAGACCTTCCCACTAATATGTAATATTTTAAATTTTAGGTGTAGCCTTGTGGAGTTATAGCCAAAATAAAAGGTCCAGCTTTTGATTTTTTCCTATTCCTTAAGCAAAACATATGTGGCCTTTTTTTTATAATGCATTCCGAAAAACAAAACTACAAAGCAACCAAAAAGTTTTTTTATCTGTACTACAATAAGACCGGTTGAAAAAGAAAATGCATTAAAATGAAACACTAACATTATTTAAACAGGGCTGAACCCAAGTACATCAATTATTTGAAACTTTGAAATTAACAGAGAATAAAGTTTGAATATGTAGCCATAGCTTACCTTTATTTTAAAAAGATTATAAGTGGATATAGTAATTGTGTCACCCCATACATCGTATGATTTGATATCACATCTTTCGTAAGGAGTGTATTTGTGTCACCTATTTTTAACTCGTCAAGAGGTTTTTGGACTGATATCTAATCTAACTATAGAAAACCAAAACATTCCCATAATAATCGATATTTTAATTGATTCAAATCGATCTTTTTTCGATTAATTCATTTGCTAGTATCTTCGTTTAAATATGAATCCAACTGTAAAAACGAAAAAAATTCCAAAATAATCGACTTTTTTTTCAATTTTTAACTAATTGAAGTTATTTTTCACAATCACATTAAAATATGAGTGGTAGACATATTTTTCACGTTGAAATTTATTTTTGATATTAAAAAGTTTGGTAATGGCATAGTTTATGGTTCCCAATGTTTAATAACGTCCAAGCCTTTCAGGAACAGCAGTCTGTCAACTGCCAAGTCCAATGGGATACGAGTGGTCCCGTTTATCCATTTCAACGCAGTTTTTGCGTAATTAAGTGAAAAATTGTTTTTACATGTGTTTTGATAAATTTAAAAAATAGTTTTCACGTGTAAAATATTAATATCGCATTAAAAATCGATCCCATATCACTATCCTTAAGCAAAAGTATATTTCCCCCACCTGTTAATATATAACGATCGCTTAAAAAAAACGTGAAGTAGAAATAGTAGTTTCAAATTTTGATATTTTTTACCAACCTTAATTGGGTACATATTTTTTAATTGTACAATAATATTTTAAAATTCTTTTTTGGGACGAGTTTGTCGTAAGAATTTTTCCCAAAGTTAATGGACATGCGGTTTTCTAGGTATGAGTCGCCAGTATTTATGAATCCCCCTATATAAGTTTTGTGGTGTGACTGAAGGTACTCGGCATATATTTTTGTTGAATGATCTCAACTGAATTTTTTATAAATAAAAATTTGTAGTAGGTGATTGTATTTAGAAATTCAAGTTCATATTGTAGGAAGTCGGTTGTAAAAGGAACAATAATTCAACATCTTTGAATGTTCTAGTTAAAACGAAGTAGTAAAAGCATTTTATCTCTATATTATTCAGATAAATATATGGGTCTTAAATAAAACGCATTAGGCACACTTAGCACATATATTCATTACCAAAACCAGAGAACAAATACCTCATTATATTTATAACATTAGAATACTATAATTGATGAAAATCTTATAATATTCTTTTAAGAATTATTACACAGGTAATTTCCAAAATACTAAAACTCTTTGTAATATTTACTATATCAAATCATAATACATGAAATGAAAGAGCAACGCAAAACAGTCTAGCGACTAGAGAACATAAAGCTTTTTGTATTCTGTAGTTTGTAAAGACCTAATCTGTAGTTACTGTATGTTTCGGAATAAAACCAGATATGATCCTCCAAGTGATAATAACATTCGTAGATGGTATCATAAATTTGAAAAGGGAATAGTAAGTATGGTCACCACACTCACCCGATATCATGCCTTGTGATTGTTGAGGTTCATAAAGAATTGTTGGTATGTGCTTCCACTACTAGCTAACTTACCCGACCTAAGCGACAATATTAAGGAAACCATTGGAACAATTACACCACACTCGCTAAATAATGTTTGGCCTGTCGGGTTGATGTGTGCCAAAAGGTGCTTACATTAAACACCTAGTATTAATTTAGAAATACCCTGTATTCTAATTACCCTAAAAATGTGCCATAGGATAAAAAATGTCCAATACTAATAAATTATTGATTGTAATCATTCCTATTGGATTAATGTATATTCTTGCAAATATTTAATCATTTTAGGAAAAAAAGGAATTGTACAAATAATGAAATAGTGGTGACCATATTTTCTATATCCTAAAGATATTTTACTAGATTGAGGTGGTTATTAATCAGTTTACAATATATAAGAGATAATTTTTAAAATATGCACACCTTTTACCAAATTTTGCAAATATTTATCTTCGTAAATGCTTAGTTACACTTCGAATTTTATTTTCCTTTTCCTAGCGTTCAATTTCTTCATATCTCCTTCCATTTTTTTCTAATATTGTACCTTTACTGCCGATTTTTCAAGTAATATATTAATTATTTTTTTCGATGTATACATTTTGATCTATTAAAGAGAAATCGAAGTAGATCATATGTATTTTTAATAGAAAACACCTAATATTAAATGATAATCATAATAATTCAAAAGAAATAAAATAATTTTATTATTGCCAATTTTAATGGCACACTTTCCAATTAATTAAAGTTGACCTATGATGACTTTAGCATCAATTTTTGATTAATTATGTCTGATGTAGAAGATTGTTTGCAGAACTACCGTTTATTATTGTATCACGGTCAATTATATTCTTGACTGAAATAATAATTATTAAAATATCTCGCAACCAGGATCAATTGTGGGATAAAGGAAAATGTGTCAAGCATTTAGTTTACAAGTTTAGTGACGGGTAAGGAAAACTCCAAACTTGGAAACTAATCTATGCAATGGTAGACGGCATCGGCGAATTACCAGAAGTCGAAAAACATTTAAAATATTGTTGATATAAAAAAAAGTATCGCTCTTCAAAATATAAGTAATGAAAAACGGAAGTTGCTATCTATATTTGTAGATATTGAGAAATTTCGGATTTGATAAAAAAATTTTGAATCTCACAAAGTGGCTGTCATGAATTTTATTATCATCGTTGGAAACTTTGGAAATGTTGATATATCTGATATAGTAATAGAATTGTAATTGACCGCATAACTTAAGAGTATTTAAAACATACTCACCAACAACTACACTTTGGAAGGTATTGTCAACCAAAAACGATGGTGGTAAGTGGTAAATCATGTTAAAGACCATTTCTTGCTTAGATTGCGGAGAGGAGGAAACCTCACGTCACAATAGTAACACGAATTTGTTGCTATTTAAAAAAATATATCACATAATTAATAATATAAATATCAAAATTTGATGTTTGTTTGCAGCTATGTTAAATAACTAGAAATACTACAGAAAATCGGAAAATGGTAGGATTACCACAGAGATGGGATACCTTAAATAATCATTGGAATTAAACACTGACAGGCACACACACTTTATTAATTAAAACATAATATTGTTACAACAAAACTTTTGTTCTATTTTTTTTAATTGACAACTACATTCTATTCTAGAAATATAAAGACCACTCACTACTAACTGTCTGTCAAAATATGAACTCATATTGAATTATAATTTGACTGACAGTATCATCTATGAAGTTTTTTTTATTATATCATATTTATTAGCAATCAAAACAACATAAGGTTCTATAAGCTAATTTGTTGTCTCAGGAGCAGGTTCCTATTGGCGTGGTGAGGTCTTCTCCAGTGATACGATTCCTTTAACCGTTTCTCAGATCAGCTAGCCAGTTCCTTTCGAGTCTCCTGTCGGCTTGAAATTCTAATAAAAGTTGGAGTAAGGGGTAACTGTGTAATTCCAGTCCTTGGTGGTGTGTCGCACCGTATTCCGTGATCACATCCTGTACGAACGGGATTCTTAGGTCTTCATGGAGTGTTTGAATTGACACGTACCAAGGTGCATCAACTACCATGCGTAGTATTTTAGATTGGCTTCTTTGGATTATGGTTTTATTTGAATTGCTCGCACATTCCCAGAGTTGGATACCATACATCTAAATATATTCATTTTTGAGACAAAATTAAGTAATGGTCACTACCAATTTCTGGCCCTCTTCTCACTTTTGTGTCTAGTACACTTTTTCTGTTTTATCTTCTATTAACACATAATCAATTATGGATTTCTCATTTCTGATTTTAACTTCCCTTGCAAATTTATGGATGTATTTGTGTTCAAAAAATGTATTCGTCACAATCAATTGCACGACTAAGGAAACCCTTCCCAGAGCCCCATAACGAAAGGTACTAGGCCGCACAATAGCGTCGTACCATCGGATACCCTTTTGTTAAGGAAAATAGATTTCTACGGTGTGAACAACCATACGTTGCTACTGGCGGGTTAACTTCGTTATTAAACACTTTGACAATTACCAGTTAATCATATTGAAGTATGGCAATTACAATGTTGCCAATTTGTATTGACTAAACATTTTCACTTATAAGTTTACAGTGTAATAATAAAAAATTAAGTACGTTAAAAAAACTTTATTACAATAATAAATAACGTGAAATATCTCAACATAATCAACAGCTTATAGTAGGTAAACCCGTTAAGTAGTAAGAAAAAAAATGCAAAATCGGTGTTATGGCTACCAATATTAATCAATTATTAGTAGTATAAAGCTAATCCAAACAATAATCTAAAATAAATATATATCTATACTCAACATATTAGCGGCAGTTTACTGTACATTTATTTAATTATACACAAGACATGTTCACTTTTGTTATTAACAACATTAAAAATTAATCAGAGAAATTTATAGTTGATAAAACTTGACTAAATTACCCATATTTTATTTTTTTGAGTGTATATTTTTGAGCAAAAATAATTAATATATTTATAATTACGTCATATTTATAATTTACTTAAAGCACAACATTAACACTGAAACTGCACAGTGTGGTCTGAGAGACCCAGACACTAATTTTTCTCAGTGTACTTTTTATATAAATATAATGAAATGTTTTTCATTAGAAATACCAAGTTTAATGTTTTTAGATACCATTTTAATGAAAAATATCTAAAAAAATAATATTAATTATAAAAAAAGAATTATGCTTAATAGGTATTTCACAAGGTCCCTTGTTAATACCAGTCAATTTCCCAGTTATAAATTTCAAGTTGATAATTTTCATGGAACCCATTTTCTGATATCCTAGATAAAATGTGTACTAACGTAGTTATTTTTTTCTTATATAATTTCCCCTATTAAAAAATAAATAAAAAAAGGTGGAGGTAAAGTCACTTCGTAAAGTGCGATCGCTTGGTCCACCATATGCTATAAATAACAGATGGACAAAGCCACTTCCTCAAATTGTTACAAGAGCCAAAGTAATGACAAAAATTGCTCAAAAAATCGAATTTTATTCCCAAAATACAAAAAGTATTGCAAATCTTGGACACATAATGCTGAAAAGTCTTGCAAAACTTGACCAAAAAAGATTAATCATAAAAATAAAGAACAGATCACCAAGAAATAAGTGCCATAAAAAACTATGTGCAAAAATATTTCTCCAAAAAAAGTGTCTTTTCGGTGGGTCGAGTAGGCTTGAGACCAATATCGTCTCGTGAAACGCTGGCTTCATCTACCACCTGAGGAAAAGTAAACGATTTCCCCTTATCCTTGGCTCTCATGAATGATACCTCCAAATCCCAAAACTACATTAATTAGTAATTTTCGCCATAAAATGCTTTAACATGTTGACTGCCATGTGTATCAATATTGATACACTCATGGGTCCAGTAAGCACATATTCTTTGCAATAAAAACTAAAATGAAGACAGTTTGTGACAGTGACAAATTATTAATTGAGCTAATCTGTTAAAAATAATCCTAAAATAACGCAAAAAAGAGAGAATGAAAAAAATCATGGAATACCATCTACACTTCATCATGAGCTAAAGCACGAATCATTAAAAGGGTAATTCTTTTTCTGTCAGTTTTATATACGAAATGATACATGGCGGCGTACTGGACCCAACAAGTGTGTATCAATTTTTTTATACATAGCTGTCAACATGTTAAAGTTTTTTCCCCAATATTTTCACCAGAATGAATTGCAAACCTCATAATAACTTGGAGGCATTGAGGAGGAATGTTTCAGCGACTGCAGCACCTCAAACGACCTATCAGCTATTTTCTATGGAGGCCCCAGAGAACAAAGCTTACTTGACGGTATTCAAAAATATTTCATACAAAAGATTATTTTTTATGTGTACAAAAAATAGCAACGTTCATATAATAACTGAATACAATATAGTCAACTTGCAGTTACAAGAAGGACTAATAATTAAATGTATTAACATTTCTTAAATAAATAAAAATCCTAAAATGTTTTATATTATGATAGTTTTTATATTTTATTTAATGCTGTCTATAATAGTAAACCGATTAAACATAGGAAGTTTTTATTTTTATTACACAAACATTTTACTAAAACACAACTTCCTAATACTTTTTTCTTTTTGTCCACTGAACTGTCAAAATCAATTTTTCCAAAAACCACTTTAGTATAAGGCCGCTAATCTTTCTCACCATCATACTCACCAGAACATAGGTATTAGACAATCAATATATCTATAAAATAGACTAGAAATGATTCTTTCTATTTATTTTAATTATCAGAATTTATCATAATTTGCTTGGAAAAGCAGTAGATTTATCGATAACTTCCAAAAAGTGTCGCCTGCCATCAATATACATCATAGCCTCATGATAAGTTTGAGGAATACATTCATTCACTAATTCAGGTACTTGAAAAGTAAAATGTAGAGTATTTGTCGTATCATTTTCTCCGGTGACCGAATTGTAAACTTCAACATAAACTAAAATTTGCATATAATTCAACTGAGTATAAACGACTTGCGCGTGCATTCTTATCAAGGAACTAACAGCTATAGGTTTTTGAAAACTAATGTCACTAATACTCTTAATTACAGGCCTGTATTTACTAAAAGTGAACCCAAGAACCCAGGCTAGTTCAGCGGCCATACGCATTATAAAACCCCCGAAAACGGTGTTGTGCATGTTACGTTCGTCTGGATGAGAAAAAATGGTGTTTGAAATTGTTGCGTTACTCATCCACACACATCCGGGTGGTAATACCCTGTTTCGGAGGCTGCTATCTTTATCTGTTGTACGGATGTAAAGGTTGTGAATTATTTGTTGTTCTTCATTATCAGGAATCAACTGAAAATAATAATTAAATTATAGACAAATAAGTTAAGCATTTCCCCTAATAAATAATATGAGGTTTTGATTACTTCCCCATCATTATTTATTTTAATTATAAGAAGAAATGTAGAAAGAGGAGCAGGTACAGGATGAACAGTAAACAATAATATTTTTTAAACCACTGGTTTAAGACAATAAAGTTTGTAATGTGTACAAATTTTAATGTGAGCAGAGCGGTTTCAGTTCATTAACAGAACTATCCTCAGTGCCCCACGGTCAGGATGTACAACAAGTTATCACACTTTAAAGATTCATACAAAGTAAAAGCAAAGTACATAGTTAAAACACAATCACTAATCTTAAAAACATTACAAACACTATTAAACTATACAACAAATGATTCCCTAAAACAGTGATTAATATTTGTTTAATAAAATATGTATTAAAAACAGTTGCAGTTATCGGTGAAGACATAGATCTTCTCACCCTGC
Source organism: Galeruca laticollis (assembly GCA_963921935.1). Lineage (NCBI taxonomy): Eukaryota > Metazoa > Arthropoda > Insecta > Coleoptera > Chrysomelidae > Galeruca > Galeruca laticollis. Next base: position 90,591,908 of record OY998178.1, on the reverse strand, counting down.
TAGTGGCTATGGCATCATGAAACGTGAATATCTGTTAAATTTAATAAGGCAGAGATAACACCGAAACGAAGATGTACTCAACCCTGCAACTTCAAGAAGACCTCCCTTACTGTTCATCCATCCTCTTCAGCTACAGCTTTTCAGGGTGTGATACCACAAGTGCCATCTTTAGGAAAAGCAAACACTCCGTCCTAAAGGGTTTTCAAAAACTGCCAGATGAATGCAAGGCAGTTGCTCAGGTATTTTACAATCCTTCATCTGCTTATCAGCAAGTGACCCAAGCAGGAGAAGCCATACATATTCTCATTTACAATGCCCCACCCAACCAAAAGGGTATAAATTCACACCACTACAGCTGCTTCCTCAAATCATCAACAAAGGTGAAAGCCAATTTGGCTTCTCTGCCACCAATGAAAGCAGCTGCTGCCTAGAACGCTCATAGGGTGTTACTTCAAACCCAAATGTGGCTAAGTAATACCACCATCAACCAAGGTTAGGGGTAAACGTGGAATATTCACCCCCTCCCCTGCGTCAAATCCATCAAACTGAAAATTCATTATCGTGGAGCCTGTTAACAATTAAATTTAAAAACTCCAGTTTTTAAACCAATTTTTTAATGAGCCATCCTGTATAGTAAATAGCTTCATTAATTTACGTTAAAATGATGCACACATTAGTTTCCTTATCCTTAATTCCTAAAAATAAAGGAGTAGTTTATCATTTTCTAATTTTTATTCAAACACTTTGCTCCCTGTAGTCAGTCCTGTTTACGAAATATGAAACATTTTTGAAAGATTAGCTAACATGATTAATTTAAAAATAAATGTACTAATAGCTGCCCTTAATAAACATTACTCATTTAATGAAATTGACTGTCTCGACCCTTACTTCGTGGAATATGCTCATATCAGTGTTTTTAAATGAAACTCAAGGTCTCTAGTTAATTCCACAATATAATACAAGTTATTGAAAATTCTAAAAAATTGACAATTGTTTTGATAAATCAATATCATCGTCAGAATGACAGAAGTTACATTTCATTTTATGCCTACCTGATGTTTAGTAGTTATATTTGGCTAGACCAAGAAGTAACCTAACTTGTGATTGGCTTAATATATGTTTATAGAAAAAAGAAGAAGATGTGATATTACAAATATTGAAGCTTAGATATTATTAGCCCTATGGTGATATCCTGGATATCATTTTTCCAATTAAGATCAGTATAACTGTGCAATGATATAGAAAACCAGGAAAACTATATCTGCTGATCTTTACAAATAGATGACATATTAGCTTGTTTTATGGGTAGTGAACTACAATTAGATGTATTTTTCAACCACATCAATAATTTACACCCGAAAATTAAATTTACATTAGAAATTGAAGAAAATAGCTCAATCAATTTTCTGGATTTAAAAATTCAAAGAGTTAATAATGTACTTGATTATTCAATTTACCGAAAACCAACACAAACTGATGTAACAATTCCATTCAATTCTAACCACCCTGTGTCACACAGACTAGCAGCATATAATTCAATGATACATAGAGCTTTTTCAGTTCCTATGAACAAATGTAATTTTGATAGAGAGATTAATACAATTAGACAAATAGCAACATCTAACGGTTATCCATTAGATATGATAAATAAGCTAATTAGTAAAAAAGAGGAAAAAGTGGCATTACAACTAATATATCCTAAACAAGCTGATGAAATTAAAACTTATAAAACCATCACATATGCAGGAAATATTTCTAATAATATTTCAAAGATAATATCTTCAGCAACGAATACAACAATTTCTTTTAAAACAGAAAGTAACGTTAGTACAAAATTGTTAAATGTAAAAACAAAAATACCACTATTAAAGAAGTCAGGTATATATAAACTCAAATGTCCAGAATGTAATGCTGTCTATTTGGGTCAGACCCTTAGGAATTTTGAAATACGATACAGTGAGCACTTACGAGCATACAGATTAAAACAACCAGATAAATCCCACTACGCAAAACATCTACTTGACACCAATCATTCATTGACACCTAACACAAAACTAGAAGTACTGCATATTTGTGAAAAGAAACAAGAACTGGATTTCCTTGAAGAACTGGAAATTAGAAGACATTTAAGAAACCCACAATATGAAGTTGTCAATGAACAGTTAAATCTAGGGAATTCTCCACTAATAAACTGTCTTCTTAAGTGATAATTGTAAAGATCAGCAGATATAGTTTTCCTGGTTTTCTATATCATTGCACAGTTATACTGATCTTAATTGGAAAAATGATATCCAGGATATCACCATAGGGCTAATAATATCTAAGCTTCAATATTTGTAATATCACATCTTCTTCTTTTTTCTATAAACATTTATTAAGCCAATCACAAGTTAGGTTACTTCTTGGTCTAACCAAATATAATTACTAAACATCAGGTAGGCATAAAATGAAATGTAACTTCTGTCATTCTGACGATGATATTGATTTATCGAAACAATTGTCAATTTTTTAGAATTTTCAATAACTTGTATTATATTGTGGAATTAACTAGAGACCTTGAGTTTCATTTAAAAACACTGATTACTCATTTAATTAGAATTTTTCAGAAATTAATGTTTTATTAATGATAAAAAAGTCCTAAGCTATTTTATGATTCTGTAAATTCCATGTATGTCTAGGAATATTTTAATTTTCAAAAATAAAAATTCTTTATAAACAAGTGATTGAAGATAATGTTTTGATATTCATGTAAGAAGTAATAACATTCATATATCAATGTCAAATAACATTTTGATAAATGCTGCAATTAAAGGGAAACATCAAAAGGATATTTCTATAAACAAAAACTATAATTATTTGAAACAGACACAAAATCAAGAAAATGTATGCATAAGAAGATCTATCAATTAAAAATTTGTATAAATAATGTTAGTTTACCTTAGAAACATGTTTTTGCTGCATAATAATCCTTTGTTTCTTCCTATCTTCACCTCCAGATAAAATCTGTTGTTCCCTTTCATCTGCCGGTTCTATAGCGTTAACTGGAGCTGATTTCATATTATTAGAATCTCTAGCTGCCAATAAAAATAAGGCTCTTGTGATACGATGCCAAGTACCGTGCATAAGTTGATCCAACCACACAACAACTTCTAACGATGATTTTCCTACCCAGCTAACATGCCCAGAAATTTTTATATCTTGATCAGACTGTGATAAAAGAAAGTATCGATTAATTTTACTTTACCACACTAATTCCTCCACAATCTAAAGGGAGATATTATAAAGTTTAAATTCCTTACAACATTTTTAAGACAGTACATTTGTAATAATCAGACATAGTAGATTTATTTGAAGCTTATTTTTTGTTCACACTGCTCACTATAAATTTTTTTATAACGACAGACTAAAAAGAAAAAAGATTAAGCGAATTTGTAATGGATTGAAACTCAAACTATTCGCTTAAACCAGTGGTTCTCAAATTCAGGGTACCCACCTTCATTCTAGATTTTTTATCGCTACCCACATATTAAATAATATTAATAATAATTGTTATTACTATTATTATTATTATTATTATTATCATGTAAATTATCTACTGAGAACTAAACCTCTAAATGAAAATGGTGAAGGTGTTATAATTGAAGACACAATATTTAGTCCAAAAAACACTGATGATTACCATTCACAAGACACTCTATATCTGGATTGAATGTTGATTATTTCAGGCGCACATGTCATTTTCCATACAAAACCTATTTCTGTATTTATTTATTAAATACACCAAAATGGAGAATGCCCTCTACGCAATTACGTGGTTTTAAATCCCTCAGTTCTTGTAAGGCTATGTTTGAAAGAACTGGATACTCCCTCCTTGCCTTTATCCCAAATAGAATTAAGTTTGAATCCTTGAAAGGAGATTTAATAGCTGAATCACATGAAAATTCTATCAGAGAGTCTTGTTCAGATGTTCACAGTTTTACTTTATTGAGGGACTCATTATCAAATAAGTAGTTAGAAGTGAAAATGAAAACTTCCTTCCAACCTCCGCAGTCTTCTTTGTTGTTTACTCCTCCTTTCTACTTCCCTGGGTTTTGGTGAAAGTGTCTGGCTATCCTCTTCTTGTTTTCAGGATAGTGCTTTTTTTACTTATTTTTCTTGTGGTTCATGTTGGATGTGTGTGTTCATAGCCCGTACAAGGGGAAAATTTTAACCTGACTTACTACATCTAAGAACTACCTTAGAGTGGATCCACATGCTAAAGGTGTCCCTACTCGAAATGTTGCTCATCTTTCTGGGAATCACCAGGCTCTCTAATAGGCGGTTCCTCTTCTTTATTTGTTTTTACTTTTCCGCCCAACTTATCTAATATGCGAGAAAAGTATTGGTTTACCCCAAAAAAAGTTGAAATTTACAATTTTCAAAAAAAGTTGAAATTTACAATTTTCAAAAAAAGTTGAAATTTACAATTTTTTTGAGTTATTTTTACGTTTTTCATCAAGAACACCACGAAAAAACTGTTTTAAAAAAAAATCATGTGTGTATGTCGTCGTCGTCGGCCACTTTTTTCGTTACATGCCTTGTTAGCACGATACAGCCTCCGGAGTGCAACAAGTCACCAATCTTATGATTGAATATTATTCAGGACATCTCACAAATGAACCCTATTGATTTTCAGCTCACCTGAGCCAGTATAACGGGTGCTATGGTACTTGAAGTACGACATTTTTGTAATTTTTTGAGAAATTTCAGTTTGTTAGCACAATACAGCCTCCGAAGTGCAACAAGTCACCAATTTTATGATTGAATATTATTCAGGACGTCTCACGGATGAACCCTATTGCTTTTCAGTTCACCAGAGCCAGTAAAACAGGTGCTATAATACTTATAGTACTTTAGTACGACAATTTTGTCATTTTTGGAGAAATTTCAGTTTGTTAGCACGATTCAGCCTCCAGAGTATACAAATGATTGAATATTGTTCAGGTCGTCCTATAGATGAACCTTTGATTTTTAGCTCACCAGAGCTAGTACAATAGGTCCTATGGTACCTGAAGTGCCACATTTTTTGTCCATTTTGGAGAAATTTCGGGTTACCACGATACAGCCTCCAGAGTGTATATAAGTGACAAATTTTCTAATTGGATATTTTTCAAGGTGTCTCACAGATGTACCCTATTGATTTTCAGCTGACTAGAGTGAGTACAACGGGCCCTATAAATCCAGATATACTACATTTTTAGTTATTTTTGGAGACATTTCGGTTTGTTAGCAGGATACATCCCCTGAAGTGTATACAAGTGACAATTTTATGATAGGATATTGTTCAGGGCATCTCACAGACGCAGAAAAGTTAGATTTAATCTTTAAAACCATTTATTCTAAAGGTTCTTAATTTTTATATATTTACCATAACATGCGAAAACTCCAAAACTGTACCCATTACCCAATTAGAATCCTGAGCACTATTTATAATTAAATTGATTCAAGTGGACCCTTGAACACATTATTACTGTTTACACTATTCAAATGTATTGCCTTCCAAACATGAAAATAATCTCTTAGAAGTGAATTATCAGTTTATTGAATACATTGCTTTTTAAAACAAAGATTGTGAATTGAGGTTATTTGATAATAATTTAAATATTTGAGAACTTTTGTCTGCAGTATATTAGATACGATTATATGATTATAATAATATAGAAAACTATAATTAACTTAATTTGGTACATTACAGATTGATTAAATATTTTCTTTTAAGTAACTTACTTTAGGTTGAAAATCTGTAAAATCTATTTTGTCCACAAGAGCTGTAACCAAAGTGTATGGAAAATGTTCACTTTCGGATTGTTTTGGATTTATTATATGCTTGTGTCCGACCATTACTAAAAGTAGTCATTAAAACGTACTTATTTAAGTAGAAAAAATTACTAAAGTAAAAGCACTAGAAGTAGACACGAACCTAGTAGTAAATACTTTGTTCATTATTTCAATATATTAAGATTTGGCTCCTCATAAATTTGATGTAATTTTAAATATATACACCTAGCGCCATCCCTTAGTAATCATAAAAAGCAACAAACAATATTTCCAGAAATACGATATTGGCAGGAATATTTTCATCATGTGACATAGTAGGTTATGTTATACAGTGGGCTGTGTTAAGGAAAGCCGTTGGTTTCACTTTGGAATTTTTGAAGGTCTGCATTATTGGGATACAAAAGTGAGTATTTAACATATTCATGAGGAAAACATTCTCGACAAGAATGTTTCTCATTTTTTTCTGTGTAGCGCCAATAGACCAGAATTAGTAGTTGACAAGCTTGTCAATTATTAGGGTTTTATACACCTTCCATAATTTCTAAATTTTGAATTTTATGTGTTTGTGATTTTCAGCTTAGATGTTATTTTAAGCATCACTTAAATCTGATAATTCGTTGACACCCTGTCAACTACTGAACCTTTTAAGTGTCAACTATTACTTATCGCAGGTTGCAACAAAGTAATATGCCTTCAATTAAAGGCGAGATGCTGAAATATTTCCCTCGACAAATGGAAAATGCCATTGAAGATGTTTTGAGAGTAATTCCAGTGTCCACAACTGCCACAATACATAATTTTCGTCGAGTGACCTCGAGGAAGAAGAATGGGTCCACTATCTTATATAACCACAGAGGACGAAAAAAATTTTGTTTACTGGATTATAAGATTGGCCAAAGCTGGATTTCCTGTTGGAGAAGGGAAACTTTGTGATAGTGTTCAATATTTAGTAATTAAGTTAAATAGACCTGTATCATTCAAAGGCAATATAGACCAGGAATAACTTGATATATAAAAGTTTTTTGAAAAAAGAAATTCTAAGGTTAGCCTGAGATTAAATAATCACGTAACACCTTCATCATAGCCCGTAAAACACTCATCTCCTATGCAGCATTATTCAAATGCAAAACTAGGTGAACTGGTCCCATCATCTTTCAAAAACATACTTAGATGGCCAGGTGAAAAGAAACAAAATCCTAAAAGAAGAAAGAGAGAACACATACCCCCTGTTGCGACTTCTAAACAGTGGCAGTTATACTATGAAAAAAGAGACATTGCAAGAAAAAGCTAGAAGAAAATAAAAAGAAAAGGGCGGAAGAGAGACAAAAGATGGAATTTCAAGAAAAGGTGAAACTAAAAAAATAAACTGAAAAAAAAAGAAATGTAGTTTCCTTTGAGGGGAATGGATAAAATAGGAAGACAGCCTTGATGATCTAAGTCCAGAAGATGAACTAGAGTGTCAAAATTCTGAATCTTCTGATGAGGATACTCAAGCACTGTGCCACAAAATTAATGCATATTTTGTAAAATGAAAAAATCTACATGCGAAAAAAATAAGGCTTGTTAATAGACTAACATGACAGCTGTATCATAGCTTTTAACTGTCTCTAACAATGTATTTGTATTGCATAAAATAAACTATGGAAATGAAAATACGGAATGGATGAAAAAGAAAGCAAACATTTTAATACATAATTTGTCAACAAACTTACAATTAATAACATCCCCTTGCTTGGATTATTGCAGCACATGATCCATTTGACCCCATATTTCGGTTAATCTGAATGACAGTTAATCTAGACATCTAGGTGGATGCTGTAAAGCTCTAACTTGCTGCCTCAAATTGTCTCATAAGTGTTCAATCGTGTTAAGATCAGGACTTCGCAGTGGCCAATCTTAAGTATGGATATCTACTTCTTGGAAATAATTTTGCACTATCCTAGCTACGTGTGGGTGTGCATTATGAAGTATTAATAGCATTTTGTTTTCTATAAATGGGGTATATGGCATTACATGAGGTTCTAAAATGTCTGTTATGTAGAGGTCGACTGTCAAACGACTGCCCAGAATGACAAATAGGTCTGTATGAGCCTCCAAACTGATGCCACCCCATACCATTCACTGTTGTCCCAATTTTGATGTTCTTGAAGACGTTGCCACCCGATGATTTATGGTTAGAAGAAGGCCAAATGCGGCTCTATATGGAGTAATACTGGTTTCTGTGCCTTTGACGCACTTTATCTTGACTTATGTGGTAATTGTATCAATGAACAAATTCTTGCTGTAGTGCAGTACTTGTAGTTAATCAATTTCATTGTACCCGCATTCTCAAAATTCAATCTTGATTATTATTTGCCACCCTGTGGCGTCCTTGTTTACTTTGGTTTGTAAAAGAAGAAGTAAAATATCTAGGATTGACCTTGGACAATAAATTAAAATGGAAGAATTAAGAAATGAAAACAAATCGACTTAACTACTAGTCAAATAAACTGGTTAATAAAGAAAATCTAGAAACTAGATGTGGAATACAAAATATTGATCTAAAAAACAATCATCATACCCATTCGGACTTATAGCATTGAGATATGGGGCTGTGCTAACAAATCTAACATAAATATAATACAAAGATGCCAATCTAAACTTCTAAGAACAATATTAGATGCCACATGGTTCGTTTCCAATGAAAAAATCATAATGATCTCAACATAAAATTTGTAAAGAATGTCATACCACAAAGAAGCAACACCCACAACGAAAAAATTTAAAACCACGAAAACCCCTGCTGATAAGAGAAGACAATTGAAGAGTAAAAAAATCTGGCCAATTGACTTGATATGATGTACCTGAGGTTTCGTCAACAGATGAATACTCATTATGCCAAATTCCTTAGTCATAATATTAGCTTATAGAATGAATGTATCTTGATTGCTGATTAAATTATAATAAAAAAAATGCTAAATGGTTTGTTAGAATTATTTATTATGTTGTTTGTCTTTAATATAGTTTTTCATTTATTGTCAACTAGTAGGATCAACTTGTGTCAACTACTAAGAAATATTTTTTTGTGAATGTCAACAACTGAATCATTGAAACACATATTTTGTATGTTTATTAATGATCTCTACGTTTTATTTTTGTTTAAATAAATGTCATTGTTCTTAAGATACAGTAGAACATCTTTTTAAATCGAGCCTCGATATGTCAAAAACCTCCCAAATTTAAAAAAAAAATGTGTTTCCTTCCTTTCAAGTCCCATTGCTGAAAATCTGACCCCTCTATAAGACAAAATAATTAGAGTGTCCCTATAAGTAAATTCAGTACAAAATAAATCTGACCTCTGCATCTCGAACATAGCAATGTTTGATTTTACAACTCTATTATTTGAAAATAATTACCTCTATAGCTCAAAGGAATTTAAGATACTTATAGATTTTAAGAATATGCCAATAATATACATAATGTAAAAGTAGGTACAGTTATACAATAAACCAATTCTATGAAATGATAAAGGAATTTTTGACAACGTTAACACATGCATATTTACAGTCAAACATTTCCTGACAAAAGTCAAAACTCTATAACTTGAATTTTTTGGTATGCCCCTTCAAGTTCAACTTACAGAGGTTCTACTGTATTTGATCTTTTACCTTGGCATTCAGTTTTTTTTGTTCTGATAAAAATCCTCTGCCCTACTCCAAAAAAAATAGCAATAAATATCTTCTACTGTCAATTACTAGTGCTTCTACCTTAATATTTATTTGTGTAGCATCTTACCTGCGAAAATGTCCATATCCTCCAACAATCTTCCAATCCTTAATTGTCCTAAGAAAGTTGTATATTTATCTTGTAGAAATTTATCGCTAGACAGTGGTATATTTCCAACTAAAAAACTGTCTTTCATTGATCGTTTTGGTAATTCGTCTTGACTTTTTGGAAGGTATTTAAGTAAATGAGAACGATCCTTTGGAATTGGTTGATAAACATCTACACCCATATCTTTTGATAGGTGAGTCTTTACTGAAAAAAAATCAAAATTAATCAAATATTTTAGAGAGAAAATGATATTAACTTACATTGTGCCAATGTAGCAAATTGTTCATTTTTTAATGGTTCTTTTTCTGATGAAACCATTCTTATTTGCACAAAAGTATTGTATCTATAAAGGAAAACAGATTCTATCAAGTACTGAATGGTTAAAATGTACCAACGAGGAAATCGGCGAGTATTATTGCTATAATTATCTCTTACTCCAAAGGTCGAATATGTGATTACAACAAAATGAGTATATAATATCTTACCTCTTGAATACGTTACTATACTTTGACCTAAAAGCTTTATGTAAATGTTTTGTTGCCATTCTTCAATAAATAATATATTATTATAGCTTTTACTTAATAAAAGCAGACCACCAAAATTTTGAAAGAAACTTCATTCAAGGTTGATAGTAATAAAAATAGATAATGATGATAATTTTTTCCTGTAAACTTAAATTCATAGTAATTATAATTACAGTAACAAAATTAAATCAATATATCGCAATACTGTATTTTCTATATGGTTTAATTCAATATTATATACACGGGTTACATCATATATTTATGTTGGATTTTTGACAACACAAATGTACAGTCGATCAAATGGACCTCTATTCTGACGTCACTAATTATATATTTGAGTAAACACAAAACTTATACATTTTATCCTTTTCTACTGACAGTAAAAACACAATTATTGACATACGTACATAGGTTTTTTTTGGACTGCTTATTACGACCTCATAATGTTGAAAAAAGATAGCGATAATTGTACATTAAAGAACAAGTTTCATAAGGCATCATTTAAACGCACGTGTACAAGTTTAGAAAACGAACCGAAGGCGAGTTTTCTAAAGAACAAGTACGATGGAAGAGGCCTTATGAAACAAGTTTTTTATACTATTTTTTCAACTTTGCGTTTTTTGTGTAGTAACAAAATCTAAAAAATAGGATATTTAAATCGATTTAGGGAATTTTGTATTCACAACGTAGCGTTTGTGCTTTTTATTTTGTTTAGGGCCACTTGCACCGTAGTTGTTAACTATGGTTTACGACCTAAACCAAGTTTTAAGTAAATGCTTATCTTGTACCGTCACTTAAACCTAGTTTAATTGCCTTAACTAGCTGTTAAATTAAATCTCCCAAATTCGAGGGATTATTCAACGTTTAAGGCAAAGCTTTGAATCTTAACCCTACATTTTATGTGTGTCTACGCCTACGCTGCCTACAAGTGGTATTTTTTTGTATAAAAATATAGATTATTTGGAATTGGAAGAAGAAATTTTCTTCGAGGATTTTTTTAGATACTTTGAAAATTAACGATTTCGGCTTTCGTAGGTATTTATGAAAGGTCAAATTATTTTGATGACTTCGATGAATTGAGTTTTTTTAGAAGATTCAGATTATTAAAAGGAACAGCTATAACTTCTGGAAATAATAGAAGATCACGTAGAGAATATCCCCATGATTTGTAAGTTTATCATAGAATCATTATTTTTTGGTTAGTGATAAGGAAAAAAAGGGAAAAATGAAAGTACATGATTACTACTTCCTTATTTTTTAGAAACCATGTACCGTATCACCAATGAATCAGCTCCTAACCATCCTAAAATTTTATGCATGTTCAGGAATTTAGACGCACACAAAAAAAGGATCCCACTTAAACATTTCGAGAGTTTAATTTTTGTTATTAATCCTAAATTAATCGCACTGATGTTTATATATACTATATAATAAAGAAATATTTCAGAAACTGTCTGGAGTTTAATTTTAGGTCACCTTTGAGAACCTGTCCAGAGAAAAAATACACAAAAAATATTTAAACAAAATAACAAGCTTTTTGTTTTGTTAAAACTGTTTCTAGTTTATCCAAACCAGATAATAAAAAATTAGTAACAGTGGTAATATAAAATAATTAACCCTAGAGCGGGCGCATGAAACATTTGGAAAATAGCAGCCGCGTCCGTCTCACAGACCGATTTTATAACATATTGTAATTTTTGAAATATTTATATTTAGTAGGATTTAAAGACATGTTTGGATTTAAATATTTACCAGGTAAAAAGTAATATAAGATTTACATACATAAACGAAATCGGTCAGCTATGAGTAGGCTAAGGACTGAACTAAGTAGGTTCTCGGTACACAAACTACAAAAGAGACACAGATTTCGTGGACTGTACAAAAGAAAATCAAACAAAATGCCTTTAGAGAGTGGAACAGATACTGATGAAGAATACAAAAGAAAAAGGAGGGAATTAGATGAAAGTTTTGGCAGAAGTAAAATAACTAGGAGAACACCCAAGAAAGGCGCAGAAGAAAAAGAGAGCTCGGAAGCAACCATGATAAAAATGATGCAAGAATTGATGAACAAAAACGATGAAATGATGGATGAAATAAAGCAATTAAGAAAGGAAAACAGCGAGAACAGCAAACAGCTACTAGAAATCAAGCAAGAAAACCAGGAACTCAAGAACGAAATAAAAACACTAAATAACAAAGTGGAATATCTAGAAAAAATAACTAAAAAGAAAAATTTGGTCATCACTGGATTAGAATTGAATACAAAAGATGATAGGGTACTAAAGACAACTATGGAAAACTTCATAACAAAAGGACTGCAAATGGATGTCAAAATAAGAAGCGCCCAAAAACTAAGTGAAAAGGTTTGCGTGATTGAAATGGAATGTTTTGCAGATAACATGGACATTCTAAGAAGCAAAAGTAGACTGAGAAATTCTCAGGAACATATTTATATTGAGTCGGACCTTACCAAAAAAGAATTAGAGATACAAAAAACAATTAGAGGAAAGGCCAAAGAAGAAAAATAAAGGGGAAAAAATACAAAAGTAGGATACAAGAAATTGATAGTAAACGGAATAGTTTGGAAATGGAATGACGATTCAGAGGAATTACAATTGATGACTAGAGAGCAGAACCAAAAAACTAATAAACAATACACTTAAAGATAGTACACAGGTAATGACTCAAGCTGACAACAAGGGATATGATAACGGTAAATTAAATAACAAAATACAAAGCAGAAGAATAACAAGCATAAAAAATTAAAGGAAGATTATCATCAACAGAGTAACAATAAAAAACACAGAACATGGAAAAATTACAGATGGGCATAGGTATATGGAATATAAACACATTAACATGGAAAGAATTAGAATTAACTGAAGAAATGGAAAACAATAATATTCAAATTCTAGGACTAAGTGAAACGAAGAAAAAAGGCAAAGGATGTTCGCAACTAACAACAAAGCACACATTATATTATTCAGAAATAAAACCAGAACAAATAAGGGCAAAGGAGGGTGTAGGAATAATCGTTACAGAAGAAATAAAACAAAAGGTAATACAAAAGGCAGTCGACTCGAGAATAATAGTTATTAGTATAAAATTAGAAGAAATAATCAATTTTATACAAATATATGGGCCAGTAGAAGGAACGGCAGAGGAAGAAATGTTAGAATTTTATATTCAATTGCAAAGAGTATTAGATGAAGTAAGGGAGGAAAACGAAAAGACAATAATACTGGGAGATTGGAATAGCAGGGTAGGAAATGATTACAATAGAGGAATGGGTTGTATGGGAAAACACGGAGAAGACACAATCAACAGAAATGGACTAAAAATGATAGATTTTTGCAGAAGGAATGATCTAATAATAGGAAATACGATGTGGGAACAACAACTAAATGATAAATATACGTTTGTGGCAGAAGGAAGAAACGCTAAAAGCCTGATAGACTACATAACATATACACAAAACCTAACAGAAGTAATGCAAAAAATTGAAACAAAGAAAGAAGCAGAAATTGGATCTAACCACAGATTAGTAGTGACAACTTGTCTAGTCAAATTACTCAGGAAAGAAGCTACTACAGACTACAGTAAACTAGCAACACATAAACTCAAACATAAAGAGATCGAGAAAAAATACCAAAATGAGACGAATAATGAATTCGATAAACTAGAAAAAGAAAAAAACAGACTGGACACTTGAAGAACGATGGGTCACCTTTAAAGAAACGCTATTAACAGCAACAGAGAAGATATGTGGAAAAATTAAATATAATAAGAATATAAAAAGGACTAACTGGTGGAATAACGAAATTAAAATAGCGGTGAAAGAAAAGAAAACGGCATGGTAAAAATATATCACATCAAAATCACATGTGGACAAAGAACAATAGGACAGGAAGAAAACTGTTGTAAAAAGAGTCGTCAAAAAATCAAAACGTGACTCATGGAAGAAATTCGGAGAAGAAATAACAGATCTACATAAGATGGATAACAAGAAATTTTCGACAAGAATAGAAAGATTGAGAGAAAATAAATATAAAGATATTAGAGCAATAAAAAATCGACAAGGCCAAGTACAAACGGAAATGGAAGAAGTATTGAAAACATGGAAAGAATACTATACAGAGCAATTCCATACATTAACACCGGAAGAGAATATAACAACCGCAGAAGAGGAAATCGACCAACTACAAGGAATCCATAAAGAAGAGATAGATCAAGTAATACAAAAAATCAAAATAGGGAAGACTAACGGAGAAGATGGGATAGAGCCAGAGATGATTAAATCATTAGGAGAAAGAGGAAAAGAATGGATATGGAATGTATGCAAAGAAGCCTGAGTACAACAAAAAATTCCAAGGGAATGGGAAAATAACTTTCTAGTACCCATCTATAAAAAGGGAGAACAGACACAATGTGAGAATTACAGAGCAATATCTTTGGCACAAACTAGCAATAAAGTGTACACAAAAATAATAGAAAATAAACGGTTTTAAAGATTAAAACTAACTTTTCCGTATCTGTGGCATTGAACAATATTCTATCATAAAATTGTCACTTGTATACACTTCGGGGGATGTATCGTGCAAACAAACCGAAATTTTCCAAAAATAACCAAAAATTTAGTATATCTGGATTTATAGGACCCGCAGTACTCGCTCTAGTCAACTGAAAATCAATAGGGTACATCTATGAGACACCTTGAACAATATTCAATCATAAAATTGGTCACTTTGGTAGATTATGGAGGCTGTATAGTGCTAACACACTGAAAATTCTCCAAAAATGACAAAAGTTTGGTACTTCAAGTACTATAGCACCCGTTGTACAGGCGTTAGTGAGTTGAATGTTAATAGGGTTCATCTTTTAGACGCTCTGAATAATATCCAATTATAAAATTGGTCACTAGTATATACCCTGGAGGCTGTATCGTGCTCACAAACTGAAATTTCCCCAATAATGACAAAAATATCGTACTTAAAGTACTATAGCACCTGTTGTACTGGCTCTGGTGAGCTGAATATCAATAGGGTTTATCTGTATGATGTCATGAATAATATTCATTCATGAAATTGGTGACTTGTTGACCTCCAGAGGCTGTATCGTGCTAACAAACTGAAATTTCTCAAAAAATGACGAAATGTCGTACTTCAAATAACATAGCACGCGTTGTACCGGCTCTGGTGAGCTGAAAATCAATAGGGTTCATCTGTGACATGTCCTTAACAATATCGCATCATAAAATTGGTGATTTATTGCACTCCGGAGGCTGTATCGTGCTAACAAGACATGTAAGGAAAAGTGGCCGACGACAACGACGACGACATACACACAGGATTTTTTTTCTAAAAACCGTTTTTTCGTGTTGTTGTTGATGGAAAACGTGAAAATAACTCAAAAAAAAATTTCAAAATTCCAACTTTTTTTGGGGTAAACCAATACTTTTCTCGCATATTAGATAGGTTGGGCGGAAAAGTAAAAGATTAAGAGAACATGTAGAACCAAAATTAGGAGAAGAACAGGGAGCTTTTAGACCTGAATGACAAACAAATGATAATATTGTTACGAAACAGCACACTGGTATAGTCCCTAAAACCGACTCTGTCTAAGCCAGGTATAAAAGTTAAAATTATGGCGGATACGCAGGTTGTTTTTATATTTGTTTACGAATAGTGACTATCTTATCTACACTGTTTTTGTGACCAGTCGTATCTAGAAGTTGCCAGAAAGCCAATTGTTTTTGTCTAGAATCCTCTAGTAAGAAAGGCATTAATATATATAAGGGACTGATCAGGAAGAGGGAGAGAGTTGATAAAGAGATCTCGTGAAATAAATACACCGAAATAGCAAACAGTAAATATAAATTAGTTAAGTGTTCATATAAATTAGTTTATGTGAATATACTGAGTATATATAAATTAAGTGTTAGTGATTAGTCTAGTGTTTAAATAAATTAAGTAAGTGAACCTACCGTGTGTTTAAAATTTATCCCACCCGTTTATTGTTTAAATAAATTAGAATAACATTACATTGGTGTCAGAAGTGGGATAATATAAATAAATGGCTACGTAAAAATGGCCAAGAGATTATGGGATCTGAAGGTGGCGGAATTAAGAGCTGAATTGGAAGATCGTGAGTTGGAAACCTCCGGTAAGAAAAGTGAATTAGTAGAAAGACTTAAAGTGGCACTGGAAAATGACGGCTTTGATCCAGAAACAGTTTTATTTAATGACGAGGCTTCCACCTTAATCTCGTCCATTTCTGCTAACATGGACGAGACGATTTCTGTCATGGAAGAGAACATTTCTGCTAATATTTCTGCTAACATGGACGACAAGATTTCTGCCATGGAAGAGAACATGGACGAGAAGATTTCTACTATGAAGAATGATATTTCGGCTAACATGGACGAGAAGTTTCTGCCATGGAAGAGAAGATGTTTGCTAATATTTCTGCTAACATGGACGAGAAGATTTCTGCCATGGAAGAGAACATGGACGAGAAGATTTCTGCCATGGAAGAGAACATGGACGAGAAGATTTCTACATTGAAGAACGATATACCTGCCGATATCTTATTAATGAAAAACGACATTGCCGCTGACGTTGAAAATGAAATTTCGTCCCTAAAATCTGAAATCGAGGATAAGATGTCAACGATGGACGAGAAAATCGAGAATAAAATGTCAACAATAGACGAGAAAATCGAGAATAAGATTACAACGATAGACGAGAAAATCAAGGAGTTAGAGGAAAAGATTGCCGATTCAAGAACGCGAGGCACGCCAGAGGAAGAAAAGAAGACCGAGCAAACGAAACCTTGCAAGCCAGAAACAGTATCTAAGTTTGAAGACATCGGCAGTTTTACCCGAGTCAAGGCCCCAACGTTCGATGGAAAAATGTCGTGGACCAATTATGTGAAACAATATGAAGCAGCCGCTAGAGTGAATAATTGGTCCGATAGAGAGAAGGCAGTGAATTTAACCATCGCGCTTCGCGGAGATGCCTTAGATGTACTTCAAACGATACCTTTGGAAGAAACGGACGACTTCGAGCTGCTGAAGAAGAGGTTGGACATGCGATATGGTCACGAACATTTAGAACAGTTGTACAGATTCCAGCTGAAGAACCGAAGGCGGAAACGTGACGAACCCCTTCAAGAGTATGAAATGGATATTGCCCGACTAGTTCGATTTGCTTATCCATCAGCACCAGAGAACATGATGGAATGTTTAGGCATCCAGGCCTTTATTGACGGCTTATGTGACCACGATATGGAGAGGACGCTTCGATTAGCCCATCCTAAAACATTGGTCGATGCATTGACTGCTGCTCTTGAATATGAAGCAGCCACGTTGGCTTCGGGATACAGCAAAGGTAGGACCATGCAGGAAAAAGGTGATGATGACAGACTTGACCAGATCATCAACCTGTTGAAAGGTATGGCAGACGTGAAGCCGAAGAATATCAGGTGCTGTAATTGTGGCGAGCTAGAGCATGCACGCAGTTCGTGTAAGCGTCCTACGACTCCTGCAAACCAAGAACCTCTTAAATGCAAAGCAGCCACGGAGAGCTCGCGGTACAACAAAGGTAGGACTATGCAGGAAGAAGATGACGATGACAAACTTGACCAGATCGTCAACTTGTTGAAAGGTATGGCAGACAAGAAGCAGAAGAAGACCATATGCCGGAAGTGTGGCGAGCTACAGCACGTACGCAGGCCGTCTAAGCGCCCCAAGACTCCTGTAATCCAAGAACGCCAGTCACAGGGGAAATCAGACAGGGGTGAACATCCAGCTGATGTGAATCACCGAAAAACCAACTCTTTGCCTAGACGGTCATGCCCTGTAGACTATTCACAATGCAACAAGTCGAAATCTAAGGAAGTTGCAGTTTCAAGAATTACAGTAGTCAACGAGGAATGGTCACCCACCAGGATCAGAGAAGATCAGGAGAATGATCCTCACCTGAAGATGATCCGGCAATGGAAGAAAGAAAATCGGCGACCTACCTGGCAAGAAGTGTCAAAGTTTTCACCGAAACTCAAGGCGTATTGGGCTCAGTGGGACTCGCTTGTCCTGGAAGAAGGGCTGTTGAAAAGAGTCCTTGAAAACGATGATGGTTCTGAGATGAGGAGACAGCTAGTTATCCCGAGAACAAGAGTAGCTGAGATACTGAAGAAGTTACACGACAGTCCATCGGGAGGTCATCTGGGAGTGAAGAAAACCCTTCAGCGAGTCCGTGAAAGGTTTTATTGGATGAACAGCTCCGACGATGTGAAGGACTGGTGTAAGAAATGTACGACTTGTGCTACGAGTAATGGACCACATCGCAAGAAAAAGGCACCCATGAAACACTACAATGTTGGAAGCCCTTTCGAAAGGATTGCTTTAGACATCGCTGGACCATTTCCGACAACAGGAAATGGTAGCAAATACATACTGGTTATAATGGATTATTTTACAAAATGGGTGGAAATTTACGCTATTCCCAACTAAGAGGCCACAACTGTAGCAGATGTATTGGTGAAAGAATTTATCAGCCGATATGGAGTGCCCTTGGAAGTCCACAGTGACCAGGGAAGAAATTTTGAAAGCCATCTATTCCAGGAGATTTGCGAGAAGCTGGGAATGAAGAAGACCAGGACAACAGCATTACATCCACAGGCAGATGGAATGGTCGAGAGAATGAACAGGACTATTGGAAAATACCTGTCCAAAGTAGTTTCCAGCCATCAGAGAGATTGGGACCAGTATCTTTCCCTATTCGCATTGGCTTATCGATCTGCCGTCAATGAGTACACGGGTAAAACACCGGCGAAAATCCTGTTTGGACGTGAAATGAGGCTTCCTTGTGACCTGGAATTTGGCTGCCGGCCTGGAGAAGATCTAGTAGGCGAAGACTACGCAATCCAATTGAGAAGAAGGCTGGATGATATTCATGAATTAGTTCGAACAAATCTTCAAGTTGCCAGCGACAGAATGAGAAGTCGGTACGACACGCAGGCCACAGAAGGCGGTTTTAAAGAAGGGGACAAAGTATGGTTACACAACCCGACGAGGAGAAAAGGATTTTCTCCAAAATTACAAAAACCCTGGGAAGGTCCATACTTAATCAAGAAAAGGATCAATTATGTTATATATATATATATATATATATATATATATATATCGCATAAGCAAGATCCCCAACGGAAAACCAAAAGTAGTTCACCAAAACCGACTAGCGCCGTTCGAAGGAGACCATGACATAGAAGAAGGAGTAAACCTTATTCGATATGTGTCTGACCCCACCTTCGATGAATTTATGGGCGCGTATGGAGGTACCGGGAAAGCTAGATATGGTGTCACTTCGGAACAACAACAAGATTTGTTCACTCTCCCGGAAGATTATTCACTGGCATACAACATCCCCGCCCGTATCAAGAACGCACGAGGGTTGGCAACCGTCTTTCGAAAGAAGTTCGGGCAATTAGAAAAACTTGAAGACCAGATTCCAGCCCCTGGCAAGACACTGAAACTGAAACATAATTTGCGGTACGTCTGCTACGTGGTAACTAAAAATGAATTCCAAGATCCATCTACCTACCGCGATGTGTGGGAAGCACTTCGAAACCTCCGAGACCATGTGTTGGAATCCAACGTGAATAAACTGGCTATGCCTAAGATAGCGAGTAACCAGTTGGATTGGCGAATCATCAGGAACATGGTAGAGATTATCTTTCAAGATACCGGTGTTCAGATATTAATTTGCAGCTACAACCCCCGTTATCAGTATCCGATGAAGACGGTGCCCTGCTATTTCCATAAAAGAAATGGGGTCAGTTGCCGATTCAAACACCCAGTCTCCGCTACAGAAAAGTTCCAGGAGGAACTTCCATTTAAGGAGGGGGTAATGCTACGAAACAGCACACTGGTATAGTCCCTAAAACCGACTCTGTCTAAGCCAGGTATAAAAGTTAAAATTATGGCGGATACGCAGGTTGTTTTTATATTTGTTTACAAATAGTAACTATCTTATCTACACTGTTTTTGTGATCAGTCTTATCTAGAAGATGCCAGAAAGCCAAGAGTTGATAAAGAGATCTCGTGAAATAAATACACCGAAATAGCAAACAGTAAATATAAATTAGTTAAGTGTTCATATAAATTAGTTTAAGTGAATATACTGAGTATATATAAATTAAGTGTTAGTGATTAGTCTAGTGTTTAAATAAATTAAGTAAGTGAACCTACCGTGTGTTTAAAATTTATCCCACCCGTTTATTGTTTAAATAAATTAGAATAACATTACAATATCTATATACTAAGGAATATAATCGAAAGAAAAATAGAAGAGGGAGAAGAAATGTACCTTACATTTATAGATCTAAAAGCAGCCTTTGATACAGTAGATAGAAGAGAAGTATGGAGAACCCTGGCGTAAATGGAAGTACCACCCACCTTAATAAATATAATTAAAAGTGTATACGAGACAGTTAGAGCCAAGGTACAGATTTCAGGCCAAAGGTCTGAAGAATTTAAAATGTGTAAGGGAATAAAACAAGGAGACAGTTTAAGCCCACTACTGTTTATAATAATCATGGATAAGATTGTGAAACGAATCAAAGAAAAATATGAGCAGCTGAATACTATAATTGGACACAGAAATTTAGAACCAATAAAACTGAGTAGTCTACTATATGCAGATGATGTGGTTTTAGTGGCGAATACAAAGAACAAAATGCAAAAACTAGTGAATATTTGGACTAAAGAAGTAGAGAACATGAATATGGAGGTGAACATAAATAAAACAAAAGTGATGATAATAAATGAAAAACAACCAGGTGATCAAAATAATAGAGATATTAAATGCAAAAACCAGACTCTAGAAAGAGTAACAACATTTGAATATTTAGGAAGTATAGTAACAGCAGATGGAAAAATAGATGCAGAAATAACAAACAGAGCAAATAAATCAACAAAAATATACTACTCTCTAAATAAAACAATTCTTGGACATAAATATATAGACCTAGAAGTAAAAATGAAAATTCATAATATGATACCAGTTCCTACAATAATATACGCAAGTGAAAATTGGACTGTGCGAAAAAAGGACGAAACTAAAATAAATGCCATAGAAATGAAGCATCTAAGAAGAATTGCAGGGAAAACTAAATGGGATAGGATTAGAAATGACGTTATTATAGAGACAACTAAGCAGGAAGCGATAACTGGTAAAATAAGAAAGAGACAACTTAGCTGGTATGGTCATATGGTAAGAATGGAACAAAATAGATTAACTAGGAAAATAATGGAGATAGGAAAGCCGATCAAAAAACAAAGGGGTAGGCCTAGAAGGAAATGGTTAGACCAAATACAAGAAATAGGTTTATAAAGAGGAAAGACCATAGCAGAAATGAAAAATCTAGAAAAAGACAGAAAGGCATGGAAGAAATGGGTACAGGTCACGGAATCCACATCCGACGCCTGAAAGGGCAAAAGGATTTAGAAAAGAAGAAGAAGATATTTATATTTATTCGGGGCTGTAAAATAAAATAACATTTTTTTTAAATTATTAGTTTTATTTTTAAGATAAAAAAAATGTTTGAAGAAAACCTTTAAACTAAAAATGGCTACTTATAGAAATCGTATAACTTTTTAATTATTTTCATAACAATCATTACAAATAATACCCACGTGTTCTAGACATAAAAACTTAAAACATTTTTGACAACAAAAACGTGTCTTTCGGCTTTTCTTTGTGCTGCATATAGCGCATCGCCCTGTCTGTCCATCCGGTGGAGCATCTTGTTAGTGTGTAGTGTCGTGGTTTCCAGATATTTCGCAAAGTCTGTCTCTCAATGTCATAAAAATACAGTTTTGTTTCTAATTTACTATTTACTTTTAAATATTTTAATAAAAATACATCAACAATAACATAATATAAAAAAATATGTGCAATTTAACTTACCTTACTACTGTAAAATATTCACTAACAAACTCATACGGCAGGCGCGTCCGTCTCATAGGCCGAATTTTACAATATTTCACCTATGACCGACCGCTCTGCCGACCGGTATGGCTAAACTTTTAACACTAGTGTGTAGATTGATGATCTAGGAAGGTAGAAGGGGAGTGTAGGCGGTAAGACCGCGCGTAAACAAAAATCAATAAATTAAAAATTTCGTCGGTATCTCAGACATGAAGCGCCCGCTGTAGGGTTAATAATTAAAAAATATATATTAGGTGTTTAATTAACACATTTCGGAATTTTAAATGGCCCTTTTGACTAAACCCTGTTTTCCCATGTACAGGGTCATGATTTATGTCATTGCTCGGCATAGAATTATAATAAATTATCGACAGTAGATTTTAGAATCCTAGAATTACTGCACAAACTAAATACTCCCACAAAAAACACTCACACAGATCTTGTGAACACTCATTTCTTGGCCAAACAAGTATAATCTTGGTTAAGAATTATGCAAGTGAAGATAGTCACAGTACCAACATATAGAAAAATTACCAGAGCTGTGGCTTAACTTTAATCTAGTTTAAATAACTGACGGTGCAAGCCAAACAGTTAATCTAAGGTTTAATAAATTAAACCTGGTTTTGTTAACAGAAGCTTTGCACTAGTACGGTGCAAGTGGCCCTTAATAGTCTACGTGCGTGGAAAATAATGAAAGCTGTACCACACCAGAACTGTTTGTTGTACTATTGTAGTATTTATTGTTCAGTGATGCACTATGTTACGATTAGCGTTCCTTGGATTAAAGTTGGATTATGTTGTGTTATGTATGCTTGATTTTTTAGACGACGAAAGTTGACGTTTTGGTGTTACTGATACCAATCTTAGTAAATAAAATATTGCGTTTCGAAAACTGCTCTCTTCTGAAACTCAACAGGGTTTCATAAAGTAATCATTAGAATTGCAAAGTAGGAAAACAGCATTAATATTAAGGATCCATTCTTAAGATTTCATTTTGCCATCTTCTGGCAGCAGTCAGTTTAAAAATGTTTAAACTTGTGTGAGTATTTAGCCCTTTCGTTTTGACTTCCCATTAGGGTTTTGATTCATTTCGTGTGGTTATTGGGTATGACGTCATGGTAAAGGTCAATTTGATGAAGTGTATATGTATGTACTGTTTAGTTCTATCTATCCTGCTGATTGTAGATGGCAGCAGAGTATAAAGATGTCAAAGTCAAGTCACAAATGTCAATTTTTAATTTTATTTTAATCATCGTTTCTGCATAGAAGTGAAAAGTTGTAGTAAGATGTGTTGTAAACATTGAGTCCGGAAAAATGAAATTTGTGTTTTTTATTCGTGAAAAAATAGTTAATTAGTGAGTTTTAAAAAAAGTACGCGTAACGTGTTTGGATACAATTTGTGAAACAATTTACACATAATATAGGTAAGATTCTTATGCTTGTTTATTTGACTTGAAAAAATAATAATAGGTTTACTAATTTACCGATTCTCAACTGGATATAAGGAATTGAATGTACATATTTCCTATTTAACGTGAAACAAATCCACAAAGAAAATTTTGTAATAATAGTCTCAATATTATATCAAAATGTGTGGGTAGTAGTTCACATTATTGTTATGCTTTTATTAATCAACAATCACTGTTATAAATTGATTAATATCCTATAATTGTTACTTTTAATTAAATTATTGAAGAAACTTGAATATCGTGTACTATGTACCTATATACTTATGGATGATTCCTCTGATGAGTTTATCTTGGAATTTACATATTGTCGAAAACGATTTATTCTGAACCTTAGTAGTTTTTAAATAAAAATATATAATTATAAAGGTGCAAATCAAAATTGAACTTTTGTTAAATTCCACATAGTAAGGGTTAAAACAGTAACTTTTTGTTAATTTTAACAAATAGAAAGTAAATTAAAATTATTTTTATAGTTCTCGTTTTGTATTATGTTGTTCTTTTTATTTGTTTTTTACTATTCTCTTTTAATTTATTATTAACTTATAATACTTGATTCAAAATATTTTAGCTTTATGAGCGATTTAATTTTATAATTTCCAAATTAGCCATTTACTTTATAAAATTACTTTAGTGCTGTGACGATAATTTCCTTGAATAGCATCTACTTAATGCACATGTATTATCTATTCCATTAGTCAAATTAACCACACACATGTAGAGCTTCTGAAATCCAACAATACCATATGTTGATTGGAAGTCCTGATTTGATTTATAATTATTGTATAGTGCAGATACAGATACCTTTCAAAAATATTAACTAATGATTGAGTTTAGTTTAGTTAATGAGATCACTACGAATGTTTCAATAAAACTGAATTAGAACTAGAACCCCAGGACAATACTACATTTAAAGATTACTTACAATACTTCAGTATTATGTTTAATAGATCTTGAAACAATGCTTGACAGAGAGCTTGGATTAAAAACAAAAATTAAAAAGCAGAGAAAATAGGACAAAAAGACACCTAATCGAGTTAGATGACTGTTCATTGAAAATCGAAATTTTAAAAGGGAAAGGAATATATTTACATTGAAGCAGAATTCACCAAACAAGAACAGGAAATTCAAAAGAAACTAAGAGATATAGCAAGAAATGAACAGAAAACAGGAGAACAAGTCAAAGTTAAATATCAAAGAATATAAATAATATGAGACTGCAAACAATAAAAACTAATTAATATATAGAATGAACAAGCATAAATATATTCAATATTCAACTGACAATGTCCAAGCAAAGAATAAGGACAAATACGAATAAGGACTCTACTAATTCTTCAACACACACTAAGGACCACATCACAATCATAAACCAGGGGAATTCTCGGATGCAGAGGAATGATCTACCATTCATCTTAAATAACAACATCAATGAAACCACTGCAAAGCAAAAAAAATGAGGAACCATACTCAAAAAGAAATAACGCATTAGAATAAGTACTTGGAAAGTTCGTACAATGTTAGAAGCATCAAAACTAAGTCAAATATTAAAAGAAATGAACTCATTAACAATAAAAATGCTAGGATTATGTGACACAAGATGGCCAGAATATGGAGAAAGAACAACCGAAGATGGAAATCTAATTGTTTTTTCAGGTAGGAAAGTAGAAGAAGAACAGGAAAGAGGTGTAGGTAGGGATGACATGAGATCAACTAAAGGTAGTTGATGAGAATGGAAACTCATATCAGACAGAATGTTAACTGTAAGTTTTAAAACAGCTACAAGAGCACTTAGCATAGTACATTGTTATGCACCAACAAACTTTGCAGATACAGAGGAAAAAGAAGAATTCTACCAACTGTTATCAAATACCTTACAAAAGAGTGTGAATCAAGTTAAGAAAACAATTAATATCAATAATTAATGTACAATAAATAGAATATTATTCCATAAAACTACGTCATAACCTATAGTGGGAGTATGGCTGTATAGCTACCAGGTAAACCATGTTAAAAAATACACCAGGTACATAGGTAATGTGGAAATGAGTGCATATTATATAGAATGTAACTCTTTCAACTTTTAAAAATTCAATATCTCAGTAATGGCGATTCTTTGAAAAAAGTATAAAGATAGTTTTTGTAGATAATATTAGGATCTATTATTTTGATAAAACTTTCCGTTCATGAGAAAATTTAAAAAAAAAACGAAAATTTTGATCTTTAACTTTAAATAAATTTTTTAGTAGACATGGGATGGATGAGGATTTTCGGCAGTTTATTTGTAATCTTATACTCAAGGTCTTTACCAAAATTCAGCTCTGTGGGAATTTTTGCAAGCTATTTTTTTATTTAACTTGACTGAATTATTAGTAGTAAAAAACACTTCACAGATCAAATGTTTACTTTCTGTTGCTGAAGATGATAAAACACTCATCAAACAATGTTGGTGTAGTAGTGTGTTCAGTATGAATATTACCAATGGTTCAAGAAATTCCAACATGTTATTATAGACACGTCATTGAATACACATAAAACAGGCAATCTTCGGAAGTCCTCACAAACAGCTCCTATTTTGATTTTTTTTTTAATTTTATTTTTTTTTATATTCGAAATCAGAAACCTTTTGGAGTAGGGATGAAAAGATTTATATTGTTTAAATAATATCTTTGATATTAATGTAAAAAAATCAGTTTCTTATCTATTTTTCTAAAAAAAAATTATTCTCTATCTCTGTTAGATAAAGCTGGAATGAGGAAAACGAAAAAATCAAAACTATATGATATTTTTGTAACGTTACAAGGATGTTAATGACATTAATAAATTTTTCTACATTATTGTGGTGGTATATTACCTCATATATTACCTACTTCATATATTGAAATTGGAAAAAATAAATAGTGGTAATATCTCCTGTGGATTTTCTTAAACTGTGACTGACCCCATTTCCATTTTCTTTCTTTTATGAAGTACAACATTGGTTTCTATCCTGTTTGATTCCATAGTTCTTCCTTTGTTGTTCTATTTGGCCAGTTTATTTTTAGTATTTTCCTTAGACATCTATTTATAGATGTTTGTATTTCTTTTCCATGTTGTTTTGTCATTGCTCACCTTTCACATTCATATAATAGAGCCAATTTTATGTTGCTGTTGATTATCTTGATATTTTTTTTGTTCCAAGTTGTATAGATCTCCATATATTTGTTAGCATTTCATAAGAGAGAGAGAAATAAACTTTATTTATACTATTGCATCAAAAGGCCATCGACCGAGGTCTTTCAGCCGGTTTACAATGTTTCTTCTTCTTTTTGCTAGTGTATATGTTATGGTTAAAGTATTTACTTGGCTAGTATATAAACTAGTTGGATATTATACAAACTATCCAACTGCCTGGTTATTTTGATGAAAAATCATATTTTCACTAAAATGGCTACGAGTAATGGTTGGTTTGTATACTATCCAGCTAGTTTATAAACTATACAAAATTTATCACTAAAACACAAACCACAAGGAAATTACACAAATTAGCTAGCATTTTTGGCTAGTTTGAAAACTATGCACATTAGTTGGATAAAGTGTGAACCTGATATTGGTAGTAATACATAATAACCAACGAGTTGGTTATTATGTATTACTCAACAAACTAATCAATTCTCTTGGGTTAATTTAGTTTTGGATAGTAAAATCCTTAGTCAAAAATGGTTTCCTTATTGGTACAATGTAAGATTGTTACAGGTACCTATTATTACTTTAGAAAAAGTAAAAGAAATATAACTCAAATAATACTAGGTGACAAAGTATTATTTATTTATTTATTTATTAGCAGTAGATACAAATTTACAGTCTAATAGGGTGATACTTAGGAATACAATCTACAATAAATGCTAGAATCTCTAGTTACAATAATACTCTCTTTGGTTAATGATTAGTAAGGTAATTTTTACTTCACTCTTATAAACTAATCCTAATAAGCTATCATTACAGTACTGCTATGGTTTTAAGTGCACAATGGTATTTATAATACTGTGTGTGCACTCATTTATCTATTTTACAGTTACTTTTGAGGTTTTGTATGTTAGTTAACAAGTAATTGCATTGTATCACATTTTGCCAGCTTATAAAATTATTATCAATATATTATTAGAATTATTTCTATTATTGCATTATTTTGTAACTTGATTTCCTTTCTTGTATGCGATTAAACTACATAGTTTATTTTATACTTTCTTTCGACAATCCATTCTGTTAAGGTTTTTTTAATTCTGTAATAGTCCTTTAGCTTAAAGCGGTCAGGTAAGTCATTGTAAATTTTCGGACCCACGCAGTAAATGTGCTTTTGACATGATTTGTGTTTAGGGTTTTGTAGCTCAACCATACCTCTCGTGACATTTCTTGTATTTTGGCAATGTTTTAAGTTTACTTTGTAGTCATTTTTTATCATGAATCTTATGACTGATTTCAGATGGAGTTGTTCTATGTTTAGTATCTTACTTTCATTGTATACCCTATCACTAGGATATCTTCTTTTTTTGAAAAGCATAATTTTTATGATCCTTTTTTGGGTTACCTGTAATTTTGTAAAGGTTATTGTGCCAGCAGCTCCCCACACCACCAAGCCATAGTTCAATAGTGACTCTGCTACAGCAAGATAAATTGTTTTTAGAGTTTTGAAAGGTACCATATTCCTTAGTTCATAAAATTTATAAATTAGTTTTCTGAGTTTAGTTGTTACATACTCCACATGCTCTTTCCAAGTGAGCTTTTCATCTAAAATAACTCCTAGATATTTTAGACTGGTTTTTCTTTTTATGGTCATACCACATTTACATTGATGATTCCGGTTGCATTTTGATTAATGGATTTTGATCGTTTCAAGGTTTGGTAAATTTCTTGCGGCTAGTGCAAATGCCACAAAGTTTGTTTTTTCCACATTAAGCGAGAGTAAGCTATCATCTAACCAGTTTTTTAATTTCTGAAGAGTGTTTTCTGCTTTTGCTTTGGTAGCTTCCCAGGTATCTTCACTTATTAGGACACTAGTATCGTCGGCGAAGCAATAGATTTTGATATTTTCATCGTCAAATAGGTCCATTATGTCATTGATGTAGATATTGAACAGCAAGGTTGAGAGTACTGTACCCTGTGGAACACCAAAGTTTACTTGTAATGCATCACTCTCATGTCCGGATACCAATGTGGTTTGGTTACGGTTAGTGAGGTATGACCTGATAAGGTTATTTGGGATTCCTCTGATTCCAGCATTTTCTAAACGTTTTAATAAAGTTTGGTGTTCCACAGTGTCAAAGGCTTTCCTGAGATCCAGGAAGATGCCCATTACTTTTTTTCCCCTGTCTAAGTTTTTTAGAATCCCTTCAGTTACCTTTACAAGTGCTTTATCAGTGTTTGAATTTCTCCTAAAAGCAAACTGGTTTGCATTAAGTAGGTGGTGTTTTTCCAAAAAAGTGATTAATTTGCTTTTGAGGCATTTTTCGATAATTTTACTTATGGTACTTGTTAGTGCTATTGGTCTATAATTGTTCATTGATTTTTTATCACCTTGTTTGTATAAAGGTATGATTGTAGTGATTTTTAATATGTTGGGAAAGATACCTGAGCTAAAAACCAGATTAGTTATATGTTTTAGTGGTATACTGAGATTATCTTTGTATTTTTTAATTATATTTGATGAAATGGCGTCCTCCCCTCCCTTAATGTCATTCTTTAGGTTGTTTATTTCTCTAATTATGTCTTCACTTGACACAGGACTCAAAAAGAACGATGTAGCACTTCTTTTTTCCTTCATAGCCCTATTTTGTGTGCATCTAGTAATCTTGTTTGCCAAATGTTTTCCAATATTACAAAAGTATGAGTTGAACTCATTTGCCATCAGATTTTTGTCTGTTATTTCAGTATTTTTTTGGTTAGTAATGCATTTTATTTCTGACTCACAGACCTGGTCATTGGTGGCCTCTCTGATCACTTTCCATAGTTTTTTTGGGTCATTTATGTTTTTTTGGGTCTTAGATTTGTAATAAGCATACTTTGCGTTTTTTATTAGTTTACTTAGCATTTTTCTATATTCTTGATACCTATTCAAGATAGGGGGGTTGCGAGGGTTTAGGGTACAATTCTTTTTAAGGCTGTTTCTATATCTAATTGATGTCAAGAGCCCACCAGCGATCCAAGGTTTCAATTTCATTTTTTTGTTTGTTATTGATTTTGTAATTGTTGCTTCTTTTATTATATTTTTTAATTTATTCGTAAACATGGTTGTGCATATTTCTACATTATTTTCTAGGAGAACATCATCCTATCCCTCAGCATACAGTTTCCTTGTTAGATTTTGATAATTTAATGTTTTGAAAGTGTTAATTTCATTTTTATTTACAGAACATGTTTCTAACTGGAGGCTGAGCAAAATGGGGTGGTGATCTGTAAGATCACTTTCCAAGATTAAAGCCCTAGTATTGTTAAAAATGTTACTTTTACATTTGATAAAAAAGTGGTCCAAGCAGGTACCTCCACTTTCACTTTCTCTTGTTGGTTTGTTTATTGCGCTCATAAAGCCATATCCCTGTAATACTGTCAGGTAATTGTTCGTTGTGTCAGAATCTTTGGATAGCAGATCAATATTAATGTCACCGGCAAACACATACACTTTCCTTTGATCCGTAGCTTCTCGTTGTAGTACTCTTTCCAAGTTTTCGATGAGTTCTTCTTTTGACATGGCAAAACACCTGTATGTGGTTAGTATATCTACAGTTTTCTGGTTTTTTAGTAAAGTAACCTTGATAATTTTCAGGTTATTTTCTTGGATTATCCGATCCTCCACGTGAAATTCATTTTTGACAAGGATTATGCATCCATCACATCTATTTAGATTGCTTTCATTAAAAAACAAATTATATCCCGGTATATTGAAATCACTTTTGCACTGCACATTGTGGGTTTCAGACATCACTATCACATCAAATGATTTACCCAGTGATTCAAGATACACTACAAATTGATCGAAATTTTGGTATATACTGCGTATGTTGACGTGGATAATGTTGATGTCCCTATTACTATTGTCGAAATAGTTTATTTGGTCTATGTTTTCACATACATGTGTTTCTATGGTCATATAATCGTCCAAGATATTATTTAGTTCCTTAAGTTAATATTTTTTTTATGTTACGTATATTTATGTGTAATACAAAGTTTTTATTGGTATTTCTCGAGATCCGCTTCACATCTTATTTTTATTGCCTGTTCGTTTTCATTGATTCTAAGAAAAATCGTTCCATTTACATAAAAAGCTGCCTTATAATTCTTCTGTTTTCTCAGATCACGTGTCGCTTTGAAAAGGACCCTTTTGGCCAAAGACATGTCTTCATTGAAGTAAATTTTTTTGTCATCCCCATCTAAGCCACATTCTTAGAAGTTATACCTTTCATGTCTTTTATTCTCTTTAGTGCATCCTTCTTTGCCTGTTCGTTATTCATTTTCACCAGGATTGGTCCCTCACCACTCTTGTTGACCCTGAAACTCTCCAATATTTCATTGTTCAAAGTTTGTAATTGCATGCTTGTAAAAATTTTTTTAATAGTGACCACTGTGTCTAGATTGGGTTGTTTTGGGACCCCTGCAACCATCAGGTTCTTTGATTTTTCTGTGGCTTCTAGCGCCTCCATTCTTACTTCTAACGTTTGCATTCTCATCTTCAGGTTTTCATTTTCCTTCTTTAGAGTTTTATTGTCCTCCAGCACGATTTCAAAGACTCGCTTTTGTTCCTCAAACGACTCTGACATGAACTGAATTGAGTGACCAAGTTCATTAATTTTTTTTTCTATTTTCTGCTCCACTGGGTTTAGAAATCTTATGAAAGATTCTTTAATGATTTCTTTCAGCCGATTTTCATCCATATCCAGAAAATTGTCTGATTTTGCACTGTTTTTTCGTGTCGAATTAGTTGTTCTAACCTCACTTTTGTCTGTTTCACAACAGATGAATTTTTCGCTTTTACTTTATATTTCTACTCTGGTTGAACAGCTACTATGGTAGCATGCCTTACAATTATCACACGGAATGTATTCATTCACTTTCTTTTTGCAATATTTGCACTTAATTTCACTATTTATCTTTTGGCGGAATTTTTGTGCGTCAGTCATTCCTAACCTCAAAAAACAATTAACAATGTAATTTGTCAGGACATTAAAACCACCAAACAAAGAACAGTATTATTTGTTGAATCAAGTTGCACTGTTGTGGCACTTACTATTACACGTATATCCAGACGCAAGACATTTACACTTTTTATTCGCACAACTCTTCTTGCAGTGACATCGCACATATCCTTGGGTTGAACCCGATACTGAAACTTTTCCTGCAGTGCTTCGTAATGTTATTTCGGTGTCCGTCTTGACATTTTCCAACTTTAAAAATTGTTGCTTATATATTTCAAATTCGTTGCGGGAATAGAGCTGTTTAAGGACACCGTGAACAGTTCCAATTCGGTGAAATTCATCTTCTACACTCATTATGACACCCAATATGTTTCTATGATCTGACCGACTTCGATCTACATCTGGAATGGGTACTCTCACGGACATGCCGACAGTTCCTGGTTCAAATTTCTTGCGAGAAGTTTGTAGCATTTTTTGTGCTTGCCTTTTTAGACTTTCCTGGCATGAATCCCTTATCACTTTAATATTGTTTTTATTCTGACAATGCTCACATACATTTTCTTCATAATAAGCATTCTTGTGGTAATGATTCATTGAGAGCATTTTCTGTTGTTTCAGTAAAGAGCAATGCCATTGCTTGTTCTTTAAATGAAACTGAGATTTTATTGTTAACCTCGAGCGAAACTGGGGGTTCAGTAGTATTTTCGGGTAAAACTGGGGTTTCAGTATTATCTGCGAATACAACTAGGCTATTAATATTATCGGGCAGCAGAACCAGCGTAGCATTTTCAATTGAAACTAAAAGAAGTTAGGTTGCATTGTGAAATAATGTGGAAATACTTTATAGATACGTACCAGACAATTGTTGGGCGGTCATTTCCTCTTCAGTGATGGTAGATTTTTCATCGGGTACAAAATTATTTGAAGGATGTGAATCTTCTTCCACTTTATCCTCGGTGTCATTACTAAAAGATAATAATGTTTCCAGTTCTCCTGTACGTGTGGATTTAATGTTTGTGATAGAAACAGGGAGGTTATTTAAACCATCTCTACATTTTACACCATATCAAGCTTCATAAGGACTGCGTCCAATACCAAAATGAAAGCAGCTACAAAAACAATGAACTGAGGTAAAACGCAACTTATACATACACAGAGTCGCTGTTACATTCACCTATACTTACGCAAACAAAACAGATACAAAATTATGCCGCTGCGCCGTTTTCACAACTGGCAATTGAATTAGAAAAACACAGTTTCTTTTCTTAAATTTCAAAATACTAGCCAACTCACCGATTTTTTTGAAATTGAACAATTTTTAAATCTTCGCTCCATTCTGTCGAGTAATTATCTTTCATCCACGACGCTAACTTGTTGTCTATCTTGGTTCACCCTATTCACTGAACCTTGTGATTGTGAATGTCTCGGTTCACCATGCACAATATGGCCACATTCCGATTAATTCCTCAATCACCTAAAAAAATCAAACTGTATTGATTTTGTTTTATGTCATCCATATAAGCAACATTTAGGGAATTTGAAATAAAAGACATGGCACTTCATAGTCTCAACTTTGGGCCCATTTTTCCGGTAGAGCTAGGACTTTAGCACAAAGGAAAAAAATCTTTTGATGTCAGCTACAACATATCAAAAATACAGAGGGCCAAAATGCACAATAAAAAGTTCCATATTCTTTCTAGCATGCCTCTTACCCTAATACCCACCTGGTTTGCAAATTCTTGGCCATTGTGGCTCTGCAAGACGCAAGGGTTTCCTAAGTCTGCAAATACTTTCTAATAGGTGCTCAGCTACTTCTTTGGATTTCTTTGTTTTTAGCGATCTCTACCTGACGTATTTGGTTAGGTGGTCTTGGTAGACAAAAATAAATTTGTAGTCACCATCTGGTCTAGTTTGTAAGTCGATGAGATCGATTTGGTATCGAGAGTTTAAATGATTTGAAACAATTGGTTTAACAACAATTCCCTTTTTAGATTTGTTGCGTTTAAGCTGATAATTTTCACGAGTTTCAATGAACAATTTTACCATTTATTGTGTTAAGTTGTGATACTTTTCGTTTAATAATTTTGTTGTTGCTCGACACCCTCCATGCCCAGTTCCCTGATGGGCAGCTTTAATTGCATCATAACATTCACTCAAACGTAAAATAATCTTTCCAGATCTATGTAGAATTACATAAGATGATTCGATTCTTTGTAAATCATAAGTATTTATCACATGATAATCACTCTTGTTACTACTGTCAGGTCCAGTTTCGGGTATTCTCTTGATACGTTGCAAAAGTTCACTATAATCGCTATCATTCATTATTTCTGAATTTTTCGACTTTTGGTCGTAAACGTCTAATAATAGGTTTTCAAATTGTTGCTGTTGATTTATTTTTAATAACCGTATACCTATTCTTAAAAAAATTTTACGAGACACAACTGTACACCGTCACAACACAAAACACTTGACGAAACATATCCCCACTAAATTACCCAAAGAGAATTGGTTGGTTTACATAATAACCAACTCACGTTGGTCAGTTTACATACTAACCAACTCGTTGGTTATTATGTATTACTACCAATATCAGGTTCACACTTTATCCAACTAATGTGGATAGTATACAAACTAGCCAAAAATGCTAGCTAATTTGTGTAATTTCCTTGTGGTTTGAGTATTAGTGATAAATTTTGTATAGTTTATAAACTAGCTGGATAGTATACAAACCAGCCATTGCTCGTAGCTATTTTAGTGAAAATATGATTTTTCATCAAAATAACCAGGCAGTTGGTTAGTTTGTATACTATCCAACTAGTTTATATACTAGCCAAGTAAATACTTTAACTGTAACATATATATATACAATTTTTCTAAATCTAACATGTTTGGAAAGTATGTAGTATATCTATATATATATATATATATATATAAAAAAACAACAGTGGTAATTACAATATTACGATAGGTTACTTATAACATCATGTTTTCTACTCTGAGCATTTTCTGGTATTTTTATAATATGAGACTCAATCAGCTGGATGTTGTTTTCTTCAAGGCAGAAGGATTTAAATAATGTATCGAGTCTCTCATTTATAGGTTCTATTTCAGTTTTAGTATAATGCAGTGGTAAATTACAATAAATTACAGTATTACGATAGGTTACATATAACGATTAGTTCAAATTATATATGAGTTATACAAAGGAAGGAAATGCTTGAAGGAAAGTTGCTTATTGATTTAATATATAGAAGATTTCTTCAAACAGAGTTTTTCTTTATGTGTTCTACGCTGAGCATTTTCTGGTATTTTTATAATATGAGGCTAAATCAGCTGGATGTTGTTTTCTCCAAGGCAGAAGGATGTAAATAATTTATCGAATCTCTCATTTATAGGTTCTATTCCAGTTTTAGTATAAAGCAATTTATTAGGTGGGTTATGCAATGGATTACCAGGGTGTCTCATTTTTGTTATTTTTCAGAGGCTAGTCGTTTCGCCTACTTTTATATTGTTTTTTGGCGGGTTTTTACAATTATAGAGAATTGTAGCACCATACTCTATTAAGGGTCTACAAATCATTTTATAAATATTGGAAGCGGTTTTAGTCTCAATCCCCTATTTCTGCATGTTAGGCTTCTGAAGTGTTGTGCTCTTGTTATCATTTTTCTTTTCATAGATGATGTGTGGTAATTGAATTTTAATTTGTTATCTATTTCCATGCTCAGGTACCTGTCATATTGGGATGGTTTAATCGTATTGTTCAATATAGTTATTGTCCGGAGATTTATCCTGGATCCTGTGGTTAAAAATTATAAGTTTTGTTTTAGCAGGATTTATTGTTAATCTCCCTCTATTAGCCCAAAATACTACATCATCAACTTGCTGTTGTAATATATTAACTGTACTTGTTAATGTTTTTGCCATAGGATATTATCGTTATATTGTCTGCAAATTGAAGTAAGCTGCAATTAGTAAGTTCTTTTTGACATATGTCATTACAGTAGAGGTTGTATAATAAAGGAGACAGTGGCGAGCCCTATGGGACTCGCTGTTGCATGGAGAATGACTGGGAGAATGTTCCATTGATTCTTATTATACACCTGCGATTTGTGAGAAATTCATCCTATGTAGTTTGTGTAATAAACCTTTATGCCATACAGAGTCGAAGGCTTTTTTTATATCCTTCTAGCTGCTCTTAGACCTCCCAATATTGCAGCCTGCACATTGGATGTAAAAATGGCGAGAGGGTAGGTTGTTGACGATTTTTCTTTAAATCCAAATTGGTACGATGGAATGTGTTGATTTAGTTCCTCATATAATCTTCCTTACATGATATTTTCGAAATTTTGCCAATCACAGGGAGAAGAGTGACAGAACAGTAGTTTTGAGGCAGCTTGTGGTTAGTGTTAGGTTTGGGAATCATCATTATGATGCCCCTCTCCCAGCAGGGAGATAGTTCCTCTTCAGGCAATAGTTATATATGTTCCTTATTTCATTATGGATTGGGGGGTTTAATCTTCTAAGAGTCATACTATTAATAGAGTCTTTGCCTGATGCTGTATTTTTTCCTTTGTATGAAACATAGTTGTATTAATCTTCTGTGATGCTTTGAAGGTGACCAGGGTTGGAGGTTGTTCTCAAAAAAAAATTGTAAACCAATTATTCACCTCTTCTAAGCTGTTTCTGTCAAAATTATTATCTACATTAAATTCGTAAGTTTCTGCATGTTATTCAGCAAAAACATTACATTTCTCATCCTCTGTATAATATGTGTGGCCATTATAATCTAGTTCTGAAATTTGTTTTTTTAATGATCTATATTTAGAGATAATTTTACTCCAGTATGTTTTACCTTTAATGTAGTTAATATTTTTACATGCAAGGATCCATTTATGTTGTTGTGTGTGTGTGTGTGTGTGTGTGTGTGTGTGTGTGTGTGAGGTTACAATGGCTTTGGAAGAGGTTCCATTCGCCAGATTTAATTTGTATTGCAAAAATTGATTGATTGTCATCACTCTGCCTTCACATTATATTTAATACCTAATATCTTTACTTAGTTTAATCGTTTTTTTTCCTCATTTATTTTTTGTTCTTTTTTTATTTTTTTTTTATTTTATTTTTCTTCTGTTTATAAATATATATATATATATATATATTTTATATATTTTTTTCAATTCATTTGGGGAATGCACAGGGAGGGACACTTAAATTTGCTCTGGGGTATGTCAGAGCTGGACAACACAGTGGGTGTACCGCGTATAAATTAGGGGTGCAACATAGGTTGGACACAAAGGATCTTAGATATTAATTTCTAGTCTAACAATATGTGTATATAAAATTCTATAAATATGTACATTATTTAAATTAATTAGTTGATTTAAATTAAGTTGTTTGTATTGTGAATTGTGATATGAGTTTGTGACTATCTTTGTTTAGCTTGTTAAAGTGTGATTCCAATTCGTATGCATCATTGTTTTGGACCTGTCTTTGTAACTGTCTCTTTAGTTTAATTAATGATAATATAAATAGCGGAAGATTGTAATTGAAAGGTGTTTTTCTTTGACTTGGTGAGTTTTCTATTATTGATTCAGATAATGTATTAATGTATTTAATATAATTTGGACAGACGACTTGCCTTTCACTTATAAACTCTTCTATTTTCTTGTTTACATTGTGTATATTACATTTTGATATGTTGGGCAATTTGGCATCATGAATGTGATTGTCTAAGAGCCAGAGGGTGGCTGCCAGGATGTATTTGACCAGACTTGGGTTTTTGTACATTGAGGCCCCTATACCTACTATACATGAGGTGGGGACCCACTAAGCCCAAAGCGGTGGACCCGGCTAGTGCGCAGGTAGGACAGGTATCGATTTTTGGCGAATTTCAAATGCATTTGACCACGTCTGCCGTTTTGAAATCTTAAAATATATTATTATTATTATCGAAAAATAATAATGACAGACCATTATCGGGCGGTTAACATTGTGGCAGACAGTTTTGAAAATGCTAAAAAAAATGTTGAAAGTATTTGACCAGATCTGCCATTGAGATATATTATTCATTATAGTCTTAAAAACTTATATTGATAATGGCAGACGTCTTTATTGAGTACACTGATAAGCAGATATCAAAATCTTAACTACTACAATAAATAAAGTAGATATATTACTAAATAATCTTAAATATTAAGGTATACTGCAGATAATAAAAAATAATTCAAATATGTGTTTCAATTTTTTTTTATTTATTCAAGTCGAAATTTGCATTACGAAATATATATTTGTATTTATTGATTTCAATCTTCATTCATCAACATCATCGGAATCATGTTTATCATAGGTGAACTCTTCTTCATCATCCATTGAATCGAATTCTGTAAAAATAAACTGTAAATTGTAAAATATAAATAATTAGTAAATTGATCCGAATATATTTGAAAAAATTAATTTTCATCAACTTACCAGGGACATTGGTAATCAAGTCACTCACAGAAGATGGAAGTTGATCTCCTTCGAACCATTTGAAGACAAATGTGTTGTCCTGCTCAATCCAACCATACTCCAATGGGTCCAACGT
Source organism: Galeruca laticollis (assembly GCA_963921935.1). Lineage (NCBI taxonomy): Eukaryota > Metazoa > Arthropoda > Insecta > Coleoptera > Chrysomelidae > Galeruca > Galeruca laticollis. Next base: position 90,553,553 of record OY998178.1, on the reverse strand, counting down.
TGTAGGTAGCTTTTTGTAAGCATTTTTCCAAATAGTTGAAATTTAATGGGCTATCAAAAGTTGTTGGCAGAGTTCACTCTTACACGGCGGTATTGAGGTAGCGTCAAAATTTTGTATTTTTTACTAAAATTTTCATTCACATACGAAGCTTTGTAATTACTGACGAATAGTTGGAATCTTCCATCATCTACGTCCATTGATTTTTTGACATTGTAAAGCTGGCAAGTGAACTGTTGAATAATATTAAAGAGTTTTTGTAACTGGTCTTCTGTCAAATTTTCTTCACCGAGAGTAGCAAATGCTTGTTGGTATTCAGTACTTTTTTTAAGCAAAGTAAAAGGTCTTTTCTTTCCTTTATTAAAAAAAGCCGGATTAAAATCACATCCGGTGAATGCATGAAAACCGATTAAACTCACCAAGCTCATTATAAATTTTTGTGATGTTAATATATCTTTCATTATGTCCCGTTCCATAGAGCATCCAAATATTAGAATGAGAATTCTTCAATTGAGCCATATTACCAATCATTATAATTAAAATATCGGTATCAGAGGCTCTAATAGCAATATTCGACTGCTCAGCGATATTGCAAGCATGTCTTGGTTCTTGGTAATTCCTAAGTGGATGTCGTGACTTCTCGCCCACCGTTGACGAGCTGCAATCGAGTGAGTCAGATGTGAGATACCAGTAAGTGTTCTCGCAGCATCTGCATTAATGGTCTGCTCTAATGTAAGATCAATAGGCTGCCTTGAGAATGGTTTATTGGTACGCTTGATTCCTAAAAGCCCTTTTTGGAAGTCTTGCTCTAAACCAGGATGAGTTGTGGAAACTTTCGTTAGATTGTATTGGTATTGAACAGTCCATTTAACAATTTTTGATGGTTAAATACGAAAAATAAATTTGTTATTTTCGGTAAAATGTCAACATACAATTGGAAGTCACCAGCACGAATGCTCCTGCTTAGTTGTAAGTAATGATAAACAAGCTTAATGTAAATCATATAAAATTGTGCTGTTTTGCCAATTCACCATTTAACGTTTGTTGTTCATAAATAGAATAATCATTATAGAGTTCTTTCAAGCTTTCATTGTGAATAAAAAATGAAGGTGTGTGGCAACTCTGTAATCTTTCAATCTCTTCTTTGATCTCTTGAGAAATTTGAATATTTTTATTTTGTAGAAAAGATCTAAAATGCATTATTTGTAACCCTAAAGCCATCATAGGGTGTAATCTCTTCCATCGATTAAAATGCTTGCCCTCAATGAAACTTGAAACCGATCCACTAGCAAGCATTTAGCTTTCAACCATGATGGTTGTTAAACCACAATCGTTTATAAATTTCCCGATCGCCTTAAAATATGACATCGTTATATGAAAAGCACCCAAGTGTATGAATAGTTTTTGGAAGGTGTTATTTTCCGTAGCTTGGATTTGCAGTGCAATCTTTGCAATTGCTAAATCGTAATTCACTTGCATGTACTCTTGACTTAGCTCTTGCAAGACAGACATGCATTGTTGCATAGTTGCCAAAACTACTGCATTGCTTGTTGGTGAGTCATTAGTCAGAGCCAAATATGAATTTAATTGTTGTGGAGTATCATCTATCATTATTTTACTGTTGAAACCATTCCACATAGGAGTATTTACTCATCCAAATGCATGACTTCCATCCAAATAGGGTCAATCCGATCATAAAGACTCTTATGCACAATTATATTTACTTCTTCTTCACTTTCACTTTGAATATTAGTAGTTTTTTTTTAGTTTCTTAGCACACTGTGGTAATTCATACTCGATTGTTTCGAAAGATCGTCTTCTACGTTTATTATGTGTAGTGCCTTCAGCTTCTTCTTCGTCTTGTTCTTCTTCAGTTTCGTGTTCGAGGTTGTGGTCAATATTTTGATATATTATTCCAACCGTGTCATGGAGTGTCTTTTCCATTCTTGGTATCAACAAATCGGTCGAAATTATCAAATGCCATGCCTGTTGACAAATTTTCATCTTTATTAATTGCCTCTGGACATATTCCGGTACGTGAAACTGATGAATATGTAGCTTCTGTTTCTAGCTCCTCGATAGCATTGTAACTTATACAATGACCATAACAATTTATTATATCGATAACCTTAAGACTGCTTGTAAGACTTTTTAATGATGTGTTTTTCAAAATTTTTAGTGACAAAATAAACTTTTAAGTTAATTAATTTAATGTTTTTGCATTATCATGGTTCGTCGGTGCCAAGTTTGTCAGTAAAACAGCCGAAATTACCAAGGCCATGTAGCTACAATACCATCCCCACTTTTTGTAATTCATTCATTATTTCACTACTGGCGTTTAGAATTGTTCGCCGCAAAAATAAACGTGTTTATGAATGAATAGCCCTCTCTATGTTTATTATTACTCTAAGGTTTTATACACCGTTTCTACTTTCTTTCTATTTTTTTTCCACTCTCCATTTTGTCTTCCGAGAACGAGGATTCGTTGCATTCGGAAAGCATTTCCTTTGTTGCGTTTGTAGCTCAATTATTATTATCACTCACTAAGAGATTTTAAATCACTTTTTAAGTGTTATCGTTCTCTGATTAATAGAGAGCAGCCCAATAACGTCCTACCTCTACAAATTTCAAATGATTACTGCATTTCATAAGCTTGTCTTGCTTTTGCAAGTCTATTAATGTCCTCCATTCCTCATTTTACAGTAATGATACTTCCCAAGTAGGAAAATTCTTCCACTCTCTGAATTTTAGTTTGTTCTATGTATATTTTTTCATTTGTTTCCCTATTCTAATTTCTTTAGTTTTATCTTTATTTATTTGGAGACCTATTTTTTATACTTTTTGTTGGAAATTTTCTAACATAGTCATTAATGTCTCCATGTTCTCCTTTTCGATTCCCAGAATTCTTTATTGTACTCCAAAATAGCTATTTTGTAGTCTTCCCAGTGTCCTAGACTCAGAGATTTATTAAAAAGACTTCTGACTTTTTCCTAATTTTTACCTGTTCCTCAATCCACCAAGGCACATCTCTATGTTTTTCAGGACAGCTACAGTAGAAACGGTGAATCTTTCCTATCACATGACTTAGTTGACGATATTGTTCAACACATACTATGTTGGTACTGTCTTCTTCTAATAACAGAAAAAGAGCGAAATTCAATACAAGCGTTTGTCATATTGCTTTGATTAAGCTGCATATGGTTGATGTCATATCAGTCACATGATGGAAAAGACTCAGCGTTTCTACAGTACCATATGCTTTTATTATGGCATTTTGAAGTTAAAAACTAGTACTCACTATTATAGTTTTGCTACCAATATTTTGTTTCCTTGAATGAAAACAATGAATTAACCCTGTACATAGCCTACCATTTACTTTAATTGAAATCCAAGTTAGATTGGAAATATTATTATTCACAATAAATAGGAATTTGTCCTTCATGTCATAAATAATTATTATTACTAAAGGAAGACCAACCTTTTATCCGTTTTTATCAAATTACTCATCTGTAAACATATTGTTCTCTCGTTTATAATTAAAAAATCTTGTGGGAATATAAATTGTGACACAGTCGATGATAAACAAAAATGTAATTAATTAAGTTAGGTAAAGCATATTTGCACGCTGTGCAAATTGAGTGAAGGCAAACAATTTTTATGTGGAATCTAACAAAATACGGGGGTAAAACAAAATGTTACAAATATTGTATATCGGTAGTTACAGGATGGGCAAGATAAAATGGCTTCTGAATGAATAAATGTTTTTTTTTGTACATAATGTCTATAATTAGAGTTGTCGTGTTTTAGTGATGTTAAGGAGGGTGTAACGAAAATTACCTTAATATAATAACTTTATGTCCATTTACATTACTGTGATGAAATTATGTTAAAAAAAATGATAAATACGTGCTATTTTTATACTAAAGCAAGCTGTAATTTTTGAAAGTTGCTTTTTAATTATAGTAATGCGGGGTTTTTTCTTTCTTTCTCATATCCTTTTGACTTTTTCAGGCATCGGATTGGAGCTCTTCCTGTACCCATTTTTTTCATTCTTTTCTATCTTTGGCCAATGATCTCATCTTCCCTAATATTTTTCCTTTATTTTTTCCAATTTCTTCATTCTAATCTATCCATTTCCTCCGGTGTCTTCCTCTTTGTTACTTTTCCGCCTAACCTATCTAATATGCGAGAAAAGTATTGGTTTTCCCCAAAAAACGTTGGAATTTTGAAATTTTTTTTTAGAGTTATTTTTACGTTTTCCTTCAACAATAACACGAAAAAACGGTTTTTAGAAAAAAAATTCTGTGTATATGTCGTCGTCGGCCACTTTTTCTACATGTCTTGTTAGCAGGATACAGCCTCCGGAGTGCAATAAGTCACTAATTTTATGATTGAATATTGTTAAGGGCATGTCACATATGAACCCTATTGATTTTCAGCTCACCGGAGCCCGTGCAACGGGTGCTATGGTACTTGAAGTACGACATTTTGTAATTTTTTGAGAAATTTCAGTTTGTTAGCACGATACAGCCTCCGGAGTTCAACAAGTCACCAATTGTATGATTGAATATTATTCAGGATATCTCACAGACAGTGATGCCAACTTGGGGGTTTTCTCCCTAAATTTAGGGAGAAAAAATCTATACAGGGAGTTTTTTAGGGGGAATAATTTTTTGGGGGTATTTTTATGGATAAAATTTTAATTATTTTTTTTTAATTGCACTACTCTCCATACTCCACACACTTGTATTCGATTATTAATTTATTATTTATAAATAATTATATAATTAATTTAATAATATTTAATTATTCGTTTAATTAATAACATTTATTTATAATAATGTTTTTTTAGGGGAATTTCGCCGTAATTGTAGGGATTTTAGGGGTTTTTGGTTGGAGCTTTAGGGAGAAAAAATTTTGAGAGTTGGGAACACTGCTCACAGATGAACCCTATTGATTTTCAGCTTACCAGAGCCAATACAACATGTGCTACAGTACTTTAAGTACGATATTTTTGTCATTTTTGGAGAAGTTTCAGTTTGTTAGATACAGCCTCCGGAGTATATACAAGTGACCAATTTTATGATTGGATATTATTCAGAGCGTCTCAAAGATGGACCCTATTGATATTCAGCTCACTAAAGCCAGTACAACGGGTGCTATGGTACTTGAAGTACCAAATTTTGTCATTTTAGGAGAATTTTCAGTTTGTTAGCATGATACAGCCTCCAGAGAGTATATGATTGAATATTGTTCAAGGTGTCTCAAAGATGTACCCTATTGATTTTCAGTTGACTAGAGTGAGTACAGAGAGGCCTATAAATCCAGATATACTACATTTTTGGTTATTTTTGGAGAAATTTCGGTTTGTTAGCACGATACATCCCCCGAAGTGTATACATGTAACAATTTCATGATAGAATATTGTTCAGGGCCACAGATGCAGAAAAGTTAGTTTTAATCTTTAAAACCATTTAACTTTTTCTTGATTTTCCTATTTCCATAACTTTTTTCGTTATTGTATCTTGCTTCATACTTACTAGGTGTCCAAACCAATTTGTTTCTTTTTAATCTTTGTTATTATTGGTTCTTGATGAGTTTCTGATCTCTCCGTTCCTTTACCTCATTTTGTTTTATCTACAATTTTCCTGAAATGTTTCATTTCCGTTACATTTATTTTTGTTTCCAGTTTTTTCTGCAGTACCCGGTTTTTTGTTAGCATAAGCTATAGTTGGTACTGCAATTTTGTTATAGATTTACAACTGTGTTCATATCATGTTTGATTTAATGAATAATATAATCTTATTGATTTATTTGTCCTGTTATTAACTTCTACATATATTTCCCCTTCTTCTGATATAATACTTCCGAGGTCATTATAAGTTGTTATTCTTTCTAATGTTGTGTGATTAAATTTCAATTCCTTGTAAATACTCCTGTCTCGCTGTTTTTCATTTACTATCATTTCTATAGTTTTTTCTTTATTTACTGTCATTTTCATATTTTCTATTTCTCTTGCCAATAAGTTCATTAGTTTCTGCATTTTGTTTTTTGATTTTGCTGTAAGAACAATATTGTCTGCATACAATAAATTACTTAATCTGACCGGCTTCATATTTCTGTACCCTATTATAATGTATATATATTTCATCCCTGTGTTTTTATTTTCTTGACTATTTCGTCCATAACAATGACAAACAACAGTGGGCTTAAACTATCACCTTGTTTTATACCTTCCGATCTTTTATCTGCATTCTTACTTTGATAGTCTCCTATGAGCTTTTAATTAATTGGAGCGTTACTTCTAAATCATCCAATATCCCCAAAAATGTTTCCCTTTTGTCACGGTGGAAAGAGGAAATATTCAAAGTTATATTATTTTTAAAGAAACACCCTGTATTTTATGGTAAAATTAAAAACTACATAAAAAAATGTCAGTTTACTCAAGGTTCCCCATACCTATTATTAATAATTTTAAATTTATTTGAATTTCTTAGAATTAGAAATTAATTACTTATTCTTGTTGACATAATTCTCAAATACTAATTTTTCTTCGTTGGTTCTAAATTGTTGTGACTTTTTCTTGGACTAATCAAAACTGTAAATTAATTCACAGGGTGTTTGTAATTAGAAGTACAATATTTTGATTAATTATTACGTTATCATAAAAGGAACACCGTGTTTTTTATTTCTGCAATAAAAAGGAAAATTGATTTCCTTTTATATTGCTATAGGGTTCCTTATGCCAATATCCACTAATTGCAGACTTATTTGCATTGGTTTATCTGAATTAATTAAAGAAATATTTTTTTTAGTAAAGTAATCCATGACAAAAGTGAAGTAGTTAACTATCAAAATAAACAAAATCATTGACAAAATGTTCATCTAGTGCTTTGATAGTTGTCATTTAACGAATTAATTAAAATGAAAGAATATTCAGTTGAAGGCAGGGTTCGAAAATATCATGATATTTATATAAATATCATATCACATGATATATATCCGATATATATATATATATATATATATATATATATATCAGATATCTATCCGATATACAATCATGTTTAAAATTTATTTACTTAATTAAAAAACGGCATTGTTTCTTGTACAAACTATATTTTAACAAAAACCTAAATTCTATATATATCTCTCTCTAATTAAGCAGAAAAATCACAAAATTAAAACTTATATTCTAAACAAAAAACTTTTTATTCTAACATTTGCTGATAACTCCAATTAGGTAAAAAGAAAAGAATTAAAAACAAACAGATTTTAACATTATTTTATTAACATTGATATTGGTATATCGTCCTCATCTGATGAATCATCATTATCATCAATATCAATAATGTTATTCTTAGTGACCATAACTTCAGAATCTTCCGATAATGCTGGTTCCCATGTCCAATCAAGGTTGGTTTTCTTTTAGTCTGTATTTTGGTTCATATACTTGAACATAAAAACCAGCTTACTGGCTTTTTGGTTTCCTAAGCGGTTTCGTAAATCTGATTTAACAGAACTGAAAGAAGAAAAGGCCCTTTCAATCCCAGCTGTAGAGGCCACTGCAGTGTGTAACTGTTCACATAATTTCAAAAAGCGTCCTTGTCTGGCCAGTCTGAGTCCAATACAGGGATCGATTTCCACCACTTTACTGGTGGAATAAGTCTAAAATGATCCCCAAAAAAGTACTTTGGAAATGGGCTAACTTGTGATATAAGAGACATCACAAATGGAACAAAAGAACTATTGATATTATTCAAATATTCAAAAACTTCTCCTTTTTGAATATCTGTTAAATGTCGTCCCAAAAATCGATGATCAATAATATTTGCTAGATAATGCATTGCCCCAAGTGCCATATTTTTTCTTTTAAAGAAACTTCTTTTCACCAAAAGTGGCTGTTCTGAGAAATCCAATTCTAATTTATGCCAGACCTCTACACACACTGATATAGTTGTATAGTCTCTTTGAACTCTATCAAGAGCTATGGCTATTGTATCTAGATGAGCAATTAGGTCAGTGGCATTTAATGCAACCTGAACATCATTGACTATCTTTATAATGTCACTTTCGATGACATCTTTATGGTCCTGGCATAACTGAACTAATACTCCCCTATTGAACAAAAATGATTTAAGTGCATTATTCATTGTGCTCCACCTTATTTCCAGAGGCATAACCAATTTTTTGCCTCCAGCCTCTTTGTAGAGTCCAGATGGTACATGTTTGTTGCGAAAATACTTTATAACTTTTACAATATTTGCAGTAGCTGAAGGAATTTCTAAATCTTTTGCCAATAAATTCAAAATGTGAGCTGAACATCCATATTGTATTATGCCGATTTGATTTTCTAGTTCGGAACGCATTTTCTTTACATTTCCTGTTTTGTCTGTGATAAAACTCCTTACATGAACTTGAAATTTGTTTTCTGTTTTCCTTATTGCCCCAAGTGCCATGATTTTAAGATACTCTGCAGTATGTGATTCTGCTCCCGTTTCAGTAGTTTCCACCAAGAACGACTCACCATGTTGAGTAATAACACTACAGCATACCAAATGCTCGTTACGAACATTGCTCCATCCATCCAGGGACATACAAACTGTTTCTCCCTGCAATGCATTCCTACACTCCTTCAAAATATCATCCTACACTTCATTTAGAATAGGTTCTCCAATCTGATATGAAGAGGAGCCATTATAACCGGGCCGTAATGAATTCATCATTTTCTTAAATTCAGTATGATTAGCATGCAGAAAAGGTGTATTAGTTGCATAAAAATATCTGCCTATTTGGAGGTTGAGTTCTTTAGAGTAAGTGTCTGAGGTTGCAACATCAGCGTTTTTTGCCATAGTTAAAACATGCTGTTTCATCAGTTTCTTGGTTGGCTGAGGCATATAACTCTCTGAAAAAAAAAACTGTTATTAGCAATATGCTTTTTAATTATTTTTACTTACAATATGCACAAAAAATTGTACAGACAAATTTAGTAATAATATATATAACAATTACCTACGTACCTGATGTGTTGACACTTCTTTTTGTAGTAGTGGAAGTGGAAGGCAGAACATCTTCAGGAACAGAATGATGCTATTCCGTTGTTTCACGACTTGGCGTATCACTGGGCATATTTTTTTGGTGTGTTAAAATATGTTTTTCCATTCGCGATGGTATACCCTACATCTCCTTTGAACACTCTCGACATTTTGCCCATTTTCCAGTACTGTTTTTGTTTTTAATTATACAGTCAAAATATCGCCAAACAGAATGCTTTGGTTTTGGCATATTTAATAAAAATCACAACTAACTTACAGTCAACACAGAAATGAAGATTATTTGGGAAAGCAAGAGCGAAACAAACAAATCGTCGCGTCGCGTACCTGGGAATCCCGAAGACGGCGCGGAGATGCTTGCGCGGTAGCCCAATGGCGTAACTACGGGGGGATGAGGGGGATAGAACCCCCCAGAACACTAAAAATAAAAAAATCTAATACATAATCACAGAAAACCTATATGTTATTGAAATGTACTACAAGCTAAGAACTGTAAGCAACAATTTCATAAGAAAAACAAAGCTAAAATGCAGAATAGGGGCTCAAAATTTGAAAAAATTTCCGATACCCAGATCTCCCGGTAGTTCATCCCCCTCCCCCGAGCTTCATCCTAGTTACGCCACTGCGGTAGCCGAATTAATCCCTACAGTAATTATAATTTTGTACAGTGGAGTATTGAGACATTTTTGGATGTTTAGAATGGTGGAAAACATTTTTAATTTAATTAATGAAATTGTCGAATATATCGGATATATATCAAGTTATAAATATCATGATATATATCACTTGATATATATCCTCCGAACTCTGGTCGAAGATCTAGTGAACATGATTTTTATACTTGGGGAATGTCCTCAAAACTGTTTTTTTGCATCAAGAGAGATTTCCCTTAAACCACCATCCTTGTAAAGAGGTATTTGAGAGACTGTTAGCAGGTTTCGTTTCTTTGAAGGACGTTTTAATATTCGGACGAATTGGGCAACATCTTGTCTAATAATTTCGGCTTGATTGGAAAGGAGGTGAGAGATAGCCCCAGTTTATCAAATTATCGTTTCTATTAGAATGGATTTGAGTGACAGTGTAATTTAAAGCCTTTGGCAAGAGCCTGTTTGGCGTGATCCAAAATAGGGGCGTCGTAGTAATTGTGGACAAGTTTGTCAATGTCAAGGGTTTTAGGAGGAGGTTTTTGAAGTGAAATAAATTGAGTTAAGTTGTATTTTTGGGTTTGGGTCTTTTGGTCAGATATGTATTGGACTTTTTGGTTAGATAGGTGGTCAAAACTATCTCATATTAGTGGATGAACACGGAAGGACTAGATTTGATAAAAAGTATTGAGAAGCCGGATATTGATGGTGTGAAGATGTTATCTGGTGGTATGTATGGAATTTCTGAGAAGAGGAATGTTGGTTTTGCAGAAGATATTTATGATGAAACGCTGTTTTCAAGACGTTTAAATGTCCGGCATCCATATTGACAACAAACTGAACACATCATCTGTCAACGAGCCGTCTGGCAGCGCTTATAGTATAGAATGGCACGCGTTTTACAAGCAGTTCTACGGCTAGCTTTTCAATGGTTTGGCGCGGTTACCTACTTGATTTAATGAAATGAAACAGGCAATGGTAGTTGCTGAGTGACGCAAGTACACCCCCACAGAAACCACCATACCGAAAAATCCCAATACAAACTATCTACATGTAAATCATACCATGGATAGTCTATATACAGGGTGATTGATTAGTGTGATTAAGTTCAGTATATCCTATGTCCTCTGAGAAATAAATTTGAAAATTTGAGGGATTATAGCCACCATTAGTTTTCGCATTCTAAAATTATTTACAATGTTACAGGGTTACAGAATGATACCATGTCAAAGTTACATTTTTTTAAATGAAACACCCTGTATTTCACACCATATTTGGAATCTGCTTGACTTCCACATTACAACAATATAGGGTTATGATGTGTTCTACGGGCTGTATATAAAGTTATAACCAATTTTCCATAAAAATCGTAACAAGTTCGATACCCTGTACAATGTAAAAGAAATTCAAGAATGAAGATCTGTTCCGGCCAAAGCATTCGAGTAGTAGTGAAAATTCTGCAAAATTATTTATTTCGTTAATATTAATTGAATATAATACAGGGTGAATCAAAATACAAATACATTATTTTCTCAGTTTTTTCAAATGGATCACCCTATATTTTATATGAGTATAGAAAAGTATTACCAATATTACTCTTTTTTTATTAAGTATTCCCTATACCTAAAGTTATTAGATATTGAGATATTTTCATTTTTCTATGCAAAACATTGATTAGGTACCTGTCTAATAATTTAACAATTAATTGTGAGTTGGCCATGATTTATTTGTCAAAAGCTGATATTTGACATAATAATAGGTACAATATTGTTTTTTGACTTACCGGTTTGGTACAATTTTTTGGTGTTTTGAAGAATTTGAACTAGGGCAAAAATTAATATCACTAGTGATGAAATGATTGATATGATCTGGATATTGGGAGAATGCAATAAAAACGCATACTATCAGCAAGAGTTTACCATGAATGTTTTCCTGAAAGGCAGCGACCTACAATAGCAAGCTTGGAGAGATTGATGGAGAAGTTCAATCGCACGGGTTCAGTTATTTATGGAAAACATGAACGATTGAAAACTTCTCTGACAGAAGAAAATGAAATGTTTTGCTGACAGTAGCTTAAAATCCACATACAAGTGTTAGAAATATTTCCAGTGACCAAGAATTGAGTTATTACGTTTCCAGTTTGTTGGGACTAATGTGGGAATATCAGCTATGAAACATGTATTCTGTGGAGTACCTCAAGAATCCTTGGCAAAAACAAAATACACCCTTGCCACATTTACTGGCAACAGGAATTAACTGATGATGATTTTGAAAAGAGACTAGCATTTTGTAGGTGGGCTTTACGAAAAGATAATTTGTATATGACACATTTATAAGTGACCATAGGGGGATTTTTGCATTTATCCCATCATCTCCAACATTAAAATCCCAAAAGGAGCATACTATAAAACACGTAAACTATCACAAGCTGAAACAACACTTGGACAAACATGATTGGACCGAATATAAAAACTATATTGACGTAGATCAAAAGGCAACTTATTTAATAAAAACTCTAAGCTCATACATTTCATCTAATATGATTGCGACGGAAGTGAATCGTGGGTTCATGAAAAGAAAAAAATGGATTACAAAGGGTATAATAACTTCTATTCAGAGAAGGAATAAACTCTACAGGGAACTTTCTAAAGACCCTGGAAATATCGAAATAAAAAGAGAGTATTTAAATTACAGGAGAATTGTTGATAAAACCGTTAAAGCAGCAAAGTTAAATTATTGCTCAATGCAAATAACAGAAAGTGGGAATAGTTCCAAGCAATTGTGGATAAAAGGTTGTAATAATAGTAATAATAATCAAAATAAAGATAAAATAAAGGAAATAGTTACAGAGCACAAAAATGTAACGACTTTCTTTCTGACATTGGAAAAAAGTTAGCAAGAAAAATAAATAATCCAACTAATACTGTTTGCAAAAACGATCGAATTCAGATGAATACATCCTTATTTTTAACATCTGTAACAGCCAGAAGTATTAAACATTATTATAACATTAAAAAACAAAAAGGCACCAGGTATAGACAGTATTAAGTCTGAAGCTATCAAAGAAATTGCAGAAATTATCACTCCAGATTTAGTAGATTTGATCAATTCCATTTTCGAAACAGGGAAGTGTCTAGCAGAATTTAAAAAGGCCATAATCACCCCAATACATAAAAAAGGGGATGAAAAATGTTTATCTCACTAATATCAACAGTTGCAAAAATTTTCGAGAAATCCCTAAAAACTAGGTTAAGTGTGTATTTAAATAAATATAATATTTAAAGAAAATCTCAATTTGGTTTTCGGCAAGGACATTCAACAAGTGATGCTATAGTTGCCTTGATAAACCAAATCTATGACTCTCTGGATACAACTAAGCCTTCAATATGCGTGTTCCTGGATCTTGCCAAGGCATTCGACACCGGTTCTCATAGTCAGCTCCTGGCAGCCCTGGAGGATATAGGAATTCGTGGAGTTCCATTGAACTTATTTAAAAGTTACTTGAGCGACAGAGAACAAGCAGAATAATAAGAGAATCAAATTTGGAGTACCTTAGGGTACAGTTCTGGAACCAACCCTGTTATTAATATATATTAATAACTTGTTTTATTTAAAAACTAAAGGAAACGTCATCTGCTTTGCTGACAATACGGCGATATTTTACCAGGGTAATACGTGGCAAGAGCTGAAGGAAGAAATAGAGATAGATTTCAACAATATTTCTGAATGGTTTGACTGTACGCAGCTGACGATTAATTTGGAAAAGACGTTTTTTGTCCCATTCTGTAGCTATAAAAATAGGTTACCCTAATTTACCAAGTTGAGAATAGACAAGTCAGAAAAAAAAATAATAAAATTGAAGTATAGTATTAAATCTCTAGGAGTAATAATAGATTCTTGTTGAATCCAGAATTAACTACGCTATATTGTGCTGGGGCTCTGCATCAAAAACTCACCTGAAAAAATTAGAAGTTGTACAAAGAAGGTTTTTTAAAAATAATTCATAAAACAGCAAATACTTTCCCAACTAACTCTCTATTCTCAGAAACATCGTTATTGGATATTAGACAGACATATTTTTACAATGTTGTTGTATACATTTATAAGAATAAATCATCACTACTCCAAACAATTGATTACAATTACAACACCCGATACAAACTTAAAGAAAATATACAAATTGCTATAAAAAACAAAACCATTTGACAAAAATCATTGAAATTTCTAAGGACCATAATTTACAAATTTTTACCAACCACAACAAAAATTATTTATTAGAAATTAATTCAATAGGGCTTTTCAAATCATTTATCTTACATGTTGAGAGAGATATTTTAAATGTGTAGGTTTAAGTATGTAACCAAAAAAAAAGAAAAAAAGGAGATAAACGTTAGAAACAATAAAGGAGTACTCAATTGGACAAAAGAGTGCAAATGCATCTAGCAACAAATTGACATATGGACAAAATGTATTTGAAATTTGAATTAAAAAAGAGGACGCTCGCGTGCAACCTGTACAGGTCTTGAGCGAGTTGTAGTGTATGTTTGTTCAATACCTGTTGTGATTTGTATTGCTGTATCCGCTTTACCGTTTTTACTGTTTCGTCGTAACGATTTTCTTGTTATACATAATGTTTATTGTCTTTGTCTTATATCTCAATGCTCTAATACAGGGCTTGAATGAAGATATAAAAAAACTAATAATAGAAAAAAAATATATTCATATACTCCATTACATGTTTCAATTGTTTTCTTAAGTATTGTTAGTGAGATATAGTTTTTATTCCTAAGTTTCTTATACCACTAAACAAGTATTTACCTATACTTCCGTGGTTATTGGTTTATTCGGATGATATTGTTTTATCTTGTATGTGTATTGTCAATATTATGTATATTTTTTACAGAATAAACTTATTATTATTATTAAAGATACTTTTTCGACTATGTTCTATTTGAAGATGAAGCCGCCTTTCATAAATGGTTGTGATAACAGGGATAACTTTCACTATTATTCATTAACTAATCCATATCACATAGTTACACACAGTATAACTAGATCGTCGTTAAATGTGCGGGGAGGTATTGTTGGCGAATATGTAGTAGCACTATATTTTTTTGAGGAACATTTAAATGCTGAGATCTATAACCTATAGTAAACCAATTATCTCTTTTATTGAAAGAAGTCCCACTTCGTACATGTTAAAGGCTGTAATATTTGCATGATGGTGCGCATTCTCACCCTAATCAAGTAATTAATGGTGAACTTAGTGAAAGATTTCCTGGAAAATGGATCGAAAGAAATAGTCCAGTCCGAAAGGTCACCAGATTCCAATAAAATGGACTATTTTTCTGGGGTCTCATTAAGAATGAAGTGTACAAAATACCTCCAACAACAAGGAATGACATGACAAAGAAAATACGGAATGAATTTCGGAATGTTTCTTTAGAAATGCTTCGTAATGCAAATAACTCTTTTAATTATCGTTTTCAAGTATGCATAAGATGTCTTTGGAGGTCATTTCGAACACCTATTATAATAATCAAGACTCGTACCTATATTGTAGTAAAATGGGATTTGTTTTTCTTTGTATTTGTAACTCGACCTCTATAGTACTTAACAGCAATGATAAAATCTCATTTTTTGACAAATAAATCATGGCCACAATTAATTATTAAAATGTGTTCTAATTAACCCTTTTTTACATGGGCTAATAGAAGGAATCGATAGTTATTTGTTGTTAGCTGATGCTCTCGAAGGACCAAATGATTGTATTCACTGATGTTGTAGAATGTATGAAGAAATTGAACACTTATTCACGTTCATTTTTATATATTGCAGGAATTTATAACTTTTTATTTTTGCGTAGACAATTAAGAACTCACTTGTACATACGCGTTACACTGTGATTATTTTGCACATAATATGAGGGATTAATGGATGATTGAAGATTAAATACACATGTTTGTTACCGGGATAAAAAACGCCGGGTGCTCTTATAACTTGAGTACCTTTATGTACCACGGTTAAATGATGAAGAGGGAAAATGTACGAGTGACGACTGGCGACTGGGAAGTGTGTGAGTGACGACTGGGACGTAACTAAAACTGAGGTTGTATTCGTATTTATACATAGGTTAACGTGGTTGCGAGGTAGGAGCAAAATATTAGGATCTGGCCAATGGGATAAAAGAATTTGAAACGTAACGGTCAGATACAGCGAGTGAAAATTTGCAAGTTGGGGTGATTTTTTTGGGGCCTGAAAAGGTTTCGTAGATACAGATAACAGAGTTTTTATGAAGCGATAAGGTGTCGGGTAATTTGAAATATTCATTGGAATTTCAGATAACTATATTTATCTGTATTTCTTATGTGGTAGTAAAGTTAAAATGAATTTTTTGTTGATGTAAAGAAATATTAAATGTTGAGAATAAGGATATATTTAGTTATATGTTTTGAGCAGAATATTCGAATTGTATTATACAGGGGAAGTTGAAAAGGAAAATCACAGGAGAATTTGGTAATTAAATCAAATTCGAACAAAATGATTAGATAACTAGGTACCTAATCAATGTTTTGCATAAAAAAATCAAAATATATTTCAAGAAATAATAATTATAGGTATAGGAAAAGCTTAATAAAAAAATAAGTATGTTGGTAGTACTTTTCGATACTCATAAAATATAAGGTGAACCATTTGAGAAAACTGAGAAAATAAAGTATTTGTATTTTGATTCACCTTGTATGAGATTCTATGATTATTAACGAAATAAATAATTTTTCAGAATTTTGACCGGAACAGATCTTCATTCTTGAATTTCTCTTACATTGTTCAGGGTATTGAATTTGTTATGATTTTTATGGAAAATTGGTTATAACTTTATAAATACTTCGGACACATCATAACCTCATATTGTCTTAACGGGAATGTCCAGCAGATTCCAAATGTGCAGTGAAATACAGGGTGTTTCATTTAAAAAAATGTATCTTTGATGGCACATCATTCTGGAACACCCTGTAACATTGTAAATAATTTTAGAATGTGAAGACTTGTGATGACTATATTTGCCAAAGTTTTTAAATTGATGTCTCAAAGGACATAGGAGATACTGAACTTTATCACACTAATCAATCATGCTGTAAACAGTAATTTATTTTTAATACAAAATGGCCGAAAAAATAGGAACGCGTTCACCGATCACGATGAAATTCTGTCAGTTAACTTGGGATGCTGAGGTGATGCTACAGAAAAATGTTCATCCTCCTACCTCTACTCACAGCTGAGATACAGGTACCTCGATTTAGGTAGTTTGTCGGTGTATATATATTTGTGGCAACTTTGTAACGGTTCTAACGATTTCGATGAAACTTTGCAGGATGATAGAGCTCGAAAAGTTATTACGATCGTATTCCTGAAAAAATCCTTTAGGGGTCCTAATGGTCATCTAAAATTTCGAAATATGGGTATTTCAAGTTTTTCCCAATTTATACGTTTTTGACCTCGGAGAAAAAATATTCCTAATGTTTTTTGAAGCTCTATTCAAGACCTTTCCAACGGTATATAATATTTGAGATACTTGAGGTACCTTCCTTCCTGGAGTTTTTTCCAATTTATACGGTTTTTGACCCAAGATAGAGAAGAAACATATTTCATGTTGTTTGTAGCTCTATTCAAGACATTTCGAATAGTGCATATTCTTGAGATTTTTGGTGTAGCCATGTAAAGTTTTAGTCAAAATAAGTGGTCCATCTTTTGTTTTTTTATAGTTTTTTCAAGTTTTTCCAATTTATACGGTTTTCAACTATAAATAGATCTTTCGAATAGTGTGCAATATTTGAAAATTTCGGTGTAGCCTTGTGGACTTATAGTCAAAATAAATGGTCCACCCTTTGATTATTTTTCTCGTTTATTCAATTTTTTCCAATTTATACAGTTTTCAATTACATATAGAGAAAAAGCACTTGATATGTTTTTAGTAGCTCTATTCAAGATTAACTGTCTCGACCCTTACTTCGTGGAATCTACTCATATTAGTGTTTTAAATGAAACTAACTGTATCTAGCTAATTCCACAATATACTGAAAAATGTTTAAAATTCTAAAACATTGACAATTGTTTCGATAACTGAATATCATCATCAAAATAACAGAAGTTACATTTCATTTGATGCCTACCCGATGCTTAGTAGTTATTTTTGGCTAGACCAAGAAGTGACCTATCTTGTGATTGACTTAATATATGTTAATAGAAAAAAAAGGAAGATGTGATATTACAAATATTGAATCTTAGATATTACTAGCCCTATGGTGATATCCTTGATATCATTTTTCCAATTAAGATCAGTATAACTGTGCAATGATATATAAAACCAGGAAAACTATATCTGCTAATATTTACAATTATCACTTAAGAAGACAGTTTAATAGTAGAGAACTCCCTAGATTTATCTGTTCATTGACGACTTCATATTGTTGTTTTCTTGAGTGTCTTCTAATTTCCAACTCTTCAAAGAAATCCAGTTCTTGTTTATTATCACAAATATGTTGTACTTCTAGTTCTGTGTTAGGTGTCAATGAATGGTTGGTGTCAAGTAGATGTTTTTCGTAATAGGATTTATCTGGTTGTTTTAATCTGTTTGCTCGTAAGTGTTCACTGTATCGGATTTCAAAATTTCTAAGGGTTTCTAAGGGCCAAAAATTAAATTTACATTAGAAGTTGAAAAAGAGAACTCAATCAATTTTCCTGATTTGAAAATTCAAAGAGTTAATAATGTACTTGATTATTCAATTTACCGAAAACCAACACACACTGATGTGAGAATTACTTATAGTTCCAATCACCCCATGTCACATAAACTTACGGCATATAATTCAATGATACATAGAGCATTTTCAGTTCCTATGAACAAATGTAATTTTGATAGACAGATTAATACAATTAGACAAATAGCAACATCCAACGGTTATCCATTACATATGATAAATAAACTAATCAATAAAAAAGAGGAAAAAGTGGCATTACAACTAATATTTCCTAAACAAACTGAAGAAATAAAAACTTATAAAACCATCACATATGCAGGAAATATTTCTAATAATATTTCAAAGATAATATCTTTAGCAACGAATACAACAATTTCTTTTAAAACAGAAAGTAACTTTAGTACAAAATTGTTAAATGTAAAAACAAAAATACTAAAATTAAAAAAATCAGGTATATATAAACTCAAATGTCCAGAATGTAATGCTCTTTATTTGGGTCAGACCCTTAGGAATTTTGAAATCCGATACAGTGAACACTCACGAGCATACAGATTAAAACAACCAGATAAATCCCACTACGCAAAACATCTACTTGATACCAATCATTCATTGACACCTAACACAAAACTAGAAGTGCTAGATATTTGTGAAAAGAAACATGAACTGGATTTCCTTGAAGAATTGGAAATTAGAAGACATTTACGAAACCCACAATATGATGTTGTCAATGAACAGTTAAATCTAGGGAGTTCTCCACTAATAAACTGTCTTCTTAAGTGATAATTGTAAAGATCAGCAGATATAGTTTTCCTGGTTTTCTATATCATTGCACAGTTATACTGATCTTAATTGGAAAAATGATATCCAGGATATCACCATAGGGCTAATAATAAGTTTCATTTAAAACACTCTATTCAAGATCTTTCCAAGGGCATATATAGAATATTCCGGATTTTTGGTGTACGACCATCTGAGTGGAATAGGTCGTTAATCAAATTTTTTTTTTTATTTTTAATGTATTTTCAGCTATTTTAGATGGAAATAAGTGGTCGGAAACGGTTTTTACCATGCCTATAATCGATTTTCAAGTGATTTCAGAGGACCATGACCTTAGTTTAAAAACAAGTACCAAAATTTTAATAAACCTTGCTGGTTTCATAAAGAAAACGCGTGAAAAACTTTTTTTTACGAAAGTAATTAAATTTTACCTAATTCCGTTCGATTCATGAGTAACATGTGAAAAAAATCATTTTTTTTGTAAAAATATCGAAATTCCACTTAATTTTGTTTATCAAACACTAACATTATTTAAACAGGGTTGAACGCAAGTATATCAATTATTTGAAGCTTTCAAATAGGTTTTTGGACTGATCCTGTGTATCATTTCAAAAACAACAAAAACTTATTTAAAACCTAGTGGCCCATTTTATTTTCTCTTTATGTTAATATCAACGGTTGCAATGAAAATGTTTTTTCTTAATTTCTTCACATTAAGGGTCAAAATTGGCCATTAATAGTTTGTATGCTGCATCGGTAATCATATACGGGTTGTCCCATTTAATAGTCTGATGCAAAAATATTTCTTTTAAGTATTGAGAATCTCGATCTTTTGGTACTTTTTAAGGCAATACTTCTATCTACGATTGTCGCGACTAAATTAAATACCTTAACCAATAATTCATTATCCGTGCAAAATTCAAATGTAACGGTTATGCGGTTCATAAAATTTTGTACATAATGGGAATTCTTTTTAGCTATATATCTCATCAAAATACGCGGCCATTTTCTATGACTTGTTGCACAAAAGCATATAATATCACAGAGGAATTATAACAATATCTTTTGGCTCGTTTTGCGATATTAGTTAATGCCAACCGTCAAGGTTATATTTGCGATTATTGATTATAATATTTATCGCTGATAGGTATGTACAAAAACGAAAATGGCATTTCCTGTGCCGCATTCCTATTCTAGCATTGGTAGAAAACTTTAGTAATTTTTGATAGATTAGTGTAAAATTAAGTTAAGATTTTATTAAAATAGAGTATTTAGAAATTTCGTATACGTATCAAGACGTTGTTAAAATGGTGTTGTTTATAATTCCTCATTTTGTATGAGAGTTGAATTTTCAAGAAATTAAACAAAAAAGAAATAAGCAGCATTGTATCAATTTGTTTTTCGTAATGATATTTTTCAAAATAAGTTATTCCACAAAAACACACAAATGATTATTATTTGATAATAACTTAAAAAAATCATGTTGGCATTTTCATCGCAAGATAAGAAAGGAGTTACAGAGAGTAACAAGAATGATGGAAAACGAAGCAGCCAAGTTTGGATTAATAATTTAGTTGTGTAGCTTGCTCCCAATTTTATTTTCAGATGTCTCAAATAGTTTTGTTAATTTTTGAAATGTGCCTTGCTTTTTCACTCCATAATTGTGCGCACACTTCAATATTTTCAATTAACATAAAAGTTTCTTCCCTATTCCAATTTTTGCAAAAATAATATAATATCACTACTTGCTGCAAATATTTCGAAACAGGAAACAATCTCGAAATGAAAAAGTGTAAACTAATTTGCTTAAATCAACCGTGTATAAACAAGTCGGCAAGTACTTGCCCCGCAACTAAACTTACAGCAAAATTTATCTAGGGCTGCTGTTTACCCTACCCCAAAGTACCTAGGTATCAAGCGCGACAAAACCGTAACCTACAAACAACCTGAATAATGCCGTAGCTAAAATCCGCACATGTATCAACATTATATAGAAGCTATGTGGCACAATCTGGAGCGCCACTGTTACTATGCTCCGGAGCTCGGCTCTAGGCCTTGTTTATAGTGCTGCGGAATATGGGGCACCCGTGTGGCTGAATGTACAGCTGAACCAAACGATGCACGTTATTACGGGATACACCAAATCAACTCTAACACATTGGCTCCCAACACTAAGCCACATCGCTCCCCTACATATTGGAAGACAGGAAGCCTTGATGCATCAATACACAAAAATCATGGAAGATCAGCAATTGCCCATCCACCAAGACATCGCCAGCGCCTCTTCCCGAAGGCTGAAATCTTGCAGACCACCAGTGAGGACAGCTGAACTGTATAATGACAGTTTTAACATCGAACAGAAATGGTTAGAGGAGTGAATACAGGTTACAATGCCGAACATCCATTTTAACCTTACCACTACACAGAAACTTAAAGGATTTGATATCCCGCGACAGACCTAGAAGACTGCTAACAGAATCCGCATTGGCCATGGAAGAACCGTTGACCTTGACATCTGCTTAGTGTGAGTGTGGTAACCAAATAAATAATACGGAACATTTTGAAGATATACTGTCCCGATACTATTACAAATAAAGTACTATGGAGGAAAAATTAAACAAGAACCAATCAAGTCAGCAATAAGAAGGAATTGGTTGGAACACATATTAAGGAAATATAATACAGATGAAACAAGCACTCAAATAGAGCGCAGTGAGACGAAGGAGCAGACGAGGACTGACAAAAAAAGGAAAAATATTTGAGGATGTTTACAAAAGTATGAGGACAACCTGGGGAGAAATTGCAGCCTTGGATAGAAATACAGAGATGTGGAGAAGCTTCGTGGATACCCTATGCTCCTTCCTATGTCTACAAGACCTGTTGAGCAAAAATATATAAATATGTAACTTAAAAAAATCCAACTGAAACTTTTATACAGAACTTATAGAAACAACTTAGGTTGAATATCCATGTATATACATGAATCCAATATGTACATATATATTTATTGCGATAAAATATTTTTATATTAAACATCATTGCTTTACATTTCCTCAATTTCTGTACTATTTTCAAAATTTGGAAATGTAGTTCAAATGTGATCTCGTACTGGGTGGCACGCTAAGAATGGACGGCAGGCATATCTCAGGAACAGATGACCGTACAGTTTCTGAGAAAAAAATTTAATAGATAAATCGGCCAAGTGAAATCGCTGGATATTATTTTAATGTTCGAAAGATGGCCGCTAGGGGTGCAACTGCTAAGGCTAATCGTAAAACGGGCGTTTTCACAAAAAAAATGCAAGTAAAGATATGTTTTAAATAATGCCTTCGTAAACACCGGAAAATTTGTGACATTTTTTGTTTAAGATATTTTACTCTATTTTATAAAATGTAGTGGGAGGGGGGAAACGTCAAATATGTTTTTACTTAAATGGCAATAACTCCAGTATGGGTTGACGGATATAAACAAATTAGGTCTCCCTCTTTTTACTTATGATGTTAAGTACGATACGAGGTACCAGTGCCTCGAATGAAGTTCATCAGTACCACCTACAGGTGGCCCGAGTTCATCCATTGTAGCGGCGCAGGTCACCGATCAGGTTCTTGGTTGACGGTGCGAGACACCGGTGCCACGCTAAATATTCTGTTCTTAATAGCAAAGTAATTTTGTTGCGGCCTCCACAAACGATTTAATGTTTGTATGCTCGTCTGCTAGATAGCGAACTTCGTTTCCAAGTATGAACAGCCAGTAGAAAGAAATAACGTAAATCAGTAATATTTTTATTTATTTTCATACAAATAAACAATAACACAGATAATAATAAACAATAACGCAGATAGTAATAAACAAAACCACACATAACATGTTTATCAAATGTTTAAAAACCTAATAGATGCCGAATTCAAATTTTATGACATTTATTGAAATGTGGTAAACATAGGAATGGCTTATCAGGACAAACAGCGTAATACGTAGGGACCTGTTTGGTTTTCTTCCTATCTTTTTTCTAACCGGAGATATCAATAAAAGCAGCAACATTAAGCCGCTGGCTATGAAGTATCTCCGGAACCTATAATAAAATACTGAAAAACACCAAAGCCAGTTATGGACTTGAGAAACAAATTTTAATTAATTACTACATTCTATTAATGGCATCCTAAATGTTCAAATTACTGTCCATCGTTTTCGATGCACTTATACATTTTTCCCCGCAGTTCAGCTACTGATATAGTTTGCATACAATCCCTTATTCGTCCAATCATATTATCCTGTGTAGTAGGTCGAGTTGCAAAAACTATATCTGTTACTCGACCCCACAACTAAAAATCCAGGCACGTTAAATCCGCAGACATCGCCGGCCATGAAAATATGCTGCCTCGTTTTATCCATCTACCATTATAGTTGGCATCCAAAAACTCCCGAACATTTTCTGCAAAGTGAGCTGGACAGCCATCGTGCTGTTATAACTTTCGTTGACGAATTCCAAGGGGCATTCATATAATAAAATCGGCAATTCTCCTCTTAAAAAAGCTAAGTAGCTGTTACCATTTAGTCGTTCATTAAAAAAGAATGGCCCGATCATTCGTCCTCCTAGAATTCCTGACCAACAATTTATTGACCAATGCCCTTAGTGCTGGATATCCAGCATCCAGTGCGGATTCGTTCTTGACCAATAGTGCATATTATGGAGATTCGCACCTCCATTGCTATGAAAAGTGGCCTCAGCTGTCCATAATATACGTGACAGTACTTACCGATCTTCTTCCATCATACCCAAATGCCAGTGATAACAATATTTAACAGTCAAAGCCTGGTACAGGACTAAATTATAAGAGTGTATCGTGAAACAACATAGAGACAACTGAAATTTATAGTTGAGGTTCAGAATCGAAACGCCAAACTTATAATTTTATACCTCGCTTATACCAATATAATTTGTAGAATTGTATAAGTCAATGATTGGCTCCTTTAGAATTTTTTGTACCGTAGTTCGAGCTACTCTAAGGTCCTGCGCAATAGCTCTAGTGCTTACGTGAGGATTAAACTCGATATAGGCTAAAACATTAATAGTGTTCTCTTCGGTGCGCCTTCTGCATTGTCTGCGATATGTAGGAAGATGAACATTTCCAATTGTTCGCAAACGATGGATAACTCGAAGAAAAACTTTTTTTACTCGGGTGGCGTCTATCAGGATATTGCTGCGCATATGCCCCCGCAGCAACTGTAGCATTTCTCATGGATTCAAAATAAACAACTATCATGTCAAATAATTATTCGTTTGTATAAAACATTTTGTAAAACTAAAAGAGAACGCAACAAGAAAATACCGAACAAGTATAATATGAACAAACAACTCGAAAAACTCGAACAATAATCGAAAATGTTTAAGAGGGGCCTCACGTTTTAGGAACCTGAAAACAGTTGGCACCCGTGATTTGCAACAAAATTTAGGTCATTTTGTACACAACAGATCTAAAGAACGCAGGGAAATTAAGTGTTGAAATTTTAACACAATATAACTTGGACCTTTGTCTTGGGGATCAGGTATTTTGGTTGAGTTTTATATTGTTATAAAAAAGATATAAGCCATTAAGTGATGGTGTGATTTTGACAGTTTTGACAATTTGTGGTCACCAATCTGGACACCAAAACCTGATCCCCAAAAGGAAGCCTAGAGAATTCGATTCTGAAAATATGAAATCTCAAATTATTGTATTTTTTGTGATTTGTTGTGTGCAAATTTTTGCAAACGAACATCTTTTTACTTTAGTTCAACCGCTCCACCGTCTTGATGCATGGCGCTGTATAGAACAATGACAGAAGACGACGGTCAATTCATAGACAAATAATATTATAACTTTCTCTATGGGTCAAATGCTGTTGTCATATATGTTTTGTGTTCATAAAAATATCCCAAACTTATAGTTTAGTGTGTATTGTATTTGTAAGTGATTATAATTAAGTAATTTTCATGCTAAATAAGTAAATTTGTGCTTCGTAAATGCTATTTATATTTACTCCACAAGATTGTGTTTAGTGCTTCATGCTTCCTTGCAACAAAATGCACTTTTTGCACCTATTACACAACTAACTACTTTTTAATGTTATTCTTATTTATTGTTGGTAAATACATCAAAGTGATTAAATATATTATGTGAGAATGATTTTGAGTTTTTGTTCTTTGGAATAAATATATCATGTTTATACCTGATAATAGTAATTGTGATTCCGCTTAAGTTGAATTTTATTGTTGTGTTTTTCTAGACAAATTTTGTTCTTCATGAGGTCAATTATTTCGCTTATTGTATTTGTTTGTAAATTCAGTTTTGATGCAGAGTAGAGGCATTTTATTTCAAGTAGTACATCATCACCTACAAGCCCTAAAATATTTTATCAATAAATGTATGTCACTGACAATAAGAGAAATTAGCTAGCTCCTTTTCTTGCACTAGAATGTAAGTAAAAGTATAAATATAACTTCTGACTTTCGCCCCCGACTATTATTACTAAAAATAATACTAACATAATAATACCACCACAGATATTTCATAGCCAACAGCTTAGCCTAATGCTGCTTCTTTTATTGATATCCCCAGTTAGAAGATAGGAAGTTGCGGTTTGCGCTGACTCTATAAGAAGTTCGTCCTCTATTTAACTATGCAAAAGGAGACATAGCCTACTATTTAAAATTTTCATGATAATGGGCAATAATTGTAATGTTAAACAGCGCCCTCTAGGTACCACACCAAAAATATTCGGAAACAATTTATACAGCAGATTATATATATAAGTAAAAAGAGCGGTTTTAAAGGATACCTTGTTTGTTTAAATCCGTCAACACGTACTGGAGTTATTGCCGTTTAAATCAAGACATTTTTGACGTTCACCCACTACTACATTTTATAAAATAGAGTAAAATACCCTTATCAAAAAATGTCACAACTTTTTCGGTGTTTACAAATTTAAAATATATCTTTACTTGCATATTTTTTGAGAAAACGCCCGTTTTATGATTAGCCATAGCAGATGCGCTCCCTAGCGGCCATTTTTCGAACTTGAAAATAATTTCTAGCGATTTCCTTGTTAAATTTTGTTTACAGAAATTGTAGGACTATCGATTCCTGAGACATGGCCGGCGTCCATTCTTAGTGGACTACCCAGTACTCGCTCTACGATGTGCATCATTTTTTATACTGTAGGACCTATTTCTCATTACCAAAATTATACACTAATAATTATATTTATATACGATTTTTAACTTTTTCAGATCAAAGATGCGCTATGTAGCCAACGTATTTCTATTTAGGCTTCTTCTTCCCATGATAATCACATTATGTAAGTACTTTTTTTTATACTTGATCGCAAATAACACTGACCATCACTAATTTTATTGTCAACAATATTTGGGCGATTTCTAGGTAATTTCGTGGTGCTGATCACGAATTTGAAGTCCATTTAGGTGAACTGGCTCTAATTTTAGAGATATATTATCAAAATATGATAAGATAGAGAAAAATATCAATTGAATAGACCAATGGCCCTTATAAGCAACTTTTAGTAAAAAAAATTGAAGTGGCTCCAAAAAAAGAGAAACAAAAAATAATAAAATTCATTTATTGATTAGGTATAACAGCAAAGAAATAATTTAATTTAAAAAATTACATCTAATTTGTAGGAAAGAAGCTCTTTTTGTAGGATTTTCTTTTATGAGGACCGTCAGGTACATCACGTTGGAGACTTCAACAATAGTCTGCCATCATATGATGATCCCATCTTCCCTGATACCTTACCTCCATCTCCTTTATATCCTGGTGGAACCGTTCCCCTTGTTCCTCACTGAAATTGCCAAGATTGTCGGGAAATTTATCCAAGTGGCTGTGAAGAAAGTGTACTTTAATACTCATATTAGTACCCAAGTTTTTACAGTTTAATAACATCTGTTGCACTAATTCCTCGTAATTGTCCGCTTTGTAATTACGCAAGAAATTTTTAACTACCATAATAAAGCTACACCACGCAGCAGCTTCAAGTGTCGTCATGTAATTTGTAAAATTAGAGTCCTTAATAAGTTTGCGAATTTGAGGGCCATCAAAAATACCCGCTTTTAGCTTTACCATACTTAGCCTAGGAAACGATCTACAAATGTATTTGAAGCGCTCGCCATCTTTACTCAAAGCCTTAACAAATTGTTTCATTAGTCCTAACTTGATGTGGAGCGGTGGGAGAATGATTTTTTCACGGTCAACCAATGGTTCGCTTGTGACATTTGCTGTTCCTACAGTCATATTTTATCTTATTGGCCAATTAACCATATTCCAATGATCTTGCTTCGCCCTACTATCCCACAAGCAGATAAAACAAGGGTATTTTGTGTACCCACCTTGCTGCCCAAGCAAGAAGTTGACCATTTTTAGATCAACACAAATGGAAAACTGATGTTCTTCATAGGATAGTTTCTGTAATACCAACTTGATGTTTTGATATTCTTCCTTAAGTTTTGTTGAGTGGGCGATAGGAATTGACGCATATCGGTTGCCATTGTGTAGCAAAACACAATTTAAGCTTCTACTGGAACCGTGTATGAATAGTCGCCAATCACCTAGAGCAAATTGTATTCCCATTTGACGAAAAAGTCCGGGAATGTTGTTGCAATAAATAAAATCTTCATCTTGGCCAAAGTAAGAAACAAGTTTCACCTCGCGTGTTCTATAAATGGTTATTTTTATATCTGGTTGTAGACAGTTTTTTTCTTTTAATCTGGAGGCCAGAAGTTCAGATGCTTGCTTTGATAGACCGAGATCCCGTATCAGGTCATTCAGTTCTTCTTGAGAGAACTGCTGTGGTGTTGATTGTATTTCCTGCTCATATTCACTTCCACTGCTACTGTACTGGTCCTTAATTTATTCTTCTTCTTCCGCCATCAGAACATCTGGCAGTGTTGTATATACTGGTACGGGAATCTCTTCGCTATGTGGCACAGGTCTTCGTGCTGATTCTAAATCAGGATAATCCCATTTGCCTTTCTTGTATTTCTTAAAACCTTTTACATTAACTAAACAAAAATAACAATCATCATGGTGGTTTTTAGGTTCTCTCCACGCCATGGGCACACCAAATTTCAAACTTTTTCTTTTTTCGTTTGACCACTGTTGTAAACATTCGACACACTATATGGGGAGCCCAGGACTTGTCTTGGTCTCCAAGCTGTTCCCCCGAAATAAACTTGATAAGCTTGTCTAACAAAATCTGTGATATTTTTTCTTTGTTTCGCTACAGTATATTCGTCACAAATGTAGCAGAAGGCATTAGGACTGTTCAAACAGCTTCTGCGTGAAGAACTCATTCCTCTGAAAAAAGAGTAACTTTAGTTAAAAATATAGGTATAAATATTCGTCACATGTACTCCTCCTACCTTCCACTTGACGTCTATTAAATTTAAATAACTTCACTAGGTAGGCAATAAGAACTAAATACACAAAATACGTAAGAAAAGCACAATAACCGCGACGCTAAG
This sequence comes from Galeruca laticollis, assembly GCA_963921935.1. Lineage (NCBI taxonomy): Eukaryota > Metazoa > Arthropoda > Insecta > Coleoptera > Chrysomelidae > Galeruca > Galeruca laticollis. Next base: position 90,524,806 of record OY998178.1, on the reverse strand, counting down.
TCTTAGTAGAACAACTGCTTCCGCTGAACTGACAGTTAAAATCAAGAGACACAAGACAAACAAGTGCACGCACTAATCACGTGATCAGCAGTCGGCACGTGGTACGCTCGCTAAACAGGGTCTAATTCTCGTTTCTGCGTCAATTTCTTGTTCGTAAATTATTCTTAAAAAATAAAAAGCATATGCTATAGCTAAATTCCTTAAAAATTTATGTATCCATTACCTCAAAAACTAGAGCCAATTTGGAAAAACTGCTTTTATTTTTGAATTCAGCAGACCTGAATTACCCTAAATTCGTTCAAAAATACTTGGCAACAAAATTTTTTTTTAAATTTTGTAGGGCGGTGTAATTCATAGAAATTATAGCTATAATAAAATGTTTATTTCAAACAAATATTCAACTCTTATAGCTCGCAGATGTTAACTACGTTTGAAGACATTTCTATTTACATTTAACATGGTGCCAAGATGTTAGAAACCTGCATTTTGAACATCTGCTGGATTGATAATTTTTATTTTTGTACATTATATTAAATTATTATTTATTCAATTTTTTTATGTAACGAATTTCCTACGATGGAGAAACTTATATTTTCTTCTTGTTATTTTCTACAATAAAATTTAAAACAATATCAGTTTTAAAGAGATAACGAAAAGGCATTTCAAATGAGGTGTCACAAGCCACTACTTCCAATTTGAAAATTAAGCTGTCACCTGAAGGAAGTTAAATTTAGGGATGACATTTTAACGTCGCAGAAATTGACGTGTCTCAGGGTTTTCTAGAAAATTGCATAATAATGGAACTACTGAATTTATTCCATTTGTTCCACACTATATTTAAAATATGGAAGTTTGAGTCAATTTTCGGTATAACCCAAATTTTTAGTTTCTAAATAATGTCAAGTTTCTCTGAAAATTTGAATTGGAATTCTCTTCTTAAAGAATTACTCTGTATATATGGTGAATGCTACTAAAGTATAGCCATACCCCATACTCGCTTTCATCAACTAGCACCAAAGAAAAAATCGAAAAAATGGTTGGCATGTTGTTAAATCTCTAAAAACGTGGATTTTATTACAGCCTAAAAAAATTATGGCCGTTGTAATTTAAATTGATAGAGAATAGAGTACACACCCTTGTCCTGAATAGATAAAAGGTTATTCGCAAAGCACCACTATAAGGTGTAATTCCCTTTTTATGAATGGACTGGTCTTGTGTTTTCATTGATCGCCCTTGGGTGGATGGATGATATCACTTTAACGTTTTTTTGAATATGTCAGCTTTATCTTCATTTTATGATAATGACATCATTATTTTATTAGTGAATAACTCATCCGACCGGATTTATGGTTTTTGCTCGTGTTTGATGTACGTTATAAATAAAATATTCGTCACAATATTCGGATTAAATTCTTTTGTTTATTAAATATACAAGGTCTCCCACGTAAAATTTTATCCCCTAATATCTCGAGTTATGTTCAGATTTGGCAAAAATTACAAAACAGGTCAATTTTAACCTAGAGGGGGCTCAATTTTTATTGTAGTTTTAAACTTCTTTTTTCATCCCTCTAGCGCCCAGAACCTCCCCTTGAAAAACCGCAAATGGCGAGGGATGTTAAATAACAGATAATTTTCAAGCTTCTTTCATTTCCTGTGCAACCGCGTTCTTTTTTGTTTATGTTGAACGGTTCTTTTTAGAGAACTGCTTATACTTCGTTTCAAAGTAGTTGATAGCACTGATCGCCTATAATAAACGGAAAACGGAGGTCGGGTGTCTCAAAAAATGTTATCTCCTATTTATATTTTACAATGTATCTAGACTAAGAAGAAAGAAATTGTGACCAGGCCAGCCGGTAATCGGTCAAATTACAATAGGTAATCAAATGCAAATGAAAGCATACGCAGGTAATCAAACGGTCCATAGCCGTAGAACAGGGTTATTTATGATTTTTGCTTAACGTTTATTATAATTCATATTATAATGAAAATACAAAGTAATTATGCAAGATTTATATACACATATATTCTTGTAAAAAATAAAAAGTGATTACAAATAATTGCAGGTGAACATTACTTTAACTATAATATATACAGTATTATTAACTAAATTTTTCATCAGAAAAATCTGAAGAATCGTCTTGTCCTAAGTTAATAATGAACGGTTCGATCTTTGTAGTTTCGTCGATTAAATCGTCAAGATCCCACATTTTCCCCTCCTTAAAAGTTGCCGTACTTCTTGAAGTTTAAAAGTTTTGTTGTTTGTGGCAACATAACCTTTGACTTGTGCCCATATAAGCTCTATTGTGTTCAGCTCACAATGGTAAGGGGGTAAGCGATGTACAATGATACCTCTACTTTTTGCCATCTCATCGATTACAAATTTTTTAAACTCTGCCTTACACTGTCTAACAATTTGCAAAAGTTCTTTTTTCACCATTGTATCATCGAAATTTAAGGTCTTACACTGCAATCACTCAATTATCGCTGCTTTTTTCCATGAACTTGTGAGAAGCTTCTGCTAATCGAGAATAATAGCTGGCATTATCCATTACAATAACTGAATTCTAGAGAATATATTCGAGCATTTGTTGGAAATATTCCTCAAAAACGTCAGCCGTTATTTCTTCGTCGTAGTCTTTGGTTGAATTAGATTGAAATTCCAGTAATCCTTGATCCAAAAATACGTTTTCACTGCCTATATGGGTTATAATAAGCCTGTGTCCCTTCCCAGACAGAAGTCTTAATTCTGTTGACCAACCCTCCATGACAGCTTGTCGGGAATTCAGTATATTTTTATCTTGCCAGATTTTCGGTGTGTCCTTCATTTAGCCAGGTTTCATCCAAATAGAAAATATTCTTACATTCGTTGCGATATTTTCGGATTAACCTTAAGTATTCTCGTCTCCAGCAGACAATATCTGGCTAATCAATAAGAAAAGATTTTCTGCTCTGTTTTTCCCACCGAAAGTTCATTTCATGAATAATTCTCCATACTCTAGTTCTTGATAGTTGTGGCAGCTTTTCGTCATTCTGGGCGACTTGCACAATATTTTCCAATGTTGGTATTTCTTTTGCGAAACACATACCATGCACTATTCTACATACACTGTTTTTGACATCGTCGTCAATTTCTAATGGTTTCTTCCCCGGGCGAGGAATGGGTTCACCGAAGTTCCGGCATTTTCTCTCACGTAAAAATATATAAATCGTTGATTCTCCTACCCCTATCATATTGGCACAGTTCGTAATTATGTCGCGAACAGAACTTGTAGGGTTTTGGTGCACAAGAGCATCATGAACGCTCAGTATTAATGTTTTTTCCCGCAAAGAATATGCACTTTTCCTAACTCGTTGAATAGGAATTGGAGAAAAACTTGAGCTTGAAGCCATCTTAATTAGACGAATAGACGTTACTTGCTAGTTGCCGAATACTCTTGGAATCCAAATAAACTAGCGTTTTCTTTTAAATTATAGGTTTATTTCGCCATATGGAAACAACAAATTTGATTGACTGAAATATATTTTGTTTGATTCAATACTTGCTTTTTTCTGTCTAGTTCCGTCGCGCCTATGGTTTACTACTAACTATTTTATGGTTTGAACCCCCGATCCGTGCTATCAACTCCATTAGGATAGACTTTAGATTATTGTGAAAAAATAAACGGTTTTAAAAATTAAAACTAACTTTTCCGCATCCATGAGATGTCCTGATTAACATTCTATCATAAAATTGTCACTTGTATACACTTCGGGGGATGTATCGAAATAACAAACCGAAATTTCTCCAAAAATAACCAAAAATCTAGCATATCTGGATTTATAGGACTCGCTGTACTCGCTCTAGTCAGCTGAAAATCAATAGGGTACATCTGTGAGACACCTTGAACAATATTCAATCATAAAATTGGTCACTTATATATACTCCGGAGTCTGTATCGTGCTGACAAACTGAAATTTCACCATAAATGGCATAAATATTGTACTTAAAGTACTATAGCACCTGTTGTATTGGCTCTGGGGAGCTGAAAATCAATAGTGTCCATCTGTGAGATGTTCTGAATAATAATCAATCATAAAATTGGTGACTTGTTGCACTCCGGAGGCTGTATCGTTGTTCTAACAAACTGAAATTTCTCAAAAAATTACGAAAAAGTCATACTTCAAGTACCATATGGCCCGCGTTGTATTGGCTACGGTGAGCTGAAAATCAATAGGGTTCATCTGTGAGAGGTCCTGAACAATATTCAATCATAAAATTGGTGACTTGTTGCACTCCGGAGGCTGTATCGTGCTAACAAGACATGTAACGAAAAGTGGGCGACGACGACGATGTATACAATCTGGAGGCTGTATCGTGCTAATAAACTGAAAATTCTCAAAAAATGACAAAAATGTCGTACTTCAAGTACCATAGCACCCGTTGCACTGGCTCTGGTGAGCTGAAAATTGATAGGGTTCATCTGTGACATGTCCTTAACAATATTCAATCATAAAATTGCTGACTTGTTGCACTCCGGATGCTCTATCGTGCTAACAAGACATGTAACGAAAAGTGGCCGCCGACGACGACATACACACAGGATTTTTTTTCTGAAAACCGTTTTTTCGTGTTGTTTATGGAAAACGTAAAAGTAACTCAAATTTGTTTTTCAATATTCCAACTTTTTTTGGGGTAAACCACCAATAATTCTAAAAAACTGTTCAAAATGCCCACCTCCAATTTCTGTGGACCATGCTTGTTCTAATTAACCCTTTTTTACGTGGGCTAATAGATGGAATGGATAGTTCTTTGTTGTTAGCTGATGATCTCGAAGGACCAAATGATTGTATTCACTGATGTAGGATGTATGATGAAATGTATGAAGAAATTAAACACTTATTTCACGTTCATTTTTTTATATTACAGGAATTTATAACTTTTTTATTTTTGCGTAGACAATTAAGAAACTCACTTGATCATACGCGTTACACTGTGATTATTTGACACATAATCTGAGGGACTAATGGATGATTGAGGATTAAATACACATGTTTGTTACCGGGACAAAAAACGCCGGGTGCTCTTATAACTTGAGTACCATTATGTACGATGATTAAACGATGAAGAGGGAAAATGTACGAGTGACGACTGGGAAGTGACTAAAATTGAGGTTGTATTCGTATTTATATGTCGGCTGACGTAGTTGCGAGGAAGGAGCAAAATATTAGGATCTGGCCAATGGGATAAAAGAGTTTGAAACGTAACGGTCAGATACAGCGAGTGCAAATTTGCAGTTGGGGTGATTTTTTATGGCCTGAAAAGGTTTCGTAGATACAGATAACAGAGTTTGGAAGAGAGTTTTTATGAAGCGATAAGGGGTCGGGTACTTTGAAATATTCATTGGAATTTCAGAGAACGATATTTATCTGTATTTCTTATGTGATAGTAAAGTTAAATGAATTTTTTGTTGATGTAAAGAAATATTAAATGTTGAGAATAAGGATATATTTAGTTATATGTTTTGAGCAGAATGTTTGAATTGTATTATACAGGGGAAGTTAAAAATAAAAGTCACAGGAGAATTTGGTAATTAAATCAAATTCGAACAATGCTTTTCACAACATTTTTGGTGTAATTAAACGGCATTCGGTCACGATTCTTTCTCGAAGGTCTTGAAGAGATTCAGGTGGTGCATCATAAACTTTGGACACCACAAAAAATTCTTGGGAGATAAATCGAGAGATCTAATTGGCCATTCGATAGAACCTCTACGACCTATCCATTGTCCGGGAAAACGAACACCTAAAAATTTGCGAACTCGTACATCATAGTGTGGAGGCGCTCCATCCTGTTGAAAAAAAGTTGGTTTTCATGGAGATTGAGTTAATCTTCCAGTGTTTGATAAATTCCAGCCTATAAACGTTCTGGTTGATAACGTCAACCCATAATTAAAATGTATATAGGAACTAATCTATTTAAAAAAAAATATATTCAATGAAGAAAAAGTTAAATATAAACTTATTAATAAAATAATCCAAGTTATTAAAGGACCAATAAGGTCTTCTGTGTCTGTAAGAATTTGAAGGGTATCGTTCAGAGATTCAGATTTCTTTCTAGCTCGTCATCCAGCCAACTTGTTCGAAGTAGGTGATAACGTCGACTAAAGTATACTCCCTCATTCTGGCGTGTGTTAGCCTGCTCGCCGAATACAGAAAACCTAAATTGAAAGAGTCTCGAATAATCGCAAAGAATGTGTTCGATAGTCTCATTTTCCTGTTCACATCCTCTACAAAGTGGAGTGTTAGACAGGTCCAGTCTGTAGAGGTGTTTTTGTAGTGACCAGTCGGAATACCCGTGGCTGTTCGTAGGTTCCGCCTGTTCGTAGTAACGTATTTTTTGGCTACTTTGCTGTTTGGATACTGTAAAAGTTTCTTGGCAAGCCCGCCTCCTCCCATCTACCCTTAAACTTATTAAGGGAGTGTTCCTTTAATAGGTCAATCGTCGCTGACGCCGATAGAGCAATGAAAGTGTCAGGTCCCAAGAGTTTTTGGAAGGCGGCTTTCCTGGCTAGCGAGTCGGCAATACGGTTCCCTTTTGATTTTTCCGTGCTCCTTGATCCAGTTTAAAGTCACCATGTTGTTACAGGCTTCGATCAGGGCCTGGTGACACTCCAATACTAGTCTTGATTTAATACATGGCTAGTAATGTTTGTCTACTATCCCTGAGGATATAAATATTATTATTATTCTTTTTGGTTTTGGTATCAACACAACTTTCACATCTCTTCAACCTTTTGAAATATACCTCAGTGCCAATGAGGTTCTGAGGTGCGGCATTAAAGCATCCAGGCCCCATTAAAGTAGAACTGGATAAATGCCGTCCGTTCCTGTAGATTTAAAGGAGGAGAAGCTTGAGATGAGTCACATCCGTCGGGTAGTGATTCTTCTCTTCCACCAGATTATCGTGTTTGTGGTTCAGGAGTCAGGGAAGTGGGTTGACATTAATAGTTTGAGGGTTTCCTTCAGGTTGGCGGTTTTAGTGCCATTCTCTTTGGTTAGTGTACTGATATGACGGTAGGGATCTTTGGAGAGGGCTTTTTGGAATCTAGCTGCTTGGGGAAAATCATCGATTTCGTCGCAGTAGATTCTCGATGCTTCTCTTTGTTTATGCCTAATGACTGTTTTATACTCCTTGAGGTGTATATACGTCCAATCTTCTTCTAGTCTGGTATTTTTTGCCTTCTTGAAAGATGTCTTCGCCGTCCTCCTGAGCTGTTCAATCTCATGGCACCATAATGGAGTGGAGGATCCATTAAGATCAACCCGTCTGGGGGAGCAAGACATCTTATACGCATTAATTATGGGGTTTTGAATAGTTTCAGAGTAAATTTCGAAATTTCCTTTATTATTAGGCAACACGTCCTCGACTTTTCGCAGAACCCCTTCTTTCAAACATCGGAGATATTTTGTCCGGTCCGTTTTCCTGGGGTCGCGAGTTAATGTGGTGATTATGAGTTTAATTTCAAATTTTATCCAGCGGTGGTCCGATATTGTAATGTCGGATATCTAGTCCTACATCTAGTTCGAAGATTAACCTGGAAGAAACATATACAGACAGACATCAAATTCAAACAAATATATTGGCTAATAGGCCGAAAATCCAAACTATCAGCCAAAAATAAGCTGCTGCTTTACAAAATAATGCTAAAACTTATATGGGCATACGCCATGTAACTGTGGGGATGTGTAAAACCCACTAGAATAAAAACAATACAAAGATTTTAGTCAAAACTATTGTGAAATCTCCCTGGTATATTAGCAACCATATCTCCATGATGACCTTCAAATCCCCTACGCCACAGATGTAAGAAGAACAGTTTCCACTAATTACCAGATGCGACTGACTGGCCACCCAAACGACTTAATAGAAAATTTATACAGGGACGGACCAATTAATCGAAGATTAAATAAAAACTGGCCTGAAGATCTTCTCCAGCAACACTAAAATGTTTAGTGCACTATAAGTGTAAATACCAATGGGCATCTCACTTCCAAACTCGATAACACCCAATACTTTTACGAAATTCTCTTGTTGTAATGAAGTGGCATTGAATTTAAAAAAAAAATGGAATATTAATTTTGAAAATTGGTGTTGCCTGAAGGATATTTCCCAAAAGTACCCGCGGCAGTTAACGTGTTAATGTTTTTCAATGGGGGAAGGGGTTTCAGCGCTAGAGGGGTGAAAAAAGAAGTTTGAAACTACGATAAATATTCAGCCTTCTGTAGGTTAAAATTCACCTGAATTACCATTTTTTTAAATTTGAACAAAATTCGAATTATTGGAGGTGAAAATTTTAGTTGGAACACCCGTTATAAACCAGTTAAAATGATATACAGACTTTTTTGGTATTGTATTATTTAGGTAATGAATGACACATTTTGTCTAATAGATTCAAATAAGTTTCACCTACAGTCGGAAGTTAATATAAAGTGTGAGTCATAGCGACCGAACAAACAATATGGTAAATACAACGTTGCCAAACATATTCTAGATATGATTGATATTAAACAAATACTCTATTGCTCGTCCTAATAGTATTCTTTCTAAACCCAGGTACACTATAATATATGGGAAGTAGAAATGATGCTAATATCTCCGTTCGAAACAGATTTACGGCAAAAATGTATATAGATAAAATTAAAATAACTCAGCAAAATACACAACTTTTGTTTCAAACATTTTTGTCTGAAATGACCCGTTTACATTTCTAATTTACTTTTGTCTCCAAGACTTTATTGGTTTGCACTGGTTTTGTTTTCTGTTCGTGTTTGTGTTGCTCGTTACTATATCTCAAGCGGTTCTAATCTAAAACTGCTCCTATTCAGTGATTCTATTTCAAATTATTTTGCACAGATGTACTAAATTGCGGTCTATGTGCCGACCACAGGTAATTTATTTACAGCGCGAAAAGAAGTAATATTCAGAGCATGTTTATTTATTTAAAAAAAATCTTCACAAAAATTCAAATATTTGTGCATACACGAATTCAGCAAAACATGTTCTGTTAAAATGGTGTAACCAAACATATATCGTGCGACAGGTAACCGGGACGCACAGTATATTCAAAACACTGAAATTCCAAAGTTCCAGTCTTTACTACTAACGAGAAGATTTGATTATTACAATATTTATTTTTAGAAACCTACGTAATTTAGTTTATGTTATTTATTCAGAGGCGGTCTAAGTTTCATTTGTGTAATATATAAAATTGTTTTTATCAATGAAAAATATCTTTACTAGCTTTTTACACCCAGTTAAAATTCTTGGAAAATAATTTTTTATTTTATAGACGTGCTTTAATGGTAAAATAAAGAATAGAAACAAAAATATAAAACTGGTACATTTTTCTCCCAATGTAAATCTAACTTAACTAATGAAAATGACAATCAGTCAAACGTGTCAAATTTGTCAATGCCCATTATCCACGATACCAGCCCATTTAAGTGAGTTTGATAAAATGCGAATAATTTCTAAAATAGAGGATGGTTGGCCTATTAAATGACTGGCCAAAGAATTTAATAGAAGCAATCCCACGATTCAAAACATTAAAAAAAGCGGGATAACAATCAAACTGTTCAGAAAAAGAGTAACTGGAAGACCAGTTATAACTACAGAGGAGCAAGACATGCATTAACTTAAGGGAAAACCCCTTTAATACGACAAGACGCGAAAGTTGCAGTAAACTTTAATGTTTCAGTAACAACCGCATTAAGAAGAATAAAACTAATTTAACTCTTAAGTACTAACACATTAAAAGACTTACGTTTATGCTAATGCACCGTCTGAGAGATGCACCTAAATAATGTTTTTGTCTTGGAATTAATGAATGGACATTAAAACAATTCGAAAATAGTATATTATGCAATGAGCACAAAATGATGCCCATTTTGCACGAGTATGAAATTTGCAGCACGAGCCGAAGGCAAGTGCTGCAATTCATACGAGTGGAAATGGCCATTTTGTTGCGAGTTGCATACTATACTTTTTCTATAACAACATATCGTTCACGTTTAATGCATACATTGCAAAAACTTTGAAAGAAATAAACTGATGATATTTCATTATTCCGAATTCGCCGCTAATGGGCTTTCTATCAGAATTAAAATATAAATCGAAGAAATATGTAAATATTTTCTTTATTGCTATTTCTAATAGGTACACAGAAATAGAAGCCTATAAATATATGTATGTATCTAATTGAAGTCGAATGTGCAATTATTGAATATCATATTTGGAGAACTTGATTGCTGAATACTTAATTCTTTTCGAAATTGATAATTTGTCGACGTTGAAGTAGACGGCTTCTCGCGATTTTCCATCTCTAAATTCGTTGGTATGCCTGATGGTATGTTCTGTATTGCATTTGCAATTTTATTTGCTATGTCAAGCTTACTTTTCTTCGATTCATCAATATATCCCTCAGCGACTGTAGTAGATTTCCAGCCACCATGGCGCTTTAACGTCATCAACAAGAATTGTTGCGGAGGATCGGAGTAAGCAGTGCCCAGTATATAATTCGTAATTTGGGAATTTTAAATACTTGGCAATGTCTTTTCCTATAGCTCCAAACTTATTCAGACCTATTCTCTGAATGGTACACTTTCCTTTTTGATAATTAAGGAAAACCCATAAACCATTAGCATTTTGAGGGCGAAGATTTGCGTATTTTTTATAAATTTCGTAGAATTTGCCAGTTACAGTAAAATTTCGTACTATTTTGGTTTTACTATCTGGTATTGTTACTAAAACAGCTTAACCAAGATCATTGAAATGAGTAATTTTCATTTGATGTAATTCATGTCTTCTACATGCACCCATTACTCACGTAACTAATGCAACCTACAATGTAAATTAGTTTACTTAAACATTTTTTTCATCAAATGAAAATATAAAACTTACTTTTGTTGCCAAATATATTTCATCTGGAGCCTGTTCTATGAAATTATCGATGTCATTTGCTGTAAAGATCTTTGACTTTTTGGGTTTGTAGCCGTTAGACTGCCGCTTGAGGAATGCTTTCAGTTTGAAATATTTGGCAATATTTATATCATTATAGATACTAAGAGTCGTTCTTAGCGTTGAGAAGTGTGACCACAATGTGGAACTTTTAAATTTTTTGGCTAAGTCGCCAAAATAGGCCATTAAAACGTTCTGGGAAAACGATTTTGTCTTTTGATCTACCTTCCATTTCAAAAAAGGTTATAAGCGCTTCGATACATACTCTTCGACGTTTCCGGTAATAAATTCAGTTTTGTTACCTTTGCTGCTCCTATTATGTTCGTAGGTGTCAAATATAAGTCAATATCACTATCAGTTTCCATTTTAATTAATAGTTTTTATAGAAAACAACTATGAAATTACTCGTTATCTATTAAAACTTTGAAAAGAAACGATCTGCTGAATAATCTATTTGTATAATAAGGATATATAAACAAGTACATTAAGCAAGAAAACATAAAAAAAATTAACAAACTAATAAGAAAAATGCAAAGCCTAAAGTTGGGCTTGTTCGCAACACTTTCTATACACCTTTTACGCACTCTAAACAGATTGGTCTCTGGCAATGGAAGCAAATATAGGCAGTTCCCTTTTTATTTTTGTAGTGACAAAGTGAGCAGTCTTTCCTCTTTTCTATCTCGTATTTCCAAAGGATGTTTCACCACATCTTCAACGACAAAAAATTTACAAATACAGTCTCAGTTTCATCGGTAGACATTTATTTTCCAACCTTCTTTTTATGTGAGGTTCCACAAGATAAAATGCTAATTTTTCGATAAATTTTGAGCGTTGTAAATGTTCAATATTCCTTAAGGATACGTAAAGTATATTCACTGGCGAGCAAAAAATTTCGAATAATTTTAGCGTCAATATTGATAAGGACATAATAGTAGGCGTTAAAGCAATTTTTTTCAGAGACTTGACAGCTGTCATTCGATTTATTAGAGTACGACTTTTATGAAAAATGTGCCTTTGCGCTAATTGAACATTCACATTTCCTTTACCTGTTTTCCAGTTTACTGTTGATTGTCTGTGCAAAACCTAACGATTGCAAAGTGTAGTGATTTAACAGGCCCATAATGCCTTTAGATCCGAATGTTTGGTGCAAGAATTGTTGCGCTGTTACAGGATGGTCGGGGGCAACGTGAAACTGCAAGAATTGTTGGTACTAGTCTTTGTGGTGTGCAAAGGGTATACCAGCGCTTTTTGGAGACTGGCCTGATCACTAGAAGACCAGGGTCTGGACGAAAAAGAGTTACCACTCAACGAGATGACCGTTTTTTGGTGTTCACAAGTTTGCGAAATAGGACAGCTACTGCGGTTTCACTGCGAAATCAGTTGGAAGAAGTGAGAAATGTCAACGTTAGTGAATGGACCGTTAGAAGAAGACTTCATGCTGCTGGAGTGTCATGCAGAAGAATGGCTATAGATCCCCCGCTGCAATGCCAGCATCGGACTGCAAGATTGACATTTTCCAGAGATCACGTTCGTTGAAATGATGATGACTGGAGCTGGGTATTGTTCTCAGATGAGTCGCGTTTTTGCCTCACTGGGTCAGATGGACGTCGACGCGTGTGGAGAAGACCTGAAGTTTCCATTGACGAGCGTCTTCCATTTGGCGGTGGATCAGTTATAATTTGGGCGGGAATCACTGCACAAGCTCGTACAGAGTTGGTCTTCATAGAAAATGGCTCCCTAACCTCTCACAGGTACATTAACGGAGGTGCTAGAAGACCATGTTATGCATTTCATGGTGACTATGGGAGAACGTGCCATTTTTATGCAAGAAAATGCGAGACCACATACAGCCAGAATTGTCAGGTAGTATCTGGATGAGGTAGAAATTAGGCGGTTTGGCTAGCCAGCCCGCAGCCCAGACATGAATCCCATAGAACATGTCTGTGACGAGTTGGGACGACTGATCCGCAGACACACACCAGCACCAAGAACTGCCCAGGAGCTGAGAAGACTGCTGCTGCGGGAATGGGATAACATCGACCAGAATGTGATCCGCAACTTAATTCAAAGTATGTCGCGCCGACTTCAAGCAATTGTCAATGCAAGAGGAGGGAATACACGTTATTAGTGTCAAGTTTTCTCATTTTGTTCGTTCCATATTTTCACTAACAAAATGTTGAATTTCGCCCAAAATGTTAGTTTGTTGCTTTTTCAGAATAAATCATATAATCCAAGAATAAAATGCATTTTTCTTTAATATAGAGTATCACATTCAGCCTACAAAAGCACATGCAATGATGTACAGTTTGCAAATACGAACTGAAAACGTAAAATTTCAAAGAACATGAAAATTTTAAGGTGACCTCAATTTTTTGTTCGCCAGTGTACGTATTCACTGTACTAATGTAAAAGAGTCTAAAAAACACTGCCATAGGCCAGCGTTGGATTCGACGACTACAACTAAACTTACTACATTTCACATCTAACGTGTCGACGCCACCTTTGGTGTAGTTGTAATTAGCAGTGATATCGGGCTTATTGGATAATGGGTCTGTACTGGCGTGGTGGTGGGAAGATGATAGTAAAATAACAAATTTATTGATTTTTGTGGTGTATGAAAGCAGAGTAATATCTTTTGTATACCCGTATAGGCTTGTTCCTACTGCCGGTATTTCCTTTTTGTTTTTCTTCAGAGAACCAATGCATGTTAAACTCCTTTGTCTCGTGGCTTGTACCAACTCAATCGAAGTGAACCAATTGTCAAAAGTCACTGATCTATTTGTACCATAAAGTAGCTTTGAAAGTCATAATACGATCTGTGTATGTTTATTGAATCTCTTTTCATCATTTGACAGTCCGATTCTATCTATACATTTTAAAATTGCACCGATATTTAAACCACACAAGCGTTTCATCAATGCAGGCTGATTTGCCTATAGTATAAAAAGCGTAACAGTTTTTGATCAAATTATCAATGATCTCTTACACTGGAGCGGCTGGGTTTACTGATTTCCTCATATCCCCAGTTGTCAAACCTCAAACACGTTAATAAAAAAACACATCTTTCTTTTGACATAATGCATCTCATAGTTCCTCTACCAGTACACTGATGTAAATGCTAAAAATGACATAAATGCGTAAAATTCATTCATATCAAGATCGCTAAGCGCTGCTGAATTTTGTTTTTTTAAATTTAGCTATTTCTCTTCCTATTCTAACATTCGTCCATTTTATAAACAATTCACAACTATCGCCACAAAATAAGAGTTTCCAAACTTTAAAAGGATTCATTAGATCTCCAATATTTTTCGCTGCCTCACGTAAACCAGGTAACTGTAGAACTATATTGTGTTGTGGTCGTCGCCCTCGATTAAAAGTTGCAGGTTCTTTGGGCAACATAAACCTGTTTTTTCCATAATAATAATTTGACTTTTGTGCAAATTCATTTTTGTTCTCAAGACTTTTTTCATTGTCACTTATTTTGTTCTCAGTAAAACTCGTAAAAAATGCAACCGAAAAAGCCAAAAATATGCGCATTTAAATGCATCACAAATTGAGAAAAAATGCAAGGATTTTAGAAAAAAATGCAAGGAATTTAGAAAAAAATGCAAGAAATGATGTATATTATAATGTTGAATAATACTATTATTTCATTATTTTACTATGGTAGGGCGTGGGGGCGGGATTTAATAATTAGGTATACAACGAAAATTTATATTAAGTATCATATTTTATTAATAATAATAATAATACATAGGTACCATGAAAATTATTATGGTAACAATAAAACAATTTAACACTATTTAAACAAACATAAGTCAAGTCTTACAATTATTGTAAAAACTATTAATAATTATGTGTTTTTTAAAGTTTTCTAGGAGGAAACTTTGTCTCTTGTCAGAAAACATGTGTTTAAAAATTGAAAAACTTCGTTCAACATCAACTGATGTAATGGGAGCATATTTATATTTACATCGTTTTCGCCCATAAAAATTTTCGACATATTTTTCAAAATTTGAAAGCTTGTATTATTTCGAGACACAGAATTGAATTTATTTAGAACGACGGTCCTAATTTGGTCACCGACTTTCTTACAATTTGACTCAAACTGGCTAATTAGAGCTACTGATTCCGTTAATGGAATACAAGATTTTTCTAAATTTTTAATAGTTGTAGATACAAACACAATAAATATTAAATTATTCTTTATTAATGAATTTTTAAAAAGATTTTTTGAGTTTAAAAGAGATGTAGATGAAGAGTCACAAGATCGTCAATCACATCTTTAATGGCGTGGTAATTGTCAGCATAAAATATAGCTGCATCCAACCAGGTACCCCAACGAGTTATTACAGGTTGTGGAGGTAAGGCAAGATTTGGAAATTTTTCTTTGTAAAATTGAACGCGTGTCGGAGCTTTTAAAAATACTTTTTTTACATTGCTAATTAGGTCATTGACCAAAGGAAACTGCTCTCTTATACTCTAATTCCATGAGCTAGACAGGTTACATGTTGCAGATTCGAATAAAATATTTTTAAATTTTGTCCAGCTTTAATCATATAAGGTGCTGGCCTCTCATCTCGGAAACGCGGACGTAGCGCGCTTATTCAATTTTCAATTATTTCCAACTCGATCGTTTGCCAAAGAAAACAATAATAAATTGATTGTTATAGTTTAAAATGAAATTATGAATTGCACATTTATTTATGTAAATAAAATAAAATATACGTATATCACAGAACGTGAAAAGGAAAGAATCAAGTGTATTGCTACATGAACAACAACAGAAACGTATACTTAAATAAGATTTATTAATAAAGTATTAACATTTAAACGCAAATCATTAAATGCTTTATTGTAATAATGGTCAAAATACAAAGAAAAAGTGAATGAGTAGTTTTTCTCGCGTTCTCTCTTTCAACTTCATCTACATTTAATTTATTCATTCGAGAAAATATATTATATGAGTTCACTCATTATCATCTTCATCGATCTCGATCTCCACATCATTTTCGCTATCATCCGTATCACTTTCTGCATCGAATACATTATTTATATCTTCATCCATCGAATCGTTATGTTGTGGCACTGTGTTATCATTTTCACTGTCGGTGATTTGGTCTAGAAAAGAAATGTGCATTAAGAAGCGAACAAACTTGAACAGCTGATACATTAAATTAAGAAAAATATTGCGTACCACAATTCTCTGCGATTTCGTTTACAATAACGTCTTTAATTTGGGCAGGCCATTGTTCACCTTCAAACCAACAGAACTCGTCGCTTTTTTCCAACCGCATTCATCAGGTTTCAGTTCCGTTGGAATTTTCTGATCAGCATTTCCCCACACGGTAGCAATATAATGAGCTCTTAAAAAGTGTTGGTAGAGTTCTTTTTGGCAAGGTGGCATCATTGTAGAATCAATATTTTTTGAATTTAATTTTGCGAAACATTCTTCTGTATTTTTAAAATCAAATTTTTTCATGAATAAAGAATAACGTGCTGAATCAACGGCGATGTGCCAGAAACGGAGAAACCTGCTTCAAATCGAGCGCTCTGTTATAAATGATGATGTTTCAGCGATTTTTCAGCGTATCAAGGTGATTTTTTTTTCAATTTGAGGTAGAACAAAAAGATATTTGGAATGGCATCATAAAAAACAGGTTTTGAATGCAACAACTGCGAATGTATATAATTTTACATGTACGTCGACATTTTTTGAATTTTTCCGAAGGTTTTCCGGCTGGCTAAATTTCTGCCATTATCATATAAACAGTTGAGATCCCTAAAAGCACGTAAAAAATTTTGGCACGTGTACCATATCGGTTTTTTTGCACGAGTTTTCCAACAATATTAATCGCTTCTGCCGGAGGTTTTCCGACCGGCCACATTTCTGCCACTGCTTTACCGCTCTTAGTTGAACTCCCTAAAAACCTATAAAAAAATTTTCACGCGTGTACCCCATCGGTTTTTTCACATGAGTTTTCCGACAGTCTTTATCGCTTCTGCCGGAGGTTTTCTGAACGGCTACATTTCTGCCACTGCTTTACCGCTCTTACTTGAACTCTATAAAAACCTATAAAAAAATTTTCACGCGTGTACCCCATCGGTTTTTTAGGCACATTTGTTCGACGTGGAAACTCGGCTGGCATTTTCATATGCGGCCTGTTCGAACAGGCAGAACAGCCATTTGGTAACGTCACAACTATTTTCTAGGGGTATACGAACTCAAACGTCTTGTACTTTATCGGTACAGTTTTATGTAGCCAGCTCTGGGACTATTAAAATAGGTTTAACAGTTTTATGATTTTATGATTTTGTGAAGTATCATTAAACGCCTTTATTATAAATGAGAAGTTTACAAAATCGATGAAAACCCTCAAAACTCATTAAATAAACAACAAAATAGTAACATCCGGTTACAATTTGTTGAAAAATAAGCTGCGAATAAGTAAAAAGAAAAAATAAATAATATGTTACCTATATCTTGAATACATGAATACTTATACTTTTAGATAAAACATACTTCAAAACCAAAGCCAATAGCAATATGTAACACACACTTACAATTTTTGAACACACTGTACAAAAAAGGTGGTCTCCATCCCAAGTAAGTTCTCGGTGACACTTTATCCACATATCATTAACAGTATATTACGTAAGGTGTGTTGTAAGAAGCATTTTACGCACGAACGGAATAGTTATGCATGAAGCCGCGTAGCGGCGAGTGCGTAATTGCGTGAGTGCGTAAAATGCGTTACAACACGAGTTACGTACTATACTTTAACTACGACCCACTTGTACTTGTGTTTATAATCTTATTAAGGTATTTAAAGTACAAGTAAAAACGTACATCCTCGATGCCCAGCCAGGTTTTATAAGGCAAGCCACACATCAAGGAAACTAGAAACGTGAAATGTGAAACGAGAAACATGAAACACGTTTCATAAAATAAGTATACATTGCCGTAAATGATAATATGCACATCAACGAAATGTATTTCATGTGACGTCATAGCGAAGCAAATCTTGTAAAAACGTGTTTACATGAAATAGGTTCTGTTCTATATTTTTGTTTCTTGTTGCTCGTTATTTCGCGTTGCAGGCAATATTTAATCAGTTTCAAAATGAAAGACGACGAAGAATTTAATGTAGAGTTTGTGTCAGTTATTGAACAACATGAGGTTCTATATAATTACAAGTTCGAAAAGTATTCTAATTAATTCTTAATTCACTTAATTCTTTTGACACTATGTAAGAACCATGTCGTTTCTTTAGTTTTGATTTCTTTTTGTGTTTTGATAATAATAATGTGGTTACAACCCCAACTACTGCGTCGTCATCGGTGTCCATTGCTAACTGAAACAAATTAATTTAATTTGGTTTGTGCATCGATGAAGCACAAACTTTCTGTTTCGTATTTCATATTTCATGTTTCTCGTTTCACATTTCACGTTTCTAGTTTCCTTGATGTGTGGCTTGCCTAAAAGTCGCTCCTCGATGCCCAGCCAAGCATCTTAGAAGTTCACCCTCGATGCCCAGCAAAGTTTCGTAAAAGTCCGTCCTAAGTAGTATTTATTTTTATTAAAAATGTATGTAGAATTACCGGAATTGCAAAAAATAGCGTATACACCTCTCGACTAAAGTGGCAATAATCCCTTAGATGGATTACTTCTCTCAGGAATCAAACACCACCCGCGGGATTAAATGGTCCACTTTAGTCGCTTGGTGTATAATATACTATTGTTTACAAATATGAGATACATTCAGACAGCTAAAAGATGCGGATTGAATGAAACGGAACCAATTATGATATAATTCCAAATAACTCTTAGTATTAAATGCCATCTCATATCTAATAAATGTTATCTACCATTTATATATAGAATAAAATTCAACGTCAAATATCTAAGTAATACATTTTGAATAAAATGGCTACGTCTATTGACAGTTGCTAAGTGGTTGCTATGGAAGCCGTGCGATTTACTTTACAGCCGTGCGTTTTGTTTTACCGTGCGTAATAGACGTCTTACATTGATTGCCGACTGTGTGTTTTTGACTACTTACAGGGGTGGTCATAGGTAAATATCTTTTAGGCGTTTCGACTGAAACACTTGTATATTGTATCCTGATTAAAAAAAAGTACAATAGGTTCATTGTTCACTAATCGTAATTCTTTCGTTGGAAGATACTGCTCAATAAAGGTTTACCTAATATTTGCCGGGGGAGGCCGCTCCGGCTGCGATGTTTTGGGAATCACCCGGTTACAGTTACTTGTTTATGGTATTTGGTATTTCCCATTTTAAGAATAAAGTAATAAAATAATCAATATAGTAAGACCCTTTCAATAAAGTAGGTACCTACTCTTTCAAGTTCTTTCAATTTTGGGGTAGCAGGTAGTTCCAAACCCAAACAGATTTAAAAATTCCATAATGAAAACTTTCTGTTCAATAGGATTTTAAAATAATTGGCAATAAATGCAATGCTCAAATCTTTAAAAAAAATGCATTTTTTGGGAAAAAGTATTAAAAAATGCAAAAGATGCAAAAAATGCACGTTGCATTTTTTCCGAGCTCTATTTCTCAGGCTCTTCAGAAACAATGTTCTCATCATCACCTGTAACAAAACACATCTAAACAAAACTTCATAATATTTAGAAATATTTATTACCTTCACATTCGGATTCTGTGTCATGATCACTGTCAATAGCAAAATTCTCATCACACTCTATTTCGGTATTATCACTGCCATCCTCACTTTAGAAGGAGGTCCTCATAATTTGTGTCGCCATATTTTAACCGCTTTGAACCATCCATTGGTCACAAATATAGTCAAAAACTACCGTTAACACTATGACCCCGTCTAGCAGACGGCACCGACGTTTAGAATTAAAATATCTCAAGAACGATACACTTCCTCAAAGCGTGCTACCAGCCTCTCATATGTATCAATGTGTATTGAAATTACATGATCGGCCGACGTATGCAAGCACGGGAATGGGGAGATATTTTAGACTCAAACTTTCGACACCGTTTACAAGACGGTGTGTTAGTATTTAAGGGTTAAAGAATGAAAATACAACACTATCTAAATTTAAGCTAGTTACTCTTTTTGTATAAATGTTATAATAAATTTTTATTTGTTCCATCTCGTTTTATCGCTTTACATAATTTAATTTTATCATTACATCTACTAACATTTTTGTTGAGTTGGCACCACTGCCCTAGAAATTATATCATAACAACTAGTTTAACATTAACAAATTTTAAAATATTCATTTTCACAGCTAGAAAAACACTATTTTCGATTATTATACTTGTACCAGTTTTATATGACGCGCAGTGAACAGCCCTCGTATACTTTTATTTGAACATTGTATTACTAACGTTATTATATTCCATAATAATTTAGGGATTCATTTTGTTCTGTGACATTTCCTCTCAACCATAAAGGTGTGTTCCCTTCCATAGAAAAAGGGGATGACTCGACGTACCCCTATATTCCGGTTGTCGTGATCCCTCCTTCTAGTGCTGTACAATTCGCGATAAAATGCCACAGCCCTAATGAAAAAAAAGTCGGTCACACGAGACAGATAGCAAGCAATTAGGGAGGAGAATAGTGCGAGGTCAAAGAAAAGATTCAAAATAATCATTGTTGATCATTTATTATTATGTACATGAACATACAGTGTGTTCATTAAGTAACGCATAAATTCTTTATTAGGTAAATAAACAGTAATATGAAAAAATCCGAAACAGGTCTTTTTATTCAATCTATGATACAGGGTGAAAATATTTTGGACCCACCTCATCTATAGGCATTCCAAATCCAAAATTACAGTTCCAGCATTAGTAGTTAGCGACTGCCGGACCCCCCAAAAAAGGGAGAAGGGGAGTGGCCTCATTTACCATAGAAACGAGTTTGTCATAGCAAGTTGCTCCGTCTTGTTATATCTGGCTGCTTGCAGTAGATGCATGACAAGTAGAAATATGTCTTTACGGTATCTAATCTTTGAATTCTTTGAAAAATAATTGTCATCCCTCTTCGCTCTTTTTTCTTAATTTTAGGTCAAAAGGTTCGCTTGAAAATGTTTTGAATGGAAACTTCGTTAAATTCGATAAACATATTGGCTTTTCCAGTTCACAGTACCTTGAAGTAAATATTGTTTTTATCTACCGTAGATTAACAGTACTTGATTGTGGTTTTCATTAACACGTTTACAAAACTAGGACACGACAAAAATTGTATATTCTTGTATACATCTACAAAAAATTAACTGATTTTGATAATAAGTAATTAGGTTATAAATGTGCATGCTATAACGATAAAGAAACCCAAATTGTGGGCTGAATCGGTATTAAAAATCGACTGAAAATGTCGGTTGGTTTTGAGAACAATGATTCTAAATCACTCGTGTTTTCTAATCTTTACTCGAGCGACATGTAAAGACCGACCAAATTTGCCAACGAAAATTTGTTCATAATCGTTTCCTCAAATGTTGATGGAAATTAATTGAAATGGGCATTCGAATTCTTGTTAAGATTAACTATTAATAATGGGATTAATACATTTCCAAATTATAGTTATTAACGTCTTATCATATCACACTTCCGGAGTAGTTATATATAATTTACTATTTTTATATACTCTTTGATCAACCAATAAGAAGTCCTAAATTTCGATATATCTATTTTCCGCAATATTAAATGCAGGATCGGCTTTTCTGGAATGGACTAATTAAAATAAATGATTTAAGGATTAACTGTCTCGACCCTTACTTGTGGAATCTACTCATATTCGTGTTTTAAATGAAACTCACGGTTTCTAGTTAATTCCACAATATAATAAAAATTGTTGAAAATTCTAAAAAATTGACAATTGTTTGGATAAATCAATATCATCGTCAGAATGACAGAAGTTACATTACATTTGATGCCTACCTGATGTTTAGTAGTTAGTTTTGGCTAGACCAAGAAGTGACCTAACTTGTGATTCACTTAATATATGTTAATAGAAAAAAGAAGAAGATGTGATATTACAAATATTGAAGCTTAGATATTATTAGCCCTATGGTGATATCCTGGATATCATTTTTCCAATTAAGATCAGTATAACTGTGCAATGATATAGAAAACCAGGAAAACTATATCTGCTGATCTTTACAATTATCACTTATAATAAATCCAACTACGCAAAACATCTACTTGACACCAATCATTCATTGACACCTAACACAAAACTAGAAGTGCTGCATATTTGTAAAAATAAACAAGAATTGGATTTCCTTGAAGAATTGGAAATAAGAAGACATTTAAGAAACCCACAATATGAAGTTGTCAATGAACAGTTAAATCTAGGGAGTTCTCCACTAATAAACTGTCTTCTTAAGTGATAATTGTAAAGATCAGCAGATATAGTTTTCCTGGTTTTCTATATCATTGCACAGTTATACTGATCTTAATTGGAAAAATGATATCCAAGCCATCACCATAGGGCTAATAATATCTAAGCTTCAATATTTGTAATATCACATCTTCTTTTTTTTTCGATTAACATATATTAAGTCAATCACAAGGAGCATGAGCCATATGTGTAGCAGACGATCCCATAAGGTTGTGGATTTCCCTCTCTCTCCCAGAATAATCTATTCCGGATCTTCACTCTAATATAGAGAGTTTCGAAGGAGTACCAGCGTAGGCAAACATCAGCCACCTGGGCCAAAACTGGGACATTTTACAGGAGTCTAAGTGTCTTGACGTGCCTGCACCCTTCCTCACTTCGCACATATCTCAAGCTTTTTAAGCGCAGGAGTGCCCTCCCTGGCTCAGATTCGATCATATGGTGAAGAGGCCGAAGTCCAAGAATCACCTCCAACGCAGCAGTTGGTATAGTCTCCATGCAGCCAGTTGCCCCCAAACTGACCACCCTTTTGAGGCGTGCTAGTGGCGATCTAGCCGTGGCCAAGGTTACCTTCGGCCACCAGACCAGAGCCGCATATGTGAGCATAGGCAGCATGATCACTTTGTAGAACTATGAAATAGTCTTAGGGGTTAGTCCCCATTTCGAACCAATGACTCTCCTACAGGTCCATTACGTGTTAGTCACCTTGCTTCGGCGACTATCAAGGTGAGCCTTCCATGTAAGTGTCTTATCCAGGATCACTTCCAGATATTTCACTTGTTCAACCACTGGAGGTGGCACTCCGCCAAGGTGCAGACCCTCAGGTCTTATACCTCTCTTCTTGGTGAAAGCAACTACCTCAGCCTTGGCAGGTTTCACTGCAAGTTCGTGATCGTTGCACCACCCCTGTACATTATTCACGGCCCTTTGCATTAGGTCCCTGAGGACGCTAATATGCGTTCCAACAACAAGGATAACGATATCATCTGCATACCCAATTGTTAGAAAGCCCTAACCTTTTAGTAGTGATATTAGTTCGTCGATTACTAGATTCCACAAAGTGGGTGAAAGGACGTCCCCCTATGGTATGGACATGCCCTATCGACAACCATTTTTGCTACATTGTCCTTCCATGAGGCCTCTACTGTACGGTTGCGTGGCAAGGCCCCAAGCCAGTGAGTTATAATTGGCTTTATTCCATGATTTATTGCAGCTCTACACATTGATTCTACAGGAGTGCTGTCGAAAGCTCCCAGTATATCCAGGAAATACGCCCCGAGCGATTATGCCATTTTCACCTGGGTCATCAGTTGGTGTAAGGCACTTTTTGTTGACTTGCCATACCGGAAAGCATGTTGATTGTTGTGCAAAGGATGCCTAAGCCTAACCCTTTCGCTCACATACCGATCAATAGAACCCGATAATAAAAAAATTTAAATAGCATCTCTGAACACTATTTTCGGGCCAGAGTCGAGAAAATCAAGTAACATAAAATAATTACCTCGTGGTCTAAGAGTGCCGCTAATTCCAGAAGGATAGAAGGATAAGGTCCTTTCGTTATCCGTAAAAACGGTTTCCGAGTCGATTACCAATAAAAATACTTTCCAAAAAAACGACGAAATCTATACGGCAATACCACACACAGCAGGACTCACTATTCTTCGCAAAGTGACATATTCGATCCACTGTTGAAACGAGAAGAAAGCTTCAACAACCTCAGGCAAGCCTCCTTAGCTCGGAGTTAAACCCCTCCCCTAATCGTCAATAAACCTCATTGAATTAATCATAAAATTCGAAAGTGTCGAATATCAAGTTGCCTACCTTTTCCGTGTATCGTATGCAAGGTGGCCTAATAAGTAGGAAACAAAGTATACTTTTATTTATAATAATTTCAAGACTCGTGTTCAGATTTTTCTATACGAAGGAAACGAAATGTGAAAAAACTAGAATTATAATTAAAAATGTATTTTTAACTTCTAACTTTAAAACCCTATAACTCAACAAGGGAGATCCGTAGGAAAAAAGTTATATAGAGTGCTGACATTATTTTCATACCATCTATCCATTCCCAAGTTTTAGCCTATTATTCCTGGGACACCTTATATAATACAAGTCTCGACGACACTGGTAGAAATAAATAATATCCCAACGAAAGAATCACCCTCATAAAAAGTTATTAAAACTTAACCGGCTCCTTTGAGAAAGCTTGCGAATTCCGGCATGTTGCCTCCTCAAAATTATACTTATATACACAAATATTTTTAAACGTCTGATTGATAACTAATAAATTTATAAAGATTTTCAAGCTAGCTTTTTAAGAACATTACGAACTAACAGTTTACTGAATAAAAGAGAACAATGGCATAGGGAGCTTACTAATTTCAGAAAATATATCTGACATTGATATTAGTTGAAGTATTCGAAATTTTAGTATGATTAAAAACTAAAAATAATGCACAACGTTTGTTAACAAAAAATATAATTAGAAAACAATTCCAGTAACAAAACGTATAGTAATAATTACATTTTCATGACTAAACTATCAAAATTTCACAACACGTGAAACCTATTAATGGAACTATCATCTAACACATAACAGATAATTGTGTAAACATCCTCACATTGAATGATTTTATATTATCTTAAATTAGATCAAGATAAAATTTCATGTAATTTAGATTAAATCACTTGTATCGGGTGTCCCAATACGGAAAAAAATGTATAGAAGTGGCCTCGAGAAAAACCTGAAAATTATTTTTAAGTTTGTATGTCTACCGCTATAGAGCGTAATTGAATAAAAAAAAATTAAAAAGCCAAATTTTATTAAATTAACCTAATTAAGGGACATAACAAAAACCATCATCGTAATCTTCAAAAAAATTTGCAATTATTTGATATTACAAATTGTGATCTATTTACTCAAATAAGAGGTGAGGGAGAGTGGCAACTATGATATGAAAAACGCCCATAACTCCGGTTCTACTTAACCGATTTTTGCAAACATAGTCTATACACTCTTTTCTACTAAAATACTAGTAATAATTTTGACATAACATAATGAGCACATGCACGCTAGACGGCGCTATTTATTTATTTTTTAAATCTAGTTATATACGGAAAATATTAAATAGAAATGTGCAGTTTTAATCGAAGGCTATAAATATAGACCTAATTAGCAATAGAATAGCAAAAACCTCATGTCGATATATTTTTCCTGTCCCGAGATATCATAAATAAAGTGTAAAGGTTAAGCATTTTCCTTTGAATATGTATTACCTACTATTGTTGGTTGTAGGTACGGAACTGATTTTAACAATTTTGAACTAATTAGAATTGACTTTCTTTGCCCTATTTATAATAATTTCAACTATTATTTCAATATTACTGTTAATGGGAAACGGCGTTAAGGAAGTTGAAGTGGAAATATATAAAAACAAATAGTGCGCCATAGAAAAGTAACAAAATCATTTATTTATAATTTTATATCAAATTTTTCATCATAATATTTTCTTTATTTGCGTTTCATGGCGATTTGTTCGTATTAAATTTACTAAGTTAAATGTAGGATTATTCTTACAAACCATGAAGCTTTTGACACGTATTTTGAATGTATTTTGGATAAAAATGTTGCGGCTAGTGTGCAGTGGCGTAGCTAGGAACCAAGGGCCCTGGGGCAAATTAAAAAATGAGTCCCCACTGCTATGTAAACTGATTAGGTTTTATCAAATAAAAATATGAAATATACAATACTTTAAAAATGCTAAGCTACTTAACTTCTTAAGCTCTTTTTTGTGCACTGCAGGGCAGGTAATAAAAATATTAAACAGTAACAACATAAATTACAATTAATACTTGGTGTAGGTTTGGCTAATAAAACGAAATAGAGAAGATTCAAGGGTTTATTATATAAAGGTCGGGCCTACCAACTGACTAAATAACAATTATATTTACAATTTTTTCCTAGCTTTAGTTTTCGCAAAAGTATCAATGACTTCGTTTAAATCCAGGCTTGAAGCGGTTTTGTTTTCAATTGCTATTAGCGATAAATGTCGGAGTCGAGTTTGGCCCATATTATTTCTTAAATTATTTTTTATTATTTTTAATTTGCTAAATGACCTTTCAGCTGATGCAGAAGTGACAGGAATTGTAAAGAATAATAACATTGCTGTAAATACTTCCGTTTGGTCGCATTCTAGCACTCCATAGTTGCTCATTATTACCTTACATAATTGGTGAACAGTCCATGCTTGAGTTAGTTGAGGTAAAACTAGGTGGTAAATATTAATAAATTGATGTGAAAAACTAGGGCCTATTATATCTGAATATTTTCGTTGGAATTCGTCACACTTTTGTAATAAAGTTGCTTCATCAACATGTAATAAAAATGTTGGTGTTAGAAAATCGAATTTATGACAGACTGCACTCATACCAATAAAACGTGTTTCTAATTGAGATATTACTGTGTCTAGTACATTATTGAAAATCTTAATTTTAAATATATTTTTTCGGTTTGGAAATCGGTGATCAGCAGCTAATTCATCAAAATGTTTTTTAACTTTTCTTTGCCTTTTTTCTTGAAAATGGGGATCAATACCATATTTTCTTGCAGTTTCACTGGCTTTGCACTTGAATAATTCGAAATCATTTCTATAAATTTGCAACTTTGCTTTGGTCTCTGCTAAAACTTTACTCGCCTCGCCCAAATTGATGTCGCATTTTTGAAAAGTTTTGGATGCATAATTGATGTCGTTCAATACACTGTGCATGAATTCGCAAAGCAACACGAACTCGAAATTTAGCATTTTTGTTTTAATAGTCTTTGCTTCACTACGCTCATCTTTATTAGGACTCTTTAGAACTATTTCTGATAATGCTTTGATAATATCAAAATAACGAAGTTTTATTGCAGATATCGTATTGACCCTACTGGACCATCTAGTCGGATTTAGTTTTTTTAGAGTGGTGTCCGATTCGCCAGTGAATTTTGACAGTAGATCCCAACGTTTGATGCTGTTTCCGAAAAAGTTATACAAATTTTGCAACGTTGCGAAAAAAATCTGTATTTCCACACAACTGCTAACGACATCATTTATCACCAAATTTAAATTATGAGTGGCACAATGTACGTACTCTGCGTTAGGTTGCATATCCTTAATATGTTTTTGTACACCATTATACACACCACTCATCACACTGGCTCCATCATAGCCTTGCCCCACACATTTTTTTAAATCAATATTTTTGTCGATAAATAATGTTGTCACTTGGTTGACTAAATCTACTGCGCCATGTTTGAAGGCTGCATAAAAGCCTAGAATAGAAACACTTCTTTTACTTCTATATCAATTGGCAGTCCATTTTCCGATCTGGTTATTACTGCATACCTCACAACAATGCTTAGCTGATCTACCTTCGATATGTCCTGTGTCGTATCCATTATGATGGCAAAAAACGGTGACGCTCTAACTTGTTCTAGTAGATGGGTTTCGAGTTTGGTCCCCAAGCTCTCAATCATTTCATTTTGAATTGCTGCACTTAGATATCTTGTAGATCCTAAAAACATAAAAAAACACAATTTCAAAAAAGTCCTGATATTAAACAGTTAATAATTATAAACAAAATAAAACAATAAAAAAACTTAGAAATAATTATTATTACCTTTGGGCATATCCAAAACTTGCCGCAAAATGTGATCATATCGGGCGACAAGCTCTACAAAGGACAGAAAATTTCCGTGGTTTCCTTCCTGACTTAAGTCTTCTTGATGTCCTCTCAAAGCCAAAGAACTCTTTGCTAGGGTAAGTATGATATCGAATAACCTTTGAAGAACCATTTTCCAAAATGATGCTTCTTTGCGTATTTCATTTTCAAGTTCCTTGTCGATAGTATTAGTATCGTTTTTTTTCCAAAATTCATACACAGCACATGCTTCCGAATGGCCACTCGAACAACTGTGTTGTTTAATTCTTTCTGATAAATGCTTCCAATCTCGAAATCCCGTACACCAAACATTATACCTTTGTGAAGCAAATAACCAACAGGGTTGACAATAGGCAGCGTCTAGTATTTTGGAATAACACAACCAAAAACGATTAACTGGCCCATATTTAGAACACGAAACGTAGTACGATTTTGAAAAACACCTATTTTTCTGGTTGATGTCTGTTGGAAAAGGTCCTGAAGGCTATAAAGGCCCCATATCAAGAATTTGACGTTTTTCGTTATCACTTAATATTTTGTTCGTGAAGTTTCCCAAGTCATAAGAAGATTTGTCGTACACATTTTCGAAAAATGTAGAGGTCTGTGGTTCCTCCAAACCCGCTCTTATGTGTGTCATGCAAACATCATCCACGTTCACATGATCGGCGGCGGAGGTATCTCCAACTGCAATAATTGTCGAATCTTCTTCATTAGGCTTCTCAACCAACACTGCAGTTACCACATTAATTGAGTCACTATCAATAGAAATATTTTGGCCAGATGTACTTGCAGAAGGCTGACTAAAAAACTTGTCAATTTTGGGCAATTTTTGTTTACTATCTTCTCTTTCTTGGCGTTGTTTGCGTTTAAATGCACCACTGGGTTTCTTCTTTTTATCCATAATTTTAGTTTTCTTATTTATTGAAACAATACAATATTAGATTGTGCTCGAGGTAGGTACTCAACTCACTGTAGTCACTGTTCACTGATGAAGTTAAAAGTAAAATAAAAGGAAAGAGAAACACAATGATACGCTACAAGCTACAAGTGTTGTTGGGGAATCTCCGGAAAAAAAATTATCACCGTTAGTGTTACCACTGTTGCCAGTTTAGCCGAAATCTATAGATTTGACACGAGTTATTGACTTAACGGACATCAATATGAGTGGTAAAATCAAATAAAATTGAACCACTATATTCTATATTGACCAGTACAAAAAAGTTTTATTGACATTAGCTTACTTACTCCTGATACAGCATTAATTTTTTAACCGTTCTCGAAAAAAAATCTTTCGAATTCACAATAAAACGCACATCGATGAATAATAAAACGCACATATCACTATCCGTCAAATTGACAACACTGCCAACCTACAGAAAGAATTTAGGGGAATTCCCTAGGCATAACTTTTGAATTTCTCTCAACTGAGTTTTCATGATTAATGTGGGGTTGCAACCTGTCATCTGGTAAGGATTCGAGGGCCCCCTGAGCTTGAGGGCCCCGGGGCACTGCCCCGCCTAGCCCATAGGCAGTTACGCCACTGCTACTGTGTATACAATACAATATCCTCAAGGACGCCATCCCAATAGAAGTTTTTTGTCGGCTCATATTATTATTCTTATGCTTCAATTAGGTTAATTTTGTAAAATTTGGCACCATTCTTATTCGGACACCCGGTATATTTGAATTAATTTTGGTTTATGAGAACTTTGTAATTGTAACAAGACCTATCCAGTAATGAACTTTACAAATAAAAACCGGGCGGATTATAAAACCCTCGCAAACCAAAATTTGTTGAAATCGTTCCATACTTAAAACTAGATATGGGAATACCAGTCATGCAAAAATCGCGCGAGTGTAACGATTGTTCCAGTAAAATACCGAGATTTAGTAACTTCGTCGATACGGAGAGTAAAAAAAGAACAACAAATTTTGTTATAAATGAATGGGTAAAGATAATTATCATTTATTTAGTCTTGGTTATAGTTAAAAAATCGCGATATCAAAATAACCGACCCATCTTTACTTCACTTTGCATACATAAATGAATGTTTATACTAATTTGTGTCAATTATTATTTCCAGGTATACTATTCCGGCCAACACTCTTCTCATCCATCTACTTAATATTTATGTTACTTATACCGTTCGTTCCGATACCATCAGCAGGTTCTTTAACAGGAACAACTGGAGTATTCATTAAAGTAATATTAGGTGTAACAGCGACTTTAACACTAGTACAAGCAGCGTTTCAAATAGCTCTGGTTGCAGTAAAACCTTACGGACAATTCTTAGACGTACGTATTATGAATAAAATATATTCCTTCCAAATGTAGAAATATTTAGATGGTATTGAATTTGCTGCAGCTTTACCATTTTTTAGATTTCTGATTTCTTCTTTTATTTCATCTGTTTCCGGACTTCCTTCTTCCTCTTCTCTTTCTTCCAATGGTTGCTCTTCTACATATTGTATAAGTGCATCGTTATGTTCTTCTAAGTACAATAATCGTAGTGGCATTCCATTATTTTTTCTATGATAGTATTCTGTTCTCCCTATTTCTGTCTTTGATTATTCTTCTTATAGCCATCTAAAATACATATCCAACATTTTGTTACTATATATATTACAGAGTTACAAAGATATCTTCATTTTTCCAAACTTTACGTGTACATTGTATGAATACTGGAAGTTAACTGATACTTCCTTATTTTGAATAAAATTATTACGATTTTGTTTGTTTACATTCCTGATTTATATTGGGAAAGGATGAGTAACAACTTTGAAACATCCTGTTCTATTCAAAATAAGGAAGTTTCAGTCAACTTCTGGTATAACTGGAAATTGTAGGAGGCTCATATCAAGGCTTCTTCTTCCACAATCATTGATGCTACATTACCGAATATCTCTCTGATCCTCACAATGTGGACAAGCTCTCCGATAGATTTAATTCCGGTCCACTGTCTGATATTCCAAGTCCATGACATTTGGTTTTGTCCCACTCCTCTTCTCCTTTCAATTTTCCCCTCCAAAATCAACTGCAAGATATTATATTTTTCGCTTCTGAAAATGTGGCCAAAATATGCACTCTTTCTCTTTTGTGTTGTAGTTCCCTTTCTTTGTGCATTCTTTGTAAGGCATCTTTGCTCATCACTTAATCAATCCATAGCATTTTCAGAAGACGTCTATACAGTTGAATGATTAGGGATAATACAGAGGAAACAAATGAACTGTGCGAAAACTTTGAAGAACATATTTGAAACACACCAACAAGTATCCTAGGTTACCCCAAGCGGAGGAAGAAGAAATGGATGACAGATGAGAATTAATATAAAAGGGTAAAATGTTCACGTCAGGTCTGAGATAAGAAAAGCAAAATGGAAGTGGTTAGAAAGGGAATGTGACGAAATTGAGAGATTACAACACATGCATGACACAAATGGAGGTCATAAAAAATTGAAAGAGGCGGCTGGAGTGTATAGATCCAGACTAGTCATGGTATTTAGAAATGATTCGAATGAAATGATATTGCAGAAACTGAAGATAAAAGAGACCTCTGGAAGAAATACATTGAAAATCTATTTACTGATGAGAGGATGCCAGAACCTGAAAACTACTACTCAAAATTACCTGGTGAACACTATCAACTGATTAAACGCTTTTAAAATATGGACATACAGTTTTATTATTGGATCTTTACCCGTGCGTAATTAATATCTGATAACATAACCCACAAATGTCAAATTATTTTGCTCTGTTCTTCAATATTCATAAAAAGAGATACCACTTAATAATGATGTCGGTTATGTTATCAGATATTAATGACGCACGGGTAAAGATCCAATAATTCAACTGTATGTCCACATTTCAAAAGC
Source organism: Galeruca laticollis (assembly GCA_963921935.1). Taxonomy (NCBI): domain Eukaryota; kingdom Metazoa; phylum Arthropoda; class Insecta; order Coleoptera; family Chrysomelidae; genus Galeruca; species Galeruca laticollis. The sequence continues at coordinate 90,492,842 of OY998178.1, read as the reverse complement.
GTTTAATCAGTTGATAGTGTTCACCAGGTAATTTTGAGTAGTTTCTGGCATCCTCTCATCAGTAAATAGATTTTCAATGTATATCTTCCAGAGGTATCTTTTATCTTCAGTTTCTGTGATATCATTTCATTCGAATCATTTCTAAATACTATGACTGGTCTGGATCTATACACTCCAGCCGCCTCTTTCAATTTTTTATGTCGTCCATTTGTGTCACGCATGTGTTGTAATCTCTCAATTTCGTCATAATCCCTTTCTAACCACTTCCATTTTGCTTTTCTTATCTTTGACCTGACGTGAACATTTTACCCTTTTATATTAATTGTCATCTGTCATCAATTTCTTCTTCCTCCGTTTGGGGTAACCTAGGATACTTGTGGCTGTGTTTCAAATATGTTCTTCAAAGTTTTCGCACAGTTCATTTATGTTTCCTCTGTATTATCCCTTAGTTATGTCAGGTGTTCATTGATTTTTTATTGCAAGTTGGCTCCTACTTCAGGGTCTTTTAGTTTGTCTATGTTAAGTTTCTGTGTTTTGTTGTTAATGAAGTCAAGTTTCTCTAATTAGGAGCTTCCGAAATAAATAAAGAAATATATTTAGGTTATATAATAAATTTCCTTTTTTTTCTTTTAGGATAATCCAACGTTAGAAAAAATCCTCTTTTATATCGGTTTAGCCAAATTAAATGACCTTACAGGAACGTACATATTAATATGGATCGGACCGGAAATAGGAATGTTTGTAACATCATTGGTGTTGTTTTTCGCATTGACAAAAATTAATCCAGTAGAAGAATTGATTATAGAAAGTCAAGCTGGAACAGTTGATGTCACTGTGAAAGCACCGCAGTCGACAGATTACTCACAATATATTGTTGCAATTGGTAAGTAAACACAAATTTCTATATGTACCAAAGACATTACAATATAGAGATACAAAGTTTCATAAACCCCATATAATTGCGGATTGTTACTGTTTTAAAATAGTTAATGTATCAAGTCAACTTATTCATGAATACCAATTATTATTATACATCTTGTATTATTATTATTTAGAATGAAGACTACAATTTTTATATTGTATCCATTTCTTTTTTTTATTTTCCAGGTCGATATGTTACATTAATACTATTGTGTTTAGCAGGAGTTGTCAGGCCTTCTGTCGAAGGAAGTGTTTATTATTTAATATTTTTGGGAGTAGCTACTTGGTGGGCATGTTACAAACAGTTAAAAAGAGGATTTGCCATACTACTAAGATGCATTATACCACTCGTTGTCTTACACATGTGTGCCCTCTATGCAGTTAATTTTAAACTTATTCAAGAATATCTTCCAGAAGATGGTAAATATGCAAGGTAAGAAATGAGGAAATTACTTATATCAAACTAATTTTATTTAAATGAACTGTGGCATTATTAGGAGTTTTTTAAATAGAAACTGTAATGAATAAACTCCAAAGTGAAGGTTTACACTGTTTAAAAATTTGATCATTGCATTTTTCCAAAAGCAACTGTTTGTTTATTTTTTAAATAGAAATAATTAATTTTTGGTAACTGGGAATGTCTTATATTTTGAAATTTTACCACATAACTAGCTTTTGTATTACTAGGGAGGAAAGTGCCACTTTTCCTCCCGCAGGATGTAGTAGCAGTAGCAGTAAACATCCAAGGGAGGAAAAGGCTCTTTACTCCCATGTGATACATATGATTTTTCCTCCTACCCACCTTTTTTTGAAAATTTATTTACGACACAAATAGGTAACTAATATAATTAAGAACACAAGAATTATTTATTAAACAAATTTATCAATATATGTTATACAATTAAGTACATAGTATTGTTTAACTATATTTTAGAATTATTTATGTTAATATTGAATGTGCAGTTTTGAGCAGCACTTATATGAACACCATTGGAAGAAGATAGGGTTTGAACAGGAGCTTTAGTATTTGAAATATTTTCGCTTAGCACATTGTAATGGTGGTAACTTCTAGAAGTGCTTGGCTGATTTTGATCAAGTTCAGGTTCTACATTATTTCCCATAATTTGATCAGAAATTTTTCTTTTTTTTGTGTAAGATTGTTCTACATAACCTTCTGCGATATTGGTTGATTTCCAACCGCCATGCTGTTTTAGAGCTAAAATATCCCCACCAGCGTTTACTAACAGAGTTGCTGAAGTTCTTCTGAAACTGTGCCCTGTGTAATGTTCGGCATTTGGAAGATTGAGATATTCTGCAATTTTTTGTGGTATTTTGTATATACTATTTTTGCCAACCACTTGATTTATACATTTGCCTGCTTTAAAGCATACCAACAATCGTTTATGCTCAGTTTTAGGACGTAGCCAGATATACTTTTTAACGATTTGAACAAAATTTGGGCCGTTACATGTTGTAGTATTGATAACGAAAGTTCGTTGTTTATACGTTTTTGAAGTGTGGATATTTATGACTAAAAGATTGTCTTTCTCTTCAATATCATCCATAGTCATTTTAATAAGCTCATCACATCGACATGCTCCAGAAATTCCAATAACAAGGACTACCTATGAATATTTTATATCAAAAATTAAATTATTTGCACGGGATTTAATTTCTTACCTTCATTAATAAAAAAACATCATCGGGGGCTTCCATTAAGAATGTATTTATTTCTTCTCTTGTAAAAGTTTTAGCTTTATTTGGTTTGTATCCGGCATTTTGACGTTTTAGAAATGCAATCAACTTTGGATATTTAATATCGACATTGTCCTTCATTTGTATCATTGTGCGTAGCATTGAATATTTAGACCAAAGTGTTGAAGCTTTTAATGATTTTCCTTGTAGTGAAAAATATGCCAGTAAAACATTCTCTGAATATTTATGTATCTTGTTGTCTTCAGCCCATTGCTTATATTGTGCATATTGTTTTTCATACTTGTTTTTAGATTTTTGTGGTAGTAAGGTTAATGACGCTATGTTGGCTTGTTCCTTAACATTAGGTGGTGTATTTGGAAATTCAAAATCACTTGAATCGCTCTCCATTTTTCAAAAATTCAACTAAGTTTAATGAATGTAGCGACTTTGCACCTCAAAAGTCAATCGCCGTGTTTACTGTCAGTGAGCCACAGCATACTATGCTTTTCTTATTTTGAACTCAAAAAACGTATATCTAAGATTCCTGAAGTTGAAATTTGTATTGAAGAACTACGTTGAAGTAACATTAATGTTTGATTTTTACCAAAAAACAGGATATACAGGATGTTCTAGAAATTATGGAAACAATATGAATATAATGAATTCACAAGTTTCATCGTTTACAACTTACTTGAAATGAGGGGGAGGAAAAATACTTTCCTCCCTAGGGAGTAAAGTACTTTTTCTCCCTGGGGAGAAAAAGTATGAGTTTCCTCCCTGATTTGAGGGAGGAAAGTGTGTACTTTCTGTAGGGGTAGGAGGAAAACATTATTTGCGCATGTTTGAGGAAAACGTTGACATACCCAGAGAGTTAGAAAGAACAAAGGGTTGTACTATTTGCCTGCACTTCCTCGGACAATATAATTTTTACCCTTTTAAAATGGATTTTCCTCTTTAAACAGGATTAAGCGAATTGTAGCATATTATCTGTTTTTATTTGTAGCTTAAGGTTACAATCTCAATCAAAATAATTTTTGGTTGTATAATCAGAAATTCGGAGTTTTCGTTTGATGGTTAAGTATCCTATTTTGTTGCCCAAATCACAGCAGAGAAAATGATCGGTGTTAATATTGGGTTACCCAAAAAACTTGATAAAATTTATATTTAAAATATTTACAATAAATATCAAGTTATATTGAATACGTTCTCTTCCTGGTGATAAAGATTTAATATTACACATGGTAACACTTCATGTCGACTTCACAAAAACTGAAAAAGTCAAAAATGACATATCGCTGATGCATTTGAAGGTACATACATTTTAAAAGTAATTTTCAGCTCTAATCACTTTTTATAACAACACCAGAGTTAGAAGGTTGTTCAGTACTATCTGCAGGTGATAAATAATAAATTTAATAATCTCTGATTGCTGGCGGAGAATGATCGTTACCATTACTGCAGTGTTAGCCATAAAATTTGAACATTTTCTAAATAAATTTTAAATTATTTAGAATATATGCAATAAATATCAAGTTATATTATCTTGGTGATAAAAAATTCATATATACATGGCAAAGCTTCATATCGTCCACATAAAAACTGAAAAAATCAATTACTTATATTGCTGATACATTTAAAGGAACATAGTTTTTAAAAGTAATTTTCAGCTCTAATGACTTTTTATAATACCACCAGGGTTGAAAAGTGGTTCAGTACTATCTGGAGGTGAAAATGTGACAACAAAGTCCCATAACGGAAGGAAGATTATTTTGGTGCTTAAAGAAATATTGAAATATCTCAAAAATGGTTGGATTTAGGTATAGGGGATACCGATACCAAACGAATTGGTTTTAAAAAATGAATCTTAAAATGTAACAAAATACAGGGTTTTATTTAAAATAAGCAACTTATAAATAATTTAAATTGTACCTATTTGCAGCTAAATTTAAAACACCCTGTATGAATTATCGATTAGTAGGATATATAGAGTTAACGGGCAACCTCTTCTCATGTTAACTGGTTACAATTTCAAGTCGCCAGCTTTGTTATTAATAAAAATATTGATAATTATTGTCAAATTGGATATATTTTTTTAAAATATCTAAATTCAAAATATCTCTGGAATTATTCATTTTTGGTATAGCACATGTTATACAAACTTCATCTAAAATGTTATGCAGAATTTGAAAATAACCAAAAAATACCAGTTTATATTTGAAATAGCAACTAACAAATGATTAAAATTGTCCATGTTGACAGCTAATTTTAAAACACCCTGTATGAATTATCGACGAGTTCGATATATTTAGTTTAGGGGCAAGCTCTTGTTGTGTATTGGTTACAATTTCAAGCCACCAGCTTCGTTATTAATAAAAATATTGATATTTATTGTCAAATTTGATTTTTTTTTAATTATCAAAATTCAAGTTATCTCTGGAATTATTAATTTTTGGTATAGCACATGTTTCACAAACTTTATATACAGAATTTGAAAATAACAAAACTTCCGGTATATCCATTTATAATTTGAACTCTGTGCCGTCTATAAATTATAAATTAATAATTTCAGCTTTTTAACTTATCTCTTCGCGACTCATTCTGTATAATTTAAACCGTATATCAGTTTAAATGTGAATTTAATATGATTTTTTCAGGTATTTTGATTTGGCGCCTTTCGTAACAACATTCAACGCTCCATCTGTCAGTAATACCACAGTAACATCAAATTCCACTACTAATTCTACATTGATAATGGACGATAGGACTTTTTATTACTACTTCAACAGAGAAATTACATTTTATATTTACCCCGTAATACTTTATTTATTATTTTACTTATTAGTTCTTGAGAGTAAGGAACTTCTCAAACCAGAGGTACGTTTTTTGTATCAATTATTATTATTAATCGTAACTAACGTTCTACAGTTTTCCATCTAACAAATGCTCTACTAAATATTAAAAAAATAACAGTTTCTGCATGTAAATAATTACAGCACAAATCGTTGGAATCTAGGAAAATCCGTTGTCAAGATCATGAACATTATAGTATAGTTTGAAGAGGTACTACTATATCTAGTACAATAACTTGTTGAATACCACAGTATATCTAATTACTTTTTTGAATTATCTTTTTGGAAAAAAATTACATACTAATATATTTTTTAGTACCGTCCATTAGCGTGACTTTGAAAAACCAGTTTTACACCTCTACAGTAAATAGCAGTTACTGAAACATTCCTACTCAATGTCTATGAGCTGTTCTGTGGTTTGTAATTTGTTCTGGTGAAAATTCTAGAGCATTTTATGGCGAAAATTACTAATGTAGTGATTGGGATTTGGAGGTCACATTCAAGAGGACGAAGGATCTCATGAAATTCTCATGCAATCCAATATAGTTTTTGATGTCTGTTATTCATGTACGGGGACCTTACATAGTCGATGTTTCTTTATCCAATTATTGTTCTCAGATGTTCACATTGTACATTTGAAATTAGTGACATATTTTGATGCTGTGAAAGGTTAAGGTGCACTAACTGGACTAAATTTCGCAAAACAATTCACAAACCTAACGATGAAAAAATATATACATGACAAAAATGACCTAGACGAAACTGTAAGCAAACTACAAAGCATAATAATCAAAGCCCGTGACGAATCAACTGAAACCATGACACCACACACCAATTAACGACTCCCTGCCCCAATACATGGTGACAAATATAATAGTAAATTACAAAATACTAACGCATCTGAAATTGTTAAAGGCTTTGGGGACTATTTTCACATTTCTAAAACAAGTCTGAATACGCCACTCACCAACACATCATTAACATAGTTAATGACACACTAAACACACCGTTCATAGCAGACTCTAAACACCAAAAATCATCATCATCTGTGGCTCTACAACCCAGGTCCAGTCTTGGCCTCTTGCAGAGCCTGCCTCTATGACTGTCAGTGTTGTACTGCGTTGCGTCAGTTTTGGATGCCTATTGAGCATGCGTTCTTCCACACTCCATCCAGCCATCGAAGCTTTGGTCTTCCAACTCCCCTCCGACCTCCAGGTGCGCCATGCATAATTCGCTTTGGAATATATCCTTCACTCATTCTCTGGAGATGTGCAGCCCATCCAAGTTTTCCAACTTTAACATCCTTGGAGATATTAGGAGACTTTTACAGCTCATATAGCTCCTAGTTGTATCTGATACACCATTGTCCATTATCACAGACTGGGCCGTAAATCCTTCGCAGTACTTTCCTTTCAAAAGTTTCTAGGGCTCTTTCATCAACCTTACTGACTGTTCAGCATTCCGAACCATACATGAGAACAGGTTGTATGACGGTCTTGTAAAGCAGGACTTTAGTTTTTAAAGTAAGGAAACGAGATTTTATGTGCTTCTGTAGCCCAAAGTAACATCAAATTGCAGCTACTATTCTGTGTTTGATCTCACTGGATACATTGTTTTCATTTGTCACCACTGTACCGAGATATACAAACTCTGTGACAGTTTCTAATGTATAATTATACATGATGGTTTCTGGCGTCCATGTACAGACACATATATTTTGTCTTCCCCTCTTTAACAACCAATCCCATGTTCCTTGTGACGTGGCTAAGGCTCTAAACGACAATTTTAGTTCGTTTTCTGAACGTGCGTTGATATCTATATCGTGAGCATAGACAAGGTGCTGAATGGACTTGTTAAAAATATGGCCTGTGGTTTGTATACCTGCATCTCGGATAACTAAATTGAATAGAATGCAGGCAAGTACATCTCCTTGTCTTAGTCCATTGAAGGTCTTTAGGGGATCTGACATTTCCTGTTGTATTCTGACTCGGCACTCAACATTATACATTATGAGCCTTACTAAAGTTACTAGTTTCCTTGGGATATTAAATTCATCCATGGCTCTGTATAGTCTTTCTCTATTTACTATGTCATAAGCAACCTTAAAGTCTATAAAGAGATGGTATGTATCAACCTTAAACTCTATTGTTTTTTCCAGTATCTGTCTCAGAGAGAAGATTTAATCAGTTGCAGATTTCTCCTTACGGAACCCAGTTTGATATTGACCAATTATGGCATCCGAATATTTCACAAGCCTACCACACAGAACATTTGATAGATTCTTGTACGAGATATTCAGCAGCGTTATGCCCCTATAGTTAGAGCAATTCATAGGGTCTCCTTTCTTGTGGAGAGTGCAGATTATTCCGCAGTTCCCTTGGCAGGGTCTCAGAGCCTCAGATGGATTTGATGATATCATATATATGGTATTGAAGGTTCTCTCCGCCATATTTGAATAACTCTGCAGATATGTTGTCCGTTTCAGGTGATTTATTGTTATGCAGGCTCTTACTGGCATCCACTACTTCTTCTAATGTTGGTGGCGGCTCGACATTGTCAGCATCATTAGTGCCTCTATCAGAAATGCTTCCAGCCCTTGTAAAATTTTCACCTGCACTCTCATCTACACCTCCATTTAGCAGAGCATCAAAATATTCCGCCCATCTGTTCATTCAAAATATTTCTCTCGCTGTCATAGCACATTGTACTTCTGGGATTGTATTATTTCCTTTGTTGATTGACCTTCTGATAGTAAAGTCGACTTCTACTTTGGTCATTAGCTGGTCCCACTACCCTGATTTGGTTCTTGAGAAATACTCGTTTCTTCCTTCTTTGCAGTTTTCTCGCCTTTCTTCTCAGTTCTCATTCTTAGATATGCGTCATTCTTCACATTGGTTGCTTGTTGGCACTCTGCATCAAACCACATTTCTCTTGGTTGTGTTCTCCTGCTTCCCAGAACTTCATCAGCTACGGTGGTAATAACGCCTAAAATCATTTAAAGAAATATATAACACATGTGTTTGACGTCCCAAACAAAGAAAAAAAAATGTTACATATTTTTTAACAAATAATAAAATTAAGTACGGCACTGTCTTTCAAATTTCCGACATTGTATTTAATTGCAATATATGCAATCGACCATACAACATACAGTTTCCCTAGTTGGCTGATACATAGCTCAGTTAAGTTGTCCCTCCCAATAAATATGTTCTTTACACTACATACCCCGAGAGATTATAGCTATTTATTTATAGGGGAGAGGAAGGGGGCACAAATAAATGCTAACTCCCCCTGAGACTGATCTGAGCGCGTTCTTGCCATATTTTTCTTGAGCGTGAAAAATAATTTGTTATTGGCTGCTGTATCAAATTACATACTCATTTTACTTCAAATAATCAATTAAAAATACAATATTAGTTATTTTATATTTATGATTACTTAAAAAGACTAAAAAACGTATTAGTAAGCTATTTTTCTTATAAAAGATAATTTAAAAAATTAACTGGATTTGACACAACTAATTCGGTTATTTTTATACTAATTATAAGATCTAACCCCACTTTTTTTAGCTGAAAAAGAAGATGATCGGATCTTTTTCTGCTACTGATGGCATGTCTAGAAAAGTGTCCTCAAGATTATCTAAGCAAAAGCTATTAACTCCCACTGCTGCTCAAAAATGGCAGAAAGCTTCTCGTAAAGTTCGAGTAAGCAATATAACTGGAATACATTTTCTATTTTTTTTATTTCGTTAATTATCGCCAAAATTTTAAAATACTTTATCCAGAAACAAGTGTTTATTCGTATCGTAACTAAGAATTTATTTGTATAGATTTGAACACCTTTTTAATACATGAATGAACTTTAACTTACTATATTTCAAAAAATTAATCTGACTTAATTATCAAATACTTTTATTTAGTTAGAAAGTAAATAAATTTTGGTGAAAATTATTCTGAAATGAAGCGAAACATTTTATTTCATTTCGTGCACATTTTTATGGATCCTCTACAAGGTGGCTGAACACTTACTAACTCACTTCGTTTCATTTGTTTTACTAATTATGAATGCTTAGCTTTTATTTATTTATTTTTAGATGGCTTTAAACAAAGAAATTGCTGATCCCACAGAATCAACCCCAGTATGTATTTTGTTTCTTTTCATTTTTATTTGCTTTTACATGCTTTTAAATGTTATATTGTCTCTTATAGTCTTAAGGGTCAAATCATCGGCTAAACTTAATTGACAGAAATTATTTCAGTTATTATTTATCTGTAATTAACTTAACTTACAAAAACCAAAATCTCGAAAAATGCTTTGATGTGTTGTTTTTCGAATCAATTTTTAAAGATCTTTAACGACAATGTCTGTTCGATTCTTAGAATATATTTTATTTTTAATTCATTTTGTCGAGCTCTTGGCAATACCACAATCATTACTTTCCTCAAAAATAAAAAAATAGACAATAGTTTTCGACATTCGATGGAAAGTATGAATCGAAGACTCGTCGTGATATAGATACTTTTTGATTCATGTTTTCGGGAACCGGAATTATAAATTTTTAAATGCATTAAGCGAATGTACAGATCTACCAATATCCCAAGGTAGGTGAAGTTGTTATAAGCTCGACCTTTTTTTTTAAACAATTATTATTATTATCATTAAACCCCCAAATACAGTCAATTTTTCTCCTAAATTTATCTGAGTAAATCGAACAATGTCTAAAGTAGAATATAGAAGATACACTGCATCAAATTGACCTCTACCGTGACATCATACCCAACAATCACATGAAATGAATCAAAACTTTAAAAAGAATTACATTATTGGAAAAAATGTAACTAATAATTTCTGTCAATTTTTGTGTTACAATAAAGCTAGCAATATAAAATATGAACTTGGAAATTGTCAAATTAAATAAAGGCATTCATATACTGAACGATCAACTTATACTTTGAAATTCAATAACACTCCGTTGTCTTATGTACCTTTAAAAAGTACTTACTCTTAAAATATACGATGAAAAGTTTTATAATAAAATTATGTTTCATATGGTCGCCTCAGATCAAAATTATATATTTTTTAATAGATTTCTCAGGTGCCTTATTCCACTACGACCAGTGTTATTTTCTGTAAAAGCCCAAATAATGTTTTCCTTGTTGCATCATTACCTCCAGCTGGAGACTCTCCCTCAAGTAGTGGTGATTGACCTCAGTTAAAGCATCACTGTTGCTAACACTAGGATGGGGTGAACAACCAATATTAATTTGGATGCCATCCGATTTTTTTAAACTATGAAATTTATTTAAAGAATAAAACAAAAAGGAGAAAAAACCGGAAAGACCTTATAAAAAATTGACTTTAAACTTAACTAAAATTGACCCGACACGATCATCCAATTTAGTGTAAATTGCTGAAAATCAATACTAAAAGTTTGAGTAAAATTATATTTTCCGCAAATCGCTAGGAAATTTTGACATTCCTGTCAAAATTTCTTGAAGAAAAAGTCAGGACTTCCTTACTGTAAGGAAATGTCATTTCCTTACTGTAAGGAAATGATATTTCCGTACAGTTGTTAGTGTTCTACATAAATGATTGAAAACACATTGCTTATAAGGAATTAATTTATATTTTGAAAACATCAAGTCATTGCTGAATACATTTTTAAGATCAATTTGTTATATTTACAGTAATTTGACAGTTAGTACAATTATTGAACATTGGAGGAACACTCTTAGAACTATGAGAAACATTTTGGACAACATGCAGGGTGGTAGGGTCATTTTGTTGAATATTTTGTACTGTGAAAATTTTATTTGCCACCTCAACCTTATTGTTAAGCGATTCTTCGATATATTCTTCAGCAACGTTTGATGACTTCCATCCGCCATGCCTCTTTAAACTAGTTATGTCGGCACCAGAGTCAACCAATATTGTTGCAGAAAACCGACGAAAGCAGTGACCAGTATATTCTGTCGGATTTACCAAGTTCAAATAAGTAGCAACTATTTTGGGCATTTTTCTAAATTGATGAATTCCTACCACTTGTCTACAACCCTTTCCGCTTTGATATTTAAAGAAAAATCGGTCACTGTTCATATTTTCTGGTCTTAACGAAACATACTTTCGATAAACATTCAAGTAGATCTGATTAATTACAAATGATCTTGGTTTGTTGGTTTTCGAATCAGGTATGCTGATTAAAAGCTTATATTCTAAGTCTTCTATATCGTGTTCAGTCATTCGGACTAACTCATCCATTCTACAGGCCCCAGAAATACCAAATATTACAGCCACCTAAAAAATAAATAAAGGTATAATCTAAATAGAAATTAAAACCTTGTAAATTACCTTAATCATTGAATTTTCTTTATCTGGAGCTTCCTGGATAAATTTTTCAATTTCTTCCTTCGTTAAAATCTTAGATTTCTTTGCCCTATAACCTTGAGCTTGCCGTTTCAATAAAGAACGAAGTTTTGAGTATGTAGATATATCTACATTGTGTTTAAGTGCAAGGGTTGACTTCAGCATTGAATAATTGGCCCATAATGTTGAAGATTTCATCTTTAAACAAAGGTCTAGGAAGTATGCCATTACAACATTTTCTGAGAAAGTACTCGTATTTTTACTCATGCGGTAATCCATAAAACGTCTGTATGCATTTTCGTACTTTTCTCTTGATTTATTTGGCAATAATTCTAATGAAGCAGTATTCACTGCCTCAACCAGCTCTGGAGGAGTCCCAGGAATGGAAATTTCATCATCACTTATCATTTTACTTTCGAGAACACCAGCAATTAAATTTATAAGCGTCAAGTTTGACAATTCAACCTCAATACGTTTCCATAGTAACCCAAGTAATTTTATTAGGAATTTCAAAGCACCATTTATTTGGGAATAAAATTATCGCGTTTTTTTTTAAAATCAATCAATATCTGTCGAATTTTAAACGATTTGCGGAAAAATAGTATGTGTACCTCGTAGGAAAAGCCACATTCCTGGACTCTGTGTTGCTAAGTCTCGGCTTGCGCCTCGACTTAGCAATCTTCACAGTCGTCCAGGAATGTTAAGCTTTTCCTACCCGGTAAACAATGTACTATTATTAAAATACAAACAATAAAATTCGCATTTACTGCCTTTTTGCTTTATTTACTTTGTTAAAACTTTAACTTTTTATTTTAGAAAAAAAAACATGTTTGTTGCACTCAGTATGATTATAGTTCTCGACTTTATCTCGATCTTCATGCTTCGTTGCGGCAAACATGCACTTGTTACACAAATAACTATTTCTTTATGTTATTCATATTAATTATTGGTAAATACATCAAAGTGATTAAATATATTACATGGGAATGATTTTGAATTTTTGTTCTGTGGAATAAATAATTATGTTTATACCTGATAATAATAATTGTGATTCCACTTAAGTTGAATTTTATTGTTGTGTTTTTCCAGGCAAATTTTGTTCTTCATGAGGTCAATTATTTCACTTATTGTATTCGTTTGTAAATTCAGTTTTTATGCAGAGTGGAGGCTATCAAGATTCTGTCTGATTTGAACAACCACATTGAGTTGTAAGTACAATATTTATAATAACTGTTCATCATGACAACAAGGCAACAGAAAAAGGGCGAGGACGGAGATCAACTACACCAAGCGTCAATAAAATGTGTATGTCAGAGTCGTTCATTACCGAGCTAACTAACTCTACTTTTGAGAAAATTAGTGAAAATATTGAAATGGAGTTGGAGTCATTGAAGAAGAGAACTAGTGAGTTGGAAAAATTAGTCCAAAAACTAGATGACGCCATTAAGTTGATGATTAAAAATAATGTGAAATATGAGAAATGGATCCGTAAAAACAATATTATAGTCTATGGATTGGAAGAGATACATGATGAGAGTATACTAGATCAAGTGCTACTCATTTTCAATACGAATATGAACTTAAATATTAAACAATCTGATATTGGAAGCTGTTATAGACTAGGAAAACCTAATGCAAGGAAATCGAGACCATTGCTGGTAAATTTCTTTAATGAATATACCAGGCAAAATATTTTTTCTAACAAAAAGTATCTTAAAGGTACTAAATATACGATCAAAGAATATTTAACGAAAGATCAATCAACATTGTATAAGATGGTAATTCAAAAAGCTGGAAAAGAAGGTAAAGTCTGGACACATTCAGGTATCATCTTCTTGAAATTAGCTGATAACAAGATTATCAAGATTACCTCCATTGATGACATTCTAAACTTTGATTATGCTAAAATATAAAATTTGTTCTCGATTTATTTGATATATGTCAGATTAATAGTCTGTGTTATTTTTATGAAATCACTTATTAAATAACTATTCAAATACAGAAATTTTAAAAGACTAAAAAGTGGTACATGAGTGCAGATGGGATTCGTTTGTGTTCAATTCTCTATTGAACCGTAGTTAATTACTACTTATTTCAAGTTTTTTTAATATCTATTTTATTTTGGAATACTTTTGAATTGTCGTAAGAGATAAATGCTAGGTAATTTATTTATAGGTTGTCTTAATGCAAGGTCTCTTCTGCCTTTTTTGCAGTATGTTAAGTTAATTGTAAATGAACATCAATTTGACATATTTTTTATTTGTGAAACATGGTTAAATGAAAATGTAAATAATAACTTAATTGATTTTGATGGGTATATTTTATATAGAAAGGACAGAGGTGGCTTAGGAGGAGGTTTGTGTATTTACGTAAATAATAAGATATATAGTGAAGAACTGAATTATCGTGGAACGGTATCGCAACAACTTTGGGTAAATATAAAAATTAAAAGTAAAATTATTGCTCTTGGTGCAATATACAAACCTCCTAAAATAAATAAAAATTCTTTTATTGCTGAAATGGAAGATATCCTGAGTCTGATTCATCCCACTTTAGATGAGATTATATGCGCTGGAGATTTTAACATAGATTTTTCAAATGCCAATGATATTTATGTAGATAAAATGTCATCTGTGTTAGAATGCTTTGGTATTGAACAAATCATAGACACTCCTACAAGAATTACAGCTACTACTGCTACCTTACTGAATGGTATTGTAACATCATCTGATTGGGTTATTGACAGGGGAGTTATTCACGCAACAGGTGTCATTTCTGATCATGATATAGCTGCTACATGTAAAGTAAAATTGAGTGTTGAAAAACACGGCCCCAGAATGATTACGTATAGGTCTTTTAAATATTTTAATGAAGATTATTTTAGAATAGATTTATATAATACTCCATTTTTTGGAATATATGATCAGGAAGGGGCTGATTAAAAAATAACGTTTTTAATCAACTGTCTGATGAACCTCTTCGACAGGCATGTGCCGTTAATAACATCTCGTGTATCTAAGCCTCGAGCACCTTGGTTAACTGGCGCTATAAAAGAAATGATGAAATTACGAGATAAAGCGCTGCACAAGTATAAGAAAACTAAACTTGACCATCATTTTCAGTTTTATAAAGACATGAAGAACTACACAAATTCTGCGATTAAAAGAGAAAAGAAAGCATTTTTTACATACGAACTTAGTAACAAGAATTCTAAAACTCTTTGGGAAACTCTAAAAACGTATAGTATTATACCTACCAAATCAAGCACAATACCGGACAATTTTAAAAGTCCTGCTGAAATAAATGAATTCTTCATCAATTCATGTTATATGAGAGAACCTCCTGAAGAATTACTTTCGTCGTACAAACTAAGAAAAATAATAGATTCGGATTTTGAATTTCAGGAGGTTAATGATTTATTTATTCACAAACAATAAATGGTATAAAGACAAATGCCGGTGAAGACAAATTAAATTTGAGACTATTGAAGTTATGTTGTCCATATATAATTCCTTACATCACACCCATTATTAACTTTTGCCTGAGTCATAATATTTTTCCTGAACTGTGGAAAAGAGCCATTGTAAAAGTATTGCCTAAAAAGACTAATCCACTTGAAATTAAGGATTTGCGCCCAATTAGTATACTGCCAACTTTATCTAAGGTACTCGAAAGAGCTATAGAAGTACAACTGAAGAAATATGTTGATCAGTATTCATTATTACCTATAACACAATCTGTTCTGGTCTTGCTAGACTTTAGCAGAGCCTTCGATACCATTAACCACAATTTAATGCTGGACATTCTACATTATATAGGACTTTCCAATAATGCCAGAAACCTTATAGCATCTTACCTTCGAGGACGTAAACAGATGGTTGTGGTTGACGGACACTCTTCTGGGTATATGGATTTACGGTGCGGAGTCCCTCAGGGCTCCATTCTGGGGCCATTGCTCTTTGCTTTATATACTTCCTGTCTAGTGAAAAATTTTAAGTTGTGTAATGTACACCTATATGCGGATGATACTCAACTTTATCATAGTTTCCACCCCAGTACTGTAGTGGAGTAATGTGGGTATATAAATAAGGAACTTAATAGTTTTATTAAAGCTGCAGAGGATCACTGCCTAAGCATTAATTGTAGTAAGTCTAATGTTATACTTTTTGGCAACAAAAATAAAAGAAATGAGATTTCTGATAGTGTACGTATTGTAATAAAAAATGAAACTCTTCAGAATGTAAGCGAAGCTAAAAGTTTAGGTATAATGTTGGACTCAGATCTAAAATTTGAAAAACACATAAATCAACTTATACAACGCGCATACCTCACTCTTAAAAATATATATGGCAACCGGCATTTTCTCCCACAACATGTGAAATCAAATATCTGCGAGTCACTGATACTGTCTATATTTAATTATGCTGATGTACTATATGGACCGTTTTTATCCAACCAATATCAAAGAAAAATACAAAAAGTGCAAAATTCATGTTTACGACTCATATTCGGTATACGCAGAAGAGAACATATTTCACACAAAACGAAAGATAATGGTTGGCTAAATATGGCTAATAGAAGGATTCTACATGCAGCTGTTCTTTTTCAAAAAATAATTTATTATAAAACACCCTCATACTTGCACAGAAAAATTACCTATCGATCTGATCTACATAATTTAAATATCCGATACAAAGGAACCCTTTCACCCCCAATCTTCAGACTAGAAATTTTCAGGCGCAGTTATTCCTATCAAATATGTTCGATTTATAATCAGGTACCTGCCATGTTTAAAACTTACAGATTGCAAAGATTTAAGAAGACCTACAAGAAACATTTATTTTCAATACAACACTGATATCCGTACGATTGAGTTTAGATTTAACTGTAATTTATTTTGTTGTCACACCAACCTAGCGATGTATTCAAGGTTAAGTGGAGGAACAGTTTATAAGCTGATGTTATATCAGCTTGTAAGCTGAACTTCGCCTTTTGCTTTCAACCTTATGTGTATTTTCTTTTTTTTACTTGTATTCATATATGGAGCAATAAAGTCGTTTATTATTATTATTATTATTATTATTATTATTATTATTTTATTTCAAGTAGTACATCATCACCTACAAGCCGTAAAATATTTTATCAATAAATAAATATGTCCTCTAATATGTGAAAAGAATTTATAACACATGGTAATTATTTATTTTGTTAAAAATATTTACCATCTAGATAAGTGTATTGAACATCGACCCACAATCCTGAATCGACCACCACAATATTTTGTACTTGTTCAAAAATGCCCTTAGCCACTTTCTCCTTAAGAATTCCATTCTCCATTGCCTCTGTCATAGAATAAGTCCTTTTAAGAACACTTTTAACAAAATAATGAAAAGGTGTGTTTGTTTTTCTCTTAATTACCTGTCCAAAGAGAAAATCAGTCAATCTTAATTTTCTTTGATTTTCATATTCATCGTTTCCAAACTGCATCACATATTCTGCTTGTATGTTCTCTCTTTATTATAGAAGAAATGTGAATGTTACCTCAAGATTTCCTACTTTTAATTCGATTGGTAACAAACGACCTATGACTGTTTGGGAATGACAGAAGTTCTACAATTTTACGAAGCCCATAGTATTGTCCAAGCTGTTCAAAATAAATTTTTGTTTCTTTCGGTTCACATTTTTTTTATTTTGTTGTGTATACATTTTTTATATTATGTTTCAATATTGCCTTATTCGCAATATATTGAGCCAAATCATTATAAACCTAATTTTTTTTTAATAAATCACCACCTATAAAATATGTAAATAAGCTGCCCAATTACTCTGAAAAATAAACGGTTTTAAAGATCAAAACTACCTGAATAATATCCTATCATAAAATTGTCACCTGTATACACTTCGGAGACTGTACCGTGCTAACAAACCGAAATTTCTCCAAAAATGTGGCACTTCCAGTACCATAGCACCCGCTGTACTAGCTCCAGTGGGTTGAAAATCAATAAGGTTAATCTATATGTTTGGACAATATCTATATGTTTGGACAATATCCAAACATAAAAATGGTCACTTGTAGACACTCCAGAGGCTGTATTGTGCTAACAAACTGAAAATTCTCCATAAATGACAAAAGTTAGTACCATAGCACCTGTTGTACTGGCTCTAGTGAGCTGATAATCAATAGAGTTCATCAGTAAGACGCCCTGAACAATATCCAATCATAAAATTGATCACTTGTATATACTCCGGAGGCTGTATTTTGTTAACAAACTGAACTTTCTCCAAAAATTACAAAAATGTCGTACTTCAAGAACCATAGCAATCGTTGTACTGGCTCGAGGGAGCTGAAAATTAATAGGGTTCATCTGTGAGATGTCCTGAACAATATTCAATCACATAATGGGTGACTTGTTGCACTTAGGAGGCTGTATCGTGCTAACAAGACCATGTTGAAAAGTGGCCGACGACATACACACATGTTTTTTTATTTCATATTAGATAGGTTGGACAGAAAAGTAAAAGCAACGGACAGGAGTAGCACAACAAAATTTTGATCTTGTAACAATTTTTTGTCTAATACACTCGCCTCAGAAAATATTAAACAATTTCATATAAATAATAATTTAGGCACATAATTTCATGTTATTATTACTACAACTTTATTTTGTTCTCTTTTCTTTGAGACCATTCCAGTTTTTCAAAGCTTTACTAGTTTTTGTATTTCTGTATCTCCAAAAACATTCAACTAAAGTTGAATGTTTTTGCATATTTCATATTAATAGAAAGGACCCGGTTAGGGTGAACTATGTCATTTATATCTGATATATGAGGGATTTCCTTTTAAAATAAATGTAATATAATGATTCATCAGGATCCTGTTATTTTCATATTCTTATAAACAAAGTCAGTGGTAGATATCTATTAATTCGTCTGTGTTTTGAGTACATTTGTTTACTCTCAGTCGAATATTCTCTTTTTAGGGCTGCAATCCTTTTTTTCCATATTTTTTCAAAATATTCAACTCTGGTTTATATTTGTGCTTCAACATTGAAGGTATTAACAAAGAATACACTGTATTCTTTTGGTATTAATAAATAAAAACTCACTTTATCCCTCATTCCACGGCTTCCACAAACAACAACATCACAAAATCTAGGGTCGAAAGGTTCAAACATTTTAAAATAAAAATAACTGCCTATTGACTTTCGTTATAATAGTTCCTTTGTTTGTCCTCTGGACACCATTGAACAGCTGATGATGACATTAGTGTAGAGTACCCTATCGCGTTTAAATATTTGTTAAGAACCAATATTTTGACTCGTCAACAGTGGAAAGACAGTGAGTGAAAATAAGTTGTATAAATAAGCCGATTCAGTACTCCTAGCGACATCTATCGTAAATATTTTGAACCTAATAATTACTAGATAAGTAACCAGTTTTGTAAGGTTTATATACCTGTGTAAAGACCCCTCTTAACCACTTATCTTGGAGAGGCTTACAATAGGCAGCTCTCAGCGATGTCCTAGAAAAAGGGATGCAATAATTGGTGTGGGGTGGTTGCGTCCTGTCCCAGGTGATGTTCTAGGGATGTTGTAGAGGTATCCGAGAGATGCTGTTGAGATATACTAGAGATATCCTAGGTGTTGTTCTACTAGGGTGTATATCCTAACGTAGAAGCTGCCGAGCAGCGAGCAATAGATTTCACCACAACATGATTTAATTAACAAGTCAACAATAAAGTATGCCTTTGAAAGTCGAAGACGCATAAGAGCTCTCGATTCGTTAATTACACGAGTTTGAGAAGGGGAATTCAAATTGATGACTAGATTTTTAAATTGAGTAGTGGCTAATGAGCTATTAATTAAAACGAAAAACGTAACAGGCTTATTGACATGATAGATTGTCTATAATTTCTCTCCACGTTTTCTTGTCCTGACACAGTTTATTCCAGTTTCTAATTTCAAGAGTATTAATGTCCTCAATTATTTGATTCCTCCATTTTTCTTTTAGCCTGCAGTGATTTTTTTTACTAGCTCCTCTGGTTGTCGGCGATTAATGTATCCCCACCACCACCACCGTAGTCTTTGGGCTTAAACTACATTAACGATATCTTCACCATCTAGAATATCTTCAATGTCATTATTGTTCAGGCTCCTGTACTGATCGTTATTTATTCTTTTGGGGCCGTTAATTCTTCGTATGATTTTCGTATCAAACGTTTCTAGTTTTTATGTGTCCTTGGCTGTGGGGCACATTGCTATGTTACAATTGATCCTATTGCTACTTTATATACGTTCAGCCTTGTTTGTATGCTCAAATTTTTATCTTTCAGTATTTTTTTGTACTTCCAAAATATTTTATTGCCCATTAGTATTCGCAGGGTTATTTACTCGCTTCGATTACTACTGCTGGTAATAATTACCCCTAAGTATTTAAAGAGTGGCACATTTTTGAAACAATTGTCCCCTATTTTTATCTCTTTTATGTTCCGTTTCTCTCTTCTTGAGCATATGAGGTATTTTGTCTTCTCTTCATTAATTTGTAATCCTCTCTTATGAAAATTAACAAGGCGTTTTCGATGATTCTCTTGTCTGTTGCCATTAACGCTATATCGTCGGCTACTAACTGCGTTGAAGCTTGCGCAATTGTTCGATTTATTTCAGTCTGCCTTACTGCTTCGTCCAAGGCAATGTTGAGGAGTGTGGTGTCTTACTCCTGTTTCAATCGATATTTCTTCCGTGACTCCCATTTTTGTTAATCTGATCAACTTTGATAGTATTGCCAACTCTTTCATATGCTGCAATAGTTTACTTCCGTAGACACTGTCAAATGCCTGTTTGAAGTCTATAAATATTACATGTAAGTCTATATCAAGTTCGTAGCATTTTTCTATTGTCTGTGGTCGACCTATTTTCCCGACATCCATGTTGGTATTGTCCATTTGTTCTTTCAGCATATCTTGTCAACTTTCGTCATATAAGTGTTGGAAATATTTTTTAAGTTGTATTAAGCAGTGTTATACATCTATAGCTTTGGCATTGTGTGGGATCTCCTTTCTTTAGTATTGGTGTTATCCATCCTTCTCTCCATTCCACAGGCTTTCTTCCCATATTACGGTTATTAATTTGTAGATTGTTTTTAATAATTTTTCTCCTTCAGTCTTTATTAATCCGTTTATGATCTGATTTGGGCCTGAGTCTCTTTTTTGTTTTAGTTGATCAATTATTTCCGTGAATCCTTCATATGTTTGAGGTTCTTCTATTTCTTCCTCACGGCTCTCGTTTTTGTCCTCTATATTTTCTTGCCGTGTTACATTATTCTTATTAAAAAATGGCTGTATCTCTATTAAAACTCGTATTTTTAAAAAGACTGCAATTATTCCGTCATTAATGTTCTGAAATATACTTTAACCATAATAAAGACACTTGCCAATTTCTATTATAATGTCAAAAAACACTTGAAATATTTGAAAAAATCAATTTTCCTCTGTAACATCACTACACTAAGGTGAATTAGGTTGAGTAGTTATTTTTAGCACCAGAGTATATTGTTCGATTCATGACCTATCGTTTTGTTCCACCGTGTAGATATACAGATAAATAGATTTTACAGAGGAGGATTGTAGCCTATTCTACTACGACCTTTTCAGATCTATTGTGGTCCTCTAAATCTAGATGACAATCTCCAGTCTTATTCTTGTTATGAAGTCTTATCTGAATATTTTATGTAGATGTAGATCTCTGTTTTAATTTAGAGTTTAAGAGGGAAAATAAAATGTACTACTCTCGTCAATGACTCGTAAACGACTGACATTATTGAAAAGAACCACAAGTAAAAAGAAGCAGAAATACATAAGTACTTTGATAGGGTGTAGATAGATGGCGTGACAAGTTAAATTAATAATTTTAAATACACATTTTATCAACGCCCTGCCAGTGGCTTTACCTAGTACTGTTTATCACGTTTGCAGTGACATAGAATGTGCTCCGCAGTTTCTTCCTCCGATGGACAGAATGTACATAAGAACTCCTCTGTCAACCCCATCAATTTTAGATGTCTGTTAACAGACCCACAATGGTTGTGGCCGTTTTCTTGTCTCTACATATGTGACGATTATTTCCTTTTCCTTCCTAGCTCCTTACGCGGCTTTTGCCATCTCAGCACGTTACTTTGGACACCCTTGATGCAACACGTTCGGAATTAGTGCTCGGGCGCCAGATTTTTATCGTGGCTATCTCCACGACCCCCTGATTTCACTCGTCAGGAGTTCCAGGTAGCCTCAGATGGAGGTACGGACGGTTCCAGAGGTCTAATTGTATCTCATCCGGCAGGATTGTATCCAGAAACTTCCTCACTGGTCCTAAAATGAAAGTTATTCTCCTGGCCTACACTACGGAGAATCTAAATTCGTGCAGCAAAACAAATACTCTCCTATAGGATTATTTTAGTCTATAGTAGGTCAGTAAAACACACAGGTTCGGTTAGGTTATATTACAACAATGTCTTTATTTAACAATATATACAGGAGCTGTAGCTGCTCAAATCGTTATATATAAAAAAAACCTTATTATACATAAAAGCAAACCATACTCTTGTATCCATAGAAAAGCAGAGAAATATAAACAAACTATCATTATATATATATATATATATATATATATATATATATATATATATATATATATATATATTGAACTTATCATAATGAATATTCAAGAGAATGATACACAAATATGAGAAATTTGTAACTTTGTTGAATAACAAATAGAAATCACTTTCTTCAGACAGATAAAATTACTATTTATATTGACAATTATAACTAAACAATATGTATCATATCAAATCGAACATCTATGAGATTAATTATCCTTTATAATATAGAAATATATTAGCAAGATTAAAATTTGTTACCTTTATTTTCAGATTGTAAATAGTTATGAATCACAAAACCTTAACCCATTTTCTTAGTAAATTATAAATCCAAATTGTTATCAGCAACATAGACAATGAATTGTATATTCTATCTAGAATAACAAAAGAATCTGAAAAAGAACATAAAATTATTATTTAAACGATGATAAACAATATATATAACTGATACTAATATGAATACATGTTATATCATTTGTTGATTCTTATGTAGAAGTGTCAGTAAAAAACTTCATGTCATGTAACACAGAATTAACAGAGCAGAAATATTTTCAACCATAGAGATATGTTATGTTCGAAGTATTGATTATTTTCAAAACAGCAGGAGTGTTTAAAGATTGATAACAATAGTAAAGGTTAAGCCAAAGTTTATATAAAATAATTGTTGAATTACATATAAAAGAGTAATTGAAAGACATTATAAAAGATTTTAAGAAGATTATGATTATAAATTCATAGATATTGTAATTTAAAGTGGGATAAAAATTATTATTGATATAAAAATAAGGCATATTTTGGAATGATATTGTATGTAAATAGATATAATGAATTATTTTAAAATTTTTCACAAATAATTAATAACAATAAAAATACGAGGAAAATAATTATAATTAATGTTAGACAGTAAATAAATTAAACCATGATATCTAGTTACTTGTTAGTTTTTTGTTGGAAATAACAAGGCTAGCAACGAGAGTTTTGTTGATTTGGGGAACAATTAATTAGGTGTGGTGGTTGAAAAGCAGATGGACATGTAAGAAAATTTTTCTAATAATTTGTTAAATTCTGCGGAAATCTTTAGAAATCAAAAGCAAAATTGAATTTAAATGATAAATAATAATAATAGAGACATTTCTAGAAGAAAATATTTGTAAACATTCATTATTTGTGGAAAATGCAGCTAATCCATATTTTGAGAAGGGATGCTATGTCTGAATTTTATCAAAAGTCCACAATGGAATATTGATTATTAGTTTCAAAGACATTTAGTAAGATAATAAACATTATAAGTTGTATTTACTGAACAATTAAACTAAAATCTCGACTTACCTACAACAAACTATCAAGTTTGTTTTCCTACGATATTCAACAAGAATCCAGCTTTATTCCAGAGAGATGAATCCGAAGCAGAGTGCACAACAGAAACTTTAAAGTGATAGAAACAGGTCAGTGTATAAACAATTTATATGGTATACCATTAAAAATTTCACAAACATTATTAATTGGCAAAAAGTTCACTATTCGTTGTTTTATATGTATTAAAAATTCTAACCATTTCATGTATATTAGTTTATAGTAATAATTTGTTTTAACTGATTTTTCTTCATACCGATAGTGTTTTTCAATTCAATGATAGTTCGTATATATATAAACTAAATTTCATTTCATATGTTTGTTTTTATTTTAACAATTGACATAAATAGTTCCAGAAAATCATCATAGAGGTTCGAATAGGTATGTTCCGCATAGATATTCAAAGCGTTTTCAAAGGAGTTAAAATAATATAATATTTAGTAAATACAAATTTCGCATATTATAATATCTGCCAGAATCTAAAGGGAGTTAAGAGTTCTCATGTTTTCCAATAACACAATAAAGTAAAACAATATAATCAAAATATCCTGAGCTAGCCAATTTACTATATAAATCCATCGACAAAAATAAAAAACATAAAGTAATTAAAAATAATGCAATAGACAAAATTCAAAAATAAATATTGTTTAAATATATTTATTTATAAACTGATAAATACACAAATTTCATATAATAAATGTCACCGCAACGTGGGGCAAATTAAGATTTTTTCATGATAAGAAGGTTTTAAAAACATTAGAATTAGATATAATAATATATATATATATATTATCACATACAGGCTGTCCCACCATTGTAGTGACGTGTGTTGATCACATATTTAATATTTAAGTATTTGAAAGAAAGTGGTATTTTGAGAAACATAATATATCTGAGTCTAGCGATAAATTTATTAGTCTAGGTGCTACAAGAAGATGTGAAATGGGTGTTAACGTCTGAAAAGGTATACGGAAGTACGAAATAAGAAATGTGTTAATTGAGAAATGTTAGGATTAGAAAGGAAAATGATATGTTCGATGCGGTTGTATTATTGATAGTTGATCTATTAATTTCCATCGAATAAAATCTGAGTTTGACAATACATGACATTGATTAAAATAAAAATAAAAATTTATCTGAACAAGCCTTTAAGGAAACTAAGGAAGGAAGTGAGGAGAGAGGTTGTTGAAACGAGAGACTATTGACTTGACATTTTTTGGTGACAGAAGTTTGATCCCGAAAAGACGAAAGATAACGGAATAAATTATATTGGAGGTGATTCAGGGATTTAAAATTAACCATAACATAATCAATACGAGGAATAAAACAAATATAAATGAAAATTAAAACAGTATATGGAAAACAGAGATTAAATATTATGGAATGATGCAAGGCTGGGAAAATAGTAAGTGAGATTCTTTTAACACAGATTGGAGACATAAATAAAACATATTTAGAAGATTGTTAGCAAAATAAATAATTTGAGACGGTAACTAATAATTTGAAGAACATTATATTGAAAACAGAAATAAATATTTTGAAAAGAAGCAACATGAATTCAATATAAGACAGCGGAACCATATAAATAAACATATAAAGACGAGATTGTGGAAAAAGAACATTAAGTTAAAAGGTCGGTTAAATTTTATACTAGTTAGTTTATTTTTTTTAAAGTCGTGTAATTATCAAATTAGGTTATTTCGTTGATACTTTGAGACACTTCTATATTTGATTGAAAATTTTGGGAAATCTTGTATATTATTGAAATTATTTTGTTAATTATCGGATAATTAGATATAGTAATTTTGTTTAATTAATTGTAATTTTAATAGATTTTCTTCATAAGGTAAACTAAGTATTGGAATTATCGAGAACAAAGATCTTTGTTTGAGGAATTCAAAAGAAGCAGTCCTGTATAAAAAAAATGTAAGAGTTTTTAGTATACAAATTAGAGTTAGTGTTGGTAAAATTTTGAATAGTAATGGATTTAAGTCAAATTAGAGAAAATTAATATACAGGGTGTTTCTTGAATTAAAATCTAGAATAAAAACTTAATTGTAGAACTGTGTAAAAATGTTAATTTAGTTTTATAAAAAAAAATAACCGAAATAAAAGAAAAGATATATTAGAACACTGAAATTTTTTCGAGAACCGACTCCCTGAAAATAAGAGGTCTTATATATAGCTGGAGCATATAGATTTACAATATTTTTCTTATGATAATTTGAATTAAGTCACAATAATTATTTTAAATTTTACTTACCTACTTATGGTAAGTTGGCGTCCATAAATTATTAAATATATAGCAAATTATTACAATCACAATAAAAGTTATATCTATATAGTGTTAATCATAATAATATATATTATGTGTGTGTGTGTGTATATAATAATGTTATAATTATTATAGTAATAATTAGAATTCTTATTGGGTTCGCCAAATTACACATATATTTTAATAATGTAATGTTTCCTTTTATTTAGTATGCTATTTATAAACATGTAGTTTATTTAATTCTTATGTTTTCTTACCTCGGCTGCTCTTATTCGTTTACGACTCTTAAAATCAGTAGGGTTCTGGGCATATTATTATAATAAAATCAACCTTACTTATTAATGTCATATATTTATGTGACTGATAAAAAATTTTTTGAAAACTTTTAAAAACATAAAAAAAATGATTCATATATAAACTATTTGTTACATCTTATTACAAAGTTAGACTGATGAAACTACTTATTAATAAAATAAATGATTAACCTTTTGTTCTACCAATTCTTACGTTATACATAAATAATGAGTTATTTATATATATCTAAATTTCCACTTTGAATATGACTTTCTTTATATTACAAAAAAAATTATACCTTTCTCTTTTAAAACGACTTTTTCTGGCTCATTTGCATAATTTGGTCGAAATCTTGTGAGCGTTGAAATTCTTAGAAATTTACAAGCACCTGCATTTCTAAATTTGCTTCCACTTTAAACAAAAAACCTTTTAAAATGTTTCTTTCTAACTAGGAGGATTATGAAATGATTTAAAATGCTAATTTTTAGTTTTATTCGGGACGTGAAATTGGAAACACATTTGATATTTTTATCGACTCAAAATTTACGTTTTTAAATATTATTTTACCGTATGGTAATAATTGTGTATTGATATAAACTGGAATTAGTTGTGGTCTGTTACTAGTGGAAATTTTTATATATATTTTTGGTGAAGTTCGACATGAAAGAAATTATACATTTATCTACACTTTACAATGGTAAGTTTTAATGTTACTTTTCTCTGGTATATTATATTCATGTAAAGATAAAAAAACTTTACTACCAGGTATATGAGCTCTTAAATTTTCTTACATCATTCGAAATTATTATTTTAAAATTATTATTCATACGTTCTTATTTGAAAGTTATTATTTATTTGGTACCAAATATATTTCATTAACACACAACCGACCTTTTGTTCCTTTTTCTTGAAATGATGCCACACCGGGGGACGCTTCCAATAGATTTTCCCGCCTTCGATGGATGAATATCTTGCTCGTAATTAACTGGGTGATAATTGTTTCCTCTGCTATTCGTAGTCTCACAAAACTTTGTTACACTTGATTTATTTATAACTGATTAAATTTATATGGATTTATATACTTTTGCTTTGATTAATTATAAAATGTGTTACATTGAAAAAATTGGATATCTTTATATTCGTGTTACTTATATGATCACTGACGGCCAACTCCCAATTTCCCCCATTTTACATCGAACAAAACCCTTTTTATGGTTTGTCACCGGAAGTGGATTTTGTTCTCGAAAGTTCGATTGAAAAATTCACCTGTCACTTTGTTTATTCTTGTTTTTTATTGTTTTCTAACTTAAACTTATTGCAAACTATTGTTTTTTATTCATAATACACTTATTGTCATTGACTTATTCACTCACACCTTATTATTATTGTCTTTTTCCATATTACTGTTTATTTGCGATGTTTTGATTGGTCAATGCAATTTCATTAATTTTACGTTTTCTACAACCTACATATTTACCTATTATACATGTATACAATTTATTTCTCATTATGTTTGATGTTATTACATCTATACACATAAACTATGTCGGTAATCATTTATTTCATTATTGTATTTTATATTCAAAATTATTTATGTTGGTATAATTTGTCTCAACTGTTTCATTTGGTATAAATTTGACCTTGCCTATATTACAGATTCCTACTTATTATAATATTTCCTATATCTACTTTTATGATTAATTATTAACTAAATATCTTATTCTATATATTTTATTACTTCTAAATGTCTTTTTATTGTTTAATCATTATAGTTTTTGTTGATTTTGTTAGGAGATTCTATTTATTTTTAAAATATAAACAGATGCTCTGGGTGTCTAAGATTCCATGCAGCGTTATATTATTTCTTGATCTGCGTTTACTTGTGAGGTTCTGTCTAAGGTTGTTTTTATTAAGTTGAAGAATTAATTTTACAACTGTTTTTCTGATGGTTGTTTATGATTTCTTTTTATATTTATTTAGTTTCTTTTTGATTATACCCATTGATCGTACTTGGTTATATTGTTATACAAAGTATTTTATTATTTTGATACATTATCTTTAAAAAATTATTTTTATTGACAAATTTTAATTTTATATCCTTTATCAGGATTCTATATAGGTTATGTATATGTTCTATTTACAACAATATATATATATATATATATATATATATATATATATATATATAATAGAACATATACAGAATCCTGATAAAGGATATAAAATTAAAATTTTGTCAATAAAAATAATTTATAAAATGATGTATCAAAATAATAAAATACCTCGTATAACAATATAACTAAGTACGACCAATGGTTATAATCAAAAAGATAGTAAATAAATATAAAAAGAAATCATAAACAAACATCAGAAAAACAGTTGTAAAAATTAATTCTTCAACTTAATAAAAACAACCTTAGACAGAACCTCATAAGTAAACGCAGATCAAGAAATAATATAACGCTGCATGGAATCTTAGACACCCAGAGCATCTGTTTATATTTTAAAAATAAATAGAAACTTTTAACAAATGTAACTAAAACTATAATGATTAAACAATAAAAAGACATTTAGAAGATAAAATATATAGAATAAGATATTTAGTTAATAATTAATCATAAAAGTAGGTATAGGAAATAGTATAATAAGTAGGAATCTGTAATATGGGCAAGGTCAAATTTATACCAAAATAAAACAGTTGAGACAAATTATACCAACATAAATTATTTTGAATGTGAAAAACAATAATGAAATAAATGATTACCGACATAGTTTATGTATATAGGTGTAATAATATCAAACATAATGAGAAATGAATTGTATATATGTATAATAAGTAAATATGTAGATTGTAGAAAACGTAGAATTAATGAAATTGCATTGACCAATCAAAACAGCGCAAATAAACAGTGATATGGAAAAAGACAATAATAATAAGGTGTGAGTGAATAAGTCAATGACAATAAGTATATTAGGTATAAAAAACTATAGTTTGCAATAAGTTTAAGTCAGAAAAACAATAAAAACAACAATAAACAAAGTGACAGGTGAAATTTTCAATCGAACTTTCGAGAACAAAAACCACTTCCGGTGACAGACGATAAAAAGGGTTGTGTTCGATGTAAAATGGGGGAAATTGGTAGTTGAGAGTCAGTGGTCAGATAGGTAACACTAAATAAGTTATCCTAGTTTTATTTAATGTAACAAATTTATAATTAGTCAAAGGAAAAGTATATAAATTAACATAAAATCTAATCAATTTTAAAATAAATCAAGTGTAACAAACGTTTGTGAGACTACAAGTAGCAGAGGAAGAAAATTATCACCCAGATAATGAAAAGCAAAGGTATTCAACATCAAAGGCGGGAAGATATATGGGAAGCGTCTCCTCCGATGTAGCATCATTTCAAGAAAAAGGAACAAAAGGTCGGTTGTGTGTTTATTAAATATATTTGGTACCAAATAAATGAAACTTTCAAATAAGAACGTATAAATAATAATTTTAAAATAATAATTTCAAGTGATATAAAAATTTTAAGAGCTCATATACCTGGTAGTGAAGTTCTGTTATCTTTACATGAATATAATATACCAGAGAAAAGTAATATTAAAACTTACCATTATAAAGTGTAGATAAATGTATAATTTCTTTCATGTCGAACTTCACCAAAAATATATATAAAAATTTCCACTAGTAACAGACCACAACTAATTCCAGTTTATATCAATACACAATTATTACCATACAGTAAAATAATATTTAAAAACGTAAATTTTGAATCGATAAAATATCAAATATGTTTCCAAGTTCACGTCCCGAAGAAAACTAAAATTTAACATTTTAAATTCATTTCATAAATCCTCTTAGTTAAAAAAAAAGGAAACACTTCAAAAAGTTTTTTTGTTTAACATAGAAGCAAAGTTAGAAAGAGCAGGTGTTTGCAAATTTCTAAGAATTTCAACGCTCACAAGATTTCGACCAAGTTATGCAAATGAGCCAGAAAAAGTCGTGGTTAAAAAGAAAGGTATAATTTTTTTTGGAATATAAAGAAAGTCATATTCAAAGTGGAAATTTAGATATATATAAAATAACTCATTATTTATGTATAACGTAAGAATTGGTAGAACAAAAAGGTTAATCATTTATTTTATTAATAAATAGTTTCATCAGTCTAACTGTATAATAAGCTGTAACAAATAGTTTGTATATGAATCATTTTTTATATGTGTTTTCAAAAGTTTTATTTCACAAAAATTTTATCAGTCACATAAATATATCACATTAATAAGCAAGGTTGATTTTATTATCATAATATGCCCAGAACCCTACTGATTTTAAGAGTCGTAAACGAATAAGAGCAGCCGAGGTAAGAAAACATAAGAATTGAATAAACTACATGTTCATAAATAGCATAATAAATAAAAGGAAGCATTGAATAAAAAAATATGTAATTTGGCGAACCCAACAATAGTATAAAAAGTTTAAAATTTGCAATAAATATAATATCATTTCATATTCACATATCCATATATTCAAATCATACATTGATATATATTAATACTTAAAGTCCAATCATATTCAACTTGTATAAAGTATATTAATAAATATAGAGTACTTAAAAAATCAAATCATTACACACATATTTAACTGTACCACAACGTAAAAGACATATATATATATATATAGAACGTAAAGGTAAAAGTTAAATCACATATAACTTGCTTACCCCAAAAGTGGGGCTTTATATAAAATAAAGTAGCAATCATATTTAACTGCAACCCCAAAGTGGGGCATTATAAAAATAAAACATAATCAATCCAATTTAACTGTCTCCGCAACGTGGGGCATATAAAAAATATATTCAAATTCAATTCCTATTTAATATATATATATATATATATATATATATATATATATATATATATATATATATATATATTAATATGAATTGGCTATGGTGTAATAAGAAAGTTATACTTATTTTATTTTAGTTTAAATTTACTTTAAGTTTATTGTTTGCCCGGTATATTGATGATTTTATATATATGATAAACAGTTTATATTACTAACATGAAAACTTCTCATCTCAGGGTAGAGTTCAAGTATTTAGGATAAAATGATTTTAGAATTCTATATATATTAGCGCCAAAGTTAATAAATGCTTTATATTTCAAAAATAAATTTGTTAATCAGAATATGTTACTTGTTCAATGATTCCAAACTAAATACGGTCCTGTCCTGCTTAAAACAAATCTGCATAATTCAATAGATGTCATTCAGAGCTTCTGCCTATGGTAAGTAGATGGTGCGCAAGTCACCAGATGAAATGAATAACTGAACAACTCAAAAATAGTTTAAAAAACGTTCTTCAAAGGAAAAAACGATATTTAATTTAATGAAAATAAATACATTACACTTTTACAAGTGTTCTTGAAAAAATTCGACTATCTAAAAGGATGACTCTTTCATACAACATACACGCACTCTGGTGAGATATTATTATAAGAGTGAAATACAATTATACAACTTCATAAACATATGATTTTTAGAAAATGGCGAAATACACTCCTAAAAGCGTCTATGCGTCACAAAATTTTAGTTCTTTGCATAAATTGGTAAGTACGCTTGACTTTTTAATATATTAATAAATTAACTTTTACTACCTTATTCACTTCACTGTTTTGTTTGTTCACCTCAATGATCCGTTTATTTTATTTGTTTCAGATTCTCCTCCTGGAAAAACTCCATGCTGGCATTCCGTTTCTACCAGAACAGGAATCGATGCTGTATTTCATTTAAAGTCCAAGCAGTTTATATAAATTCCATTATTCAGTGTTTTCCAAAAGCTATTGTGGCTATTTTACTTCCACAAGACACAAGACACCATATTATAAAATAAAAATCATGGTTAGTACTGTACAACATTCGACAATTCCTTTTCTAATTATTAATATAAACTTAACTACTTACACTGATGTATATCTTGTAAGTATAATGTATTTGTTCTTGAATTCTATAGTCAAATTTTTATCTTCC
The DNA here is from genome assembly GCA_963921935.1 of Galeruca laticollis. Lineage (NCBI taxonomy): Eukaryota > Metazoa > Arthropoda > Insecta > Coleoptera > Chrysomelidae > Galeruca > Galeruca laticollis. The sequence goes on along the minus strand of OY998178.1, from coordinate 90,460,405 downwards.
AAATAATTTCAAAATGATTTTCTTTACCAAAGAGTTTTTCTGCTTACAAATTTTTCTTCCCAAAAAAGAAACTTCTAGTCAATAGACCCCATAATCAACAACCTTTTTACATTCCGATTTTTTTTTCGTTAGCAACATAATTGTCGCCGATATGATCTTTTTTAAATGTTTATTTACCAATCAAATTTGACTATTTATTTTATCACTCAAATTCTTCATTTCAACCAGTGAAATGTTCATCCATTATATCAGGATATTGTATTCTAAGGTTTTTAATTGCTTAGACTTCCTATATTATTTTCATTCAATAATATTTCCTAGTATTGTTAAAATGACATTTCCTAACCTCTAAGTATGTATGTCAAATGAATATTCTTAATGTTTTAATAGATGACAGCTGTTACCTTTAAATATATATGCAAAATGAAAATTCGTTTTTTTTATGAGTCATGTTCTCTGAAATTCACATTATTATATACTTTTCTGCTCTGTTATGTCTAAACAGCTACACTAACTTACTTTAATGTTTTAATCAACAAATATTATGAGATTAGCTTGACTTTACAGAATAAAGCATTATTAGTTTCTTATCATGAACAAATTCTGATACTTGATCTTTTTAATAAAAGTTTGGTTAATTTATTTCACATAAATTGTTTATCACACCTATTCGCAATTATCCCTACATTATACAGTCTGTCCTTTCTGGATGCCTTCTCTATCGAATAGTGGATTGTACAGATTGTCTCCATTCAAATGTTTAAAAAAAATTTTTGACTTACAAAAAATTCTTCTAGATTACAATGCATAATCCTCATTCTTTATTGTTTGATATACAGGGTGTTTCACTGTATATATATATATATATATATATATATATATATTATAGCAAATAATTTCATTCATAATAAAGAAACATTTTTATAATATAAATTAATAAGGGGAGCACCCTGTGTGTCAAAATTCATAAATATTGAACTGTGATCTAAAGTTTCACTATATTGAATCATAGAAATTCTATCTGTCAGAATCGAGGAATATTTTATGACAGTTCAGGAATTTGTTGATATTGTTGCGAATAAATAGGAAATTTTTTATTTATTAGTTATGTATAATGATCTATAAAAGTAGTAACAATGTTTTGAGTTATTATTTATATTGTACATAGTTATTATTTTTATTGTTACATATGTACAAATTTTTACGAAAGTCAACCAATGAAATGTCACATTAATTGGTGACATTGAAATGAATTGTATTAGGAGATCCAGCTTAAGATTTAAACCAATCTGAGGACAAGAAAACTCTGGTATCTAGGAAGAAAATTATGGTTGCTAAGAGGGAGAGAAATAAATAAATCTGGTGTCGAGGTAAAGAAAAGATTATTATTAGATTTTGAAGAACAAGTTGAATAATAATTCGAAAATTATACAGCTGAATTAAGAAGCAAAATCAGATATTATAAACGATGGTTGATAAAATATATGTGCAGAATTAACTAATTGGTGAATTCCTTTAAAATTTGATGAACAATTTCTTAAAATAAAGATTAAAAGCCGTCTACATGGTAAGATATAGCAGCTGACGGCACATCAGTAGAAGAAAGAAGTTATTGTGCGGTTTATTTTTTTCTTTCGAAGGTTAGTAGTAATTTTCTATGATTGGTACCAATTATAATCGTTATACTTTCAAATAAATTGAAAATTTGAGATGACATTTAAGAAAGTATAACAGGAAAATATCTGAACTCATTTCTAAAGCAAAACAATAATATTATAAACTTAAAACTCGTGATATTTAATACTTATTGAATTATACCTAGGTTAAGAGTCGTTCCATTTTAATATCATTAAAAATTTCACTTACCATCTGTCAATTCATCCATTTTGTTTTTTTTTGCATTATATTTTATGTCTTCAAAGTTATTAAACTGTTTTCCAATTTGAGTTTCATGTTTGTTCTTAAAATAATCTGCGGAAAACAAAGGCCTTACTCAGAACCCTGTCTGTTTCCAAATTAATAATTATGATAAAATATTGAGCGCTAGCCGAGGTAAATGAGAGGAAATCCAGAGGAATAATATACGAGGTAAAACAAATTATATAATAAAATAAAACTTATTAAATACATTTATTAGACACAGATTAAAATTTTAACATAATATATATATATATATATATATATATATATATATATATATATATATATATATATATATATATATACATTTAACATGTGTTCATTAGAGACGAAGCGGGCAGGACATAATAAATCACTTTCGATGCGCCCGGTATGTAGAATAAACATGGATATTGAGTTCAAAATGTCTCCAGAGATCGGGAAAGAAAATACGAAAGGGGAGGGGTTCTTCAAAAGAAAACTGTCGATAAGCTCTGGCCAAGTGGCGGGACACTTTCTGGAATTATTCCGGAATGGGAGGAACTTTTACTCAGGAATACTACAGGAAGTCCTGGCTAGACACCTGGAAGTCTTCGATATTTCAACCAAAACGCAAATTAGGGAATCGGGACTAGATACTGACGGTTGAGATCCGGGAATTAAAATATCAAGGAGCCCTGGCTAGACACCTGGAAGTCCTCAAGATTTCAATTCGAACGGAATTTACGCCTTCTAATTAAAATATCAAAAGAGCCCTGGCTAGACACCTGGAAGTTTTCGATATTTCCATTTATATTATAATTTCCAAATATTCTTACCTTCACAGTTATCGCTTCAACTTTTTAAAACAGAACAAAAAAAAACTACTCAAAAACAACTAAAAGAAAGGGATAACAGCTTGAATAAATATTTATGGTCGGAGCGTTGTTCTACTGCTGGCGGTCGGAACTTGGGGCTGGATACAACTGTCCAACTATCGACTCTCGTCGCTAGCACCTACCAGGTTTCAGACTGCTTCGTTACACATATCTTATTGTTCTAATATAAACTGCTTGTCGTTGGTCTTGTAAATTCGCCCTCCATAACCTAGAGTTATACTCCATCTATTTTTTGTGGCCGCTTTTGTTGCTGATTTTGCAAAGCCGTAGAAGAGTTCCGGTCAAACGAATGGCTTGGCGCGGCTTGCTTAGCTATTTCGTCTGCCTTTTCGGTGCTCTAATGACCCTCGTACCCCGGTAGCCAGGCTACTGTGATTATACTATGGTCACCCAGCGTGTTTCGAGCACACATACAATCCCATACTAGCTTAGAGTTGAACTATACAGAATCGAGTACCTTTAGCGCTGCTTTACTGTCGGTGAACGTAACAATTGAACTATACATTATTTCCTTTCCACTGTAGTTGATCGCCGTCATTCCGTCTAGAAAATTGTGGCGTCCTTAGTTAGGCTTTCTAGGAAAGCTACCCCTTGTATTAGTCTCACTACTCCTGCTTCTATGCTTTCCGACGTCTTTAAGCTGTCTTTATACCATGTTGTTTCTGTCTGAGCGGCTACACCTTGAATTATTTGTTATTAAATATATCTTGGTACTCTTGACTCATTACATTGTCCGCTTTCAGCTCCGCAATTAGCTTTCGATAATCCGCACTATACATATGGTTTATATGCAAACACCCTGTGTATTATCTTGATTTTCAGTTCTGCTGATTTTTCCTATTCCAGTAATATAGACTTTCACTAATTTTTACAGAGTATTTTCAAAGATATTGCAACTTTCATGTAAAACTCGTCATCCTGTATTATTTAAAAAGTAATAATTGAGGGTTAATTTCTTAATGCTAAGAAAATTTCATATTAGTCTAGTTTTGTAGCAACTCATTACGTACTTGATAAATTTCATTTTGACATTAGGGTAAAATAAAACTCGCATTCAAGATTATTTCTTTTATTTTTAATGAGACACCCTGTATCTTCAAAAAGTACTTACTCATTACTTTTGTTAAGCATTCCTTTTACCTAAGTGTTAGAGTTTTGGAGTTATTTCAATTAATGGCAAATACTGCAAGTTTGTTGGGTATGAATTGACAGTTTAAGAGTATTTTTAAAGTTGATCTTTTGATTGCAGTGTTTAACAGGATTAGTTTTGTTATGTCATATATATTATTGTACAAAAACAGATTAATGCAAAAATGAGTAAGATTGACCTAACTAACTAAAATGTTGAAACATGCTGGAATTAAATAAAGAACTGCATACACCAGACGCCCGAAGAATCCATTGGCAAGAGGAAAATTAACATCAATGCAAGAAATTCCACCGAACCATGGTTCTGTTAAGAAGCGAAGGACCTTGCAGAAATAAAGCGGAAAAGTTTTCTAACATATAAAAGCACCCAAACCCAGGAAAATCACATCAAATATATACAAATCAGGAACAGAATCAACTCAAGAATCAGAGCAATCAAAAGAGAACATTGGGCCAAATTTACAAACGACATGGATCATGACCTATATGGTGCCCAAAGAAAGATGTAGAAGATGCTTAAAAACAAGAAAAAACCCGTAAACGAATACATACAGGTTAAAGGAGTCACTACGGAGGTATAATAGGAATTCTTTAGAAAGCTAAATGATGCCGAGGACATACAGTTGGCAGAAGGATACCATACATCTTCTACCACAACAGTTACCGAGATGGAAACAAGGACAAGATTAAAAAAACTAAAGAAGAGAAAAGCTCCAGGTACAGACGATATACCAAACAAACTTCTAAAATTCGGCGGCACAGGGCTTGCAACAAGACTAACAACACTGCTTAACAAAATATTGAGTACTGTGGAAATCCCGAAGAACTGGCACTCCAACATCACAATTCCCATATACAAAAAAAGGGAAGAAACAAAGCCTGAAAACTACAGAGAAATAACTCTACTATGCTCAACAATGAAGCTGTTTACAGAGCTGCTGAAGGACAAACTAGAAGAGCAAATAAAAACCAGAGAGGAATAACACGGATTCAAAAAGAACAGATCGACAACCGATGCTATATTCAGTATAAAACAAATAAAGGAAAAAGCAATAGAGTACAATACACCAGCATTGATTTGCTTCGTCGACCTTACTAAAGCATTTGATATAGTCCGCCTGAAATACTTCATAATAATCCTAAAGGAAAATGAAGCCCCTGATAACATAGTAACAACAATATACAATCCTAACACCACTAACAGACCGCAAATCAAAGCTGGAGAGAATTTTACATCTAGCATCCCTACTCCAGGAGGAATTAGACAGGGAGAAAACTTTAGTCCATTTTTGTTCAACCTCCTGATGGACAAAGTCATAGAAGAAGTACATCCTTGAATTTTGGATACAGAATGAACAACAGGGCCATCAGCATGATCTGCTACACCAATGACGCTGCAATATTCGCAGAAAGTGAGAAAGAATGACCTACAGAGACAGTTACTTAAGTTCTACCAGATCAGTCAGCAACTCAATATGGACATATCCATAGGTAAAACGAAAATCATAACCATCGCTAAGAACCTATGAGATGCAAGCTGGTAATAGATAATAAACCCATAGAGCAGGTCATGCAGTTTAGATACCTGTCCATAGATATATCCAGCGCTCACGAGCCAGTAAAGGACCTGAGAAACCAAATTAACAAATCAGCCATAATATCAGGTTGTCTAAGGGAAACCGTATGGGCTAATTCTTATATACGAAAAGAGAGTAAGATCAAAATATATAAGACATATGTCAGATCAATAATAGAGGATACCAACAAGACCAAGAGGATGCTACGAGTCGCCGAATTATCAGTACTGAAAACAATAGCCGGGAAAACAAGAAGAAATCACGTAAGAAACACAGATATTAGAGCAAAAAAGCGGCATACAGGATGTGGTGAGATGAGGAAGACAATGATATAACCACGTGAAGAGAATGACCGACGATAGACTACCACGCATTGTACTAGAGGGAAAACAGCAGGGATCCGGCCACCAGGAAGAACCCACCAAAGAGATGTAGAGATAGCTGACAGTCCACATTTCAGAAAATAATACAGAGGCAAGTCCTGAATCAGCAGATCATCTAGATCTCAAACAAGTAGAAGAAGAAGAAGAGAAGTATATGTTATGTTTTTTAACAGAACTTTCAGTTAATCTAATTTTTGGTTTATTAATAAATGAATGAGATGTACTTTGATTTAAATTGATTATTGAAAAATCACCTTGGTTTTACAAGTAGGCTGGGATCATTTACACTGGTAAAAAAGTTAAGCAGGAGGACAAGTGCACATACGGCAATAAACTTAAATGAAAATATATTGTATATCGTAAATTAATTAAAAACAGTTTTACGGTAACTTAACATTTTTATAAAAATTGATAATAGTTGTTAATTATTTCTTTTTAAATGCTTCAGTATGAATTGCAGCTTTTTAAATATTTTAATTTTATTTGTGAAACATTTTTTTAATTCGATAATTTCCTAGTAAACCCAGGCAGCAATAAAATATGTATATTTACGAATATGTGACAAGATTTGTTTGGATTCACTTTAATGCTTACAAAAAATAATGGAAGTATTAAACTATTACATGGATTTTATATAATTATTAAGTTATACAAATTGGGAAAAGTTCTTTTCGTGAACTAAATATGATAGAAATTAGTAACTTGTCCAATATTTAGTAATAATTTATCTGGATTGTATAATGCACAAGGTGTTCTGTACATTGTAAGAATTCTAGATCGATAAGAAATATTTAAACTATTTAAATACAATTTTTCTTCAATCATGTTACTTTATGAGATACTAGGATAGTCAGAAGAGTTTCCAAACTGAACACGAAGATGGCAGAAGTTTTCTACTAAAGTTAACTACATTTACAAACGTTGCTTTTTCATTAATTGTTTAAAATGACATCATTCACCTTCTTCCACTACAAATTTATAGATTAAAAAAAATTTCAACGTAAAAAATTGTTTAATTGAAATAAAATGAGAAAAATCTTCAAAATTGAGTGTCATAATGTGTACTACAAAGAATACCTTTTTTGTAGTAAATTTGGTTATAATAATTATTATTTCAAGAATATGATACCTATAAAACTTTACGAACCACGTCACTAGATTATTATAATTTGACAAAATTAATACTATTTATGCATTTTCAAGATAATATAACTAATAAAATAAACGGTTTTAAAGATCAAAACTAACTTTTCCGCATTTGTGAGACACCTGAACATTATCCTATCATAAAATTGTCACTTGTATACACTTGGGACACTGTATCGTGTTAACAAACCGAAATTTCTCAAAATATTACCAAAAATGTGGCTCTTCCAGTGCCTAGCACCCGTTGTACTATCTCCAGTGACATGAAAATCGATACGGTTCTATATAACACCCTCAACAATATTCAATCATAGAAATGGTCACTTGTAAACACTCCAGAGGCTGTATTGTGCTAACAAACTGAACATTCTTCAAAAATGACAAAAATTTGGTACTTTAAGTACCATAGCACCCGTTGTACTGGCTCTAGTCAGCTGAAAATCAATAGAGTTTATCTGTGAGATGCTCTGAACAATAACCAATCATAAAATTGGTCACTTGTATACACTCCGGAGGCTGTATAGTGCTAACAATCTGATATTTCTCCAAAAATGACGAAAATGTAGTACTTCAAGTACCATAGCACCCGTTGTACTGGCTGTGGTGAGCTGACAATCAATAGGGTTCACTGTAATATGTCATGAACAGTATTAAATCATAGAATTGGTAACTTGTTGAGCTCAGGAGGCTGTATCGTGCTAACAAACCTAAATTTCGCCAAAAATGATGAAATTTCGTACTTCTAGTACCATAGCACCCGTTGTACTGGATCTAGTGAGCTGTAAATCAATAGGGTTCATCTGTGATATGTCCTGAATAATGTTCAATCATAAAATTGCTGACTTGTTGCACTCCGGAGGCTGTATCGTGCTAACAAGACATGTAAGGAAAAGTGGCCGACGACGACATACACACAGGATTTTTTTTCTTAAAACCGTTTTTTCGTGTTGTTGTTGATGGAAAACTTAAAAATAACTAAAAAAATATTTTGAAAATTCCAACTTTTTCTGGGGTAAACCCATATTAGATAAGTTGGGCGGAAAAGTAAAAATGTAATTCCTATTTATATCCTTTATTCCTCATAAACTGACAAGATTACACAAAAATTGTATTTTAAATATTTCTTAACCATCTAGAATTCCTCTAATTTATGTAACATCCTTTATAAGGTTGGAGCTCTACAGTGGTTTTATTTAGTTTAACGTCTTTGACATACTATCAGAAAAGTTAATCTACTTTATTAAGAAACATTTTAATATTGTATTAAATTGAAGAAAATTCTAATTTCCATTATTAGAATATATTTCTTACCTCACAATATATTCTTCCTAGCATTAAAGATATTCAAAGAAATTGACACCTGAATTAATGGTGATTAATTCCATGGACATACAGAATAGACTGAGCATTTCATATTTAGTTGTAAAGTGAATACAATCCGAAAAATACGAAGGAGACAAAGCGCATGTGCGGTCAATAGTTGTCTTTTTCTAGTATTCTGATTGGTTTTTGTTATTACAGAAAAGACACAGGTATTGGCCGCACAGTCGCTTCATCTCTTTCTAGAGAGTGGTCACTTTAGTGAACTTAACGCTCAATCCATTCTCTATGTCTATGATTAATTCTAGTTGCTTTTGACATTACCATGTACAAAGTGCAGTTTCTATTTTAATTTTAGTTATTAAGAGGACCATCGCGAAGGTCTAAACGTATCCCTGGAAGATTAATTCAGGATTCTACGGGTAGCGTAACTGTGACAAATGAAAATGAAGATATACCTTTGGATGTTTTCGGTAATATTTTTTTACTATTACCAGCTATGTATGAATTACGCATAAGTTTGTATATATTGCTTGTATACGTTTTTGTCATTTATTAATCCCTATCGAACACAGCAACGGATTATGTTTCAGAGGAAGAAGAAGAGTACGATTTCACGTTAATCCACAATATACTTTTTGCGTTAGAAACTATTATACAGTATGTAGTACGATCGTCTTATATAGCAACCAACATCATTATGATGGTAAGAATTTCGTTAATATTCTAAATCGAATGCAGGATTTTAATACAAAAACAACAAAATATATTTTACTTTTTAGGCTTGGAGCATAACGTACTTGAGTTGGATAACGTTTGTACTTCTCCTTTGGGCCAACATCATATGGTTGATACCCAATCAAAGAAAACGAATGCTCTCTTCCAGTCCGTTTTTAGTAGTCTACGCCCTTTTTCTCTTGATATCCGCGTACATATATTCAATGAGACTCAACGAAAACGAGTTACCTACCACAGCGGAAGGGGTGGATCTGGAAGAAATAGGTTTCAAGAAACCCGAAGGACTCGCTTGTATTCCTTTATTAGTGAAAAGTTTATATACCGTAATGTTTTGGATTACTTTACGGCAATATATGCATGAAAAAATGGAAAAGAAACAGACTAACGCCCTTGCAGATATGGTAGCTCCTTTACAAGTTACAGTTGGAACTGCAACAGGTATGACAAAAAAAACAATTTTTCCTAGATATTTAAATTGAAATTATTATTGTACCATATTATCGAGGTTATAACTTTTGTCTGCAATTATTCACTCAACTTCCTACATACAAGGTACTTGTTGTTAAATTTGATACAACATTCCATTTTAAAGATATTTCACTTTGTATTGACGTAATTACCATCTTCACAAATCCAACTTAAGATCAGTTATTATTTGAGTTGGTAGACACCTGTGTGAATATTTTTCTATATTAAGTTAATTCCTTCGCGACAGTCCAATCAAAAACTTTAGCACAGTACCCATATTATACGTATCTGTGGTACTAAGCCAAGTTTTTTTAACGTTATTGTACATCTCACACTACTGTGTTCTTTATACAAATGCACACATACTATAAAATATTTTACTATATGAAAATCTGACAACGTCGCAATTTACAATGTAAAAACCTTCACAATGTCAAAAGTAAAAAAAATAGAGTGTTTAACTAGTTCAGCACTTCACACTCCTACAGATCATCGAAAAAGTCTTCAATAACAACTTCATTTAACTTTCATTTGCTTTGAAAAGGCCTTTGATAACCTAGGGACTTGCTATGGTCAGTCTTTGAAAAGAAAAATGTTGATGTGATTATTTGGTGTCATCAAAAAAAGCTTTACCTACCGAAATCAGGTTATAACCTGCAGTTCCAACCACCTACGTTGTGAGACAAGTAGACATCCTATCACCTTATTTGTTAATAAATGACGTGATTGAAGCCTGTAAAAGAGGCACCGAAAAGTATAACATCGGATACTACAAGCTGCAGCCAGTTCAATCATAACATCTGGAACAAAACCTCTAGGTCGCCAGTAAAACATAACATCAAGTTGAGCAATCACCTTTAAGTTTCTTAGTTTAAGTCTATTAGAAGATGGAACATTTGATGCTGAAATCAATGAACGGGTTGCTGCAGCAACAAGAAGCTGCTCATGATACCCACAGATCCCTGGAAAACAGGTAAAAATTCAGGGACATTTGGTCAAAACCATGAAAAGTGAGGGAAATTTTGAAAAACTGTTGTCACGTTTCCTTAGAAGTAGGAATGTTGTGAAATTTTCTCAACACTTGAAAATGTCAATGTTTACGAAAAAGGTAAGTAGTCTGATTGACAGTTCATCTACACCTCTAGGTGAATGCTGTAAAGCTCTAACTTGCTGATTCAAATTGTCCCATAAGTGTTCAATCAGGTTAATATTAGAACTTCGCGCTGGCCAATTCAAAGTATGGATATCTACTTCTTGGAGGTAATTTTGCACCTTCCTAGCTATGTGTATGCGTGCATTATCATGCATTAATAGCATTTCGTTCCCTATAAATGGGGCATACGGGATTACATGAGGTTCTTAAATATTGTCGCCTGTCAAACGATCGCCCCAAATCACAACTAGATCCGTATGAGCCTCCAAATGAATTCCACCCTACACCATAACAGTCCCACCGCCATAGCTAACATTTTATGCAATATTACATTGAGCACATCGTTCGCCAGGACGTCTATACCTCTCCTACGACGATCATCCCTAAACAGACAGAATCTTGACTCATCCGTAAACACTACATTGATCCATTCACGGTTGCCCTAATTTTGATGTTCTCGGGCAAACTGAAGACGTTGTCTGCGATGGTTTACGGTTAGAAGATGACCATGGAGTAATACTGCTTTCTGCCAGCCTTCGGGGCACTGTATCTTATGCGGATGGACCACATGTTCTTTAACGTCTTTAACTTGAAATTCTTTGCACAGTAAATTAAAAATACGTACAGAGCAGCCATAAGTTATAACTTTTGCGTTCGTATTTTCTTCTAATGTCTTTCTCATAAGTGTCATATTTGCGGCATTGTCTGTCACAAAAGATTTTACGGTACACCTTTATTTTAATTCACATGAAGAAATCAGGTCACAAACTATTTGAGTTAAATATTCTGAAGTATGTGGATTTCCTGATGTGTCTATAGTTTCGTATAGGAGCGCTTGTCCATCTTCAGTGGTTATTGTTGCACATATCACTGATTCGTTGTGCACGTTTGACCACCCATCAATTGACATATTTACGGCCTGTCCTGACAGGGAGGAGAAACATTTTTCTTTTTCCTCTTCATAGATTTCGTCCAAAAGACTTGTTGCTACCGTTTTTCTCGAGGGTGGTGTATAACCAGGCCTTGATAACTGAATGGCTTTTTTCACCTCTAAATTCTCAATACAGCTGAAGCACGAATTAGTAGCAAAAATAGCCTTTGCTATTTGTTTGTTAATTTTATGTTTTTCAGCAGTTGAAGTCCGCATTACAAAACCACTCATCGTAGGCTGAGTTTTGATTGCTTTCTTTTTTTGGACTGGCTCAAAAGTTGTTGGACTTGTTGGTACTTTCGGTGAAGTTTTTCTAACATATGAACTATCTGTCATGAGTGAACTACAACTTGAGGCAGATGATGTGCTAGCGAAACTGTCAAGCGACATTCGACTCTCTGCGAAGAGAAAAAACATAATTGAAAATTAAAATGGATTAATTGATGGTATAATATTGAATTATTGATTTTAAAATAAAGTGAAAATGTTCAATAGAGACGTAAAAGCAAATTTATTTTTTTAAGTTGAAAAAAATTAAAAATGAAATAGTATAGAAGAGTAAAGATAATCTTTAATTAACCTGGGAAAGGTCGCGTTAAAAAAGTTACATTAAAGGCCACGTGTTAGATTTCACCTAACATTTAAAAACAATCCTATATGCCTAAAATCTATATCCTAAAATATCTATAAATGAATACTTATGGAGGGGGAATATTCGTTTATTTGAGGTTTCTCTCCAAATTAAATTCTCTACACGCTCAAATACATTTTTCTCGGTGTGTGGGTTTCTAAATATAAATTCTCGTACCCTTTTAATGGATCGACAACAATAACATAGAGGTAATGGACTAGAGAGGGGTTTTCTGCAGAAGTGTGTGCCAACCCCTACAACCAGAATAGAAGTGGCCGGATAAAGTACTGTGAAGGATTGTAGACAAAATTTAACACCTCGAAATACAGGGTCCTTCAAAATTATAATCTACCTGGAAAGTATTAATGTAAAAATTTTAAAGTATTGAAATTGCTATTTTCCTGTTACCCTCAATTTTTTATGTTTATTATTGGAAATGAAGTTTTAATTGTTAATTATTTTAGGTGTGAAAAAAGACTCCGAGACTACCGGTAGTAAATTCATGACCAAATTCGGACAATTAGTTAACAAGTTTCTCATCAAATTTTGGATTTGGGTTGTAGCCATTACTCTGTTTGCCGTTGCCATAACTGGAGAACGAATGACTGTCTTCAGAATATTATACATGACGCTGTTCCTATTTTTTATACTATCATTCCAGGTTAGAATGTTTTTCATTTATTTTTGTATTGATTGATCGATAATTATCCTTGTTTCAGTTTTCATTCAGGGTTTGGCGAAAAGTTATGTTCGGTTTTTGGTTAACTGTCATAGTATACTCCATGATAATTCTGGTGTTAGTGTATACATACCAGTTTAAACGTTTTCCGGACTATTGGTTACGATATCTTCACATTGAAACGGGCCAGTAAGTTTTTATTTTCCTGTTATTTAATTTTTTGATGTATATGTTAATTTTTGGTACTCATACTTGCGAATGTAATGAAACACTCTAACAAAGCTCCTTAATAAATATGTTCCCGAGTTGTACCAGATTAAAATCAGTACCTAAATTTGTTAAAATAATACATAAATTTGTATTAATTAGGGACATATCGCCTGGTGAGAACAATAGCGGCGAAACTTCAAAACGAACGTTTTGAGATAATCGCATTTGAAGTTTTGCTGATACTTCTAAAGGATATATCTAATAAATAGGTAATAATTTTTATTCTTTTTTTTTATATATAATATGTTAGTAATGTGCAGTAATCAGTACAAGTGCTTTTTTTTGATAAAAATATGAACATCATTATGAATTTTTGATTTTCTGCTGTGTTACGCCATTATTGCATCAATGTTAAAACGTTTCTTTGACTTTCAAAAATAAATATTTTATTCCGTAATAAAACAATGCACATTCGTCGCTATTGCACTACTACTTTCAAAACTAATAGTTCATACATGTGCAATTAGGGCGTAATTACAGATTCGCCACTGTTGACATATTTTTTCGACGCTTTTCTAAATAAGACAAATCGAAACACTGACTTTCATTGCTAATGTATCAACTACTAGACCATTTCATCCCTACTCTAAAGACATGTGATGTGCTCTAGGTATAAGCCGCTCTTGCAGGTGAAAGAGGACAGATTTTAATGTCTGTTGGTGGCCTTATCTCAAAATTCTTGATTTTTCAGTTTCGCCACTATTGTTCTCACCAGGCGATATATTCCTTGTGTAATAAATATTTTGTAGTTTTTCTTACCCCTGAACTGGGGAGTAATTAATAATCAATGAACATCTGGACTCACTGGGATTCGTTTTAACTATTACATTAATTAGTCTTAATTACTAACATGATTTATCTTTTGATCCTGTCATCATTTTTAAATAGTATAATTTACATAATTAACATTTCTGAATATTTACTATTCAATCACTTCTGACATATTAACCTAATTGTTTATACTAATATCTAAAATAATGTTGATATTACATTTTCTATAATTAGTAAATTATACATGGTATTAGACTATAAGTTCCAAAAGGCATTACATTGCAATTAGATATTTGCATTCTGCTGGAAATATGGTATAAATATGCAAGATATTTCTTCATATTGAAATAAGAGCTACTACTAGAAATGAAAATGATTCATATTATGCATCAATAATTATATTTTATTTAGCACAGCTCGTAAAAACAATTTTAGAAAGGAATATAAAATTCGAATTAATAGATGGGTAAGGAAGTTCATTCTGTTAGATGGAAAGGATTGTATCGGAAAAATTTAAACAATAATAAACTGAAGAAACAGTGTATATCTAATCAGAGGTCAAATACTTGAGTAATTATTTTTTTATAAGTTTATATTTTACAATTACTTCATTAATTAATAAATTATTTTCAATGGAATGGCAAGTGGATTGATTTATAAAAACTTTATTTTTCAAAAAATACGAATTGAGAACTTTTTGTTTTATTTCTATTTTGAAACTACAAAAAGAACCAACTGAAAAAATATTTTTAAAGCGAATATATAAAAAATGGAAAACGCAGCATTTACAATTTTTGGATAACAGAGATGCATCTGCACTTATGTTGCATATGCATGTGTAGTGTGGGAATATATAACTACTATGAGTAGTGTAACATACAGGATGTGTTAAAAAAATGAATTCCATTCCTAATTCCCGATATATCATAGCCGATACTCTTCGTCATTTAATTCCGTCCTTCTATCGACACAACTGCTCTATAACAAGCACAGGCAGACATGATCACTTCGCTTTCACTCCCAATAGGAGTAAAAGTAATTCCAGTTGAATCCAGCGTTGGTATTACAGGTTTTCTGCGATTTCCCTGTAGCATGAATTTATACTCTAGCCAAATGGACAGATGACAGGGAATAATACAGCCGCAGCGCATCCGCTTCCATTTGCTTGATGGTTATTATTGTTCATCAAAACCACCTCACTGAGCACATATACTTCCAACTCTCACACAAACTCCTCTTCTCAAGCTCGAAAAGTCAGCCGCCACCATCCATCATCTATTCTATACACCTTTCGAACTGTCACCTAGTCACTTTTCTAAAAATCAAAAATCCTAAAATCCAAACAAAAAAATTCTTCTCATTAATTCTCGAGTCAACGGAAACGAAACACCCCTAATCCTCCAAATCAACGTCACTTTCAACAAATCTTCAACACCAAGTTTCATCCGCTCACTTAACTATCCGCAACGAAGCGTGGTTCGTCGTCTCTCGTGAGGCCACAAATCCATCCAATTTCAAACACTTTTAAACCACGCTTCTCTTCCAACATCAATCCTCGTTGCTAACCGAGTTGACCTTTCTTTCCAGTCATCTTCTGGCAAAAACCCGCTCCACCGCTCTCAATTTTATACACCTTCTCAAAAAAAATGTTGTCGCGATCAAATGCCCTTTCGTAATCTATGAAACATAGGCACACATCCTTTCTCTGATCATAGCAGTTCTGAGCAAGCACTTGTGTTGCGACTATCGCTTTTCGTGTACCTAACCCTTGTCTAAATCCAAATTGGGAGTCGCTTATGTCTCTTTCACACTTTTTGTAAATTCTTTGGTGTATGATCTTAAGAAATATTTTAAAGTATGGCTCATCAGGCTAATAAGTCTATGATCTTCACATGTTCTTGCATTAGTCTCCTTAGGCAGGGGGATAAAAATAGAGCACAGCCACTGTTTGGGGTAGTGACCTGTCCCATATATAGTGTTAAACACTCTATGTAGTGATGTTATGCCTCTTTCATCTAGGAGACGTATTTCTGAAGGAATTCTATCTAGGCCAGCTGCTTTGTTATTTTTTGAGTTTTGTCCTTAGTGATTGATGAGCCTGTTAGATAGTGATTGATACCAGCTGGGGATCTGTCGTTGAAAAGTACTTCAATATACTTTTCCCAAACATTGTTCTTCTCTTTGATTTTGAGGGCTACCTGGTTGTTATTATTGACTGTTATAGTTGGTCTAATCTTTTTATGTATACCAGCAGTCTCCTTCAGCTTTTTGTGCAATTTAAAGTTGTCGTGTTGATTTTGCAACTGTTCTATTTCTAAGCATTCACGATGGAGCCATTCATTTTTTGCTATTCCAAACTTTGATCTTATGAGTCTGTGAATATCTTTGTATATGCTGCTATTTGTTTTGTTTTTGTGCTTTCCATGTTCCTCCATTAACAACAAAATCTCACTCGTCATCCATTTTTGTTTTTTGTTCCTTTCCTCATATCCCAATCAGTTTTACATTGAATTTGTTACAATGTCCGTAATCTTTGTCCAAGATTACGTTGGCTCTTCTACAATATTCGGTATTACTGTTTGAGTTTGTGCATTTATCTCATGACACATCACAAATTTTATTATTGGATCCTTCAATTTTTCTAATGCCACCCGTCGCCGTGTGGATGACTTTCTCTGACTTGACAAAGAAATTTTCAAGAGGGCCACTAATAGTACATGGTCAGAAGGAACATCTGCCCCAGGATATGTGCCGGTTCTCTTGATGGTTGAGCCGAATCTTTGGTTGATTAGAATGAAATCTATTTGGTTCCGCACTACATTATCTGGTCGGTCCGCTGGGGTCTTCCAAGTATAAAGTCGGCGAGGGTGAAGTTGAAACCATGTATTTATTACTTTCATGCTTTCCTCTTGACAGAGTTGTAAAAGTCGATCAACCCTCTCGTTCCTCAGTCCAAGGCCATAAGATCCAAATAACTCTTCAAATTTACCCTTTCCTATTTTGGCATTGAAGTCAGCCATAATTATGTTGACGTCGTGATTTTTAGTCAATTTGAGCAATTCTTTGACTTCATCATAAAATGTTTCCACATCATGGTCCGGCGAATCCGCAGTTGGTGCATATACCTGTATTATGTTAAGATCACTTGGCCTGGCTCTGAGCCTCAATAAAGCAGTGCGGTCCGAGTATGGAACAAAATCCACGACAGATTTCAATAGTTCTTTCGTTATAATGATTCCCACACCTTTCCTGTGTTTTTGGATCTTCGTTCCCAGAGTAGAAAAATGCTCCGTTATCCACGTTGCACTCTCCCACTCCAGGCCACCAAGTTTCAGCCACGCCTAGGATATCCAGTTTGTCTGTTCATTTCTCGTGTGAGGTTTGCCAGTTTTCCTGTCTCAAATAGGTTTCTTACATTTCATATGCCGATCTGTAATGGTTTTCTTAGGTTTGCTCTTATCTTTGTTAAATTCAAAGCAATAACTTTGGGTTTGACAGCTACTCACTTGACAAAAATAAGCACAATATTATCGTAGGAGTATGAATGCCACATCTATCTTGATTTATGTTGCACATGCATATAAATCAAGTATTCCAACAGGTAAATCAAGCAATTTGTCGGTGTTACTTTAAATTTACTGGTGTGTATATGTTCCGAGCTTTCAAATATTTTATATATTAATTTTAAAGGAACTAAATTTGAATAAATTATGTTCAGAATATAAAGTTATAAATATAAAAAAAATTATGTATAAATAACTTACATAATTAATTGAGAACGGGGGTACACAATTTATAATAAATTATTGTATACATCTTCCAAATATAAACTTAAAAAAAACAATAAACAAAGACATTAAATCACGTTGTTAAGTACTACAAATTTCGTTAATTTATCCTACTGAAACTGAAATTTAAGTTTTATTTCTCAAAATATAAAAGGTACTTAAGTCTGTTTTTTTTATGTACTTAAGTCTGTTTTTTTTATGTACTTAAGTCTGTTTTTTTTATTTAACACGTTTTTAAATATTCACTCAGTATCTTGAAGAATATTTTATAACAAATAGCACTTGACCTAAGTTTTATAACAAAATAAAATGTAAGTCACACGAAATTAAATAAACTTACACAAACACAAAAACTTCCACAAACTTAATGCACAACTTGAAACTGTTTTCCCACAGAAGCCATATTGAATCGCGTGGTTTGGAAAGGCCAATACGGTTGATATTTATTAGCCTTAAATATTTATAATAATTAACGATTTATTTCAATATTTTTTATTATAATTTATACCTGTAAATTTCTATTTAACGGAGTAAATCTTTATTTGGTCATTTTAACAATTAAATATACTAAAAATAAAACTTCAAAATTATGGTAAAAATACAAGTTACGTGTAGACCAGAAAAGAATAAAGAATTTTTATACATCAATAAACGATTGTATCAGTGAAAAATTGTTTTTTAATTATATGTATCATCTTTAATTAGTGTTTATAAATATATTCCTGATAATAATAAAATATTATTCGATTCTTTTTAGACAACACGATATAGGATTAGAACAATATAAAATTAAACAACTTTTCGTAAGACTGGTCACTCCGACGTTCTTCGTAATTGTAACCGTTATACAGTTACATTACTTTCATAATGATTTTATGCAACTAACCGATCCTAAACGCACACCTACTCCTCAACCCGAAACGCAACAGGATGAGAATGAAAGCATAAATGACAGTTCTATGCAAGGAGGAGCTTACATGGATAGAAGTAGAGAATCTACTTCGAAATACTATAGTCAACAAGATATAGCAAGTAAGTAAATTCATTAAAAATCAAAGACAAACAAAACTGTGTTTCTTTTTTCAGTCGTCCCATCGGTTATAATGACGAAGTGGTTCGAAAAAGCGTTGGAGAAATTTTTCTACACGAAACATATCATCTTCCTCTTTTTGGAAATTCACATGTTGAAAATTGTATTGTTTTTCAGTATGCTCATGTGTATTTACGATAAATGCGCCCTCTATTTCATTATTGTCGTATTAGCGACGATGTCTTTCACTTGCGGTCGAAGCATGCAGATGTTTACCACATATTTTACTTCAGTTTTTGTATCGGTGCTTATATTAGGACGTATGATATATCAAATTTCATATATAAATGATAAGCAGTGGAATGTTACATGTCAGGTAAGTAAATATTCGTTTAATCTTCATTTATTGCAACTGTATACGTCTGTACATCATAAAAAATGTTGCACGTCCTCAATGTTGACATCTTTCGTTTTGAATTGCATTCATTAATTCAAACTAGGATTAAATTTTAACAAAACATCATTGTTTTGTTTTTCTCAATCTCCGTACTAAACCTGTTAATGTTGTACAAATATTGCTTCATACTTCCTCTAGGATGTCAATCAAATTTTTATAATGTACAACCTTTATCTACCAAAAAGGGTAGTAGACAGTAAGAAAAATATTGGCAGATTCTTATTTTTATGGTAGTTGGGTTTATAAAAGTTAATTTATATTTCCTCAATCTCCATACTACTTTCATAATCTGGAAACGTTCAACTGTGATTTCATAGCCGCTCTATGACCTGCATCAATTTTTTATAGTGTACGATCTTTATTTACCCAATAGGATAGATTGTAAGGGGGGTCGTACAGACCCTGCAGCCAATCAAGCACTTCGACCTATAAGATCTTTTGTGTATAACCCTTAACCTATTCGAGGCCCGGTATTACAAGACTTCTTGTGAAGCTTATTAGTTTACTGGGAGCCAAGTTCCCGACATCAGAGGGCCCCTCCCAGAAACTTCGGACTTTTGCAAAAAAGGGTCGCAAAGCAAATGTTCTGCAGTTTCAGCGACGTTCTCGTAGTATCGGCAACATTCACACTCTAATTTGCCCATTTTTTTGAGATGATACCTCAGAGGGCAGTGGCCAGTGGGGAGTCCTGTTACCAATTTCAACTCTTTCTTGTCTAACTCGAGAAACTGTTTGCTTTTCCTTGGCGAAAGGCTCACCAGCCTTTTCTCTTGTCATTGTCGTGGCACTTTATTCCAGTGAGGTTTCATTAAATCGTTTTCTCAGCATTGAAACTCTTGTTTCGCGTGGGATATAGAGAATCCACAGAAGGGTTCCGGGCCAAGGAAATCGAAGTTCGCCTCTTCTTTGGCAAGACTGTCTGCTTCCTCGTTGCCTCTAACGCTCCTGTTACCTGACACCCACATCAGTTGGTTACTGCCAGTTGTCTTAGGGATTGTTTACAGTCCCAAGTCAGCTTAGACTCACAAAGTGTATGACCTCTGAGCTTTCAGTGCTGCCTGGCTATCTGATACAGATTTCTGCTCTCCGGCTGTCCCTTTTGAGGCACTCCTGGGCACAAATTTCTGTAGCATGTACTTCTGTTTGATATATGGTTGGGGTTCTGCCAAGGGGTTTTGAGAACCTGAAACTAGGCTCCATCACACCCACTCCAGCCCTTCAATCCATCTCGAATCCATTAGTTTAATAAACTGATGCGTTTCTTTCCAGTTGAAGTCCATTCTCTGTACACATTTAGTGGTTGTTTATGACCACTTCAAGCTGCCTTCCAAAGTCTTACCTAAATGGCATAGTATATGTCGCTTTAGTCATGGCTTCTATGTAAATGTGTTCCAAAATCTTTAGGTGCTGTCGTATCAGATTTCCTACTTCTAGTTTTACTGATTGGCTGAGTCTGAAGGCACTGATTCCTGCTTTTTTACTACACATAGGTGCTGAAGGTTTAACATCGTCTTTAGATCCGCAGTAGGGCAAGTACAGAATTAATGTGAACACCAATGATAATTTAAAAAAATAAACATTTATTGGTTATATATAAATAAAATCAAAAAAAACAATAGAATTCAAATTGTTTTAATGTGAAACATGACCTCCCTTTGTTTTAATAACTTCTTGAACACGTTTTGGTATGGAATAAATAAGTTTTTTACAACTTTGCTGGTCCCGAAAGGATGACGGCCTCAATGAGTTTGATTTTTGTTATACAATCTATTTTACGTCGTTTAAACTTTTACGATTCAATTAGATTAAGATCCGGTGAGTTTTCTGGCCATTCAAGGCATAACTTTTTATTCTTGAAATATTTCATCATCATCTTGGACACGCGATAAGGAGCAGAGTTTTGTTGAAAAACTGATGACCATTGGTATCAACTTTTCTTAGTTCAGCATCCAATATATGATCTAATAAATCTTTGTATTTTTGCGAGTTCATCATAACTTCAATTGGCACAAGGGATCCAGTACCTTTATTAGAAAAGAAACCCCAGAACATCTTCTTTAACAGATGTTTAAGTGTTTGGTCAATATGAACTGTCATAAGTTTTTTGTTGTCACTTTTCTTACGTAACGAGGTTGCTGCCTTTGTACCGAAAAATGGCTCTCATCTGAAAACAACACATTCCTCCAATCATGGACTGTCCAGTTTTCATATTTTTTTGCCTGGCCATATCGTTTTTTTTTATCATAGGAACAGTCAAGAACTATTTCTTTTAAGGTCTCACTGGTTTCGAACACTGGAGTCATGAATAAAAACTCCAGCGTATGATAAGTCTTGCTGAAGTGGTTGGCTAGTTTTTCTAAGGTTTCATTTACTTTCTCTTATTATAAAAGCTTTATCACTTGCCGTTGTATTTCTTTTTCTGCCACATTCCATGTTCTGTTCTGCTTACTTCACCAAAAATAAAATAATTCAGAAAACAACCAAAATACAACGCGTCTATAGCGTGGCACATCTTATTACTCACTGACTGTCAGAACTGTGATACAAAATGGCCGCTACAATGACTCTAACGGGTTGCCTACTGTGTAAAACAATAAAATGTGTTCACTTTAATTCCTACATTACTGCAGATATTGCCCTTGTAATACCCAGGCAAGCTAAACGTTGTACTTTCTGCAACCTGGCTTGAACCGAGGTTGGATGTATCCTTAGCCTCCATATCAGTGAATCGTAGGTGACATGGGTTTGATGATCGTTTGGTATGTCCAGTAAAACCATTTTGGGTTTAAGACCTCATGTCTTACCTAATACTCTGCAGCTATCGCTCTGAAGAGGATGTGGTTAATTTACCAAATAGGGTAGTTGTTGGTAAGAAAATATTGGCAGATTTTTATGCTAGTTGGGTTTATAACGATTAATTTATATTTCCTCAATCTTCCTATCACTTTCAACATTTGGCAACATTGTTCAAATGTGACCACATACTCCATCTAGGATCTGCATCAATTTTGTATAGTGTACCAAATAGGGTAGTTGACAGCTCTTTTTTCTAATATTCTCCACATTCTTTCCCTTGATACCATATCAAATGCCTTTTCCTAAGTCTATGAATGTGCAATATATATTTCTCTTCTCTTGTATGCATATCTCTGTCATCTCTTTTATCGTAAATAAATTATCTTGTATGCTCCTTCCACCTCTGAACCCATTTTACACATAGTCTAGTGTGTTTTCCATAACTTTTCTAATTTTTCGGTCTAATGTCTTTTCTAATATTTTCATGCTTGTACAGAGCAATGAAAATCCTTTGTAGTTGCTACATTCCCGTCTGTCTCATTTTTTGTATATAGGAACAATTGAAGCAATTTGCCATTCTTTCGGTATATTTTCTTCTTTCCAACACTTATTGTATATTTTTAGTAAGAGTTCTTCTCTACTTTCCCCTATATTTTTGATCATTAGTCCAGTTATTTTGTCACATCTTGGCGCTTTACCATTTTTTTACTTTTTAATGATTTCTGTGAATTCATCTCTGGATATTACTTCATCATTATCGTTCTGTATTGTTTGTACTTTTTCTTCATTCAATTTAGTTGTGCTTTCTCCGTTATCTAATAGTTCTAGAAAATATTCCTTCCACCTTTCCATTATTTTCATTTCTCCTTTCTTGTTTTTAATATTATTTGTATTTATGTTTTTTTCAGTCCTCCATGATTTTAGCACTCTGTAGAAAGGGTTTTGGTTATTTTTACTATCCTGATCCATTTTTTCTACAAACTGTTTCCATTGATCTTCTTTTGCATTTTTTACTAATTCTTTGGTTTTTTTTCTCTCAGTTTTGTATTTTTCAGAATCCTCAGTTTTCCAAGACCCTAGGTAATTTCTCCACAGTTTTTTTCTTTATTTTAATTTGGTTTCTTATTTCGTCAGTCCACCATGCAGTTTGTTAATAATTTATTTTTCTGTTTATTCCACATACTTCTTTTGCTGTTTCTATGATTGCATTTTTCATTGAATTCCAAACTATTTCAATGTCATTATCTACTTGTTTCTCCCCATTCTTTAATTTCTTGCTCAGGCATATTTCATACTGTTTTGCTATCTCTTTGTTTCTCAATTTATACGTTTTTCTTGTTTCCTATTCTTCTTTTTGGGCTGTTTCTCTTTTTTCTTTGTTTTTCATTACGTATTCTTTTATTACGCTCAGTACTACAAAATGATCACGGCCTATCTCTGGTCCTCTTTTTACTTTTGTATCCTGTACTTCTCTTCCATTAATCTTTTATACCAGTATATAGTCTATTATTGATTTTTCACCTCTACTTTTTACTTCTCTGGTGTATTTGTGTATATTTCTATGTTGAAAGAATGTATTTGTGATCACTAATTGATTTATCATCCAAAAATCGCATTCTCTTTCCATTATTATTTCTTACTTGCTCTCCATGTTTTCCTAATATATTTCTATACCTTTGATCTTCTATGCCAACCCTACTATTGAAGTCCCTCAATATATACAGTGGTCCTTTGGCTTCTTCTGTAGCTACTTGTAATTCTTCCCAAAATTGGTCCTTATTTGCTGCTGTATCGTCCTCATTGGGTCCATAAACTACTATAACTATTTTCTGGTTGTTTTGATCTGTTTTTATTTCTATTTAAAATTCTGTCCGATATTGCATCCCATCCATTTATTAGTTACTCCAATTTTTTATTTATTATACAACCCACTCCTGAAGATGCCCCTTTGTCTTGTTTCACTCCGCTATATATCAATATATTTCCTTCTGCCATTGTTATCATGCCTCTTCCTTTCTTTTTTATTTCAGTTATTCCTAGCATGTCCGCTCCCATTTGTACAAATTCATATTCCAGTTCTTTTCCTATCAAGCCCCTGTTATTCCATGTCCCTATTTTCCATATACTACTTTTACCTTCATGTTTTTATCTATCTCTTTTTATTTTGTGTTGTACACCATTTACTTTTTGATTTATTATTCCTTGTCTTTTCCATTTTCGGTTTCCTTATGGGTTACTATTAGTTTTTTGCTTTATCTGTTAATTGCTGTTGCTCATTCTTTTGTATCTTAATCAGGTTATTCGCCTCTGTTTTCCACTTCCATTCATCAGTTTCAATGTACAATTTCCTGTAGCCGATTTTAACGTTTTTTCCTGTTTTTCTTTCTTCATTAGCTCTATATCTTATTTGTTTCATTATTTTTCTATCTTTCTTTGACAATCATCATATATGAATATCTTGTTACCCATTTTTGTTCTCAATTTACTTTTATTTTTCATAACTTCTTTCTTTTGATTCTGATCCTTCAACTGAATTAGGCAGGTTTTATCTCCTAATTTCGTTGTGCTTACCACCTCTGTATCACTTTTCAGTTCACACTTCATAAAGTTTTCTATGACTTGTTTTAGTTCTATCCTGTCTCCACTATCTATTCTTAAGCCTTGCAATACGACATTATTTCTTCTTTTTTCATTTTCAATTCTTTCCAGCCTATAATCCATATTTTCTACTGTTTCTTCAAATTCATATTTTCGTTCCGCAATTCTTTATTTTCCAATCTTAATTCATTCATCTCTTTTCTATACTCCTTCTGTTCATTCCTCATCCCCGTTAGTTCTGTTGTTATTATGTTCATTGTCTCCCCCATTTTTCTAATTATCTCAGTCAGTATTTCCATATTTTCTTCAATTTTCTATTGACTTTTAATAGTTGATCTCTCCATTTTTATACTTTTTTTTGTTACCTCTCAAAATGTTTATAAAAATGTAAAATCTTCTCCTTCTACCTTTTTAGGTGTCAGATGAGGATTCTGGTTCATCTTGTACCCAATGCTTCCACTATTTCCCGTTCGATATTAAATATTTAATATCGAAACAATTGTCAATTATCTTAGAATTTTTAAAATCTTTTCAATATATTGTGGAATTAACTAGAAACAGTAAGTTTCATTTACAACAGTAAAATTAATTTTTGTGGTAAAAGAGACACAATATAAACCAGTTTATATAAATTTTTCCAACTACCCTATGGTTGTGTATGAAAGAATCTTATAGCAAACGCCAGGCGTGGTGGCGAGTAGTCACCCAGGTAGAGAACCCCCCCCCCCCCCAATACCAATAATTCGAATCAGGCCTCACAAAATAATTACTATATATATATGTAAAATTAACTTTGTTTTCAGGTAAACAAAAATCCGAATATAAATGAGACAGTAGTTAATAACGGACCATGGTTAGGATTTGGTAAATTGTCGGAAATAGATCAGAATTTACCGGGTATGGTTCTCTGGAATATTATGTTCATAGTTGTTATGTGTTTATGGAAAGTAATTGAAGTTCGACAGTTCAATTATAGATTGTCGAGGGGTCGGTCGACTGAGAAACGATTTTTCATGTTTCCTAGAATAACTAGAGATGATGCCGATAAAGACTTGGTACATTTTGTTAAGTACATGGCCAATTATGGATTTTACAAATTTGGTGTAGAGGTAAATATATGTAGCTAGTTAGGTATATTTTATACATCGGATTCTTTAATATAAATTCAAAGTTTTTTTGTTGTTTGTATAATCTTGATATTAAATAAAACATTCAAGTTGTTTGTTCAATTAATAAATCACATTCGTTTTAATTGCTCTTTATAATTTATCAACACTACAGATTTTTCGAATTTTTTGAGGCTATTTGAGATTTTTTGGGTTTTTCGAATTTTTCCAATTCTCTCGCGTCATTAAATATTGTCGAATTTCCCAGATATTTGGGATTTTTAGAAAATCCTCGGATTTTACAAATTATTAGAATTTTCAGATTTTTCGGGTTCTAATTTGTTCGTATTTTTCAGTTTCTTAGATTTTCTTGTATATCTCTAGCATTATTAAAATTTTCCAAATTTTTAGGATATTCCTAAGATTTGTTCGAATTTTTTAATTTCTTTCCAATTTTTCAAATTTTCCGAATATTCTCGTATTTCTCTCGCATTTTTCAAATTTTCCAAATTTTTAGGATTCTTCAAACATTTTCGAATTTTTGAGTTTTTCCTAAAAAATGTCTATCTAATTTGTTTGCTTTTCTCAATTTTTTTCCAATTTCTTATACTTTCCGAATTTGGCTCATATTTCTCTCGCATTTTTCAAATAGTTCAGAGATTTTTCGGGTTTTAACTTGTTTGCATTTCTCAATTTCATTCGAATTTCCTAATTTTACTTTTATTTCTCTTGCTTTTTTTCGAATTTTCCAAATTTTTAGTTTTTTTCCCAGCATTTTTCGAATCTCCTTCTATTTTTCAAATTTTCCTGATACTTTACCCGTATTTCTCACGCATTTTTCAAAATTTCCCAGTTCTTAGGATTCTCATAGGTTTTTTCTTTAATTAATTTATTTCAAATTTGAATGGACAAAAAAATTATTTAAAAACTGAAATTGACTGTCTTGATCCTTACTTCGTGGAATATGCTCATATTAGTGTTTTTAAATGAAGCGGTCTCTAGTTAATTCCACAATATAATAAAAGTTATTGAAAATTCTAAAAAATTGACAATTGTTTCGATAAATCAATATCATCGTCAGAATGATATTGATTTATCGAAACAATTGTCAATTTTTTAGAATTTTCAATAACTTTTATTATGTTGTGGAATTAACTAGAGACCGTGAGTTTCATTTAAAAACACTATTATTTAAAAACGATTGTAGCCTATTAAATATATAAATTTTTTTAATTTAAAATGATATATTTACAATTAACATATTTCTAAGAATACTTATTACTTTTTTTAGATCTCTTTTATATTTATAGTAACCTTAATCGCAGTAAGAATGGATTTGTACGCATTACTGCACAGTATATGGCTTTTAATCCTATTTTCACTATCGAGAAGTGCTTTATCTCGGATATGGGTAGTTTATCTCATATTTATAGCCATATCGATACCATTCCAATACTTCCAAGCCGTTGGATTACCACCGAGCTTATGTATGGGTAGGTAAACATATCATTCACCAATTCCCTATAAAATTTTAACATGTATACGATTTTTAGAATTCCCCTGGGATACAACTGACTCAGAACTAAGAAGTTTACAAGCGTGGGCATATTTGTTAGATAATTACACTCCTCCCCCAGTGCAGAAATTAGTTTTCGATTTTATGTTACTGATGTCAGTTTCCCGGCAATGGGTTGTATTTAGAATCGAAAAAAGATACGCCGGCCAAAACTACGCTGGTGGATCTAACGAAAGCATCATTCATCATGCCGAGCAAAAAGATTTTGTAAACCCCGTACCTGATTACATAACTTTTGTTAGGTGAGTATGATTTTCAGTATTCTTAAAAGAAAATTTTGTGTACCCCTTGTAAACCACACTTATAGTCAATTTGAAGAGAACCAACAAACTTAAGTCTGTTGACGTTCTTCCTCAGTTTCAAATTAATAATTGATTCACAAATATCCTGTGATCAAGCAAATCTAAATGCGAAGATGATATTTTCTCACTTCTGGCAACACAAGAATCATCATAACTAACTGATGGTCAGGGAGCTTCATTGGATATCTTCAATTATTTCAAAAAAGCTATTGGGCCTGTAAAAACATTTATAACTAATGTTTGTTCTCCATAAAAGAATCTTAAATAATTTTTCCAAACAACATTACCACCATGAAGTCTCAGTCACATCCATAGGCTCTTAGATAGTTCTGTGGAACGTGGTAGGTATGCCTTAACGTTGAATTTCATGCGAATGCTTGGAGACACTATTATTCGATTTTTTAAATTATGAGAAATTTCGTAAATAAATTTATTAAGAAGGATATACTCGATAGTCGAAATTGTGTAAAGTGAGTCAGAGCTATCTAATCAACACTTTGGTTAAAGCGCAGTTGCCATATGTATTCTAGAGAGAAATGCTGTATTTTATAAATACACTTCAAATCCATTGTGTCAATATTTCAGGTACAAAAGATGCAATGTAATTAAGTCAATACCAATTTAATATATTTATTTCAAATTTCAAGCAGACTAATAATAATTAGTTTACTTGAAATGTGAAATAAAGTGTTTATGTATATTTCTTGAACGCAAAGTTTGTTGTGAAAAACTCGCCGATTTGACAATGTTGGAGAGTCGCTTCAATGTTCCGGCTTTGAGAACGAGATAGATAGATCGAGCTACGCGAATGAGACAGTGATAGTAAACAGTTATGTGAGGTGTTTATTCTCTTCATGAGCGTAACATCAGTATTTGTGTTGTGGTTTTGTGTGATAAATCGGTTATTATTGGTATTTATTGTAATATTTATATCGGTATATTTAGTGACAATAATGGCGGAGTGTAGCGGTGTTGGCGATAAAAAACGGCGTCGTAACAATTTAATTCGGGAAGAAAAAGTCCTCATATTAAATGTGTACGAAGGACTGCGTGCCATGGACAAACAGTTGGGTGTTAGTGACGCTGTGATTAAGTGCAGTTATTTAACTAAAGTTTCTGAGAGTACTATATACAATATTCTAAAGAAATCGCGGGACGGATCTTTGACAAGAGAACGAGGTGAAAACTGTAAACCGGAAAGTAGGGGAAGAAAGAAAATTGTTTTGGACGACCAAACACGGAATGCTATACGTAGGGAAATACATTCTTTTTATTTTAGGAATGAAATCCCCTCGGTAGCTAAATTGAGCAAGGTAATAGAAGCTGATGATACTTTACCAAACATCAGTGATAAAGTTTTGAGACGAACTTTAAAATTAATGAATTTTCGTTACCAAACAAGAAGTAGAAACAGTGCCTTAATTGAACGAAATGACATTGTGGAATGGAGGAGAAATTATTTAAAACAGATACGACAGTTTCGTAACGAAGGACGGCACATATATTATCTTGACGAAACATGGTTAAATGAAGGCCACACTGTGTCAAAAGTGTGGCAAGACATGAATATACGAAGCAATCGACAAGCCTTTATGGAGGGTTTCTCTTCCGGTTTAAAAGCTCCCTCTGGGAAAGGACGTCGACTGATTATCACTCACATTGGCAGCGAGGAAGGATTTGTAGAAGGTGGATTACTAAGTTTTCAGTCCAAAAAAACTGTCGATTACCATGAAGAGATGGATGGTAACCGGTTTGAAACATGGTTTAGATCAATTTTAACAAAGGTAACTCCTGGTTCAGTGATAGTTATGGATAATGCTTCATACCACTCTCGTCGACTGGAGCAAATACCTACTTCAGCTAGCCGCAAGAGGGTTATAATTGATTGGTTAGAGAGTAAAAGCATTCCGCACAACGAGGCAATGCTAAAAGTTGAATTATTATCTCTCGTACGGAAACATAAAAGCAGTTATATTAAGTACGTTGTCGATGAAATGGCGAAAGATTTCAACGTCTCAGTTGTTAGACTTCCTCCCTACCACTGTGAGTTAAACCCCATCGAGCTGGTTTGGGCCCAAGTGAAAAATTATGTTGCGAGAAAAAACAGTACATTCAAAATGGCTGACGTTGAGAAACTGTTTGACGAGGCGCTGCATACCGTTACTGCTGAGAGTTGGCGTAAATGTATTCAACACGTATTAAAAGAAGAAATAAAGTTTTGGGATTTAGACATATGTGTAGAAGTAATGACGGAACCACTCATTATCGATATAGGAGGAGAAAGCGATGATTCTGAGGAGTCGTCAGGGAGTGATACCGCTTCCAGTTAGTCAGACATTTTACAAGTGACCTCGCAACATACCTATACTTATTGGTAATTTATTTTGGTCTTGACAAACAACTTTTTTTTAGTTTTAGTAGTAGTAAGTTGGAATTGACTTTTAAACATTTTTTTATTTTGTTTTAACTTACTTATGAACAACTTGTGATAAGTTATTATTTCAAATGTTAAAAATTGAAATTCCAGATATTTCAGTATTCGCACCCTTAAACTATGATACGCTCATGGAGTTCACTTTAAATCGGTAGATAACCGATGACGTCACTTTACAGAATTTCGACTATCGACTTTTTTATATACATCTTATTATAGCTCATCCTTAAAAATGTGTATTATTCTTGGTAACACCCTGTATATACATAATGATACCTACCATAATAATTTCGTATTTCTGTTCTCTCAAATTTAAACGCCAGAGCGTACAAGAACATTTTCTATTTTTTTTTTATTTAGGACTATTAAGAACCCTTCAAAAATGATGCGCTCATGAAGTTCGCTTCTGCAACTGATTTTATGGACAGTAAGAGCGATGAGTCACTTTACAGAATTTCGACTATCGAGTATAGCACATAAAAACTAAATAAATGTTAATTAAACTTTTTTATACAGTCATAATAATTGTATCTAATGTTATTTGTGAATTTTTGACTACTTAGTTTTTGAATTATTTATAACTAGAAATAACTTTTTCGAAAAGCAAGGTCCAAATATATAAAGCATGTACAGTACTAACATATGCAGACTAAAACAAGAGTTGAAACATCACTTACAAAAAGACCGATAAGAACAACAGAAATGAAAGTGCTTAAGGAATGAGGACACACTAAGAAAAACAGAAGTCCAGGATGTGGTAAGATGGGCGCGAGTACGACGTCGCCAAATGGAGAGATCTATTCGGACACAGGAAGAATCGCAAAATGGGCAAAAATACAAAAAGCTGATATGGAAAGACCACCAGGAAGACCCCCGAAAAAATGGAACGACGGTTGGGCGTCTACATCACAGGAGCTGGGGTGACGGAATAAACAGGACAAAGTCATACAAGAAGCCGAAGATGAAGAATATTTAGATCAATCTACAACAGCTACATTCTAACCATATCCTTACTTCTACCCTTCATACCTGTAGGTTAATATAGTATTGTAACAGATGGTTTTTTTCTCAAATTATTTATTAACAAAAATTAAGAATTATACATCTTTTCACTTTATACACTTTCAAACATGACATTTATAAACTACTGGCGCCCATTTTTTGATAACATCCTGGAAATTTTTGTAGTACTCACTTCCATTCACCGACTAAGTCAGCTGAAGGCCCGAAAGTTTGACACCGGGGACATCTGTAGCCCACAGGGTTCCTACTGGTGGAAACTATTGACCAATTTGGGCAGTTACAAACTCCCGTTACCTTGTTGCTTGCAGTTTTTATAGCCAATCCGATTTTCTAGAATTTCTTCACTTGTTCTTTGAACACACTTAGAACAGTACTACTTCCAGAATATTCACTAACTGGGTAATCATATAAGCAAAGGACAAGTTAAAAGGGATAGAAGAATAATTACCTATCAAACTTCGTTACAGTATCGGGAAAAATATATCCTGGGTCTTTTTCTTGTAGTGCCTATCCGGTTCGGATGCTGGCAACTAGCATGGCTATTCTATGGTGGTGAAGACAAACCATTGTCTGAGATTTTGAAGCCAAGAGGGAAGGAAGGTGAGGAAAAGGGGAAGGGGACAAGACATACTACTTACTTACCTAATTACTATTTACTTCCCTATCTACTAATTACTTACCTACTAACTACTTATTTACCTACTTCTATTTACCTACTACCTACTTATTTCCCTACTTCTATTTACCTACTACCTACTTATTACTTATTTACCAACTTACTACTTACTTACCTACCTACTACTTACTTCCCTATCTACTACTTATTTACCTACTTACTACATACTTACCTACTTACTGCTTACTTACCTACTCTATGGCCGTATATTGTGCCCTGAAGAATGAGCTGAAGCAGACCATATCGATTTTCGTTTCGTGTTATATGGTCCAAGAATTCTAGTTTCCTTTGGGTGTACAATCAAAATATATTAAGTGATTTGTGAAATTTATTTCTCTGATTAAGTGAACAATAAAATATAATCTATGAGTGGGACTAGCGGGGGAAGGCCCCCCGAAAATAAAGATATTGATATGGAATTAATTAATACAGAAACTACAAACTTCCCAGGTAGACGAATTTTTAGGATATGAGAAAAAAGACCAGATAAGTATCATGAATAAACATTCTGAAATAACCCAAACAAATACTCAAAAAAGTAAAACAGTAATTACCTCAATTAATACTTCTGAAAAAGAGGTCGCAAAACAAGGTAGATTATTTATATCAACAAAATGATTTAGGGCCTTTTCATATTTATTTAGAAAACAATTCAAATTTATTCAAAGGTAGGTTAAATGTGCTAAGAATAGGAGACATTGTATTATCTAATTTCGCGGAAATTGATGATAAAATTTCTAGCATCGACTCAATTGGCAGAAATAGAATAAGAATTAAGTAAAAAGATTACAAATCAGCTAACTATCTATTATCCAGGAAAAATGATCAAATTTTTATTAAAAACAATTTGGAAATATACAGGTCAGGGATATTTCAACGGAATTCTATTATATTAAAAATAAAATAAAAATGTTTGACTTGCGTTGCAAGTTTGAAGTAGTGCAAGTTAAAAGACTAAATAGGAAACGCATTGATGAACAAGGTACACAATATGTTCCAACTAAAACATGTATCATTCACTTTAAATCACAAATTTTACCGAAATATATTACACAATCAATAAGGTACTGAAGGAAGTTGAACCATATAAGCAAAAAGTTCTGCTTTGTTTTAACTGCTTAAGATACGGGCATACTGGAAACCAGTGCAAGGGCAAGCCAAGGTGTGGCAAATGCAGAGAATCTCATAACACTAAAGATTGCAAAGATACTGAACTTACACCAAAATGTTTCAATTGTTCGGGTGACCATTTTACAAGTAACTTAGAAGCGTGCCCGGAATTTAAAAGACAGAAGTTAATTAAAGAGTCTATGTCAACAAATAATATAGGTTACCATGATGCAAGCAAACAGATAGGTAGAAATTCTTATGCAAGTATTACAAACAGTAACTCAAATGTGACAAATTCACAAACTATGAATATACACTGCCCCAAATCCCCCCCCCCCCACTAAATTCCAGTCAACCTACAATCGATCCAACCCCATACAATATCATCAATTTAACTCAAACAACAAATTTTAATACTACAAATCCAACCACAAACCTTTCCAACCCTCGAGCTCACAAAAGGCAAAGGCCAAACAGTCCTGACCCAATTTTAAAATTGCACAAAGAAATGATATCCTTCCCAAGACACCCAATGCCTTGTGGTGGAATATTAGAAAATCCAAATTATACTAGAAATATGAATTCTCAATTGGAATCACCATCTGCAGATTTGAGCACAATAAATTCAATATTTCAATTAGTTATACAAATTGTTACGATTTTATTAGAAGCAAAAAACATAAATGTAAATACGAAAGAACTAGAAAATTTAGTTAAATCAACACTAGATGTAAATATGTCGTCACTTTCTCAGCTCTAAACCACATAAATATTTTGCAATGGAACTGCCGTTCGGCAATCTCGAATAAAACAAACTTAGAATACCTACTAGATAAGGGTAACTACATTGTTGCCTTATTATCCGAGACATGGTACCGCCCAGGCAAGTACTATGGGTTCATTGGTTTTAACAATATCCGCTGTGACCGCAACGACGGCTATGGTGGAGCAGCTATCTTGGTGAAGTCAAATATACGGTATCAAGAGATACCAATACATACCACGATTAGCTTTGAATATATATGTATATCAGCCGATATACCCGAAATTGGGAAAACAATATATATAGTTTCTATATATGTTAAACCGCGAACTCGTATATCACTGCAACAGTGGATACAATTTTTCGACCAAATCCCAAAACCATTTTTAATTGGGGGCGACTTCAATGCCCATAACTTGGCATGGAATAATGAATGTGACGACATATACGGTAAGGTACTATTGGAAGCCATAGAACACTGTAATTTAATTATATTAAATGATACATCTCCCACGCTAGTCAGCATTAGGAAATCAGTTATAGACCTAACATTTAGCATCCAAGATCTAACTCAACTAATTACATGGTCTACCTTAGAAGAGCCTTATGGTTCAGATCACTTTCCAATACATGTCAAACTAGAATGTAAAAATTCGCTACCAGAAAGCTCACCTACAACCCACAACTTATGGAGACTCAAAGATGCAAACTGGGAATTATACTCTTCTGTATTACAGTTGACAGAACCGAAAACAACATATGATGGTGTCATCGAAAATATAAACAAAGCAGCAGAGGACGCTATCCCCAAACACTTTTCAACAAACAAAAAACGCAATCACTGCTCAAAGCAATGGTGGAATGAAACTTGCAACATAGCAGCTCTAGCAAGAAAAGAAGCATTTTCCCACTACAAACGATCGCCAAATCTTAACAACTTGATAGAATACAAAAGACTAGATGCAGTGGCAAAAAGGACTTTTAAAAAAACCAAGAGGAAGAGCTGGAGAAATTATTGTCAGAGTCTTAATCAAGGAACACCAATCAAAGAAGTCTGGGATAAAGTAAATCGATTTAAAAATAGAAAACAATCAAATAAAACACCAATAGACCCTGAAGCGGACTGGGTAAATGAATTTCATACCAAAATAGCTCCCCTTGGGG
Source organism: Galeruca laticollis (assembly GCA_963921935.1). Lineage (NCBI taxonomy): Eukaryota > Metazoa > Arthropoda > Insecta > Coleoptera > Chrysomelidae > Galeruca > Galeruca laticollis. The sequence continues at coordinate 90,425,589 of OY998178.1, read as the reverse complement.
TTGACAACAAATCTATACAGCAAATAACTACAGTACAACGAAACAATACATTTCTACTCTCAATATTCAATATGTGGGAACTAGAACAAAGTTTGAAACAAACCAAAAATACCGCCCCCGGTAAGAACAATATTTCATATATAATGATTTATAAAATGCCGATAGAACATAAAAAAGCTCTGCTAGAACTGTTCAACTCTATCTGGACAAACAAGATACCTTTCCCCGAAAAATGGAAAGACTACATCGTTTTACCCATCAAAAAACCAGGTAAAAGAGACGATACTTCAGAATCATATAGACCTATATCACTTTCATCATGCGTCTTTAAAACTTTGGAAAGAATGATTAAGAACAGACTCGAACATTGGTTAGAGAGTGAAAAAATTTTGCCTGACTTACAATATGCATTTAGAAAAGGTAGGTCCACCCAAGAACCTCTAACAATATTAGTAAACGATATTTATCTGGGTTATTCACAAAAACACCACACTTTAGCTACATTTATCGATGTAGCATCAGCTTTCGATAATGTCCAATTGAATTTACTGGATGAAAAACTCATCAACATAGGATTACCAACTCATATGGCAAATTTCATTAAGAACGCATATTCAAATAGATCAGTCTCCTTAAAAATTAACCAACACATTTCAGTGTTTTAAATGAAACTCACGGTTTCTAGTTAATTCCACAATATAATAAAAGTTATTGAAAATTCTAAAAAATTGACAATTGTTTCGATAAATCAATATCATCGTCAGAATGACAGAAGTTACATTTCATTTGATGCCTACCTGATGTTTAGTAGTTATTTTTGGCTAGACCAAGAAGTGACCTAACTTGTGATTGACTTAATATATTAAACTGAAAATTATCTATCAAGATAAATTAAAACAGAGATATCACTAAGTTAATGTGAATCTTAGTAATAGATGACAATAAATCCAATAAATTGCATAATAGTCCATAAGACAACAATTTAAATATGAGTATAAATATGTGAAGAAACACTTACAAACAAGATACAACTAATATTGCATATAAAAAAAATTGCTATTTAAGTTTGCAATTATTTTTCTTCAAATTATATTTCATGACAGAAAACACAGACGTAACAAATAAATTACGTAAACATTAATTTGGTACATAACAATGATTATCACGGTATAATATTACATGAATTTCAAAATAAAATTCCATAATTGTAATTTTATATATTATAGACACTTTTCAGAAACCCTGTATGTTATGTAAATTATTGATTATTTTGGTATAAACTTCAAGGTCAAAATGTCATCGTAAAATGACGTTCGGTTAATAGTTCGAACGGTGTAATTTCGGAGTGACATTAGGAATGCATAAGAACAAAGTGAACTTATCTACAATAACATAGAAAACAGATATTGGATTTGAAAACAATGATGTTTATTTATAAACAATTGAAAAATAAAACAAAAAAAAAAACAACTAAAAGTTGTTGATTGAGAGCTGGGGAGACGCGGTGTAGATTCAATAATGTGAGGACGCATTAAAATTTCTCCTCTAAATTTTTATAAATCTCAAACATTTTGATATATTTTAAGTTTAAAGAATTAATCATAGTATTTAAAAACAATGATGCTATAAAATAACAGAAACTTTCTATCGAATACATAATAAAAAGTGAAAAATTAGTGAAACGCCGAGAATTGGTAAGATGAACAATTTACCTCTATTAATCTGCTTTTCGTTTGCTCATTCACGTATCTTCTGTGAATAAATTGTTGCTCCTGGCGAAATAAATCACGTCACATCATTTTAATATCAAGATTTCGCATATATGATCATAGGCGATCGTATTTCTTCCAAATGTTTCATCCCAGAGACAAGAAGATGCCAAGCATAGACTTTTCCTTTCGTGTGTAACATATTTGTCCTATAAAACATCGTTCATAATTTTCATTTGTTAGGTTATATTGTGTAAAAATTTATTCGTTGGTAAAATTATTAGATATAGATATTCAATCTCCACTAGATCGGGATAGAACATTGAACTTACATTAAAGGAAATAATACTCACCAAATCATTACGATAAATCATCAGTTTGCCTCACAAACACACTTGGTTTTCATTCTTTATTTAATAACTGAATTATCATTACCATAGAATAACTCAACGTCACGTCAACATTAACAAATTATTAGAGTAGAGATTGAATGGTTTGTGGAAGCTTTCAAAAACATATAGAGATAAGTTATAGGAAGCGAAATTTATTTGATATGTTTCATATTTAATAGTATTCATAAAAAATAAAAAAAAACGTACTTACGCAAAGGTTTAATTAATATGATTATGCAATTATGATTCAGAAAATGTTCATTATTCAAACAACTATTCACAATTAAAATCTATTTATCTATGTTTTTCCTTTCTTTTCTTTGATATCTTACCTTTCAGTTTCTTGTTACTGCCGATCGCCAAGTGCCGAATCTCATCCCTGAGGTATAGTGTCATAAAGTTACATAGCTCATAATTTTGTTACTAAATAAAATTTTGAATTGGAAATTAGCGGTTAGCTAAACCAATTCTGGCGCCCACAATCATTATATATTTAAAGTCAAATCAATTATAAATAAATACTCATAAATATAAGATCCATAATAAAGTAGCATCCCAATATAGGATCATTAATAAATAAGTAAATGTTATTACTCCAATATTTAAATACATGATAAAAATGGCAAGCCCAACGCATGGCGATTGTTGAACAATTGAAATAACGCTAGTAACAGGAACAGGTTATTGTTTTTGAGATATCTGAGGGAATTTTTTTTAAAAACAATGACAGACAAAACAATAAACGTTGACGAACTGACGGTAGAAGACTTAAAAGAACTTTTAAAAACTAAGAACATGGATGTGAAAGGAAATAAGCAGACACTGAAAGAACGTTTGACAGCGACCCTTCAAGCTGAAGAAGCAGCAGGATTGGAAGAAGGAGATGGCATAGTGAAAGAAGTTCACCACTACGTAAAACCGACACCAAATGAAAATCAACAACTACTAGACATGATGAAAATAATGATGGCAGATATCAAAAGGACCAAAGAAGAAATAAAAGAGGACATTAAAAAAACACAGGAAAGCACAAAAGATGAAATAAAAAGTACAAAGGAAGAAATCAATAAAAAACTGGATCAACAAGAAGAAAAATTTGCAGGATATCTGGTGGAAATGAAAAAACAGTTTGAAGATCATAAGAAAGAACAAGAAGAGAAAATGGATAAGTTATATGGACATCTAATACAAGAAGGCAATATTAGGAAACAAGAAATTGAAGAGATGGGAAATAAACTGCGAGAAGAAGGAAAGGAACAGATAGGCAGAGTGGAGAAAAATATAATGAAAACCCACGCCAGAATAAACGATGTTGAACAAGGCATTCAATTAAATTTGTCGATTGCGGAGGAGATGAATCTAAAAACGCGAAAAGAACTTATATGGGAAATGGATTCAAAACTAAAACAAATCAAGGAAGATGGAAACTTACGAGACTTTACAAAATTGGAAAAGGAAATCAAAGAAGATTTCAAGAAGAAGATGATGGAGTTAGAAAAAGAATTTGGAAATATAAAAAACAAAACGAATACAAACAGTAGCACTCAAGGGGTAAATTATATCTACAATCATGGGGAAAGTAACCTCAGATTTGACGGGGATACCAGGAAAATGCATCCGAAAATTTTCCTGAGATATCTTAAAAATAAATTAAAAGATATCAGAGATATAGAGGATCTTAAGGAAATAATAAGATCTCATCTACATGGTCAGACATTACTTTGGTTCACATGTAATGATGTGAACATTAATAACTTCACTGATTTTGAAAATAATTTCCTAAAACAATATTGGGGGGAAACTGAACAAAATTGTGTTAGGGAAAAGTTGTACTTTGGTAAGTTCGATACCAGAAGGAACAGCAATATGAGTAGTTATGCTCTATCATTATATTCACAGGCACAGTATTTAGAGCCAACTATTTCCGAGCAAGAAATAATAATATTCTTGTCTCGACACTTTAACGATAACGTAACGCAAGGCATAGCCATACAAAACATAACAAATTTCCAATCATTATTAGATTACCTAAATAGAGTACAGAGAACAGTTCATCATAACAATAATAGACGTGACAACGACGACTATAGAAATAACAATTACAGACATAATAATTATAACAATCAATATCATGACACAAACAATACTAACAACAACAGGAGATTTGACAGAAATAATGATAGGACAAATAACAACAATAACAGGTACACCAATTATCCAGATAGGAGACAACAACAAAACAATTATAATAGGAGAGAGAGAAGAAACTCTGATGGAGATATGAGAAGGACGAACAACATAAGACGTGACACAAGAACTGACAGAACGAACAGTTTAGAAAGGAATACAACTAATAGTGACACAAACTTTAATCAAACTAATTTAAGTAACAATAATCATAGTAATAATAATGTTGTAGTTCCCGTGTCATCCTCTGGTGCGGAACAACAGTTTTTCCACTAGAGGGTGAATATGGTAGGTTGAGTTGGTGCAGCTATGTTCACCCACCTATCAAGATAAATTAAAACAGAGATATCACTAAGTTAATGTGAATCTTAGTAATAGATGACAATAAATCCAATAAATTGCATAATAGTCCATAAGACAACAATTTAAATATGAGTATAAATATGTGAAGAAACACTTACAAACAAGATACAACTAATATTGCATATAAAAAAAATTGCTATTTAAGTTTGCAATTATTTTTCTTCAAATTATATTTCATGACAGAAAACACAGACGTAACAAATAAATTACGTAAACATTAATTTGGTACATAACAATGATTATCACGGTATAATATTACATGAATTTCAAAATAAAATTCCATAATTGTAATTTTATATATTATAGACACTTTTCAGAAACCCTGTATGTTATGTAAATTATTGATTATTTTGGTATAAACTTCAAGGTCAAAATGTCATCGTAAAATGACGTTCGGTTAATAGTTCGAACGGTGTAATTTCGGAGTGACATTAGGAATGCATAAGAACAAAGTGAACTTATCTACAATAACATAGAAAACAGATATTTGGATTTGAAAACAATGATGTTTATTTATAAACAATTGAAAAATAAAACAAAAAAAAAAAACAACTAAAAGTTGTTGATTGAGAGCTGGGGAGACGCGGTGTAGATTCAATAATGTGAGGACGCATTAAAATTTCTCCGCTAAATTTTTATAAATCTCAAACATTTTGATATATTTTAAGTTTAAAGAATTAATCATAGTATTTAAAAACAATGATGCTATAAAATAAGAGAAACTTTCTATCGAATACATAATAAAAAGTGAAAAATTAGTGAAACGCCGAGAATTGGTAAGATGAACAATTTACCTCTATTAATCTGCTTTTCGTTTGCTCATTCACGTATCTTCTGTGAATAAATTGTTGCTCCTGGCGAAATAAATCACGTCACATCATTTTAATATCAAGATTTCGCATATATGATCATAGGCGATCGTATTTCTTCCAAATGTTTCATCCCAGAGACAAGAAGATGCCAAGCATAGACTTTTCCTTTCGTGTGTAACATATTTGTCCTATAAAACATCGTTCATAATTTTCATTTGTTAGGTTATATTGTGTAAAAATTTATTCGTTGGTAAAATTATTAGATATAGATATTCAATCTCCACTAGATCGGGATAGAACATTGAACTTACATTAAAGGAAATAATACTCACCAAATCATTACGATAAATCATCAGTTTGCCTCACAAACACACTTGGTTTTCATTCTTTATTTAATAACTGAATTATCATTACCATAGAATAACTCAACGTCACGTCAACATTAACAAATTATTAGAGTAGAGATTGAATGGTTTGTGGAAGCTTTCAAAAACATATAGAGATAAGTTATAGGAAGCGAAATTTATTTGATATGTTTCATATTTAATAGTATTCATAAAAAATAAAAAAAAACGTACTTACGCAAAGGTTTAATTAATATGATTATGCAATTATGATTCAGAAAATGTTCATTATTCAAACAACTATTCACAATTAAAATCTATTTATCTATGTTTTTCCTTTCTTTTCTTTGATATCTTACCTTTCAGTTTCTTGTTACTGCCGATCGCCAAGTGCCGAATCTCATCCCTGAGGTATAGTGTCATAAAGTTACATAGCTCATAATTTTGTTACTAAATAAAATTTTGAATTGGAAATTAGCGGTTAGCTAAACCAATTCTGGCGCCCACAATCATTATATATTTAAAGTCAAATCAATTATAAATAAATACTCATAAATATAAGATCCATAATAAAGTAGCATCCCAATATAGGATCATTAATAAATAAGTAAATGTTATTACTCCAATATTTAAATACATGATAATATGTTCATAGAAAAAAGAAGAAGATGTGATATTACAAATATTGAAGCTTAGATATTATTAGCCCTATGGTGATATCCTGGATATCATTTTTTCAATTAAGATCAGTATAACTGTGCAATGATATAGAAAACCAGGAAAACTATATCTGCTGATCTTTACAATTATCACTTAAGAAGACAGTTTATTAGTGGAGAACTCCCTAGATTTAACTGTTCATTGACAACTTCATATTGTGGGTTTCTTAAATGTCTTCTAATTTCCAATTCTTCAAGGAAATCCAGTTCTTGATTCTTTTCACAAATATGCAGCACTTCTAGTTGTGTGTTAGGTGTCAATGAATGATTGGTGTCAAGTAGATGTTTTGCGTAGTGGGATTTATCTGGTTGTTTTAACCTGTAGGAGCAGATTCCACGAAGTAAGGGTCGAGACAGTTAATTTCAACACATTTCAGACCCAAGAATCTCCAGAGACGGTTTACCACAAGGCAGCATTCTCAGTCCAATCCTATTCACCCTCTATACAATGGATATTGAAAAAATCATATCACCAAAATCTAAAATAGTACAATACGCCGATGATATTGTGTTATACACCACAGAAAAATCAGTTGAAAGATGTACAAAAATTATTAACGCGGAATTTGGTCCAATCCAAAAATGGCTCGATAATATTGGGCTGTCTATATCAGAAACCAAGACCGAAGTATGTATCTTTTCCAAAACTAGAAGTTGTCCGCAAAGTCTGATAACCCTAGGTAAATACGCCTTTCCCATAAAAAATACCATCAAATACCTTGGATTACTGTTAGACAAGAAACTTTTATGGAAAGACTGTATACACCAAGTAATCAAAAGAACTGAAAATTCAATAAATATATTAAGAGCTTTCTGCAATACAAAGTGGGGAGCGGATCCATACTCTTTTATAAAACAATGGTAAGGTCAATTATAGATTATGGAAGTCATCTATATGGGACAGCAGCTGAAACACACTTAAACAAAATTGAAGCCCAACAGAATAAATGTTTGAGAATATGCCTAGGATATAACAGATCCACCCCTATAAATATTATGCAAGCGGAGGCAATAATACCACCTCTTAAACTAAGAAGACAATTACTCAGTAATATGTTTATTACTAAAATAATAGCAAAGGAAGCATCATACCTCAACAGGTTACAATCATTAACAGTTCAGGTCCTCACCTATAAATACTGGTACTCAAAAAAAAACCAGTTATAGTGGAAAGTCTTATGGAAATATCAAGCTACCAACACAAATTACATACAAACGGGAAACTACCCAACTTTACATACCTACCTGAAAATCTCTACGCTCACAAAATTCAAACATATTATTTCGAAATTCAAGACGAAATACCAAACCTGACTCAAACCAAATTCAATAAATTCAAAAACAAATACTGGCCAAATTACGAATACCTATATATTTACAGATGGTTCAAAAGCAAATGAACAAACAGGCTGTGCGTTCTTCCACATAAACAAAAAACATCATTGCAAATATACTTTACCAAAGGAGGCTTCTATATATACAGCAGAAATAACAGCAATTTTACAAGCAATGAAATACATATTAAATTCAGATAAAAATAGATATGTAATATTTACAGACAGTAAATGCGCAGTGGACAGATTAAAAAATATGAACATAAAGCGAACATTAAATCATATTGAAGCAAACATTTTGAACTTATACCACGAAATTCACACAAATAACAAAATAGTCATATATGTATGGATAAAAGCTCATGTTGGTATAACTGGTAACGAAACAGCTGATAAATTTGCAAAGGAAGCCATAAAAACAGGAGAAAAACTCCAACTTAAATTACCACCCTCCGACATATTCAAATCACAAAAACAGAAAATTAAAGAAAACTGGCAAAAACTCTATAATGAATCTACAACTGGATTAAACTTTAAAAAACATCAGGATAGGATCCCTAAACAAAGTTGGTTCTACAAAGAGGTGAACAGAAATTTTATAGTTACAATAAATCGAGTGCGTGCAAATCATGCACTTACTCCTGTATATAAACATCGTCTAAAAATGATTGATAACCCATATTGTTCCTGTGGAGATATAGGTACACTGACACACATCCTACTTGAGTGTCCGTTACATACCCAAAATATTAGGAAATTATATAATCAACTAATAACTGCCAATATAACCCTTCCAATAGACCTTAATAGTATTATTTTTTCAGAAAGAATAAACACTCTTTACATACTGTACCAACACATAATAAACTGCAAACTTAAATTGTAAAATTTGTAAGCAATTATGCACACAACATTGTATTTGTAATTACTAACAATTATTAAATTAGAAAATATCCAAAAAAAAATTAAGAAAAAAATAAAAAAAATAAAAAAACCAAAAACAAATGCGAGAAAGAATTATTTAAAAAATAAAAAAAACAAATTATGAAAAAAACAGGTTTAAAAAATAAAAATAAATGAGTTATGGAAAAAAAATGATTATTGTAGTAATAATTTTATTTAACAACAAACAAAAATATTACTAAATGAAAATAACATGAACTATTTAAAGTATATAATAATACGTAATCCGTGTTCGCTTCTACCCTTCACCATGCTACTATGTATAGGACTAGGTTACATCACTATCGGTGTGGTGTAAGGCGATTCGAGTGGCGCCATCTTACCATTTATAACAGAGTCTCAGACGTTGTGCGGGGCCTATCTCCATGAAGGTGGTACTGTAGATAGAGCTGTATAGCCTGGTAGGAATCGTTCTGCTATAACCTCCCCCTCTAGCTTCGAGATCGTCCCGATGAGAGGCTAGCACACCAAGCAGGACGATTAAGGTTGTTGTTTCTTGGGTCTACCTCGTAATCCTTTCTTCCTTAGGGGTGGATTGGCAGGTGATGCTACTTCCTCCGTGGTCATTGATGGAACTACCTTCCGGGGTCTTCCACGTCTTCTCATAGCTCTTACCGGCACGGGGGTCACATCTTCATTCTTATCTCCTTGGTACAGAGAAATAGTGTTCGAGTGATGGACGCCTAGAGGTACAGTAGGATTCTCAAGGTCAGCAAGCTCGTAACTAGTAGGACCGTGTTTGCGGATGATAACGTAAGGTCCATCACGCCGAGGTGCAAGTTTTGACGAGTAACCTTTAGCAGCGTTACTAAGGGTGTGGGTGGTCACCCAAACTTTGTCCCCTGGACGATAACAAGGATCGTTCCGTCGATGCTGATTGATTCGCGTTTGATTCTGGTCTTGGCGCAACTCGGTAGCTTCTTTTGCCAGTTTGAGGGTTTCCGCCAGCTGGAGCAACTTTGGACTTATTTCAGCTACAAAATTTTCTGACTCTACAATAGCACTAAAGTCGTCAGCGATATCTTGTACGGTTCTCAACTCACGTCCAAATGTTAGGTAAGCAGCCGTGTACCCGGCGCTATTCATTGCGAATCTAATTGCGGCCAAATGTTTGGACCATTCTTGATGGTTATTCCTAACAAGGATGCCAAGTTGTGTTTTTAGATCTCGGTTTTTGCGTTCCACCGGATTTACTTCGGGATGATAAACCGGTACAAATGCCTGCTTGATGGCTAGGCAGTAAGTGGGCTTCTGCATGATAGCCGAGATAAACTGAGTCCCGTTGTCACTAATGATTTTTCGTGGCAGTCCATATCGCAGAATTACTTCATCTAATAGGGTATGGGCGCAAGTCTCTGCCGTAGCTTCGGTCAGGGCAAATAGTTCAACCCAGCGGCTGGCAACATCTTCAATGATGAAAATCCATCTCTCTCCGTCTTCGGTGGTCGGCAAGGGGCCGAAGAGATCTATGGCTAGCACCTCGAATCTCTGGTTAGTTGCGGTTGTCTGAAATAAACCGGCTGGCTTTAGATTGGAAATTTTGTAACGTTGGCACGGTACACATTTAGCTATATGATAGGCAATATCACGCCGCATTCCTATCCAGTAATACCTTTTCGAAATACGGCTGATCGTCTTGTCGACCCCGTAATGTCCAGCAGTTGGAGAATCATGGTAAGCGTGAAGGATATTCTTTTTTTCGTTCTCGGGTACCACCATTCGGGCATTTTCGTCATCCTGTTCTTCTACGTATCGGTAGAGTATTCCTTTATTCATAAAATAACCCCGCTGAAACCATTTCTGAGTCTCCTCAGATGACGAAAGTTCAAGAGAGTCTATTATTTGTTTTAGATTACTGTCAAGTAGCTGTTTAGCTCGCACCTGCTTTTCACTATTGCGGGACAACTCAACTTCCACTCGGCAGATACATAGTTGAGGATCGCAGTGGTTAGCACATGGTGGTCGAGATAAGAAATCTGCTACTATGTTGGTTCTACCAGGAGAATAAAGTACCTTTAAATTATAAGGTTGAAGTTGTAGTGCCCATCGTGCAAGGCGTCCCGTAGGTGTTTTCAATCCTAATAACCACTTCAACGGCTGGTGGTCAGTAATGACAATTGTTTCGGAATTTTCGATATATCCTCGAAATTTCGAGATAGCCCAAACAATTGCTAAGGCTTCTCGCTCCGTAGTCGTATAGTTCCTCTCTGCACTCGTTAATAAGCGACTCGCATACTCAATAGGGTGTTCGGTTGCTCCCTCCCCCTGGACCAAAACTGCACCGATGGCATAGCTACTGGCGTCGGATTTAATAGTGAAGGGTTCACTCTCATCTGCTTGTTTGAGGATTGGAGCAGTAATCAGACAGTTCTTTAATTTGTTATACGCATCTTGCTCAGTTGTTCCCCATTTCCACGGAGTATTCTTCCGAGTCAAATTTGTAAGAGGTTTTGCAATGCTGGCAAAATTTGCAATAAATTGGCGATACCATGAACAAGTTTGGATAAATCTTAGGAGATCCTTTACATGGGTAGGCACAGGTAAATCCACAATTGCTTGAATTTTGTTGGGATCCATCGTGATCCCATCTGGTGTCAGCACGTGGCCTAAGAATCCAATGGTCGAACAAGCAAAACGGCATTTAGTTCTAATAATACGGAGTTGGAAATCGTGTAAACGTCGAAAAACTTGTTCCAAGTCCCTCAAGTGGTCTTCAAACGTTTATGAACGAATAATCAAGTCATCTAAATATACTAGAAGTGTTATATGACTGAGACTAATTTTAAACCTATCCATTAATCTCTGAAATGTTGCCGGAGCATTTCTTAGACCGAATGGCATGCGCATGAAGCAGTAAACTCCAAAAGGTGTAATAAACCCGGTTTTCTTCTTATCTACCTCATGCATTCTTATTTGCCAGTAACCAGATTTGAGATCCAAGGTAGTCATATAAGGTTTGCTCTTTGCTGTGTGTAGCAAATCGTCGATACGAGGAAGTGGGTATCGATCTGGTATCGTAATCGAATTTAATCGGCGATAGTCGACGCAGACCCTAACATCGCCATCTTTCTTTGGTACCATGACGACGGGGGAAGTCCACGCTGTTTCACTTTCCTCGATTATTCCATTAGCCAACATCTCGTCGAGTTTGTCGCGTAAAATGGTTTGCTTGGTGACATTAAGACGATAAGGCGCACTGGAAATTAGTCCACTAGTGCCTGTGTCTATTCGATGCTCCGCCCGCGTGGTAGGAGGGCCATGTTCCTCAAATAAATTTGGAAATTCCTGCAGTATTGCATTCAGCTGGTTTCGATTAGTCGGGCATAGCGTTGCGGCTTCGTTTGGTTGCAGGGAGACATCGAAACTAAATAACTCAAGGATTTTTCGCTTGGTGCCTGTTTTCTTTTGTGGCGAGTAAGTGAGAGGTAGGCTGTCACCAAAAATTTCATCTATGTCTTCCGGTGCATACGCATTACTCGTGTGCTTGTTTTCTTTAACATTTGGGAATCTGGAGTCTGGAGCTTCCCATAACTCATCCCGTAAGGGTGACGTGAAAAACTCTAAGAATGGAGATAAAACGTCATCATTCTCGTCAACGTCCGTGATGTTAAGTTGTATTCTAGGATCGGGTACCTTAGTTGGTTCGCTTTCGATATTTAGAGATTTCTTCGGCTTCTTCGATTCTGCTGATTGATCCCGTGGTCTTTGTATTAGTCCTTGGTACTGTGGTTGAAACTCAAAACGCTCGAAAGGCCGGTCTGCGTAGTACCAGCACCGTTGTCCTAAGTCTAACACGATGCCAACTTTTTCTAGGAAATCTATACCTAATAAGGTCCTGTTGTCCACGGCGTTAGGCAGCACGACAAAGTTGATATTATGAGTTCTACCGCCTAACTCTATAGTAGTAAATGTTGTCAGTAACTCTGTTTGCTTTTGAAGTCCATCAGCGAGTGTGACTCGGGCTGTGGTTTTGGTGAATGCACAATTCTTGTCTTTTAAAAGTTTGTAGAGGGTGACGCCAGCTACGCTTGTTTTAGCCGCAGTATCTATATGTGCTTGGCCCTTAATACCACATATTCTTGCAGGAACTGTTGGGACTTCAGGTGTAGATCTTAAAAGCGTATTTATCGAATAGAAGTGGACAGCTTGGGCATCGACAACTTTGCCGACATTAGTGCAATTGGGACAATTGCTGCGGAAGTATCCAGCTCTGCCACATCCGTAGCAGTGAAGGTGACCTTTGTCGGTTTTGGTAGCGGTTGATTGTGTAGGCTCCGTATGTGTCGCAGTCGTTTTAGGTTGGTCTTGCTTCTGCCGTTTACGACATTCTTGTATGCTGTGACCTTTAAAATTACAAAACGTGCATCTTAATTTGGTTTTCTTTACCGGTAGCGTATCGGTTGATTCATTGCGTCGTAAAGTAGACGTATCCTTGAGTTCCATTTCTAGATGCTCAACTTGTCTAGCTTTTGTCAGCAAGTCAGTAAACGTAGTGATTTTTCCTCTTGGGATTTTTTCCCTAAGTCTAATGTTCATAAGACCGTAGATTAGATCAATCTGTGTTTCTTCGGAATGTCTTCCTTGTGGAAGTTTGGAAAGGAGTGCTCGTTTTTGACAAATAAATTCGTCAGTAGGTGCCGAGATTCCTTGAGGGGACTTGAAGATATCTAGGTAAATTTGATATGCAGGAGTTGCCGGAGAGAAAGCGGCACGGATTAATCGAATAGCATTATTCCAGTCTGTTGCTTCTCCTTTTATGCCTTGCCACCAAGTAGCTGCAGTGTCAGTAAGTAGTAGTGGCAAGCCTTTAATTGCGTCTTGGTCTGTGATTTGTTCCATATCCTTATAGACTGCTATGGTGTTTAGGAAATTGTCGACTGTCTCATGACAACGTGTTCCGTCGAATAGGGCCGTGCATTTGCTCAAACTCCCTTTCTTCCGATTATCTGGTTCTGTCCTTATGCCGGCTACGGCTTGTAGAAGCTGTTGGAATTGCTCTGGAGACATCGCCATGGTTGTTTGGCTTGCAGCAATGCGTTTACTTCGACGCGGAATGTTTGGTGAAATCGGATTGGATAAAGTCAACAGCGAATATTCCTGTCGTTATAACTCGAAAAAGCCGGACTGACGAAATTCCAATCTGTCAAATGTGACAGTTTCGATTCTACAAGACAAAAAAATGTCGAAGTATTCACGAAACTCTCACTTGCATTCAGGAATCCTTAATTCGAGCTCCACGTCAGGGCGCCAGTGTAGTAATAATTTTATTTAACAACAAACAAAAATATTACTAAATGAAAATAACATGAACTATTTAAAGTATATAATAATACGTAATCCGTGTTCGCTTCTACCCTTCACCATGCTACTATGTATAGGACTAGGTTACATCACTATCGGTGTGGTGTAAGGCGATTCGAGTGGCGCCATCTTACCATTTATAACAGAGTCTCAGACGTTGTGCGGGGCCTATCTACATGAAGGTGGTACTGTAGATAGAGCTGTATAGCCTGGTAGGGATCGTTCTGCTATATTATTAAAAAAAAATATATATAAACAAGAAAATAAAAAAAAAATTGTTGAATTAGAATAAAAAATACTAACACAAATAAACATATTTACTCTGCTCAATCCTGCAGAAAAATTAAACAAATTTTAAATAAAATAATCAGACACCTACATAGTCTGGCAAATTGGCCTCAGCCAAAGCCATTAACCTATTTAAAAAAAAATGTCAGATGGAAATTTGAAAATTGAAAAATGTTTTGACAATTCAAAAATCAGTACTGTGGATAAATTGTACAAGCTTCGACCACTAATAAAAAAAAATACAGCAAAATTTTCCTAATAATGTTGTACCACAGCCGTACATTGATTATGATGAATCTATGATAAAATACTTTGGCCACCACTGATGTAAACAATTCATCTATGGTAAGCCTATCCGTTTTGGCTATAATGTATGGAGTATGAATACCAAGGAATGTTATCTAGCTACAAATCTTACACATGATCGTCACTTTGTAAAAATGGTGGAAAACCTACCGAAAAAGGAATTGCTTTACCAATTTTATGTTAATAATCTGTTTTCCGGTGTGCCTTTGTTTGAGTTTATAAGTCGAAATGGATATGCTTGTACAGGAACTTTCCGCGAAAATAGAATCCCAAAAAGTTGTCCCCTAATCTCAAAGGACCAGTTCAAAAAGAACAAACGAGACATCAGATTCCATTATCGCAAAAGATACTGGTATCCTTTCTGTTAGATGGATGGATAATAGTGTTGTAACTGCTGGCTCCATTTTACATGGCGTTAACTCAATTGCAAATGTTAAAAGATAAGGTCTATTTATAAACTTGCAGTTGCCGTCGCCGTTACCGTTCCCGCTCCCGTTGCTATTTGACTTTGCAGTTGCCGTTGTTAATATCAATTTATAAACCTGACGTTTGATGTTCTCCGCCGTTATGTTCAGGGTAGCTAATCTTTATCTTTATTACCTCTTCCTACTTGAATGATTTCTTGAGTCAATGTCATGAAGAACATTATTCTCATCCATATCAAAAGTCATTCTTCACAAAGCACAAATTATCAAATCAATAAAAATAAATCTTAATCAAGGTAAATCAGCTACCCAGGTTTTAATAACATACTTAGATTATGTTAAACTCACTAAACTCGATTATTGCTAAACGACCAGGCATTTGATTGGTTAATATGCGAACGGCACGAACAGCGAACTGCAAAACTTCGTTATGTCTGAACGTCACGCTCAACGGTGAACGGTAACAGCAACGGAGAATATAAATGCGCAAATGTGAAAGTAGCTTTTTAACTTTCAACGGAAACGGCAACTGCAAGCGGAAGTGGCAACTGCAAGTTTATAAATCGGCCTATATTACCAAGCCGATAAAAAAAGTAATTTCTTTTCCTAGGTACAACCTAATTGATTAGTATAATAACTACATGGGCGGCACGTACCGGATGGACCAGAATATTGAAAGATATAGAATTTAGATTAGAGGGAAAAAATGGTGGTGAAGTATATTTACCTGGATCATAGACGCTTCTATCAACAATGCGTGAATTTTACACAAGAAAGTCACGAGTATGCAGAATGATCAGTTTTCTTTCCGTAGGGAGCTAGCGGAGACATATTTAAGACGTTATGGGATACCTCAAAAAATAGGGGGGGGGGCATCTAACTCAATGTTCTATCTTGCAATAGGGTCAGCGATACTTTGCGTTATAATTGCGTAAATCATTTGCTGGCCTATACACCCGTCAAAAATCTTTGTCGTTGTGTAGGGGAAGGATGTTCCTCAATAGTTCGCACCATTTGTATGAAGTTGGAATATGTATTACTGTAATGTTATATTTCATACATCCACCAGATAAATCGCCGATATCTTGTTGTGTTTTAATCCAAATACATAGTAGTTATTAGTTTAGGATTAAGTCCTAGCGTTGCCATATGGCAATAGCATATTTTTTTTTGTTGTATTAAAAAATAATAACAAAACCGTACATTTTCATTTAATAGTTTTTTTTATAGCAAGTAAACATAGTATTTACTACACATTCGAAAAATAAATAACTCTGTCCTTAAAGGGTTAAAATAAAAAATATACTATTTAAGAACTACTGTAATATTTAAAAATTATTTTTCATTTTATTTTTTACAGATCATATTTAGATATTTTAAAAAAAGCGGTGTTACAGAGTTTCCTTTGGGTAACTTTAGCAGCCGTCTTTTGGGCTGGTACTTCCCGTGTCAATATATTTTCCTTGGGGTATCTACTGTGCGCCTTTGTTTTCTTATGGCACGGATCCGACTTTTACTTGAGACCCATTCCAAAAATTCTACGATAGTAAGTATATCAGTTATCAAAAGTTACTTCTACATATTCGTTTTTTATTTTTTAGTTGGCAGTTTCTTCTAGGCTTCAACGTAACTGTTATTTTCTTCAAATGCGCTTTCCAAATAATAGGCTGTATATATCCCTTACATATTCCAATGAGTTGTTGTTGGATGACTCAAATATTCGCCATAACTTGTGTTAAAAATTATGTACAAATAACGCCCAAATCAATAATACCACCAACGGATGACACTGAATGTCTCATCTCCGGAGAAGGAATAAACTGGGACGTTATCTGTTTCACTATGCTGATACTACAAAAGAGGATATTCAACAGCTACAATTTTTTCCACATTGTAGACGATACGAAGGCTACTGCTATTCTAGCTTCTAGAGGTAAGTATCATATAATGACACTTCTAAAAAACTATGGTGTTATCTTTTTTCATGAGAAATGTTTATTTTTCTATTTACTTTAATTTTTATAATTAATATTCAAATTTAATATTGGACCATACATCCTTAAGAAAGAAGAATTCAAGTTTAAACTTTGCAGATCTCATTAGAGCTGCAACAAATTGAAATATTTATCGTCCCATTTCCATGTCTCTATTGATGAAGGATTTAGTAGATCTGAAACATTATCTTTTCGATTTTGCGAAATTGTATTAAAGCTAGAAATCTGGTATTTTAGGAGCAGAGCTTATGGAGGAGATGCGACAAAAGACAATGAAAGAACAAGAAGAAACGGAAAAGTTGGTGCTGGAAAAGATCAGAGAGAAAATGGAGAGGATTAAGGCAAATCAACAAAAAATTCAAGGTGACAGAACCTTAAGCACAAATCATTACGTAGGTAAGTGAAAGATGGACTAATCACATTTTAAATCAGAGTATTTCTATACATTTTATTATGTAAGATGTAAATATAAATTTAATTATTTTTTAGTATCTTGGATAAATTGCAATTGTAATATTTTGTATATCATATACCGGGTGTAAATGAGATATGGGCCACCCCTATAACTTTTGAATGGGTTATTTGATGTTTATATGGATAATATTAGGCCTAATTTTGAATTTTTTGACAAAAGAAATTAATGGTCGATTATCGATTTCACCGAAAATGATATAAAAATCTAAAAGTGAAATGGAACATTCTGTCAGCCAGCAGTAGTTTGTTAACAATTAAATTTAAAAATTCTAGTTTTTAGACCAAAACTTAAATAGAAGCATCACTCTATATAGTAAACTGACAAAATAATCGATCCAATCAAAAAATTAATCAGATTTGTTCGTTAATAAATTTATTAACTAACCTATCTAATATGTGAGAAAAGTATTGGTTTACCTCAAAAAAATTGGAATTTTGGATTTTTTTGAGTTATTTTTACATTTTTCAGTGAGAAAATACTAAAAAAGCGCTTAGAAAAAACCTCCTCAGTGTATGTTGTTGTCCACTTTTCGTAACATGTCTTGTTAGCATGATACATCCTCCATTCTACAACAAGTTACAACCTTTTTGATTAAATATTGTTCAGGAAATCTCACAGATGAACCCTATTTATTTTCAGCTCACCAGAGGCAGTAAAGCGAGTGCTATGGTACTGAAAGTCCCACATTATTGTCATTTTTGGAAAAATGTCGGTTTGTTAGCACAATACAGCCTCCGGAGTGTATACAAGTGACCAATTTTCTGATTTGGATATTGTTCAGGGCGTCTAATAGATGAACCCTATTGATTTTCAGCTCACTAGAGCCAGAACAATGGGTGCTACGGTACATGAACTACCACATTTTTGGTAATTTTTGAGAAATTTCCGTTTGTTAGCTCAACTTAATTTAGCTTTTTTCAAAATCGATTAAAGGCAAATAAATAAAGATTTTAATTCAATATATATCCTGGTTTTTAATTTTTCGTCTGGCCCGCTAACAAACTCTAAAATTTATAATTGGCCCTTTAGAAAAATGAGTTTGACACCCATGCTCTAGAGAGAGAGACAAAGTGAATACGCTGCCAATACAATGGTTTGTCTCTCTCGTACTTTTCGGTCTGTTTTCACTGCACAACTGAATACGCATCTCTCAGTCCATTTATAATTGTTTATGTTTTATGAATTAAACTATTTCAGACTATGCTGATTCCAAATCTGTTTATACCTATGCTGTAGCACTTACTGCTCGTTCACTGATGCTTAAAACGTATGAACGGACAGCCAGAATATAAGACTTTGATTTTTTAGACTCGTGTTTAGAAGTCTAAAACCTAAATGAAGTGTTAATAATAACAGTGGTACATAAAAATGTGGCCCTTTGAGCTGAATTATCAATAGTGCGAGTCGATTAGATGAGGCCATTTGTAATTAACGCTAAGAGGGCAGATGCCAATATAACATTTATTTATGCTGCAGCTTATCGTTAATTTTAAATGGCCCCCTGGTTTGGTTTTTTATCTGATTTTCCAATAGTCTTAGTCTTGTTTTGAACGCCCCTATTACTTTGATTAAGATGGCTTGAGGGCCGAACGCGGCGCGCGGGCCGTATCTTTGACATAACTGCCCTAAAGTGTGATCACTTTTGTGAGAATATCGCTCAGTTCATTTCTATATGTCTATGTTTTGTCATAAAAAGTGAGATGTCAACATCAGGTTACTTGCCAATGATTTAGTTTTAAGTTAGTTTTGGTTGTCATACCTACTTCTTTTCATTAATGGCCTCTTTTGAAATGTCTTTAAGAGAGTCATTATAACCTCATAATAATGAAAAGCGACAACATTATTTGATTTCTATATTTAAGGTATTTATGGAAACTAGATTGGGTTAGTGACTTATAATTTTGCGTTCGTTTACTTGATCCGATTGAACTAACCTCTTTTGAAAGGTTGAATAGATTATGGAACGAGTTAATTCCATTTAACCCTACTAGAGCGGTAGGGTAACTTGGGTTATTGTGTGATTACTATAAACAAAAATTCGAATTTTGTTATATACATAACCTCTCACATAAAAAAAATGGAAGAAGTGGAAAATTTGATGTACTCAGCTATATAGCAGCAGCTCAGAAATGGTTTCTTGAACGAGTAATAAAATGCTTTCGAATACCTCCAGAACCGAGTAACAACCCGTCACGTGAATTTATGAACCCAGTACTTGATCCAGGTTAGGTTTCCTTAAGGCTTTACATATTTACCTTTTGTCCTCTCTTCCTCATAATGTCGTTTATTCCACTTCAATCCAATCAATAATAACAGAGATATATGCTAGTGCCCTTATGGCATCTTTGTACATCCTGTATATAAAATGTTCCACCTATCACAATGGCGTTTATTCGACTTCAATCCGACCAATAATAACAGAGCTATATGCTAGTGCCCTTATGGCATATTTATGACTACATCCTGTATATCGAACGTGTCCCAGCACAAGGCGGATGCTCACGTGGTACAAAATTGCTGACGGCCGCTTCATGATTGACGCATGCGCAGATCAAAATTGCGTCAAAAATTACCCACGATGGACCTTGGCGATTTCCCATGTTAATTTACATAAGGATTTATTTTAACAGCTGTCATTTTTAAAAGTCTTGTTTTTTGGTAGAGAGTGTTTATGTTTTGTTATTGTATTAATTATTATTCAATTTCGCTAATTTAAATGTTCATTAAACAGAATTTATTGTTTAGAAATCTTCGTATATGCCTCATTGTGATGCTTTCCAAATTATTTTTTTTCTACATTTATTTTGTCAAAAACAATAAGTTAATTTTATCATGTCAACCGAGCAATTCGTTTTAGTTTCTGTTGGTTTTCCTTTCTCTCCGTAGTTAGTAGTCAGACAGCGTTGCCAATACCCTTGATTTTGCAAGGTAAATCTGGCTTAAACAATTTCTTATGCCAAGAAACTCAATTGGATGCCTAATATAACTTATCCAAATTTAAATAACATTGAACAACCCATTCAAAAGTTATGTATCATTTATACCTGGTATAACTCTCCAAACCTGTAGTTCCGTTATCAGAATATACACATAATTTATTGTCACGTCACACTGATAGATATTCATTTATTTGGTAAAATCGGTCGTAATTGTCTACTGAAGACGTGAATCTATTAACTTTTGTTTTTGTACTCAATAATATTTCAAACATGTTACAATGAAAATAATTAAAAAAAAATAATATTAGGGTATGTATACAATTTGCTAAGTGAAGCACTAGAATAATTTGTACCTCACTGTATAAAATAATAATAGTTAAATATTTTTTCCTGTAATTTGTCTCTAAAAATACAATACTAGTCCAGTCCTGTCACAAATTTATTAGTATTGACTAATTTGATGGAAAAAGTGTATAATTTTTTAAATAATGTGCATTACTCTAAAATCTTAACAGCATTAATCTGTCAGGTGGTATATGTGACGAACTTACTGTGTCATTGAATTCAATGTTAGTTCCAAAAACTAGGAACTCTGCAGGTTCAAATGAAACCTACATAATTTTTGATAAAAACACCATTGTACATCACAGATCATTTATGTCTTCACAACTTTGCCGTGTTGTCTGATCGAAGAATAGTCGAGGAATGTAGGAAGTTTTGAAATTGTAAGAGTGTCTTTTTGTTGTGTTTGCATTACTAGGAAAAATTTGTTTTAAAGGGAGAATATTGAACCATCACAGCACAAATACAAACAAAATCATAGAAATACAGAAAATACGATGGCAATCAAATTGTTGACATAATCTAAATCAATGACATTAGTTAAATCACGAATTGGCAATTCAGCAAATAGGAATATCAATTGCTACAATGGCATTTCGTTTCTATAAAAAATACGAGTTTCGTGTCAAAATTATTTAATGCTATGTATGGTTTTCTGAGTATTGTACATACAGTAAAAGTTCCTTATTCGCGGATTAAAAAATTGCGACCCAACACTTGTATTGGCGACTAAGTATTTACTTATTCGCGGATATAATCGGTAAGATCATATTAAAGGGATTTGTAACTCTTTGTTAACACTCTATTACATTAGAAGAAGAATTGAAGATATACACATTGAAATCGTGCTGAAAAAAACTGCGGCCTGTTCTTACAGCGGAAAATGATGAAGAATCTGTGCAAATTCAACCGTTAAATGGCAAAATTTCTGAAATTATGAAATAATGGGACAAGATGGCTTCGAAAAGATGGAATCAAGTGACATTCGAGAGCAACTTTTATCACAAAATGAAGAATCGACTTCGAAGAAATGTTAAATCCGCAGTCCATTGAAGAAAAGGCTTCAACAAGCACTGGAAAGGCGACATTTAATTTGAAAAATCTGAGTGAAAGTTTACGGATAAATGAGCTTTGTGAGATCATCATGAAAATTGATACATCTATGAGAGGCAAATTGTTATTGGTACTATTGAGTACCAATCTGAATTTAAAGAGCTTTTAAAAAGTGCAAACTAAAAAAATTACTAATTTTTTTAAACCCTTGCCTAAGCATGATATTGTTAAGAACTTTCATTAAATTGATTTTTTCTTGATTTTTATTTCGACTCCTAGGAACATATCCCCTATAATCTTATATAAATTATCTATCCATATTCATGGTTTCTGTATTCGCGGCATATTTACATGGAACATGTGTCTCGCTAATAAGGTGATTTTACTGTATAATAATATTCTTATTCATTTTTTATGATGAAAAATATAACACGCGCATCAGCCAAATAATTTAAAATTATTGAAACTACTACTAGGTGCAGGCAAAACTCGGCCAAGTCAAGCTCAAGTCACTGCTACTTATACATCCATGAAGCCAAATCTTTGGATGAAGAACTCTATCCTCTTTAGTGGATGCCTACTTGTGTCCCCAGGGGCCTTAATAGGGACTCCGAAAATTCACCTGCATAGTATTGCCCAATGTGGACATACTAGGAGAATATGGACCAACGTTCCGTCTTCAATGCCGCAACTCCTACATAGAGGACTTTCCTCTAATCCTAGGTTATGAAGGTGTTTTCTTAGACAGCAGTACCCTATGAGAAGTACTGCTATCTCTCTAGCATGTCTATCGGTTCAACCCCTCAATATGAGCTGGGACTGCCTTAGACCCTGCAGAGCACTCCAATGAGTGAGATTTTGTTTTCCCAACCAATTCCTCTTTTTCATGCTGATTGTTTTATAAGGCCCAAGTCGGGACGCTAAAGGGAGCTGCTGCCCCTTTCACAGCCAGTACGTCTGCCCTTTCATTGCCTTCAAAACCAGAATGGGCCAGAATCAATTCTAGCAACACTATGTTCCTTCTGCCTTGCTAAGTCAGCAAGCCATACTCGACATTCAGCAGCAATCCCTGAGTTGACGGTATATCCACTCAAGGCCATGATTGCCGCCTGACTGTCAGTTTATATGGCTATGCATTGGTCCACATAGGCTCTGTCTAGGTTTATCTCCACACATTCCAAGATAGCGTATACCTCAGCCTGATATGCAGATACACCCTTTCCCAAAGGAATACAAACTTGTTTCTTCCCCATTACTGGAGCATGAGCCATCTGTGTAACAGACGATCCCATAAGGATGTGGATTTCCCTCTCTTTCTCAGAATTCTCTATGTCGGATGTTTACCTTATTGGGGGTTACAAAGGAGTACATGTGCAGGCAAACATCAGCCGTTCGAGCTAGAACTGGGACATCTTCCAGAATTCTGAGCTTCTTGACGTGTCTGCACCCTTTCTCGCTTTGTAAATCTCCCAAACTTTTTAAGCATAGGAGTGCCCACCCGGCCTCAGCCTCGATCACATGGTGAAGAGGCTGTAGTCCAAAAATCACCTTCGACGCAGAAGTTGGTGTAGTCTTCATTCAATCAGTTGCCCCCAAACTGACCACCCTTTGAAGCCGTACCAGTTGCGATCTAGCCGTGGCCAAGGTTACTCTCGGCTACCAGTCGAGAGCCGCGTATGTGAGCATGGCCAGCATGATCACTTTGTAGAACCACAATATAGTCTTAGGGGTTAGTCGCCATTTCGGACCAATGGCTCTCCTGCAGTCCCAGTACGTGTTAGTCTCCTAACCTAGACGACTATCAAGGCGAGCCTTCCATATCAGGATCACTCCCAGATATTTCACTTGTTCAACCACTGGAAGTGGCACTCCACCAAGGTGCATACCTTCAGGTCTTATGCATATTTTCTTGGTGAAAGCAACTATCTCAGCCTTGGCAGGATTCACTGCAAGTCAGTGATCGTTGCACCACCCCAGTATCCTGTTCAGGGCACTTTACATTGGGTCTCTAAGAACGGTAATATGCCTTCCAACAACAAGGATAACGATATCATCGGCATACCCAATTGCTAGAAAGCCCTCACTGTTTAATAGGGATATTAGTTCGTCGATCACTAGGTCCCACAATGTGGCCGAATGGACGCCCCCTTGTGGACATATCGATGACCGTTTTAGCCACATGGTCCTTCCATGCCGTCTCTAGTATTTTGTTGCTTAGCACGGTCCCAAGCCAGTGAAATATCATTGGCTCTATTCTATGATTTATTGCAGTTCTACATATTGGTTCTGCAGGGGTACTGTCTAAAGTATGTCCAGGAATGCATTCATAGCGATCATGCCATTTTCCAGCGCCTCTTCCACCTAAGGTATTTTCTGCTAACCCGCCACACCGGAACGCATGCTGATTGTTGCGCAAAGGATAACTAAGCCCAACACTTTCTCTCACATACCGATCAACCAACCTCTCCAGTGTTTTCAGCACAAAAGATGTTAGGCCGATAGGTGTATGTAGTACAACAATTTGTATTTGCCTTCACTACTCAGAAATATATCTGCTTCCCGAGCAGGCTCGAATGATATGCACAAATATTGGACCAATAGCCTCCCAGCCCTGCTGAAACAGAGCCGGAAAGATTTGGTCCTTCCCCGGAGATTTAAAGGGTCTAAACGTACGTATTCCCCAAGTACTCCGCTCATAGGTAATTATTTCCTTTGCTAGAAGATAGTCCATCCTATATAGTCGTTGTGTTCCCACACGCCTCATGTCAGTACTCCCTTGTCCGACTGCTTTATACTTATGGAAGCGAGTTTGTAATAAGTGCTGCAACGTATCCCCCATAATTTCCGAGAAAACACCTGATGCGATTTCCAGACAGCCAAGAGCATTGTCAGGAGATTTCGTTAAGACTCGACACAGCCTTGATATTTGAGGTACCGAGACAGTATCCTCGCAGAAGGCCCCATCTCTACGAACCATCCTAACGGCGCTCTTATACTAATTTCGTTTCTGGCAGTATTGTTCTCAAACAAGGTTCAACTCTGTCTTCCTAGCCCTATTAAATGGATTTGTTTCCGCAGCGGGTCCATAGGAATTGTTCCCCCAAATTATCAAAATAATTACATTACATTTTTTGGTTTCTTATTAATGTAACTATGTTCGTGAATAATCGGGACATTTTCGGATTTTTAACTAAGTTAAGGATATTTTAATTAGTTGGTAGTATTGTGACGTAAGAGCAACGCCATTGATGATGTGCAATGGTATTTATATCAAAAATTCAATGCAGATTTATCTTTGGTAAAACCAGATATTGGGAACTGATAAACATTGCAATTATATTTATTACATCCAGGTTTACTAATGTATGTACAACAATTTGTATAATATTGTATTATATGCTTGAAAAACGAAAATAAAATGCGAAAGCTATAATTTGATGATGGTTTATTCAAGATTTCCATCTACCAGCTGCTATTGCAAAAGCTTGCTTTTATTATTTATTAATAATGCCTATATTCAGTGAAAAATCTGAAGGATATTTGAAATTTTCTTTTAATAGTTTGTCAACAAATCAAAATTATATACATAGAACCGTTTTACACGTACGAGAATTATTGCGAAATTTACTATGAAAATAATATTTATAATTTTGATAAGAATTTTAAAAATATTTCATCGCTTGTCTGTTTTACACATAATATTTTTACAACAAAAACTTTCATAATAATTTATGTCATACGCCTGCGCAGAGAGATTGTTTTCGGAAGAAGTTGTCACGATTCTCATTCTTTAAGTAATCAGCTATTTTTGAACCATTTATTTTAGATGTTTGGTTATTTTGTAAAAAAATTCAAGTTTTCATATTATATTATTTGGCAATTTAATTGGTATTTACAGCCATGCCTGCAAGGCAAAAAGAGTTACTGTCAGGTGCTATAGCAGTTAGCTATTATTTGCTATTTTTATTAATGAAACGCAAAAAAACAAAGATCTCAATGGTAAAAAAATTGGCTTCAAAGAAGAGAAGGTAGACCTTAGCTCTCCTAAATAAAAAATTAATGGTTGATTGTTGAAGATCCTCTTATAACAACACATGACACCCTTATTATTTTGATTTTATTTATGGCTTATTGGCTTCTGCGTCGATTCTCGCGCACTTTCTAAATTAAAATATAGAACTCGTTCTATATTTTTACTCTGAAAATTTTGGCAATAATTCTATGACGAAAATTTTCAGAGTAAATTTCGCAATAATTCTCGTAAGTGTAAAACGGTTCTTAGTATATAATATTATATTTTTAATGTGGTTATAAACGAAAAATAAATTAACAATTTGGTACCGTAGGGCGTGAAATAACATTACTAATTAGACGCCTTTATTTGTTAATTCAATAAACTATTAAAAATAAGACTAGCATAAATCTGACTCCAAAAACCAAATGTCAATGATCAATGATATTATCCGTTGGTTTTTGGTGATGAATCCCAAAAATTAACTATCTACAATCCCCTACAATACTTTTGGGTCTACTGAACATGTATTCTAAGTTTTTGCCAGCAAATACTATTTTAACCTAATAATTGTCGATTGCATTATTGGTACAATAAATTAGTTTTGCTATTCTCAATTTCTACAATGTTACATTTCTATCAATATTTCGAAAACTAAATGCACAAAAATTCTCAAATATACTTACCGGCAAAACTGTTGGACCCTCCCCCACATTTTATAAATAGAAAGGAAACAAAATATTCTAATTAACAGAAAGTGTGAAGTTCTATATTTGTTGCAGTAGAGATTTGTGGGCTATAACATCATGAAATCCTAATTTCTGTGATTTTTGGCAGCTCATTTATCCATTTCCTCCAGGTTATCGGTAGATTTTAACTCAAAATGTTTTCCCAATCCATACCAGATCGCCAGATATCTTGCACATTCAAATTTTAGCTTTGATTGTGAAACATGAAATCAAGCCTAATGGATCACAAAGAGACATAACTGTTTTGAGAACGATCCTTTTCGTTGGAGTTTTTTCGGGTACAAGGTCTTTCATATGCAGTATAAAACGAACTTCATCCTTATTGGTATCCCACCATAATCCGAGAACTCTATGGAGAGACGGATTATCTATTTGTTTCACACAAACTGAATTCTCTGCTAAGTTTTCTCTGAGAGTTGCTGAATTAGTCATCCAATTAACCATTCGAATCCTGCAAACTTCATTGTTCTACAAAGGCTTTCGACAGTTTGAACAGCATCTTCTTCGGAATCTAGAATCCAGATAGATAAAAGCTAATTTATGTGGTCTCTAGCCCACACTAGAGTTTTGCCGGTGTTTGTAATTAATTTGCATTATATACAATTATTAGGACTGTATAAAACATTTTCATCGAAAAATCCTTAAAAGCCTTAGTCAAATTTCAGTTCAATAGAAAACTGTCAGCAGGATGTGATACAAATAATAAACTTTTCATTTTTTTATAATGATTCAATAAGAAAGATGAATAAGAACAAATCTTAAATAAAGTAGTTTTTTCTGGTCAATAATATATTGTAATAATATATATTGGAAAAAAATAGTAGACATTATAAGAATAAAAAAAATAATAATAATACTGTTAACAATCATTAAAAAAAAGATAAAAAATATTTTTCAATGAATCATATTACTCTTCAGATATTTATTAATATTCCAAATTAAGTCAGAGGCTAATGGATACGGTCCCTAGTAAATAAATTGGAATAATATATATTATAGTAATAGCAAGTTGAGATAAATCAGTAAGAAAGAAGACCATTTATTTGAAAAAATAAGTTTTATAAAAATTTCAAATTAAGCTTGTTAAAAGACTATACGAACATATTCCCAAATCAAAAATAACTATTACCCAAGTTACAGGTTACAGTTACAATTTAATTTAATTCAACTTCTGGAATGTTTAGCAACATAGCTTTAGGTAGGTAAGTAGTTATATATTTTTAATTGATTTACTACTGATTTACAGAAATATAATTCCCTAAATAGTTTTTAGCTTGGAATGATAAAAATCACACATTGCCATATACAGGGTGTTTCCAGATTAATCTGATAGACTGCTGTGAGTAATTCGCTTGTTGATTTTAAGACAAAAAATTCATATAAACATATGTGATAAGTCTTATCGTTAAAGAGTTACTGGACGTTGAATTGTTTTTAATAAACGAACTTTTCAAAGGCCACTTAGAATAAACATGTATTTTTTTATTACTTTTGACAATCAGTAGCGTCACTAAGAACAAAAGTATGGTCTAAATAAATTTCATTTACAATCAAAGCTCGTTTATTAAAAACAATTCATTGTCCTGTAACTCATTAACGACAAGACTCATCACACATGTTTATAAGAACTTTTTGTCTTAAAATTAAATAGCGAATCGTCCACAGCAATCTTTCAGATTACTTTGGAAACACCCTATATTTAATTTCATTGTCAATATTTAAATCAAGCAAAACAGACATTAATTTCTGGTACATAGTCCGGATAAACACTTATCATGTTTAGGGTGGAATTTTGATTTTATGCGCTTCTAGACCCGTGGGTTTTTGCCGCCCCCCTTCATACCATCGTGGAGGAGGGATAATTTAGCCCTTTGTGAAGAAAATGTTTATTATATTCTAATTCAAGTAAAATTAAATAAATTAAAATATTGGGTAAACTATATACACACAATAAGATATTAAAATATGTTTAAACCGTTTAATACTTATACACTTACAGATATATAGTCCATCTAGAAAGTATTGGGAAAAGAGAAAGCACAATTATAATTTTTCGGTATATATTTTTATTACTTAAAATATTACAATTCTAACAAATAATTCATCTCATTTACTTATACAACCTCCATATAACTCTAAACACTTAAAGACGTTCAGGCAAACCCGAAACTAGGTCAACGCAATAGCCCCCATATGTTTTCAATGGGACTAAGACCTGGTGAAGCTGCTGGCCATGGAATTGTTGTCAAGTTTTATTCTTGCATCCAGGCTGCAGTAAATGCAGAAGTATGGCATCTTGCATTATCTTGCTGTAACCGCCAGCCCTCTGGATATAAAGAATGAGCCATTTCAAGAAGAAAACCATTTATAATTTCACAATATTTTTTACTATTAACGGTACCATCAACTATACAAAGAGGTGTAGCACCACGCACAGATATTGCTCTCCAAACCATTATTTTAGTGGGAAATTTGAACAGTAACTTGTTCTCTTGATAGGATTTTTAGGTGATTTGCACCAAGATGGAAATAACTTTCGTCGGATATAAAACCATTACCAAAGTTATCTTCTCGAAAACATTGACAAAAATCTATTCTTCGTTGCCTTTGTAAAGGTGTCATTGCAGGGACTTCCTTTGGTTGCCTTGATATGTAGCGTTTTCTTTTCAGTGTCTTGCGGACAGTTTCTGGACACACGTCTATTCTTTGCTGATATTTAAAACTGTTAGCCAATTTTCGAAACATTAGGCGCGGATTTTGTCATAAACTGTTTTCACTAATCTTACACGGTCTTCCCGAAACTGGCCCATGTGTCATATCTCTCCCATTTTTTATCCTCTTTATGTATGTTAAAATTAGGAGAAAGATTAAATTCTGGATATTTTCTAGATGGACTATACATATACACTACATCATACAATCAATGTACAATTATGGATAATCAATAAGTCAAATTTCTGAAAAAATTATTTGTGGATTAATTTTGCGCCCCTAGGCTGGGAGAGGGGGTCTATTGATAAATCCAACCTTGACCATGTTAAGCTCTTACTGTGTAGGTGTTTTTCCCAACAAAGACTAATGTTTTACCGAGACACAAAATTTTTTTAAATTGTTTTTCAAATACAAAAAGTTATTTCACTATAACCACTGTAACATTTGTAGGCCAAATAGTCATAGCCAAGTTTTTACAACTACCTTTTTAAGGTTGGCACACAAATAAATATGAATTATGTATTTGTAGCACCATCTGTGTGTCAAATGGAAGAGTCCTCAACTGATGTAAACACTGTTTCGTAATTTAAACTTATCAATGCACAAGCATTTTTTATGTATTATAACGGAACTAGAGTGTATAATCTATAAATTATATGAAAGAAACTTATTTCCCCAAGAAATACTTTGTTATATTATATTTGTGTGATTAAAATAACTGTGAATGTCTTTATTTCCAGTGAAGTGATTACTCCATCTGCACAATACACGTGTATGTCGTTCAAAATTAACAACAGCTTTTGTTGTTCTATTATAATCAAATTTACTTTCAGACTACACTAAAAATATTTTGTTTTTAACCGATCTTGATAGCTTCTATAGGTTGAGGGTAAGCTGAATCAATGTAACCAACCCTTCTATTAATTTACTAATTATTATCATTTTAAAATATTAACCCTACAATACGTTCTTTCATTACATTTGTATTATTTATTTTTGTGCAAACGTATTTACAAATTTTCATGGTGTTTCTCAGCCATACTTTTAAAAATTTGATATTTTTCAAGGCTCTGTGGAATAATTGTATAGATAAAATAGAAGAATATTAAGTAGTGTTAGAACATTAAAAATTCACCAATTAAAATTTATATATTTATTTTATTTATTAGAAACTACCGATGATCACCATTCAATCCGTCAGACTGTCGATTCCTGCTTGCCTCGCAGTGATGGCAACTGATCAAAAATGTTTCCTATTTTTAAATCCCCTAAATTCAAACTAAAATCCCCCTAACTTAAAGCTAGTAGAACCTTTATCAGTTTTCGGCATTTTTCAATTCTTATAAAAATCCCATTAAATAAAAATAATAAAAGATAAATTCAACAGTCCTAAATATCAGATGCATAAACACTCTAAATACACAATATCGAAGTCGATTAATCGAACAATCAACGTATCGATATTTTTGTTCGAATTGTCAATATTATTTTTATCCTCCTGGAGCCATTCGGTAATCTTGAAAAATAAATTAACTGTCGAACAAGATTAAAAAATATCAATGATTCATGAAATAGCTGAAAAAAAACTTGTTTATTTTTATTTTGACTGATTTATTGAATCCAAGGTCTTTGATTGCACATAAGTATTAGCGGAGGAAATTCGTCGTCAAAAGTGGTTGATTTGGATGCAGTTTTACTGCTGCGGGTGCGTTTGGAGGACATTTTTAGGGAATTGGTAAGGGAAAAGAGTGGAATTTGGCGGTGAAAGCTAACACCGACAGCGGACTCACTGCCGGAGGGAGTTGTCTCCCCAGTTAAAAGTTTCCTGACTTATTAGCTTCCTATGAATTTAATATTTACCTGAGGGCTAAATGTCCTTCCTACGTCTGATAGGATTCGGAGACCTAAAAGTTATTACAATTTACATAAATAATAAAATGTTTTAATAGAACTACTTCCTAGTACGACTACTATGAACTGTCGTACTGAAAAGGACAACAGAACATGTGAGTTAGGCGATGTATATTCTTGTTGGCGACGTCCACGTTGCTTGATTTTGTTTGTATCAGTGACTAATTCTGCAGCTACCACCTTCCTCGAGCGATGGACAGGGAACGCTGAAAAAAATAGCTTCCGACTAAAATCCGCCCTCTATTAATACCTGCTTGCGTTTGGTAGCAAACGCAGGCTCGATATATGAATGGTGGGGGCGAAGCCTATGAACCGACACGCATGCGCTCTGGTGACATCAAGTAATTATTGAAGATCTGAATTTTGGCAATACATATAAAATCACGTGAAATATTTTATTTTACTTATTTTTTGATAAATTGGTAGTTTCTGTTTTACATGCAGGATGCAGTTTTACTTTAGTTTAAAATTGTAGCTATAATATGTTCTATGCTCTCATTTGGTATAACAACTTATATTTCTACTTTCTATACCATAATTCTACAAAAGCCCATTTCTACATATTATTAGTTCATACTTGTTATCAATTCATACAAAAAACATATAAGTAACATGAATTCAGTTAAAAACTAGATATTTACACCACTCTACCCACCATATATGTAAGAAATTGTAACGTTGGTCATTTTGGACCACATTTCTATAACTATAGTTTTATCTATGTTAAACGAAGACCTTTAAGACACTCCCATTTATAAAACTATAGTGACTATTAGTGTTTTAAATGAAACTCACTGTTTCTAGCTAATTCCGCAATATAATGAAAATTATTGAAAATTCTAAAAGATTGACAATTGTTTCAATAAATCAATATCATCGTCAGAATGAGAGAAGTTACATTTCATTTGATGCCTACCTGATGCTTAGTAGTTATTTTTGGCTAGACCAAGAAGTGACCTACCTTATTGTGATTGATTTAATATATGTTAATAGAAAAAAGAAGAAGATGTGATATTACAAATATTGAAGTTTAGATATTTTTAGCCCTATGGTGATATCCTGGACATCATTTTTCCTATTAAGATCAGTATAACTGTGCAATAATATAGAAAACCAGGAAAACTATATCTGCTGATCTTTACAATTATCACTTAAGAAGACAGTTTATTAGTAGAGAACTCCCTAGATTTATCTGTTCATTGACAACTTCATATTGTGGGCTTCTTAAATGTCTTCTAATTTCCAATTCTTCAAGGAAATCCAGTTCTTGTTTTTTTTCACAAATATGCAGAACTTCTAGTTCTGTGTTAGGTGTCAATGAATGATTGGTGTCAAGTAGATGTTTTGCGTAGTGAGATTTATCTGGTTGTTTTAATCTGTATGCTCGTAAGTGTTCACTGTATCGGATATCAAAATTTCTAAGGGTCTGACCCAAATAGACAGCATTACATTCTGGAAATTTGAGTTTATATATACCTGCTTTCTTTAATGGTGGTATTTTTGTTTTTACATTTAACAATTTTGTACTAACGTTACTTTCTGTTTTAAAAGAAATCGTTGTATTCGTTGCTTAAAGATATTATCTTTGAAATATTATTAGAAATATTTCCTGCATATGTGATGGTTTCATAAGTTTTTATTTCATCAGTTTGTTTAGGAAATATTAGTTGTAATGCCACTTTTTCCTCTTTTTTATTAATTAGCTTATTTATCATATGTAATGGATAACCATTGGATGTTGCTATTTGTCTAATTGTATTAATCTCTCTATCAAAATTACATTTGTTCATAGGAACTGAAAAAGATCATCAAGTATCATTGAATTATAAGCCGCTAGTTTATGTGACATGGGGTGATTGGAACTATATGGAATTGTCACATCAGTGTGTGTTGGTTTTCGGTAAATTGAATAATCAAGTACAGTATTAACTCTTTGAATTTTTATATCAAGAGAATTGATTGAGCTATTTTCTTCAACTTCTAATGTAAATTTAATTTTTGGGTGTAAATTATTAATGTGGTTGAAAAATACTTCTAATTGTCGTTCACTACCCATAAAACAAGCTAATATGTCATCTACATATCTATACCAAAATAAAACATTTTTCGAAATATTACTTTCAAAGATCTTTCTTTCTAAACTGTCCATAAAAATGTTTGCTAAAATAGGTGATATAGGGCTTCCCATTGGTAAACTTTCATTTTGAATATATATCTTATTGTCAAACATACTTACAAGTATTAGACATTCTTTAGGAGGAATTTTAGTGAACATATTAGTAACATCAAACGAAATAAGTTTATAGTTATCTTGCAAGTTGATTGCTTTTAATTTTTTGATCAGTTCTATTGAATTTCTAATTGAGTATTCAGATCCATATATGTAACTATTAAGTATATTGTTAAGCCTATTTGCCAATATATTATTAGAAGTATTAACATAAGAAACTACAGGTCTAATTGGTTTCGTTATTTTATGTAATTTAACGGTTCCATATAATTGTGGACAATGAGGATTCTTATGTATGATAGACCTCTTTTCGTAATCACTTAAAAGATAATTTGAATTATTAACAATATCCCTTACATTATTAGAAAACTTCTTTGTTGGGTCTGCTTTAAGAACTTTTACATCGCTAGATTCTATAAAGTTATATATTTTTGAATTATAATTTGTAGTTGTCAATATGACAGTTGTATTTCCCAACCCATACCAGATCGCCAGATATTTTGCACATTCAAATTTTAGCTTTGATTGTGAAACATGAAATCAAGCCTAATGGATCATAAAGAGACATAACTGTTTTGAGAACGATCCTTTTCGTTGGAGTTTTTTCAGGTACAAGGTCTTTCATATGCAGTATAAAACGAACTTCATCCTTATTGGTATCCCACCATAATCCGAGAACTCTATGGAGAGATGGATTATCTATTTGTTTCACACAAACTGAATTCTCTGATAAGTTTTCTCTAAGAGTTGCTGAATTAGTCATCCAATTAACCATTCGAATTCTGCAAACTTCATCGTTTTACAAAGGCTTTCGACAGTTTGAACAGCATCTTCTTCGGAATCTAGAATCCAGATAGATAAAAGCTAATTTATGTGGTCTCTTCTACTTTCTTTTTGATTGCATTTAAAACTGTAATGTGATTTTTTGTTTGACGTTTAAACTTTGAAGGTTCAATATTTTTGATTAAATTGGCAATTTTCAATTTCTCATAAAGAAAATTATTTGAATTAGATTTTAAAGCTATTTCTGACTCTCTAGCTATAATTTGTTTAATATTATTCGTAAATTTTGGTGGTATACTGTACTTTAAACCTTTATTTAAAAATTCTATTTCACTATAGGGCTAATAATATCTAAGCTTCAATATTTAGGTCACTTCTTGGTCTAGCCAAAAATAACTACTAAACATCAGGTAGGCATCAAATGAAATGTAACTTCTGTCATTCTGACGATGATATTGATTTATCGAAACAATTGTCAATTTTTTAGAATTTTCAACAATTTTTATTATATTGTGGAATTAGCTAGAAACAGTGAGTTTCATTTAAAACACTAATATGAGTAGATTCCACAAACGAAGGGTCGAGACAGTTAATTTATAGTGACTATGTTGATTAATTTTTCATTTGTCCTGATTAAATTCTATCCAATAAGTAAAGGTAAACAGTATGGTTCTTGTCCATTCGATAATGATTTAGAGATATTTACTAAGAAACTATAAGTTGTTGATAGATAATTCTCTATCTCGTGCGCGTGTTTTTGTATGAAATAAACGGTTTTTTGAAGACTAACAGGTCGACCTGTCTCTGTTTCAATAGCATCGTGATGACTGAATGGGTTCCACAGGACCGAACTGTTAACCAAACATACTAATTAGAAAGTTTGGGTATCAATGCAAGAGCGAGTTCGTTGTAAACGTCTGAAATTGGGGATCTGGCACCAGGACAACGCACATGCCCATAACGCGTTGCCTGTGAAGCGTTATTCAGCTATTAGAGGCACTCCAGTGCTCGAAAATGTACTGTATTCATGTCGATGGAAGAAGTGAAGCGAAAATCAGCGAAGCTAACTCCTAAATGCTCTTTCGAAAGAAGATTTCCAGTATTGCTTCGACTAATAGAAAAAAACAGATGGAACGATATGTGGCGATTGAAGGGGAACATTCGATTGTAGAATAAAATATTTTTTCATAAGTAGTCTCGTTATTTAATAATCAGACAATGTAATTAATCTCTTTTAATTTCTTTTTGTACTTATCCATAAAAATTAAATTTAAACAGATAACCTTGTATTCAGTACGTATAGATCTATTATTACAACCCCAACTATTACAAAATAATAAATAAGTTACAATTTCTTACATTGCGTCTTTTTATTATCATGTCAACAAATACTTTGGTCTTTAGTGCGCCCTCCGTTAGCGAAATCGGCATCGGCAACGTCGTGTAGTTCGACTATGTCTCAACAATCTGGTTATCATACTCCAATTGATGAAGATGAAGTAGCTCCCCTAACACCTCGCAGTTCAATTGCAAATCCACAAGCTCCTCCTTCTCCCTACTCAGCAGTAATGACTGTCTCTCTTGAGGGTTACCTCGATCCGCAAAGGATTTCGTTTTCGTCGCCTCCCAATTCCGAAATGCATCCCCGTATTTCGTCACCGGACGAAAGCTTTCCCGTATTTTCCCCGCCACCTTATACAGAAGCACCTACTGCCGTTACTGAAGTACCGACGGTACGTAGAGGACAGACTGACGGAGAAGATAGGAGTGAGAGACGGAGGAGCACGTTATTGATAGGACCACCTTGGATGCACGGGAGCTACGTTACACCCAGGCAGAGCATTATTAGTTATTCTTCGAGGTCGCCTTTGAGTCATCACGAATGTAATTCTTGGAAATTTTCTTATTTAAAGCAGTGTACATGCTTTAATAGATTGTCATATCTCTTTATATGTGGAGGTTTATAAGAATAAAGTTGTTTTAGAGGTTAATTTATTAAAAAATACGATAATTTTTACTTGGAACCTGTCCTTTACTAAACAACTTTATACATTTTAAAATCCTCTACTTTTCTCAATGTTTCTGTATATAATGAAAATATTTTTATTTGGCTATTATTTCATTTCTTTTTCGCTCTTATATATAGCTCAGACAAGGATTTTAGTGATGTACAAAAGGTATGATCTTTTTGTATAGAGCATTCTATACTTGATTTTTGATATATTCTTGCCAAGTCTTTTTGAATTCTTAGGTTTTATTTTTCGTCCATTGCACATTTTTAATATTTGCACGTTTTATTTTATCACATATCGCATCTCAGTAACACAATTTTTTCAGATCACTATCAATAATAGTTGTAAAAGGTGTATACATATTTTTAAAAAGTAATATTCAAATCAGAATTCAGACGTTGGTACACCAGAAGACATAGAACAGTTTAAGGCATCTCAAAAACTCGAATGTTAGGTTTATGTATTACTGGAGTTTCGTGAACTTTGTTGCTTTGAATTTCATTTACCGATAGTTTACTGTAACGAATTTATTTTAACAAAAGTCTTGGTTTCTTATATCCAAATTTATTTACCCTCACTTTCACTTATACTAATTTTTTTATATACTTGTTTACAACTGATCTGCCAAGTGCTCATTACCAACTTTTTTACAGTTTTCAAATGCATGCAAAATTGTTTTGTGGTTTAAATTTGTCACTTTTTTTTTATCAAAATTAGCGGCTGTCGAGCATCCAAAAAAATCTAGTCTGCCGAAGGAGGGAACGCATTAATCATTGCACACTAATTGAAGTGTGCAATAAAAATCATCTTTGTATTTAAAATTGATATAAAAATCACCTTCAATTCTTTTTATATGATCAAGAATAAAATAAATAAATTTGTTTGATAGTTGTGCTAATTTTAGTTTATTTTCTTATTTTGTTTTGTACAGATTCTGTAAGTCATGGTAGGCCAAAATATACTATCAAACCACCAGTGACCTATAAACAGGGTAATTTTTTTTTGGAATTTTTTTTGTATGTACAGTTGTACAAATACTATTGCATGAATTGCTTGGGTTGTATCAACACTTACTATTGCAATAAGTTACAATAAATGTTGTAGTAGTGTTAATTAATTTAGTTGAATGCACCATGGAATACCAAAATTCACAATTCTTATTACCTGCATGCTTCTATTAGAATTTGTATTATAGAAACTGTATTTGAAAATATTTGTACATATATTATATACATGTTAATTGGCTTATTATTAAAGTATTTGTATTTATACATATATGTATTACAATAACAGGAAATTTTCTTTTACGATCCTGATAAATAGATATATTTCACCGAGGTGGATTGTGGCCTATTCCTCTGCGACATTTTCAGATCTCTCTTCTAAATCTAGATTACATTCTCCAGACTTATTATTCTTATGAAATATGTCTGCTTAGAGACTGAATCTTTCATGTAGTTCCTTGCTAGTGGCTTTCCTATGTCCTAGTACCAAGAACCTTAAATTTGTTAAACTGTCGTAGTGATATAGAATGTGCTACGCAGTTTCTTCCTCTGATCTTCAGAATATACATAAGGGCTCATCTCTCCTTACCATCAATTTCAAATGCCTATTGAGCTTACAATACCCTGTTAACAGACTCACAACAGTTTTGAACGTTTTCCTGTCTTTACTTATTGGATCTGCCGTGAATTTTGGCGATTGTTATATTATAAACTGTTTCACTTGTCATTGGCCTGGTGAATGTCTGGACCAAAACCTAGAGTTATACTCCACCCATTTTTTGTGGTCCCTTTTGTTACTGATTTTGCAATGCTACTGAAGGGTCCTTAGGCTTACTGGGAAAGTTATTCCTTATTTTAGCCCCACTACTCCTACATCTTTGAGAAAGTGTGTAGAGACGGTAGATTCAGCAAGACTTCTATAGCAGATGTGGGAGTAGTTTTTATGGTCCCTATGATACACAGGCAAACTAGCCTTTGTTTGTTACTTAATAGCCTTATACAGTAGAAACGTTGAGTATTTTCCATCACGTGACTGATACAACATCAACCATATGCATAATCAAAATAATACGACTAACGCTTGTATTGAGTTTCGCTCTTTATCTGTTATTAGAAGAAGACAGTACCAACTTGGTATGTGTTGAATAATATCGCCAGCTAAGTCACGTGATGGAAAAGGTTCCCGTTTCTACCGTAGTCTCCCTTTGTTGCATCTTTGTCCACCACACCATTGGCCTAATCGCGCTTTTGTATAACCATAGGGTCATTTTAGGATTTATTTCCCAATTCTTACCACACATTCTTCAGGATATCAGCTTTTTTGCAACCCTGTCCAATGAGTCTTTTATATTCTCTGGTTTCTACATATCGATTCCAAACACGATGATGGCGTTAAAATTTCTTGTCATCTGTTGAATACTGGACTTTTAAAATTGTTTACAAATCCAAAGCACATTTCTAATTAAAATTTTCGTTCCTTACCCCATTGCAGTTTTTTGATCTGGTAATCGTTTTGTTATCATAAAACTGATTAGTAAAATGTTTTTGCATTAAAAACAATTCTTTTCTATAATGTTGTAATTAATGAAGTTATTAAGAGGTAGTATTATATTTAGAGGTGTAATTTAGGTAAACATACAATATGGGGCTTTAGAAAACTATTTAAGTTTATGGTCGCCTTGATATCTACTTTCTTTCATTCTTTTGTTTGCTTGAAAAAACCATTTTAGTTTATGATCGCCTTATTACTTTCTTTCTTCGTTTTTTAACTCGGTAAGTTTTTCGTGTTATTTTTCTGTGGGTATGTTGTAAATGATACTTATTCAACTGCCCTCCATCGTATCCTTAATAACTGCTTTATTAATATTATCTGCTCTATATTGAGCTAAACAAATAGATGGCAAATTTTTTGTTTCTGCATATCAATGGGTTGTACAGTAATTTTAATTAGCTTTATGTGAAATGTTGACAATGCTTGTTAAATATGTAATTCTACCCCCAAAACAATAAGTGATTATATAAATACTTGCATATACCCAACACCTTAAATTTTATTTAACTAACAAAATAATATTTATAGTTTAATAAGTATTTTTTGTTTATAATATTTCAATTTCAGGTATGTTTTATCTCTGTAGCTGACAATGCTTGTTTATGTATTCTGCTTATTAACAAAATTGTATTGTTTTATGTTTATTGTCTTCAGTGTCTATAAGAAGAGTAATGCCAATAGACATTGTTATTGTATTTATATTAAACTCAGCTTACTGAAGAAAAATTCGAAATAGCCCGGAATGGCTTCAGTCGGTAACGACCACGTGTTTATCCGGCCGTGCAATGTAAAAAAAATGTAAGGACGTGGGGTTGACCCTAAATTTCAACTTTTTGTTGGGGGTTTAAAAAAATGATTCTATAGACTACATCTGAATGCAAATAATAAAACGCTTTGAAAAATATTCAATGGCTGAAAATGACAGCTGTCAGATGAGGCCAACATGATTATGAATATAACCTAATTAATGTTGTATTTTCAACATTATGAGGTTATAAAGGCTTTCAAAAGAACGTATTATGCCTTTACTCAAAAGATAAGTGCACATATTGTACGTACTGTCTACTGTCAGTAGAAAAGGATAGAATCTACAAAGTTTGTGTTTACTCGTGTTTATTGTGATTGACGTGAAGGTTGTGTGATCCCATAATCGGCCAATTGTGCATCCTTCTGAGATTATTCAGAATTCCTTCTAGCTCATCATCCAGCCTGCTTGTTTGAAGTAGGAGCGTCGAACATTCGCAAAGAATGTGTTCGACAGTCTCATCTTCCTGTTCACATCCTCTAACAAAGTGGAGTGTCCGACACCTGTCTGTAAAGGTGTTATCGTAAGTGGCAGTGACCAATCATAATACCCGTGACTGTTCGTAGGTTCTGCCAGTTCATAGTCACATATTTCTACGTTGTTGCCTGGATACTATAACAGCTCCTTGGCAAGCCTGCAGCCTTCTGCGTCGTCCTATCTACCCCCTTAAACTTATTAAGGAAGTGTTCCTTTAATAGGTCAACCGTTGCTGGCGCCGGTGGGCCAATGAAAGTGCCTGGTCCCAAACGTTTTAGGGAGGCTGCTTTCCTGGTTAGCGATTCAGCAATACGGTTTCATTTCGATTTCCCGTGGCCCTTGATCCAGCCTAAAGGGATCTTGTTGTTGTTACTGGCTTCGATGGGCCATGTGACATTCCACTAGGCCTAGTAGTAGTAGTAATCTTTATTATAGGATATATCCTAATCTTACAATAGAAATGATGAATAATTACATAGTTCCAAAAATAAATGTTAACATTCAAATCTGAATAGACATAACATAGTACCTGAGATTATGTAGTAAAAAAATACATGGAAATAAGAATAACAAAAGTATAAAGAAAGGATGGAATGCGTGATCTGTTCAGGGCTAGTAGTGTTTGTCTACTATCCGTGAGGATGAAAATATTATTACCTGTGGGGTTCCTTTTGGCAGTCTCTTTTGCAGCGATGCAGATAGCAGTGAGCTCTATTTAAACAACACTGGTATTGCAGCCCATTTAATGCTTAGATTCAGGAATCTGGAACAAATTCCACATTCAGAGCATACATTGGTTTTAAACCCTTCTGTGACCATGTGGAGTGCATCTTCTTCTAATAGGGCTTGTTTGTTATTTTTAATGATTACCTTGCAGAGCCTGAGAATGGCAGATCGCCAGATGCCTTTGGTTAGCGTACCAATATGATGGTAGAAATCTTTGGAGAGGGCTTTTGGAGTATAGGTGCTTGATAGAAATTTTCGATT
Organism: Galeruca laticollis; assembly: GCA_963921935.1. NCBI lineage: Eukaryota > Metazoa > Arthropoda > Insecta > Coleoptera > Chrysomelidae > Galeruca > Galeruca laticollis. The sequence goes on along the minus strand of OY998178.1, from coordinate 90,384,409 downwards.
TCCTCGCAGTGGATGCTCCGTGCTTCTCTTTGTTTTTGTCTAATGACAATCCGAATTTATTATAATATACAGAGGCACTCATTTAAAAAATAATTTGTTTTGTTTGTAACGGAGTTATGCAACACTCTTTATAAAAGTTCGAGATAATTTCAAAATATGTTTCTTCAAGACATCTACTAGTTTTCTTAATAACATATTTTGATGTCTCTTAAATTAACCCATATACCGAACTTTGTCGTAAGATTGGTTCACCCTGTATATAGTATCAATACAAATGAAATGGTGCCAATAAAAAAATCTTTAATTGTTTGAGGTTTTTTATCAGAAATTTAAATTTTATTTTCCTCTAATTTAATAAATATTTCTGAAAGTTATACTAGTAATTTCCTGGGGGTTGTATCAATCAACAAAGATTTTTTGATGTTTATGAAATAATATATAAACATTGCAGGTTCGGTTGATATTATAAACTTTAATATTTTCCGTGCTTTTATTGCGTCACAAAACATGCTATATTTTCAATGAAGAATTTTTCATTACAAAATTCATTGTATGTAAAAAAACACGTGGGCACAGTTATACTCGACAAATAAAAGCAGCTTTCTTTGCTCGCTTATATGCAGCACCTCTATGTGAACAGTTTTAGTAAGTTGAGTTCAGTATAAATATTTAGCTCCCTACTAATCCACTGTTGTAGTCAGTAATTTTCACTCCTAAATATAATCTAAGATAAGTTTTAAGACAGTTTAACTTTTTTTTCAATTACAATTGTTTATAAAACAAAAGCTAGACAGAAACTGAAAAACTAGCATTAAATAATTGACAACTAAGAAAGATAAGTTTACAATTCATAGAAAAAGGTGACATATTTCTATAGGTATTAGCTTACTGTCCGTTTGTAACTTGTACTATGTAAATACATACATTAGTACCCGTAATTAATATTAATTAATTTAATATCGATACCAAGACACTTGCTTTTAGTTATTTGCCTATGTGTATTCTCTATAATTCTAATAATTGACAGTGGGATGAAAATTATTGGCTACAAATTTTTTGCTTGTGTGCACGTTTTTGCTTTTTGTCAATTTAGCACTTACTATATCAATTAATTAATATTATTATTTTAACAGCTATTAGATCCGGTGATTATTATATGTTTGACGAAGTTGAAGATGATGAGATAGATCTATTACCAGAAGAAAAGGAATCCTTCGATGAATTTGATGTGGGATTAAAACCGTATTTGGGAGAGGTAAGTTCACTTGAAAAATTGTTGAGAGTGCCGTTTGATGAATATTTTTATAAACCCTAATGATTGATAACAACTAAACACAATGTGTTTTCAGTAGTAATAACCCAATGACATTGATAATTGTTCGAAAAAATTTTATAACAGATTTCGAAAGCTTGTTGCTTGGAAACTTATAAGCAACAAGCTTGAGAAAGTTGTTATAAAATGTTTGAGCATTTATCAATGTTCGAGGGTTATTCGAATAGAAAATGTTTTGCTAATTATAGAAAAGAAGTACAGAGCTTCTATAATTTCATTAATATTCTCGTCAGTATTATGACCAAATCGTGACATTTTGAAATATTAAATATTTGAAACGTCAAAATCGAAATAAATAATCAAATTGTATCCATAGCAACTTGATAGAGTGAAAACAGCCCATGGGATCTGTTTTCAGTATAATGTTGTTATGATTGGTTGTGTTCAATCAAATGACCTCAAATTAACTGATTTCATTGGATTTTTACTAGAGCAAAAATTTTTCCAAATAATTACCCCTCTTTCATATTCGTTTCTCCTGAATGAAAAATTTTTAGAATTTAATTTATGGAGTGTTGTGTTTTATACAAGGTGTCCCGTAAATTAGAGGCATGATAGATCGTTAAGAAATATTTAAAATACCCCAAACACAACTTTCCTCTAACCTTATTAGTTTGTGAGATACAGGCTGTTAAAGGATGCAGAAGAAATACACATTTTATTTCATATCTCTTCGGGGGATGAAAGTAAAAAAATTTTTTTTAGGTTATTCTCTCTTCAAAACACATCAACTGTATTAGTTCTGTCAAATTCTAATAAGCCAGTGGCGTGGTACGAGGGGTTCGTAAACTTTTATTGCACCATATTTTCAAAACACGCTGTATTTAGAACTAAAGACTTTTGTCCGCAATTCTTTATTAAATTTCCTACATAATAGGTACTCTTTGTTGAACTTGTACAATTCACGAGTTGACTTTCTTAGTAGACAGACGTGTTTTATTTCGTGTTGAATGACCTCCGTTTTTTAGCCGACCTGGTAATTAACGAGTGTTTATTTTTGGTTTTTGTGGATTTAAATTTACAACAATAATCCGGTGAGTAAGTAAACTTTATTCATCGAGCCAATATTGGTATATTTGCCGTACTTTATACCTCCCTGTCCTCGTATCTGCGATTTTGGTAACCAGAATCGCAGTATGGCTCATCTACCGTCTCACTCCCTTAACAACTCGACCGTCAATCAAATTCAAGCCATAAACACCACTCATCGATCATATGCTGCTGCTACCCTTAGTAAAGCGCCACCGCCCCCAACACCACCTCCTAACTCCGTCATCTTCGACTACATTCAAGCAATTGGCAGCATTGTGTCTCCCAAAAATGTTCATTTTGCATCCCGCTTTGCCCATGGCCGTATTTGCTTATATTTATCCTCTACCGAACAAAATGTAAATCTCCTAAAAACCACTCCTAACATAACTATCAACTCTCAGGTTATACCTATTCGTAGACTTATTTCTCCATCTAAGAGAATTTTAATCTCCATTGTTAACCCCTAAATCTCTCACTCTCATTAAAATTAAAAAAGCAGAATAACCTTCCTTAATACTAAAGTCATTTCATCCTATTTCTCTTACTTGCAAACTTCTAGAGAAAATGATTAACAAAAGACTTGTATGGTTCCTTCAAAAATATCAAATTATTTCAAACTTCTAATCTGGTTTGCGACGTAATCGGTCAACCCGAGATAATCTTACTCTCCTCCAAGCTAACATTTCTTCAGCACTTAACAGTCAACAAGGAGTTGTTGCCACTATCTTTGATATCGAAGGTGCTTTTGATACCATCCCTAGGAAAGCGGTTTTAAATGAACTTTCCCACTTTAATCTCAATGGAAATGTCTACAACTTCATTGAACATTTCTTACTCTCCAGGCGCGTCTAAATCTGTTTCCGTCATCCCCCGAGGAGATATGAAATAAAATGTGTATTTCTTCTGCATCCTTTATATCACAAACTAAGGATGTTAGAGGAAAGTTGCATTTGGGTATTTTAAATATTTCTTAACGATCTATCATGCATCTAATTTACTGTACTTATTTACGGAACATCTTGTATATCAATTAAATTCTTACTAAGTTTGACTTTGACAACTTAACATAATGTGTTGTCCAATCGCTAACACCCCTCCCCATGTTTGTTTTTCCTGAGTATATTTTTTTTTAAATTTAATGTATGGAGTGTTGTTTTTTATATATCGATTAAATTTTTTCTAACTTTGACTTGGCAATATATAATGTGGAATATATTTTATTATTTTCAAAAAGGTTAGTCTAGGTATATACAGGGTGAGTAGTTGGAAAATGGATATGCAGCAAGGATGGATAAGGACGCCGAGGTGCTTTTAACTAACTTCAAGATATGTTTTATTAATAATTGATTGAAGTACGAACCCCAGAATATGTCATAATTTTCTCTTATTTTTAAATGGGTCAAAAAGGTATATTAATGTTTTAACAAAATGTTCATTAATTTGTTTGGTTTAGCTTTTAAGTACCGTTGTTAAAGAGGATATCAATAAAGCATTAAGAAATCGGTCGGTAACAATGTTGGAGACACGTGAAAATATAAGACTGCAGAGACAAACTTCAATGCCTGCAACTAGACGATCTACACGGCCCCAATTGAGTACCACATTTTCCGCCCCTCCCACTGTGAGTTGAGTTATTTACCTTGGATTATTTTATTGTTCATTTTACTAAAAATGTTTGCCTTATATTCCCATCATTTAAATTAATAATTTGTTATGCCTCTTTAGAAACTTGTATTGCTCGGAAACTGATATATTTTTTTCTGAGGTAGAATACTTTATCAATTACTCGATTTTTTAAAAGTAATACTGCCCTGTGGTTGTCTATTTAACAAGAGTAATTATTTTGATGAGAAATGGTGAGATATCGACCATTTTTAACGTGTTAGATTATATTCAACAAAAGCTTTTGCTTGTGTAACTTCCACCTCCAAATAAGCTACAGTTTCAACAATTATATGCCACATTAAATTAAAGTATTTTAATTTGACAACTATATTTAATACAATAAATCGTTCTCAACTACAGGGCTAATTAAACTACGTAGCAATAAAGTAATCCAGTTTGGTAGTTTTAGTGAGTTTCAACAAATGGCTTTTTATATGATATACGTGCATTACTGCTATATTTGAGATTACACTAAAAGTAGTTTTATTTTATTTAAACATACTAACTCCACATCAACTACTAAAAGTTATTAGCAGGGAAAACATTTTTTTTTCCTTTCTGGCCCGGGGGCCATTTGGCTTTGGGACTACACCCCGTTTAGCCACGATAGTTTATTGGTTTATTATATTTTAATTATGGTACTGTCACTCTATCTTTCATGCAAATATTCCTAAACTTCCAAAATTCTGGAGAGGAAAGAAAACATTTATAATAACAAACATTAAATTTTAGATATTAAATTTATATAGCACTCCTTTCCAGTTGAAGAAATTTCCTAAATTTTAGCGTCTTCTTTGTTTTTCATTTTCTGGACATTCGAGTAAGAGGTGCTCTGCTGTGAGTTGAATCTGAAATGTTTGACATAAGGTGCTGTGTCTTTTGGAAAGTGATGTTGATGTGTTATGCGCCTATGTCCAAGTGTTAGACAGTTTACAATAACTTGTTCTCTATTTTGTTGGGTGTTAGAAGTAGTTAATTTGTCGTGGTTATACCTTTGGTAAAGGGTTGAATAAACGAGAAATGGTGGGCAGATAGGGTCTTTTCGAACATTTTTAAGTTCATTTACCTTAGTTAAAAGTATTGGCATCTTTGAGATATTAGTACAGTATGCTGTTAGTTTTAGAGTTTATAATTAGCATTAAAACAGAAGCATGCAAAGTCATTTCATATGTGTTTCGAAAGTTCGTTCATTAAATCATGCTACATGACTGGACCTTTTGCCTGTATAGACGTTACTAAATTGAAATAAATATTTTATTTATACAGTTCCACCATTTTACTCTAACTTTCCGCAAACCTTTGGTAACACTTGGTTAAGCCCCAGGTTGAGAACCACTAGCGTACAAAATCATGAAAAACTCAGCTTTAAACAAAAACAACAAAAAGAAAATATTTAAATTTCCATCAATATAAAAATATACAATATGTTTCCCTAAGTTAGAACCATTTAGAAAATGTTTTCATTATCAATTTTAGGAAAAAAGTTATTCTTGATAAATAATTCTGCATGTTCTAAGGCCTAGAATACAATTATCAGATATCAAATTCTTTCAGTCGTGTATGAGTTTATAACTTGGGGGGACATATTGTATAAACCATTTAAAATGGAAATATAAAATATTGGGGATTATAATCGGTCAAAGTGGATGCTGAATGTATAGAAGAAATTAGTCAAAAGTGCAAGGAACCAGTTTCTAGATAATATATCGAGAATATTTGTTGAAGATATCAAGTTTATTTAAAATATTTTCATATAATAAAACAGCAACTACCAAAGTCATCTTATTTTTGCCTCAGAGAGATGCCTATGTTTGGTCATAAGAATGTTAGTCAAATTAATTTTCTGGGACTGATAATTAGTTATTTTTTGTAAGAGGCACAAAAAGGGGAGAGTTCGGATTTTGTAATCCAATTGAATAAATCTTGTTTATGTGAATAGTTGGTGTTATTTAAAAATAGATCTTAATCATTATAATTAATTCAAGATATTCCTCCTTTCATCTAAAAGTAAATGGTCCAAAGGGTATAATCTTATGGAAAACATTTTCTGACTTTTTGTGACCCAATTTTTTACTGGCACCGATTTTGATAGATTTCAAATGAATAATAATATTCTACAAATTTTTGCTTAATTACTAAAATATTCTATATTTCCTACAAGTAATTTGTAATATTAGTGGTTGCTAATTATTAACTTATTTTTAATGCTATCGGTTTCAGTATCGTAATTTTTTAATCATTTAAAAAGCCTTTGTAGAAAACTCACTAATATAAATATAATTATTGTAATGTTATAGATGTAAGATAGCTTTGTAGCATTTATTTTTTTATTCTTCTTTATTAGAATTATGTTGCGGCTATAACAATTCTTACTAGTCAAACGTTAAATATGTTCTTCTACAATATTTCAACTTAAAAAATGTACATCATTTGTACACATATAAGACATCTCATCATAAATGGAAAATATTTAGCGAGAGACCTTTTAATAAGCCTTTTTTATTACGGAATCGATTGAAAGCAAATAAACTTTATAAATGAAATTAACATAACATAAAGAGATATGTTTAGCTGTCTTAAAATTTGGTCAGCCACAAAAAACAGCATTTAAATCATTTGGTCAGCATACAAAGATTTTGTTTCCAATAAAAAAATAGACAGCTTCAATAATGTTTTTCTAATTTTCAGTCAGCCCGCAAAATAACTACTTGACCTGCAAGATTTCATGTTTAATTAGCAGAGAAAACATATCTATAAGTAGTTCATTTGTTTGGTATACATATTTAAAGCTTATATAATCACACTTCTCTGTTCATACAAATACGAATACTATGCCAACCATTTTAATAATACTGTATCATATCATAAACATACATTTAATTTTTATTCTGCAATTACTGTGAGAAATTAGAAAAAAGTTAAGGTTAGTGGAACAATTGTTTTAAATTTTTTGCCCTGAATACTATCTTAAACAATATAAATTATAATAATTCGCCATTCTCGATCTCTACAGTGTTAAATTTCTACTTTTTAGTTATGAATATTTTAAGAACTAAATGATAAAAAATTCTCAATTTATTAATTTATATTGCATACGTTTGTTTAAAAAAAATGTATCGAAAAGTATTTGTTTTTTTATATTGAATTTATTTTTTTAATTCAATGTGTCTCTCCTTAATAGTAAAAAATAGTACATATATTTCCATAATAGAAAAGTGCTTTACAAAAAGTTTTTATATTACATGTCACGATTACCAACTGTAATTTTATGTTTTTATTTTGTTTATCTTTGTTGGAAATATTTTTTCTATCTATGTTGTATCTCTGAAGCATCTGTATACCTCAGCTTATTCATGATATACTATTTGAGCTTGTTATTTTTGTGTGAAAAGCTTATGTTTTATTTTATTTTTTATATATATTTTATTTAAATTTGTGCTTTGAGTAGATTTGTAGATGTAATAAACAGTTTTTATAAAATCCACAATGAACTGATTGAAATAATCTTATAAAGTTTTATATTTCGCCCAAATAAGTGATCGTTAATTCATCATAACACTTATATAGTTCAACCACATTTTTATAGAAACTGTTCAATTTTTTTAATGTAACATAATTTTGAAGTATATACTCTATATTTAGATTGCAGAACATGAACCTAAAATTGTTAGAATTCAAGATGAACCTCAACCTAGCACAAGTTACGAGAGGGATGATGATATTAGCTCATTAGACGAACCCAGTAAGTTAATTATGCTCATTTTTTTCACATTGTTGATATTTATTTCAATATACATATACAGTAACTAAACACCCATTGTGGGGTAGTGCCGCATAAATGCTTTCTAGATCTGCTTTCTGGGGTGGATCAATTCCAATCATTTTACTATTTTTCCTACGGGGTATGGGTCGTAATATTGTACAGTGGAATATAAACTTACAACATCAATATATCGCATTTTATGACCAGTGACTTAATTTAATCGCATTGGTTGACCGCCAAAGAACGATTCTCGATGGTTTAGAGGCTCTATAAAGTCATCAAACATGTCGATCTCCTTTCGTTTATTTTTCTCCATAGAGTCTTGTCCTTAATTTTTTCTTTCCATCTAACTATTCTTATCATTCTTAAATCCCCCTCTACTTCTTTCTGCCACTTAGATCTGGGTCTTCCTTGCCTTATCTTACCTCCTGGTTCACACTGTATCATTGAGCAAACGATTGTGCACTCTCCTCCTCTCCATACATTTTTTTTGCTTATTTATTCTCTACTATATTTTGCCCGTTTATTTCTCTCAGTATTTCATGGATTATACATTGCCTGTATTAATTGTCGTCAACTTTTATTGGAAGTAGAATTCCCCTTCATCTCTTTTTGTCATTATCCTTGTCTCTACTCCATACATTATCATAGGTCTTATCATTGTGTTGTAAATGTTAAATTTAGTGGCTCTTGTTAATAGTTTGCTCCCATTTTTTCACCTTCTGTTGTTAATTCCAATAGTATTTGTCGGAGTATTTCTTTTGTTTTGTTATTATCACTATATCATCTACATATGCGACTATTTTGCTTCCTCTCGTTCTTAAATTTCCCTTGTTTATGTTTCTGATAACATGCTCTAGTGCTAAATTGAATAGTGTTGTTGAGAGGCAGTCTTACACCTCTATTAGGTATAAAATCTTCTGTTTACAATTAATCTTCCTAACTTAGTTTATTTCCCCTGTTTTTTCATTCCTTTTATCAGTTTACCTCTTGCTGAGTCAAATGTTTGTTGGAAGTTTATAAATAGCATTTGTATTTCCATTTTATATTCATGGGCTTTTTTCCATTATCTGTTGACTTCCCTAGAGTGAAACGGCATTGCTTTTGACCTATTATGATTGGCTTTTCCAGATAAGCGACTTTTAATGATTGCTGATATTTGGTACGATACATTTATGAGAGTTATACCTCGTTAGTTTTTGCACTCCTGCTGATCCCCTTTTTGGTGTATTGTGACAATTTGTCCAGGCATTCAGTCTTCTCTCCATATTTTCTTTATTAGCTGATATAGTCTTTCGTGAAGCTCCTTTCCTCCATACTTAATCAATTCCATGTTTATTCCGTCTTTTCTGGCGTTTTCCCATTCTTACTTCTTCTAATAATTTCTATTATTACTTCATTTTTTTGTTGGATCCTACGTTACATTCTCTTCCTTTTCTTCTTCGCTTTCTTTCTCTGTTGTATTATCTGAGACTACCTCAGTTGGTAGTTCCTAGAAATATTCTTTTCAAATTTATTTATATTGAGTTTCTTCTTGTATCACGTTCAATATATTTTCACAAAATATAGATAGGCTATAAACTATAATATCAATAGAGTTTTTCACAGTGTATTTATTTTATTACTATGTACTTGGTCTATTGTGAAATACACTCTCCAGCAAAATTATCGCATAATTTAAAAATCGTATCTTTAAAGATATCTATCTATATTTATTTTTAGGGTAAGTAATAAACAAACAATATTAAGCAGTTTTAATTAATATACAGGTGGTTAACAAAAACTAGGAAAAATTAAAATAACAAATATTCAAAAAATACGGTTCAAAAATAAAGTAGTAACGGGTAGGTCCTCCTGCTGTTTTCTATAATTTCAATTATATACGTACTGGCGGGCTAGGGTGCACTTCACTGGCAGATGTTTGAAATATGCATTGTACGTCATAATTAGAATCTAAATTCGCAATACTTTTAAAACTATTTCATCCCCCGCACTACTTATCTCTATTACCCATACTTTTTCAATATACATCAAACAAACTTATTTGTCTGTCATTTTTATAAAATTAATTATATTATTAGAATGCACTAGATGAGAGACAACTGATGTTAGATTGTAGGATATCTATTTTATCATTATAATTTTTTGATGAATGGATGATAAAAATATCGCATTTGGGTTGTCCCATATGTAATAATTGTAATTTAATTTTTAGAAGTCACAATGGCTCAAAAGATATTCGAATTGTTATTTTTGGTTTGGGCTTTTATAGACGGTATTATGGTTACCTTAACCAAATTTCTGAATAAATATTCTAGAAACTATAGGATCATCTTGAAAGTTTTGGCAAAAGAAAAAAGGATTCTTAAGGTGAGTGTCACTGTTCAGTAAATTCAGTAATATATTGGTAATAAAATAAAATATTGACATGGGTTTTAAACTAATTAGCATTTAATTTATTTATCAAACATCACAACAAATAATATGAGCAACGTCTGGATTATAAACTAATATTTATACCTATTCTATTGATATTTAATAATCTCTTTAATTAAAATGTTGTTGGTTAATGTCAATTACAAACGTCTTTTTCAGTAAAAAATATTCTTATTAAATATATTAGAAATAATTCGAAAAATAATAACCCACAGCACTGGAAGATATGTTGGTTTCATATCCAAGATAAGTCGATCTCGAATCGAGGATTTGGACTATATTGTAGCCAGTCATTTAATTGTCAGCCTCATTTTGGATTATAAATATTTCTATGATTCGATCAAAAAAAGACAGCTGTGGCTGCGTTCCCCCTTCGGAGTGGCCATAAGGCTAATTCAGTCAGCGATTCTTACTACTCAAACTGGAAATTTGCTTGCCGCAATCATTATTTTAAAATTTCACAATAGATAAATACTTGCTACACTACCACGTTCATTTATCTATGAAAAAGGTCCGATTACAATACGATGTATTTGAAAAGTTGTGTTTAAATTACGAACTTCTCAACTAGTAGCTATATTTTAGGAAAGGACAAATTACAGCATCGGGGTTCGTTTAGGAGGAGATCTAATTTGGCAACCGGCCGGATCTTATCACAGTCTTCTAAGGAATTCGAGGTAAGTTTTTTTCTTTTCACTAATCTTTTCGAAGCGAATTTTGTAGTATTGATTTTTTTCATGTAGTTTTAGTAACTAGTGTAGACCTTAGATTTTTTTATTTAGAGAAGGATCATTAGTGCTGTCCCAATCTACGCCGGCATTATTTAGTCCAGCGGATTCTTTTCGAATGTCAAGCCTTAGAAGGTGTGTGTGAAAAAATTGAAAAATAATTTAATGAATTAAATTGTGTACATTAAATTAATTTAGAACAACCAATTGCATAATCGGACGGTTTTATTGAAAATAAATAAAATTAAAACTGTGTAAAAATAAAATAATTGCCAAGTATGGTTCTGTATGGCATTTTTTCATAGGGGCCACAAACACTTGTTAGTCATGGTGTCGTGGGCCACAAAAAAAATAATAAATTAGGTTATGAAGTCTTAGGTTTTCGCGATTGTTACAAATAAACTATGACAAATTTTTCTAATAAACGCGAAATTCAAATTGGTTTATAATAAAGTTCCACAAGATATCTCGCCCACAAATATTCCTCCACCACTGGAACCCTGTCGGATTTATTATGATTTCTCCTATCTGACCCTAGTGTGTGCTGTTTAGGTCCGTCCTTTTGATTATACTCCACAGCCGTGGCACTGGCCACTCCATATAGCTTGCCAGTTTGGGCTTTTCCTCTCCCAGCCTTGCACTAGCACCGAGTTTACCTCATACTCCTCTATTTTCCAGCTCAAGGCCCTTTAGTATTCTATAATTGGACCCAGGCCTTCTTTGAGTCTATACAGTACTGTCTTTACTTCTCCCTGTACATAAAGGTGTCAGATTTAGCAGCATCTGTAGGGCTGTAGTTGAGGTTGTTTCCATGGCTCCCATTATGCACATGCACACTTCGAAGTTGTCTGACTCCTATGGTCTGCATGATCTTTGCGCTCCAGTTTATCATTGGTCTTATTACCATTTTATATAGCCATAGGTTCATCTTTGGGTTGAGGCACCAGCTTTTTCACAAAGCCTCCTGCATCTCCCAAGGGTATTTTTTGCCTTTTGAATCACCTTGTTGAGATGTGGACCCCAGGTCAACTTTTGGTCAAAAGTGACTCCCAGGTAGTTGGTTTCTTTTGAGAAATGGATTTTCACGTTGTTAAGCTTGGGGCATCTAAGCACTCTCAGTGCTCTTTTTTTCTTGTGAATAGGACAATAATTATTTTCTGTGAATTAACCGATAGACCTTCTTCCTCCCTGCACCATTGGTCTACTATGTTCAGTTCGTTTTGCGTTCTTTCTGAAATATGTTCTGCCTCTAATTACTAGCATTATATTGCTCTGCTAGGACAGGAGGTCGTATCTGCAAAAATGTAATTGGCGGAAGAAAGCAAATTTGTGAATCATTTTTTCCCATGGAAACACATATTTGTAAGGACCTGATTCTACTCCCACTTATAAAAGGAACTGTGTTAGATCTCGATTAAAAAGCTCGGTTTCATGAGTTATGATCTGTTTGAGATATTTGAATATATGTAGATACAACTGATTGACTTGACCAAATTGGATCTTCTATTCTGGAATCACATTGTTTATTCAAGTTTAACACAGTAATATTACAGAACACACCCAATTCATTAACACATAAGACAGAAATATAAATAATCTCCCACTCTTATGCTTACTATATTGTTTAACATGACATTCACACCAAATGTCATAACTGAAGCTCGAATTGCAAGATACGACAAAAGGTCGTAGAAATATTCAGATACGTCAATCTGGCAAACTCTCTGTATTTGTAGTTACGGCAACACTACAACACTCGATTTGACGGATCTATGGTACATATACCACTTTTAGACTCTGTATGATGATAGAATAAGTTGATAGCATGCTGGATATGCAAAAAAACCTAAAATCGCGATTTTTGCAGATACAACATCCTGTCTTAGTAGGGCAGAATATCATCCGCATAGCCAAGGCAGTGAAATCTTTCCTTAACCATTTTTTTCAGGAGATCGTCGACTAGGACCACCCAATATAGTGGCGATAGAACGCCTCCCTGCGGGCAATCCCTTCCCACCTTTACTTCGATTGTGTCCTCGTCCAGAGTGAATATGATCACCCAATTTCTTAGGCTGGCCTCTATCCAATCGTATATGGTGTGCGGAATGTTCATACATGTCAATGCATTGATTAGTTGTAGGAACATTGTAGAACGCCCCCTGTATATCCAGGAACGCGCCTAGTGCCACCTCTTTGTCATCAATTGATTTTGTCAGGAGTCGTTGATCCACCATAAAAATGAATAATCATAGAGATAATACAGTATTTTGAGAAGGACCTGGGGCTGAGTCAATTCTGCAGAAACTCGTTCCAAGGTTAGTGAGACAGTACCTTATCTCCCTAATATGAATTGATTTGACCAATTACTGAAAACTTTAAATGACACTACGATTGTCTTGAAAAAGACAGATTTCAATAAATTCGGGTATGAAATCTAAAAAGGATAAAGAAAAAAATGTGGAAGCACGTCAACACCGGTCACTGATTCTAAAGAAAGTGAAAATGGAAAACAATGGACTCGTCTGAACAAATTCTGTTTGTGTGCCAGGACCTTCTCAAAATATGATACGATTGCTTTTCAATTACCGCTTCAAATTTTTTCCACCAATCCTATTTTATAATCCTCTAAATTCGAACTAAAATACTTGTGATAAAATTCTCAATCAATTTATGACATACCATCTCGTGGTATTTTATTTCTAGATGAAAAAAATAATTGAATGCTTCTTATTAGAAGAATGCTACTTGAAATATGTTTTATATTACTTTTTTTTAGCTTGTTTAACCGAAAAAAATTTCTTTTTAGATAATACATTAAAAAAAATTCCCCGAAAAATCTCATTTTTCAAATACTCTGAGGAAAATCCCTAAGTTGGTATCACTGTCGCTTTTAACTATTTTTCTATTCTTGTTGGTTGTCTACCTCAAAGGTTGATTTGAGGCCTAATAATTGTTTTAATTTTTCATTATTTTACCAAGACGAGTCAGATCTCCTACTTTAGGCTTATTAATTTCTTAAATTTTAATTTTGTTATATTTGAAATACTTTAAACTGTAAGTTGAAAAACTCTACTACACAAGTTATAAATATAAAAAAAAATTTATAATAATACATACACAGTAAAAATAACTTCAAATTATGTGATACATACACACATACATAATCTTAACCCTGGTTTATCCTACGGATGTCAGGGGGGGTTTTTAACTTTTCATACACAAATTTGGCCAATTCCTTTTTGTTTCTAGCCTTTGCAATTGCTCAGTTCACGTAATATTCCTCTTCCCTAGAATTTCTGCAACTACATTGTTCCACGTTTGCTCTTCATTTTCCCTTGGTTGTTCTGAACTGCAATATTTTTTTAACATGTATATCATTTTCCATTTTGGTAACATGTCCAAACCACTTCAACTGTTGCCTCTGTATCTTCTTTATTATTGGTTCGACTTTCAACTCTTCCTTTATGGCTTTATTTCTTATTTTATCCCTCCCACTTTACGTAACTACTTCATTTACCCTACCTGTAGTTTGGCTCGTGAGTGATTTTGTAAAAACTCAGTTTTCACAACCGTAAGAATTGTACAGTATATCATTTTATAAACATTTGTCTTTGTTTGGAAATATATTTTCTACCCTGGAAATTTTTGTTTAAAGTATACTTTTACTACGGCACTTATCCTTTCGTTTATTTCTGTTACTTTGTATTTATATTCACAAATATCTGAAACTATTAACTTGCTATAGTTCAGTTTGTTCTATTTGTAGATTTAAGTTTTCGCCTTCTTTTCCTATCAACGTTACTTTATTTTTTTCTATATTTATATGCATATTCCCATTTTTTAGTGACTTTTTCCAAGCCTATAAATTATGTGTAAATTTCTTTCTTTCTTTGCAAAAATAACTAAATCATCCGCAAAAAATACTCGGATATGTTAATAGTTTTCATATCTTTGAATCCTATATTTACCTTTTCTTTAAGTTCCTTCAGTGCATCGTCCATCATGCTGATAAAAGTACAGGACTCAATCCTTTGTTATAAATTCTGCAGATTGTGCATTGTTTTACCTCACATAATTTCTAATTGTATTATATATGCACCTAATATTGTTTCTTAATTTCTTTCAAACATTTCTTTGTTGCAAGCTTTGTCAAATTAAATTTCTTGGGATGTTATAAATTGTTTTCTGTATATCTATAAACCTTAAGTATACTTTTTTATCTTGTGAATGCTTTTTCTCTATAATTTACCGAATTGTAAATATGTGGTCATGTAAGCAAAGCAAAACATTATCGAGTTTTGTTTTCTGTTATGCAAGTGGTTGTTAACGCCCAGCAACAGTTTCTGAAAGTAATTTAGAAAAACGATTTTATTATAGTAATTAGTGAGAACTAAGATTTGAGGACAAACAATAAACAAATAAGTTATTAATTATTCATAAATGACTATGTTACAGTTCGTTGAAATTCATCTATTAAACAGTATTAAAAATATATGATTATACAGTGTGTTTCATCAAAAATAAGAGTACCAACTATGCTAGACTTGTGTTAATCACCCTGTAGATTCAAATTTGTGTTCCAAATTGAATTGAATTCAAAAGTAGACGTGCTTTTTACAAAATTTCTAAAATAAGGACACCAACAATTTTATTCCACACTATATAAAATTTATACCTCGATATATAATGTGTATTGTTAGCTGGGTGCAATGTACAGTATAGTGAAAAAAATATCTATTATTTACGTTTTTTTCCTAACGAAAGAAGATGCATTAATAATTACAATTACAAAACACTAAATAAAGTATATACGTTGAATTTGCGTAAATTATTGCATAATTAACTAAAGTTTTCAATAAAAATAACTGAATTTTCATTAGTTACTTGCTCTTTTTTATTGAAAAACAGCAACCAAAGACTACATCTTACAAGCTATTATGTTCACTTAGAAACTATTTGATTGTTCCTTTTCTATCTTGAGGTTTATTGGCCATTTTCTCTTCAGTCTCTTAGGGATGTTTTCTTGTACAAGTGGTTGGAGGAGAGATTTGCTATGATGTTCTAATTTGTTATGATGTTTATTGCGGTTAGGTGAATGGGTAAGCATAAGTTCCCTACAGTTATCCATTTCGATCACACACGCACATAATGTTTATGACTTTCATGAATTCTCTCATGATTGATACATGAAGATCTTGATAGAGGATCAATCATTACTCTGACAATGTTTGACTGGGCTGTTTGTATGATGGCACTGCTGGACTTATTGGCACATTCATAGGTCCATAAAGGCACAATAATAGCTATATATACCAGGAGTTTATTTTCTAACGGCATTTTTTATTTTCATCTCAGTAACCAATATAGCTATCTATTTTTAGATGTGTCTGCTTCCATTTTTTTATTATATGTTCCCTCCAAATTAATTTACTATCTAGGTGAATCCCTAAGTACTTGCAACTTGTTGAACTTCAATATTGTTGATATAAACTGGTGAGCACAGTTCTTTTTTTAAGGTAAATGTAATATGTTGGAATTTAGTCATATTTATTTTAATCTTCCATTTTCAGTTGGAAGAGATGTTCTTGTAGATTCCAACTTGTTATTACGCGGTCTTCATGTTTAGCTATAAGAGTTGTAACATTTGCGAATGTTCCTACTATAATAGTGTAGTCAGAGTTTGGAAGAACAGATGTATAGAATAAAGAATTGTTCCTAGAACGATACCAGATTTGATGAATTGTAGCTCAGAGGTTTCTCTATTTACTCTAGTTCTGAAATGTTTATCTGTCAAGTAGAATTTTATTAGTGCGTAGTATGGTACAAGAAGACATTTTATATGGCAGTGTTCATCGTACCAGACCTTGTCGAAAGCCTGTCTCGCATCTAGGAAAACTGCTGAGTAGTAGTATAATATCTAAGGTTTCGTTTATGGTGTGTATTAAGCTGGATAATTGAGTGCACCAGACAGAATCCAAACTGGTGTTCTGGAATTATATGAAGAAGTTAATTCTTGGTATCAACTTTTTCAGTAATTTGGATATTGTTGATAATAAGCTTATTTGTCTGTATGAAGCAGCATTAATTAACTCTGTTCCAGTCTTTGGGATGAGAATGATCTCAGATTTTTTCGATACTTTAAGCCAGTAGTGAAGTCTTATGGCATTATAAATATATGTTAGCATAACTACTCCTTTTTTTGGTAGCTCTTTAAGCATTTTAAAAGTTATCTGATCTATTCCAAGTGATTTTCTGTTGTTGAGGAATGAGGTGTTATCCTTAATTTCCTTAGGAGTAAAATGTTTTATGCCTGCTGTTTGGAATGTTACCTGAATTATTGTTGTGTAGATCATCTAAAATTTGTTGGCCAGCAATATCATTTACAGGGTAAATACACTGGATAGGTATTCGATGAAATGGTCTCTGCTTTTTGTTGATTATAACAGTGTCCTAAATTTGATGTTTTATTACGTACGTTATGAGTTCTTAAACGATTTTATTGGTCACCCTATCGGGTGGTCATAACGATTTAGATGTGTGATGTAGTCTGAGAAGCTTTTATTACTACTTTATTTTATTTTTAATTTCATTTTATTACTTAATCGATTATAAATGGTCTTGTCATCTGGTGCCATTTTGTTTTAGCATTCCTCTTCTCTGCAATAAGTCTCCAGTGATATGTTTATTTTGTTGTTACCGCTTTCTTTGTTGGGCGTGGCTTTTTTGCAGGAACCTTGTAAATGTCTCTGTTGACTCTTCTATTTTGTTAGGATATTATAACATAATGTTTTAGCATTCGTCTTCTCTGCAATAAGTATTTTTAGCTCCAGTGATATGTTTATTTTGTTGTTACCACTTTCTTTGTTGGGCGTGGCTTTTTTGCAGGAACCTTGTAAATGTCTCTGTTGCCTATTCTATTTCGTTAGGATATTTTAACATAATGTATTAGCATTCCTCTTCTCTGCAATAAGTCTTTTTAGCTCCAGTGGTATGTTTATTTTGTTGTCACCACTGTCTTTGTCGGGCATGGCGTTTTTGCAGGAACCTTATAAATGTCTCTGTTGCCTATTCTATTTCGTTAGTATATTTTAACATAATGTTAAAATTTATTTGGGAATTAATTTGACTTCTGAATATGTCCCAGTTTGTTTTTGTTTTACACAGTTTTTAGGGTATATTACAGGTTGCTATTATTGGTGATAGGTCGTAATTAGCTATCACGTCTGTGTATAAATAATTGACACCATTAGTGACACAAAAGTCCAAGAGATCTGCTATCTTATTAGTGTAACTTGGCCAATGTATAACAGTTGAAAGAAATTACTACTTTTTTCTTGTAAGAGGTTAGTGAGTTCTCTTCCTTTAGTTGTGGTTAATCTGGAACCCCACAGAGTATTTTTACTGTTGTGCCACTATAAATTTTGGTCCAAGTGTTTAAAAGTAGTCCTGATAGTCTTTTTTTATGTTATGTGGAGGTGGGTAATATATAGCTGAAACCGTAAGTTCTTGTGGCATGTTTTGTTTAGTATAATTTTCATTTCAACAATGCAACCATGAAAATTACTTTAAATATTTTTAACAGTTTAAAATTGTTCTTTAATTACGTATTTTCTATTGCGTCTTCTTTAAGTGCATAAAATAGATATTTTCTTCTTCCTTCTTAAATTGTTTTAATAATATATGTACGACTTCTTCTTTCTTCTTCTTATTCTTCAATAATCTATGGTTTTGAAATTTAAATTTTTGTTATTTTTCGTTTTACACCTACAACTCTTCTATTTAAACTTTTACAACACGTCTCGTCTACCAGCACGGAAATTTATTTTCCATAACACGTTAAACACACATATTTTGAATATTTGTGTCATACAGGCAGGACTCGATCCATGGGGATAGTGACGACGATAAACCTCCTTTAAGCGAAGACAGCGAGACGAAAGCTTTGGCGCCATCTTTACCGTGTTCACCAGAACCGGATAGGTACTAACAATAATCCGATACAGTCACACTCTTAATAATTTTTAATACACGTCATTTGACAGAACAGCTATGCGTAGAAATGGAATAAAGTAGCTTCTTGCGAATACTCGGTAGTAATCTATGTCAGAAATTAATTCTGCCGCAAGAAGTTAACAAGATTAATGCATCTGGATTGCGTCAAAATTTAGTCATCTAAATGAATATTTTTATCAATCTTGTTGATCGAAATTTTAATTTTAGTTAAAAAATTTGAATGTCTCTGGAGACATTTTTTAATTCTTAATCTTTATTCTGTTATTCATGCGAAAATATTTTTTTGGTAATTTAGTCAATCATTAAATAGAATGTTTTTTTCTGAATTATATTTTTTTAAATAAAATCCCTCGCGATATATTAACGAAAGCACAGGACTGATTATAAGAAAAATTAATAGTATATAAATAAATTCACTAAATAGTTACAGTAGATAAATATATACAGGGTTATTCGTTGGGATATTCAGTTAGATTTTTAATCATTAATCATTTTGTAATAAAATTGGTTATATTTCTTAAAACACTCGATGTAAAGCCGGCTACTCAGGACACCGCAGTACGATTGTGTTTAATCAATTCATAATGAGATTTTGTGGAGCCCATACACGGTTTGATGTTTGACGGTGCTGTATGAAAAACCAGTTTCATATCCTCCCAAACTTCAAAAGTTGCTTAAATGGTTGTCTACGTATAGGAGACATACAAATGATTTTCTTTGATTCGATATCACTACTAAGGTACTAATATTAGTGAAGTATCGAAAGGCTGATATCGATACGAAAGTATTCAGTATCTGAGTAGAAAATATCGATATTGGTATTGTATCAGTAGTATCGGAACATCCCTAGTTTGATGGTGCAGTATGAAATTTGTAGCCAATTCAGCATGACTGTACTGCAGCAGACAGACCGGTTTTTCTGTGATCCAAATTGAATCGACTTGTTGGATCATGTCCACACATGTTTAAAAACATTTCAATTTTGTATTATCCAATATAATTGTACTGCTGCGTTGGATCGTGAGTGGCATGCTTTAGATAACAAAACCCTGTATTGAGAAAATATCCAAGAATAGTTCTATCGAAATATATAGAGTGTTCCATTTAAAATAAGGAAATTTCTGTCAACTTCCTGTATAACCGGAAGTGGTAGAAGGTTCTAAATATTTTATATCAATAGGGCGTATATAAAAACCTTATAAGCCAAATTTTGTGATATTAATTATGTCAAGTTTCTCTAAAACCTCTAACTGGAATTCTCAAAAAATCACCCTGTATATAAACATGTTAAATAAGATAATAGACGAGATGTAAACTGGTGCATTAGTTGTTAAGTAGTACACTTATTTTTCTCATGTTAAAGTGTAGAGACAGTTTCAATTTTTGTAACAACTAGCAAACTAACAAAGACAAAAAACAACCATCCAAACCAAAACATCTCTCTCTGTGTATGTTGAAACTATACTAATTATATCTCTTTCTATGTATTTAACATCTATAAAATACGCCTGACACTTAATTTTTTGCTACAAAAAATAAACAAAACTTGATTCGAATAAAAAAATTTCTTATATTTATGATTGAACTGGGTATTTTTAAATTCAAATAATTATAAAATTAATTTAGAAAAAGTGCTTTGCTGAATGATGTAATTATCATTATGGCTATTTTGTTGAAAATTACTGTAAAATGGGGTTACTAAATAATCACACTTTTATTTAAGTTATTGAAAACAACAAGCAACAAGGAGAGTCATGGGTAAATCCGTAGAAAGAAAAAGGGGGCTACTGAAAAGAATGGTACGGTATAACCAAGGATGGGTGTAAAAGCTGGGAGCAAAGCTGTTGAATGAAACATGGGAAAATACACATAACGAACTTCAGCAGAACAATTAAATGCAACATTTGTGTCATCAGTTGGAAGATCTCGAATTTTCGAGACCACAACCAACATCTTCCAACTGATGACACAAATATCGCGTTTGGTTGTTCTGTTGAAGTCCGTTATGTGTATTTTCCCATGTTTCATTCAACAGCTTTGCTCCCAAGTTTTACACCCTTCTTTGGTTATACCGTACTGAAGACAGCTAATGAGGCAGAAACATGAATGTCTGCGGTTACTCCCCTTTTTATTTCTGCGATATTTGCCCATGAATCTCTTTGTTGCTTGTTATTTACCTGTCACGCATTATTCGTACATCTTGTTGTTATTGAAAACTTTCTTTTATTTGATATAAACACTGTGGAAGGTTAATGTAGGACAATTGACAGAAGACTTATATAAAATAATTATTCTGAAAGTATTTATACTACTCCATTTCATAGTATGACAGTTTTAAATTTAGTGAGAGAAATGCGAGATCTGGTGTGAAAATGGGTTTTCTTTGATGGAATGTATGATGACAGATTACTTGCTGACTCTGATAAAGGCTTTATTTCCTCTGCAAGGCTAGAGTTGGGTGTGTTTATGAGGGTTATCGTATTGTGCGGCGTTTGAGAGAATTGGAATAAATTAAAAGTATATAGGCGATGAAAACAACTAATCCGTAGTAAAGGTGTCTAGTAGGAAACATTGAGAGGGTCTGTAGTGGGCTTCCATTAGATTAGATTTCATTCTAAGGGGAAGTGTATGCACTGCGACCCAAAGGATCTATTGTATCCGCCCTTGCTTGAGCTGAGCATGTACTACAGTCCCAGGACATTAATAAATACCGTTATTTGGTACGGCTTCAGGGAGGTTAATTCCCCCCTTTCGATATCAGTTGACCCGAATACCCGAACACGGGTACTGGCTGTCACGCCACTAACTGAAATTATGTGTTCCGATGTTTTGGCCTCTTCTCCACAAACTCTGCAGTCGCCGGTATTTTTTACTTTTATTCTCTCGAGGTGTTCGTTTAATTGGCAGTGTCCCGCCAGGAACCCCGTGAGGATACGTAGGCTGGTTTTACTTAGGCCAATATATTTATTAGACCTTTCGTGGTCATAGCTTCCAAGGAACAATCTGGAATGTCTAAGACTGAGACCCGATATAGACTCCCATTTGAATTCTCAACTGAGATTCTCTATTTTCTTCAGTTCTGCTTTTAGGTTATTGCCTCCTGGAAGAAAGGTGAAAGGGGAAGTAGCTCCGTTTCTCGCTAAGTTGTTGGTTTCCTCTTTCCCCTGTATACCCTTGTGTGTTGGCACTCAGATTAGGAGAACTTTATTTTTTTTGTCTAGTTTATTTAGTGTCTCTAGACATTCCTTGGCCAACTTCGACTTGTTTATTTGTGAGTTGATCGCTCTTATGTCCGCTTGACTGTCGGATAAGATTGCTATGTCTATCTTCCGATAGTCCCCATCTAACATGAATTGTGCGCACCTTCCAGTGGCTAGAATTTCCACTTGGAAGGTGCTAGGTATGTTTTTGATAGAGTGAAAAGTGTCATAATTCCAATTCTTTTTGTCTCTCAACAATACCGAGAAGTTCTTACCTCTTTTTGGTGTTCTGGGGAGTTCTAGGATGGAAATTTTGCCACAAGATTCTTCCATTCTCCTGAGTTTAGAGATATCCCTTTTTTTAATTCACCTTTGACCATCCTGAACATAGACACGTTGGCATATCTTTCTATGGCAATGTGCAGTGGAGTTAAGTCTAATATAACTTCCAATGTTGCTGTTGGACAGGTTTTCATGGCCCCTGTGATGCAGATAGATGCTAGCCTCTGCACCTTGCTCAGGTATTGTCTCGTCGTATGTTGCCAGGCGAATGCTTCATAGGTCATTATTAGTCTTACAATCATGGTGTAAATTCATCCCAATATGCGTGACTTACATTCCCACCTTTTGCCTGCGATTTTTTTGGCTGTTGTGGACCACCTGGAGATATTCTTGATGTGTTTATTCCACAGGAGTTTACTATCCAGGGCGATACTCAGATATTTGACTTCCTGCGTTAGAATAATTTCTCTTCTCCCCAGATAGATTCTTTTCATATTCTTTAGATTTCTTTTCCATGTGAATGTAACCACTGTGGTTTTGTCCGAGTTTAAACTCCCAGAGACTAGCACCATTATTAGCGTTGGGAAATACGGTGATTTTGCGGTAACCGGTGAAACAGCGACAGTGATTACTAAATCACCGTGATTTTATACAGTGATTTGAATCACCGCAGTGACTGAGTATAAATAGTAAAGACAAATCAAAATATATGAACAGCGCGGTGACTGAATACGAATAATACCTATAACTTATAATATCGGCTTAATTCACCGTTTTCCCTTCAAATATTATTTTTTGTAAACAATGATATATCAAATTGACTGTCTCGACCCTTACTTCGTGGAATATGCTCATATTAGTGTTTTTAAATGAAACTCAAGGTCTCTAGTTAATTCCACAATATAATACAAGTTATTAAAAATTCTAAAAAATTGACAATTGTTTCGATAAATCAATATCATCGTCAGAATATGATATATCATATTTCTTCCACTATCAATGCTGGTGTCGAGGTCAATTGCTGTGTTCGGTTCGAGATTCCGGACGGGCAAAATTGAATCATCGATCACCGCATCAGCAAGAAGTGAATCATCGGTAGCTCCAGTGATTTTCTATTCACCGGTGATATATAGCGGTTACCTATGTACTGCCCAACACTAACTATTTTTCCGTTATGTGGAGCCCTTTTACGATGATGTCGCACAGAGTACCTTCAAATTTGCCCCTGGCGATTAAGATGATATCGTTTGTATAACCTATAAAGTGTATACATGCTTGGGTTAATTTTTCCGTCATTGAATCCCGAAAAACTCATTTTCAAAGTTTGCAACCCTACAGCGATATGTTAGAGTACAATCCCTATGTGAAAATCCAGAGAAATCTAAATATTTGTTTACATTTAACATAAACATATTTGCAGTGTATTTCAAGTTTTGGGAATTAAATACTATAAAAAATTAAATTAAAAACAAAAGATTTCTTATCTATTTGTATGGCATAAGACTAGGACAAACAAACTAAAACACACACATATCATCAATAGATTCATTTTTATAAAATAAATAATATAATATTTTAACAAAAATCAACACGTACTGTGACTGATGAGTAATTGTCAAATTTTCAATCCAAATTAAATCGAATATTTTGACGTTAATACTAAATTGATATATTATAATATTGAATAAAATTTTTGCTTTTGAATATATTTTTCATTCAACAAATTTGTTTTGCCTAAAGATGATATTAATAAACGGACATTTTATCTGCGTCTATTCACTTTAACATTTGAGAAATAAATATAAGGAATGAACAATTTAAAAGATAAACTTTAGTAGAGAAAAAGTAGTTTGGCTGTACGCCTGTGTATATGTTGGCTGTGTAGGCGCAAGGCCAGCGTTTTGACGGTTCCCGAAATTCGAATTCTGGCGGCAAGTTTGGAACGTGGATTAGATTCGCCATGTTCGTCATCAAGGTAACGCCAATGTCAACTCCGTCGTGTTCGCTTATGCTCGGCTTTCTTAGACTTTGGAGTAATTTTTATTTTTTTATATTATGCATGATTAATAATGATTATATCCAATTTTTACTTATGTTGTATTTTGCATCTTTATTATTTTAAATAGAAAACTAAATTATTAATAAACTAACTATAGATTTATAATTTTATTACATAATGGTTTCAAAACATAACTGACAATTTATAGTTTACCAGTATATTTTAAATATAAACTGTCCTATTTTATTTCAATAAATGTATATATTATGCACATGAGAGAGAGAGAAATGGGGTTGGAGAGAAGCAGGAAGAGAGGGGTGGAGTGAGTGAGAGGGAGATAGAGAAAGAGGGAGGGTTAAATATAGGGAGAGGGTGGGAGAGAGATATAAAGGGAGAGAGAGATGTTCAAAGGCGAAAATTTTAGTGAGAAATTGGGGTTTTCTTTAATACGATGTGTAATGACAGATATTAACCGAGCGACGCCGTATTATTCGAGCATCAGGGCCAATACATTGGGTAATTACGAGGAATCCCAGAATTGCTGAAGCAACGCAAATTGGCTGATCTGATGGGTACAGGAGAAAATAAAAAGAAATTTGGATTATCCGCCAATTATCCGAGCTAGGGTACAGCGTTAGCTCGGATAATCTAGAGTCTAATGTATTTAGAGAAGTCAGGGCCTACCAGATATATGTTAAAGTATAAAGTGTATCTTGCAATTTTTGTAAGAGATATAGAGAGGGAGAGATAGGGGTGAGAATGAGAGGGGGAGTGTAAAAGAAGGGGAAAAGAGAAAGAGAAGGAGAGAGCTGTTTGATTTTTTTGGAATGTTTTCGTGTGGAGCGGCTCTGTTCGAGTGAAGGAAATGTTCTGGCTCGTTGGAATGCACGCGGGGAACGAGTGGAGAGGGTGAGGGGGGAGCTATTTGATTTTTTTAATGATATATGACTTGGGAATAGTAAAATTAGATAAACTAGGTTATTTAGCGGATATAGCTACGGCTTAATCCCTACCATCAGTCGTCTGACTGGTGAACAAGTTCACCAGGTTGCAAGGAAGCTGTAGAAAATCTGTAACATCCACGAGTGCCATTTAACCAGGTTTCACTGTATATATAAACATGCCTTTTCCACTGTCAGAATTTCCCACCATTTTGCTCGGCCATTTAGAAGCACCATTTTATTGATAAAACAAGATAAAAGTTTTGTTGTGCTTTTCTTATATTTTTTAATTTCCAAATCGGGACCCAAAATGAAGGATAGTGTGGGTTCTAATTTTTTTATGAGTGTAAAGTAATTGTTTGCTTTTAGGTATTTATCTATATTTTGCCGCATTCAAAGAATCAATTTCAAAACTATTTTTCACCTATTTTACTGCCATTAAAAATTATTACGTTTTTACAATAAATATTTTTTCAGGAAATCTGAAGACGAAGACGCTCAAATGAGTCCATACGTAGAATACGTAGACGAAATGTCTTCCGTCGACCAACCGACCATCGTCAGATTGTTACTATCTTGCTGGTACCTTATAATGAGCAGATCAGAAATAGTCTGTTATTTCGTCGTATTTCTCAATCAACTTCGCAATTCGAATTTAATTTCACTACCGTTGCCACTAATGGTATTCTTTTGGGGATCTTTAACCATACCGAGACCCTCGAAAACCTTCTGGGTCACCATAATAGCGTACACGGAGGTCGTGGTATTGTTAAAATTAGTTTTCCAATTCGAAATCATGCCTGGCAATAGAATGAGAGGACAAACGGAATTTATGACATCGGTATCCGAACGGAACCCGTTTTATCCTCCTACGTTGATTGGTCTCCACAGGAATAAGGATATAGAAGCTTTCTGGGATCTTTTGTTATTGTTAGTGGTATTTTTCCACAGGTTAGTATAAAAAACGTTTATTTATATCATTTATAATATTTACAATATTTATTTAATGATGCGATGACTGTACTTCACTGCCCTATCGACCGAGCTGCCGCGCTATAATGCATATGATGCCACCAATTATTTTAGAGCGAATTAACTGCTATAAACAATTTACAAATATATTTTATGAAATTACTACGTTTATTTAAATAACAAAAACTACTTTTCTACTGTTTTTATATCTTCGGTTCCACACCCTGTCTTTTTTACTGCGATATCATCAGGATGCGTTGAGGTAATTAACGTCTCCGTTTTCGTAAAGGATATACTATAAATTTCTAGAACTGTTTTATCTCAGAAATTAAGTCCTCATTGGCCGGCGAGTACTAGGAATTCTATCAGAGATGGCGCTACAATCATTGTACCGTTAATTAACTTTCTTAATACCTAAATACAATTTTTTGTAACCCTGTTTGTGAGATACTGGCGTATAAAGGATGCAGAGTAAACATATTTTATAGTGTATTCTCTTGGAGGATAGAAATACAAATTAAAATTTTTGTATAGGTTATATTCTCTTGAAAACGCATCAACAGTATTAATATTGTCTAATTCTAATGAGCCAGTGGCGTGCTAACAGGGTTTCGTAAACTCTAAATAATATCACGATGCAATTCTCTTCAAAATAAACCTTTTGCAATCTCTTCAAAATAAACCTTTTGCATTCTCTTGTGGAGAATTCCACCAGTAGGGGGATTATTCTATTTCAAAACTACTGGGGTATTTTAATTTTATTTCGTTTAGTGCTGAATTATTCTAGTTAACGTTCGTATCGTCTTTACAGAGTTTTGTTGAAATCCATGGGTATATGGAGCTCAACTACTCCAGTTACAGCTGTTCTTATTGAAGACGGGGAATATAAGTTGATAGGAGACCAATTTGTACCAGTTCATAATGACGTCGATGATAAAGAGTAAGTTTACTTTTCCATAATTCAAATATCGGATAGGGTAGAAACAACTGAAACGAGCGGCATAAAATGTTTTGAATCTTTTGAATATCTATTTCGGCGATAAATTCGAATAAATAAGTTGTTCTGCCTCACACTGTATAAGTTGAAATTATGTTTCGTTTAATTTATTGAGCGGAATAAATGTTGTTATTTAGTACTGATGATAGTCAACCTACAACATCAACTCCAAGATTGCACTCGGGGACAAAAAGATCAAGTACTGAACGTGACGACACTGACGTTGTGGTTATAAGAACAATGAAATTGAAGAAATTAAATAACGTCATTATTGCTGTTCGCTTGGGGTAAGTAAAATTTTGTAGAATGCATGTCTTAAGAACATTTTA
This sequence comes from Galeruca laticollis, assembly GCA_963921935.1. NCBI lineage: Eukaryota > Metazoa > Arthropoda > Insecta > Coleoptera > Chrysomelidae > Galeruca > Galeruca laticollis. Next base: position 90,356,719 of record OY998178.1, on the reverse strand, counting down.
TTTATCATCAGTTATTTAGGACAGAAGGGGGATCTTTTTTGCCACAGTGTATACTACTCTGAGGAAATAGCCTGATAATTTTAATGTTATTTAATAGTAGTAAGCTATGGAAATGATACTTTTAAGTATCATCAAAATTCAATTTTTATATTTCTAAAAGTATTAGGTGCATGGGTTATATTGAATATTTATGTAATTAAAATGTTTCCACTATCTTTCATTATTAGGACAATAATGTCTATTTAGATTAATGTATTTTTGACATTTGGTTTTAGATTATTTTATTTAATAATTGTTGCTCAACAATTGGCATAGTCTGGGCGGGTAATAAGTGGACTGTAGTTTTTTTTTATACTTAATTGAATGTATAGTTCTGGTATACCGGCAATAAAAATGTTGAAAGAAAAAAACTCTATAAAAAAAGAGGAAGCAGATAACACTTACCCTGATTGTGGTAATTTGTTTTCTTGTCAGTACCGATTGATGATGTAGATAGGCCCACCACAAGAATTTGAAAGTCTGGAGCTATGCACTTAATTGGGAGAAAGTAAGTAAGTTTTATAGTGATCGCGTACATCTATAGTCAACAACTAGCTAGCTACTATTGGTCTACATAAAAAATCTAGTTAGCACGCGCCGAACTCTACTCAACTTGGGTGCAATGCTAAATGCTTCCAAAAATTAATTAAACAATTGCCGTGGGTATTGAACAGGCATGTATGATAGAAAAAGTGTAATTTTAATTTTTGTTTATTTTGTATCTCATTTACTATAATAATATGTAAAAATTTCATTAACAGAGAATGATAAACAAGTCTTAACATATTCAATGTGGCCAACCAAAATTAATGTTTTTTTTTCATTTAGAAAGATGGTTTTAAAAAAAAATTTAGGTTGTTAAGGTTTGCTATTTAGAACAAACTCTCTCTTCTGAAAATCTTAGAAGGGGGTGGTTTTGAAGAATTCTACTCTGCGAAAATTAGTAAAATTTCAACTTAATTTTGCGGTATAGTCTAATAAGTCTTATAAAACGTATGTGGTACGCTAGTGAAAGGTTTATAGTACAGAACTGGGCCGAAAAAGTATTTATGAAGATAGAAAATATACATACTTGGAAATTTGGGGGGACTGGTATGTAGTTATAGCACTCCAGTTGTTTTGTCGTAAGCAGTTTACAAATTTCCACGTTTTTCAGCAAGGTGAACGCGAAAAAACGGTTTTTAGAAAAAATCATGTGTGTATGTCGTCGTCGACCACTTTTCGTAACATGTCCTGTTAGCACGATACAGCATCTATACTGCAACAAGTCACAAATTTTATGATTGGATGATATTGTTCAGGGCATCTCACATATGAACCCTATTGATTTTCAACTCACCAGAGCCAGTTCAACGGGTGCTATGGTACTTGAAGTACCACATTTTTGTCATTTTTGGAAAGGTTTCGGTTTGTTAGCACAATACAGCCTCCGGAGTGTATACAAATGACCAATTTTATGATTGGATATTGTTCAGGGTGTCTAATAGATGAATCCTATTGATTTTCAGCTCACTAAAGCCAGTACAATGGGTACTATGGTACTTTAAGTACCACATTTTTGGTCATTTTGGAGCAATTTCAGTTTGTTCGCACGATACAGCCTCCGGAGTGTACACAAGTGACTGATTTTATCATTGGATATTGTTCAGGGCATCTCACAGATAAACTTTATTGATTTTCAGCCCACCAGAGCCAGTACAATGCCCATACACCCACATATTCAATGTTTTAAGTAATTTTTGAAGAAATTTCGGTTTGTTAGCTCGATATAGCCTCTGGAGTGTATACTTATATGTGGAAAAGTTAGTTTTAATCTTTAAAACAGTTTATTTTCCGAACATTTTGATAATAAAATGTGTAAAAATTCCATCTTTCTTTGAACTATTTGGTTTGTTTGCATTTGTCATTGAACCTCACCACAGTTGAGTGACAACTATTGACATTTCAATAGCAAAATTGTTGATAAAATGTGTATTTAAAATTATTAATTTAACTTGTCACACCATCTATCTACACCCCATCAAAGTATTTATATATTTCTGCTTCTTTTTATTCTTGTTATTATTACTACTTGTTGCTTAGCAAGCAAAAGTTCGTCGTTACGTGAAGGCTCGATTTATAAATAGTAAACAGCTTTTTGTGGATCAAAATGGCAGTTAACTATCTTGCGAGTGTCGCAAAGTTACAAGGTCGCGAAAATTATGACGAATGGTCGTTTGCCATTGAAAATTTTCTAGTCCTTGAAGGCCTAAATAAATCTATCGACGGTTCAGAAACTGATAGCTTGGAGGTAGCTAAAGCCAAAGCAAAGATTGTATTATCCCAAGATCCCTCTTTATATGTTCATGTTAAAGAGGCTACAGCAGGAAGTATGGGACAAACTCGAGGATCTGTATGAAAATAAAGGATTTACGAGAAAAATTGGACTACTTCGTAGTTTAATATCGTTGAGACTAGAAAGTTGCTCATCCATGGAAGAATACATAAACCAGGTTATAGAGACCTCGCAGAAACTCTGCAGAACAGATCTCATCTTTGATACGACATTGGTAGGAAGCTTACTTTTGGCAGGATTGCCTGAACGTTTTGCCCCGATGGTAATGGCGATAGAACACAGCGACAACGACATTACCACAGATTCCATTAAAACTTAGGTGCTCGACATGCAAGTAGACGGCGCTACCCGTGACAGCTCGACAGCTAGTTCATTTGTCGGCAAAACAGAAAACCATTAGAAATGTCATGTCAAACAGCGGGATAATCATGGAAACAGAACACAAAACAAAAATAAACACAAAAGCTCGAACAAAAATGATATAATTTGTTACAATTCCAATGAATCCGGACATTACATGTCACAGTGTCCTCAGAATCATAATTAAAACAGTCAAAGCAATCAAGGTAAAAATGCTTTTAATGTTACTCAGTGCAAAGTTTAACAACGTTGAATGTTACTTAGATTCTGATGCAACTATTCATCTTATTTGCAGGCAAGACTGGTTATTAAACAGAAGAGAAGGAACCCTCAAGGAAATTATGATTGCTGACAATACGAAAATCCCAGTGCAAAGTTGTGGCGAAATAAAAATATTTACAGCAGTAAACAAAGAAAATTTTGAGATTGAAACCAAAACGCACAGTACGTGCCGAATTTAACAACAAATTTGTTATCAGTCACTGAATTGTTGAAAAACTGAAATTCAGTTGATAGTTGTAAAATTTATAATGTGCAAAAACTTTTAGTAGCTGAGGCTTTTCTAGTTGATGGTGTGTACAAACTTAACATGCTTGAAAAGTGCTTATTTGTTGCACAAGCAGTAGCTACAGGTAAAATTTGGCACAAAAGATTAAGTCACATCAATTTTACGTATCTAAACAAAATGAAAAATGGTCTAGAAGATGAAATAAACTATAGTGACAATGTAAAAATTGACACACAAAATTGTACAGTATGTTGCGAGGGGAAGCAGTCCAGACTACCTTTTGGACATACAGGTACTAGAGTAACTAGAGCAACCGTCTTATTAGATGTAATAGACAGTGATCTAGCAGGACCAATGGAAACTACATCAATAGGAGGCTCAAAATATTTCGTACAGTTTCAAGATAATTTTAGTCGCATGTCCTTTATTTATTTAACGAAATCAAAAGATCAAACATTCCAGAAGTTTCAGGAATTTCAGTATTTCGTTGAAAAACAGGTTGATAGAAAAATTAAAATACTACGGACGGATGTTAATGCAGAATTTCAAAGTTATCTAAGTTCATCAGAAGACGAATATTTATACGCCAGAACAAAATGGGCTTCCTGAAGGGTAAATAGGCCATTAGTTGAAAAGTCCAGGTGTTTATTATATGAAGCAGATTGGGATAATGCTTCTGGACAGAAGCCGTAAACACAGCTTGTTTTTTAATCAAAAGCCAGACCTAAGTCATATTTGAATTTTTTGCAGTACTATTGTGACCCATATTCCTAAAGAGAAAAGAACAAAATGGGACAAGAAGTCTGAAAAATTAATTTTAGTAGGTTTTTCTGAAACAATTAAAGGCTACAGGCTGTATGATAAGAAAACAGGCAGAGTTTTAATAATACTAGTTACTATAAGATTTTCATAAGAATCTGTAATTAGAGGTTTTCGGTCACGACGAATCCAATGAGGTTTTCACTCGGAATATTTTCTGTTCCCAAACTGAAGAAATGACTCATTGGTTAAAAATTTTCCAACGATAGTGAAATGATGTCGGCAGTTAATGGCTATTTTGAGTAAGACAGTTCTTATTATAAAAAGGGTATGGAACTTATTGAACATCGCAGGGAAGAGTGTATAGAGCTGAAGAGATTATATTGAAAAATAAATATATTTTTTTACAAAAATTTTGGGTTATCTTTGCTTGTAGCTAGTATGAAAAGAACATTATATACATTTTTTAAATTAATAAACTTTTTTTTTTCATTAATTACAGCATATACAAGTATGCTGAGGAATTCAAAATGTTTGTTCAACAACTCCTCGACCCAACATCTAGAGTAACGGCTGATGTCTACTCATTCATGTTCCTATGTGACTTTATAAACTTTTTTGTCATACTATTTGGTTTTAGCGCATTTGGGGTAAGTATTCAAAAACTGAATTATTTTATTGGTACTATTGCGTCCAATGCCAGAAGAATCAACATTCTAAATCTTTAATCAATACCTTAAATCCTGCAAAAACTAACATTAGCACATAAAATCACTCAAATTTATAGGTAGACGGGAATTTCTACATTCACCGCTGCCAGTTAGAAAATAATAGTTTTCACACCATATTTTAATCGTTTTTTATGTAAAAAAAAAAACAAATCCTTCCTGGCTATATGCCATGACGAATATGGAATCACATTTCCCCGGAAAACGTTCAAAAACTGGTTTGGAAAACTGTTATTTTCAAACCTTTGTAAGTGTAAGTATCTATATATTTACCTGTACTTCGAAGTAGATATTTTATAATTTCCTGCCGTGCGATACTCAGATTTATTACAAGATGCTATTTAACCACCACTGATTTTTGAACCAACGTTGCCAATTGGGCGTAAATAGTGACGATTGTTCCTTTCAAATTAATTTTAGCAAGATTTTTGAAAATAAGAAAATTTTTATCGTTGAGCACCAAGCAGGGTTGGATATGTAACAAAAGGAATCTTAAAAAACTATAGTTAATATAGTCAAAGGATATGTAGTTAATGTAATTTACTATACTAGGTATCATTGAAATGGTTTCCGCCAACCTATCTAATATGCGAGAAAAGTATTGGTTTACCCACAAAAACGTTGGAAATTTGAAATTTTTTTTTGAGTTATTTTTACGTTATCTATCAACAACACGAAAAAACGGTTTTTAGAAAAAAAAATCCTGTGTGTATGTCGTCGTCGTCGTTGTCGTCGGCCACTTTTCCTTGCAAGTCTTGTTAGCACGATACAGCCTCCGGAGTGCAATAAGTCACTAATTTTATGATGGAATATTGTTAAGGACATTTCACAGATGAACCCTATTGATTTTCAGCTCACCAGAGCCAGTACAACGGGTGCTATGGTACTTGAAGTACGACATTTTGTCGTTTTTCGAGAAATTTCAGTTTGTTAGCACGATACAGCCTCCGGAGTTCAACAAGTCACCAATTTTATGATTGAATATTATTCAGGGCATCTCACTGATGAACCCTATTGATTTTAAGCTCACCAGAGCCAATACAACCGGTGCTACAGTACTTTAAGTACGATATTTTTGTCATTTTTGGAGAAGTTTCAGTTTGTTAGCACAATACAGCCTCCGGAGTATATACAAGTGATGAATTTTATGATTGGATATTATTCAGAGCGTCTTAAAGATGAACCCTATTGATATTGAGCTCACTAAAGCCAGTACAACGGGTGCTGTGGTACTTGAAGTACCAAATTTTTGTCATTTTTGGAGAATTTTCAGTTTGTTAGCACGATACAGCCTCCAGAGAGTATACGATTGATCAACTTAATGAATAAGTATTGTTCAAGGTGTCTCACAGATGTACCCTATTGATTTTCAGTTGACTAGAGCGAGTACAGCGGGTCCTATAAAACTAGATATACTAAATTTTTGGTTATTTTTGGAGAAATTTCGGTTTGTTAGCACGATACATCCCCCGAAGTGTATACAAGTAACACTTTTATGATAGAATATTGTTCAGGGCCACAGATGCGGAAAAGTTAGTTTTAATCTTTAAAACCGTTTATTTTTCTATTGTAAGCTTAAAAGCACATGATACACATACAGAAATGAAAACTAAAATATATATACTAAAGAATACCAAAATGAGTTTGGGTAATCGTTGAAATAATAAAGTCTTGTGATAGGAAATACTCATCAGAAGAATTGACCTGGGGGGTTTAAAAAATCAGCGGAAAAGATAAAGCTAAAAACATGGATAGTGATGACGCCTCCACAGATGAAAGAAGAAAAAAGAGAGAGAGGGAAATGGATGATGGACAAAAATCAAAAAGACAGTGAGAACGCCAGTAAAGCAGTATAATTGGGAAGGAAAGAAATTCGACAAGATACATGCCCCTGTTTCTCATAAAGCACTTGGCCAGAAAAGCTTTTGCTTTATTGAACCAAAACTATGGAACAATTTACCCAACACCTTGAAAAAATATAATTCAGCTCGTCTTTTTAAAAACAAATTAAAGGAATGGATATTTTCAAATGACAGAAAGTATTTTGCTGATATAATTGATCCGATTTTAGTTATATAAATGTTGTTTGTTATTTTATACCTTTTGTTTATATATGTGTATATGAGTGTATATTCTTAGTTTAAAAAAATATTAACTATGCTAAATATATGTCTTTCACCTTAATAAAAGTTATTGGTGCCATAATTAATGATAAATGTAAAAAAAATTATTATATTTGTAATTTTTCATGAGTCAAAGCACATTTTAATATAATACTCGTTGTTACTGTTTATGTTTTTTAAGTTTCAACATTTGTCAAATACATTGAAGATATATTTTCTATAAGAATCAATACCCGAAGACAAGTTCTTTGATGAACTTAGTCGGGTACCCTACTAATCTTGTTTATTTAATGTACATCACGTCTGTTCATGAACACTATTCCGATGGCTTATTACGTTTTGTATCTATGTAATTTTATTATTCAGATTATTTTATAATTATTATGTTATGTTAAATTATTATATGAAGATATGCATTTTTAAGTAAACATATATTTATGTATGTATTTATAGATAAATAAACATTAATTCATTCATTATTAGATATGATGCACGAAATCCGAACAGATCAGAAAGATATGAAAGAAGAGCAAAAATAAAAAGGAAAATATATAAAAAGAATAAAAGCACCTGATAAATTGAATAAAGAATGATTGAAGTTAAAAATGCAGTATATGAATTTAGAAGAAATGGAAAAAGAAAATGCCGAAATAAAAAAAGAATTACAGGAAATGAAAATAATACTGTAAAGGGGGAGAGAGAGAAGGAAGAATAAAGTAGTTATGAAAGGGATACAAATGGATGCCAAGGAGGCAGAAGTATCAAAAAAGGGGTAACAAACTTCTTAAATCAAAATTTGGGACTATACGTTAATCCAACAACATTGAAGAAATTAGGGGAAGTACATGCTTGATTGAATTGAATAATAAGGAAGACAAGCAAGAAATCATAATCAATATAGCAAATAAAGTGTATTTAAATGAACATCTCACAAAAAATTAATGGGAGAAACAGAAATATATGCCAAAACGAAGAGAGAAAAAAAGAAAGAAGTGAAAATGGGATATAATAAGATAACGGTAAATGTGGCAGAGTGGATATGGGACACGAAAATGGGAAAAATCGTAAAAACGCCAGCAAAAAACTAAGAATAATTACGAATAGAGATAATATGGAACTTTAGCAGTATGTATGATCATAAGTGGGTGATACAGATATAAAAAGATTTAAATTTTCTACTATGCCTAATGCTTCTTGATTAATAGGTTTATCCAGAGTGCTAGTAGCGTTAGCTTTCTCTTTTTTGTAGAACTAAACTTTAGTTGAGGCTATATAACCCTTTTTGTTTACATTGTGTGTCAATTATTTCGAGGATTTTGGTACTTTACTAAATTGTTTGCAATAGGCAAATAATAGTGAATTTGATTTAACATGGAATCATCAAGAATCTCATTAGAAAGACTTAATTGGGCCAATAGAGATTTTATTTGATCTAATTGTGTTCGAATTTGATTTAATTACCAAATTCTCCTGTGATTTTTATTTTCAACTTCCCCTGTATAATACAATTCAAATATTCTGCTCAAAACATATAACTAAATATATCCTTATTCTCAACATTTAATATTTCTTTACATCAACAAAAAATTCATTTTAACTTTACTACCACATAAGAAATACCGATGAATATCGTTTTCTGAAATTCCAATGAATGTTTCAAAGTACCCGACACCTTATCGCTTCATAAAAAAACTCTGTTACCTGTATCTTCGAAACCTTTTCAGGCCACAAAAAAATCACCGTAACTGCAAGTTTTCACTCGCTGTATCCGACCGTTACGTTTCAAATTCTTTTATCCCATTGGCCAGATCCTAATATTTTGCTCCTTCCTCGCAACTACGTTAACCAACGTATAAATACGCCAACTACCTTACATTTTGCCTCTTCATCATTTAACTTCCCAGTCGTCACTCGTAAACTTCCCAGTCGTCACTCGTACACTTCCCAGTCGTCACTCGTAAAATTCCCAGTCAGTGTTCATACAAACTTCCCAGCCGTCATTCATACACTCATTTATCCTTCATTCTCTCTCTTCATCATTTAACCGTCGTACATAATGGTACTCATGTTATAAGAGCACCCGGCGTTGGTCCCGGTAAACCACATGTGTAATTAATCATTAATCATTCATTACTCCAGCAGATTATGTGCTAAATAATCAAAGTGCAAAACGCGTATGATCCAGTGAGATTCTTAATTGTCTATGCAAAAGAACACGTTATAAATTCCTGCAATATAGTGACATGAAAGTGAAATAATTGTTTAATTTCTTCATCCATCATAATCATACATCCTACACCATATAGTGAATACAATATACGGTCCTTCGAGAAAAACATTTAACAATAAAGAACTTTCCATTCCATCTATTAGCCCAAGTGAAAAAAGGGTTAATTAGAACAAATTGCTTATTTTTAGAGTTTTCAGAATTCATTGCATTTTTAAGAAAACACATTTAAAAATGCATTTAAATTATTTAACTCTGGAACTGTACTAAAATCTACTGAAAAATTAGCCATATTCATAAAAATGAAGCATCTGATTTGAAGTAAAAGATTTTGCTATAATTCGTATTCCCAATCTACCTCTTCTTTGCAAGGAAATGCTTCGTATAAATAAAGTAAAAGGTACAAAGATTAGTTTTTAGCGTTTTCGACAAATTAGATTGAACTGGCATTATGCTATACCTTATTTCTAATATTTGATATCTGCAAAATTGAAAATTCTATAAAACTGTATAGCAGATTTAGATTTTCAAAATTATGGACTTAAATTGTCAGAAATAAAATACATGTCTTGTTATTTATAAACTTATATCATTTAATTTCACTTTATTAGAACTTTTTAAAAACATATTGACATATAATCAGACTATAATTGATTTAAATATTCAAAATGAACACAGTTATTCCATTGTTTTGAGTTTTCATTTCTGTTGGAAGTCCTTATAAATACCTATTTTAATTTTTTGTTTGTTATACATATATTTTTAGGCTCAACAAGATGGAAGCGTTTCTGACTATTTGCAAGATAACAGAGTCCCGCCACTGTTTCTATTCATGTTGATATTTCAATTTATGTTGATTATAGTAGACAGGGGCATCTATCTGAGAAAAAATATACTGGCAAAAATTATATTCCAATTTGTTCAGATAATCTTACTACATATCTGGTTGTTCATCGTGTTTCCGGTAGTTACCAAAACGTAAGTTAATAAATGAAACAATTATATGTATATCAGATCAGGAATCTGCTAGAATATTATTTTTAATATGTGCTAAATTCAATTTAGCTCAAAACATAGACACCTGACAATATTAGATTTTCGTATAAGGCTTGAATACGTCATTGGTGCTTTGTATAGAAAAAAGTATTGATACATTTGCTTGAGAGAATTTTATAATTATATAGATTCTCTATCACCCATACTGTAATAAATTGATTGTTGTATGAGGTTGTTTCTTTTACGGTGGTCCGTCTGAACTAAGGAGTAATGCTACATTGTATTTATGATACTATTATCTACTGTGTATTCTGAAGATCTTTTCATCTTTTTTAAATAGTATAATTTACGTAACTAACCTTTCAAAATATTTACTATTCAATTACTTCTGACCTACTGATCTGGTTTATACTAAAATCTCAATAATGATTAGTTTACAGTTTTATAATTTACTACTAAAAGCACATGCACGTTAATAATTATACAATATACAGGGTCTCTTCACCCTGAGTTCCTAGCCACTCAGAAATCACAGAAATTGAAGAGACCAATGCACTGCCGGCCTAGTCTCCGCTTCCATTGGGGGTTCCACTCAAGAGTTTCCTTTGGAATACTGTTTTATTGCCGAAGTGTGTGTCCGATCCAGCCAGATTGATGCGTTGCTTGATAGTGTCACCCACTGCAGATATATCGTCCATAGGTTTTCGTTGCAAATTGTGTAGATGTTCAGGATGCTTCTTAGACAACTGTTAATGAAGACTTGTTTGAGACTTTCCAAGTTTGACATCCGTTCAGAAGTACACTCTTGACATTGGTCTCAACTATGTTTAACTGAGTGTGTCATCATAGTTGTTGTGATTTCCAAATTTGTCTTAGTTGGGCTTTCTTTATTCTTTGAGCTACATCTTCATCAGTGCCGCCGTTTACTGAGACAATACCTCCGAGGTATGGTATGGTCATTAATAGCACTTGCATTTTTTTATTCTCATCTCCTTTGTTTTTCTTTCATTCATCCTCAGCTTCACACTACTTCCTTCTTCGATCAGGTCACTGATTTTTTTTCATGTTATGGATGTTGTGTGACATCAGATATAAATCGTCGGCTTGGTCAATATCTTCCAATGTTTCAGTCATGTTCCATCTTCTGCCTTTGCATCTTTGTTCACTGACTTTCCACATTATTTTGTCAAGTACCATCACGAATAGGATAGGAGATAGCAAGCAACCTTGTTTAACATGTTTTGATAGGAAAGGGGTCGGTTAGTTTGTTCTGGTGAATAACCTGGCATTTGTATTCATCGTAAATCTCCTTTATTATGTTAATTAGTTTTGTGGGCACTCCATATTCCTAATTATGTCGGTTTTCCGATTAATCAGTTGTCCGAATAACCAGTTAATTGAATACTTGGTTTTCAGTTATGTAAACAAAACAAAATAATCCGAAACGGGTTAATCGAATATCCAAAAAAACTGATTTTAATTGCCAGTACTAGTTGCTGACGACCGGGTATTTTGTCTGGTTAGGTTATCATTTTATTCTGCGCAAAAAGTAACTAGTATTTCGAACAAGGAATCGGTACTTTGGAACGGGTAGGTACTTTTTTACATCACTAATATTCCTTCAGAACTTTCCAAATTGCGTTTCTTTACAAAATATCACAATCATAAATTATACAGGGTGTTATCGTTCATAACTGTAGGAAGAATCCAAGGGGACTTTTGACATAGCATTCGTAATGACGTATTCAATCTTGTAGAGAATTAAAGCAAACTCAGCACTATTTTTCGTCTATTTTGTGAGAAATTGTTAAATTTAACAATAAAATGGATATTATATTTATTGTGATGAAAATTATCGTTTGTAGTTCCTGCAATACATTAATACCGCCGCAAATCTATTACATAGCCAAATGCAGTTACTTGTTACTGTCAGCGTATCAAATACGATGCGGATATCCGACGCGAATTTTGGGCAACTTTTTGTGCAAAGCATACGGATACGTTAATATGTTCCTATTCAAAGGATTCATGTTGATACCATTTTTATTTGAACTGAGAACTTGTATGGATTGGATGTGGACTGAAACGTCAATGGCTATATTCGATTGGATCAAATTGGAAGATATATTTCAACATATCTTTCTCTTAAAAGTAAGTGTGATATTTTAAGTACGATAGGGTATCGAACCCACTTTTTATTAGTGTCTTGATTATAATTATTTAATTGAAGATCTTTTTTCATGGCATTTATTATTCTTATTACTTATAACCATTTTTTTGTTACATGAAAATGTTTGTATTTTTCAAAACGTTATCGAAAAGGTATTGTGTCGCATGTCTAGCTTGAACCGTAATTTCTCTATAGATTCAAATAATTTAGTTTCTATGAAAGGCCGTCTTTATGACCTCCACCTTTGCCTTAAAATGTCCCATAAAGGTCCAATTTTTACATTATCACCAATATCATTTGGAAAATGAATAAAGTATTCAATAAGATTATCAGTGGTCATATTCAAGAGATCTAACACTTTACTTTTCATATTTAACACATTACTTAACTGAATCGTTACTTTCAATCCTAACATTTACTGTTGTTATACAGACTTAAAGACACAAGCAGACGCCATGACAACAGCAAGAATTTTGGCGTTAGTTTGAAAAAGTATGTTTTTCTAAAGATATATTTTTTTCATGTGAAAATATAATATACAGAACATCATAAAACAGTTTTTCTAAATTGGCCTATTAATGTTTATGTATCTCGAGCACCAAGTTGCTTTTTAATATCATATTGCTTTTATGTAATGTGACATCAATAAAATTAATTTTATTTTGTTGAACGTCGTACATTTTGCAAACTGTTTTCATTGTAGTGTTCGAGAAATGTTGAAGACGAATACCCTCAACCTAGAGCACAGGAAAAAAATCGAACGGTTAAATATTTGATGGGAGGTGCTCTATTAACGGTCATCATAGGTATCATATGGTTCCCATTGGTATTCTTTTCGTTAGGTGATGCAGTAGGTAATCCCAATCCACCTTCTGATGTTTCTTTGGAAATACGAATCGGACCTTATGAACCAATTTACCAAATGACTGTACAATCAAACTCTATTTTCCAGTAAGTATCTATTGACATTTTTATTCATCTATTACATCCTTAATCAATGTGAATTGCAAATATTTTTGGTAAGATTCATTTATTTTTATTTTAATTGCAATACATATATAACAACCCTCCTATATTTGTATAAACGTATTTGGAAAGTAAATAACTATGGTTTGAATAACTGTCATTTTTTAACAAGTGTACCTGATCTGTTTATTATTATTATACCTCTGAAATAATGTCCATAAGTCGTGAAATAAATCCAAAGTAATTTCTTATTTAACAAACCCTTCTTCAAAGGACCAGTCCGTTTTAATCCACAAATAATTACACTAAGGGAGATAAAACTCTTCTTCATTCACATACATAATTTATATATGTGACATAATGCATATGTATGTCAAACCTACTACTAATTCTGCCTAAATATTAATGAAATCACATTCAAACTAATTATATGTGGAATACTTTCTGAACCCTTTTACAAGGAACTGTAACTATTTACCAGTCACATTATACTATTTCTACAAGAAAAAATTAACGAGGAATGATACTTCTACGAAATTATTTACAACTACTTGGCGTGGGTTCGTTGTTATAGAGGTTACCATAACCACAACTAATGATATTCCATTGTCTTCAACTAGGATCTACCTTTTGTCGCGAATTTACTAATAATCCAGTGAATAGAGGGGGTCACCTTACAGACGGATAAGGTAGTTCTGAATTTTTTATATGTTGTCTAGGACAGTTAGTAAGCGTTTAAAATACACAATTCTTCCTCCTCCGGGCCTGCCGCCTTATTGAAAAAACTGATATAAATCGGCAATGTCTTCAGATGTTCGCTTATATATTCGTTTAGGGGCATTTTAGTTAGAAAGGAGTTCTACACAATATTGTTGAGAATTAAATTTTCTATAATTTACATTTTTAATTTTGTTTCTTGGACAGATAGTAACGGAGATATGCACTTAAAATAAATCGAATTTTCCGCAAATTTGTCAACTTCTAACTTTAGAACGCTGTAATTCAGTTATCGCTTATTCTAGGAAAACAAGTAATACAATAAAATTTGTAGGGAATTTAATTACCTACTAAACTCATGTACACTTTTTTGTTAGCAACCCTATATGGAGTGGGGAGTAAAAAAAACTGCGGAATTCCCCACGTCTTTGTTTAATGAGGACGTATGTGTAAAGGGACAAAATCGTTATTACACGCAGCTTTCTCACCATTTCTACAAGGTTATGTGGAATTGTATCTCGACCTCTGGAGGAATTTGTCAGGATTACGTCGTTCAGCGTCACTATGGCACCGATGTGATTGTGATATTTGATGGCTACCCTACAGATTCTTCTCAGCAAGAGGCCAAGACTGCTGGACGAGTAAGAAGGTACAAGGCAAACTCATCATCAGATGTGGTGTTTAACAAAACAACTGTGAACACCGCACCTCAGAATAAGTTCCTGGCCAATGAGGGGATCAAAGAGCGATTCGTGAAGTTGCTCTCCAGTGAAATTCAATCGGCAAACAGCCACAGACCAAGGTTCAGAAGATGCTGACTGGTTGATAGTTGCTACAGTTAAATGCCTCTCTCCCACGTATGACGCCGTCATCGTTGTCGAGGAAGACATTTACCTCCTCGTCCAACTGACTAATACAACACTTGCGGTCAACAATGTCTACGCCAGATGCAATCTACTCTGCACCCTCCTACAAGTACAACTCCAAAGGTCTTATCTTGCTCCCGCACGAGATATCGGGCTGCGACACCACGTCTAACATTTTTGGGATTGGACAGAATCAATCTGCCAACTTTTTGGGCAAGACCCTTCATTACTGAAGCAGGCGGAGAGGTTTGAGGACTCTGCTGTTAGCCTCACAGAAGAGAATGGTCGTAGAATTCCCTTCGCTATAGAAAATTGAAAACAAATGCCACAAAACTCAATTTGGCTAAACTACCTCAGCACATTTTCACTTCCTGCGGATATACCACCAGGTCATGGAGTGGATGGGGATTGTCAAAGACCCTATTGAGTGGGGCTGGTGTAGAAAATCTCGAGGACTGCAGCACATCAAGATGAGTAGAGACACTGCTCCCCCAAACCAGCTCAAGACCATCTCATGCAGATGCACAACTGGCTATGTGGGGGCATGTGGTTGTAGAAAGGCGGCCCTAAAGTGTTGCGCCTTTTGCAAATTCTGTGCTGGCCAAGAATATGTAATAACATGATTGAAGTCATCGTCGGTGCCATCTAGTGGAAATTGTCAGAACTAATATTTTTTTTCATTGAAAAGAAGAAAAAGCTTAACTGTTTTATGAGGAAAAGAGGATGAGAAAAATCTGAACTGTTTTATGAGGAAAAGAGAAAATTTATAATTTGAAATACAACGCCAGATATACTAGTTAACTTCACTAGTTGACAAAAATGAAGAACCTGACTTCATTAACTCACCCCTACGAAACGAGCAAAGCGTATATAAATTAGTTTTCTTTATCCTTTGATTGACGTATAATTAATGCCTTTTGTTCTTACTTTGTTTAAATAAATGAATCTTTAAAAAATGTATCTGCTGTGTTGGTGAGTTATTTGAAATTGAACATCAATTCTCACCACTAGGTATTCAAGTGAAATAGTACTTGCCTCATGAGCCTTACGCTGTAAACTCTAAGACACTCGTGTAGAATTGGTATAAACTCTAAATTCCAGCTAAAACCGGAAAAGAATTAGTGATTTTTTTTTATGTAATGTGCAGTCACAATAGTTGTTTTAACTTTCACTTTTACCACCCACCACTCCGTCCAATTAGTTTAAAAAATGTACATCCGTTTGGTAGATAACTAAAATCCGCAGAAATTTTATTCTTATATTTGTTTTCCTAGAAAAGGCCATAACTGAATTGCATCGTTCTAAACTTAGAAGTTTGACATATTTCCGGAAAATTAGTTTTTTAAATTTTTTTAAAAAGTGCTTATCTCCATAATTGTCTGTCCTAGAAACAAAATTTAAAATGTAAATTATAGAAAATTGAATTCTCTACAACTTTGCATAGAACTATTTTCTATGCTAAAATGCACTTAAACGAATATATAAGGGAAAATTTGAAGAAATTCACAATTTTTTTCAATATGGGGGCGGGCCCGAAGAGGGGATTATGTATTTTGTGTTTTAAACACTCACTAACCACCCTGGCCAGATATAACTCCAAATGGACGAAAACACTAATGCAATGGAGACCAAGGGAAACAAAAAGAAGTATAGGACGTCAGCAGACAAGAAGGAGAGACGACATCCAGCGTCATGCGGGAAAAAAATTGGATGAAGACCACCCAAGATAGATCGACGTGGAAGTCACTGGAAGAGGCCTATGTCCAGGAGTGGGCGAACACAGGCTAAAGAAGAAGAAGACTAACCATCCTAGACGACACATCAAAAATTTAGTACTACAGGACCTTCTCTTTTAGTATCTATTCACTGAACTATGATGAAAGGAAACGGGAAATATTAGGGTTTGAATGAATTTCAAACAGTACCTAAAACGGTATTGGATATCATCAAAGCTCTGCAAAAGTCAACTAAACTATGAATATCAATTATTTATATTTAATATATTTTTTTCAGGTTCACTCCTCACGAACTGGAAGACATTAAAGCTATTTATAATGCGTACCAAGTATCGGAAAATTTCATTTTCAACTACGAAGCGGCCGATATTACTGCCATCAGACTGAATACGGATTCTTCTAACATATGGAGTATCTCGCCTCCGGACAGGAAACGGATGATAAATGAAGTAAATTCCAGTAAGTATACAAAATTGCCATTGTAGCAAGATTCCCTTCTAATTAAATCAATGTGGCAACTGCGCCTTTTTGACGACACAACCTTAAACCGTCCGTTATTGTAGTGTGCTAGAGTGAACACGTCCAAGCTGTTTTTATTTACCGATTTTTCTCATTCCCGCTTTTTATTGTCAGTCACCTTTATTTTATATGTTTGCATTATCTAAAAAAAAAAATAGTCTGTCAACCTAATGAGTATAACAGAGACCCCAAAAAGGAAGATGCATATTTACTGAGAGGTGGCGGTTTAAGTTAAATTGTGGTGAAATTTGGGACTTTTAGAAACTTTCAAATATTTACTTAACAAAGAAGCTATTGACTGATAGGTGGCACAATGATCAGATCAATATTTCGTTGACTCGGTATCATGTCGGAATTAATAATAAAAGTTTATCAATCTCTCATCATACTACAGTAAACAGTAACAGATCTGTAGTTGGTAAAATTTATTTTTACCAAAATAAATTAAATTTATTTTGTAGAAAAAATAACTAAATTTTTGAAAAACAAATTGAACTTTTCTTTATTAATTGAAATTAAACTATTGAAACATACAGGGTGGTCATTCGTATACGCTTTGGTTTATTTTATCTAATTGGCAGATGTTATCAAAGAATATTTGAAATGAAAAAGATGATTAGGTGCTATTGTTAAAGGATTAATGTCCACCTGCTGAGGGTTTTTCTCTTGAATCAATCATATTGGTGTTAAGTTAAAACAAAACATCTTGGAAAGGAGTTTAAATGAGATAACAATTAAATTTATTTCTATTAGTTCTTGTAAGTTCGATACTGATACCAATTTTTATACTAAAATGATTTTCTACAAATGAAGTTAATGCGTTAGTTTTTCATTAAAAAAATTGTTAAATGAAACTTTATTCTGTTGGACAATATAGATGAACACATTTATATAATTTTTATCATAGAGATGAATTCTTAATAAAATCGTTAAGAACTTCTTGTATAACTATCGTGTTTTGGGTGAAAGAATTGTTATAAATTTTGTAAAAAAAAACATTTATTAACAATAACAAATAATTCAAAGATAGGTACATTAAACTTTGATTTAACTCAAAAGTAAGCTAACCTAGAAATATTTGAAAATGAAATGTAAAGTACATAAGAATCTAATAGATAAAACTCACTTATTTTGCAAAATTGTCAGTTTGTCAGTTTTTTGCAGCAGCTCTCAACGATCTATATTTGGATCCTTAAACATTAAAATTCTTATCAATAATTGAATACATGAGTTAATAAGTCCCCATGTCCACTTTTATTGTCTAATAACTAAATGCAACCCCTGAATAAATCAGATTCATCAATTTATTGATATTAAAAGATATTTTTATGGATAAAAAGAGAATTTGCATAGAACTGAATGAAAAATTTCATGTTACTGCTGAAGGGATAAAAGAGAGTGAAACAGTAATAATTAAACCAAATACAAAATTAGGTACAAAGAGAACACACAATCCTGAGAACTGGAAGAAAAACAAAGCTGCAATATTAAGACAAAAAGGCAAAGAAATATATCTCAAAAAATTGACAAGGTTATGGAAAAAAAGTCTAATGGCTGAAAGTGCTTAGCTGGATTTTATAATAAACTGCACACGCAGTACTCGTCATATCATTCATGCATTCATTTATTATTTAATAATTTGGTCCGATCAATGTGGGGGGCAAACCATAAACTTTTCTATTATTTGCCTTTACGAATACTTAATATTAAAAAATTTTAAAATTATTTTAATCTTTAAGAATAATAATAAGATCGGCCAGTACCAACCAAAGTTTGCATTTCAATATGGAAAATGTTTTTATGATTTTGAAACACTTCCTGCCAAAATTCATTTGTACAAGAAAGACCAACAGACTTAACCAAAAAGTACATTTCCGTGATAAAGTTAAATGGATTATAGTAAGCTATTTTGGCAGTTACTCTTACAAAACTAACCTAGATCCATTTACTCCATTTATGCAGATAAAAAGAGAATTGTTAATACAAGCTAACAACGTTGTTTTACAGAATTTACCCAAATGTGGTGGTCTAACTAGTGAAAAAATATCAAATCTTCAAGATCAAGTTATGTTCATCCAAACAGATGGTACTACAATATTGTTTTGGCAAAAACTGTTAAAAAATGCAAAGAAGAAAAGAAATTCCTATTAGATTTTTATTTTTTGTGTGTAAACTTGTTTTTTGTTTAATTTCATACAAAAATAAAAGTGTTCAAATTTACTTAAATTTTAAAACAACGTGACGCCTTTATCCTCTAAAATAAACAACATAACGTGCTTTAGATGTTAGTCGATAAAAGTGATATATTCATTTAACTACATTGAACATTTATTGTATTATAAAACAACACACAAACAAATACCAAAATTACAAGATATTGTTAGTTTTAAAATAAAAATTTAGAAAAAAAGTTCTGAATTTGAGCGTGTTTTCTTCACTTACTCGAAACTTTAAAAAGTGGACATAGCACCTTTATCCATGTATGTCTTCAAAAAGATCTATGTATTTTACATTCAATTTTTACAAACCAATCAGACAAGTGCATTCGCAATTTATTGGTAATTTGATTTTTCAACTTTTTAGATAATTCCGACTTTCCCGTCAATCCTACAAAATATTTTGAAAATAATACATACTTATTTTTGTAAATGATTTTAAAATGGGTAAAGGCACTTTTAAGTGACAAATTGAAAAGTCTCCTATATTAAAATTCTTTAAAAATATAAGACATTCATTTTGCATACATTACACTTGTATTTATCCAATACCTTTTTACACAAATATCCTGCAAAATAAACTTCTAAACTATTTTTAAGAATAAATTCAGAATCGCTTTCATATGAAGCAACTTTAGAATTTGTTGAAGAAGTTGACAAAGATGATAATAAATTTAATTCTGCCTCCTGATTTAAAGATAATTCATCATGTTGTAACATTATATCATCATCTGCTTCACAATTTGAATGAGGTGACTTTAATAGGTTAATTGTAATATTGATTTTAAAAGCTACTCTAAAAGCTTTTGGGTTTCTGTTATAATCTCCACTTTGACGATATACAGAGAACAAGTTTTGGATAGGATATTGGTTTAATCGACAAGTAAAAATAAATGTAAGTCCTTCTTTAAGACTGTCCAAAAAAAGTAAGTTTATCGCATTTATTATTTGTAAAATATTTTGCGACTCTCTTAAACTAACGAAAAAAATAATTTATAACCATCCATTATGGCATCATAAGCATATTTATTTGATAAACTTAATGCTGTATTTCAGGGTTTTACAGCATAGAAGTGTTGACTGTTTAAGGCGTCAAACAATTTATCAACTTTTCAAAAAATTCTGCAGTGTATATAGCTGATTTGTGAGCTTCTTTAGTGTTAACAGCAGTTATTATAGCTGCAGACATACTATTACTAAATAATGGTGTAGCAAATTTTACAGATAGTTTCTCAAAGGGATTTGGTTTTAAATGTTTCTCTGTTATTTTTAATAAAGATTTTTCTGCCCCTATCCAAATTTGCAACATCTCAAATGATCTTCATTGAAATAACATTATTTTTAAATAAAAAATCTCCATTTAATAAATTATTACTAACACATTTTATTAGGTGAAGAACATCAAATAGTCTGTAATATTTTTTATCATTTTAGATAAAATATGGGTTTGTAACTGAAATATTTAATAATTTATAAAGTTTTTGATTGGTTGTAGATCCGTCACAAATAGTAGCCAAAGGGTTTAGAGAAATAGCTTCAAGTTTGTTTAATGCTGTTGTGACAATTTCTTTTAATTTTGAAGCAGTTATAACAGTTTCTGAAAAGAAACAAGCCAACCAATATTACTTTCTTAGCTAAACCCAAATTTACCTATATTTTCAAAACCTTCATTGACATAATATTTTTTAGAATAATTTAAAAATTGTCGATTATCCATTTCATCAAACATTACAATAAAGCTTTTTTCCTCTTCTGGTATAGTTTGAACTTTCAACTTGATTTTATTAAAACGTTTCTTTTGAAACCCAGGAAAAAAATCAAAATCTGAAATCCACTTATTTACACTACTTACTGAAGGTAGAATAACTTTGTTTTTTTCGCAAAAAATAGTACAATCCTGGAGATTTATAGTACATACTTATAGCAACTTTCTTTTCATCTTTTAAAAAGGGTGTTCGTGCTTTATGAATAAGCTGCATGCGTACTAACACTTGCGAAAATGACGACAATGTTTAAAAATCTCTTGATGTAAGGCTGCTAACAGTTTTTTGTTTCCTAAATATAAACTGAGATAACAGAGAGGATTGTCAACAATGTGTTTCCTTTACATTACTGTTAGCAGGACTATATCTTCCAAGGACATATTACAGATGTCACCATTCACCTAATTATGCATATTTTGTTCTGCAGAGAAAATATGCTCACAGGTACTAATAATTGTCGTCAGTGACATCTAGTGTTTAGCAACATAATCACTTGAAATAAACATCTGTCCTAATTCGAAATGAAATATTTCATTCAGCACCATCTGAATGTTTAGTCCACCTTTCGCAATACATTTAGTCCCAAATTACGAAAAACGGTTAAATTATTAGTCCTTATGGTTGATAGACTATTTCTATTTTTTAGACAATGGTTTTGAGAGTAAATTGTTGTTACATAGTGACAGAATAATTTTCTAAAACCCGCCACTCCGACCATATTTATATTGTCAACCTGATACACAACGTTTAATTTAGTATGCGTGTTTGTGATCCATTTCATTTAATTTTCAACTGTTGACTTGCTGGAATCCCAACTAATGTGAAATATTAAATGGAGATTCTGATGTTCTACCAATAACAGTATATATATTTGTTATATTTCCTCTTTTATTTCTTTTACAGCTAAGCTGCTGAAGATTAGATTAGAATACAAAATTACGCATAGGACAAGTAAAGCTGAAGATTCGGGATTGGTGATATTTTCTAAAGAAATCACTATGAAACCAAGTACGAATACAAGCATCAATGTCGACAGAGAAAATTTATTAAAATATCTCGAGGGTGAAAACGCGAGTCCAGTACTATTCACATATTTATTACCGAAATTCGTGAAAGTTACCAATAGAGGAACAGTGGAACCTGTTAGTGTCCTCCTATTCGACAGACCAGGTAAATACATTCAATCAAATATCTCTTTAATAATGTTGACAGACCGAGGTTCACCAGCATCACTTTCATTTTTTTTAGCACATAATTACATTTATATTATTTATATTACGTCAATACTTAAAAGACAAGTATTGTAAGTATGTTAGTAGAAAAGGATAGAATATATAAAGTTTGTGTTTACTTTAGCGACATCAGGGTTGTTTAATTTGATCGACTTTATTTTAAAAAATATTTAGTTCAGTTGCTATGAAAACTGTAAAAATATCGAAAATTCTCATGTTGTTGAATAGCTTATCTAAAAAATTGTAAAAATTATGATTTTGTATATAAAAATGAATCCTTCATCATGACATTTTTATTTGTTACTTAATTGTTTAATTAAAACCATTTTTTTCTTTCAGATGTGGAAGCAATGACCTATAGAAACATAACAATAAAACTTCTGCGCGAAAACAATAGCGGCTACGAACAAGCCTGGTGGAAAGTAAACGAAGTTTGCAACGATTATAATTACGAATACTTTCTATCGAAAATCGCTTATCACGATTGTACCGACGCCATTGTTTTATATGCTTTTAACGACAAAGTTTTTCCGCCCACTTTAGACATAATCACCTCTGGAGGGTAAGTTTCAATTATATTCACATAACCTATTTATTTACTGCCTGCCTGCCTATCAATTTTCTCTCTTTTCTCTTACACATGAAGTAATCGGGACTCAAATATTGTTTTTAATTGGATAGGTATAGAAATACATGTTAGAAGATTCGATACAAAAATTGAAGAAAACCTAAATATTTCATTAAACAGATTTTTTAAAATAACCTTGAATTAATATGGTAAATAAGGTAAAATATAAAAACCGTTACACATTTTTTTATATATATATTCTATCTTCATATCTGTTTTGCAGTATCATAGGTCTCTACACAACACTTGTATTCGTAGCATCACGCATCCTTCGAGGCTTCTTCGCCGATGGAATGTCGAAGATAATGTTCGAAGATCTACCGAATGTCGACCGCGTTCTCAGATTGTGTCTCGATATCTATCTAGTGCGCGAAGTACACGAATTTGCTCTTGAAGAGGATCTATTCGCTAAACTTGTGTTCCTATTCAGATCTCCAGAGACGCTTATTAAATGGTCGAGACCTAAGGAGGAAGTGGCAGATGAAGATGATCCTGAAGGGGACGGGGAATAAATCGACGTTATATCTGAGATATTAACGGGTTTCACGCTGATCAGATCAGATTTTATAAGAGAATTTGTCGGGATATGCACCAATTGTTGCATATAAAATGGATTGATGACTGTAGTATGGACTGGATGAACTTGTATTTGAGATTGTTGTTAATTATTCGTTTTTTCATCAACAACTATGTTGTAAAGGTGCCTCTATTATTCTTGTTATAAAGTACCATAAGGTCGGGACTTTGATAAGTTTTGAAAATTTGTTTCTGTAAAAAATCACTTCTAAATGGGTTTTCCTCATTGCTTTAGATTATTCAATCATTATAAAATTACGGTTGAAGGAATTGGGTGAAATATATGGTTATTTTCCACCCACATTTCCATGTAATTTTCAGTAATAATTGTTTCATCAAAAGTACTATTTTTGTTTTTTTAATCTGTTTTTCCTCATGTGCTTAAAGGTCATTAAATTTGGTTGCATACTGTACTGCTGGTGTATTCTTGGTTGCATATCTTACGGTTGATGTATTTTTGGTTGCATATCGTACTGTTGGTGTATTTTTAGTTGCATAACGTACCGCTGGTGTATTTTTGGTTGCATATTGTACTGCTGGTGTACTTTTGCTAGTGTATTTTTGGTTGCATATCATACTGCTAGATTATTTTCGGTTGCATATCATACTGCTAGTTTATTTTCAGTCGCATATTTAGTTATTGAGTGAGCGTAAAATCTAAGTAAATATATTCAATTTTCTAAGGCATTTTATTTTTTATTAAAGTTCCTTTATCATTATCATATTTTCTACTTTTGATTTTTTAAACTATTTTCATGTGTTTTAATTTCATTGAGTTTGTATCTTTGTGGCATATTTACTTCTTTGAGTGAACGTAGAATGTAAGTAAACATACTGGTGTAATTTCTAGTTGCGCATTTAGTTCTTTTAACGAGCGTTTGTATTTTTGGTTGCATATTTATTTCTTTGAATGAATGTAGAATGTAAGTAAACATACAGGTGTATTTTTAGTTCCACATTTAGTTCTTTTAATGAGCGTTTGTACTTTTGGTTGCATATTTAGTTCCTTAAGTGAACATAAGTACTTAAGTACGTTGCACAAATCAACTTTTTACGCATTTTGTTTCCATTTAAGCTAATAAGTATCATAATTCTATTAGTTTTTGTACATTTTCTCTGTTTACCAATAATCTACAGTATCAAACATGGTTGTAACCTGTTGTTACACTATTGTTACGGCTTAATAGACGTTTAGAACTATATTTTTTAGTTATTACTTTGTCCCACAAGTGATATCGAAGCCCATAAATGATTTAATATTTCTGTGGCTTCAAAAAGTTTTAAAATATTGCATCAATTGTACTTGTCTTGAATCCATCCATATTACAGTTTCATTATATGACAAACTACATTCCAAATCCTATTTCAAACAAAAATTTATAACAAAATGTTTGTAGTAGTAAGTTATGTCAGTAAATGGTATGGAAAGGATGGCATAAACCAGTGTTGCAGTAAGTTCGCAATTAAATGATTGTGATTTGTGCTTCCTCAATTTTGTTCATCAAAGTTTCAGAATTCCTTTTCCAATGATATGATCTACATCATAAACGTTTTTTCCTCGTAGACCACTGTGAAATTTTATTGGTTTCGCTGCTACATTTCTACTATATTCCCGTCAGAAAAAAATGAAGTCAGATCTAATGATCACTTTTTTTTCATACCAACGTTGAGTTGGTCCTGGATCACTTTAAAAATCACTGATCTACATCTACATACATTTAAAATTGTACCTGGAATTAATTATAAGCCTGCTTTAAGGGATTGGTACTATGGTACCACTGTTCACTATACTCGCATGGAAATTGAGCATCATTTATCATTTAATTTGTTTACAGTGCTCCATTTTGTCAATTAATCTCCAGTGTGTTTTGTTATTTTAATAATGGATCGTATTCTGCATCACAAATGGAATTTCGTATTTGGAAATGTGCCTTAAAGGATTATGTTCAATCCATTTTATCAAAAATGTATATGTATCAACATAATCACAAGTATTTAGCAATGTATCTGTATGAGGTCTCATTGTTTCACTGATCTAGAGCTGGAATTCTTAAAGTTATATAGTCAGCAGACCTCCTCTTGAACAACATTTTTTATAGAACCCCATCCAGTGCCGTCTTAACACTAGTTACAGCCCCCGACATAGTGTCCTTTTTGTGAGTTAAAAAAAAAGATCGACGAACGCTATGATAGAGCTTGGAGCCGCCGGGTAATGTCTAATCCTTGGCATTTTACGTGCCCGTTTTGATAATCAATTTCTGGCTTATGTCGCTGGTTATTTTAATAAATAGTCTTATACAGTTGCGGCCAAAAAAAATGGGACAGTTGTTGTTGCCTAGTGTGAATATGTGTTTTCCGTTTCCAGGAAACAGTTTTGTCGTATATTTAAATGATAATAACACTAAAGTGGAAATAATATTGTTTTCCATTATTAAATATCAAAGGCTACTATTTAATTTTTAATTTTCAATAAAAAACAATAAATATTTAGTAAACCCGCCATTATGCTCTATGACTTCTCTTAATCTACTGGTCATAGGTCTATATAATGCGGAACAATATTCTTCAGTTATTTCCTCCCAAGCATTATTTATAACTTCCAACAAACCTTCAACGTTTCTTGGTCTTACGTTTGCCTTTCGAATTTCTCTTACTAACATTGCCCAAACATTTTCTACTGGATTCAAGTCTGGGCTTTTACTACACCAGTTAAGAACATTAATATTACGTGCCCAAAACCATTCGGTGACTACCCCAGAGTTATGCATTACACAGTTATCTTGTTGGAAGATAAAATCATTGTCAGGGAAAAGAATTTCAACAGAAGAAAGCATAACATTTTCTAGAATTCTGATATATGCTTCACTATTAAATATTTCGCCAAAATATAGAACTCCAGGTCCCTGCGTAGATATCCACGTCCACATATTTACAGAAAAACGACTATTTCTATTTGAGAAATTGCATAATTCTCTTCAAACCGTGTATTCGGTGGGCGATAGACACGAATATTGCCACTATTTGTCGATTGGAAAACCTTTTCATCCGTAAAAATAACACGATTCCAAAATTGTTTGTCATAAGCAATATTCTCTAAAACAAACCCTATTTTTGCTTCTTTGTGACCATTGTTTAATAATAGTTTCCTTGCTGGTGTGTTGCATTTCAATTCAGACAGTGCTACTCTGTGACAGGATGCTGGAACAGCTTGAACTACTGTTTCAAAACGATTTGCTCTTAAATGGTTAATCAAAGCAGCATCCTGTTCAGCAGTTGACTTTCTCGGATGTCCTGAGCCTGGAGCATCAATTGTTCCCTCATATCGCCATCTTCTTACAATACTTGAAACTGAGTTCTTGCTTACATTGTAAAATGCCGCAGTTTGCCTCACTGACTACCCATCATCTATTTTTGCGATTATTCCACTTTTCGTCACTGAATTTATATGTGATATAATTACTTTCAAATTTGGAATTGTCTGACAGATGTCAAATCTTGAATGTTGCAATATGACATATTCATAAGACAAATTCAATCAACTAGAATTAGACAAAAATCTGATATCAGACTTGTCCCATTTTGGAATAAATGCAGATTACGGGAATGTGCCTTTTTTCAATTTTGTTTTTGTTTTTCGTAACTAAATAAGCCTCCTGAACATAGAAAAGGAAAATACTCTGCGGTCTCATAAAAATTTCCCCTCTTCAATAATTTATTCTTGAAAATCGGTTTTTTTATATTTTTTTTTATTTCGTATTAAATAGTCTGTATAAACATAAAAAAGAACAAACTTCTACCCCCCTTTCCCGCAAAAAAAAATTAATAGGATTTTTTTCTTTTTTAAGTAAATAGACATTGTAAATAAAAAAGTGGAAAAATAACTAAAAAAAAATCAATCAAAGAAAGCTACTCACATAAAAAGGGGGGATTAATGGGGGGAAATATACTAGAAAAAATTCGCAAATAAATTTAAAAAATTTTTTTTGGGAATTTCGGGTTATAAATATGATTGGGCAACTTGTCATTTCAGGCCCTTTACGATCATATATGAGAATACCCCCCTGCCCCCCTTTTTGGGGGGGTCCAGCATTCGCTAAATATTAATGCTGGAATCGCGATTTTCGGGGGATCTTCGGGATTTGGAGTGCCTATAGGCGTCATGGGTTTGAAATATTTTTAGGCCCCCCCCAGCAGTGGATTGAAATTGAACCCGGAAGTACCAGATGATGTTTTTAGGTATATGGGTATTAGATATATAGCTACGGTGGTCGAAAAAAAATTTTAACCTGAAAATTTAGCGCGTCTTGTGGCGCCCACTTTTTTCAGAAAATGTTCAAAATAAATATATCAATCGGTAGAGAAAAAAAATAAGAATTTTTTTGAGTATAAACAGGGTGTTGAAAACATTTTTCTGTAATTTTTGAACATTGAATTTTCGGAATTTTTAGGCGAAATATACATCTTTTATTGGGGCTAAAAAAATTCTATGTACGTGTCTAAGCGCCCTCTACATTTTTAGTCTCTAGCATTGGAACTTTTCTTTTTTTTTTATAAAATTTAAAAATAACACCATGAGCTTTTAATCGAATTTGTGCATACACCTATCCCTGGATCTTTGAAATTCAAGGAATGGTTGACTTGCAAATTTTGATATTTCTATCTTTCAGGTTAGAGTAACCCTTCCAACAATCAGAATACGAGGTCTGATCAAAAAATAACCGTTATTTTCAAATTTGGTGAGTTACATATGTTCGATTTTCGCATTTTTTCTGTCATGTTGGTACACATGTCTGTTATATATGTTGGCAATATCAGCCATTTTGGATTGTCAGTTTGTTTTTGACAGATAAAAAGGTTAGTCGTGTTTTGATGTACTCTTCAATTTTTTACTATTCGAAAAAATGGATCAAAGAAACTGTATCAAGTTTTGTGTAAAAAATGAAATTAAATACGCAAATACATTTGCAATGTTGACTGTGGCGTTTGGCGAGTCTACTATGAGCAGAATACAAGTTCAATTATGGAAGCGTCCAGAAGAGCCAAGACCGAAAAAAGCATGTCAAATTCGGTCAAATGTGAAGGTTTTGCTCACCGTTTTCTTCGACTGCAATGGTGTGGTGCATCATGAATTCTTGCCACAATG
The DNA here is from genome assembly GCA_963921935.1 of Galeruca laticollis. Classification (NCBI taxonomy): domain Eukaryota; kingdom Metazoa; phylum Arthropoda; class Insecta; order Coleoptera; family Chrysomelidae; genus Galeruca; species Galeruca laticollis. The sequence continues at coordinate 90,328,112 of OY998178.1, read as the reverse complement.
TCGTACGGTCAATAAGGAATACTCATTGAAGTTATGCGCCGTTTGCGCGAAGCAGTTCTTCAGAAACGCACAGAATTGTGGAAAAAGCAATCATGGATTTTGCACCATGATAACGCACCAGCTCACACATCGATGCTTGTGCGTGAGTTTTTGGCCAAAAACAAAACCGTTATCATGCGTCAACCCTGTATTCACCGGACTTGGCCCCCGCTGATTTTTTCCTCTTCCCAAGACTGAAGACACCGATGAAAGGAAAGCGTTTTGCTACGATTGAGGAGATAAAAGAAAAATCGAAACAGGAGCTGTTAGCGATACCAAAAGCGCGTTTCAGAAGTGTTTCGAGGATTGGAAAAAACGCTGGCATAAGTGTATTATATCTGAGGGGGATTACTTTGAAGGGGACAAGATAGTTATTGATGAATAAATAAATACTTTTTGAAAAAAATTGAAAATAACGGTTATTTTTTTTGATCAGACCTCGTATATCATAGTGCCATCCTCTATAAATTTTTCAATAAAACCCAAAAGTATTTCTTGGCTTCGTTCATAACCTCCAAAGACCCAAAAACCTTCCACATGGTGTCCTCGATGGTATTTTTTTCCCAAATTTAGACTCTTCAATCTCCACAATAAAAATATAATGAAACAATAAGCATAACAAAAATAAGGAGTATACATCTCTTTCACATTTGACCAGGTCCTCCCATTTACGTTGCCTTGGTAATAAATAAAAATTTTAGTAATACAAGAAAAGCCCGTAAACTGCATTTATACCCATTTTTTATTGGCCGCAACTGTACATTACTAGAGAACATTGTTATTACGATTACAATAAAAATAATCGTAAAAAAATTGACAAAGTTACAAATAATGATACATTAAACTTATAAACATTTATGATAATCATATATTTTTGTAAATAACTCTCCATTAATGAGATGGGTACAGTCGTTTTTTTGAAACCAGAATGTCAATATCTGGATCTATGTTGAAAAGTTTTAATTCTGAGGTCCGTTTCTATATTTCTATATTTCGATTTCAAATATCTTAGTAGAGAAAAAGTTTATTTATTTATTTCTAATTCACAATCTACGTCAATAAAGTAATAAATAAATATAATGTAAGAGGGTCCATTGACGACTCTGTAATTCACCTAGCAGCAAGGTCTTCTGGACAAAGTCTTTTTAGGTGTCTGTCAATCAATGGAAGGTTGAATAATTCATCTATGAGATGGTATTGATCGTTTGCACTGTGATTCATATATCTTTGAAGTGAGTTGTGGTCTGCATGACAGGTTTGCTTTGCGACATACCATGGGGTTTTAGCTAATATATGAAGTCTTTGACTGGGATGTCTGCAATATTTTGGTGTTTGATGATTTGCTGCAGCCCCACAGCTCGATTCCGTATGTACACACTGGTTTGAGTATTGCTTTGGTCAGTTTGTTTTCTAATGAAAGCTGCGATCTTTTGTTGATTAGCCAGCTCATATTTTTAACTTTTAAGTCGAGATCTGTGTACCAGGTTGTGGATTTCCTTTTCCTTCACAGAATTCTCTATTTCGGATCTATAGGGGGGTTACGAAGGCTCGACCAGAACTGGGACATATCCCAGAAGTTTGAACTTCTTGACATACCTACACCCTTACTCGCCACGCATATATCCCAAACTTTTCAGGTATAGAAGTGCCCTTCCAGCCTCAGTTTCAATCACATGATGATCTTCTCCAACGTAGCCGTTGGTGAAGTCTTCATGCAGCCAGTTGCCTCTAAACCAGTGCTCCCAACCTTTTCTGGACCTCCGCCCCCTATAGAAGAGAACAAAAATTTCACCAGCACCCCCCTTCTCCCCCCCCCAGTCGCTGGTTACTCCAAAGTAGTTAATTTTATTTGAATATCATCTGTACCGACCCAATTGATCTGTATTTAGCTTTAATTTCAGTTAATGTTTAAATTTTATTTTAGAGGAATGATGAAGTAGAAATTTATTAAACGACTACCAAATGTACAATAAAATTGTTTATTAAACTTTTAAATATAAACACAGAATCAATAAGAAATACAATCACAATAGAAATAAGAAATGCAATACAAAATTAATAATAAAGAAAGAATCAAAGAGACGGTTGAGGCTGGTGGAGTGTTGCCAGTTTGTTAATATCGGGTTCCAATTTCGTTAACATCAATCGCAGATCGCCACGTTCAATGATGTGTAGTCTGTTCCTCTTCTTTGACAGCAAATCAGTTACTGCACTGAATGCACGCTCAGCCATATAGGACGAAGGAAATGCAATTAACAACTTCTGTACTATTGTCCACAATCCAGGATAGAGAACTGGTATTGGTTTTTGATGCCAGAACTCTTGATATCCACGTTTGAATTTTACTTTCAGTTCTTCGTTAGTTGTGAGTTCTAATAGCTCCTCTTCCAAATTTGATGAGCCTTCAGTATCTGTGTTTGCGAAAGGATCTATAACCCAACTTGGTATTTCCATGTTTAAAATATCTTGGAAACGCTCTGTAAAATCAACATAAAGAACTTCCAAGTGGTGGCAGTAAGTAAGTAAATCTTCCGGTTTTGCAGACACTGTTGATAATGTGGGAAAATGGTTGTACTCACCTCTACCAAGATTTCTTTTGAATATAAGAAGTTTTCCTGCAAAAGCAGCTATGACGTTTTTAGTTTTAATTAAATTTAAATCATCACCTTGCAATTGTAGATTGACTTGATTAAATGCGTCAAATAAGCGATGTCATTTTTTGACGTAATCAGGTTTTCACGCAATTGTTCGTTTTCTTCAAGAAACACTGAGTCAAATAGATTGAAAAAACGATTTAGTCAAACACCTTTAGAGAGCCAACGTACTTCTGTGTGCAGCAGCAAGCGATTGTAGTCTTCATCATTTTCATTGCAAAGCTTATGAAACAAACGGTCATTCAATGAATTGCTTCTAATGATATTGATTGCTTTAATAACGTTATTGAGGAACGCATACAGACGTTCATTTAATTTTTTTGCAACCAAATGCTGACGGTGAATAATACAATGTACAGCGAGTACATTTGGCACTGATTTTCTCAAATGTGCTATAAAACCCTTATGACGCCCGGTCATTGCTGGAGCACCATCAGTAGCAGCAGACAAAATATTGCTAATAGGAATTTCTTTCTCTTGAAAAAATTCTTGCATGATATTAAATATAGAATGTCCCTTTGTATCAGATTCCAAATGCTTAGCAAATAATAACTCTTGATGAATTTTTTCTTTTATAAATCGTACGTATGATAAGAGTAGAGCTTCGTTACTTGGTAGAGTTGATTCATCGAGTTGAATGGAAAATCTGCAAGTCTTTGGGTAATCACATAATGATATTTCAACGTCATTTGCCATTTCATCTATTCTTATTTGTACTGAATTATTACTGAGAGGAATTTTTTTAATGATATCAAATGGTGTCTTATGATGGAGAACAGTTTTTAATATCTCTTCGACTGCCGGCAAAATTTATTCCTCGCCAATGGTGTGTGGTTTTCCTGACTTTGCGATTAACAATGAAACGTTATATGAGGCTCGTAGCCCATCATCGTCTCGTTTAGAAGAAGTTGCAAAAAGGTTTTATATAGTTGGCTGTTTTAAATATTGGTTTTTGAGTTCTTGAAAATAGAATATATCTTTGTTCTTCTTATCAGGATGCATTTTATGTAAATGCTCTTGTAGCCTAGAAGGTTTCATAGCTTCATTTGAAAAAAACTTTTCGGAAAATTAAACACATAGGTAATGATTTGTTTGTAGAAGATTCCACAAATCCATATTTTAAATATTCAATACTGTATTGCCGGCATTTCTTTTTTAATTTAGAAGTAGATTCAGCCATTTTCATACAAAAATTAAATTCTCAATAGATTTATTGATAGTAATGTTTATAAAATGACACACCACTCACGATTATTTACTACGACAGAGCTTATGTTTCACGACTATATATCGCGGCCAAGCACATACAACTAACTAACAAAAAATTTGTAGAGCTGTTGCTTTTATACGTTTCATTTCGTGCATGATTCAACTTGTCTGTGTGCGAACATGTCGAAACATGTTATTTTGTATGAACATCGCGCGTTCGCTTATCAACGTGTGAGGACAAGTCATATACTTCTATTCTGAACTAAAAGAAATTATTATAATTATTAATATTATTATTAATGCTAATTTAAAACTGCTTATTAACCCTTATCAAATCATTTTTATTTCACCATTCCTCTTGACTGCTTATTATTTGCTTCTGAATCCGCTACCGCCCCCCTAAAAGTCTGCAGGGCCCATAGGGGGGCGGTATCGCCCCCGTTGGGAACCACTGCTCTAAACTGACATCTGATATCTCGATATATATTAAATAAACGTTGGCCGCACTGTGTCAGGAGCCAGACCTTACAGAGCAAGCACATACCGTTATCATAGCAACCGAGTCCGTGTTCTACTAAAGGCAAACTTCATCCTGAGTTTCTGCCTGGGATATCTACCCCATTCTGAGTTTTTTTAAAAAACCAATTTATATTTCCAAATTTCAAAGAAGGGCGCTAGGATTGGCGGCCCTACACAGGATCCACGACTGTTTGCCGATCTCTTGTATGTAATACTATCAAATTCCATCAATTGGCTTTCTTTGTTTACGAACAAGGACACGGTTTGGCTTTGAGTCCACTTTTTAAGTTTTTATTTAAATATTCTTGCTTATAGAAGTCTAATTTAAGTAATTGTCACTTATAGAGTTCTACTTGTGAAATATGATTATAAAAAATGTTTTTATACTGTCACGGGGAAAACCTGGTATTTTTGTCACTTATCAGTTTACTCTCTTATCCTGATTGGATTGTTTTTATCCAAACTAGGTTTATTTATTGAATCAATTTAAAACTTGTTGATCAATTCAAGGAAGTTTTGGCAATAAAATGCATTTATCCTTATTTTACTATATTTCACTTCTATACAAAAGTACTGATATAATACATTTTACTCTTTACAGTATAGACGGTGATTTTTATTAAAAATATGTTTGTAGGGTTTCGGAATGTATTTATATAATTCAGAGTTAGAGTTTACACAAACTTTTGTTTATTTTTTACTACATCAGAATTTATTTAAATATAAGAAACGATTATCAAGTGATGGTGAAATGTAAATAAATTTAATTTTTAAAGTATATTCGAAGACAGGGATGATATCAATAGGAATTGAATGTTTAACTATGATTTAGACAATTTATATATTATTTGTTATTGTTGAATAGTAAAAGTATAAAAATATTTTTTTGATTGTTAAGGTTACATAGTCATTTTTGAATATTATTTTTTTATTACATATTTTGTATAAGATAATTTTATACTTTTCATGCATGATGATTAATAGGGATGTTTTTGCAGAACAATGCTTTTTTTACAGTTTAAAGAATGTGGATGACTGCATTCGAATATACCTTTGTATTATAAATATATCGTTTTTGTGCATTTAGACAAGCTTTTTTTGGTATGTACTTGTAAACATGAATGCGTCTTCAATGTTTTAAGTATATGTGATGGTTAAAAACATTTTGGTGGTACTTTTATGTCAACTGAATATGTCAAATATAATATCACAAACCAAAGCTGCTATTATCGGGAGTACTATAACTAGTGTTACGATTATTATCGATGATAGCCCAAGTTAGAGCCGATGAAGATTGAACGAGTGCCCAGCACAAGTTCAATCTTCTGATGGCTATAGTTTAGTAGCCTCTTACTAATCTATTTCAGCCAATTAAAATGGTAGAAAAAGGGTCAGATGACACATGAATTGTATTATCGTTAAAACACCAACCGTTTGTAAATTATGATTGGTCGTCTAACAACTTTGGTGTTTTCAACGACATAACCATTAATACGGATAATTTGACAAAGTAAGAATTTTAAATTGCAGACGTTAAAATGCGTCGCTTCGGTAAGATTTCAAACGAAGATATCAAACAGAATAGATGAAAATATACTAAGTATTACAAAAAAAATGAAATCATACATATGGAGAAATTTATGATGTTCTGTGTGGAATTTTACTACAAGCTAGATGCTAATAATAGCAACGAAAAACTAGCATTAATTTTGAGACCCTGGGCATTCATTAGGGGGAAAATTGATGGTAGTTATTACAAGCAGAGTGTTATTCAAACCATAGTTGCGGTTTCCAGCACAAAGCCTTTAGGTGTTCTTGTGTATTTTTGTACTACTGCAAAATTAGTGCAAGAAAAATATTTTGGTAAAATATTTTGGTGAGTATCAGAGAAATATTGATCCTTCCAAACATATAATATTCAAAGAGGCGAGAACGGTTTGTGATAGTAAGAGAAATTGTTACAAGTTGTATCTGAAAAAAGAAAGATTAGTTTTGTTGCTATAACTACAGACGAATATTGAAATATGTGTTAACAATGTGCTGAAGACATGACAAAGGGACTCCAAAAGATATATTTTTATATAACTGCAGTAGAACTAGCTTGGAGAGGTAACTAAGCAGCTGTTTCTCCATGTTACATTTTTTAAGGAAGAATTTGACAACAAAGGCGGTTTAACAAACGGAATCGCATATAACCTGATATTCTCCAAAACCTGCTATGGTGGTGGTAAAAACTGTGCATATATTAAATGGCTTACTCAAAATTAGAAAAATCCTGAAATGTATCATGTGAGATTATACTGGGAACTAATATTGAAAAGGTATGTTATTGAAAATGGTCCTTTTCGTTTTTTAAATGTGCCGTGGTTATTATAAAAGATATCAAAAAAATTATTCTCAACTTTTTTTAATAAACGAGGTTTTCAATAAATTACCATACCAAAAATTTCTATACGACGTTTCGTATTTACGGATCACCATCAACTTCGTTTTTTTAAATACGGATCTGGATTTTTTATTGCAATATTTTTTACGTTTTGAATAGATACATACAATGATATAGCATACTTGACGATTCTATCACGTTTCGTCTTTCAAAAATCAACATCTTTTTTAAGTCTGCTCTTCTTTACTAAAGTCAAATTAATAATTTTAAATATTGGGCATTGAATAAGAATTTTGAAAGAAAATGAATGCACTAAACATGTGTCCAAAAATCTGTTGAATTGGTTAACGGGAAATGTATGAAAATCGGTTAACTAGAACTAGGTGTTACGTGCTGAACTAAATAAAATCGTTTTATAATTTCGTAGTAGTATCTAACATTTGAAAATAGTACCGTTTCTTTTTTATCAAATCAATCAGTAATTTACGTAATCGAAATTTCCATAAAATATTTCCTAACGTAAAGTTGAATACACTCTATTTTCTTACACGTTTGTTTCTATCCTCAATATTTCTAGATTTATATTCACGATTTTCTTTAAAAATAATGTTAGCCGTGGATGTCACAACCAAAACTTTTGTCAAACTGCAATTGAAATAGGGGTTACTAGGTATTTCCTTTGATTTTTAAGTTTCAAATGATTTAAAAAGAAAATAAATATTATGGCTCGTTACACTGACGCAGAAAAGAAAGATATGTACGATGTGTACATAAAAAGTCGTCTAAATGAATTCCAGGCAGCTCAGGCCTATTTAGAATTATATCCAGGAAGACAGCAGCCATCGTCAAGGATATTTTCGCGTATATCAAAGAATATGAGTGAGTGTAGCAGTGTTAGAAAAATGAGAACCAAATATCAGGTACGAGATACGGTTAACGAAGTTAATGTTCTTGCTCAAATTTACATTAACCCTGAAAATTCGACTAGACGAATAAGTAAAGAATGTGCAGTAGGTACTTTCACGGTGAAAAGAGTCTTGAAGAAACATAAATACCATGGGTATAAATTTCAGAATATGCAGAAACTACACGCTGGAGACTTTGAGAGAAGGATGACGTTTTGTCGTTGATGGAGACGAAAATTACTCCGTGATTCATATTTTAACAAAAAGATACTTTGGACTGATGAAAGTACATTTACTAACAGTGGAATATTTAATCCAAGAAACAAGCAGGAAGTTAGGCCACAGGTCCGTTTTTCGCAAAATGTATGGTGTGGTCTAATCAATAATCAAATAATTGGACCAATATCTTTAGATGGTAATTTAAATCAGTTTTGATATTTAGAGCTACTGGAGGGAGTATCTTGATTACTTTATGAAGGATGTCTGTGGTTCGCATAATGCGAGAAGAGTTGTACAGTATTTAAATGAATATTTTGGAGATAATTGAATTGGTACCAACGAGCCAACAATATGGCCTTCTCAATCCCCATGTCTTAACCCCATAGATTATTTTGTATGGGGCTTCATAAAAAACGAAGTTTACAGCAAAAATATGCCAATTAATATACTAGAACTGCGTCAACAAATAGTAGATGCATTTCGAAAAATTACTCCCGAAATGGTTGATGCAGCTAGATCTCATATGTCAAGGAGAATCAAACTATTTATTGCACAGAATGGACGCCATTTTGAACAAGTTTTATAACTGATTTTTGATTGAAGTTTTTAATTTATGTTTAACTTATTATTACCTTAGCATCAAGTTTCAAAATAAATTGTTGAATTTAATCATTCATCTTTCAAAATTCTTATTTAATGCTCAATATTTAAAATTATTAATTTGACTTTAGTAAAGAAGAGCGGACTTGAAAAAGATGTTGATTTTTGAAAGACGAAACGTGGTAGAATCGTCAAGGATGCTATATCATTGTATGTATCTATTCAAAACGTAAAAAATATTGCAATAAAAAATCCAGATCCGTATTTAAAAAAAATGAAGTTGATGGTGATCCTGTAAATACGAAACGTCGTATAGAAATTTTTGGTATGGTAATTTATAGAAAACATCGTTTATTAAAAAAAGTTGAGAATAATTTTTTTGATATCTTTTATAATAACAACGGCACATTTAAAAAACGAAAAGGATCATTTTTGGATTTTAACGAATATCTCCAGAACTAGTTGAGATATTTCAAATTTTTTTGTAACATCTAATTCCCCATAAATACCAAACTTTTTCTCCATTTAATCTATATTGTATATATTGCGGTTTACGAGATCTCTGTATACGTCAATTAAATCCAGTCCAGTATACAGTGTGGTCGTAAATTGTGCCCCCCCCCTCATAACTTCTGAAAGGAATGAGATATAATAATGAAACAAAAAAAATAGATTAAACTAGAGGAAATTATACTATGACTAGTATTAGTGGCAAGCACCTGACTTCAATTGTGTGATAGAGGGCGTTATTATCTTTATAATTTGTATTGGAAACTAAGGTCACGAAATACCTCATTTGAAAAATTTTTTAATTGTCTTTATGGCAATATAAACTTATTATGATTTTTAACTGGTTTTAGTGACATATTGTGAAGTAAATTAATGCATCACATTATAATCTCAATAACCCTCATTCTGTTTCATAATGCAATAAAATAAATACAAAGGTTATTGAGATTATAATATGATGCATTCATTTACATCACGATATGTCACTAAAACAACTTAAAAATCATAATTAAGTTTTTATTGCCGTAAAGATAATTAAAATATCTTTCAAATGAGATATTTTGTGACCTTAGTTTCCAATACAAATTTTAAAAATAGTAACGCTCTCTATCACACAACTAAAGTCAGGTGCTTGCCACTATTACTAGTCAGTATAATTTCCTCTAGTTTAATATAGTTCTTGCTTCATTATTATATCTCATTCCTTTCAGAAGTTATGAGGGGGGGGGCACAATTTACGACCGCACTGTATACAGATTATGCTATTAATAAAAAATTCATTAATTCTTAAAGACAAGTACTAGCTGCAAAAAGGCGTGTTCTTAATGTATTTCTTGTTATTCAATTTTTCTACATTTTATTATTACATGTTTTTACATTATATTATTAATTTATTTGTGTTTCCATCTACCATATAAAGTGTTTTGTACCTTAATTTGAAAAAATCATCTCAGAAATTAAGTAGCTTTCATGTACTTCTGTATACAGTAAATGGAGGTCTCATTACATTTTCCTTAAAATGATTTATGTTACTTGTTAACACTAGTAGAGAAGCTTCAGACTGTTTATTTTCTAATTTCATTAGTATGCTTTTTTTCAACCAAAACATAGCAACTAAACCAAAGATTATACACATTAAACACCAGTCTAACTCATGGTTTATATACACTCACCTATGCCTCAGCAAAGAAATATTGCAGCTGTATGTCTGTTTATTGTTGCCAAGCAACTGACAGGTCAGTTTTGATGCAATATTCAAGCTGTGTTTTAATGATGAAAACTGGAAACCGATATATGGCACTATACACATATTAATAGGAATTTAATGAAAAATTAGTCAAACTTGCACTAGACCCGCCATTTTCTTTTCATAAACTAATAAAAAATTTCTACATCATAAACACCAATACAATCACTGGATAATATTGTTCACTGGAACACTGAATTGAATTTCAGGGTTGCTAACTTTTAATATATTTACAATAATATCACCAAAGTTGGTCTGGTCTATTCAATATGTTTGTATGGCTCTGAAACTTTGACCGTTAGAAAGGCAGATCGCCACTATGTAGACACTTTTGAAATGTGGACCTGGAGAAGAATGCGCTAAGAGTTCCTTATACAGCCCACCGAACTAACGTCTCTATATTAACTCTGAAATCGAAACCGACTATCCTCCATTGTTTTGACGTCTTGACGTTTTTCGGCCATATTCATAGAGGTGATAATATGGAAAAATGATACTCAGGGCTGTGGTATTTCTGAACATGCTCCTGGGCTATATTGGAACACTCCATTTATATAGACGTTTTCACATCAGTGTCATTTTGATAGACTTTCCAAGATGACACAGATTGACATTGAGACATGCAATACATTTTTAAATAAGCTTTTGTAGTTGATTTCCAATAAAGAGTTTACCTTGAAACTACGTGGTTTTGTCATACAAGGGCCATGCTCGGAACGGAAGGCGTCGTGGGCGCTCTCCTACACATTGAGTGGATGTGACAAAACAATTGCTAGACAGAAAAATACCATTTTCAAAGCAAAATTGACAATATTCGTGCCCACAATCCTCCAATTGTAACCTAGTACATTTTATGAGTTCACAACAAGTCTAACGAAACATTGTGACTATGATGGTGAAGAACTTTTAAATCTGTAATTTCCTTAGCCAATCAAGAAATTGGTTATTTCCTCCCCAAATATCTCGTCGTCATTAACTGAAATTCGGGGGAAACACCGAAATGCAACCAAGTAATCATTAAAAAAAAACGAAATTTCAAAATCTGCTCTTGATTTTGTGGAAGCTACAACTACTGTTCAGTAAATCGCGCAAACAAAATGAAACCAATTAGTGACTATAAGTAGATAATAGTTTTTTAGGACTCTGTTAAAAATTGAAAAACTCTATTTAACTTATTAAATGAAAACATCACCATATATCATTTTAAGAGAAATATGTAAAACTCCCTAGAATGTTAAAAAAATTCCATTTTCTCTATGTGGGTCTAAAATTCCCATAAGGAAATTTCCTTAAAGTTAGCAACTTTGCTGATTTTTTTGAATGTTGATTTGGTGGGAAAACATATTACCTGCTTATGTCATACCTACTGCAATCGTGTCAATCAGTATTTCCAACAGTTCGAAAACTTGTCCCCTAAAGAGATTTCAAAACCCATTAAATTCAAACCAAAATCCCCCAAGTGTGATCCAAATAATTATCACTTTCAATATAATGAAACAAATTAAAATATTTATTTAGTAATATTAAATAATACAATCTATAATAATTAAATAAATGTTTAACTGTAGTATCATTTAATAAGTTCAAATTTTTTATAAACTTTGGTTGAATGTAAGTACTGAGAGTAGTGCAATTAAGAAGAAAAAAACGCAATTTAGTTGCTTAATATTTTTGTCAATTTTACAATTTTTATACTTTGGACAACTTCTATTGAAACAATAATTAAATTTAGAAAAGAAAAACTAAAATTTTATGAAATAAACAAACTTTGAGATTAATGTATGAATTATAAAAAAATACTGGTAAATGTAATGAGATGGCCTTTACATTATTTTCTGATATTCACAAACTAAACAGTGTCTTGAAATATAAATACTGTCATATTAAAACAGTGTCCTTTTGTATATATATACCTATATGTTGTATTTTGTCTAATTGGTGGATTTTAAATGAAAATGTTTTTTTAACCTTATATTTTAATTATAGCTTTTTGATTGGCTGTTTGTTATTATATAATGTTTATTGATTATTGTTTTTTTTTCAATTTAATATAGGAAGTATGCGAGTCTTGAATTGTAAATGATTTATTTGTTTTACATTTATGTCAAATAAGTGCACAACCTTTTTGAAAATAAATTTATAATATTATTATACTTATACTTGTTTTTGTTTATACCCCATTAAAACATTGAATGTTGAATCAGTCGCGGCTCCTGAGGGGGCTAAATATCTAGTATATCTACATAAAATGAAAATGTCAGATAAATGTGAAACACGAGAAAATGCAATTAATGAAAAAGAAAAAATAGTAAGTTGTGATAGCTGTCATGTAGTTTTGCAGCAGCTGAAATCTGTACAAATTTGTCACCATATGAAGTGTGTGCAGTGGTGCTACAGAATAAATTAATGATACTATTTTGTCCTGAATGTCGTCAGGCATTCAAGAGAGTTACATTGCTGCTTAGACAACTGGAGTTAAAAATTTGAAGAAGGAAGATGATGCTTTAAAACAAAAAAATAAAGCCATGAACGATGAACTAAATAGTGTTAAAAGTAGTGGAAAGAAGGTTGATATGGAAGAATTTATAAATAAAATAAAAGAGAGAAGAAGGCGAGCCAACAACGTTATTATATTTAATGTGAATGAATCTTCTATTACTTAAAGAATTGAAGATGAAAAGAAAATAATAATAATAATAATAATAAGACGAATCTTTATTTAGGAAACCCTAATATACATAAAAATTAAAAATTTCAAAAAAGAATTACAATATCGTAGTTAAATACAACTTGCACACTAAGTATACACTAACACAAATGTGGCATAATTAGTTTATAATAACGTTGAAGGTACTCAGAAGAACTGATTCAAAATATTAAATCACATTGCAAAACAGGGCAATTCAGCACCTACACAAATGTACTAAAATGTTTCATATTCATCTTTATACAAGAATGATAAATGTCTTTTGAATTCAAAAAGGCTTTTTGAATTTTTGATATTATTCGGTAAATTATTGTAAGTAATAAATCCTTTAAAGAATAAAGTTTTCACATTATATGTACTACTTTGAGTATTTACATATAAATTATTCTGGTTTCTAATATCATATGTGTGAATTTGATTAGCAAATACGATAAATTTCCCAATATATATCGGCAATAGATTGGGTAGCATTTTGTAAATATAAACCATAGTCAAGTATTTCAACCGTCTCTCAACAGTAAACAACTGCAAAGTTTGGAGCATCAGTGATACAGGAGTGATTCTACTACACCTCAAAATAACTCTCATTGCTCGATTTTGTAACATTTGTAATTGACACATCTTATTTAAATCAAGGAAGAATAGCAATGTTGGACAATATTCAAAATGAGGTTGAAGGATGGTTTTGTAAACAGTAATTCTTGAATTTAAGCTTAAGTATTGTGACACTCTTGAAAAAAAATATAGCTTTTTCAAAATTGTCTTCCTAATATATTCAAAGTGACTACAATACAATTAAGAAGCTATTCTCACTTATAGATGGTAATTTTCTGAATTTTAAAGTTATGAGAGTTGGAAAGTATGAGGGAGAAAACAACCGTCTATTGAAAGTTGAAATAGATTCAAACAAAACTGTAAAACATATATTAAAAAACCGAAATAAAATTACTGGTAAAGTTCCTTCAGTTAAAATATATTCTGATCAAACAGTTAAACAGAGAAATTACTATAAATAAGTAAAATTGAACTTATTTATTAATGCAGGTGATGATATAAAATATATAAATGGTATTCCTAAAATTGTCAGTAAAGAAAATGTACAAAACAACTCAAAAAACTAATTCCGAAGTCCTAAACTTAAACATAATTCAGAAATAGTATATTTAAATATTGAAAGTTTAATAGCAAATTAACTCTATTAATAGCAGATGTTAGCTGTTACAATCCTGCAGTAATTCTACTTAGTGAATACACAACAACAACTGATATCAATAACTTTGAATTGGAAATTATGCACTTGTTAGATGTGATTCAGACTCTAGATACACAGGAGGTACTGTTATTTATATACGAAAGGGAATAAAATTTTCACATTTGTTCACAGAAACAATTATTGATGTAAGTTTATCTCAACTACATATTGTGGTATAAAGTGGGTCATAGGTAGTCTTTGTCACTCTCCAAGTGAAAGTCATACTACATTCTTGAATCATTTGGAAAATATTTGTGAAAATAAGTTTTGTAAAAACATTCTTACAGTGTTGGTTGGTGATTTTAATTTGAATTTTTTATCAGATGAATTTTATGTCAAAAAGATTAAAGGACTTTTCAATACATATGATATATCTCAGAAAGTAACAGATTTTTCAAGAATTACTAATAACAGTAAGACCTTAATTGACTATGTGTTAACTAATTGGGGTAACACTATAGAAACTGTTTTGGATGAACCTAAACATACGGACCACCTTTTAATATCTGTTAAATGTTTTTATAATGAAGGAGTAAATTTTAGCAGCAAACAAACAAAAATTGTTAGTAACTTGACAAAAAGAGATTTATTCAATATTAACTTAAATTTAATAGATTGTAACTTTTTAATTAACAATACAAATATACACTACGCCGCAAAATTATCGCATATGTTGTAAAATAAAAAAAAACCCACATGAGAAAAAAAATTAGAAGGTCTAACATGACGGCTGTATAATAAACAGAAATAAAAATTCTGGATGGGCAAAAAATAAAGCAAATATTTTATTGCAAAACTTATTAACAAACTTAAAATTAATAACGTGTATTACCTCACCTTGCTTGGATTATTGCTGCACATCTTCTTGGCATACTTGAAATTAAGTTTCTGGTAGAAACTTGATCCATTTGACCCCATATTTCGGTTAGCCTAAATGACAGTTCATCTAGGCCTCTAGGTGGATACGGTAGAGCTATAACCTGCTGAGTTAAATTGCCCCATAAGTAGTCAACCGGGTTAAGATCAGGACTTCGCGCTGGCCAATCCAAAGTATGGATACCTACTTCTTGGAGTTAATTTTACACGTCCTAGCTACGTGTGGGCATGCACTATTATGCATTAATAACATTTAGTTCCTTATAAATGGAGCATATGTCATTACATAAGGTTCTAAAATGTCTATTTTGTAGCGGTGGGCTGTCAATATAACGCCTTGAATCATAACTAGGTTCGTATGAGCCTCCGAACTAATGCCACCCCAAACCATAATACACCTAGCTCTATAGCTGTCATTTTCTGCAATATTAGATTGAGCATATCGCTCGCCAGGACGTCTATACACTCTCCTACAGCGATTATCACTAAACAAACAGAATCGTGACTCAACCGTAAACAGTACATTGCTCCATTCACGGTTGCCCCAATTTTAATGTTCTCGGGCAAACTTATGATGTTGACTGCGATGATTTGCTGTTGGCAGAGGACCAATTGCGACTCCATATGGACTAATACTGCTTTCATCAATTTCATATTACCTGCATTCTCAAAAATCTATCTTGATTATTATTTGTCTCTCTGTCACGTCCTTGTCCAGGTCTTCTTTGATTTGTACCAGTTTCTTGATACTGTGCCAGTGCTGTGGAGATCGTAGATGGGTCACGCCATACAGGTGTGCCACTTGAACCACTTGCACACCCATTTCCATGAGTATTATTGCACCAGCATATTCTTCACGTAAAAGATTTCTCATTTCACGTTGCATCACCCTTATTAACGTTAGAAATCAACAATAGCAGCAGAACAACGCAAATTGTTATCAATAAACAATAATTCAACATGTCGGTGAATTTGTGTAAACATCATTCTTCCATTATTTTATTCAAAAACTGTTATGTTTCTACTCAACATCCAAAAAGTTGTTGGGCACAGTTAAAAACTATCATTTTTAAGCCATTGGCTTGCATTCAAATATTGTTCTCAACTGGATTTTACTTTTTTATAAAATATGCGTTAATTTTGCGGCGCAGTGTATATAAACCAGGTTTATAATGATATTAAAGAAAATTTTGAAACCATAGTAAATGCAATTTCACCTTTAAAAACAGTTACTTTATGTGAAAAAAATATGTCATGGTATGCTGGTCAAATCAGAAATTTAAGTAAAGAGAGAGATTCTTCTTACAAGTTATTTAAAAGCAATGCTAATGACGTTAATTGGCAAAATTATAAAAATAAACGTAATGGTGTTGTAAATATTATTAAGGTAAAGAAAAGTCAATTTTATTTTAAACGGATTAATAGTAACAGTCATAATCCACGTTTAATGTGGAAAACTTTAAAAAAATTAATCAATCCAAGACAGTTTACTAGTTACTTTGATAATGGTGTTCGATTTCAACAAGATTAAAAATTTATTAGTAGAGAAAAACAGGAATTAACCAATTGTTTTAATACTTTTTTTTGTAAAAAGTATTGAAGATATTCTTTCTGTTGTTGAAGATGACGGGTTTATCTGCTGTATTGACTAGTTTGATGAAGATAGTTTTAGCGATTTTAAAATACTAATTCTTCAAGAATTAAAAGTAATTGTATACGATTTAGCAAACAAAGGGTCACAAGTAGGTACACTATTGACCAACATTATAAAGAGTAGCTTTGAAGTAATTGGACATGTGTGGTGTCATTTTGTAAATACCTCTTTGCAGAATGGTAGTTTTCTGGATGATTTAAAAACTAGTACAGTTACGCCTATAGAAAAGTGAGTAAAGGCATGTACACTGTAGCAGTATTTTTGGATCTTAAATGTGCGTTTGAAACTGTTAATCGTGAAATATTAATCAAAAAGTTAAAAAAATATGGCATAAAAGGAAAATTACTTGATTGGATCAGTGATTACTTTACAGGTAGGAAACAGGTAACCAAAATTGATGATCATGTTTCAAGAAAAATTGGTGTTCCCCAGGGAAGTAGTCTAGGGCCATTGCTATTCTTAATCTACATTAATGATATCAACAAATTTAGTGAATATGATTATGAACATTATTTTGCTAATGATGCCCTAGCATCGGTAAGCGATACAGATGTAAATAAAGCTATTCAAAAAATGAACAAAGCTTTAAACAATATTGCTACATATTTAAAAACTAATAAATTAAAACTAAACGTTAACAAAACAAAGGCTATGATACTTGCTACACATTTTTAATAAAGAGAATTGGATTTAAATCAAATTGAAATAAAAATTGATAATGGAAAAATTGAGATTGTTACCGAATTTAAATATTTAGGATTTATGTTAGACAATCATTTATCACTGAATAGCCATTTTAATTACATACAGAAATTTTTTTAAGAGTGTCTAAGCACTTAACTAGGCAGTCATAAATAACAATATATAAGACTATTATACAACCATATTTCGAATATTATCCTACTCTTATGTACATATTTGATTTAATATAATGAGAACACTACAGAAATTACAGAATTATGCAATGAGGATTATTTTGAGATGTGACAGGAGTACCCCGAAATCTCTAATGCTAAATACTCTAGATTGGTTATCTATAGAAAACAGGCTTACATATATTTATAAAATGTTACTAATCATCTACCTTCATATTTTTTTAAGTTTGTAATTTTTAATAATCAAATTCACCAGTATAATACTAGAATAAAAAATAATATGTACATAAATAATCAAACAAAAACGTTTAATACTAAAACATTAACTTTTAAAGGATTTATTACTTATAACAGTCTACCATTAAGAGACCATTAAGATAATACCAACTTGGTATGCGCTATTGTGTATTTTTTGTATGTTAATAATATAGTTAGTATTTAAACAAATATTGTGGATATTATTTTTTATCTTTTTGAATTGTGTAGTATCGATGTTTAATATTATTATCTTGCTGTATATTAAGATGTATCTATTTTTTCAAAGAAAGTTATCTTAAAGTAAAATTAAAATCAGCTCTACGTTCTTTGACAGAAACAAAACGTTCTATCACTTCATTGTCAAAATCGTCTATATCCTGTACTACATTTTTAACGATGTACATCATTACTACCACGTTTAAACGGTCGTTATTCATTGTATTTCTTAAAAACGTTTCATTGTCGAAAAGCAACGTTCAAATACTGCTGTTGTCATCGGAGTTGTTAAAATTATAATTAAAACCTTTCTTGTATCAAAAAAAGTTTCAGATAAATTATTTTCGGTTATAAAAGACAATAAATTGACAGCACCAATTATCTTCAATATATGTTCTACTGTAGTATTTTGGTGTTATAGGTGTATTTTATAACTAAACATGATTGGTGTATTTACGTTTTTACACTTTACAACCTTAAATTAAACCACTATGTTTTTAACTAACTCACTTCATCAAGAACAAGTTTTTACAACTCTTATGATATGCAATTTATGCATTAATTATCACCTTTGACCACTAATAGCAACAAAAATTTTTGATTGATGAAACAATTTGATATTTAATAAAAAAAATCTATTACCAACCAATTGACTTTTTATGACCATTTTCTAACCTTTTAGATGATACAATTGGTCAAATAAATTCCACGATAGTAAAATATTCGGCACTTTCTACTTCATTATTTTTAGGCATTCGCCCCGCAAATAATCTTGATAATTGATTTTTTCTACGTCCGTTATAATATTCACGTTTTTTTTCATTCATTCACATTCATAAAGAATGTAATTTCTGAATTGATCAAAAAGCGTGAAAAAAAGTACAGTAGCGGTTCATTTTTTCACGCTTTTGTGTTAAAAAAAGTGCCATAACCTGTCATTTTTTAACGCAATTATAAAATTGTTTTACCTACGACCACCCCTATAAGTAGTCAAAAACACACAGTCGGCAATCAATGTAAGACGTCTATTACGCACGGTAAAACAAAATGCACGGCTGTAAAGTCAATCGCACGGCTTCCATAGCAACCACTTAGCAACTGTCAATAGACGTAGCCATTTTATTCAAAATGTATTACTTAGATATTTGACGTTGAATTTTATTCTATATATAAACGGTAGATAACATTTATTAGATATGAGATTGCATCTAACAGTAAGAGTTATTTGGAATTATATGATAATTGGTTCCGTTTCATTCAATCCGCATCTTTTAGCTGTCTGAATGTATCTCATATTAGTAAACAGTAGTATATTATACACCAAGCGACTAAAGTGGCCCATTTAATCCCGCGGGTGGTGTTTGATTCCTGAGGGAAATTATCCACCTAAGGGATTAATGTCACTTTAGTCGAGAGGTGTATACGCTATTTTATGCAATTCCGGTAATTCTACATACATTTTTATTAAAAATAAATACTACTTAGGACGGACGTTTTCAAAACTTGGCTGGGCATCGAGGGTGAACTTCTAAGATGCTTGGCTGGGCATCGAGGAGCGACTTTTATAAAACTTGGCTGGGAATCGAGGATGTACGTTTTTACTTGTACTTTAAATACCTTAATAAGATTATAAACACAAGTACAAGTGGGTCATAGGTAAAGTATAGTACGTAACTCGTGTTGTAACGCATTTTACGCACTCGCCGCTACGCGGCTTCATGCGTAACTTTTCCGTTCGTGCGTAAAATGCTTCTTACAACACACGTTACGTAATATACTATTATCAAAGTAGTGGGCTGTGAACGCTTTCTTTTTCATGTCAATCGTTTCTCCGATAAAACTGTCACACTTTTATTTCTTGATATTCGTTCAAGACAATCCATTTTGTGTCTAATTAAAAGGAGTGTAGTACTATTATTAGTGATGGAGAGTGATAGTGAATAAAGTTTAAACTGCACACCAGAAGATGTTGTTGAATTGGCAACTGCAGCGACTATGGATCTTCGCCCTGAGAAATCCAGGGAACAGTATTTAAAGGAATATAATTCTTTTATGGAGTGGCGTACTAGAAAAGGCATAAACAGCTTCTCAGAAAGAGTGTTACTAGCTTACTTTGAAACTAAATCCAAAATGTGGAAGTCTTCAACACTTTGGTCGACTTATTCAAAACTGAAAAGTACCCTAATGGTAAATAACAACGTAGACATCAGTAAATACTCGAAACTCATTGCATATTTGAAAAATAAATCAGTTGACTATAGACCCAAAAAATCTAAAACATTTGCCCGTGAAGAAATTAATAAGTTTCTGTTGCAAGCTCCAGACGATTATTATCTCATGCATAAAGTATGACAGCAAAAATATTTAATGTAACCTTAAATATTATTTGTAACATCTTTCAGGTTGCTTTAATATTCGGATTCGCAGGAGCCTTGCGGGGGGAGGAATTATATAAAATGAAGTGTAACGATATTAATAATACCGGAAATGTTTTAATTATCACAGGACATGATACAAAAACTCATGATGTTAATGTCGATTTACTGTTATTGGTGAAATATCTGACAAGAGATTAAACTCGATAAACATTTATAAAAAATATAAAAACCAACAACCCACAAATGTCAAAACAGATTATTTCTTTTTGTAGTATATAAATGGAAAATGCAAAACCCAAGTTGTATCAATACCTTTTCAAAAATTCCCTCGCTTATTGCAACATATTTGAATTTACCTAATCCAAATTACACTGGGCATACATTTCGACGCTCTTCGGCGTCTCTATATATTAGTGGATTCCGGTGGTGATATAATTCAACTAAAGAAGCACGGTGAGTGGAAATCCAACACAGTTGTGGAGGGTTACGTAGACGACTCAATAAAAAACAAAATGGATTCCGCAGTGAAAATTTTAAGGGGAACAACTAGTTCGACTTCAAGCAACATTGTAAATGTTCACGATCCTACCAACAATCCAATTAGTACTAATACAACTATAGACGATGTTATTTCTTTGAACTCGTTAAATGTTGCCAATTCAAGTACCAATAGTAATGTCACTTCAAATTAATAATGCTCACAGTTGTACTTTTAATATTACTATTACAAAATAAAAATTTATAAAAGTTTTGTCGAATTTTTTCTAAGTCTACGGAAGTAGAAAAATTTTTGTATGAAACTCGTGAGTAAAATAACTTTTTTTTCACTCGTAGAAATTGCCGCATTCGCCTTCGGCTTGTGCGGTCAAACCGTTCTACTCGTGAAAAAAAAAGTATTACTTTACTCACTTATTACATAAATGACTATTTTGATTGGATTATGTCAGAGAGTGTTCCCTAAGTGTAAAAATAAGTTCGTGTCGTCCAAAACCGCGAAAACGCTTTTTTGCAAATATCTCGGAAACGGTTACTTTTACGTTAAAAATCGTGAAGACCTTCTTTGTAAAGAATAAAATTTCCAATATTTTCTATTTGGAACTTTTTTCTATTGTTGATATTTTCCGAAATGTAATAAAATATTTGATTTTGAAAAGTAAATTATCAAATTTAAGTGCATAGATTATTTCCCGTAATTTTTTCGAGTGCCTTTCAAAAACCTATTAATTGGTCCGAACGGAACGCGAGGATTAATTAGCCGTTTTTGAAATGCACGAGAAAAAATTCAAGGAAATAATATATGCACTTATATGTGAAAATTTTCAAAAACAAAAATTTTATTATATCCCGGAAAATATCAACAATAGAAAAAAAAGTTTCAAATAAAAAAGATGGGAAATTGTATTCTCTATAAAAAAGGCTATTACGATTTTTAACGAAAACTTACCGTTTCCGATATATTTGCAAAAAAAACGTTTTTCAAGATGGCGGTTTTAGACGACACAGTAGTTATTTGGATCACTAGTCCAGAAAATGATATTTTGCGAGTGTGAGTTGTATTGCGTAGCCGAGGCGGAGCAACACAGGCACTCGCAAAACATTTTTTGGACATGTAACCCACAAAATTTTTCATGCGAACAAATTTAATGTTTAAAAAGTAAAAACCAACGAAAGATTTCTCTTTTATATCAAACTTGTCAATATTTAGAAAACTAAGAATCAGTGCTGCCCCACTTCTAGTGAATTTTTAATAAATGTCACTTTTGTAAGTAGTATGCCAGGAATTTGATGTTCCCGGCGGATTTTGAAACCTGCAAGACTGCCAAGCATGAAAACTTGTTTTTATACTTAGAGGACATAATCCAATCGAAAATCAATTTCAGGATTTTTGTGAAGAGCGAACCCATTTTTGGTCCTAAAAGTCCTGGAATATTGAACCCATCTGTAGTTTATCGAATTTTTCATATTCCGAATTATATAAATCTTGTAAATACTTAATTCTTTAGCATTTTCTCTAGTAGGTATAGAACATTTTACTAAAAAGAATATTTTCTTGTGTAGGATAATCGCTATGTATGGATTTTATTTCTTCGTGTTCCACGAAATTATTCACAGTTTATTATTTAACACTATAGACGATATATGGGAGGACGACATGCCCAGCGTTAATAGAATTTATAAAATGCTTCTTGAAGTGTATTTAGTGAGAGATATGAAATATTTCGAAATGGAAGAATATATATATTCAAAGTTGATATTTATAATCAGATCTAGAGAGCTTTGTATTAAGATGAGTGATGACGGCAGGAAATTGGAATTACCTAGCCCTGATCAAAATCCTATATTGCAAATACGAGATCGATAAGATATTTTTGTATTTTATCCTGATTTATTAAATAGTTTTACAAGAAATATTCTTTTTTATTTAAACTAATACTATTATTTATAATATTTAATATTCTTCTTTCAAAAATGGTTTGAATTTTAATTATGAGAGAATAAATAGTGTAACATTGATATTATTACTTCAATGAAAGTTACAATCAATGTCTTAAAATCTCGTAATCGTTATTTTGAATAATAAATAACATTACATGGTGTCAGAAGTGATTAGAGTATGTAGCAATTGAAAAGCAAGATATTTCATGGACAGACCAATCAGTTGAGAGAAGTTCAGAGTTTAGTCAAGTGAATTTGCTAAAAAATAAAGCAAAAAAAACTGACAAAGGAAACTAAAAAAATTTGACAGAAATTTTCAATTGGAAAAGTTGTGGCACAACACATGGACGCCAAAGATGTCCTGCATTTAAGCATAAATATGAATCATGCAGTAAAAAAGGACACTTAGCAGAACAATGTTTTTCAAACAAATGTTTTTCAAACAAGAACCAACAAAAAGGTAAAAAGACAAATTCTCTGTAGGATGATGATGACAGTGAAGAATCTGAGAAAAATGTATTATACATAAGATCGGTGACACATAATAAAGATGAAGATTAGCATGAAATAATAAAGGCTAATAAGAAGAAGTTTCAATAAAGTTACATACTGGAACACAATGCAATGTTTTAATGTTAATAAAACCTTCCAAAACTAAAAGACTGGTAACTTTTAGCAAAAGTACAATATCTGTCCTAGGTAAAATACTAGTCAAATGTCAGTTAAAAAGTTCTGATGCTAATATATTTCTTAAAGTTGTTAAAGAAGATGTACCGCCAATATTAAGAAAATCTTGTCAAGACTTAGGATTAATAGTCAGAGTAGAAGAACTTCAAGACATTCAAAATGATGATAAAGGTCTAGGATGCATAAAAAATTATATCTACCGACATTTGATTGAAACTCCCAAGTTTAATATATAGCCCGCAAGAAGATTGCCTCATGCAATAAGAAATAACATAAAGGCAGCTAGACAAAATGGTCGAATTAGGGGTAATAAAACCTATAAAAGAATCTACAGCTGTTGTCAATCCTATGGTGATAGTACACCGAAAAGGTAAAATCAGGATTTGTCTAGATCCTTCTGATGTTAACAAAACATTATGCCTTAAAAATGCGTAGCGAAATTTCCAGCAGAATACATGGAGCTAAATGGTTTTGTCTTTTAGATGCAAAAAGAGGTTTCTGGCAAATTAAGGTCTCAGAAAGAACACATAAGTATTTAACACTTGCTACCCCTTGGGGAAGATACAGTTTTACCCGTTTATACTTTTGTTTGGCATCAACACTTGAAGTATACCAAGAAATCATGTCTTCTCTTCTGGAAAATGTTCCAAATACAGAGTGTTCTATGGATGACGTCTTAATATTTGCAGAAACAAAAGAGAAACTACATGAAATTACAACTAAAGTCATAAAAATACTTAAAGAAGCAGGTATAAAATTGATCCAAGAAAAATGTGTATTTGAATCCAGACAAGTCAAATTCTTAGGTCATTTACTATCAGAAGAAGAACGGTCAGTAGATCCTGAAAAAGTTGATGCCATCACGAACTTGAAAACACCAAAAAACAAGACAGAGATACAGAGACTTTTAGAGATGGTAACATATCTTAACCCTTTCAATGCTGACTTAAATAGTATGGTATTGCCCTTTGCGGGAATACTTTTGGCAATTAAACCTTAAGATTGTTAGTTTGCTGAATAGTAGACGCTAATAGAAATTTAATCTACCTGATGTTATTCTTGTTTTTTGCAAAGCGCACCTGTGCGTCCTCCGCACATTTTTATAAATTTTCACTAAAATGCGGAGAGCGCACCTATGCGCCTTGATAAATAATGAAAAAATGAAGAAAATAATGTGTTTTTAATTATAATACAAAATAAAAACGTGTTTTTGATAATAACTAAATTCATAAAATTGACCTACATTTTCAGGTAAAAAATACATATCAAAGAAAAATGACACAAATTCTTAGGTACACGCATAAATTATTGTTGGTGATATTCTCGGAAGCAAACTCCTAAGCAAAGCCCGGGTTTTTCTGGACATGCTGGGCAATGATATGGGGTATCTTTTCGTATTTTCTTTTTCGAACATGTACGACACTTTTTTCTCAAAATTTTCTGGTCATCATTGCGAACATCTATTTTTGTAGGTAAGTGATCTAAATCGTGATGTTGTTCCCTCTGTTGCGGTTTTTCTACTAATAATTTTTCTAAAATTGCTAGGCGAAACTTATATAGTGTTAATTTTCTGCCAGAATACTTGTTAAAAAGACAATGGGCATTTAGTAAATATAGATTGATAATATGAATGCCAATTTTCTTATACCACCTTAACGTTTTACGTAGCGAAGGATAATAAGCGGACATCTGATCAGCATGATCTATTCCTCCCATATATTTGTTATACTGAACAATAGGCAATGGTTTATGATTTTCATTCCCTCTTCTATTCGTTACAGTTTCTATTGTGTTCTGAAATTCAGTTGAAATATACGGAATATCTCTCTTATCTCGCCATTTACCTACCAACACATTTTCACAGTACATACCTTGGGATTCACCTTTTTTCAACTGTGCGTCTATGACTTCACGTGGATTACCGACCCTGTCCTTACGAAGTGTTCCTGTACAAAAGGTATTATTAGATAACAAATTTTTGGCGAGGCTGTAACTATTATAATATTGGTCCATATAGAGCGAATGCCCGCTATTTAGAAAGTTTCTCATCAACAACAATACGACTTTTTCGGTATGATTTTTACCACATAGAAGAGCATCGTTTGACCCAGCGTATACAATAAGATTTAAGACTGTTCCATCAGGCTCGGTCAACATATATAGCTTTACACCGTACTTGTGCTTTTTTTTCGGAAGATATTGTTTAAAAATAAGTTTTCCCTTTCAAAGGACCATCGATTCGTCCAAGGACAAATTTTTACCAGGATAATACACTGTCTGCATTTTACTAGTAAAATGGTTTAGCAATGGTCTTACTTTATATAACCGATCTGCTGGGGGTAAGTCAGTTGGCGGTAGATTTTCACAAAAATGTATGCATCTCATTATTAGTAAATATCTGTCTCTAGTCATAAATCTCGGAAAACAAGTTGAAAATAACCTATGCGTCTTCCAATAGTCTTCTATATGAGGTAATTGTATTGTTCCTGTATGTAAAGTTAATCCTATAAAAATAAGTAATTCAGAAGTTGTGATGTCTTTCCACTCAGAAATTCTTGAACGGGGTTCGCTACTATCAACAAGTACTTCTACAGCATAATTATTAGTCTGCATTACTATCATATTTAAAAGTTTATCATCTAATAAAAACCTGAACCAGTCGTATGGTTCTTGCCCGGGAGGATCTACTAATAATTCATTTATTTTTGTGAAAGTAATTTGTTTCATACCTTCAGTGGTTTCTGTCCAGGTGTCTACGATAGGACTGTTAGTAATGTCTTCACTCCCCGATGTGTCCAATTCAGAACTATCTTCAACAGCAACTAAAAAAGCGAATTACTTGTGATCAAAACCACCTAATTTTAAGACATTTATTTAGTTACATTCAGATCTGTTGTCTAATTCCTGATCTTCTTGTTCATTTTCTGTATCTGAATTATATAAAAATTCCATCTGTTCCTCGACTGTAAGGTTTTTTGGATTTTTTACCGTAATAATTTTACGTTTTTTTACACCCGATGAACCAGGTTTACTTAAGTCTGCCATTATAACAAAAATAAATTCAAACAGACACTCACTAAACAAGCTTCAAACGATAGATAAATTAGGTTATATTTACAAACTCTATAATACTTATCTGTGGGAATCCCCGACAAACGGTTGCCACATACCGACAGTTTGCATGTTTACGTATGTGCGGATCATGTTTCGTACACTTCTAACAACGCGGCATTCTCAATTACAAATTTAGAGAGCAATGTGTCGAGAGCGCACCTGTGCGCCGCCCGCATATTCTAAAAATCAACAAAGCGCACTTGTGCGCTTTCCGCATTGAAAGGGTTAACCAGTTTATAAAAAATATGTCAAGAGGTGACAGAAATCATTGGAACGAGTGACAGCCGAAAACTGGAACAAGTGTATTGGTATGTTTAAAACGAAGAAAACAAAAATGAAATGTAGATAATATGGCTGATAAAGTTATGGATGATATTGTAATTCTTATTTTTGTACCTATGCTTTCTATTATTGAAGAAAAATTGCTTTTGTTTTCATTGAAGCAATTTCTTTATTTTATAAATCTATTATAATATATGAATTTATTTTTGTTACTCCTTACTGTTGTGACTTGAGAGTTTTTGGTTTATTTTTGTTATGAAATTGTTTCTTACTTTAGTTTATTTGAATTTATTTTTTATTAATGCTTATTAACCTGAAACAGTTTTCCTTTGGTTTTTGTTAAGGAGTTTTGTTTATTTTATGAGAAATGGTTAAGTTTATGTGGGAGATATGACTACTGGCGAACCACCCACAAAAAAAATGATAACAGGAACCACCCACAAAAAAAAATGATAACACGCTATAAGCAATACTTCAAGAGTGGTGTGGAAACTTTCTTGTAATTACAACGCTTCCCCCGTCCAAAAATAATTAAGGAAAATGTCACTGCCACTGTGCAAGGCCTATATCAGTAAAGACGGAGGTCATTGCACTTTACGAACTTTATGGTTCGAGTCCCCACACTTGTGTGACAAAATTAAAGATGGGTCGTTATTTTAAAACGTTATGAAATGCTGTATTGAATGATCGCCATATTGTAATCAATTTGAAGATTACCAATTCCACACCTGTCTGTCGATTTTTTGTTAAGAAAACAATATTAAAGTCAAAGTAAAAAATGTTTTGTTTCATTCAAACTACAATAATTAGAATCAACAAGTACTCTACCTGAAACAAATTGGTGTGTATCTACACAGTAACTTTTGTACAAAAGCAATTATCAAAGAAGGGTATCTTAACAGACGAGTGATAATGGTGTGTTTATTTAAATATTGTTCACTTACATTTATTTTCGTAGTTCCTAAAACTAATGGTACACAAGTACACTACACACACAAATATCAAACACAATCAATGAGGGTATACTGTGTTATCAAACTAAAGCACTGGTAGGTGGTAGACTGGTAGGCACAGATCATATAACTACTATTAGGTGGTAGGTAGGTCGTAGGTCAGAAAGCCCATCTCTATTTCGAATCTAATGCCATGCGCGTGATTATTATAATCTGTCACCTAAGGCTACGTTTACATGCTTGGCAAAAATCGACAAGTGCAAATGTCCACCAACACAAGCGTGTGAACGGGGTGTTTTACTTGGCTGTCCGTCGATTCGGGCTAGAGTCTGTTTTTCAACACAGATCAAAGAAAGCTTGTGGCAAGAGAGAGAGAGAGATATGTTCATTAATTTTCTGTAAAAATTGGGTTTGTTTGATTTGTGAGAGGGTTTGGGTGTTTACAGAAATGGGTACAGATATAGGATAAATTTCCTTTGCAGGGCTGGGGTTGGCTGTTTTCAGCTAAGGTTTTTTTCGTTAAGTGCGGGACTCGTGTGGAGGGCTGAATGAATGTTTGGAAAAAAAGGTTGATTTTTTATGCAGTTTTTTAATAGTGACTAGGAAACCGTGTGTAAACAACTGTCTAGAATGGAGGTGATTAAGACGTGACTGGAATCGATTTAGAAAAGGTGACTGGTAATTACAGTTTTATAGATATTTTTTGGAAGTCAAGGAGAAAATGTAGGTGGTGGAAGGTGGTTTGAGCGCATCAAGAAGAAGCGAGATTGTAGTTATTTGGTTGACTAGGTGTAGTGGTTTCGTTGAATTAAATTAATAATCATCAAGAGTAAATGAAGTGCGGGTACAGCTGCAGCTGTATTTTATTCCATACCGTCGGCAATTTTGCTGGTAAACAGGTTTACAGGTTACAAGGAAACCTCAGAAAACCTGAAAAACCAACGAGTCGATGACAGATCGCTGGATCAATTGGGTTTGATATCTCTCCTTATAGGAGTGAAAGCGAAGTGGCACGTCTGTCTATTGTAATGTTTTTCTAATTTATTTAAACAATAAACGGGTGGGATAAAATTTAAACACACGGTATTGTTACTTACGAATTTATTCAAACACTAAACTACTCACTAACACTTAATTTATATATACTCAGTATATTCACTTAAATTAATTTATATGAACACTTAACTTATATTCACTTATTTACTGTTTGCTATTTCGGTGTATTTATTTCACGAGATCACTTTATCAACTAACTCATCCACTGATCGGTCCTTTATTTATATTTTGCCTTTTTTACTAGAAAATTCTGGACTGCAGCTTACACACACAAAAATAATTGGTTCTGGCCTTTTCTAGATAAGTCTGGTCACAAAAACAATGTTTAGATAAGATAGTCGTACAGTTATAAAAAAAACCTGCCTATCCGCCATAATTTTAACTTTTATTTCTGGCTTATACAGAATCGGATTTAGGAACTATACCAGTGTGCTGTTTCGTAACACTATATTGGTTATAGTGCAGTTATGTTGGTAAAAGGAAGGTATTAGTGACGGAGGGTTTCGGCTATGATTTCTTGGGAATCGGGAAAGGCATTCATAATAGTGATGGCTAGGATTTCTATTATGACTTTGGTATCAGTGGAAAAATAGTAGAGGACCGCCGCAATTTTTGCAGGTAGGAGTTTCAGATGTCGGGCATTTGTCGGGTCGATGGCTGATTTGGCCGCAGGAGGGATAGATCGGTTTAGATCTACAGGATTCTGAGGATTGTACGGTCCGGGTACAACAGTTACAGTATTTTGAGACTGGAGGTAGTGAATTTATATTGGAAGGCTCGCACTGGTGTGGGAGACCGTGGAATTTTATGTCTGAAGAAAGTGCTTGGTGATAGTGGATATCTGAGGCCGTAATTATACGGAATATGGTAGTAGGTTTGTTGTTGAACTTGGCGATGATTCACCAATTTTTTGGATAGGGAAGTTTTGGTTTTGAAGAATGTCTTCAAATTCTTCAAGGGAAATGGAAGCGTTTGCATCTCTGTGGGCAAAGGAAAATGTGCGTGTGAGTGTGGAGTTGGGGTAGCCGATGGAATTTCGGAATTTTTTAAGGAGTGTAGAGGGGGCTATTTGGGATGAGGTTTTTAGAAGGGTGGTTCTATTGAAATTTACTTTCAGAAATTGGATTTGGCCGTTTAGGAGTTCGAGGGTGTTTAGCAGAGTAAAAAGTGATTTTTGGGTGGAATATTGGGGGTAGGTTTCTGAGGTTTAGAATTTGGGTTTGGATGTTTGGGGAGATGTGAAGGAAGTGTGATTGGGTGTTTGTTGTGGGAAGGTTTGAGGTTTTGAGGATACTGAGTGAGTAGAGATGGGGTTAATTAGAGGTTTGTAGAAAAAGTATAGTGTGTAACATGTGGGAGAATATTATTTCTAAGTAATTAATTGGATTTATAATTTAAAAGGCAAAGTTGGCGTGTATACTTTGTTAAAAGGAATCTACAGGATGTTTCAAAAATATTTAAAAATTTGTTCTGGTCATAAAAATAGGTTTTTCAGAAATTTATGTTGGATCATTCCTGAGTTTTATATTATTGTCATTAATACTTACTGTACTTTATATAGGATTATGGCTATGTATGGATTTTATTTCTTGGTGATCTATAGCATTCTTCATGAATCTATGTTTTCCTGTATTAACAGCATATGGTTACAAGATATGCCAAACGTCGATCGAATTTACCGCAATTGCCTTGAAATATATCTAGTTCGAGACATGAAATGTTATGAGATGGAAGAAGAATTGTTCGCCAAGTTGATATTCATTATAAGATCTAGAGAACTATGTATCAAAGTAACTAGAATGGATGATGATCCTTATAATCCAATTTTTATTATGCCCAGTCCACACCAACGAAGCATTACGCAGTAAATAGTGTTAGAGTCAATTTTTTTTTATTAAAAAGTGGATGAAACAAAAAGTAGTTTTATTTTAAGCCAACATAACCTCAAAGGTAGCCAATAAATAACCACAAATATAATAAAATATTGACGTGATGGGCCAATTCCGGAGCCTGTTTCGGATTTTGCGCAAACATTCAAAAACCATTTTAATCTTTTCGACTTTTTGCACACTAACGTTATTTATAGTTTACGGCAGACTACCTGAGCTTTTGGTTTGCATTTCGCTGCATTAGTATGACGTTGAAAGTTGGTGTAGCTAGGTCAGTGTGTTGTAAAACTTAAAAACTTCGTTATGTCTAAACATGAGAGGGAACGTAACGCTCAACGGCGAACGATAACAGCAACGGAGAATGTACATGCGCAAATGTGAAAGTACTAGAACGGCAACTGCAAGTTTACAAATCGGCCTTTAAATTGCGTGATTTTCACTATACGTAACGTCACCATCATGTCGACGCACCGGCATCGTCAAGGAAAATATTCTTACATTGCAACCAATGAACGTAATTACACTACCCCGTCACGTCCACTTTACGTTACTGTCCATTGCTTGAAATGTAAGAATATTTTCCTTGGCGGTGCCGGTACGGCGACGTGACGGTTACGTTACCTACGTATAGTGAGAATCGCGCCTTAGTTATCATGTGGGACAGACATTCCATCCCTGCATCAACTTTTAAAAGCTTACAAACTTTATCAATGAATCCTTAGAAAAAGTGATTTTTACAGCTGACTGAAAACAGCCATTATAAATATTTTACATAAAAGTGACTAGGTACAGGTCAACTGCTCTGATGTTACTTCATCCAAAGATTTATTTTAACACGTCTGTTGTCTCTTATATTATTGTCTTCAATATTTAAATATTATGTCATCTAATCAATTTGGTTTTTTGATTTAATTACTTGATAATAAATTTTTAGAAATGCTTAAACTTTAGCACATATTCCGGAAAAACACACTAGTGTTAATACCGTCCTCGGGTTATCGTATTCGTAGTCACGCCGAGTTGTTAAATTTCGATGTTTCTGAAATGTTGCCAATAGTCAAAAAATTTCATAGTAGTGATTAACACGACAAAATTCATTACCGTTTCTGTGTATATTTTCATCTCCCGAAAAAGCGGTTGAGGCATACACAAAGTTTGTTTTAGAGCTATCATCTTTGAATGGACAGAGTGCTCCAAACGGTGTTTTAACCACAAATTGAATTCTCTTGTTATCGGTATACCTTTTCGTGACAATTTTTATAATAAAGTGAATTACATTTTCCTCGTTGTTTATCATTATTAAATTTGCTACAATTTGCCATATAAATATAAGTAGTATCACTAAGTTATTAATATTATTAGTTAAGCAATTTGTCACTTAGAAATAACAATATAGAGCGAACACACCTTTTAGATACTGTCCCCACTTGTATATCCATTCATGATAATAGGTAACTAATTTATTACTCACATTTTAATTATTATATTAAATTTTCTACTAGTAAATTCCTTATAGGTGTGAATTAATTGTGACTTATGGTATTCGTCGCTATCGAATCTGGCAACGCTGGTTCATTCATCTGTCTACTTGACTTGTACACGGCTAGACGCGAGACAAGACCGAGTTGGTATTCTAGTCTAGTCGACAGTCGGGTTTCATTATTATCGTGTGGATTCAAAATTTGTTTTAGAAAGTTACCGCTAATATTTTAATGCAAATAGTACGAGTTATGGAAATTATTGTACAATAATGAATAATTACGTTCGGTATTCATTTTGTAGAACTAAAAAAAGTATATAGGTAACAATCGTAAAATATTTATGTACAATGAACGATGGCAGTGTTAGTTTCCAATATAAGTGGACATATTCAAAACCAGTTGACTCGATCTTTAGAACGAATACTGGAAGAAGCAAACCAAAGTGGAGAGTTGAAATTAAGTAACAGAAAATTGAAGGATTTTCCTAAAACCAATGAAAAATACAATTTAAGTGATACTGTAATTGCAGGTAAGCCATCAAATTTTTATTGTCAGTTTCTCAGAATGTTCAATGAATAATAAAACGTTTTTATTTCATTAGTATTTCATCGCACGTATAAGTTTTGTCTTTGTGTGTGGCTTCTTTGATTTAAGGCAGGAAGCCTTATCTATGAGATAAATAGTTGAATAGTACCAGTTTTTATTTAAACTTTTGGTATGTCTCTGTTGAAACTTTGTCTATTTTTAGTTCTGTCTTTTTATAATTGTTGTTTACATTCCTTTTTATTCTTGACTAAGTTATGAAATAATTTTCATAATCATTTTTTGTGTAAATTCAAAGAAAGATAAGAAATATGTGAATGTCTCATAAAGTTGTCAGTTAACTCGTTTGAGTTTTTACCTTGCACTTTTAAGTTTCTATTCAACAACATAAGGTTTCTGCTGTTTCACATATTCAGGTTTATTATTGTTGACAATGGTGTAACTAGGATGAAGTTCAGTGGGGGGATGAACTACCAGGTGTTTGGGGTTTGAAATTTTAATCCCATAAAACTGCAATTAGCATTGTTTTTCTTATAAATTTGTAGCCCCAGTTTCTAGTTTCTAGTACATTTGAAACAAGTAGGCTTGCTGGTTTATTTTTAGGGTTCTGTGGGGTTACATTCCCGCTCATCCCCCTATAGTTACGCTACTGATAGTTGAATATTGCAAAATCATTATAGATTAATTTTTTCTATATAAATAAATTGAAAACAACATGAATACTTTTATGACTAAGTATTTTCTCCTACTCTATTGACTAAATTAAAAAGATTTTAATATTTTTCCTCTGCTGTTCTGCGAGAGATTCAGTACCCAAAACTGCGATTGAAGATGGTGATGGTGAATAAAATATTTTTCTTATTATGTTCAAGTTAAAAATACATAATTATTCTCGGTAAAATTGCTTTAATTTGAAAAAGTACTTTCACATCAGAATTTCAATCTGGCCACTAAGTCAAATGAAGTGATATTCTTGAATTTTGCAAAACAATATATGAATAATAGATCAGTAGTTTCATAATTCAAGATCATTTCAAGTGAATCAAAATTGAACACAAAATTAGTTAATTTGTAATACTGAATTTAGTAATAACAATGTAACAATGAAATTTGTAACCCTTTGTTTCTACAGATTCGAATAATTTGACTTAGTGAGCTGTGGCATTAAACTCACGATATATAAAGCCATTTCAAATTACTAAATTAAAATAACTTCTCAAATCTCTAGAAATTGGGTAGGAATCTTATGCTAGTTTATTTCTGTAAACCAAATTTTGTTGCTCAAACCGTTTTGGAAAATATAAGAACAGTTCCAGCTTAACATCTAGCTGGCATTGTCATATATTGTTTATCAGGAGAAAATTAGGGAAAAAATAATCTGAATTTGTTGCTAATTAAGTAGTTGCTAACAGTTAATGCAGAAAATAATAGAATGAAATCAAAGAAATTTAGAATTGGTGGGAATTCACAACAAACATTTCGATAATTGAATGCTGCAAATACTTCGAATGCTTACATATTTTGAATCGAGGATTGAAGAATAATTGTAAAAACAGCTGTCAGAATGGACAAATTAATTTGTTCTCTCAATTCATTAGCTGACCATGTAATTT
Organism: Galeruca laticollis; assembly: GCA_963921935.1. NCBI lineage: Eukaryota > Metazoa > Arthropoda > Insecta > Coleoptera > Chrysomelidae > Galeruca > Galeruca laticollis. The sequence continues at coordinate 90,293,555 of OY998178.1, read as the reverse complement.
TTGTAAGGTTGTTGTACATATCTGTTCCTTGTAAACAGATTGCCATCAACTAAATTTCTAGAGGTAGTGCTTGATGGGGGTATGTGTTTTGAACTGCACATTTCTGGGCTTGTCAAGAGGTTAAATCAAGCTTGCTACGCTGTGCGGAAGTGTATCAAAAGCTTTTGAGTGATCAAAGTAAATGCCTGCAACAAATTCCCCTCTGTCAATCCTATCCACCAGATACTTCAGGAAGTTAAATATAGCCATTTCAGTTGATTCTCCCGACAGAAAGCCATATTGATATCGAACCAGTAACTTCAGAAATTTTAAATATTCTATAAAAGTCTATTGTAAATAACTCTCTCAATCACCCTTGAAAACACTGGCAAAACAGAGCCAGGGCAATAGTTCGTGAAAATATGCTTTGAACATCTCTTATGGACAGGAGTAATTTTCCCATGCTTAAGTTTATTTGGGAAGTGACAAGTCACAAATGTCAAATTTATAAGATCTACCAGAGGCCCAGCAACGTCCTCAGTAACATATCTAATTATAGTTGCCGGAATGCCTTCTTGTGTTATATCTACATCAAGATCACTAGAGAGCTTTTCCTACAGATACACTGGTACATGTCTAATTTTAACTTTGAAAATAAAAATTAATATGAAGTATAGCATTAATTTAGTTATTAGTATCCAGTTAAGTGTCTAGCATGCTGTTTATAGAAGTGTACTTAGAACACTTTAATATTATTCGCATGGCACAGTTTTACATCCTTTGAAGACGATTGACTTCATTTTGGTTCAGTAGATACAAAAATGTAGGGCAATAACTAAAATGTGGTAATATTACAGTGGTAAAGACGGTTAATTTGGACCATTGGCTGAGTTGTGGAGAGCATCTTCTTAAATAGTTAATTTTATAGGCCACAGTTTTAATAACTTGAGTTGCATGCTCTTTAAATTTCAGATTATTTATTGTCAATAGTTACTCCTAAATAGACAATTTTTTACTGTCTCTACCGTTTCATCACCTAATCCTATATTTAAACTAGGTTCCCCTTTACCTATCTTTTACACCCAATACCATACATTTTGTTTTCTGTATATTAATTTTTAATAAATTTGTACAACAATACATATGCACTTTTTTTAGGGCGGTGTTTATGATCCTTATGCAGTGCTCACTACAGCAGAAATACAGTAGGTTATCAACTGCAAATAAATGAATTTTGCACTCCCTTGCAATACCCACAATATCATAGCAAAGGCCCCAATACACTGGTACACCCATATCGTTACATAACCTGTTTGACTGTATATTATTGAGTTTTACCAGTTGTTGCCTGTTGTTTAAATAATCTATTATCCAACTAAGAGCTGTCCCATCAATACCCACGCTTCTAATTTTTCTTATTAGCCTATATCTATCTACTGTTTCCAATGCTCTTTGTAGATCTAAAAATACCGCAATAGTGACTAAGTTATTTTCAATATTATTTTTCCAATCACTCAAAACACATTGTAGAACCGTTTCACAACTATGTTTATTATGGAAACCTGATTGATACAAAGAATCTTATTACCTTCTAGATAATCCACCATTTGCTCATATACAGCTTTTTCCAATACTTTAGCAACAGTATTAATCATATTAACTGGTCTTTAATTTGGAGCTTTATTTTTATCTGGTTTCTTAAGTATAGGCTCGAGTATAGGTACTATAGTAGATATTTTCGTTTCTGTAGAAACTTGATTTAACTCTAAAGAACTATTAAGTATGTTTAATACAGTATCACAAGTATCCTTGAAACACTTTTTTAATAATTCTACACTGATATCAGGACTACTTTTATTTTTTAATGAACTAATTATTTTTTCTAATTCCTCTAGACTAATTAATTTAAAAGTGGTCATTTTATTAGTAATAACTTTATCAACTACTGGAAAACTATTTCTAAAAGTTTTATCAATTAGTTCTTTTATATCCAGAATGCTTTTAACGTAGTACATATTTAAACAATTTGGTACATTTATATTCAAGACTAACTCACCATTACCCATATATATTATATTAAAACTATTTCCTTGTTTGTCATTTGGAATGAACACCTTTAAAATTTTCCACATTTCTGTCAGGTTTTGTTTATTATGATCAATTTTATTTTCAAAATACTTTCTCTTTTCTTCCCTTATTGTTTTTACAGCTATATTTCTTTTCTGTTTGTATATTTCCCAGTAGTCTGTTGTTCTGATTTTTTATGTACATTCTATAACTTTCATCCTTGTCTCTTGCCACCTGCTTAACTTTATCATTCCAGAATTCCTGGTAATGTCTATATTTTTCAATTTTAACCCAATTATTTCTAAGTCAATATTTCTGCCCCTCATTTCTATAAAAAATTCTCTTCTTGATACTTTTATGTGTTTCAAAGATACTATTATATTGTGTGAGAGCTTATTTTAGGGAAATTAAAAACACTTACAGCTATTTCTAAATTCGATAAAGCTAGCTAGCTTAATGTACTTCTTTCTCCTTGTGTTAAGTATGTATATTGTGTCACTGAATTTATAAATCCCATATCTGTTATAAAACTTTCATAGCCTACCACTGCAAGTGTTATCATTATCTAGCCAATTTAAATTAAAATCCCCACATAAAATAGTTTTATCATTTACCTCATTAATATTTTTCTCAAACCAATTTTGAAATAATTGCAAGAACCTTATCATGCAACTGTTTGGAGATCTATATAGAACAAATACCCAATATTTTTTATTTTGAAATATAATGCATACTTCAGTTATTCACAACACTCCCCCATACAATATCTATGCACATTAACTATTTTTAATTTATTATCTACAAATACTGCAGTTCCACCCACGTGTCTGCTATTATTGTCTGTCCTATGGACAACATCACTACTAATATTAATTTCAGAATTAAATATGTCCTCTGTAACATGAGTTTCTGATAGACATACAAGTAAAGGTTTTTTTTAACTAAATTTGTAACCTTATCTATATGAGCTGGAAGACTGAGAATTTAGGTATAATATAAAAGAGTTATTTTCTATGTTGTGACGTTTTCGCTGTTTGTTATTTCTAAAAAAGAGTTGCTTTTATTTTTACTGTCTTCGTCACTTTGTTGCTCACTGATTTTTTTAGAATTTACAGTTTCAATAAATATAAGATTATTATTCTTTTTTGCCTGTAATATCTCATTAATTAACTTATTGCAGACTTTTCCATGTATATTATGCTAGCGTAGCCATTTTACAGGGCACCCTTCGGACCAGGCTAATAATTTGTTGCTAATTTGTAACGCTGAGCTTGATTTTGTTGCTAATGCCGTTTCCAAGAAAACGCAAACTATGCTAACGTAATATTAAGCTAGCGTAGCCACACACTATAACTATAAAAATAAGTAATATTGAAAAAACTAAAAACACATGAATTTGTTGCTAAAATATGGCACAAACCGATACTGGAAAAAATCATCCCTTACCCCGATTTTCCCACCCCTCACTATTATTTGATATTAAGTTAGCGAAGCCACACGCTATAACTATCAAAATAAGTAATATTGAATAAAACTAAAATCACATGAATTTGTTGCTAAAAGAAGACACTAACCAATACTGGAAAAAATCATCCCTTACCCCGATGTTCCCACTCCTGAATATTATTTGATATTAAGCTAGTGTAGCCACACGCTATTACTATAAAAATAAGTAATATTGTAAAAAACTAAATGCACAGGAATTTGTTGCTAAAAGATGGCACTAACCGATACTGGAAAAAATCATCCCTTACCCCGATTTTCCCACCCCTCACTGTTACTTGATATTAAGCTAGCGTAACCACACGCTATAACTAAAAGATAAGTAATATAGAATAAAAATAAATGTACAGGAATTTGTTGCTAAAAGATGACACTAACCGATACTGTGAAAAAATCAACCCTCATATTAAATGAAATTCATCGTGTTTTAGTAGCCATAGCCTGGCAACAAATTGCCCTACTGATTTTAAAGCGATATAGTTCATAATTGGGCAGTAATACACCAGCAACAAATTCCTCGAGTATTTTTTGATCGAAATTCATAGTGTTCTAGTAGTCATAGCCTAAAACAAGTTGCCCTATTGATTTTAAAGCGATATAGTCCATATTTGGTCAGTGATACACCAGCAACAAATTCCTCGAGTATTTTTTTATCGAAATTCATCGTGTTTTAGTAGCCATAGCCTAGCAACAAATTGCCCTATTGATTTTAAAGCGATATAGTTTATATATGGGCAGTAATACACCAGCAACAAATTCCTCGAGTATTTTTTTATCGAAATTCATCGTGTTTTAGTAGCCATAGCCTAGCAACAAATTGCCCTATTGATTTTAAAGCGATATAGTTTATATATGGGCAGTAATACACCAGCAACAAATTCCTCGAGTATTTTTTTATCGAAATTCATCGTGTTTTAGTAGCCACAGCCTAGCAACAAATTGCCCTATTGATTTTAAAGCGATATAGTTCATAATTGGGCAGTAATACACCAGCAACAAATTCCTTGAGTATTTTTTGATCGAAATTCATAGTGTTCTAGTAGTCATAGCCTAACAACAAGTTGCCCTATTGATTTTAAATCGATATAGTCCATATTTGGTCAGTGATAGACCAGCAACAAATTCCTCCAGTATTTTTTTTATCGAAATTCATCGTGTTTTAGTAGCCATAGCCTAGCAACAAATTGCCCCATTGATTTTAAAGCGATATAGTCGATATTTGATCAGTAATACACCAGCAACAAATTCCCGACTGATTTTTAATTGAAATTCGTTGTGTTTTAGCCGCAATAGCCTAGCAATAGATTGCCCTATTGCTTTTAAAGCGATATAGTCTATATTTGTTCAGTAATACACTAGCAACAAATTCCTCGAGTATTATTTGATCGAAATTCATCGTGTTTTAGTAGCCATAGCCTAGCAACAAATTGCCCTATCGATTTTAAAGCGATATAGTCCATATTTGTTCAGTAATAAACCAGCATCAAATTCCTCGAATATTTTTGGATCGACATTCATCGTGTTCTAGTAGTCATAGCCTAACAACAAGTTGCCCTATTGATAAACATACTCGAGGAATTTGTTGCTGATGTATTACTGCACAAATATCGACTATATCGCTTTAAAATCAATAGGGCAACTTGTTGTTAGGGTATGACTACTAGAACACGATGAATTTCGATCAAAAAATACTTGAGGAATTTGTTGCTGGTGTATTACTGCCCAAATATGAACTATATCGCTTTAAAATCAATAGGGCAATTTGTTGCTAGGCTATTGCGGCTAAAACACAACGCATTTCAAATAAAAATCAGTCGGGGAATTTGTTGCTGGTATATTACTGAGCAAATATGGACTATATCGCTTTAAAATCAGTAGGGCAATTTGTTGCAAGGCTATGGCAACTAAAACACGATGAATTTCAATTAATTTGAGATAAGGTATGATTTTTTCCGCAGTATCGATTAGCGTCATCATTTAGCAACAAATTCCTGGGGATTTTTATTTTATTCAATACTACTTATTTTTATAGTTATAGCGTGTGGCTACGCTAGCTTAATATCAAATAATAGTGAGGGGTAGGAAAATCGGGATAAGGGATGATTTTTTCTAGTATCGGTTAGTGTCATCTTTTAGCAACAAATTTCTGTGCATTTAGTTTTTTAATATTACTTATTTTTATAGTTATAGCGTGTGGCTACGCTAGCTTAATACCATATAATAGTGAGGGGTGGGAAAATCGGGGTAAGGGATGATTTTTTCCAGTATCGGTAAGTCATTAATTTTGTTATCTTTTGAGCCACACACAAGAATTTTCTTCTGTGGCAATAGAAAATGTATTTTTTGGATGTGTATTTTGGTACTTAATAAAAAAATTTCAATTTCAGTAAAATTTTGTTATCATTTCTGCTTTGTAATTCATTCTCTTGTGTTTTTAACTTATTTTCAATTTGTGTAATTTCTTTATTTAATTGTTTTATTTTTTCATCTTGCTCTTTTATTCTCTGGGTATCTCTATTTTCAAACTCAAATACCTCATCTTCAAAGTCCTGCGTCCTTTTATTCAATCTTTGTATATATCAATTTTTATCCTTTATTTCTTTGTGTAGCTCATTTACTTCTTGTTACATTTCATTCATTTAGTCAACATTTTCACCTTCTATTTTTTGCTAATTTTATATTTTAATTTAGCTACTTCTTCATGTAGATTGTTAATTTTTATTGTTGGATCATTTTCTTCACATTTTACAGAGCAATAAATTTTATTCTGATCAATGAGTTTATATGCTTTTTTCCTATCCAAACATGAAAAATGATACAAATCAAAACAAACAATACATATTAAGTTTGAAGATTCCTTATTTTTACAACGCTTAAAATGCCATTTCATTTTTTTTTTCTTCTATTTATTTTTTTATGTATGTATGCCTACAGTTGGTTTAATATTCACTGTAATAACAGCTGTAACAATATTTCATATTTTTAGACAAACATTTCAACATCAGCATAAGATTAGATTATATAATATAGGTACTGTGTCTTCTTTCTAAGGTTATAGAGAGCTGACTTACTTAGAAGTAAGGAATTTACCTTAAAGAATAATTTTATTACCGGCAACTGTTACCTTTACATTGAACTCAATGCTCATAACCTTATCAAACTCATTATGAAGTTTAAAGAAAAGGAAATTCCTGAATTAAAACCTGATATGTTTTGTTTGCCTGTATTCAGCAGTCAAGCATGCGAAATTTTTTTTCGATCTGCCCCTTCTATTTCATCTACATTTTCAATTATGATTAACTTTAGTATACAAAGCCTTTTGTATTGCATTGAATTAAAATGATCAATTCACTGATTAGCGACCTCGCAAACACATATGTATTTCCGCAAGAAACAGCAAGAAAGAATGGGTACTGTTTTGTCCAAAACATATAGAAGCAGTTGTGGTTAAAGCCCTGGTGGATACAATATCTTCAGCTAAAAATTTAGGTATTTTGCCAAATGATTCCGATTGGAAAGATAAGAATGTTCCATGGCACTTTGATAATGCTAGGGAAGAAATCTTGGTTGATAACAACTACATAAACCTTGACTCTATATACTAACAGTGATGATGAGGAACATGATAAAGGAATATGCAATGAAAACTTATTGCTTAAAGATTATTCACAAAAAGTAGACAGCGTTGACTAAAAAATCAAGATTTTTGAGAATTGATGTTATGGCAGAACAGCCATAATAAAAAAATCTTCTTATGTTTAGAATGTAACATATTGGCTATATTCTGAAATACTCATCAGTACCCTTGCCAGTGGTTGTGATTTGTGATGTCGTGAATCTCACGTCTTATTAAACTGATGAGAAAAGTGTAACGTAGGACTATTTCGGCGGGTGTGTTCATTATTTGAAATAACGTCTTCTAAGTTGTCCCTGTCATTTTCAACAAACAAGCAGCATCTAATCGTTGTCAAAATCACTAGATGAGTCAAATTGTGTTTTAATAATAACAAGACTCATTGTTGTATCTCCATATAATTTATAATGGTTGCCTATCTGTTGTTAATGACAAACTAAAAAAAGTCAACACAATCCATATAAACAAAAGAAACGAAATTCTTGAGAAGGCCGATAAAACTAATTGAATTATTTGAAAACAAAAATATGGAAAGGAAACCTGTGTTGGAAACAAAAAAAAAGTAGTAGAACCCCTTGTTATCAAATCAAAAAATGGAAAGCAAGATAGTAGAAATATTAAAAATGAGTTATTGAAAAAAGTTAACCCTGTGGATATTTCGGTATCTGTATGAAAATAAAACAAACAACTAATGGTTTAGTGATAAATTGTGACAACAACGATTCACTACAAAAATTGAAATCAACAGCAGAACGAGAATTAGGTAATGGTTATGGCAAAATTGGTAACTTATTCAAACCACATATAAAAATAGTTAATGTCTTGAAAGAGGATACAAATCAGAATTTCCCAGATACAATGAGGGATGAAATTCAATGTCTCCGTGTGTATGCTGCAAAGATGAATGAGAGGCAGTGTAATGTTTTAATTGAAATGTCTGGTGAACATTTCAATTATTTAACTAAGAATAAAGACAGGATATATATAGGATGGTCGAGTTATAAATATTTTGAATTTGTGAGTGTCCTTAGGTGTTTCGATTGTTGGAAATACGGCCACCGTGCTGATCAGTGTAAGTCAAGTGTAGTGTGTCCTCTTTGTAGTCAAAATCATAAGAAAGAAAATTGTAAGGCTGTAAAACATGAATGCACTAACTGTAAGTATGCCGTGAATGTGTTAAAGTTAAAAGATATTAATTTTGAACATAATGTATTTGATGAAAAATGTTCAGGTTATAGAAAGCAAATTGAAATTAATAGAGGTAAAATCTATTATCAATAGCAATTAATATCAAGCACAAATAATTCCAAACATGTCAGCAAAGTTGTAAATAATAAGCTCTTATTGTCATGTACCAACACTGAAAGTTTCTATAAATATAGTGATGAGATAATTGCGTATGTGAATAAATATGAACCACTAATTCTCTGCCTAACAGAAACATGTATTAACCAGTATGAAATCTTAAGATGTGACTCAAGCAGTCTGCATACAGGGGGAGTGCTAATTTTTGTAAGAGCCGGTTCTTTAATCTCTAATATTAAAACAGTTGTTGTGGATATGAATTTTTGGCTTCTATCTAGATATAAAATAAATAATATTTCTTATGGTATAACAGGTGTTTATAGATCACCGAATGGTAATCTCAATATTTTCTTTGAAAATTTCTTTAAATGGTTTGATGATTATTACGAGAAGCATAGCAGTTGCTCGGTAATAATTACAGGTGATTTTAATATTCATTATGAAAATAATAATTATAATAAACGTAAACTTCAAGAATATATTGAAAACAATGGGATGAGGCAGTTGATTACCAAATATATCAGGGTCTTCAGGAATTCTAAATCTATAATAGACTTGGTTATAAGCAATGACTACTCAATATCGACCTATGTGGAAAAAGACTATGTAGTATCTGACCATTCTATAATACAAATTGAAACGCATTGTTCAACCGCATCTAATTTAAATGACACTAAGCGAATTCGTTCGGATATCAAGTATGATGAAATGGTAAACATGTTGGTAATCCCACTGAAATCTAGTGGTTTATATTCATGTGTATATTCACATTTATTTATTGGCATGTATATAATATACATTTCTTGTAATATTTTTTATCTTAATTTTATATTTTATTGCTTAAATAGTACTTTTTATGCTTATTATATTTTATTTTGTACATGTTTTATTTTATATTTTATTCGTATTATATATTACTTTATTTCATGGTTGCTTTATACATGTTTCTGTTTAATTTTGGTATAATTTGGTACAGTTTGTTTGTTTATTTGCTTATACTATTTTATATATATAACTAATTGTACATTTCTATTTATGTTTTGTGCTTACATCCTGTATATTTGTATGCTTGTATTTTGTAGCTTGCAGATTGCTCTTTGCGTTGTTTTTCTTTTTGTCTAGTCATTTTTTGATCATCTGACTTATTAAGTATGTACTTCATTGATTTTATTGTTTATTGTTAACATTATCTATGATAAATAAAGCATAATAATAATTGATTACAGTTAACATTTTACATTATTACATTTATAAAAAGTTTGGGAGCATAAGTATTGTAAACAAACAGGACTCCTGTTACTGGAGAACTATTTTCAATTCACTGCCTGACTGTGTCTAGGTACATGCTAACTTGTACCAAACCTGAAATTTATGTACATCCGAAATATCATCAAAACAATGACAACACTTGTTTAACTTGGGAGGAGTAGTAAATCAAAGTGTTTCATTCCAATAACGGTTTGATCAGCACCTTTGGGTTTTCCCTTCACTTTAATTTTGGGTGGTAATACTGTGTCACTTATAACTATAAAATATTATTGTGACATAAACTGATAATTAGCACACTGTTTTCCAATTTAAAAAGTGTTTCTAGTTAAATAAAAATCAAATTTGCACACTATTACTATATTTACATAGAATGATTACACTATTTACACTTATTATTAATTGTACAATGGTTCTTTATGGTTGCGAAATATTCTTGGGAATGTGTAGCTCAAATAGAAAAACTCATGAGATATGCAGAGAGAGAAGCATAATAATAATGAAATAAATTACAAGAGTTGCTTCAGTAAACTACTGAGATACAACTTGAGCGTAACACAAAGCTGGAGCTGAACTGATCACTTGAAGAAACATTCACGACTGATAGTTTGAACTGAAATCTTCTTGTAAGAAAGATCGTATACTACCCATACCACACGTGCAAATCTTACAACAAAAAGAGATGTTTGCTTTTCTAGCCAAGGCTATATTGCATCAACAAACAGAGAATAGAGAATACAAATTTTTATAGAATATTTTATGAGTGGATAAGCGACAGTATATTTCGAACATGGCCAATAAACCTTGAATATTATGATAGGACCCTACAAGGAATCATAGTGGTTCACGCCGTGCGGACAATAGTTTTTAAAATACAAAAGGGGGTTGTGAATTCTGTCGTAGCACAAGAATACTTAAATAAGTAATATTTATTCTTGTAATAAAATGTAAATTCAATTTATCAGAGAGAAAAATGTATTTTCGAACAATTCAATTATATTTATTGATGCTGCCTATAAATATGTAGATATAAACTTACTATTGATTTTTTGTGAATTTTCGGAAGCAGTTACATCTGTATTGTTTCTTTTCTTAGCGGAAGGGAATTCTTCTATATTAGATAGTGAAACTTCATTTGTATGTAAAACATAATATTATTGTCAATTATAAAAGAATATTCGAACACTTTCAGTTCAATTTCTTTGTTGTGTGGTTTACTGGCGTATGTCCTTTCCACGAGTTCTTACTGTACCACCATGAACACAAATATATTGGACTTTGTAATATTTGAGATCTTCGTTCAGTACTCGTTTAAACATCCTTTGGGCTGCTTCAATAGTTTTGCTACCTTTCACATATTTGTCGGTTTTATACTGTTTATAAACTGTCATTAAACTCTGTAAAAGAACTAAATAATTGCCTGTACTGCAAATTTAATCTTATTAAAAGCTGAACACACAAAAAATATAGATAGATTCCTTTGCATATTCCGCAAATACAACCGGCTGTTGCAACTTTGCAACTGTGCTTGCCACTATTGCGAAAACTTAAAAAGCATTGTTCTGTAAATTATCCGTTGAAGTGGCGCCTCTGGGAAACCCCTCTCAGATAGTGTCCAATACTTATACTCTAAAGGTCTATTCATAGATTGATTTCCTAAAACCATTAAATTTGAAATAGTTGAGGTACAAAACATTCATTTATTGTTAGTGAACCACACAATAGCTGGCGCCGACACACACATGAGTCCCAAGTTCGACAATGGTCAACAGTATCTAAAAAATACATTATGCATAATTTTTTATAAAATTACTGCAGGATTTTACATTGGCAAGTAATAATATTGTTATTGTTTTTTGGATAGTTTGAATCAATCATTTCACTTGCTCTTTCCACCATCATTTACATTTTTGTATCCTTCAAAGTGATTATTTATTAATAAAATAGCAAATATCACAATACAATTTTTTTACATAGCAATAAAAAATTCTGATGCCACCTTTTTGTTTTCTTACTTTACTCTATTTCCTTTCATTGTTTTGAGACAAAGAACACCAAGAATACCAAATATAACCTGACCTGGAAAAAGGGTTGAAGGTTCCCATAGTTTCTATTGTTTTCATGGAGCATAATCACCATGAATCTTTTTTTTACAAAGAGGCATCCAAGCATTAAATGCAGATGCACTGGTTACTAATGATAGTAGTTGCATTTTTTTATTTATACAGGATGTTTTCCAATTATAGTGACATGAAATTGACGAAATACTAAATAAAAGTGTCTGTTTACAAATAATATATTTATTATCAATTCCGAATGATAATTTGTTAGGGTATAAGTAAGTTTGACTCTATTTTTACCATAATATGTCATTAAACTTACCAATATTTCCGGTGGTGGTATATTTCTGTTGTCACAATAAAGATCTTAAAGCGAAAATTTATTTATAAAAATAACTATGTAGATAAGACCATCGCACAAATTTACAAAGCTGAGAGAACTATTTTTGTACAGTAAGTTCCTAAATACATATCAAATTTTATTATTCCACCATATCAACAAGTATGGCTTAAGATAATAATTGATTTCTGTGTTTTTTCCTGACAAACAAAAAATAATTTTACCAACTTAACCATGTGATTTTTTTATATCAAAAATCCGAATCGATTTATTGATACACCTGTTAATCTTATGGATAAGAGTCGGAAACGATTTTATGGATTTTTGAATTATCATATAATATACAGGGTATGAGTGTTTTTAAATGAAACTCAAGGTCTCTAGTTAATTCCACAATATAATACAAGTTATTGAAAATTCTAAAAAATTGACAATTGTTTCGATAAATCAATATCATCGTCAGAATGACAGAAGTTACATTTCATTTTATGCCTACCTGATGTTTAGTAGTTATTTTTGGCTAGACCAAGAAGTAACCTAACTTGTGATTGGCTTAATATATGTTTATAGAAAAAGATGAAGATGTGATATTACAAATATTGAAGCTTAGATATTATTAGCCCTATGGTGATATCCTGGATATCATTTTTCCAATTAAGATCAGTATAACTGTGCAATGATATAGAAAACCAGGAAAACTATATCTGCTGATCTTTACAATTATCACTTAAGAAGACAGTTTATTAGTGGAGAATTCCCTAGATTTAACTGTTCATTGACAACTTCATATTGTGGGTTTCTTAAATGTCTTCTTATTTCCAGTTCTTCAAGGAAATCCAGTTCTTGTTTCTTTTCACAAATATGCAGTACTTCTAGTTCTGTGTCAATGAATGATTGGTGTCAAGTAGATGTTTTGCGTAGTGGGATTTATCTGGTTGTTTTAATCTGTATGCTCGTAAGTGCTCACTGTATCGTATTTCAAAATTCCTAAGGGTCTGACCCAAATAGACAGCATTACATTCTGGACATTTGAGTTTATATATACCTGACTTCTTTAATAGTGGTATTTTTGTTTTTACATTTAACAATTTTGTACTAACGTTACTTTCTGTTTTAAAAGAAATTGTTGTATTCGTTGCTGAAGATATTATCTTTGGAAATATTTGTGAAAAGAAACAAGAACTGGATTTCCTTGAAGAACTGGAAATAAGAAGACATTTAAGAAACCCACAATATGAAGTTGTCAATGAACAGTTAAATCTAGGGAATTCTCCACAAATAAACTTGTCTTCTTAAGTGATAATTGTAAAGATCAGCAGATATAGTTTTCCTGGTTTTCTATATCATTGCACAGTTATACTGATCTTAATTGGAAAAATGATATCCAGGATATCACCATAGGGCTAATAATATCTAAGCTTCAATATTTGTAATATCACATCTTCTTCTTTTTTCTATAAACATATATTAAGCCAATCACAAGTTAGGTTACTTCTTGGTCTAGCCAAATATAATTACTAAACATCAGGTAGGCTAAAATGAAATGTAACTTCTGTCATTCTGACGATGATATTGATTTATCGAAACAATTGTCAATTTTTTAGAATTTTCAATAACTTGTATTATATTGTGGAATTAACTAGAGACCTTGAGTTTCATTTAAAAACACTAATATGAGCATATTCCACGAAGTAAGGGTCGAGACAGTCAATTTAATATACAGGGTGTTCGTTTGTAAAATTTGATGTTCAAAACAAACTGGATACAGTTTTCCTTAAACGTATAACTGAAACTCCCAAAGAAACACCCTGTATATTTTTTATACCTTACATATCTAACTTATAGGAGCATTGCTACCCTTGGTAAACTTTTTTTCGCGCATTTTCTTCCTTCTTCGTTCCTTTTCACTCTTCTTCACAGTACTGTTGTTTTCTGTTTACCATCTTTCTTCATTGTTTTTTGTCTCTTAGTATTTTCCTCCAATTCGTTGCTCCCAGTATTTTAAGGTCTTCCTCTTGGTCTACTTTCTATTGACTTGCACTCATGACTTTTTCTTACAGGGAAGGGAGATTTTTTCTATGTATTATGTCCGTACCATTGTAGTCTCTGTGCTTTTATGTACTTGATTATGTCGTCTCCTTCTATATGGATCTTTCTTTCGTGGTTCACGAGTGTCGGTATTCGTTTTCTTGGTCCTAAGATTCTTGTCAATATATTTCAATCTGTTATTCTCAGTTTTTCCATGTAAATCTCATTACTTTAGCTGCGTAAGTTATTACTGGTTTTATAAATTTTTATTTTGGTATTTTTTTCTCTTTTAGTAATCTTTGGTTTACGTCTAGTATAGTTTATTGCCTGATTTAATTCTCTCATTTATCTCTATATTATAGAAGCATTGATAAATCAGACCTAAAAGTTTTTATTTCCTGACCTACAACATCAAGAAAAAGGTGAATTAAGAGTTTCGACCTTTGACCTGACATTTAAAAAAGGTTTATGTTTGAATCAATAAGGACGATACGGATAAATCAGCTAAAAATGCCATTATTGATTTAATTTATTCGTTTGGAAAATAATTGAATCATCAGTTATGTAATGTCTCAAATAATAGAGATACTATTTAACTTTATATAACCTATTACTTATTTTAAAGATATTTTAATATTTTATAATTTATTTAATTAAAAATGCTTTTCTAGATAATATTGTTACGTGTTCAAGGACTTTCTAGGTTATATTTGCAATAACAATTGTCTTTATTCATATATTTATCAAACGTATTACTTTGTTTATGAATACCTGAAAGTAAAGCAACATTAATGATACTATCACAATTAATTTTATAGGTAAAAATATAAACTAGATAATAGACCCCTGTTAACCTGCCCCCCCCCACTTTGTAGAAACAAAAAACAATTAGCGCATATTTATGAGCTTTCATATGCCGTAAATTATCATTTTTGAGCTCGTCATACTACGCAGGAATTCAATATTTTTGCGGGGGGCTGAGTCGACGTTGACTCAGCCCCTCGCCACTTAAAAATAATAAAATTGAATAAATATTTACGGTAGAATTAGAAGCTAATTATGAGCTTTCAAATTGATATAATTTTAATTTTTAGCTCGCTTTCTTAACCCCTGAACCACCCTTAATTGATGCATGAGCAAAACCAGACCTTATGTATTTAAGAGCTCCTAAATCAAGGAATAAAAAACACTTAACCTTCATGGGACGGACATCAAAATTTTACGAAAAGGACTAACTGGGGTCCGAGAAGACCCCATGCGTAAAATTGCAGAAATGCTGTATTTTTCTTTAAATTAAATATATAGAAAAGAAGTTTTATTAAAGTTTTACTATTAACCATATACATATCATTTTAACATTTTTTACAAACTATCTCCGATTTTGAATGTTCTAGACGCACAAAGTTATTACACCTAATACATATTTTTCTGGATTTTCTGTCTTTTCCTCTTTGACACATATGGAAGCGCCCCCTGGTAATGTTTTGTTGTTCAACTCTATGTTCTGTTGCATCCAGTAGTTCGGGAAAAACGTCTGTCATATGCCGTTTTCTATTCGTTGAATGTATTTATTATTATATCGCCGGAAAACGTTTTTCTTTATGAGTTCTTTTCCTAGTCCCAAAATATACATTTTACGTTTATCCAAACTGTTTTTTCGCCAATCCGGGTTTTACAGTAACCACAATTTATAAGCATTTATTCCTGCGATATCTATAAGATGCGAAAATATTGCCATTGGCCAGCGGTTTGACTTTCTCTGCACTGTATTTTTTTGGCCAACTTATCTAAAGTGTCGACAGCACCTTTTGTTTTGTTGTAATGAAGAATAATTTCTGCTTTATAGTGCTGTTCTTCTCCAGCTACTGTACTATCAGTATGCTCACTTGAAAGTAAGATGACAGCATGTTTTTGTTTTGGAACATAGGATACTAGCGTTCTTTGATTTCTAAAAGCAAACATATTTGAAAACTCTTTCTTGTACGATGCCGGTAGAAGTTCCCTGGGAATAAATGTTTTATTTTTCAGGAGGGTTCCACATAAAGTAATATTTTTTTCCACAACTTGTCAGCAAGTTCTAAACTTGTAAAAAAGTTATCGGTCGTGATTCCAAATCCGCCTTCCAAATGGTCTGTCAAATCTAGGACAACCCTTTGACCTTTACCCTTTTCCGCTTTGTTACCTTGTTTTCCTAAAAATTAATAGATACATAGGAATATAAAGTTTGCCTATATTGCTTTTCAAATAACTTACCCAAATAAACTTGCATGTTTGCAATATAAGAAGTGGTGCAGTCCACAAGAGCCCATATTTTGATTCCATACTTATCAGGTTTACTCTTCATTATCAGGTTTACTCTTCATATAGACTCGGAATGGTGCCTTACCCCTAAATGGTACAAGCTGCTCATCTACACATAGATGGTCGCCAGGATTAAGTGATTTTTTACAATTAGAAGTGAAAATATCGAATATATCTCTTATCGGAGCTAGCTTATCTACTAATTTTCGTTCTTGTCTTGTTTGAAAATTATCAAAGCGTAAAAATGAAGTAATTTGTTTGAATCTGTCTCTTGACATTGCAGCGGGAATTATAGGACGACAGTAAGAAATATCTTGACACCAGAGCATATCGATAGCCTCTTTCGATCCGTGAAGTGCGCCAAGAATAAGCAACAGTCCAATATAAGCTTCAATCTCTGTAGAATCAACAGGTGCAAAAACTTTAATTTTATTCGGATTTTCTATATTCCATTTATCATAATATGTTTGTGCCTTTCTGTTTCTTTCGGTTACTATTATGTTCAGAATATCCGGAGATAGGAAAAGAAGAAAAGCGTCTTTTATACTTGAGATATCAGAACTGTAATTTGTAAGGCCTGGAGCATGTCTCCGAATATTAGCTTTTGAACGTCTAACTTTTGTGTTTCCTGGAATTTTTGACCACTCAGTTCCATCTTTCGATTTATATACTGGAATGCCCTGGCTGTTACTAACTGTTGGTTCCTCTGGGTTCGTTTTCTCTATACTTTGATCAACAACTATTACATCATTTTCTTCCTCTACTTCTGTGACAATGTCTTCATCTTCTAAGTCACTCGATGCTTCCTCATTGATAACACTATCAAACTCTGGATCATGACTTTCAAGTATATGTAACATCTCATCGTCAGTAAGCCCCTTGTGATTGTTTCTAAATAAAAACTGACTCATTTTCAAAACGATGTACCCTACTCGCAATATCACAAGAGACTAACCCGAATATTCAAGTCTAAAAATTAAATCGCAGTGCGGGGAATCCCCCATTTGAACTGGTAATTTACATTTTACAATTATATGGGTAAATTCCCTGTGAGTAAACAAACGTTAAATGTATGGTATTCCCCGATTTTACTAACAGTTACCGGGATTATTTTATCGGACGTAAAAGGCTGACCGGGGTTTGAAGAGACCCCTGGAATATAAAACTATTTTTTGTTTATACCAGCCAATAAAAGCTACTAAATACATCATATTTTATCAAAATAATTCATAAACTGCAGCTAGATGAAAGATCAATGTTTAAAAATTTGCGTTTGCAAAGATACAGCAAAAACATACGTCATGGGGTACAAACGCCAGTCCTATGAAGGTTAAATACGGTAATATTAACAACGTAAATCAAATCTTGCAAAAACAGATATTAAGGTAGATACAACAATTATGCGGCGAGAGATAATAAATTACAGTTGTTCACAGATATTAGATGATCGTATGATAAATATGTATTTCTCTCCAATTATTATTGAACTGAGGCACTAGTAAGTAAACACTTTTGTAGTTTTTAAGATACTTGTTTACCGGAGATATGTTTACTACCTATTCATCGGAGATAATATTTCTACTGATTCAGCCCAATGTGGACACACAAGGAGGATATGGACCGACGTTTCGTCAGCCAAGCCACAACCCCTACATTCGGGATTTTCCTCTAAACATAAGTTGTGGAGGTGTTCCCTGTTAAGAGTCCTGCTATATTTCTTAACATACTCCTTGGTAGTTCTACAGCTGCTCTAGCATATCCATCCCCTCAGTAGGAGCTTGAACTGCCTTAGACCCTGTAGAGCGTTCCAGTGAACGAGGTGTTGGTTTCCCAACCAGTTCCTCGCTTCCCTGTTGATTGTTTGTTTTGTAAGTCCCAAGGTCGGACCCGGGCCGCTGAAGGGAGATGCCGCCCTCTCCACAGCCAGTGCATCCGCCCTTTAATTACCTTCAAAACCAGAGTGGGCCGGAATCCATTCTAGCCACACTACGTTCCGCCTTGCTAAGTTAGCAAGCCGTTCTCGGAATTAAGCAGCAAGCCCTGAGTAGATGGTATTTCCACTCAGGGCCTTGATGGCTGCTTAACTGTCGGTGTATATGGTTATGTGTCGGTCTACATAACCTCTGTCTAGGTTTATTTACGCACATTCCAAGATAGCGTATCCTCAGCCTGATATACAGATATCCCCTTTCCCAAAGGAACACAAACCTGTGTCTTTGGGTTCTTAGAGTAACTTCCAGTCCCCGCCCCATCAATGGAGCATGAGCTATCTGTGTACCAGACGATCACATTATGTTGTAGATTTCCCTCTCTCTCCCAGAATTATCGTTTCCGGATCTTCACCCTATAAGGTGTTTCGAAGGAGTACCTATGCAAGCAAATATCAGCCGCCCGGGCCAAAACTGGGACATTTCCCAGTACTCTGTGCCTTGATGTTCCTCACTTCGCACATAACCCAAGCTTTTTAAGCGCAAGAGTGTCCTCCCGGCCTCAGCCTCGATTACACGATGAAGAGGTCGAAGTCCAAGAATCACCTCCAACGCAGCTGTTGGTGTAGTCTTCGTGCAGCCAGTTGCCCCCAAACTGACCACCCTTTGGAGGCGTGCCAGTTGCGATCTAGCCGTGGCCAAGGTTACCCTCGGCCATCAGACAAGAGCCGCATACGTGAGCATGGGCAGCATGATCACTTTGTAAAACCATAAAATTTTCTTAGGGGTTAGTCCCCATTTCGGACCAGTGGCTCTCCTACTGGCCCAGTACGTGTTAGTCACCTTGCTTAGGTGACTATCAAGGTGAGCCTTCCATGTCAGTGTTTTATCCAGGATCACTCCCAAATATTTCACTTGTTGAACCACTGGAAATGGCACTCCACCAAGGTGCAGACCCTCAGGTCATATACCTCTCTTCTTGGTGAAAGCAACTACCTCACCCTTGGCAGGATTGACTGCAAGTCCGTGATCGTTGCACTATCCCTGTAGTTAATTCAGGCCCCTTTGCATTAGGTCCTTGATGAGGGGAATATGCCTTCCAACAACAAGGATAACGATATCATCGGCATACCTAATTGCTAGAAAGCCCTCACCGTATAGTAGTGATATATGTTAGTCGATTACTAGGTTCCACAGAGTGGGCGAAAGAACCCTAGGTGCGATCTGTGATCACACACTCCCAATTAATTAGGAGTACCCAGCGATCTTGGGATAGTTTAAAGAGGTGCAATGTCCTAAAACTCTAGGTGCAAAACCTATTCCCTGGGCTCTGTGTCTCTTCCGTTCAATTTTATGTCGATTAGAAAAGGTTCAGGCACCTTCGACCCCTTTATCGGAGATACGTTTGTTCAACTGATGATTTTTGCTCGAAATTCGTCTTTTTTGTTACAGGGGGAGAGAAAGTTTAGAGATCATTTTTCGACCGACAAATATTGAAAACAAAACATTTTGTTATATAGATCTGGACGTCGTAAAAATCTTTCTTTATATTAAGATCGACACTTGAAATCTCGACTTAGGTTAACTTTCTAATTTTGTTTCATTGTTATAAAAATAGGGCGTATAATGTTACCCATAATTGAAATTTCCTGTTCATTGTCGCGAAGCCGTTATGGATTTTATAAAGGTTCATAATTCTCTCTTATGAATAGATTTTTAAACTAGTTAAAGGTTTTAAGTATTTCGTTTATATATTATCTTTTCAATTCATATAGGTGAGGGAGAAAGTTTGTCAATTTATTTTTGTGATATACATTGCTCTTCAAATCTCGACAGACACTGCTCACCAAATCACAACATTAACAAAATCACAATTTTTATTTTGTCGAAAAAACATTTTCATTTCGTCTTTTAACCGAGCTGGTCGAACATTTTTAGTGTAAAGTAATAGTTGCCTTCCTTGCAGTTTACAGAATAAATTGGTACCAAATTGGTTCAAATCGGTTGAAAAATAAGGAAAAAGAAAAAACGCGATACAAAACTCGCAATTAATTTTTTTATAATTGTAAAAACCTGCTCCTGTTAAAATTCGTACATTTCTTTTTTAAATTCTTTTATATAATTATAACATATTCATATAAATATGTAAGTAGTTTTCTTTAATTTGAACTTTACTCGTAATAAAAAAAATATATTTTTTACTATACATGGTGATTCATAACTATTGGGACATAGGCTAAGGGTAGATTGTTTGGATTAAAATATGGCGATAGGACCAAATATACCTCAATAAAATATTGCTATGGAAAAAGATAAAGGGCGTTAAAGTTGAATTTTTTTTTCGTTTTTTGCTAATAATTTCACTGTATTTTTATCGATTGTTATCAAAATCTGCACAGAGGCATAATTTTAACCGGGCAATATTATTTTATGTATTATTTGACACTTTGTTACAGGGGGAGCCTCGTGAAGGACTTCTGATGATAAAATTGACTGGCAACTTTTTTGACGAAACTTTTTAGTGATTTTGATTAGAAAATATAACATAAACATTATTTCTACGTAATATTGGTACCCTTGTTCAAACACGATATTCTCATTCGTTTTAGAGAAAAACGCAATTGAACAGTTCAGAGTATCGGAAGGGGATTTCAAATATTATTTCATTTATGAAAAGTGTGCTTTGGCCTTTGGGCTGTCAGATAATTGTTGCTGGTAAATGACATTTCTTGTCAGTGAATATTTTTTGATGCGAGTTTATAGTCAATTGTTGCATTTTTTTAAGCTATTATATACTTTTTCGATTGAAATGCCTCGTCACAATCATTTTACGAATGAAGAAATGAGGGATATGATTTGTGTATACGCACAAGAACATTTTTGCGAGCGCTCTGCAGCCAGAAGATATGAATTGTTATATCCAGGCAGAAGGCAACCAAATCACAAAACGTTTTCAAATCTATTCCATCGTTTGGGCGAAACCGGGTCATTTCACAATAAAAATCAAGGTAGTCGTCCGAAACAAATTTCACCTAATCAAAAAGATGAAATTTTAGTTTGAATAGATGAAAATCCTACAGTAAGCTCACGTCGTTTGTCATCAGCAACAGGAGTAAGTCAGTCGTGTATTATTAGAATTCTAAAAAAAGAAAAGTTCCATCCTTATCACTTCACTCCTGTTCAAAATTTGCTTGCAAGAGATCTTCCACGACGGTTATAGTTCTGTCAACGTATTCTCAACAAGCATAATGATGACCGAAATTTTATTAAGAATATTATGTTCAGCGATGAAGCGACTTTTACCAGACGAGGCGAAACAGCCATTATTGAGAAGAAAAAAATCCGAATGCTCTGAAAGAAAGACATTTCCAGCATGAGTTTAAATTGGATATTTGGTGTGGCATTACAGGCGACCAACTACTAGGGCCATATGTACTACCTCCAAATTTAAATAGAGATTCTTATTTTTTTTTCTTGCAAAATACTTTTAGTGATATTTTGGATAATCTGTCACTAGCTGTAAGAAATAAAATCTGGTTTATGCAGGATGGAGCTCCACCTCATTTCCCTTTAGTTGTTAGAAATCATCTAAATGACATATTCCCTCAACGATGGATTGGCAGGGGAAGTGATTTTGAATGGGCACCAAGAAGTCCTGCGTATAACCCGCTTGATTTTTATGTTTGGGGGCATATGAAGACCTTAATTTATGCCAATGAAATTAACTCGAGTGACGAACTCTGGAGGAAAATACAAAAGCGGCTAACTTTATAAGGGGACAGAACAATATGTTCTTTGAAGTTCGAAAGTTCTTTATTAAAAGAATTAGAAAAGGCATAGAAGTCTGAGGAGGCCACGTAGAACATTTAATTTGAGTTTGCTCTTTTTATGTGACATTATTTTTAATTATGTTTTATCGTCGAAATATAAGCCTTAAGATACAAGTTTTTTTATTGTCCGTTACTTGAAATCCCCTTATGATACTCTGAACTGTTCAATTGCGTTTTTCTCGAAAACGAATGAGAATATCGTGTTTGAACAAGAGTACCAATATTACGTAGAAATGATGTTTATATTATATTTTCTAATAAAAATTAGTAAAAAGACTCGTCAAAAAAAGTTACTATTCAATTTCATCATCAGAAATTCTGTACGAGGCTCCCCCTGTAACAAAATATCAAATAATACATAAAATAATATTGCCTGTACAAAATTATACATCTGTGCCGATTTTTATAACAATCGATAAATATACAGTGAAATTATTAGCAAAAAACGAAAAAAAAATCAAATTTAACGCCCTTTATCTTTTTCCACAGCAATATTTTATTGAGGTATATTTGGTTCTATCGCCATATTTTGGTCCAAACAATCTACCCTTAGCCTATATCCCAATAGTTATGAATCACCCTGTATACATTTCTAAAATTTTGCGGTACACAACAAAAGTGCCGCCGAATTTTTATTGAGAATCACTGCTTTAGACGGTCCTGAAGTTTCACCAGAAGTTCATTAAATTTTACCCAGACGCTTTCTTTTCTGTATTCGCTTTTATCCTCTAATGCTAGTTCCTTTAACAAGCCTTCTGATGCTCCAAACTGGTTTCTTCCTCCATTTCATGTCTTTTTGTAAAAACATTCATCAACTAAAGTATTCGATTTTAATATTGAACTGGGCTTATCAATTTTTAATTTATCTGTAAACTCGAATTCTAATTTTGTTCAATTTAATTGAGATGAGAACGCGTTTTAAAAATTAATTGATTCAACAATCAAAAAAACATTAAACTTTTTGTACTTGTCTCCTAAATTTCATTTAACGGCAACATAGACCATAAACACTTTTTTTTCCAATTTTCCGTTAGTGCATCTGTAATCTTAAAAATTACTTGAATCCATTTATTTAATGTGAGTTTAATTGTTACAAGATAACTTTTTATTACCCTCGGTGTGAACTTTTAAAGGGCACTGATCTCTCTGTTGTGTCGTTATATTAGACTTCTCATCGCTCATCTTGAACTTGTTAAAGAAAAAATTAACGTTGCAAACAGAAAATCCATATAAAGACACACGCATCTAACGGTATCAACTGAATAAGACATTGTAAATGACATGTAACAGAATTATTATTATTTACAATTCGAGACACATGTTATGTTTGAATTTATTTGAACGATTTCCATTTTCCAGTCTCCATTTCTCTCGGTATTCCTTCTAAACATCATTCTTTAATATACTTATCGATACTCTCTCCTATTTAATTTAGGATCTAGGTTATCCAACTTTTTTTCCTCCCTGTGGTGTACAATTAAAAATTTGTTTGCGTCTTATTTTGAATTTAGAAGTGGTGTTGTAGCATTTATATTTGTTGTTTCTGGGACTTCCCATTGTTTTCCTAATCGTCATTGTCGTAAGCTTTTTTCAGATCACCATAGAGCAGATGAAACTATTGGTTTCTAGCTATTTTCTTGTTAGTTATCTCAGTAAGTCAAAATAGGTGATTTACAGTTGACTTTCCCGTTGTTAAGCCTGTCTGTTTTTCGGTTTCCATATTGCAGTAGTCCTGTTCCATAATTTCATTCATACTTCTTGATATTCCTTATTCATTTCATCTGGTATTTTTTTCATTAATCAATCTTTCGAACACGTCCGAACCAAATAAACTGTTATCTTTAACTAATGTTTTATTACGATGATGTTTTCAAAGCATATATCTCTGTAGCTTCTTTTTATTTAAATTAGTACATTCGTTGATGAAAATATCGTAAGATGTCAATTCAACGATATACAGAAAACACATCAAGTTTTTAATTTACGAAAATCTCAATACGGCTTTCCGTTTGTGCTTCCCATTTTCCTCAAAGCAAAATTCTCCCCCAACAAGCCCTTAACTGTCTCGCCCCGCCAGACGGTCGAAATTCTCATTATTCTCGTGCAGGAACCCCAAATTTTAGGGGATGAATTATATGGCAGGATCAATAAAAACGTACAACTTCATAAACGTGTGTTGGGAAGTTTTCGAACCTTTCCCAACAACATGGACTTTACATTTCATTACCATATGTTTGTCTTATCGAAAAAATTCCACCGAAGCTTAACGAGTCGAAATATATTGAATTTCTAGACGAAAGTAAAAAAGGGATTGAAAAGCTCTATCTTAATTTTGTTTATTACGACTTATACTAAAAATTAGAAAATAATTAAAAAAGCTTCAATTTAGAATCTTTTTATCCCATTCTATCCAACTAGACCCATTTGGGGACAGCGAACAAAATTACAGTGACTATATATACAAGACAGTGGCGACAATTATGGTCGTCCTAGTGATTTGTTACTTATGTCACGTAGTATCGGCCGCCATTAGTTTGCTAAATGTTTGTTTATTTACCATTGGGTTCTATTGTGTTCTTACCACAGTTTTTGGTTTTTGAAAGTTTTCGTGCAAAATTTGGTGTTTAAGTGCTATTTATAAAAATTATAGACTGAAGACTTATTTATGTATGGTTTAGAGTAACAAAATTAGTGATTAATGCATATATTATTATTATTTTTATAACCAAATGTCCTTGGTTCTTACAGTGGATTTTGAGCATAGTTTTAGACATTGAATTCATCGATTAAATTAAAACAGTATTCTCGAGTTTTACCAGTTGTTTCTTGTTATTTCTAAAACCTCTTAGATGTATAAAACGTTGCATAAGAATTAAAGTCTTTTAAAAATTATTTTGTTTTTATTTGTAATAGGACAATGCCTGGCTGAGCTGATGTAAATTGCAGTAATTCTGCAAGAAAGGGGTTTATTATGAAACACTTTCCAAAAGATCCTGAAAGAAAGAGGCAGTGGCTCATTAAAACCAGAAGGGCAATTGGCAAGATTTTTATGTCAAAAAAATGTGTGAAGAAAATTTAGTTCTAAATATACTTGATTGTAATAAAATTATTAAACGATACATTGTGGTCAGATTAAAAATAAGTTCAAAAAAGAATGAGTGCTTCTAAAAAATTAGCTAGTAAGTCCGTTGCTGGCCATTTGTTATGAATATTCAATAAACAATTGCAATAGAACATTTTTTATTTTATTATTTATTTGCTTGATGGTTTTTTTAATTAAACTTAAAATCTCTGAGACATATTCAAAAATATTGGGGCATTATGACATGTACACTGGCCAAAAATATTAGATATAGGTAAGCTTCATATTATCTTCATTATTAATAGCGTAAAACATTTTTATTACATAAATATTAAATAGGTATGTGTTTCATTTTTTCTGGTGGAGTTTCAATATCAGAATCGCACGTACAGTCTGTATCATATAAAAACATTCATTGATTAATTTCAGATTAGATGAAAAAATAAACATATGGTAATTATTTCAATTATATACCGAAATTGGATATAATTCTGACTAAAACCGTAATAGTCCAAATTTGTATCCCAACTTGTCAAATTAAAATATTTTATTACTTATTTTATTTTTTTCTATTCACACAAGAATAGGGACTAACATCCCTCTGTGGCATATATCTATCTAATTAAACTACCTGCTTTTATTAAGAGGCTTGGTGCATTCTTTCCGCTCCGAGTATATTTGCCGTAATCATAGATTAAAGACAGACTCCCTAGTACACTACAGATACGATTTATTGTAGTATCTATTTAGCATGACATTTAACATTATAATCCAGAACTTAAGAGCTTACCTTATATCTTTATCAGATGGTAAATAAAGATACATCCATAATTTTGTGTGCAACAACATTACATCCTTAAAGATTTTTATTAACATCCGTCCACTTTTTCCAAAAATATTTTATGATACGCCTTATAAAAGAGCTTTTATTTAACATTACACATTCAAAACTAGTTAAAATGTGGTAAAACTCTTTTAAAAAGGGTTATTTAGTTGCATGTAGTCAAATGTAAACAAACCAAAATTAGCAAAATAATGGTGGATGGGCGGAGCTTATACTCAATTGTCGCAACTGTCTTGTATATAGTCACTGTAAACAAAATTCCCCTGTAGCGTCTTCTATCGACACATAGCAACAGTTGAGTACGAAAGAGTGTTAGTTTACGTTGTCTTCTTCTCAACTTATGGCGCTGATGTTCATCAGTTCGGACAACGCAACGACAGGTACAATTTTGTGAGCAAGGTCACGCCTTAGTCTGGAAGAGCAGTACATGTGTTTACTAAAAGACACGTAAAATTTAAACTTAATTATTTAGCAGTGTTTATTATATCCAAACGCGTAGTTCTAAGTGTAAGGCATTGTGTTTTCAATTAATTTTATTAAAGTTTGCTGAAATTGCAGGTTATATAAGTCAGGTAAGTTAGATGTCCTCGCTTGGGGACATTGGGCGGAAGTCGTCTATATAAAATACATATGGCTATTTTTGCAATACCTACTTTTTATTTCAGTTTATTATGGAACTCGAACATTTAGCACCAATACCTCCGAAAAGTTTTTACGGACGGAAGTATCGTCATTCAAATGCTGCTTTACAAGATGTTGCTACAGCGACTATGGAACATGAAGTAGACATTGTTATTATACCGCCTGATGCTGACCCACAGACCGATATGAAGAGGACTTGGACGAAAATAATTTAGAAGGTGCCGAAAATATATTTCCTACAGACATAGCCGGTGAAATCGAGTTGCAGCATATAAACAGCAGTGAAGAAGAGGGAAGTGAGGACGAAGATTGCTTGCCACTGTCCGAGAGGTTGAAAAAGTTGAAATCAAAACGGTCCAAAAAAATAAAGGTAGGTCCAAAGTGGAGAAAACAATTTGTTGACACTAGTATGCCAGCAACTTCCGGTTGTGCCGACCGTTTGGAAATTCTAAAAAATGAACTGGAAAATTGTAGTCCTGTTGAAGTATTCGAAAAGTTGTTCGATGACGAAATTTTTGAACATTTGATGCAACAAACAAATTTGTATTCATCACAAGCCGATCTAAAACTTTTTTTTGCGATTTTACTCCTAACAGGCAATCATAAACTACCAAGCGAACGTAATTATTGGAGTCTTGATGAAGATCTTGGTCGCAAAAACTATCTCAAGGAACAGATTCCAAGAAATCAAAAGGTACATTCACCTAGTAGATAATGATAATCTGGTTATCCAAGACAAAATGGGTAAATTGCGGCCGCTAATGTCACTTTTGAATCAAAAATTTCAACGATGGGGCGTTTTGCATGAAAACCTGTCAATCGATGAAGCCATGGTAAAGTTTTATGGTCGACATTCCAGTAAACAATATATAAAGGAAAAACCAGTACGCTTTGGTTATAAGAACTGGATGCTGTGTAGTTCCACAGGATATTGTTATGCCTTTGATACTTATTGTGGTGCTAAAGGAAATCCTCAAGTTAACGATTTACCCTTGGTATCTCGGGTAGTTCTTGATCTTCTCAAAATTATTGCAGTACCCTCTGATCATGTAATTTTCTTCGATATTTATTTTAGTAGCCTTGGTTTGCTAAAAATGCTGAAGGATCAAGGTTATCGTGCCACTGGTACGATAAGAGAAAACAGAACCAAAAAATGTCCGATGACAAAAGTACAATTATTCAAAAAGAAAGAGAGAGGTTGTTTTGAGCACTACTATGATAGTGATTCAGCGCTTCTTTTTATCAGGTGGGTAGACAATAATACTGTCTCAATTGTTACCAACTATGACAAACTGCAACCTATTAGTACGGTCAAGCGCTGGTCATCAGTAGCCAAAGAGAAAGTAGATGTGCAACAGCCACACATTTTCAGTGCCTACAATAAATCCATGGGTGGTGTTGGTTTACACGACCAGGCAGTAAGCAACTACAGGATTTCTATTAGAGGTAAAAAATTGTGGTGGGTGCTGTTTACAAACATGATCAACATGACTGTTGTCAATGCCTGGAGACTGCATCAATTGGCAAATAATAACTCAATCTCATTGTTAGAGTTTGAAAGAATTATAGTACACGCCACTATTTAGCATGTAATGAGAATTCGACAAAACCGAAAAACCGACCTGCTGTGCAATTACCACCAACTGTACGATGTCATGAGGGTGGTCATTTCCCGAAAAAATTAGATCAACAGCGACGTTGTACTAAGTGTCACAAAAAAGCTAGGTGGAGTTGTTCAAAATGTGCAGTGGCCCTTTGCATTGAACGGGAGTGTTTCAGAGTTTATCACTCCTAAGATGTTTATTGACCAAAACAAAATCTCTCTTATTTGTTTTGCTGTAGCTACTGATTGATTTTTGTTTAGTTTTAACCATTATTGTATTTTTCTTTAAAATTTAAAATAATGAGTAAAATGTGATGTATAACTTTTATTTTTTTAACACTTTATCCCATTGTCTCCATTCGGGCACATATATATTATAGTATTATCTCGACTATGTTTTTAATTATAATATATTATATTCTATATTGTTTTATCGTTGAATTTATTTGTAGCTGTAACTACACTAATATGAAAACACCTTTAGCTAAATATAACCTATAAAAATTTTAATGACAGCAGTTGTCAAATTAATATGCCCGGCTAAATAAATATTAAATTTTATATCCTGAAAGATAAATTAATACACAATATCAATCAACTCACTCTTTTCTCAGGGAGGGATCAAAGATTTCAAAGAATAATTCAAAATTTATAAATTTCCAAATAATTTTCCAAATCACGTATTATATACTATTTAAATCGAAAGTAACTGTTTGTCCAATACACTATAAGACAATTAAATTATCTTATGACACATATGAAATTACTGTCAGAAATTAAACCAAATGTCACTTCTTGTACTAAATTTCTATAGGATGAAATTATCAAATGTAATGAGAATGATTATGAAAAGAGAGCCAAAAGGTGATTAGAATTCAAATTTATATTATCAAATAAACACTTACAAAAATTAAAATCTTTTCAAAAAATATCACAAACGAATACGCAAAAATAGAATTTTCTATCAAAACCTTAATATTATAAACAATCTAAAATTAGAAATTCTTATCTAAATACTTTAACTAAAAGTCCAAAATGACTTATATGTCAATGTAACATTCCCCAATTTCCTTGTAAATTGTCTTTTTCAAAATTTGTCTTGAGTTTACGTAGAATGATATATCAATAATGTCTTTCTTTCGAGATATTAAAATTCAACTCTATTTAAAAAATTCTGAGACAACTCTTATTTCGATGTTGTCTCTCGCGATGTTATCAATCAACTACTTAAACTGTTTCCATAAATAACTCTCTTCTCCTTTGGTTACCAAGAATTCTTTTTTTTTTTAAAATACAAATTTACTTTTTTATATACCAAGAGAGATTTTCATTATTTTTTATAAGTGCCATTATGCTAATAGAGACATCTGTATTCTGGTTTTTCAAATCGTTTTAAAATCTATCTGTCATTAAGTCTATTCTGCAGTAATGTCATATGAAATTGATATGTCAAATTTTATTGGTATATTGAACCTTTCAAATTATTGATAATACAGTGTGTATCACTAGTATTACATCTAAATATGCATATTTTCTTTATTTCAATGTTTTCTTTAGAATTTAGATAGAGGATATGTATTAATATATATATATATATATATATATATATATATATATATATATATATATATATATATATGTGTGTTGTACACCTTAAGTTTTCGAGTATAACTTACATTTGATTTTTTGCTTATAATAATACCCCTAATTAATAAGAATCAGTTAAAAAAAATATTTTTTTTTCGAAAAAATGCCCTGGGTCTTAATGGGTTTATGCACTTAATCTACTTGCTAATGAAATGATAAAAAAAGTGTTATAAAAGGAGCAATACATGAAGAGATATTTCAAAAACAAGCTACAGTATGTTTACCCCTTTTTGAAAAGAATCAAACGTCACGGCGCTGTGGATGGAAGTCTTCTAATGTACTAATGTCACAGAAAACTTCGTTGAAAACTCTTTATCAAATAAATTTAAAGCAGCTAAAATAATTCAGCAAAAGACTGCCAAACAAGTTGCAATGAACTTCTTGTGAAGTTCAATTTCTGTCACGGTTTAAGTTGTCTCTGCAAGTAAAACAAAAAAGAATAACACTAATGTAAATATTAGTGTTTTTAAATGAAACACACGGTCTCTAGTTAATTCCACAATATAATAAAAGTTATTGAAATAAATAACTTTTATTATATTGTGGAATTAACTAGAGACCGTGAGTTTCATTTAAAAACACTAATATGAGCATATTCCACAAAGTAAGGGTCGAGACAGTCAATTTCACTAATGTAAATCTTAAAAAAATAATAAATTCATTTTGAGTGTTTTTTGGCGAGGTTTTGGACTTATAAAAGTTTTATAGACTACAGTAAAGAACACTAAGCAGTTCAATGATAAACTTATAATAGAATTATTGTGAATTTAAAATATAATAAGATTTCTATAGTTTCTATTTATCTACAAAAGAAACCTTTTGGTGGAATTTCTTCGAAACTCGCCCTTTTGCCTAACATATGTTCACATCCTCGTGCCAAAAAGTGATACCAGAATAGCAGCTGGATGTTAATTGTCTGCACTCCGACTCCAAGACGGTAAATGATGTCTTTTTGTTTTTATTTTGATTTTGTAAGGTCTCCGAAGGGGATGTGTGACAGATGGATAAATCAGATGCAGACCGTAATTATTATGTCTCGTTTTTTTTATATGATATTTCGATTTTATCATCACTTCCTTTCTAAGTTATATATTCAAAACGTTTCGGTGGCGGTGCCTTTCAAATAGAGCGCACGCGTATGTTCATTATGCAGAATATACCACGCCTATGATATTATACAAGGCGCATCGTAGGTGATGGACAATGTAAACAGCTCAGATTACAAGTAATAACAAGAGATTGTTTGACGTTCTGAACGTGGCAACATTTATCTCGATAAATTATGTCATTTAAATTCGGTCAACAGTTTTTGATAGTGTAAAAAAATAAGAGGCACATTATAAAAACTAAAATATGTCAACAGCTTGAATTAAAAGGGATAGTGCAGTGTAGAGCATCTTGTTTATTTTGAATTTAATAACAGAAAAAGTACATTTCATTCTGTGAGCAATATCAAGTACTTACGACATGAATGCCATAACACTGTGAATGTTATTCTTACGGTGATTCAGGGTCATATTCCGAAAGATGGTGAGTTTCAAGACTGAAGGAAATAAGAAATTACGTGGATTAAAATCCTGCAATACAGCTGATTTGTATACATGAAATTTCAATTCTTCATGCAGGATGCGACCTCACAGAACGTGATAAAAAATCTAGTCTGCACCACCGAAAATTATGATTTCAGTCTCATTCGATTCGAAATGGCATCTAGAACAAACGATCGACTGGACAATAGGGGTCGACAAAAATTACAAGAGTTATAAACAATTACGTAAAAAAAAGAATTGTTTGGTTTTTTGAAAATATTTCGAAAACTATTCGAGATGATATTTTAAAAAATGATATTTCAAGATCAGAAAAGTCCATGCTGTACCGACAATATTTATAATTGTAATTTAGAGAAGCTTGATTAACAAAATTATGTTAACCGGCTAAATATTGTTACGAAACAGCACACTGGTATAGTACCTGAATCCGACTCTGTCTAAGCCATGTATGAAAGTTAAAATTATGGCGGATGCGCAGGGATTTCTTAGAATTGTTTGCGATTGTGACTATCTTATCAAGACATTGTTTTTGTGACCAGTCTTTCTAGAAAATGCGAGAGCCAATTGGTTTTGTGTAAGCCGCAATCTAGAATTATCTAGTAAAAAAGGCACTAATATATATAAAGGACCGACTAGCGGAGACGTTTCAGTTTAGTTGATAAAGTGATCTCGTGAAATAAACAAGAATACACCGAAATAGCGAACAGTGAAGTGTTGATATAAATTAATAATTAAGTTTGTGTGTATATAAATTAAGTGTTAGTGAGTAGTTTAGTGTTTAAATAAATTCGTAAGTAACCATACCGTGTGTTTAAGTTTATCCCACCCGTTTACTGTTTACATAAATAAGAAAAACATTACATTGGTGTCAGGTGTGGGGTAATATAAATAAATAGCTACATCAAAATGGCCAAGAGACTAAGTGACCTAAAAGTGACAGAGTTAAAGGCAGAATTGGAAGATCGTGAGTTGAAAACGTCCGGTAAAAAAAGTGAATTAGTAGAAAGACTTAAAGTGACACTGGAAAATGACGGCTTTGATCCAGAATCATTTTTATTCAATGACGAGGCTTCCGCCTTAATCTCGTCAATTTCTGCCATGGAAGAGAAGATTTCTGCTAATATGGACGAGAAGATTTCAACAATGAAAAACGATATTAATGCCATGGAAGGAAAGATTTCAAATAATGTGAAGAACGATATTTCTGCTAACATAGACAAACTTTTGCCGATATCTTATTAATGAAAAATGACATTGCCGCTGACGTGGAAAATAAAATTTCGTTTATTAAATCGGATATTGAGGATAAAATCACAACGATGGACGAGAAAATGGAGAATAAAATGACAACTATGGACGAAAAGATCAAGGAGTTAGAGAGTAAGATAACAGATTTAAGAACACAAGAAACGCCAGCAGAACCATGAAGATCGAGATATGCAAGCCAGCAACGCAACCCAAGACAGAAGATATTAGCAGTTTTGCCCGAGTCAAGGCTCCAACGTTCGACGGAAAGACATCGTGGACCAATTATGTGAAACAATTTGAAGCAGCCGCTAGAGTGAATAATTGATCCGATAGGAAGAAGGCAGTAAACTTAACCATCACGCTTCGGGGAGATGCCTTAGATGTACTTCAGACGATACCTCTGGAAGAAACTGATGATTTCGAGCAGCTGAAGAATAGGTTGGACATGCGATATGGTCACGAACATCTAGAACATTTGTACCATCCCAGCTGAAGAACCGAAGGCAGAAACGTGACGTGGATATTGCCCGACTCGTCCGATTTGCTTATCCATCAGCAGCAGAGAACATGATGGAATGTCTGGGCATACAGGCCTTTATTGATGGCTTACGTGACCCCGATATGCAGAGGACGCTTCGCTTAGCCCATCCCAAAACATTAGTTGACGCATTGACAGCTGCTCTTGAATATGAAGCAGCAACGAAGGCTTCGGGTTACAACAAAGTTAGGACAATCCAAGAAGAAGGCGACGAGGACAAGTTTGACCAGATCGTCAGCTTGATCAAAAGTATGATGGACAAGAAGCCGAAAAAGATCAGATGCTGGAATTGTGGCGAGCTAGGGCATGTACGCAGTTCATGTAAGCGCCCCAGGACTCCTGCAAAGCAAGATCCCCAACGGAAAACTAAAACCGACTAGCGCTATTCGAAGGAGACCACGACCTAGAGAAAGGAGTAAACCATATTCGAGATGTGTCTGACCCTACATTCGATGAATTTATGGGCGCGTATGGAGGTACCGGGAAAGCTAGATATGGAGTCACTTCAGAACAACGACAAGATTTGTTCACTCTCCCGGAAGGTTATTCACTGGCATACAATATTCCCGCCCGTATCAAGAACGCACGAGGGTTGTCATCCATATTTCGAAAGAAGACAAGGCAATTAGAAAAACTTGAAGACAAGATTCCAGTCCCTGGCAAGACACTGAAACTGAAACATAATTCGCGGTACGTCTTCTACGTGGTAACTAAAAATGAATTTCAAGATCGATCTACCTTCCGCGATGTGTGAGAAGCACTTCGAAACCTCCGAGACCATATGTCAGAATCCAGCGTGAAGAAACTGGCTATGC
Organism: Galeruca laticollis; assembly: GCA_963921935.1. NCBI lineage: Eukaryota > Metazoa > Arthropoda > Insecta > Coleoptera > Chrysomelidae > Galeruca > Galeruca laticollis. The sequence goes on along the minus strand of OY998178.1, from coordinate 90,259,345 downwards.
CTAAGATAGCGAGTAACCAGTTGGATTGGCGAGTCATCAGGAACATGCTAGAGGTTATCTTTCGAGATACCGGTGTCCAGATATTACTTTGCAGCTACAACCCCCGTTATCAGTATCCGATGAAGACGGTGTCCTGCTATTTCCATAAGATCGGAAAGTGTAGAAATGGGGCCAGTTACCGATTTAAACATCCAGTCTCGGCTACACAAAAGTTCCAGGAGGAACTGCCATTTAAGGAAGGGGTAATGTTACGAAACAGCATACTGGTACAGTCCCTGAATCCGACTCTGTCTAAGCCATGTAGGAAAGTTAAAATTATGCGGATGCGCAGAGATTTCTTAGAATTGTTAACGATTGTGACTATTTTATCTAGACATTGTTTTTGTGACCACTCTTATCTAGAAAATGCGAGAGCCAATTGGTTTTGTGTAAGCCGCAATCTAGAATTATCTAGTAAAAAAGGCACTAATATATATATATATATATATATATATATATATATATATATATATATATAATAAGCAACGAATAGATTTGTGGGTATTGCACGCAAATAGAAGAAGGGGCTACTGAAAAGAGTGGTAACCGCAGACATGCATGTTTCTAGCTCATTAGCCGTCATCGGTACGGTACAACCAAGAAAAGATGTGAAACATTAGAGCAAAGGTGTTGAATGAAACATGAGAAAATATAACAGAATTCAGCAGGATAGTCAAACACAACATTTGTGTCAGTAATATTAGAAGATCTCGAATATTCGAGACAACAACCAACATAGACACGGAGGTGCATATAACACTCCCGTCTGAAACTTCCGACCCAGATTAATGAAATAACAAGATGTACGAATAGTGCGTGACATATGAACAATAAGCAACGAATAGATTAGTGGGTATTGCTGACACAAATGTTGTGTTTGACTATCCTGCTAAATTCTGTTATATTTTCTCATGTTTCATTCAACACCTTTGCTCTCATGTTTCACATCTGTTCTTGGTTGTACCGTACCGATAACGGCTAATGAGCTAAAAACATGCATGTCTGCGGTTACCACTCTTTTCAGTAGCCCCTTCTTCTATTTGCGTGCAATACCCACTAATCTATTCGTTGCTTATTGTTCATATGTCACGCACTATTCGTACATCTTATATATATATACATATATATATATATATATATATATATATATATATATATATATATATATATATAAAGGACCGACCAGCGGAGAAGTTTCAGTTTGGTTGATAAAGTGATCTCGTGAAATAAACAAGAATACACCGAAACAGCGAACAGTGAAGTGTTGATATAAATTAATAATTAAGTTTGTGTGTATATAAATTAAGTGTTAGTGAGTAGTTTAGTGTTTAAATAAATTCGTAAGTAACCATACCCTGTGTTTAAAGTTTATCCCACCCGTTTACTGTTTAAATAAATAAGAAAAACATTACAATATGAATATGAAGGAATAAAAAAATGTTGATACTTTCTGAACACATTCATAAATAATAATCTGTCAACAAACAAAATGTGTCCCAATATTATAATTAACTACGCCTTTGTTAATTAGTTGATTTTTACCAGTTGAAAGTTGACATAAAAACGCTCATTATTTCTAAACTAAAAACCTAGATTTTGTTTTATTTTTTGGAGATATTCTTAAAAGGGTATAGAAAAGATCCCAGTTGTAAAATTTTTAAAATTTTGATTTTTCACTTATTTATTAATAAAGGTGTTAAAAAATTAATAATGTAAATAAAACACTCATGATGTATTTTTTTTCAAATTTTTAAATTATTTAAATAATTGTTATAAACAGATTTTTGAAATTGTTTTGGGAATTTAATCTCTGATAAAAAGTAATGGTTTTTAAGAAAGAAATCGTTTCTCAAAAAATTTTTATTGACAAAAAACGCACGTGTTGATTAACAATTTTTTTTGTTTCTGAATATCAATGTTAACAACCATTTTTAAAAATTAATTATCACTTTTTTTATACCTTGAAAAAAAAATTTTTTTATTAAATTTTCGTTTGTTTCTGAAACAAACAATTTGTTATACACAAAAGAATTGTTCAGCATTATTTTTTTAAATAGTACAAAGTATTATGCAAACAACAATACATCTATATTTATGTGTTTTTTTCTATTGTTGATCTAATTTTGAAAACTACTTTACCTTACAAGCCGATGTTTAGCGGTGTTCTTATGGTTCACGTAAGTTCAGATTTGTTCTTTTCACATCACGAATTACTCTGAAGTTGTTCCCATGAAACTATCGACTACTACGAGGTTATAGCCATATGCCGAAAGGTAGGTGGGCTGTTGTCCACAGAGTTTGGTACTCAGTGTCTTGGGGCCAAGCTGGGTGGACGACGAATCATTCTCTCCTGCTACGAGGTTAATTAGGACACTAAGTATATACCAGGACATTAGATTAAGTTAGAATAATTAAATTATAGATTTTTTAGGAAAAACCAGCCAGGAATTAAAATAAAAAACTAGGTAACTCGGCCAAGGATACAAGTACAGACCTGGAACTTCGAATCTAAAGTAAAAATTTTTTCGAGGTGCGTCCACCATTTTTGGTGCATGCGTCTCTATACCTTTCAAAAAAAATGTTTCTTCTTGCTCTGCAAACCAGACCTTCACAGCATTTATTACCTCCTTGTTGGAAGAAAAGTTACGACTTTTTAAACTTTTATTCAGTTGAGGAAAGAGATGATAGTCGGACGGAGCCAAATCTGGTGAATAAGGGGGGTGTTCTAGTAATTCAAACCCTAAATCACGAATTTTTTGCATGGCAACATGAGATTTGTGTGCAGCGGTGTTGTCCTGCAAAAACAAAAAACAAAACACGTTTGGATAGCTTTCCGTGTCTTTTCTCTTTAATTTTTTCCCGTAGAGTGGTCAATAATGTCGAATAGTAATCTCCAGTTATTGTTCTACCCTTATCCAAAAAATCAATCATGATTACTCCATGGCAATCCGAAAAAACTGAAGCAAGAACTTTTCCAGAAGATTTTTGGGCACGAAACTTCTTAGGTCTTGAAGAACCAGAGTGTCGCCATTCTATCGAATGTTGCTTTGTTTCTGGATCGTAGAAATGTAGCCAAGTCTCAACGATAGTAACAATTCGGTTTAAGAAGTCTACATCGTTTTCAAATCGAGCACAGATCGAACGCGATGCTTCTACCCTTGCACGCTTTTGGTCAACATTCAAACATTTGGGGATCCATTTTGCAGCAATTTTTCTCATGTCCAAATTGACGTGAACTATATGATGAACGCTTTCGTATGAAATATTCAGTGCTTCAGATATCCGTTTTAGCCCAATTCTACAATCTGATAAAAATCATGCCATGAACTGCATCGATATTTTCGGGGACTGACACAGAAACTGGCCTTCCCGATCGGTCATCATCTTCAATGGAAAATTTACCTCTTTTGAAGCTTGCAGTCAAATTTTTCACGGTCGCATACGAAGGATATTGATCACTAAGGGTATTAAGCATATCTTCGTAAATCTGCTTACCTCTTAACCCTTTTAAATACAGGTACTCGGTGGACATCTTTTTTCTTTTAATTTGTTGCGTAACTCTGGTTTACTTTTTTGACGTCAAACTTTACACTGACACTTCTAATAAGTTATTGTTTGTTGCTATGGTAACGCAATATTTTGTTTATGCATGGAACTGGTCTAGGCTAACTAGATATCAATACATCCTCGAATACTATGACATTATAAGGGTACATGCAGAAAAGAATATGTTAAAGTAGCAATGTGCTTCAAATGCTGCAAGTACGGCTACATCGTAAAATATCGCCTGCTTTAAATGTGGGAAAGAGCATAATGGAAACACTTGCAATGGAACAACTCACAATTGTGTAAATTGCGAAATATCAAGGTTGATACCACGAGGACACTAGACAGGAGTCACGAACTGCCCAATTTATTTGAGGAAACTGGAGGACATAAGAAAATATACACATTATTTTAACTAGAATGATAACAGCACAAGCAACAATAATAAACAGTCCAAAACAAACATACCAAATACACAAGAATTTGAAGTCATGTATTCATTAAATCCAACGATACCAAAACTTATTTGCAACAAATAAGGCAAGGTCTTCTTTACTCGCTGATTTCTCTTGATAGTGGTCTCGATGGATGGCGGACGGTCTTGGCCTTATGCCGAAAGGTAGGTGGGCCCTTTGTCTCCGCGTCTTACCATTACTCTCTCAGTAGCAGAATGACCAGGTCGAGAAGACTATATAAAATACTTCTTCATGCTACGGTGCTAAAAAATAAAAAAGAAAACACGATATTCTTTCTTCGCTGATTTTGGAGTACGGTAGATGGGGTGGATTCTCTTCGCAGTGGTCTCGTTGAATAGTGGATGGTCGTGGCCTTATGCCGAAAGGTAGATGGGCCCTTTGTCTCCTCGTCTTGTCATTAACTCCCTTAGTATGGGAATGGCCAAGACGAGAGGACGATTAAACCGAGATTAAAATATAGCTGTTTGTCTTGATTGACCCCGTAATTATATTAAGAGGAATGCTGAGGAGATACGAGAAAATCCGGGGAGATCCGAGGAAATCCGGGGAGATCCAAGGAAATCCGAGGAGATTCTGAGGAATCTTTTACCACGAAAAATGTCCAGTGGTTACCCCCTCGGATTAAACACTTCGCTTCATGCTACGAAGCGTAATATTGAAAGGGTTATTCATTAAACTAAAATTACTGTTTAAAACGGAACTTCAGCGGCCGAACGGTAAATGCTAGAGCTTAGGTATAAACGAATTCGGAATCAGCATGGTCTGAAATATCTCCAATGGCGCTTTCTTACTTGTTTGATTTGAGGGGAACCAAATTTCAGCTTTTTTACCTTCATAGCTTTAACCCGGCAGCTGGAGATAAACAACCCTCAAAATTTGAATGGGTTAAGGGGTCCCGCCTGAACAATATTCAATAGAATATGTAATTATATTTGCTGATGTTTTGCTCTACGTGGTAACAGCTCCACAAGTAAAGTTTTTATGTTCCTTTAGTTTTTGCTAGACGGCATAAATGAATCGACGAGAGATTTTGCACCGCAAGGTATTAATGTTAATCGTATATTTTTCCAATTTAATAAACCCATAATAAAATTATTACATTTAAACAACACCAGGGCCGTTACTCTTTTTAAAGGTTTCGTCGAGTTCTTTAAGACCCTATAATTTCACCTTATTACAACTAAATGACTGCCATTAACGTGAACAACTGTTTATTAAACTGGAAACTTTAATTATTTGGTATTTTTATTAAGAAAATAATAGTTTATTTAACAAGCTGTCACTTGGTTATCGATGAAAATAAGAAGGCTAAATTATAAGATTACAGGTAACTCGATGAAACCTTTAAAAAGAGCAGGATCCCATTACCCTATTCAAAATTTGAAGGTTGTTCACCTCCCAAGCTACATGGTTAAAGATATAAAGACGAAAATAGCTGAAATTTGGTTCCCATTCAAATCAAAAATTGACTTTGAGTTTTACCAAATTTTGATTTTGAATCCCAAAAGTTGGGGTGGAAAGTTTCCGTTTGCTCATCCTCTATATAAAACGTGTGCTCAAAATCCGTCTAAATCAGTTTAACAGTATTTGTCTTTACCTAAATTATTTTTTTCGATAAGTGTTACAGTTACGAAAGGTGTTATATAATTATAAAATATCCATTTTACTTTCATACATTCCAAGTAATCGAAATTGCAAGTTTATTTAAAGTAAAACGTGGCCTAATGCGTGATGTGACTGCAAAATTTAAATTTTCCAACAAGAAGTATTTAATTTAGGTTGGTTACATCAAATGAATGTTGACATAATCAATACATCATTAAGATTCTTAATGCTTCCGTAATTTAAGGAATTTGAGAAATTTTTAACTACGCGTTTTGGATTAAACCTTGGTAATTAAATATTATTTAAACTATAAAGTGTTGAAGCTTTATTAAAATAGACAATACTAAAAAATGTATCAAACAAAAGAATTACATTTTTAATATTTATAAAGATTGGTCGGTATTTGGAAATCGTGATTTTGTCGCGGTATTTTTTAGGAACGTAACCGGTTAATAAGTAACCGTAGGTCGTCGGTTGCCGAAGTTTCTTATTAAATTGCATAATAAAAATAGTTATTTCACTGGAAAATTTTGCAGTAATAAACCTCCACCTATATTAAATTAGTACGTTACACATTTCAGGGTAAACCAAAAAAATTTACCAATAAGCGCGGCTATAATGACGTCGTCGTGGACCGTGTCGTATTGCAAAATCTACACGAAGTGTCGATGATTCTGTATTGGAAAAACAAAGGTTCTATGGGACTGAAATCAAACAACTTACAGTAGAATCGCTGAGTCTTTTCCACCACGTGACTGATACGACATAAACCATATGCATCTTAATCAAAACAATACGACAAACGCTTGTATTGAGTTTCGTTCTTTTTCTGTTATTAGAAAAAGACAGTACCAAGATAGTATGTGTTGAATACTATCATCAACTAAGTCACGTGATGGAAAAGCCTTCACCGTTTCTACTGTATGCTAGGCCGATATGTGTTTATTCGAGAAAGAATTGAATAGAAGTAATTAATTGATTCTAAGACATACAGCTCGAAAAGACGGAGAAGTGATTACGGTAACACAATAAATTTTTATGTTTTTAATATGAACATAGACACCGAGAATGTACCGTTTAAGTTTTACCCTTTTTATCAATGTAGAAATATTACTTTATATTGATATATCCAATACTCTCTATCTCCTTGTTCAGAATCTGACATCCACATTTGCATACACTTCTCCTACATTTTCCTCCATCACTTTCTGTCCAAAATTTTTACTGTCCCTTTTTTTCCTGCGATCTACCTAATACCGATATACCATCCTTATCTTCCGGGGGTTTTCTTTTTGCTATCCATAGTTTCCATTATGTTATTATTTTTGTCCACCTGTCGCCTTCCATTTTTGCATTGTGTCCAGCCCATCTCCACTTAGCTTTTGTTATGGTTATACAATGTCTTCTATTTTTGTTTGGTTTCTGATCCATTTATTCGTTTTTCTACCTCTTATACCAATACCCAGTATCACTCTTTCCATTCTACGTTTAGTATCCTAAAAGACATTTCGCATATGCCCACATTTATGTCTCGTATGTGCGCACTGGAACAATGCACTGCTCCATCACTTTTGTCTTCATCCTTAGCTTGCATTGTCTATGTTTATTTCATAAGGTGTGACTTAATTTACCCAATTCTGTCCACGCTAACCTTATTAGTTTATTGATATCTACGTTTACTCTAGGTAGTTACACTCATCTTATCATAATGATCATGAAATGAGATGAATCCAGTTACTAAATCGCGGTATTTTTCTGGAATGGTCGCGCGACTTGTGCATAACGGGTATTCCCATCTATATTATACTGTTATATGATTTCCTAGAAAATTTCGTAATCTAAATAATAATTGTAGCACAACCAATGTTGAAAATAAAGTCAACAAAGCATTTATTTACTAACAATTAATTGCATTATGTCTTTGACCTTTTAGTACGACATAATTTTTCAGTGATATCAATATTAAGTGCATTATTTGTTATTATTTAAGTGATGGATCATTAGCATAATTGGATAAACAAGATAATAATCTGGAAAACGTTGACATATTTGTCTTTTGTTAAATTGCGAAAATAGCAAAGCCGAACAAACCCTAATTATAATTTTTATTGAAATTTATATTTGTTATGTCTTCGGATTCCACAGGAATTTACAGTGACTCCCATCGTATAAATTAAAATTCTAATTGAGATCTCAATTCGGGGTTTTTTCATAAGCCTTCTTTTAAATTACACCACATTTAGTCAGAAATATTACAAACAAAATAAGGTTTACTTGTAATAAAAAAGAAATATATTGATAAGCAACTATTGTTATTATATTCATAATTTATAAATTCATTGATATACGAGGGTTGTCTTAAAAGTTTTCGAACTAATAAATAAACATTTTTTTTAAATTCAGTTTAATTACTGAAACGATTTTTTTGTTTGTTTTTTTTTAGTTTTATTCGGTCACAACTAATGATGAAAAGTCGGGGGATTAGGTTAGGCTGGGGTACAAACACACTTGACGAGGGCGGAGATGGGGGACGCAGCATCCGCGCCAATTTTTCTTTAATATATTCAGGAGAGTATTTATGACAAATTCCCCCACCTCACAACCCCAATATAAGCTTAAAAATGTTGGTGTTAGGGCCTTGAGTATTTTTCGAAGGACCATCAAAATATGAAATACAGATTTTTTTAAAAAATGTTTAATTTGGAATAAACAGTATAATTTCTATATTTCATCAGATTACCAAACATGAGGATAAAATGTAGAAATCTCTAATGATGAGTAAATAGAAGACCATGACCGGGTTATAAGGGAAAGGGCGGCATATTTGTCTCCCCAAGTTTACTTGTGAGTATTTTAAAATTTATTAAAAACTTGTAAACTTTTTCCATGATTAACCATTGTATCAATCAATCGGAATTTATTTAGCTCAGGCACAATATCGCTACCGCACAAAGTGTTGATGGCGCCTTTTAATTTTAAAGCCACTCCAAGCATGTCGTGTGTGGAGCCCCATCTTGTAGGGCAATCTGAAAGCTGTTTTAGATTACACAATTTCTGGTACAAGATCTATCCCCCTCATACCACCTTCTCCCCTCCCCCCCGCCCCTGTAGTTACACCACTGACCATCACTGTCACTAATACACGGGGAGGATTTCAGGTCACTTATGATTATCTTATTTTTTAGTTTAACGATGTTATTCCTCTGAGAGATAGCTTTAGATTGTGACTTAATACTAAACTGATTCCTAAACAGTTTGAGAAAATACAAAAATCTGTTTAAAACTCGAATATTCAGTACTCTTGGCAAAATCTGGTAAATTATTTTCTTAAAAAATATACCTATTTTATTAAAAATTTCTTCTCCGGTAGTGTTTGTGGGCAGCGATGAATATATAAGCATGTCTTCTTCAAAAGCACTTTCATATGGATATCTCACAATAACTCACAAGATAGCCAGACCAGCGACATCAGTCGACTCATCCATTTGCAAGTCAAATCGTGTTTTTTGTAGACGTGTAACTAGTTCTTGTTTGACGTAGCTTATCAGATCATGAATTCTCTGTGAAACAGTATCGTTTGACAGCGGCACAGTAGAAGGATGCTTTGCAGATTTTTCATCGAGCATACATTTTATTATGTCTAACACACATGACTTTATTAAATTTTCAAAGATAGTGTGTGTTTCATCTGCTTGTGCAATACTATAGCTAACTAAATATGATGTCTACGTGGCCTTTTCATTGATAGTTCGGGTTACAAGCATCATACTTTTTTGACTTTCCAATAATTGTTCTTTTTTTCGTACAAAAAATTCTTTATTCTTGTCTTTAGACTCGGGATGTACAGTTTCCAAATGTCGGTGTAACTTGGTAGGTGCCATGGAACTATTAGGAAGCAGTTTACTACATAACATGCCGAGAGTTGAACCGTTGGAATCAACAAATCCGAAACTGATAAATGATTCATCATACTCTTCCTTTTTTCGCCTTTGAAACCGTGGAGCTTGACGTCGTTGCGTCATCGTCTGGATCGGTAATTGCTGTATACTCCGCGCGTACTGCTTTTGAACATTCGACTTCGTTAGAAGATGTTGTTGCAACACGTTTAACGCCTTTAAGCCAACGGTCCATTCTTTTTATTAATAATGTTACTGCGTAGAAGAGTCCAAAGAAGAAATGTAGAATTTTTTTTATTGAAATTAATGTGTCTCAGCTCCAGAGGCCATTGACACAGTTACAGTATAAATATTCCATAGTTAGTAAGTTATTGCATAAAATAAATAGTTACATTGTTGACTTATTACATTTTGGTACTGAAATTAATGTCTTTTAATTAGTTTAAAACATTATGTATTTGGTCCGGATAATTCAGAATTTCTGGTAGGGTGTTCAAAAGTCCTAATTGTCTTCTTCTATCTGAGTGTTGCTGGTAATCAGTGATGATATGTTTGACGGAAAGAATGGTGTTGTTGCAATGATGGCTATGTGTAGTGTGCCCAATTCGTAGTCTTCTGATAATTATTTTATCTCGTCTTGGTAACGAGGGGAGTTAGAATGGCTTGACGGATCACACGTCATTTCGAAGGGATTTTGTTCCAGTGCTCTTGTCATCAGTACCGGATTTATATTTTTTATGAGGGTATGCCACTTTATTTCCGCCGCCCCATGTACATACCTTTCTAAAATAATATTTTTCCATTTGTAGTAAAGAAGGCCTTAAAGTTAAATAAACGAATGAATTAGTCATTAAGAAAGAGCGTAAAAAAGAAACAAGATATACAATTTTTTACGGGACTTTTTAATAGCAAAATCATCTATAATATCCTCATAGTTTATGGTGTTCATTATCTCTGCTTCTATGCCGAGCAGAGCTAGAGAATTCATTTTTTCTTGAGACAATGGAGACCTTTGATAATTTTTCACGCGTTTTAAACAGGACAAACTCCTTTCCCCAGAACAATTTGTAGCCGGAGTGGAAAGTGCAATGCGGAGAGCTATATCCAAGTTAGGGTAAACATTAGACAGAGACTGATTCCTCAAAAACGTTGAAAGACTGAGTAGTGAGTTTGATACAGGCTTCACTGCACACTCTGCAGTTTTATCAGAGCAAATGTGACTCTGAAAATGCACGCACTCTTGAATCAAATCGTCCTCTAAATCATTGGTATAATATTTCACGAGTGACTCGGCTTTTTTTGTAACTCTTTGTGTTGAATGCTCAGTCATTTTTGTCAAAAATGAAAATTTTTCCTCAAAGTTTAAGTAAGCATTATGCCTTCTCTGTATTTCGGCCCACAGTCTATCAAGGATCACCAAAAAGGTGTTCACTCTGAAATAATCTCTGGAGCCGGAGGGTATTTCAGGTTCTTCATTCGTTGTTTCATCGGTCATTTTTTTTCTTTTAGGTTGTCTCTTTATTTCACCTTCATATTGCTAAGTGCGCAGACGGCTCGGAGAGTGCGGGCGGGAAGCGGGGGTACGTTGCCACTGCCGTCCGCCCGCCTCGCTGCTCTCATCTATCACTCAGACGATAATATAAGTTTCGATAGGAATGAGTTTCTATAGGGATTTTTTTAAAGTATAAAAAACCATGAGAAAACCAGTGAACGTGTTTGACTTCTATCCTCTGAACTCAAGTGACCCTCGTCTGAAATTTGCCGCCCTAGGACGCTGCCGCTCCTAGGCCGCGGCCTATACGGCCTATTTATAAATCCAGGACTGTTTGTCATAATGAGTAGGTGCTATTTTTGAGAGGGAACCCAAATTAGAGTGACGATTACACCTTTATGCTAGAGTTGTTGGTATCGTTCGTGTATTGCTTGCACGAGGAGGTGAGAGCTGTAGATGCCCTGGATAGATTTAATTGAGGAAAGGGAATCGGTGCATATAGCGACTTTTTTTGTAGCTGGGGTTATAGATTGGAAGGCTTGAAGTCAATCCAATATTTCTCCAGTGCGAACACTGGATTTTAGCGAAAGTAAATTTGTAGAGACAGTTGTTTGGGAGAGAGTAACTGAGCACCCTACGCTATTATTGATTTTGGAAGCATCAGTGTACAGTACTTTATCGAACTTGGAGTTATGCAAACGATTCAGAAAGCTTTGTGATATAAGTTTGTTGGGAGTGTCATATTTTGAGTGGTAGTTTAAACTTAGGTTAATTTTGGATAAAGTTTTGTTCCAGGGAGGAGTGAAGGAATGTGGTTTGTTTAAGGTCTACATCTGAAAGTAGTGATGGCAAGATATGGTTGATTGGTGTGTTACGGTTTATATTCCTTTCGTGTATAACTGCATAGGCTGGATTTTCGGGGCGTGCAGATAACCTGGAGCAGTGTGACAGGAGAAGTTGTTGTCTTCTTAGCCAGAGAGGAGGTTCACAGCAAAGACTTTCAATTGGACATGATCGGAAAGCTCCTAAACAGGTTCGTAGAGCTGAATTTTGTACACTGTTTAGAGGTCTTAAATTTGATTTAGTAGCCGACATGTAGAGAATGCTGCCGTAGTCAAGTCTAGAGCGAATGAGTGATCTATAGATCCTTAATAATATCTCGTCCTCAGCTCCCTAATGATGGTGCGATAGGCTTCTTAAGATGTTGAGTCTACCTAGACAATCTTTCAGTTCATTGATGTGTCTTTTCCAGCTAAGCCACTTATCAAATAGCATTCCTAGAATCACAACTTGGTGAAAAGTGGGAATTACGATATTATTTAATGTGATAATTGGAGTCTAGAGTACTTAATAGTTTTAGACTTTGCAGCCGAAAACTGGAGACCTTTTCTGATGGACCATTCGTAAAGATCGTTAACTGTTTTTTGCAGTATATTGGTTGTAGTAACTGTATTGTTCCCGTAGTAGAAGATATATAGGTCGTCAGCGTATAAAGCAAAAACTGCCGGTGTTTGAATTATTTTACATATATCATTGATGGAAAGGTTAAACAGTGTTGGGCTGAGCACTGAGCTTTGAGGTACACCATTCTCCTACAAAATGTGTTAGATATCTTTCTGTTAGCTGTCACTCTGAAATGTCGATCTGTTAAAAAGTTTTTGATGAAAGAAAACATGTTTCCTTTAATATGGAGAAGATTTGGAATATAAGTGAGCGAGGAAGGGAATCACATGTATTTTCTATGTCAAATACTGCTGCAATGACTTCTTGGTTCTCATTAAAAGCATTTATGATGTGAGTCTGAAGCACTAGTAAATTGTGTACCGTGCTTCGCTGATGTCTAAATCCAGATTGAGAAGAATAGAGAATATTATGTTTTTCAAGATACCACATAAGTCTGTTATTAACCATTTTCTTCATTAGTTTGCACATGTTGTATATTAATGCGATAGGCCTATAAGAGCTAGGGTTTTTATCAGATTTTTTATGGGGAAGATAGTTGATAATTGCCACATTTCAGGAAAGTCTCTTTTAGTCCAGATCAAATTATATACACTTCGTTTAAAATTCGCAATACGCTAGCTAGCTTGTAAGTACTTATCGCTCCGAACGCTAATTGTCGACTGATGAGTGTTGAGGCGCGATCGTCACTTTTATAGTCCTAACCTCATTCTCGAACATTCTCAAAAATACTCGAGTCTGCGCATTTGATAAATAAAAATCCGGTATAAAAACAGAAATACAAATATGCTGTGTAAACAATTTCGACTTTATGTTTTGAAATTAGACCTGAAAGTCGCTTGTTCGCAATGATATTGTCTTATCTCAGAGGCGGCTTCCATCAAAGGGACTGCGGGCCCACAACGCCTTTGATAAATAGAAGGCGAAAATAATAATAGAAATACAAAAAATGAGGTGTAAAAAATAATTTCGACTTTGAAAGCGCGCACAAGTAGATATCGGCGGTGGCGACATAGTAAAATTGTACTGTTGTGGGTGGCGTCTAAGTTCGGCTGCGCCTCGTGATACGCTCGCGTCAAAACTTTCGACCATAGAGAGGTGTTTTGATTTTTTTTTCTGAATTCTTGCCGAGCCCTTATGGGGGTATCGCGGAACCATAGGGTTAGAGAATGGCTGAGTTAAACGTTTGTGGGAAGTTTGAAAATGTTTTACTTTATCGCGCTTTTCTGCGAACTTCAAAACCCCATAATTTTTTATGGAGGGGGTGGAAGTGACAACCCCCCGCCGGTTTATCATTAATTATAATGTAATATGCGAGTTCATGCCACAAAAAATTTCCCGCCCTCAGAACAGCCACTAAACTAAAGAAATGCCTAATTTTTGAACATAGTCTCCTTTTAAGTCAATACATTTTTTCCAACGATGCTCTTACCTTTTTTAACTCTTCCGAATAATAATTTTCGTGTTTATTTGAAAAATAGACGTTTACGAATGATATTACTTTCGCATTCGATGACAATTTTTGCCCTCCAAGTCAAATTTTTAGGTTAGGGAACAGGAAAGTTACTGGGGCTCAGATCTGGAGAATACAGTCAACCAATTCAAAGTGCATTGCCTGAATTGTACCCACGGTGGTAGCTGAAGTGTAAACAGGACGGAATATAACTTATTTCTTTTTCAAATGCGTTCTTTTTTCCAATTTCTGTCTTTAGCTTGCGTTATAGTTTTCCGTTAATCGCTGAGCGAAATTTTGCGAATATCCCAAAAAACAGTCAAATATTAAAAAATGTATTAATATTCAAATTTTTTCATTAAAAATAATTAACAAATTAATCTGATATACTGCGGGATTTGACATGGTATTATTCATCCTTAAGTAGACGTAACCGCATTAGCAACCATTTTTCGTTATCTACTTTATGTAGTGCTATTAAAATCTCACCGCAAGTTTGCGCTCAAGTGTTTTTGTGCTGGTATTAATAACCGTTTACATTTATTCGTGCTTGCAAAATTTAATTCTCAGTAAGCAGGTCCAGGTCTTGAAATATCTTGAGGTTGTTGTTTTTTCGTTTATTATTAATATTAGAGTCGAAATGTATGCGACATTGCCGAGATAATGAAATCAAATATTTAATTCAGCGCGTTGTTTACTATTAAGTATTATACAGGGTGATTCATTAAGTAGGATCATTTGATATTAAAAGATCTTTGCAGAAGCGGATCATAAAGTGTATTGGAGTAAATGGTGGGCATTTTGAAATTTTTTTTAAAATTGTTATTGTTACACATTTGGAAAATACATTTTACTTTTCCGCCCAACCTATCTAATATGCGAGAAAAGTATTGGTTTACCCCAAATAAAGTTGGAATTTTGAAATTTTTATTGAGTTATTTTTAAGTTTTCCATCAACAACAAAACGAAAAAAGGGTTTTTAGAAAAAAAATCCTGTGTGTATGTCATCGTCGTCGCCGTTGTCGTCGGCCACTTTTCCTTACACGTCTTGTTAGCACGATACAGCCTCCGGAGTGCAATAAGTCACCAATTTCATGATGGAATATTGTTAAGGACATGTCACAGATGATCCCTATTGATTTTCAGCTCACCAGAGCCAGTACAACGGGTGCTATTGTACTTGAAGTACGACATTTTGTCATTTTTTGAGAAATTTCAGTTTGTTAGCACGATACAGCCTCCGGAGCTCAACAAGTCACCAATTTTATGATTGAATATTATTCAAGACATCTCACTTATAAACTTTATTGATTTTCAGCTCACCAGAGCCAATACAACAGGTGCTACAGTACTTTAAGTACGATATTTTTGTCATTTTTGGAGAAGTTTCAGCTTGTTAGCACGATACAGCCTCCATAGTATATACAAGTGACCAATTTTATGATGGATATTATTCAGAGCGTCTCAAAGATGAACCCTATTGATATTCAGCTCACTAAAGCCAGTACAACGGGTGCTGTGGTACTTGGAGTACCAGATTTTTGTCATATTTGGAGAATTTTCAGTTTGTTAGCATGATACAGCCTCCATACAGTATACGATTGATCAATTTCATGATTGAATATTGTCCAAGGTGTCTCACAGGTGTACCCTATTGATTTTCATTTGACTAGAGCGAGTACAGCGGGTCCTATAAATCCAGATATACTAAATTTTTGGTTATTTTTGGAGAAATTTCGGTATGTTAGCACGATACATCCCCCGAAGTGTATACAAGTAACAATTTTATGATAGAATATTGTTCAGGGCCACAGATGCGGAAAAGTTAGTTTTAATCTTTAAAACTGTTTATTTTTTAGAAAATTAAAATTCGTTGATCATTTTAAAAGTAAATAACAAGAGTAACTAATTACATTTTTTTTATTATGGAGCCTTGTTAAAGCTATTCAACATTATTTCGCAGAACTCTATCCAGCGAATTGAATTGTCTCCTTCAATTCCTGTATCAATTATACTTTATAGGGATGCCATTTTTATTTTTTTAAATAATAGATATATTCATGTTTCTATATTTTACGTCTCTTACTATCCATTTCTTAAAAATTACGTCACCTTTACCTTAAAAACCAATCAACTATAGTGTCTTCAAGAATAGGGAATAATTTTTATGGATTTTCGGATCTAATAGGTACAAAAAATTATCGAGTATGGTATACACTTTTATTTTATAATAAATGAGTTTTCCGGTTATGCGCATCGTTTATTTATGTAATGTTGATAAGGATAACAATAATATGTTCGTTCTTATCAGTGATCAATACCATACATAGTTTATATTTTTTATAGCATATTTAAAAAACAACTAAAATAAAACAGTTTTCAAAATAAAATAAAAAATATTGACATGTTACGATACTAAAGCAAACCAATTCAATGTTTTCGATTACTTTAAAAGAAACTAGTGTATTGATGAAAAAGGAGGAAAACTTCACATAAACTTATTCTTTTGTCAAACAAAACAGCAAGAAACCCAAGCAGATCTTTCACAGCCATTGATGCTATTGTTTTTCTTTTAGTTTCTATTTTTAGAAACAATAACAAACGTATGTAAACTTTTATACATGAGCCATCAGTTTATTTTATCACGTACTTTGTACAAATCTAGCGTTATTAAATAACATTTAAAATAATTTACGAAAATAGATGAATTTAGTAGAATTATTTTCAAGAATCTAGTTCCGAGTTGAAGAATGAAACAGTAGCTTCCCGAGTGGCAATATTTTAAAACAAGTACAGTAATGTTACCCCAATAACCAGCTGGGTGGACCAGTGAAATTAAAAAGATTAAATGACAATAATATTTAAGTAATAGAAGACTGTAATGGCATGTAGTCATATTTATTCGGACATCCTTAAATAGTTTTGTAAAATATTAACCTTTTAATATTAGGTAAGAATGATTGTTAAAATATACCTAATTTAGATTAATGTACATTTTAATTATTATTGTAAACATACAATTTTGCGGCCATCGTCCGACCGAAGCCAGCGCCAGTTTTTGATGTAGATATTGCTACGAAATGGCACACTGGTGTACTCCCTGAATCCGACTCTATCTAAGCTATGTAAGAAAGTTAAAATTTTGGCGAATGCGCAGGAATTTCTCTGAACTGTTTACCATTATTTTTTGTGATTATTCTTTTCTAGACATTTCCAGTAAGGTCCATCGTTTGTTTGTGAGTCGTAATCTAGATAGATCCAGAAAAAAGGCACTTATAATATATAAGACAGGCTACCTACCAACGAAGTCAGTTTATAATTTGATCTCGTGAGATAAACAGCGAACAAATCAATAGTCTAAGTAACTAAACAGTAGTGAAGTGTTTATATAAATTAGTTTAAGTGAATATACCTACTGTGTGTGCGAATTTGACATTCCCGTCGCTTCCGTCAGGGTGACTATTTTACAATCAAACGAGCTGTGTTTCCTTTTTTGGGCTGGTTTTCTTCGTCGACGTTAACTTCAAATAAAACTCATAAATTGTAGCGTCTCAGTTTTATTTACATAATATATACAACAATCCGTAACAACTGTATAATCACTTAAATTTACTTTAGAGTTTGCAATACGCACTTGCTAAGAAAAAATATTTTTATTTAAACATGAGTAACTAGAAGCCTCGAGCGGACTTGAAGGGATCAGTGATATGTTCCCTTGTCCTATTATGGGGTTTTTCCGAAAAGGTGCATTGAATATTCATATGAGGATTCGAATTTGTATAAGCTTATTATTATATTCTAAATATTATCTAACCGAAAAGGATATTTTTGAACTTTTATAAATCGTTATGACATTGAAACATAGGTATGCATTGAAACATTTACGACATCCGGTAAAATTATTTATCGCTTATAAATATATTGTGGAGTTTAGATAGTTTTAATAGATGTTGTTTCACAGAATCATACTTTTTATTTAGTCTGATTGTGAAATGCGGTTACTTATATTTTTAGTTCTCGAAGACCGGTCACTTTATTTGATGTGACGAAATGTAATTTACTTGTATAGTTGCACTTTCAATAATTGTTACTGAATATGGTTAAATTATAACAATTTATACTTATCACTTGGTTTTATTAAATTATTTCATTATAAAGGTTTACTTTTGCATTTGCAATTATTACTGTTCACTATTGTTATGTTGTTTAATTATAATGTAAGGTATATTTAATGCTAATGAGTACTCAATATATAAGTATTATTGAATGCCGGTCTATTTGCCGGTAAAAGATAATTGAAGACTACATGTTCTTAAGATGGTTGGAGTTCAAAGAGGCAGGTTGTTGGGTGCGAAGGTTATTTATTTGGATTCCAGTAATAGTGTAGGAAAGGGAGATAAAGTGGGAAAGTGGCTAATATGAATACGAGACTTATAACACGATTCGTTAGGAACGACGGTTTGATTTAGGGCAGAAGAATATGGTAATTTTTTGTTATGAGATAATTTTTTATGTGTTAGTGATAATTTTTGTGAAATAGTAAATAGATGTGATGAATGTGATGATGTGATTTGGACATCCTAGCTTTTTTTAAACTGGGCGATTCAGACGTCTTGCAATGCATCGATTGTCGCTTTGTTTCAACATCGTATTGAAAAATCCACGTTTCGTCGCAAGTAATAACGTTTTTCATCAGTCAGGGATCTTCTTCTAACCTTTCAAGGAAATCTGAGCAGACCCGTTGACGTAAGAGCTTTTGGTCAGGAGTCAGATTTTTTGGCACCAACTTCGCAGAAACTTTTGTCATGTGTAATTCCTCGTGTAAAATTTTTCTAACCGTTTCTTTATCGGCGTTTACAGCATCGGCAATCATCCGGATGCTCATTCGACGATCTGAACTCACAATTTGGTTGATTTTGGTCACTGTTTCCGAAGTTGAAACAGTCACAGGGCGGCCTGGGCGCTGGCCATCTTCAGTGCTCTCTCGGCCCTCACTAAAGCACTTACACCACTCAAAAACACGCGTACAAGATAGAGAATTGTCCCCATGGGCCTCTTGCAACAATTTGTAGCAGTCAGTGGTAGTTTTTTTCAATTTAATGAGAAATTAGAGATTAATACATTGCTCCTGTTTTTCGCCACGCATGGTTTTCGGCACAAGAAAAAAACACATTCGTTTCAAACCGCTACTGCACAAATACTATAATAGTGACGGAAACGTGTTTTGGGAAGTGCATAGACAAGATATCTTCTGATACCCAACGCACTACTCGTTTTTTACCCCACCCTTCTAGGGCGTCCTCTATGCGCGCAGTCTCGTTATTTAATAGCCAGACCTCGTATGCGGAGGAAAGTTGAACACAGTTATAACCTGATTATTATAGGCTATTAGAAAATGAAAGTGTATACGCGGGTCCTGACACTGTTTTGACTTTGTCAATTACTCATTTTAGTCGTAATTTTCCTAGATAGTAAACAATTGACTATACTATATATTCTCATGGGAATTGTAATCACACCCAGTGAGTGTTTTGGTGATCCATTTATCATAGACGATCAGTCCAGTGGCGCATCCAGGGAGGGGTAAAGAGGGTAATTCTCTCCCCCCCCCTCCAAGCCTCGTCCAAAATGTTCATATTTCGAGAGCCGAATCAGATAACGTTCAGTTTTCATGACTTACGAATCTCCACACAAATACCTTAGAAATATTATAAATAATGATAGACTGAAAAAAAATTCGATACTGGGAACGAATACACTAAACTCACAGACAAGACAATATGTCAAAACGCCAATTGAAAAAAAATTATGTTATGTTTTTCTTTTGCCCGTTTCTTCTTTTTATTTTAAAAATGAGACTTTTATAAAACTGATATTTTAAAATCTAATGTTAATTTGATTGTTGAATTCAAAAATAACTTCAAGACATGTTTATAATACCCGCCCTTAGTATTTTAAATTAAATGATCGACAGCATTATTCTATGCTCGAATTAGAAAAGGAAATTATCATCATAATGTTGTGAATGGATCTGTAGTGTACACATTATAAAAACTGTTTAAGTGGGTTGATTGTTAGGCTTGAAACAAACACGACCTTGCTCTTTAATAAATTGCCTCTAATTATTCTTTGATTAGATTTTTTGTTTAATATCGTAAATTTCTGTTGTGTTCACTTAAGTGGATTAATAGAAAGTGTGTATTGTAATTTGATAATCATAATCAGTGATATTTGGAGTAATACAAAAAGTCGAAACTCTAACGCTCGATGGAACTTATACGTTAATTTTGGCGCACGGAGTATGTACTAGGAATATTCTTAGGTCACACATGCTTAAGCGACAAAATGTTAGAAAAAAACAAATATAAATTCAGTGTATTACTCTTTTTCTGTAACAGGATATCATAAAGTGGAAAACGTTCCCAAATACATGTCCATAAGCGACGACTATGTGTTACAAGTATAAATTCATTGTAGGTATTGTAGTGTCCTTTTATATTATACACTAATTAATAACTATTTACTATTATATCTCACTGTTTCTTATTAT
Source organism: Galeruca laticollis (assembly GCA_963921935.1). NCBI lineage: Eukaryota > Metazoa > Arthropoda > Insecta > Coleoptera > Chrysomelidae > Galeruca > Galeruca laticollis. The sequence goes on along the minus strand of OY998178.1, from coordinate 90,238,827 downwards.
AATATTACTATGAATATACACCGGTTCTCTGGTCAAATACCGAATGCATCAACATTCCGTTGCCTACCAGCCAAACGGTGAGTGACGTAATTGTCACACTTACAGGGCGATACACTACAGGTATTAATAAGATATCAGTAACAATGAATGTTCTGAAGTAAACTTCATGTTGCTGGCTTTCATTGTACATTTATATTAATTGTTAAATGCATTGTTCTAACACGAGAATAAATTATAAGAAGCTTTTAATTATGATAATTCGAAAGGTTGTAACAGATCAGGATAATTAATCCAATCTATTTGTTGAACATTTTATTGTAATGCTGAAAAACAGTTCGAAAGTGGTTAAAACCTTTACTTTTTTGAGATTTGGCAACGTAGAAATATGTCGACCGAACACTTGGATTGCTTTTTGTATCAATAAGAATTGTTTTACTGTTTTACGTTTGTTTTCAAATGAGAAACGAACTCTTTGTGTAAATACACAAAGTACAGTTGCAAAAACGCTTCCGATAATAAACATAAAATCGAATTCTAATGAAAATACCTATTCTATTTAAATAAAAGTAATATTCTGATAGGTAATAAATTAAAAAAAAACTTCTTAATTCTTCAATTAATTTAAATCAAATGTTCGAATAAACCCCGGTTTTCAATTAAACAGTAACTGAGCCGGTTATAAAATGCTTGATGAACATGGGTGAGTATTTGAGGTGTTATCTCCATACAGGCTTGTAGAATTTGTTCCCTAAGTTCATAGAGGGAACTGGTCATGTTCTCTTGGAATCCATAAATTCTCTATTTCACATAACCCCAGAAAAATTAATCGTTGAGTGCCAAATCTGGATATCTAGCAGGCTATCTAATGTTACCATCCGTGGAGATTATCCGATTGGGAAATTGTGTATTTAAAAAATCTATTGCTAATCGATAATTATGCGATGCTTATTCTTCATGTTGGTACCAAATATCATTGAATTGACACCTAATTATGTGAGGGCAGGAGTAATTTGGTTTTGCAGCGTATTCAAATACTTTTGTGCGGTTAAATTGCCGTTAATAAAAAATGTTCCAATTATATGTTCACCTAATATTCCAGCCAAAACATTTAACTTTTGGGGATATCAAGTTCTACTATTGTAGTGTTTGTGTAGATTTGTCCTGGACCAATATCGCATAACGGATGGATTATGTGCACCGTGTATGGGAAAAATCGATTCATCTGTGAACAAAATATTTATTGAAAAGTTTGCACCCAATTGTATTTTTTCATAACTATTTCACAAAATTCCATTCTACGAAATTAATCGTCTGGAAATATTTCAAGGCTCTTTTTCAGTTTCAAGCTATGATAGCCATTTTTATTTTATTACAGTCCGAATCGTTTTCGGATCAACATCAAAGTCCTTGGTTAAACAAGTGGACGACTATAGAGGATTATTTTCCACACTTGCACAGATTAAAATATCTCTTTTTTTCTTTTTCGGGTTGGATTAGACGATTTTTTGTACGCGATCCATGTTTTGTAGGAGTGGCGCATCCATGTTCTTCAAAAGTTTTTTTAATCGTTCTCACTTGTTTCTTGCTAATTGATTGGGTACTTTCGAATGCTACAATAAACGCATTTTCTGCTGTTTCTTGATTTGAATTACTCTGGTAATACCATTTTACAATTTGCACTTTTTGGTGTATCTGCATGCTTACTTTATAAGATTTACAAAGATCGTTCCCAAATCGAAAATAAACAGGGAGTGACGACTTACATTTAAATGTCTGAACTATAGCCGGTAATAAGTACCGCTCTCGAGAAGCGCACGCGCGATTCGTATTCGTATATTCTAGTATCCTTAGTTTAATAGTAATAATCTACGCTGACTTTAGATTGTCTATCTCACCATGCTTCTCTCTAACACACTGGTAATGCCATATGCCTTTTACATTTTCCCGTTGACTATGAGGCAATTATTGTTTGACGCTAGAATTAAATGAGGAATTATTTCTGTTATTCTTAAAAAGAAATATTTTATGGCACTTATACCTTCAACCCGTATATTGAAAATGAAGAGAGGGGATAGATAAAAATAGAAGAATTACGGCTGTAGACGAAATCATTTTATCAGGAGCGTAGGAATTACAACATTCAGAATTGAATATTTGCCATTTTATGAAATGTACAGTATTTAATTTTGAGTTGCAATAATAAATTATTTCAAAAAGTAGCCTATTCAATGTCACTATCGTCGATTTATTCTTTTTCATATTATAACCATCAAATTTTCAAACAATTTTTAGAATCTTTATAATGATTGGAGTGATATTCGAAAAACAATTTAACAGTGTGTGCCACGATATCCTGTTATAGAAAATAGGTGATACACTGTATATACATGTTTCTTTCTAACACATTGTCGCTTATGGATTCTGTATTAAACTCTATGTTTATAACGAAGTCTACTGAAGCATTCAGTTAATCGAAAGTTTTTTTTGTTTCAGATTTATCGAAAAATCGGTTTGGGGAGTTACCGGACGAGGTTCTAGGTTTTCATTTTTTAGAAAAATTACAATGTTATCACAACGCTATACGGTTTATACCCGACACTGTAAGCGGCCTTCAGTGTTTAAATTTTTTAGATCTCAGTCGGAATCAGCTGACCAGTCTTCCGAGGGAATTATGTCAGTTGCCAATTCAGGTAAGTTATTTTATAACAATTACTACAGCCTGTATTGATTTACTACAAAAATAATAGAAACTTATTTAGAAGAATAAATAAAACGAGTGGGGAAGATAATAAGAAGATGCAATATAGAGATGAGCATAATTAAATATTCCCTTTTAAAATCTAGCACATCATTTTTTATAGTGTAAGACTTCTACATAAACGTGTCTCATGAAAAGAATCAAGTAAAGACCATTAAAAAGTATATATTTCATTTTGTATTCTCTCTACCAAAACGGCATCGAGAACAATGAGCAATAGAAGAGAGCCAACATTCTAAGCATTTTATACTTAATAAAAAAAGAGATCATCAAGCCATACTGTTTCATTGACCGTTAGGTTGTAATTAGTGTTACTTATGTTTTGCTTCAAACTACCAGACTCTAATTTAGAATGTTTAATATGCATTTCGATTTTGGACTAAAATAACACCGCTAACGTGTTGTATACACACAATGTTTTATCGGGGCATTGATCTGATGATGTTTACACATCGATTCGAAAATTAACAGTAATTGAAATGTTAGTTTATTGTCTATTCTAACAGATAATAGAAAAAAATTGATTTAAGTATGTTTAAAATAGGTAATGAGTGTTAAGTTCAGACAGTTAAGTATTTTAGTTATAAACCAAACCACAAGTAGGTACAATAGGTATGTATCATGGTCAATTTATTATCTTTGTTACGAGCTAATTTAATTATTTTAACGTAAACTTGATTTCTAATTGATTTATTGATACTACAAGATTTTTAATTCATCACAAAAGAATGTAGAAAACATTTAGTTAGGTGCTTATAATTTTGTATAATACGGTATCTGGTTTTTTTCCTCAATTCCACTTATGATGATGTCATATTCTTATGAGTGTTTGTGGAAATTAGCGCTTGTTCTATAAATATGTGTTTTGTGGAGTAAGGCGCCAAAAACATATCACAGATGTGTATATGTCAATTTATTATAGATGACTGGTTTGTTTAAATGTTTTTGAAAATAATTATATATGTTATACCTTGTTTATAATTTAACTGTAATAAATTGATGAAAACATATACCATAAAAGGATATATTTATTTTATGGCAGAATATGTCTAATATACAGATTATTTATATTGTCACGACCTTGCCGTGTTTTTTGAAATTGTAAGCTTATTACTTTTTATTTTGTTTGTGTTATATGAATAATTAATTTTTTCTACTTCCGTTACTAAAACCGCACTTTGAACACGGGTTTGACATGCACAAAACGACTCTTTAAACACTAGTGTTTAAAATGCGAAAAGTGACATCTCGTTTATCTTTTGTTTTTTAAACGTCAAATCAAGTGTATCTTTTGTATGTTAAATTTCATATTCCGTGATAATTTTGTTATTCTACGTCATTTGATTTGTCAGTCAGCTGTCAGCCATCGTCCGTCATGTAATGAATATAATTTTTTCCTTCCCTCGGGCGAAGAAAAAGTATAGTAAGCACCTCGTGTTAAAAACGTCTTTAGTCACTCGTTTCACAAGGAACTCGTTCCGCTTCGCTCCACTCGTGCCTAGTAAAACTCGTGACTAAAGTAACCTTTTTGACACTTGGTACTTAATAAACTATTAAATGTATAGGATTCATGGAAAATATTGAATTATTTTATGCATACCTAACAACTGAACATAATTGTAGATTACACTTGCGTATAACCATATAGGGTCATTTTAGGATTGAGTTCCCAGTTGTTATAGTTCACGTAAGAGATACAGTGCGAACTTTAAAGTTTCTGATTATCCTTTGATTTGAAATACTGTCATAGTCCAGTCAATATTATAATTTAAAATGCTTATTAGACGATATATTCATTTAACATTATAATTGTCAGGGTAAGTGAATTTAAAACATAACATATTCTTCAAGGTTGAATTTTAACCTATATTCTAAAATCCCTATAACGAAGAATTAGTCGAAGTAATCTGAAACAAGGATACTTATCTCGATAACATAAACAAACCAATATTGGGGCCGATGAGATTTTGTAAAAGTCACGTCCCCAAATTCTTAAACATTTCCGTGGTTGTTATAGCATCTTACGCTGTATATCACATAAGAAATAAAGACCAAAATTGGTTATAACACCCCTTTTCATGGTTCCCGGTTTCTTGATGAGAAGGCATATCATTATTAAATCTAACAGAGTAGAGTTCAGTTTAATCAGAGAAAAGTGTGGTGATTGTAAAAGTTTAATAAGAACAATTTTCAGTAAAATAGGTGAGTTTTTCACAGAGTAACCTTTTCCATAGATTGTAATAATTTTGATATATTGTTTTGATAAGCTATTATAACTTAAACTAATTCATATTTGACTTTTTATGTTGACAAATCTATATATTTATACATATATTTATATACAATAACTGTTTGACATGGTATAACAAAATGTTGGATCTAGTTGAGAAGAAACCATTTCAGTACCCGCTATGGAGAAATGAGAGTGGGAAACTTTATAAAAGATCAAATCTGGGACATCCTGAACTAGTGACGGATCCCAGTCGACAATGGCTGTTAGTAGTGCCCAAGAAGAAAAGAACTGAGGTTATTCGTTTGAATCATGATCCACCGGTCTGTGGGCATGCAGGAATTTATAAGACTCTTGGCCGTATATCAACTTATTATTATTGGCCGAAGATGAAAAAGGATGTAGCTAATTACATATCTAGATGTAAAGTATGTTTAGCCACCAAACCTGAACAGAAAAAGCCAGCTGGATTCATGCTTAGTAAGTCTTCGTCTGTTTCTAACCCATTCGATCTCCTCTATGTTGACCTAGTTGGCCCTTTACCGACAAGTTCTTCAGGGTTCAAGTTTATTTTATCTGTAAGTGATGCTTTTAGCAAATTCTGCGTTTTCTTCCCTCTTCGAAATTCCACGACAAATCTTGTTGTTAAACCATTAGAGGAACAAGTTATTCTTATATTTGGTGCTCCTAAACGACTACTCACCGATAATGGACCTCAATTCAAAAGCGATGGATTTAAGAGATTGATGAAACAATATGGGATTCAACATATATTTACCGCTAATTATCACCCACAATCAAACCCAGTCGAAAGGGTTCATAGAGTCCTTAAAACCATGTTGGCCGCGTACGTTAGAGATAACCATCGTGCATGGGATAAGTATCTACCGCATATTGGATGGGCTATTCGATCTGCGCAACATGAGGTAACAGGTACTACGCCCAATATGATAATATTTGGACGAGAGATCACTATCGACGGTAGTTCGAATATTATTAAAGACCAACATATTGACTTTGACAGAAATAGAGATACATCGAATAAAAATGACTGTTTGCAAAATTTATTTCAAGAAATTAGGGAACGCTTAGGGAATGCTTACGAAAAAAGTAAACGGATTTACGATCTCAGACGACGTGACGAAAAATTTCATCTAGGACAAAAAGTATGGAAGAGGTCACATCATCTATCTGATGCTAGCAAGAATTTTTCGGCGAAACTATCACCAAAGTTTGAAGGGATTTATAAGATCATATCTGTTGTATCTCCTTGGACGTACGAGCTCCAAGATGTCGACGGACGTAGCATAGGTATTTGGCACACCCACCTGATCTTGATGATACAAATTAATTAGTTTTAAATTTCGTATGGGTATCTCATTTTTTTTTGTAGATTAGATAGGAACTGTTTCCCAACTAATGAGGATTAATCAAGTTAGGTCGGATAAAATTTAAATTTAGTTTTCAGTTTTAGTTTGTGAGTCGTTACGGATATCCCTACTCATGATGAACAGATTAGATCCTAACGTGTTTCTCTGTCGAAAAACACTTTTCCGGGAAAGGGGGGAGTGTTACGGTTTTAAAAAAAAGCATTGGTACAAAATTTATTGGGAATGTAATCATGCACTTATATACAAATGGTTGACATAATAATTTCTTTCAAAAATATATTGAAACTCACCTTTTCAATGATTAGAGTAAAATCAATAACTTCAACATTCAACATTAACCAAAAATCAATGGTTTATTTACATTTACAACAGAGCTTTATTTAACTAAATCATAATAAGATATCGTATCCTTTATCATTATAAGTTGAAAACTCTAATTTACCTGGTTATAAAAATATAATTAAAACTCGAAGCACTTTTGTTTACTCCAATTTATTGTTTTAATCTCTTCTTTCTAAATTGAATTGTCATTTTATATTTTGATATTTGATATCTATCATATGCATGGAAAACAATCTATTCTTCTTTTTTTACTATTTCATACCAATCCAACTTACTATTTCGCTGAATGTTCTGTGTTCTGTGACTTCACCTGAGTTCTGTGGATGGCCTACAAAACCTACTTGATTGGACTTTGACCCTTCCTTCTTTTTATATCAGCTTTGATTCGGAGCACATGGTTCCTTAATTTTCGATTGTAAATCGGATCTTATAAGCTGGAAAAAAGTAAACTTTATTAGATTTTATTGGTCATAATTGTCAGTGTAGACAAAATTATCTATATTGGATCTGGACCAAAATCTAAAAACCTCTTTAAGGCCACCCTACAACTTGGGTAAGTAAAAATCATCCACCATTCACTTTTATTAAATTCATAGCTAATATTTCACATATTTCTTACTTTTGTTTAGGCCTTCTCCTTCTCTTCTAATTTTCTTCTATCTGTTTCTATCTCGCTTACTATATGTGCTGAACTTCGCTGTATCACTCACCGCTTTTCATAAGTATCGCTTCCTCTAAGCTGTCTAACCATTTCCACATTACATCATTCATCCGTAGCAGAATAGTAGATTTAACTAGTAACCCCGTACTGCATGAATTTTGATGCATGCCATACGATTCATCTCATTAGATTTGAAACCTAGGAGGATCCAGGTCGAGTCAACCCAACTACCGCAAGTATTGACGTTGAACTTACGGCCAATCATACAAGTAAGAACTTTCTGATTTATATTTACATTCACCATTTACAAAGGGTTGCTATCTGAAGGACAAGCATCTGAACCTGAAATTTTAACATAATTCCGACAAGTTATACATTACTAACTAACCTCTACTTCAAACATTATTATCGATTTATCTTTAAACTTACCTGTAAACACCAAGGGGTACCACTCGGTCGTGCAAGGATCATATGTGTGATTTACAAATTAAAATTTCAATGGTTTCAATCTAACAATGTTTGATTTATGAATCCACCCCTACTCTACCGTTGAATAACCTTTTCGATTCTTTTGAGCTAGCTGGAATCGAGGTTCTTCACCATCAGTGAAAAACATTTAAGATAGAAACGTAAAAATCTATATATTTATACATATATTTATATACAATAACTGATTGACAATTTATGAATTTGATATCAGAGTTCACAAACAATACATTAATTTGAGGTACGTCGCGAGTTTGCCCTTCGTACTTCGCTAGTTGAAAGGAGTGGATACTTTGCGAGTTTGCCCCTAGTATCTTAGTGAGTTTGCCCTTAATACCTATGACCTGAGAGACGTTTGAACTATCTTATGTATTATTTGTACATTTCTTTTAAATATATTATTCTGATTAGGTTCTGGTTTTAATAATGAACCATAAATATACGGGATTGATATATTAGACGTTTGTGACAGTTAATTTTATTGTTGTTGCTTAATTTTCCAAATCTCTTATGAACTGGTTACTCAGGATTTTGTCTCCTTTTCAGATGTGTCATCTCGAGAGAGCGCTTTTCCTGACAAACGCCCCACCTTTGTTTTACGTTTTAATAGTTTATTTAATGGTTAGTTAATTTATAATCGTAATGATTTTATTTTTATTGCTATTATTATTTTATTTTGTTTACTTTAGTATATTTTATTTCAATATCCTCGGTCTAATTATTTTTACATACATACATACCTCTCTTATACAATGATTAATATGTATTTAATAATTATATAATTATTAAATACATCTTAAACATAACAGGAGATAATTAACACTACCTTATATCTCGTTTTATTAACAAGAATTAGTAATATAATTTCCAAATACCTTATTATATTTCCCCTATTTTACTTAACTATAAGTATATTTTGAGAGTTTTTTCGAATATAGCTGGTGGCCACAAACGATAAGGACCGCTCACTATTTAGTTGGTGCGCTAGCACAAGATAGAGTGTAGTTTATACGTGGTATTGGTAAAGGTAAACTCCGCAACACAACTTAAAGGAGATATACCATTACATGTTGCACTATATTTTTTGCGCGTACTATTCCCCACATTCTTCTGCATCTGCACAACGACATGGCGGCTTTTTGCGTGGTTTTAAATATGTGAGTATTCCATGTAAGCCTATGATCGAAATATACCCAAAGACAGGATTGGGAAAATCTGATTTTTATTAAAAAAAATCAAAAACCATGGATTTTTTTTGAAAAAATCACGATTTTTTAATTTGAATATAAAATTTGAGCAATTTGATTCTTTGAAATTATTGTTAATTATTTTAATGTATAAGTCTAAAAATTATAATACAATTTGCGGCTCAAAAACTTGTGACAACGCATTTGTCGCGCTTCTTGCAAGAAAATTCTTGTCGCGATTGGTTTTACTTTTGTCCTATACACTCACTATACAGTGCCGAGTACTGCCGAGTGAGGCACGAACGCGTTTGTTGTGCTTTTTGCAAGAATATTCCTGTCGAGGCTTGTGCACTTGATATTTTAATTTTGAGATAATTTAGTGAAAGTTTTGAGACAAATATTAATTATAAGTTAAGTAACATAGTGTAGTTTTTAATTATATTTTCTGAGATATTTTGAAACATTTTTTAAATATATACGTATATTATAAGTAGATACATTTTTGATAAATAACAGAATACAACAGGGTAACAAATGATTCTATGCATTAAAAGACACATTTAAATCAACACACACAAAAATTAAAATATACAAGACAGTAATTAGACCAGTCGTACTTTACGCTGCAGAAACCTGGAATTTAACAACATTAGAAATCTGGGAAAGGAAAATACTACGGAGAACATACGGCCCAATTAAAGAAAATGGAGTATGGAGAATATTGAGAAACTACGAAGTTAATCAAAAATTCAATAGCCCAATAATAGCAAATGAAATAAGAAGTAAACGATTAAGGTGGGCAGGGCATGTACAACGTCTAGGTAATGAAAGGTGTGTCAAGAAAATACAGGAAACTAAAAGACAAGGACGAAGAGCAAGGGGACGACCGAAAACTAGATGGTTGGATGGTGTAGAACAAGATCTTAAATAAATTGGAATAAATTACTGTTAGAACAAAGCAAAACATCGAAAAGAATGGAAAAGAATAGTAGAATAAGCAAAGGACAGACTTCAGAGTAGAAACTAAATCACCGAACTCACAAACTCCCTACTGATTTAAAGTAGTAGGGTTGGCCAAGCGGCTGGCCACCGCTGCCGGAAAAATGAGGCTAGGAATCCCAATAGGGAGACTATGGACCTTAAGGTCTGAAAGTCAATGAGAAGAAGAAGATACATTTTTGAAATAATTTTAAAATTTTATTCATAGATATTATTTTTAACAAAGATAATATAATTTTTAAGTATTCATTTATAGCTATTTTAGGATATATATTTTAGGCATATAGGATTGTTTTTAAATGTTAGGTGAAATCTAACACGTGGCCTTTAATGTAACTTTTTTAACGCGACCTTTCCCGGGTTAATTAAAGATTATTTTTAGTCTTCTATACCTACTTAATTTTTAATTTTTTTCAACTTAAAAAAATAAATTTGCTTTTACATCTCTATTGAACATTTTCACTTTATTTTAAAATCAATAATTCAATACTATATCAATATATCATCAATTTCAATTTTCAATTATGTTTTTTCTCTTTCCAGAGAGTCGAATGTCGCTTAACAGTTTTGCTAGCACATCATCTGCCTCAAGTTGTAGTTCACTCAAGACGGATTGTTCCTATGTTAGAAAAACTCCACCGAAAGTACCAACAAGTCCAACAACTTTTGAGCCAGTTCAAAAAAAGAAAGCAATCGAAACTCAGCCTACCATGAGTGGTTTTGTAATGCGGACTTCAACTGCTGAAAAACATAAAATTGACAAACAAATAACAAAGGCTATTTTTGCTACTAATTCGAGCTTCAGATGTATTGAGAATTTAGAGGTGAAAAAAGCCATTCAGTTATTAAGGCCTCGTGAAAAACGGTAGCAACAAGTCTTTTGGACGAAATCTATGAAGAGGAAAAAGAAAAATGTTTCTCCACCTTGTCAATTGTTGGGTGGTCAAACGTGCACAACGAACCAGTGATATGTGCAACGATAACCACTGAAGATGGACAAGCCCTCCTATACGAAACTATAGACACGTCAGGAAATCCACATACTTCAGAATATTTAACTCAAATAGTTTGTGACCTGATTTCTTCATGTGAATTAAAATACAAGTGTACCGTAAAATCTTTAGTGACATACAATGCCGCAAATATGACACTTATGAGAAAAACATTAGAAGAAAAAACTAACGCAAAAGTGTGGTCCAAATTGTTAAGTATTTTCGAAATAACCATTAGGCTAGAGCTAAATTCAGTCAAGCGCACTTTAGTACTTCCAAGCGATGTGCGATGGAATAGCCTTGGCCACTGCTTAGAGATGTATGTCACTCAGTGGGACCTCATATTAAAAAATCTGCGAAGAAAATAAAAAGGAGATTGATTCCACTATTTACCAAAAAGTTTCAAATATTGCGATTAAACATGCAGCGCAAGATTATTTAAACATTTTAAAACCTATATCAGTTGCTCTTGATACTGTGCAGAGGAAAAATGCTACTATCGCAGATGCTGTAGAGCAGTGGAAACATTTACAATATATCTTTGATGAATCTGTGGAATTATCATTACAAAAACACAACAATTTAATAATCGATATATCACATCATTTTATAGCGTATATGTTGAATCCACAAAAAACAAAATACCAGTTAACACCAGAAGAAAATAATATAGCTTTAGAAACAATTAACGAGTTATATGAAAACACTGGACTGTTACCTTTAGTAATAAAGCTATATGCCCGCAGTGCTCCATTTAAGCAAGTTATGTTTTCGGACGAAGTAATCAAAAATGTAAACGGACTACAATGGTGGTTATCACAAAATGATGAGCCCGGAAATCTTGAAACAGTTGCCAATAATAAAACAGTTCTTGTGTGCAACTGCTTCTTCAGCTTCAGTAGAACGCGTATTTAGCTCCTTTGGTCTTGTACACTCGGATATTAGAAACAGATTAGGCATAGAAAAAGGAGGAAAAACTCGTGTTTTTGTTTAAATTGTATAACGAAAATAAATAGACTGAAAATATACAGTAACAAAATTTAGGTGTTAAGTTTAGTTTACGAATTTGGAATTATGTACTTCTTTTTTGTTATTTTTACTAAAAGCAGATACATCTTTTGATTTTTGAGAAAACTTTTATATTATGTTGTTATCTGGTTCTGAATAAAAATGAAAAAAATTGATTTTAAATCATGATTTTAATTTTAAAAATCAAGCGATTTAAATCATGATTTTAATCAGCCCAACCCTCCCCAAAGGTATCTTAATTTCTTTGGAAAATGCAATCTTCGTTACGCCTAGCAGTGGTGGTTTTCGATCTGGCAGTGCCGTTTGTTTAGTGAAGTTGACCACACGTGTTTTCTAACCATTTATTGTGAATCTCTCTTGTAACAACAATATTTAGGGTTGCCTGTATTCTTCCAGATACCTCCCCTGCGAACTTTATTCTGACCACGATTACTATGTAATCTGCGTATCCTAGCCAATAAAAACCCGTCGCAGATAATTCTATGGTTGACCAAAGTAGCGATGACAAAACTCTTCCCTGTGGACATCCTCCACCGGCTCTGCTTTGATAGTGACTTGACCAATAGTGAATTCTTCTATCTTACTTGCCAGGTCAGTCTCTATCCATCTGCATATTACAGCAGGTGCAAGCGCGTGCACAGAAGGGGATAATGGAGGTAATTATCCCACCCCCAAGCAGACGATCGTCTTCACCCTGATTTACCTTAATATTTAGACTGCATACAATATTTAGTACATAATTGAATTATCTTTTTAATTTTTAGTTGTAATAATTTATGTATTAATGTGAAATTAGTAGTAAAGATTAGGTACTATTAAAAATGAGCACACTTTTTATTCTATTTTTTTGGGAAAACCAAAATTTACGACCCCCAGGCCCAAGGTCTGTATTCGCGCCTGAGTAGGTGTGCCCCGTCTCGAGTTTCTGGTTGTAGTCATTACAAATAAAAGTCAAGAAGAACACGAAATAGACAAAAGAATGATGAAAGGGGGCAAAGCAATAGTATCGCTAGCAAAAATCTTACACGCAAAAGAAATTTCAAGAATGTCGAAAGGAAACAACTATAATTTGTGAGGATCACAGCACAAACCAATAAAGTGAGAACTGTCCACCGGAAGTCGATTTTGAACTCACATAACCAGATAGGAAATTGTAAATTCCTCAATTTAATTTTTTTCATTTCCTAAGGACCCTATTTAGAATAATTTTCCCATTATATTTGGCAGAATTCCAAAAGTAATGATAAATTATTTTATAAATTATCAATCATTATTCATGTCTGCCGGATAGAGATAGAGATTATTAAAATAATATAAATGCATGGATAAACAATGTCAACGACAATGAAACAATAGTGCAACGGTTAATTTAAATTCCATTGACGTTATATTCGAAATTATGAATGCAACATTTTACTAAATTATAGTTTTTCGTAAGGTGCGACTAATAAGAAGTTCTTTACAGATGTGAACTGAATACAAACAAACTGAGATGAATACGATTCATCACTCATTAAAGTATAAGACATAGAGAACATATTATGCGAACCCAGGGCCTTGCGACCGATGTAGTCTGGTTCACAAGTGCCAATTCATCATAAATCTAGTCTGGAACAGCGAAAATTATGATTTTGGACTCATTCTATTCGAAATGGCATCTAGAACAAACGATCAAGTGGACAATAGGGGTCGGCAAAAATTACAACAGTTATAAACAATTACGTAAAAAAAAGAATTGTTTGGTTTTTTGAAAATATTTCGAAAACTATTTGAGATACTCAAAATTTGAAAAAAAATCCTTAAAGAGCAGAAAACCTCTTAAAGAAGAGTCTAACCTTCCGGAACTGTACCGACCAATATTTATAATTGTAATTTGGAGGTGAAAATTGAGCTGAAATCGGGTAGCTAGACCATAACAAAATATTTTAATGTAAGTGTTTTTAAATGAAACTCAAGGTCTCTAGTTAATTCCACAATATAATACAAGTTATTGAAAATTCTAAAAAATTGACAATTGTTTCGATAAATCAATATCATCGTCAGAATGACAGAAGTTACATTTCATTTTATGCCTACCTGATGTTTAGTAGTTATATTTTTGGCTAGACCAAGAAGTAACCTAACTTGTGATTGGCTTAATATATGTTTATAGAAAAAAGAAGAAGATGTGATATTACAAATATTGAAGCTTAGATATTATTAGCCCTATGGTGATATCCTGGATATCATTTTTCCAATTAAGATCAGTATAACTGTGCAATGATATAGAAAACCAGGAAAACTATATCTGCTGATCTTTACAATTATCACTTAATAAGACAGTTTATTAGTGGAGAATTCCCTAGATTTAACTGTTCATTGACAACTTCATATTGTGGGTTTCTTAAATGTCTTCTAATTTCCAGTTCTTCAAGGAAATCCAGTTCTTGTTTCTTTTCACAAATATGCAGCACTTCTAGTTCTGTGTTAGGTGTCAATGAATGATTGGTGTCAAGTAGATGTTTTGCGTAGTGAGATTTATCTGGTTGTTTTAATCTGTAAGCTCGTAAGTGCTCACTGTATCGTATTTCAAAATTCCTAAGGGTCTGACCCAAATAGACAGCATTACATTCTGGACATTTGAGTTTATATATACCTGACTTCTTTAATAGTGGTATTTTTGTTTTTACATTTAACAATTTTGTACTAACGTTACTTTCTATTTTAGAAGTGCTGCATATTTGTGAAAAGAAACAAGAACTGGATTTCCTTGAAGAACTGGAAATTAGAAGACATTTAAGAAACCCACAATATGAAGTTGTCAATGAACAGTTAAATCTAGGGAATTCTCCACTAATAAACTGTCTTATTAAGTGATAATTGTAAAGATCAGCAGATATAGTTTTCCTGGTTTTCTATATCATTGCACAGTTATACTGATCTTAATTGGAAAAATGATATCCAGGATATCACCATAGGGCTAATAATATCTAAGCTTCAATATTTGTAATATCACATCTTCTTCTTTTTTCTATAAACATATATTAAGCCAATCACAAGTTAGGTTACTTCTTGGTCTAGCCAAAAATATAACTACTAAACATCAGGTAGGCATAAAATGAAATGTAACTTCTGTCATTCTGACGATGATATTGATTTATCGAAACAATTGTCAATTTTTTAGAATTTTCAATAACTTGTATTATATTGTGGAATTAACTAGAGACCTTGAGTTTCATTTAAAAACACTAATATGAGCATATTCCACGAAGTAAGGGTCGAGACAGTCAATTTCATTAAAATATTTTAACCTAATAAATATGAATATTAAGGAATAAAAAAACAATAATTTGTCAACAAAAAAATTGTATGCCAATTTTTAAACGAACTGTTTTTATTAATCAGTTAATTTTTAGCAGTTGACATAAAAACGTCAACTTTATTATATCAAACCAGTAGAGGAATCCATTGCTTTGGTTGAGACGAAACCAAGCAAATTATTGATATGGTAACATTAACGAAAATGGCCTGAAAATTGGTGGAAAGAATAATGTTCAGTCCTTCTCAAAATATTTCTGCTTGTGAAATATGCATCTAAAGCAAACAAACAATCGGCATATTCCCTCAAAATTCGATATCAAGAGCTGAAGATATTTTGGACCTCTTTCATTCAGACATATGTGGACCCATGAGAACAAAATCTGTTGATGGTGCACGTTATTTTGCGACGTTCGTAGGTGATAAATCGAGATGGATTCAAGTTTATTTCTTGAAGTCGAAAGATGAAGTGAAAGGAGTATTTTTGAAATTCAAAGCACAAATTGAAAATAAGACAGGGCGGAGGATAAAAGTGTTTAGAACTGATAACGGTTTGGAAACACTGGAAAAGGATTCACTGATATTTTGGAGAAAACTGGTATAGAACTACAATATTCAGCTCCCTATACACCATAATAAAACGGGGTATCGGAACGCCTGAATCGTACGCTAGTTAAAATGGCAAGATGCATGTTACAGCAATCCAGACTTCCACAAAGTTTTTGGGTTGAAGCTAATCCACTGCAGCATCCATAAGAAACAAATGTGTTTCATGTAGCTTGTGCAGTGCTAGTTCGTTTGAATTCTGGAATCATAAGAAAACGATAATATATCATCTAAGAATGTTTGGATCTAAGGTATTGGCACTCATCAAAACACCAAGTAGAGGAAAATTTAATGCGAAGGCTATAGAGAACGTATTCAACTGAATTAAAAACGTAGCATTTATGGGATCCAACAACAAAGAAAATAATAACAAGCTTAGATGCGAAATTTGTTTAAGAACAAAATTTTACAGAGACAGAAAACGAGGGAGATTTAAAATCGCATATTTTTTTTAATCAATCGAAATGCCTCAGATTTAGAAGAGAAGTGCTCGAATGAATACGAGGAAGATATTAAAAGAGTGGATAATGTTAACCCAGGAAAATGAACAGACTTCTTTAGACAATAAACTGTTACCTGTGATATTCAAAAGAGGTCCCAGAAGACCATCAATCATACGGGTTAGATTTCTAAAGGAAGACCAAAGAAAGCATATAATCTGATACAGGAACTACACGAAGTTCAAATGTCAGTCGAGGAACCAAAAAGGCTCTTATAGGCAGGAAAATGCAGAAGAATGGCGAAACGCTATGAAAGATGAATTTAAAGCACTTATTTGCAGTAATGCATGGGTCTTAACAGATAGACCACAGAACCGAAGGATCATAGGTTGCAAATGTGTTCTTAGAACAAAGTATAAAGCAAATGGTGAAATAGATTGACAGAAACTTTACCAAATGAAGGTAGTTATGACTTACATCAACGGTTGAAGAAGAGATTTTTATGAGTCACATAGAAGGATTCGTATAATCAGATAGATAAGACAAAGTATACCTCTTGAAGAGATCATTCTATGGACTGAAGCAATCAGGGCGACAATGATATGAGAAACTTGACCAGTATCTGAGAGCCATTGGATTGAAACAATTAAAGTGTGACAAATGTGTTTATCTTTTGCACGGTGAGTCTAATTTTTGTCATGAATGTATACGTGAATGATTTAATTATCGCCACAAATTCAGATGAGACGTACATGAAGTTGAAGCACGATCTGATTGCAAAATTTCAGATAAAAGATCTGGGAACACTGCACTATTGCTTAGAAATTTAATTCAAACAATTTCAATATCCCAGAGAATATACACAGAAGGTATTCTGCGAAAATTCGAAATGCAGAATTGCCGACCAATTTCAACTACTTCAGATGTGAATTCAAAATTAATAAAGGAAATGGGACCACCTTTGCAAGAAGGGAAACTAGAAATGGCATATATACCTTACAGACAGACTGTTAGTTCGCTACTATACTTATCTTATCAGTGTCCATTTGTCCTGATATCACACATGCTGTGATTGCTTTAAGCCAGTTCAATAACAACCCAGGCAAAATACATTGAATGGCAATTAAACATGTTATGACATATCTAAAGCATACAGAGAACTATGCTTTGACTTCCAAAAGGACTGCAGAACAATTGCGCGGGTATGTTGATGCTGACTTGGGAAGCAATATCAGTGACAGTAAGTCATACACAAATTAAGGGTTGCTGCCCGAAAAGTCACTTTTTAAAAAGATACTTTATTGACAATACAACTACACAACTTAAACACAAAATACACTATATTCAATACATTCAATTAATCGAACTTATATACTAAAATAAATGCAGCTATAGACTAAAAATATGCAATTCTGCAGAATCATCATTTGTTGTACAAACATGGATCAGCGGTCGTAAGTTATACCGGAAGCTCGAAGGTTAATACCATGCATGAACCATGGGTCAGCGAACTGTAACTTCTCCATCCCCTGAAGAAGTTTTGTAAGGGACGAACAAAACTGATGGTGATGATGGCACATCCTGATGAACCTCTGGTTCTTCTGGAGTTTTACGTTGACGTCCTCGAAGTTTATATAATCCCAGTATTATACAAATGGTTATGATGATGTAGATTGGAGTCATCCAGAAGTGTGTGGGGTCTGTCTTTTGCTGATTGGTAGATATTGATTGTAGTCGTTCTTCTTCCCTGGTAAGGAGGTGGAGTTGGTCCAACGGGATTTTCTTGATTGTCAACGGTTTGGTCTTGGATATCTGAGTCTGTGGGGGGGGTTTGATTCTTGGCAGGGTTAAAGGTTCTTCTCGTATTACCGATTTTGTGTTTTCAAATGCTTCCGTATTTGTTCTGAAGCGACATCCTGGAGGAAGTTCGATGAGGTATGTTCCTTGAAGCACCATAATTTTTGAAGTGGAACACTGTGTAGAAATCTTTGTAGCCTGGGGAAAAACTGCTATATAATGGGCTTCTGACATCTCTTGAATGAATGTGGAGTTAATTGAGATAGGTAGATGTTCGCAACGGTCTTCTTCGTTAGTGAGCTTCAGGATTTCGTTAACACAATCATAGCTTTCTTGAAGTAGCTGTTCTACACATAGGTATTCTATGCCCATTGGTTCACAGGGTGTTTTCATATATTGGTAAAGGTTTTCATTAGAGGCTAGGTAAGGACCAGGTGGAATGATTATTGTTTGGTTATGTGTGGGAGTTGAAAATAGATGAAAATATGAGAACGGATCGGGATAGAAGACTGGAAAGTGGATGACAAATACCAATGTGTGATTGGTGTAATAACCATCAACTCTTAGAATGTTGACGTATTTCGTGAAATCTTCTTGAACGTATGCCAATTGTTCGGACGAGTGATGCTCATGCATTTTCTCTACTGCCCATTTCAATTCTTCTGGGTTGATTAGGCTGCTATGAATGATATTTAATCTTGCAAATGTAATGGCCGTTTCTAAGTCCGTGAGAAGCTGTAAGATAGTCTGAAGAGTTAGGTTGAGCTGGTCTAATATGTTTCGTACTTCCATGTAGTTATTGTCAAATACAAATTTGTTCATGTCAGTGCTGATTTTGTTTATCTCAAAAGCAATGGTTTCTTGGTTGTGTGTAATAAGTGTCACTATAGTATTATAGTTTGCCATGATTAGTTTGTTTAAACTCGTATGCCTGTCAATTTCTGATATAATGTTGTTCTGGTTTTTCTCAAGTGATGCGATGGCCTTGTCGTATCTTTCGGCATCTTCTTGATCCAAATTACCTGATATTACTTTGATTATTCTTCCCAAACTATTAATTAATCCTCTCTTCAGTTTATATTCTGGATAGATGCTGTGGAGTTTCTGCTTAGCAGCGATTAGAAGGTATTGCAGACTCTGGTCGAAATTTTGAAGCTGATCGAAGTAAGGTTGTGTTAGTCCTTCTTGAATTTCTGATGTTACTGTTCGATATTGGTTTTCAAGTGCATTTATTTCTTCAGCTAATGGTCTCAGGTGAAAATAGTGTATAAAGTCGTGTTTACTAGTTCGAATTCTTGCTAGTCCCAGCTTGAGGGGTAGAATTCCTGGGTTGTCCTTGAGATCCTGGATCAGGACTTCTTGGGCCATTACATATGTACATCTGTAATATAGGGTTCACATTAGATTTGTTTGTCTGGTGTTTGACATTTTTCTTGTGTATACTTGTATTTTGAGTATCAACAGTGACCTCGTTGTCTTTTGTAACGATTTTAGGAGAAAATCTTGGAAGTAATTTATTTCTTTTGACCATCTTTTTGGTATAAATTTTGGTAGAAGGTTTGTAGGATATAGGAGTTTGTCGTTTCTCATTCCTTTTTTCTATGGCTTTTTCTTTGATGTCTTGGATTCTCTTGTTGATTTCTTTATATATTTCTTTGGTTTTTTCCCGATGGCCTTGTGTGTAGTTGTTTAACAAAGCTCTATGTCTATGTCAAAAGGGTCTTGAGCGCCGAAATGACCATTCAGAACATCTTTTGGTTTTTGTTTAGTTACAGAGTGAACAGAACTGTTGTAACCCAAGATGGCATATAGGATTTGTTCCTTAATGCTTAAAGTTTTCTTCTTTGTTCTGAGGATTCTGAGATGTTCGAGTATTGTGGAGTGGAAGCGTTCAACTATTCCATTCGACTGTGGGCTATCCGCAGTTGTGTAATGAATTATAATCTTATGGGTGTCTACAAACTCTTGCATAAGTCCATTCTTGAACTCGGTACCGCTGTCAGCTACCATCATGTGTGGCATTCCATGATGTGTTACATAGATGAGGAGAGCATTTAGAACGTTGATAGAATTAGATCCTTCTATCGGATAGGCTTGTCCATACTTGGAAAATGCATCGACGATAGTCAGAAACTTTTGACCATTTGCTTGGAAGGTATCGAGATGAATTATTTCCAAAGGTTTTGTTGGCGTTGGTGTTATTATGAATTTTGGTTTTGGAGGATTTCTGTCGTATTTGCTGGCTAGACAAGTATCACACAAATTGATAATTTCTTCAACATCTCTCTTCAAGGTAGGCCAATAGTATAGTCTCCGAATTTGGTTTTCGGTTTCATTTATACCTCTGTGGTTGGTCTTTCCTTCATGGTATTGATTTATAATGTCTTTTTGTCTTTGGGAGCTATTAACATCTTCTAAAACTTGATTGCATTTTACTAAATCGTAGGCCGTGTTCTTGAATGTTTCTCGTACTATGTTACAGAGAAGTGGATAAAGATCATCATTTTCGAAGTACAGAGCATATTTTTTCTTGGGATTGAGATAGTCTTTGAAGAATTTGAAAAAATCTCCTTTTAGATTGTCTTTGCCAACTTGAACATAAATCCTTTTCTTATTAACAAAAGTTACTTCGGTAACTGGTGGAGCTGGACTATGGTTAACTAGTTTGAATATCACTTGATTATTGTAGTTAGTGATTCATCAAGCCAAGTAGCTTGAGGTTTTTTTAAAATGCTTGACTTGACTTGAAAAATCAAGCATTTCAAAATTTGATACTTGACTTGACTTGATTTTCGGTCAATAGTACTTGACTTGATATCAAGTAAATTCAAACTACTTGATTACTTGAATATTGATAAAGCCTGTATGTACATGCATGTAGGTAGGAGCACCGAACATTAACAAGACTCGGTGGTAGGAGTGACAGCGCGCGGCGGGCAGCAAAAGCAAGTCGTAAATAAAATTTATGGCACGCGGCACCTTTGTGCAGCAGCAAAAAATCGAGCCCGGCTCAGGAAAATTGCAATACACACACAGGCAGCTTAGACGAAACGACGACGTGCTAGTCTGGAATACTGTTAATAGTGCAACGACAATCGCCAATAACGTTCTATGTTATTTGAAGACAATAATAAAATATGTCTTACGTGAGTGATTTGTCCGAAATGGAATCAGAACCATTTCAAAGCAGTGGGTCAGAATACGTGCCAGAATTACCAGATGATAAAGCGTCGGACTTTGAAGATATCGAACCCGATGTAGAAATTACAGGGTCGACTGCAAAAATAATGAAAACTAATAAAAATGTTGCTAATAAAAATAAAAAAGTTTGTAATCGAGCGAGATCCCAAAAGTAAAAAAAATACTGACAAACAAGGCAAATGTACGCTTTGTACTACGAAAAACACAGTTTTAAAAATGAAAAATTGTGGAACATCATCATTAAAACGACATTTGCAATCCAAACACACTAGAGTCTACGACAAAAATTTTTGGTAGCTCACAACCACCAAATTTTGAGGCGAATTCTTCCGGAAGCTCCAATAAACGTGGTACAATTTCAAATTGGCTTGCTGGAGCTGAGACTGAAACTGAAAATGTAAGTAGTTTTTCTTTACTGTGGTATAGTCTTATAGTAGGAAATTACGAGTATAAATATTTAGACATAATCATATTATTTTCATGTTTAATTCAAACCTGTGTTCAAACCTTGTGGTTTACTTACTTGGATGTTTGAGTCGATTATAATTACTATTTGTTTGTTAGCTTTATATGTAACTAACTACGGATTGTACGTGTACAGGGTGAGTCAACGATATAGTAAAGTTCATTATCTCATTGGTAGAATATGGTAAATACAAAAGTTGTAAAGATTGTTAGGATACACAATTTAAAATTATTATACAGTACAGTGTGGCTCAAAAAAGCATGACGAATAAAACATACGTTTTTTTAAATGGAACACCCTGTTTTTAAATTTTGTTTCGAATTCCTTTTAAAATTCTTCAACTTTTATTAAGTATGTCATATACCTATTTTAAATACTTCCTGACGGTTCAGAGTTAACCCAACCCTACAACTTTGGTTTGAAACATTTCCTTCTAACTCTTACAATAAATACTGCAAGTGGGTGTGAAAATATGGTGACTCACCAGTACATTTCGATGAAAAAATAACTTAAAACTGGATTTAGTAGTAAAGAATTTAGTACCTCAGGTTGGTGTTGTATAACCAATATTTAGGATTGTAGAAGTGGCGTTTTTTAAATATAATTTTGTATGAGGCTCACTTGTTAGTTTTAGAATATTTATTTCCAGTGGTAAATTTGGGCCTCACCCCCGCCAAGTATAATAATAATCAGTGAATAAAGAAACAAGCTAAACTTCAAATAATTATGTTTTAAATCTATTGGTACATATGCATACTGCAAATATTTATTAATGCCAATCTTTTGTTTTCAGACTGTCATCGTGGTACCCAATTTTCAACAAGATAAATTTCAAAAACTTCTTGTGGAATATGTAGCACAGAAATACCTTCCTTTTAGTTTTTTTGAGGATGATATAAGTAAAAAAATGTATAAGTACCTGAATCCAAATGTAAATTTACCCGGTAGAAATCAAATGAAATCCTTGACAGTAAAAACATTTGAGGCAGCGCAGCAAAGACTTAAATATTTCTTAAAACTTGCAATTCAAAAATCTCGTTCAGAATCGATGGATGGTCTTCTTTTAATATGAAAGGGTACTATGGTATTACCGCCCATTTTATAGATAATAATTGGAAACTTCACTGTATCCTTTTGGATTTTGTGCCAGCACATGGCAAACATACTGGAAGTTCAATAGCGCAACTATTTTTTCAAGTACTACAATTCAACGATCTTACAAAGTCTATCCAAGGTATTACTACTGATAACCAGCGTTGCCAATGTGTGAGGAATTCCTCACATTGTGAGGATTTTACATCAATGTGAGTGATTTGTGAGGGTTGCCTGAAATGTCAGGATTTTCAATAGGATGCGATTGATGCCATTCTCATGCAACTTGAATAAGAGCTCAAGAGCACCCAACATTGACTCTTAAAGATGTAGAGTCGCTCTGAAAATAAAGTCTAGCATGGCACCAATACCAAATATTATCGAAGGTCAAATAATATTCCATATTTTATTTGGCTTGAGGTGCGATTTAAATGCAGAAGAGTACTGGGCCACTCTTTTCAAATTGAAAAATGCTGCAAGTAACCAGTTATTTTCAAATTTGAAAATTGTTATGAATTTTTTGTTAGTATTACCATTTTCCAATGCATGTGTAGTTTTCTGTGTTTTGAATAATATAAAAACTGTTAATCGAAACAAATTGAGAATTGATTCCTTAAAAGCACTTATTGATACACAAACTGTTGATCGAAACAAATGAATTGGTACTCTAAAACCACTTATTTATACACAAGAGGCTGTAAAAAAGGTGTGCGTGCAAAGTTTAAACCCAGTGATAAAATGATAAATATGTCCATATGGTAAAACAAAAATTGAAAACGTTTGAAATTTTAAATAAAATATTTATTACCATTATTAATTTTATTTGTTGTTTTTTATTTTTCTCTATTGGAAGATATTTTTATTTATTTTATTGTTATATATTTCACTTGAAAAGTGATGTTTTTGAATACTTTCTATTTCTAATAAAAAAAAGACTTAAACATGTTTTCATTTACCTACTCCCTTGGATATTGTTTTCATTTACCTACTCCCTTGGATATTGCTTTCATGAATTAGGTATTGATGAGGCAAAACAAATTATCACACATTGACTTCTCATGTTTTTATCAATGTGAGGATTTTCAAATTTGGGCGCGATAAATGTGAGGATTACAGGATTGTGCAATGTGAGTAAATTTCACATTTCATTTTGGCAACGCTGCTGATAACACAAATAGTAATTTCACGTTTATTAAAGAACTAAAGACGTATATTTCCGACATTGATGTTAAGAATAGTCACTTCGTGTGTTTTGCGCACATTTTAAATTTGGGTGCTAGAGATTTTATGCGAATTCTTGATTCTACGTTTGAAGGAAATGCTGAATATGAAGAAACGCCAGAAACGGCCAACATTTTGTCAGAAACCGACGATGATGATGATGAAGATCCCAATTCGCTTTCATCTGTAAAAAAAATCCGATCTCTTGCCAAAAAAATCAAAAACTCTGAACATTTACGTGAGGATTTTGAAAAATTCTGCAGCACTCTGAACCTAAAAATGGCTATGCCTAAACTTGATGTGGTAACAAGGTGGAATTCCACCTTCGAAATGTTGCAATGGAGCTTAAATATGAGAAAGGCTTTCAACATTCTTTGTGATAATATAGATAATTTAAAGACTTTAAAGCCGACAGATGCAGACTGGTCCTTAATAGAACGCGTTTGCAAATACCTACATGTTTTTAAGACTATTTCCACAATTTTAGAAGGTGAATGTTATTCTACACTTCCTATGGTGATAATTGGTATTAATATGCTTCTGGATAAACTAGAATCATGCGCTATGGAACTTGACAATAATCCCGGTAGAAATGAAACCGATGAGAAAATAATAAATAGTATTCAAGCGGCAAGGGACAAAATCGTTAAACATTACGAGAGAACCAACTGGATGTACTGTGTTGTTTTAATTTTAGACCCCCGACATAAAGTAGAAACATTCTCCAATTCTCGCTGGGGACAGGATTTGCAGACAGAAGCAGTCAAACATTTTGAGAATATTTTCAAAACGAGGTATTTTCGGTCCGACTCACTGCTTGCGTCACCGCCAGTCCCATCAACTTCATCTTTATCTTTAAACCCAATTGAAAATAGTGGATGCGAAGAGTTTTAAATCGATCTACTGAGTCTGTTCAGAAAATCTACCAATCCAAAAGATGAAATGGCCTGGCGTTATGAAATAGATAAATACACACCTGATCCAAGGGCTGACAGCAGTGATATTTTAGAATGGTGGAAAAGGCATGAAAATATTTTTCTAAACCTTGCCACAATGGCCAAAGACTTTTTAGCAACGCCTGCATCTTCAGCTTCTGTTGAAAGGCAATTTTCCCGAGCTGCTTTAACTGTTACTAAAACTAGAAACCGACTAGGCGACTATTAGAAGCCTTATGTGCCTTAAATCATGGATGGCGAGTAAAGATGTTCAAGATTTGCTTTAAATGTTTATTGTTTAAAATTATGTTTTTATATCCATTAATCCATTTATTATTTAGTTTTGTTATTTGGGAATTAAAAAATATAAGTTGTAATAAATGTTGGTTTATGTTTTTCCATTAAAAAATAATATTTACATACACGCATTTTTATGTTATTACTTTTTGGTAATTATAATGTAATAATAAAAAACTTTATTTTTTATTAACAAAAATCAAGTAATTTGAAAAACTACTTGATTTTTCAAGTACTTGATATATAACTACTTGACTTGACTTGAACTTTAAACAAATCTACTTGACTTGAGTTTGACTTGATCTCAAGTCAAGTCAAGTCAAGTAGTTTGAAAATCAAGTCAAGCAATGAATCTCTGATTGTAGTGATTTAGTGGTCTCTCGCTTATGGGAATTCCTAAGATAGGGTTTTCTTGGGCTGTATGTCTTGTTGCATTTGAATCAGAATCGTCTTCTCTTCCTTGAAGTAAGTCTTCTATAGTTGGAAGTTCTTCTATGTTTAGATTGTTTGACGAAGAGTGTTGCTTCTCTCCTTCTTCTAGTAATTCTTTAATTATTTGGAGTTCTTTGGGATTTAGATGGTCTGTCGTGCGAAAAATTTCTGTTTCGATATCTTCTAAAGGATCGAGGATAGATCCTGGGTGATTGTACATTGATGCCGTGTCTTCGTTATCTAATTTACCTATTTCTTCTTGAAGGTGTTTGTCAAGTTCATGTGCGTTGATCTCAACTCTAGAGAGGGCGTCGGCGTTAGTATTAGATTTACCTTTTTTATATGCAACTTCATAGTCGAACTCTTCCAATTTCAGTCGCCATCTTACTAATTTAGAATTTAGGTCCTTCAGCGAGAACAACCATTTGAGGGGTTGATGGTCTGATAGAATCTTGAATTTCCTTCCAAAAAGATACGGGCGGAAGTATTTGGTAGCCCATATTATTGCTAGCATTTCTTTTTCTATAGTTGAGTATTTAATTTCTGTTTCGTTCAGGGTTCTGGACGCGTATGCAATTGGCTTGTCGTTACCAATGGGACCTTGAGAAAGTACGGCTCCAATGGCGAAGTTGCTGGCATCTGTGGTGAGGTTGAATGGCTTCGTGAAGTCTGGATATTGAAGCAGTGGTTCATTGGTTAAGAGGTTCTATTGTGTTCTATTTTAGCGTATTTCTTCAAGCATGAAGTTAAAGGTTTCGTTATTCGAGCAAAGTCTTTGATGAATTTTCTATAGTAGCCCATTCTTCTTAACTTAAATCGATTTTTTTCTTTCTTCTAATAATTATGGATAACTTCACTTACTTTTGGACGAACTTCAACGTTTTCCAAAGGTTCTTGAAGTGGATAAACGTTAAAAAACGAAGAGGATCACTAAGGGCTCTTCCACTATCCTACTGACTGCGCCAATTAAGGGTTGCTGCCCGAAAAGTCACTTTTTAAAAAGATACTTTATTGACAATACAACTACACAACTTAAACACAAAATACACTATATTCAATACATTCAATTAATCGAACTTATATACTAAAATAAATGCAGCTATGAACTAAAAATATGCAATTCTGCAGAATCATCATTTGTTGTACAAACATGGATCAGCGGTCGTAAGTTATACCGGAAGCTCGAAGGTTAATACCATGCATGAACCATGGGTCAGCGAACTGTAACTCACAGGTTTTGTTTTTCTTATAGCTGGTAGTGCAGTAATTTGGGAAGCCCGGAAGCAAAAATTTGTAGTTCTTTCGAGTACAAAGGCTTTATCTGAGCCAGCAAAGGAAACTGTATATCTAGGGAATTTCTTGACCGAGATTTAATTCCCTCTGAAGAAGCAAATTTTTCATGTATGAATGTCATAGGAGGTCCATCATCTTAATGTCCCTATGGCCCCCATTAGGTTAAAGACGGTTCTGCTTTTTCCGAATTGAATCAATGAAAACACATGAATAGAAAATAAATATAAAAGTTTCCTCCTTAAATGCACGTCAAAAACATATTTCTATAAAAGAAAAATACGGTTTTTAAAATCAAAAGTTTTTTATCTAAAATGTTGTTTAGTTCAACTAAACATTAAACATGTTAGAGGTATAATGATTTATATTCCTACGAATATTTGTTGACTTGTTAGCAAAGATTATATACAAAAACTTGTTAGGGAATAGTAGCTTCATAGTATGTATTTATTATTTTAGCAATAAAGAAATATCCCACTGTATTTCTAAAAATAGAAAGGTTTGTTTATTTTTTCTTGAGAAAACACTTAATGTTTCCGTAATAACTTCAATAAACAAACGATTAAAGGTCAATGGCAAACTAAATTGAATAATTCATGTTTGAAAACGATTTTTATTGTATAAATGAAACGTTCTGAATTTTCAATTGAAAAGAAGGACTGTTAGCATCTGTTATATAAATAGAAATAAATTTCATAAAACCATTTTCAAGGCACATGTCGCGCGCGCTATAGAATTTCGACATGTAAGTTTACCCAGTCCCATTTTTATTTAGAAATTTGAACAATTTCCATTTTTATTACTCAAATTGTCTCTTGTCCTTAAGCAACAGGAATAATATTAATATACAACGTTTTCAATAGCTTCAAGGTCGCTATAATATTATTATATGAAACGATTTTGGTCGAAGGCCAAATTCAATATTTATGAAAATTTGAAAATATTTTTGGGATACAAATTTCATAAAATATTTTCATTAGATACTGCATTCAATAAATTAATGAATCATCTGATTATGGGAAATTATGTATTTTACTGAAGAAAATACTTTTTTATTTACATAAATTAATTAAAATTTGAGACTTAGTTATACAATTAATATCAAACTCAAATCTAGAACTAACTTCGTAAATATGTCCTTATGTATATAATAAATAAACGCGGATGTTGCATCATCCTATCTCTGCTGTGCTAGATGTTTCTAGGCCTGTAACTAGGTGTTCCTTTTTAAAGATCCTGAATAGGTTAACAAAAACACTAATAATTGGAAATATTTCAATTTTTAATTCTTGAGCTCCAAATATGAATCACTTAAATAAAACGTGGCTCCTTACTGAGTTGCAAGGTGTTTTATTTAAAAAATATTTGTGCCCAGTACTTTAAAACTATTTAACATATCCTTGTCATATTTGGAGGGAAGTGTAGGTACTGTACACCCTACTAAATTATGTTAAATAAAATATTCTTTTTCAGATTCTACTCGTCTCAAACAATTCCCTCTCTTCCCTCCCTGACGAGATGTGTCGCATGTCCCAACTGACCGAACTGGATGCTTCTTGTAATCAATTGACGCATTTACCTCCCCGTTTAGGAGAATTGAAATCTCTTCAATCTTTGGTGCTTCGAAACAATCTGTTATTAGCTGTGCCAATAGAACTGACTTATCTGAAGTTGGTGAGGCTGGATCTCAGAGCGAATAGGATCACTAATCTTCCCATCGAATTACGAAACGTATTGAGTTTGATTGAATTGTCCATTGAGGACAATCCTCTTACTAGTCCTCCAGCAAGTGTAAGTATTGATAAATTTTACATATCATAATATACAATTTAATGTAATATAATAATATTTGACTTAAATTCTGAAAATGTAGGTCACACATTAAATTTTAAATTATTTTTTATAAAGGTAATTGCAAATAGGTCGATCCTTCTTATTTACAACCCAATCCTTCTCCTCTGGCACACAGAATTTACTACTAACATTAAAATTTATATTATTTATAATTCCCTGGATATTTATTCTCAAAAAATAACATACTAAATAAATGTGCCCACTTTAGTACTTCTACAAAGCACTTACAATTCATTTTACAAATTTATTTTAAACAATCTTATCTGTAAACAAGGAAACTGCATTAAAAGCTAGTATTACACAAGAATTTAAAACCTATTCATGTTACACTGCTAATACCATTAATTTAAAATAACAAGCATCTTTCTAATAGTATGGACATGCTCTATAATATGTAAGTGGTGAAATTAAAAAATATACAGGATTTATATGAATATAATTTTTACATGTATTTTTTCTTTTTAGTTGTGCAAACGGGGTAGAGTGCATATATTCAAATATTTAGAATTAGAAGCTTTAAAGTTTGACAGACGGGCGGACACCGGAGGAGGAACATTGAGTAGGAAGTCGAGAAGAAGTGGTGCGGGTACATCACCGGGACCTCTACTACTTACACACAATAGACATAAAAGGCAGAATGTGGATAGCGGTTATAGTACAAGTAGCGATTGTTATGATAAACGGTGGTCACAAGAAATAACAAGTGAGTCTTTATTATATATTTCCAACTTTCCAAAAGGACAAATATACCATATCGTAAAAATTAATAAACTGCAGTGAGTATACTACAATGTTAGAATTTGTTAGGTTGAAATTTTATTTTATACCATAAAATCTATAAATTTCAATTAGGAAATGTTTACATTTATTTATACTTATTGTGATCAAATAATTATTACAAATCTAGTTGTTGAAAAAGTTCTACACTAGCTTACTGGGGATTTTATTAAATTTTTCATTTAGGTTTAGAATATAAGAAAGGATAAGTTTTCTCTTTTTCCGCACCTGAAATACATACAACCGAGCGAATCAATTATTTTTGATTTATATTTAAATAGTGCTCCCATTCTATATATACTTTGAAACCACCATTATATGGAGAGTTGCTAAATTTTGAGACATAAATAAAAACAAATATTTATAATCATAAATGGCTATATTGTTTTTCAAAATACTATCCATTAAAATCAATACACTTTTGCATGTGTTTGAATCAATTGTCGAACCACTTTTTCCATTTCTATTGAGGTACATCCAAAACATGTGATTTGAACGCATCAATCGCTTCTTCAGGAATTGAAAAACGTTGACGTCGCATTTTATTTTTGATATGCGGAAATAAAAAAGAAATCATTGGGTGCTAAACAAGGAATGTTCGGTAGATTATCAATTAGTTCGATGATTTGACTGCTCAAAAAAGTTTTTGTTTGAGCTGATGTGTGAGAGTTGGCGTTGCCATAGTGGAGAATGATTCGTCTTCTGCGATTGCTGATGTACCATTCAAAATTGACCATTCTATGTTGCGCTAATGGAACTGTGGTTATATGTTTAGTTATTCCAATAAAAACAAGCCACCATTTACTTTGAAGTGCTTCCTGCACAAACAACTATTGGATTTGGCTCGTCTCGAAAGATCCATAGAGTAGATTGTTGTTAGTATGCAACGTGAATAAATCTTTTTGATGACCAAATGTTCATGCAATATTGTATGTATGTGAATGGAACTAATTCCCATGTATGCATCTATCTCATGGTATGTCACATAGCGATCTTACAATATCAGTTCACGCACAGCTTCGATGTTTTTTTAGCAAAATAGCCGATTTTGGACGACCTTCACGAAATTTATCCTGTAGTGAAGTGCGACCATGATTGAGTTTGGAAAATCGGCGAAACGCGGTGGCTCGAGATGGTGCTTCATCACCAAAAGTTGTTTAATGATTTAATTCCATTTTTTGACCTAGATGAATGTTTCAAGTATCTGTAAACAACACAAATAACACTGTATGACTACACGTTCACCATTAAAAATGTCAAACTTTATGATGACAGTGTCAGATATGACATACTTACATCAGTGTTGCCATATCTCAAAACTTAAGTAGGCATTCCCGTAAAGCAATTTTAAAAATTATTCTTTTATTGTTCTTGTTCTCATGTCTTCCTTTAACAAAGGTTGGCGACCACTACTTTAAGCTATCTCTGACTATGTCGCTATGAGGAACAATTCTGGCACACTCATATTTCTTTTTTATATTCTTCCGACATCTCTCTTACCATCCACTCTGCCTCACTTAATGGTTTGTAATAGTTTATACTTTTCCCCTCTTAATACATGTTTTTCTTTGTTCAGTGTTTTTTTCTGGTTAGTATCTCTGCATTTGTTATTCTTGCAGTCCATGTGATCCTTAACATTCTTCGGTAGAGACACATTTGAAATTTCTTCTCTCATATAAGGCCTAGTTATCCAAACATAACCTCACCTTAGGAAAACTTTCTGCTGTCTTTCCATTGCTTTGGTGGTCTTTCTTATTGCTCATTGACTTACTAATTGAATATACAGCAGTGTTTTTCAAATTGTGGGTCACGACACCCAGGAGGAGTCGCAAAGTCTTACATGAGCGGTTACAGGTGAAAGAAAAAGGAAAGTTTGTATGTAGGGCCTACACTACTTTAAAAAAAAATTCCAATTCCAGTGAGAAGGCTGTGCCGGTTTATTTTTTTGTCATTTGTCGAAACTAGATTCAATTTTTGAGACCCAAATCACTAATTCATTTTCTAATTGAAAAGTATATTTATCTTTTTAGTTTTTATGTCCACCACTGAAGAGAACGTTAATTCGTATAGGTAAGAAGTGGCGAACGGCACTGATAATTTTAAAGTGTCCGTACCAGTTCTGAATAGTCTCAACAGAAAAAAAAATATCAGTTTTTAAAATTACTAATATGTGGCCCTTGGGGTCGCCAGCATTTTTTGACTTGTAAAGGAGTCGCATACTTAAAAAAGTTGAAAAACACTGATCTATAGTTGTTTACAAAAGTCCCCATAAGTTTCAAACGAATTAAATAGAAAATCTGAAAATTTAGGGATCACTGAAGGACCCCATAAAAACTACATTTTTAGATGTTTTTTAGGGGGTGATGAACCCAAAGTTTTTAGATTGCAACCCTTGTCGAGTTCCACTTTATTTTAAAGGTAATGAGATAATCAAAACTTGATATTTTAACACATTGACTGTCATATGTATTAAAACTGATATAAACTTCATAAACAATAAATGATTTGAGAAAATGGCACATTTGAAGGAATCACCAATATCACTAGGATATTCTACAAAGGGTTCAAAATTCCATTAATGAGCACTTGGATCATTGGAAAATCGGAGAAAATCGACCATTTAAAAATGTATAATAAAAATAGTAATAAAAATGTTACTTTCTCATGGTTTCGGTGATGTGCTTCTCTTTTCATAACTTTTAAAATAAGATGAAACTTAACAGAAATTGCAATTTAAAAATTTTAAGGTTGTCATCCCCTAAGAAAATTATCCAGTGTATATTTTGTACTTTTATGATTACTTCGGAATTTTACTTATTAAAAGAACTATTCAGGTGGCTTTTTGTTTTCTTTTTAGTAAAATTTCTCAAGTTACAAAAACTGGAAACAACATTCTTCAAACAAACCTCACTAAAATTGTCAACAAAATACCTACAAACAATAAAAAAAAACTTTATGTCTAACTAAAAACATAGCAGAAACACCTAAAATGTTTAACAGTATGAGAGTTTTGAACCATATAAAAATGTATGTTTACAGACCTTTAATGATCTGAATTTTCAGACTTTTTACCACCTGCATTACATAGTAAAAGGGGGTCATGCATTGACTTCATAATTGACCCCCCACTTTTTTTACGGAAATACGCGTTTTGAAGTAACAGGACTCGAAGCAAGTGTTATCTCTATCATGTTGGTCTGTCTGTGTGTTCATTTCTGGCCAAACCACTGAATCAATTGGTAAAAATTGATCAACCCTACTCAAAATTAAATTTACCGATTCTTAGAAAGTTTTGTGTATTTCGGACCATAACTTTCAGTATCTCCGTTCAGAACAGATTTATGGCAAAAATGTATATAGTTAAAATTAATCAGCAGGTAAAAATACACAACTTTTGTTTCAAACATTTTTGTCTAAAATGACCCGTTTACATTTCTGATCCTATTTTAATTTACGTTTGTCTCCAAAACTTTATTGGTTTGTACTGGTTTTATTTTCCGTTCATGTTTGTGTTGCTAGTTATTACAGCCCTCGCGATTTTAACCTAAAACTGCCCCTATTCAGTATTTTGATTTCAAATTATTTTGCACAGATGTACTAAATTGTGGGTGGTCTCTGTGTGGACCACAGCAAATTTTTTCTTCACTAGTTTGAAACTTATTGCTCTATTCTGGGTCATTCAAGAAACAGGTTAACACATAAACAAAACAAATATTTAGTCAAGTTATTAACAATAAATGTCTTTAATTAATTTTAAAAAATAATAATTGATTAAACTGATAATAATCATGATGAAAAAGGGGTAGCTTAATATTTCATCATCTTTATCTAGCCATTCAATCCTTGCAGAGTAGGGCTAATGCTAATAGATTGCATTTTGATCTTCACCTCTATTTTACAATTTGCTGTGGGTCCTCGCTAAACTCGTCATCCTTTACCATTGTACTTTGTTTTTACGTTGTAATTCCCAATTATTTATATCTATGCTCTTTGTATCACCCTCTATTGCATATTTCCATAATTTTCTAGGTCTTGCTCTTTGCATAGGCCAAATCGGAATCCATTCTGTTATTTTTTGTGATTATTTCCAATATAAACACTTGATAATTTAAAAATTAATTCCATGTTTTTATTTCACCTTTAACAAGCTCAGTTGTCATGAAAGTACCACCAAAACGTACTCAACCCTTCTCTTCAAAGGCTAGATCAAGAGATTTATAAATACAGGATAATATGTTGATAATACAATTCATATTTATAGCTTTGCGAGGCTCTTATACAGTGACCCATCGTCCCTTTCTGGAGATTGAATAACACCTATTGCCTTCTTTTCATTTTTATTGAATGCATAATTTGAATTTGAATTAAAGTCTAAATAATAAAGCAGTTTTATCATTTTTGCAGATTTTATTTTAAACAAAAGAAGTGAAATAATTAATTAAGATCTTTGGCATACATTTAAAAAACAGGTGTACATGTTTTCACTTTTAAATTGGAATCTGGAAAAATTGAGAAAGTTGACAGTTAAAATTTGAAAACTTTGTTGTTGTTTTATTTTACCTTTTCAATGGGTGCCTTGTGCTTGCTGGATTTCAGGTGAATCTTGAATGCCTGGCTTTATGTTCTTCAAGTTCAGGAATAAGTCTCCTTTGAGGCAAATTTCTAACTTAATCCTTTCTCAGCTAAATATGTTGATGGGAACGAGATGAGAAGTGAATCAGTTTTTTCCCACAATCGTGGATAATTGTCCATAAGCTTCACCTATGCTAACTCATAACCACTTTGCTTGAAAATGATTTTCACTCACAGACATACTTTAGATCTAGAAACTCTGTCTGCAAAGAGTTATCAAGCTTATCCACGAGAATGGATTTAGAATCAATCCATTCTGAAATTTGTTACATGGTCACATCCTCAAATCTCTATGCCATGTCAGTTTTTAACTGGTCAAGGTGATCAGTAAAAAATTAGGATTTTGTCTTCAGAGAGTTCAGGAGCCTCGTTATATCCCACTTTACTGTACAGAATTATTTTAATGTTTCCCGCTTTGAATACTCATTCCCCCAAATTGCACCCCACTTATGTATTGCCCTCCTTATAACCCAAACTGCTCCCATGTTCGGAACCACTGCTCTTATGTATAAATTAGCACTAAAGGCCTTGTAGGTCCTTGACCCCTGTCTTATCCACTACCTGTATCCAGTATTTCCTGTTTGAGGCTCCTTCACATTAATTTCCCTTAAATCGTACTTCTTGTGGCCATTTTTTTCTGGGTTTTCCTCGTTTCTGCAGTGAACAGGACCTTCCTGGCGCATCTACAGTATGGCATTCACAGTATGTGGTGCACAGCCATCTGGCTCTTAATAAATAAATATTATTTCTATCTTGACTATTCAAATTAAACATTACGATTTCCCAATTTCAGTACGAACAGGTGATCAGAATGGTACCCAATCGACATTATCTACACCATCAACGTTATCACCAGCACTCGAAAACAATAACGACGAAGACAACGGAAAAGTCAACGAATTCGACAAAATGGATGGTCTAAAGGCTTCCAGAGATTACGCTAGGTTAGTAATTAAAAATTATTACGTTTATATTTGTTATTTGGTGTACTGTATAAGTGAAGTTATTTGTTAAATGCATGATTTTTTACAGTGTACGTCTTAGCCCATGTCCTGACACATTTTCTAACGGCAATGGAATAGATGATAAAAAACCATTGCAACAAATTCAAACTTACAGGTAATTATTTATAATTTGCCTCATGTCAATTTTTAATAGGGAGGGATTTATAACGAGTACATGTTATGAGCTAAAAGATGTCCCCTTTCGTATAATTTTTTTTGTTTTTTTTTTATAAAAGTGGTGTCTTCAAAATTATAGTCTTTGTTGAAATATTCTCTATAATAGACTACCTAAGCTTGATGTCACAGGGGTGGAGGAAGTTTATGTTTTCCAAACTTGTGCCAAATTTCCATAAGAGTTTTTTTCATTTTCTCTTTTTCTTTTCAATTTGTTATGACACAGTTTAGGCATTCTATTAAGGCTAAGCGTACATCAAATATTATTATTGAACAAGAAGTTGAAGTGCATATTTTATTAGTTGACATTCTGATTAAAATTTAAGTATAAAGTTAATTAAATTTCAATATAATGCTATTATCAAGCTGAAAAATTTAGGAGTGTCCATAATGAAAGTCATTGAGGATCTTTTGATAGTACTTATTTTAAAAAGTCAAATTAAAATATAATATGATTAATTTTTCGTTTATTACAAATAAAACAAAATTTTAATAAAAATCTTTATCACAAATTTTCATTTAATTCTAACTAATAAATTATATGCCTGTTACTTCCACAACAATGTCTTCTCACAAAATATTTTAATTCAATTATTAATTAATTTTCAGGGAGTACAAAGAGGCCCTTAAACAGCAAAGGGCACAAGACGTGCCTTCTATATATCGAACTAAAGACGACCAAAATTATAAAACAGAACCAAATACCCCTACCCATAATTTAGCTCCTTCACAAATTTTAGCAACTTCTCGATCAGACCCCACTCCCTTAAACTCGACCTTCAGTAGCCCGAAAACGGTATTTGATGATACTAGTCCTACCAAAAAACCGGTGCAGAAAGTTCAACCGTCAAGAACGTACTCGCCTAATCACACGAACGGATTAGGAGAGAATAGAAACGGATCACCTAGGATAACAAATTACGTTAAACCGAAATCGCCTATGAAAGGACCCACTGACATAATGTCGCATGATAATGTGCCTACTATTAAATCTGTGATGACCAATGGAAAGAGTAGTTCTCCAAAATTGGGGATGCATTCAACTCCGAAAAGTCCAAAAACTACTAAGAGTATCAGTTGGAATCAGGATACTCACATTGACAAGCTGTCATTTACTATGAGGAGAGAGATAGATAAGGCGAAGGAAGAGACTGATCTTATTAATCAGTTGAGAAATGTAAGTATAAAAACATCGTATATCAAACAATAATTAATATTTTTTAATATTTATAAAATTTTAAATGAATGAGGTTCGAGGATTGTCTGAAAAATATCTGTCCTAACGAGGCATTATATTCTTAAAATTTAGTTTTATTTTTCAAAACCGCCAATACATTTTTTCTAGTGGTGTTCTAACCCTTCCAAACAATCATTTTCATTTTTCTCTGCATAATAGTTGTTTACAAATGCTATCACTTTATCGTTCGATAAAAATCTCTGTCCTCCAAGCCAAATTTTTAAATTAGGTAACAGGATAAAGTCACTGTGTACCAGATCTGGAATATAAGGTGCTTAGTCGACCAATTGGAAAGTGAAATTTGTGAATTTTAGCCATGGCCATGGCTGAAGTGTGAGCAGATGCGTTGTCCTGACGGAATTGTCCAATGCAAATTTTCTGTCTAATTTATCAAATAATGATGCGTAATAACTCAAGAAAAAAATGAGTCAAATCAAAATTTGAGCGAAAGTTTTAAATTTTTACATAATTTACTTTGAAGTTTCTACTAATGAATATGTGATTGTTTTCAATCCCCTGGAAAGGAGTTGAAAAAAATAAAGTGTTTTTTTTAAATTATGTAAAAACGCTCAGAGTTACAGAAAAAAGATTCAAACATAAGTTGTAGAGCTTTAAATATTACACTAAAATGGCCGTATCATTTGTCCCCAAATGACATTAGGGTGGCTAAATGTTTATGGATAATCATTTTTGTGTATTTGTATTGTAAATCATTACCAAATGAACAGTCCTTAAAATTTAAAATTGCCATTGCTTGCAATCTATTTCTCTTGTTTATTTATTTCCATAGTTTTGTATGAAATTATCCATTTTCAGATCATAGAAACTAGACTGAAAATGGCTTTACCAGAAGATTTAGCACCCGCTTTGACAGACGGTGTCGTTTTGTGCCATTTGGCAAACTACATAAAACCAAGATCAGTGGCCAGTATTCACGTTCCATCACCTGCTGTCGTAAGTTAATTTAATTCCATAACTTAATTTCATATTAAATTTTATTCCTATTTTAGCCTAAACTGACGATGGCTAGATGTAGGAGAAACGTCGACAACTTCATCGAGGCTTGTCGAAAAATTGGAGTTGATGAGGTGAGTGTAGACCATTTATAAGATTAGTACATGAAAAATCAACAATAAAAACACGTACATTGATTTACTAAATTATGATACATCACCTGAAACTTTTATTTTCATTAATTCCAAATACTTTTCCATATTTTTTATAAAATCCCTATCCCCTGCTTTAATCGACAGTGAGTGAGACTGTGGTTGGTTGCAGGAACACCTTTGCAGTAGCCTAGATGTGACAGAAGCATTGCGTGGAAGAGGTTTTCCGCGACTCGTCGAAACCGTGGAGCACCTCTGCTGTTTTGATCCCAATCTTCAACCGACAGCTGTTAAGGGTACTTCTCTGCAAGACACCACAGTCTCACTCCTGTTGCTAGCCGTCTTCTTTGGAACTGTGGCTATGTTGATCGCATATCCTCCACCAAATTAAGATAAGTAGATACTATTTCATAAAATGTTAACAAGAAAGTCTTAATTTTAAAAAAATTGTTTTAATATCACAATAATAACGTGAAAATCAGTGGATTTTTGCTGTATTAACAGATAGTTATCAATTTTTAAATATTTTAATTAGACGAGGGTGTTTTTAAAAAATACATTTATTTAGCTGATATGTACTAGAATATTGTTTGAAATTAATTTCACTGTGAAAAATCGACCTAGGAAAATCTCATAGGGCTAATTTTTTTGTTTTTACATCTATTTTCAAGTAATTAAAAAAATTCATATTAAAACATCAAATAATAAAAAACAATTGAAATTTCGCCGATTGTTTTTAAATTTCAAAAATCTATTGTTAATAATAAAAATTTCGAAACATAAAAGATACCAGAATAGAAATTGGTTTTGATTATTTTTAAATACCTTGATTCTTCAATATTTTTGAAAAAGTGTTGAGCCGAAGATGCTGTTTGGAAATATGTCTCGGAGGTGAGAATAATTTTTGGAAAAGTGTCTAGGAGGCGAGGATATATTTTTTGAATAATGTCTGAAACGAGGATAATTTTTCAAGGAGTGTGTATGAGGCGAAGATATTTTTGAAAAAATATCAAAGGTGAGGATAATTTTGGAGAAGTGTCTAGGAGGCCAGGATATTTTTGAAAGAGTGTAGGATTGAAGGAAATTTTTTAAAAAGTATCTAGAGAACAAGGAACTTTTTTTTGGAAAAGTGTCCAGGGGCCGAGAATGTTTTTTGGAAAGTCTAGGAAGCGAGAATATTTTTTTTTGAATAATGTCTGAGACGAGGATAATTTTCGATTTTTGAAAAAATATCAAAGGTGATAATAATTTTGGAAAAGTGTCTAGGAGGCAAGGATATTTTTGAAAGAGTATTGAAGGATAATTTTTGAAAAACTATCAAGTATAATTTTTGAAAAACTATCAAGTATAATTTTTGAAAAAAGTATCTAGGAAATCAGGATGCTTTTTGAGGAAATTAACAAATTTTTTTAAATAAAAAGTTCAAAAATTCGGAAAACATAATAAAAAGTGCCTTTGATTTATTTTAAACAGTTTGATTCATCAATCTGGGTGTCAAAGAGTCGAATACACTTTTTGAAAGTGTCTAGGAACTGAGGATGTTTCTTCAAGGACTGTCTAATTTTTCAAAAAGTGCCGGGAATTCAAGAACTTTTTGAAGAAAAAGTGTCTAGGAGACGATGATGCTTTTTTGAAAAAGAGTCTAGAAGGCAATGAAGCTTTTTGGATATACAGAGTGAGTTTTATGTATGGAACGCCTCAATTATCTCGGAAACGGCTTGTGCGATTTTTATAAACTTTTGTGCGCAAGGGTCCTGTGATACGGCCGGTATTATGGTGGTATCTACATTGTTGTCAGATCTTTCCTTTTTCCGGAAAAATACTGAGCTTTGTTATTTCAAATGGATCACCCTGTATATTTTGTGCTTTTAGAAATCCTTAGGAAATACTGATTATTTTTTATGTAATATTCTCTATACCTTAATGCCATAATTTCGGAGTTATAGCTACATTCTCCACCAAAGTTACAATAAATATTGTACATTTAGATAGCTATGATTGAATAAAAATTAATTTTAATATTCTTTAATAAATTATGTGCTTATAAAAATCTCGTAACAAGGTCTAATTTCAGAAAGTTAGTAAAAAGTTTAACGAAACTGGTGCAGTAAAATATTTATCCAAATCATGGCGCAGAAAACCTACAACTGAAGACAAATCTTTAAATGTTTGTGTCATGTTAGAAGTAGATTCACATTTGTGAAGTAGAAAAATTACGAATTTTAGAAAAAATACAGTGAAGGCGATTACAGCAGATGCTCAAAATGTCCATTTACTTCAATACAACAAGCCATGCGATTTTTTAAACTGCAATACATTTTGCAACATCCCTGACTGCTCAATTCTTCTTATCTCTGTGGGAATTCCCGAATATAGGCAGGTTTTGTTTTATAAACGATGTTTTTTAAGTGACCCCACAAATAGTCTGAAGGATTCATGTCGGGTGATAGTGGGGGCCATTCGATAAAACCACATCTTCCAATCCATCTTCTGGGAAAGACATTATTTAGGTATTGTCTCACCACACACGCATAGTGAGGTGGGACACCATCTTGTTGTAACCAAATATTGTCGTTTGGGATATTGTTATTGTCTGAAAATTTCTAATAATGAAGTTTTTTTTTAAATGTAATTGAAAATACTTACTTGGATTTGGAAATATCCGAGCCAACTCGGAACTATTTTCCAATTAATCTAAATACGCTGTACCATTTAAGTTACCATCAATGAAAAAGGGACCAATTGTTTTGTTGCCTATTATTCCAGCCCATACATTCAGTTTTTCAGGGTATTAGGTGTGGGATTCACGCATCCAATGAGTATTGTAACGTGACCAGTATCTACAATTATGACCATTTATATTTCCATTAATACAAAAAGTGGCCTCATCGTATTACTTAAAAAGTTTGGATCGTTTTGATTGTAACATTTTTCCATCATTAGGTCTGCAAACTCTTCACGTCTATCATCTGACAACTCTTGAACCAAGGTTACTTTGTATGGATGAAATTTACGAATTTACATGTAAAATCTTCATCACGGATGTTTGCGAAATATCAAGTTCCCTGGAATTTGTCTAGTACTCAAGTGTGGATCGTCTTCTAACAGTACACAAACATCTAAAGATTTGTTTTCAGTTGATGCAGTTTTTCTGCGCCCTGATTTGGATAAATATTTTACTGAACCAGTTTCATTACACTTTTTTACTAATTTACTGACAGTAGATCTTGTTGTTTAGGATATAAATTATTAAAGATATTACACGTTTCTTGTTAACTTCTACACCTATCACCATATCCTAATATCATTAGAATATCAATTGGTTCTTATTCAGATAAAAGATCTATTGTGACTTTCAATAAGCTTCAACAATAATAATTTATTGAAACTCAAATTTGTTATTGTAGCAGTCATAGCCATGTATTATTAGATAATGCAAATGTAGCTTAACTCTGAAATTATGGCATTTAGTTATAGGGAACATTAGATGAAAAATAATAAGTATTTCTTAAGGATTTCGAAAAGCAAAAAATATACAGGGTGATCCATTTGAAATAACAAAGTTCATTATTTTCCGGAAAAAGGAAAGATTTGACAACAATGTAAATACCACCATAATACCGGCCGTATCACAAGACCCTTGCGCACAAAAGTTTATAAAAATCGTACAAGACGTTTCCGAGATAATTGATGTGTTCCATACATAAAACTCACTCTGTTTGTCTAAGAAGTGAGGATTATTTTTTGAAATGATGTCTAGAAGAGGATGATATTTTTGAAAAAATGTAGGCGAGAATCATTTTAAAAAATGTGTATAGGGGGCAAGGATGTTTTTTTTGGAAAGTTGTAGAAGACGGGGATAATTTTTGAAAGATTTTCTAAGAGGCAAGGATGATTTTTTGTGTCTAATAGACAAGGATATTTTTAAAAAATGTCTAGGAACTGAAGATGTTTTTTTGGCAGACCGTCGTCTGTGATTTCAGGGATAATTTTTGACTATTATTTCTCTATCCTTGGAATTACCTTTTTCTACCTCTAGTTCTGTATCCATATCTTTTGCTGAGTATACCTTTTTATTTAAAATTAGTTTATTATATTTAATAACAGCTTTATAATATTTGTTTCTTCCTTCTTTTAGCTGCAGATACAACTTTTTCTCTCCTCAACAATTTCTTTAGGATAATCCTCATCGATCCTGATCTAACTGCTTTTTAGCTTTTTTTTCAAATTTTTTGCTTCCCTTTGTTAAGTTTAATATTATAGGTTTTTCTACTCCATCTCTAGGTTTTTACATTTTGCCGGTTTTGTCAATATCAAATTCTAGATCGAGTTCTATTCCAATTGCCTTCATTACTTTAACTATCCTTTTCGATTGTTTCCTTGATTCTTTCCAAAGTTGCTATTATTTTATCTTGTTTTTCTATTTTTTCATATCGTTTTTTTATTTTTCTTCCCAGTTTTTCATTTTCTAATTTAACTTCTTTTAACTCATTTCCACTTTCTCATCCATTAATTTTATATTGTTGCCTTTGAATATTTTCCATATCTGTTATTGTATCATTCATACTTCACAGTATGTAATCATCTGTCTCACCTCAACGGTTCGGAGGATCCTAGCTGCTATATACTCCATTTAATCTAGACTTTCTTCACAATTTGGCAAAACTGTAAGATGTTCTGACATGGATTCTTTGTTTATTGATTTGTTATTATGGTAGGCTGCACATCAAAGAAACATAAAACATGGAACAAGAAACATGACACATGTTTCATAAAATAACAATATATTGTTTTAAATGAGATATTCCACTTGAAACAGATTTCACTAATGTGCGATATCCCATTTAAAAAAATGTATTGTTATTTTATAAAACATTTTTCATGTTTCACATTTCTTTGATGAGGGGTCTGCTGAACAGTTAGCCTCTGCTGATTAGCTATTAATTTAATCACTTTCACCTGAATATCCCTTTGGGTACACTCAAAGGATATTATTTTACAAAGTGAAACTATTATTTTTGAGATTGTTGCACACGAAAAATAAAATTCTGATTATGGATACAGTATGGCCCTGAATAATAATATTTCCTTAAATTTTTACAGGTTTTGAATATCCTAATATATTTAAAATATTTACTAAGGGTTGACTGGTTATCCGAGAGACTTTCTTGTTGACATATTTGTATGAAATCTTATCTGTCAGTAATTTTGGAATATAGTAAGTACATTACACATAGATTGTAGTGAGTATTAATATAATAGAACTTGTTTAGTCGGTTCATTAAAATCCTAAAAATAAATCAAGTGTACTTACAATTCATATTATATTCTTGTACTTATTATAATGTTCCTTATAACTATTTTTCAAAGAATTTTCATTTAAATTCTTGTATTTAAATATAGACGTAACATTCCAGTAAGGATGAGCTTTCCATTTTATGTAGAAACCATTTATACACTTGTTGAATGTTTTAAATTTTTATTAGATTATTTTTTTTAAAGTGGATACGTTTTTTAGAGTTGACATTTTTTTTATTTTTAGCTATAATTTAATACTACTTTTCAAGTTAATAATAGAAAACAATCATCTATACT
Source organism: Galeruca laticollis (assembly GCA_963921935.1). NCBI lineage: Eukaryota > Metazoa > Arthropoda > Insecta > Coleoptera > Chrysomelidae > Galeruca > Galeruca laticollis. Next base: position 90,195,299 of record OY998178.1, on the reverse strand, counting down.
GAAATGATAGAGTAAATGTGTTTACTTTGCTTTTCATTATGCCTTTCTCTGGAGAATCTTAGCATTTTTTCAGGATTTCCTTCTTCTTTGGCATTCTTTTTCACTATTTTCCCTCCACAATTCGCATACGTAGCAATCTCCTCAGATCTTTATCTGCTATCGCTTATCCGATATAGGTTTCCCTTCTTAGAGATGGTCCTCCTGTTCATGTGTTTCCCAGGGATTCCAATTTTAATGCCCTATTTTCTAGATTCCTTGTCATACAGCATTAAACATTCATTCTTTACTATATCTTTTCCGTTCTTTTATCTGTCGTTTCTTCTAGAGTAGTCTAGTTCCACAGTTCTTATTTTGGTGGCTCCTGTGACAGTACAAATTCTTGATCTTCATTATATTTATTTGAAGTTTGAGATAAGCTTTATTGAGACAATTTTGTAGGAAGTTCAGGTACTGAAAGTTGTGGACTATGTTACTTTGGAACAGATGAAACAAGATCAGAATATTTGATGGGTTTTGAATTTTTGCGGTTACATATTTTATCATAATTGCCACAAAAGCAAACTTTTTAAGGAATATGGGTATTTCTCATCCATTTTAGAGCATAAAATAAATTTCAGGAGAACGACAATTTTTTCATTTGGCATTTAAATACAAAAGGCAAAGTAAACAGTTCAATTAATTCAGTTATATGATTGTTTTTGAATGAATATTCTTTATGTTTTGTTTTTAGTATGAACCAAATGTATGTTTTATAATAAATCCAGGTTTTATTATCATATTCCCAAAGTTATTTTGCTACGTATTAAAAACTATGTGATTTTATTATTAGTGCCTCTATATTAGGTTGTAAAGCATTGCATTGGTTATGCTAAAAGTAAGAATTTAGGTTTAGAGGAATATAAAATATCGGTGTGCTTCAAACACTTTTAGAAAAAATCTGGTGCTAAATTAATCAGGTATGGCAGCTTCTGAATCAGATAATACTAGTTGTAATGGATTTCAACGTTCAGTTAATTGTTACTAACATTTTGATACTTAATACATTGCAATTGTTAGAAAATTATCTTCTTTTTCATAAACGCATTGATGGTTATTGGACTTTATTAAATTCTGATAGACCCCTTCTGATAAGGTAAAAACGATTTTTTAAAAATTATTCTATCATCAATAAAATAGTGTATTCATTTTGATTTATTGTTAGTTGCATTAGACAGTTTCTGAATTTCTTAATATAACTATTGTTATAACTTTACCATCCTAGCTCGGCACTGGATATGTGAGAACCAAAAAGAAATAAAGAGTGCCTGAATAGAGATAGAAATCTTTTTACGACGGTACGGCTGCTTACAACACCAGTGTCGTATAAATCAGAGGTTGTGTTAAATTTCTAATTTTAATAGCAGTAGAAGCGTTTTATCTAATTTTTCTAATTGATAATAAAATTAATAATTAAAAAAAATTGTAGATATACATTCTTGTATAAGATGTAATGGATTTTATCGGGCAGTGAAATAAACAATTTTGGTTAATTATTTATAAATAAAACTATCGGCATTACAATAAAAACTTTTTCTGTCTTACTCAGAACAAGAAAACTTACCAACTAGATTAAATATCACTCTAACATTGTTGCCAATACATAATAATAATTTAGTATTGCTAGTACCAAATCTCAACATCCCCCCTCAATGGTAGATTAAAAAAGAATTATTCCAAACTACATTTACTACAAAAATTCTTAAATACATTTATAGTTAATGGTTTTGTGAATAAGTTTGCAATTTGACAACTTGGAATATATTTTAAACTCACAACTTTATCTTTTACTTTATCTCATATTAAATGGTAGTGAATGTCTATACGTTTTAGTCTTTTATAAAACTCAGGGTTTTTGCAAACTTTAGTAGTGGATTTATTATCTTCAAAAATCACTACACATACAGAATCAACTTTTGAAATTTTAAAGTCCAAAAATTTAGATGTTTCTGTAATTTTTTATAGATACAGTATTCATTTTCAGATCTAACTTATTTTAAATTTATCATCAAGTCATTGAATTTTTTATACCAATTTGTTGGTGATGCTTTTAGGCCCTATAAGAATTTTATTAGTTTTACGACATTTCCTTCATTTTTACCAAATCCTTTTGGAAACATAATATAAACATCATCATTTATATCTCCATATAGGAATGCACTACAAACATCTAAATGTTTTTCAACATTTATTGCCATTTTACAATTGGGTTTTTTCCAGCTTGGAAGTGAGATGTAAGAAGTCCCACTTGGTTCGTGCTGAGGTCAGTTTGGGGTGAGCATTTTTATTTAGAGTTGTAGACCATACATTTGCAATGACAGGTGCGTGGTCTGATCTTAGTTCATAGTAAAATTCTATTGTACAGTTTTTGGCGTGTTTATACCGTTCACTATGTAGAACTCAAGGAGATCTGGTAGATTCCTGGAGTTGATTGGCCAGTATGTGGGTTCTCCATTTGTGCGGTGGTTGTAGTTTCTATCATTCATAGCTCAGAGGAGGTTACGGTCTTTAGTAATGATAAGTCTTAATCCCCGGTGTATGTGTATCGCATTCCAGTCCCCTCCAGCAATAAATTTGTTTCCAAGGGTGTCAAAGAATTGTTTGTACATATCTGTAGTGATAATGTGGCGTCGTGGGGAGTATACAGATGTGATGTTGAGATTACATTTGTTGCTAATTATTTGGCTGTCGTGGCTTAGATAGCGTTTGGTTTCATATTTATCTAGTTCATGATGCACAATTGAATTTCTAATGATGACTGCTGTTCTGCCATGGCTGTTCCATCTGGTTGGGTGGTGTGGTATGTTGAGTATTATGGAATTGAGAAGGTTGTTTGCTCAGTAAAGTGAGTCTCTGATGCTAGTAGTATATCGATTTTGTAGATGTCTAGGAAAGTTATTACTTCTTGCTTATGGTTAGCAAGACCGTTGGTGTTTCAGGTTGCAATTCTCATGATTCTAGTAGCCATTAATTCTTCAATTTGTTTATGACAGTCGGAAGTAGATTTAGAATCTCGCTATTTTGATTTATCAACTCTTCTAGGAATTTTGACAATTGTTCACCCAGCTGTGCTGTTGTTTGGTCCTGCGTATTTCTGTTGCTGTTTTGTGTAATTTGTGCATAGGTTAGGTTATGATTTCTTGAGTTATTTGAGTCTATCTTTGTTGGAACTTCTTGGACAGGAGGTTGGTTTGGGTTGTCTACTTGTGCTTGGTTCTTGTAGGGGGTTTATTTCATGGACTAAGTCTTTGTAAATGTAGCACCCTTTGTAATTTGCCAGATGATCACCATTGCATACGGCACCACACCTTGCTGGAGTGTTGTCTGGTTTATGGCATATTTTGGTGTCATGCTTTTCTCCACACTTCACATATTTGTATGATTTAGAGCAGTGGGACTTAAAGTGTAAATATTCTTGACATTGCATGCATTGTAATATGTCGCGATTTTTCCTTGTAGGTTCTATTGAGATTTTCATATTGTATATGTATTTTTGTTTGTAGATTGCTTTATTATTTGGCTGCGGTTCTAGGTCAACAAAGAACATGGAAAGTGGTTTTGTTGTTCTGTGTCTAATGTTCATTATATTGCAAACATTATGCCCTGCTTTTGTGAGTTCAGCTTTCATTTCATCAATAGGTACCGAATGGTTTAGGTTACGAATAACTATTCTGTATGCTCTATCTTCTTTTGGTTGGCTGATATGTGTGTGGTGTATTATTTCCTCCTTAAGTATCTGACTAAAGTTGTATAGGTGTCAATTATGAGTGTGCTGATTTTGACATTTTCATTGACTAGTGCTTTGGTGTAGTACGTGTCTGCTTTTATGATTTTGGTCAAATTTTCAGTCATGGCTTTGAAATTTTTCCCACCATAGATGAATATTGGTGGTGGTTTTGGTGGGACAGTGTCGTTTTGCTGTTTAGTTTGATTGGTCCTTTCTGAGGTTTCCTCTGTGTTGGTTTCTAGAAGTGAGAATCAGTTTTTCGTGTTTATTAGGATTGTGCTGGGTTTCAGGGTTGACGTTTTTGGTCAGTGCGTTCTTTTTCGTTTTTTGACTGACTGCCATGTATGTCTAGCATTTTCTGTGGTCTCTTCATCTTCAGACAAGCTACCCATGTACTCGCTAGTTATCATTAGTCTCCCACTAGGTTCATTTGTTGAGAAGGCTTGATGTGGAGCTTTTGTTTGTTGTTCAGGTGGGAAACCGAGAAAACATTGTTGGTTTTGGAGGTTGAGTAAGGAAGGCTTGAGCCCGAGGGTTGGCTTCTGTTGGGTTTGGTTTGGAAACATGGAAACTTATTTATTATTCACTATTCGTATTTTTGTGTGTCCATTTCACTGGTACTGATTTTTCTGAAGCGCCCGGACTAATGAGGCTATAGAATGTTTTATACTATTTATGTTTTTTTATCAATAATCACTTGTTTCTTTCGCTGCACACTTGATAACGGAGCTATCGATAAAAACACGTCCTTACGCGAAAGTCAAGAACGAACTACAAACATCTAAATGATGAACTAAAATTATTACACATAGCTAAGAAAATCCTTATTGATGGCAACTTGGCCACAGGGCTATCAATATCAAAATTGTAGAAGCAGTTAGTTGAAAACTCCGTGCTACTAACCTGGCTTTATATGTTGTCACATTTTCTAATTAGTCTTTTTTTCCGTTCAAAAACCCACTTACACTGAACCGCTTTATTTTTAATTTCTTCTCCATTCTCTGGAAACCATGTTTCATTTTCTTCTAATGGACATATTTCAGTCAGTATTTCTTCTTTCCATTTTTGACATTATTTTTTCATTAGACTCAGAATCATCATACTCAGTGTCTTGATACACACTCTACTGATTTCAATTTCACTTAGATCTTCGTCTAGGTTTTCACCGTTATCTGAAGAGTTTTTTACTTGAAATTTCACTATTTTGCATATATTCTAATATAGTTAGTGTATACTCTTTAGGAATGTGCACGCATACAGTACTACCAAAAAATTTCAAATTGTGTATATCTGCAATTTTATTGTGCCATAGTTCGAACGGGGTTGAGAGTTTCTGAGGGGTCGGACCTGTTCTATTCAGTGTGCATGTAAAATTATTAATAGCTTCAGCCAAAAATGTTTTGCCCAACTTTTTAGTACTGTTATAAAGTTCTCGCTCATCCTATCAGAGTCCTATTTCACGTTCTGCCGTTCCATTCTGTTCAGGTGTGTATACTACTGTCCTTTGGTGTCCTTTCTTTACTAATATTTCTTGAACATTTGTGTTAATAAATTCCCGGCCATTATCTGTTCTTAGGATTTTTATTTTGTAGCCTGTTTCACTTTCTCTCAAATTTATGTATTTTTCTACTTTTGTTTTAAAAAATGTACAGTCCTGAATGACGAAAAATCATCCTTGAAGAGGAAAAAATAACGAGAGCCTCCCAATGAAACAGTTTCCATGGGCCCACATGTATCAATTCTAGGGGTGAAATGGCCCTAGAGTCGCTATTTTCAAAACTCAACCTATGCTGCTTTCCTGCAAGACACGGTTTACACACAAACTAAATTCAATGTTGTTTCTCTTTAAAAATTCTCTTACATGTTTTAAATTTTGAGGTCCCAACTTATAGTGCCATTCTTTTATGCTTTCTATGGTTTTCACCCTCAGAAAATTATAGGGTTCAGTGACCTCCATTGAACAGCTGTTATTCTGTAGGCCAGCTTCGGGTAAATATTGGATAAAATAAGTTAGGTCATCGTTGTTTTCATAGCAAAAGTGTATTTTGTATAATTTATTTATCCTTGTAACTAGTGCTCTTGTATTGCCCTGTCTGTCAACAAAATGACATGTTTCGTGATCTGACATAATAAAATAACCTTTGTCAAGTGCACTTCCTGCTGAAAGTAGGTTGAATTTTAAATCAGGAATAAATAGAACATCCGATAGGGCGGTTTTTATTAATTTTTGGTTATTCTATGCCCATATTATTTTTCCAATGCCTCTTCTAGTTTTTCTCCATTTTCAATTTGAACCATCTTCACTTTTAGGTTATCTATGCTCACAAATATGCTTTATTTCAGCACATATGTGCACTAGCACCAGTCCCCTGTTTTTAATTTTTCACTATAGACCATAAATGCATTTTCGGAGTCCTCACTTTCCTTTTTATTATTTATACCCTTTTTTATTCAGCACTGATCAATGTTATGATTTTTCTTTTGGCAATATGTAGAACATTTTCTTGTTGATAGCTCATTTCATGTACTTTCAGTTCGATTTTCTGATTTCTGATCTGCTACTTTTCTATCGTTTTGGTCATGGCACAGTACGGTATAGTGAGTGAACACCTTTAAACGCCTTTTTAGGAGCATTACGGATACATTTGTCTTTTAACCATTGTCCCATTGTGTAAAATTTTTAGAGTTAATTTCATTGTGGTAGTCACCTGTTTTAGTTTCTGATGTTTAACGCATTAGGTAACAATCCTGTTGCACCTCCATCATGTAATGTGATAAACGTCTGTCTTTGGACACTGGAGATTTTAAACATTTATTTTTGCCATCGTCCTATATCTTCGGTACCGTATGGGAACTGTGGATGTAGTTTTCATGGCAATATATTATGGTGATTCCATTCCTACTTATATTTTTTAAATTTTCGTAAATATTCAATACATTTAGAATTAATGTCAAATTTAGCAATTAACAATTTTCTAAATAATCGATCTCTCTTCATTTTTAACAGCTTCAAATATTATTTTCGTAGTAGGACTCATTTTCTGAGTAGCTCTATAGGATTAAATTATTTTTCTAATTTTTTCTTCCTCAAATTTATAATAATAATAATAATCAATCAACTGATCCTTTGTGACTTGAAAATTTGTTTATGGCATTCCTCGGTGGCTTAAATGTAGTAGCTGGTAGTTTTTTCTTAACTTTATTAATTATACTTTTGAAGGTAGTGAAACGAACTTCACAAACTTTAGCTACTCTCTCTTGTAGATTGCTTAGGGCAATTGCTAGAACTTGTTGTTCTCTCTTTGTTTGCATAAACATTATAAATTATTTTTCGACCTTGATTGTGAATTACTTTCGTTCGTATTCAGCAAGTCAAAATTAATAAATCACATTACCTGAAGAATACTATTTTTAAAAGTTAAAATGTATAAACTAGTGAAATTATCCAACTAAATTACTTACCTTGTGGATAAAAACCTTACTAATAGCTTGGTAAATCTCCCCAAGTAATTAAATCCAACTGACTACCTCACTAAATTACTAGTTAACAATAAAATTGAACAAGCTAACTTAAAACTAAAACACAATTTGACTGTACTATAACTAAAATTCGTATAGACTTCGATAATCACCCTACGCCCCTACAAATCAAATGTGGATGTTTTTAAAATGCTTAGTTGAAGAAGGCCAAGACATAAATTTGTACTCTGCGCATGTCATAGCCGGTAAGAAAATCAAATATTTCTAACATATTTTCATAACAATTGTTCATGCAAGCATAAAAATTAGTATTATCTGATTTGTTTTGTAAAAATTTTGATGGTTTGTGAGATACTTCCAATGCAGTGGGGTTATTTGAAATTAATGCTTAGTTATTAGTTTCGATACTTTTTCAGTTTCTTTTTTTTTAGGTATTAACCATTATTCTGTTGTTGTTTTATTTAAGTACATATTATGTTATAAAAAGGAGCAAGTCAGAATTCGGTATTGTTGAAACTCTCAAAAACTGCTGACAAGTTCACAATCTCTTCATATGAACTAAAAAAAAAAAATCAAGTAATCATTGATCTAAAAATATATTAAAACATAACCATCCAACCTATATCTAAAATACTTTACATTTCCCTTCATACCAACCAACATTTTCAAGTACTTGTTACAAAAATGATAAAGTTCAAAATTCTGTATTAAATAATCATCAGACTCTTAATTTAATAAACAATACTTGTCTCCTTATGTTATTTTGTTTTCTTTTGTATATATTTTTGATCTATGACATTCTAGTCACCATTATTTCCAGTATTAAGCAAAATCAAAGACTGTTTTCATTTTTGTTTTTTTAAATCGGAAATAAAATAATTTTATTTTTTATACAACCGTAGTATCTATTAACCGAAACATTTGTTACTCCAAAGTAATATTCATAAGACAATGTATTTTCAATTATGAAGTGAATTTCTAGTATTAAGAAAAATCATAGACTTGTTTTTTGACTCTGAAAAATCAAGAAATAAAATAATTTTATTTTTTAATACAACCATGGTATTGACCAATACTACCGTTTGATTCCAAAGTAGTTTATAAGACGATGTATATTCAGTAATGTGAAGTTTGACATAATTAGGTTTAACCATGGGTTAATACACCAAATAAAATAAAATAAGACATATCAAAGTTGACTTTATGGAAAATCCTTATAGCGTTTATACAGGAAATAACAAATAAAATAATATAAAAGTTCACCAACTTTTAACTTTTCTATCTTATATTATCTAAAAATTGGTGTGCACAATCAAGAGATTATTGCATGTTTGGTACACATAACCTTACTTTTAACATGTAATTTAGTGACTTAGGTTCCTTGACAATTCAATGCAAGATGCAATATTTCTTGATTACAAGTATGCGTAGGTGAAGCTCAGCTGCTTGATCTTGCAATAGCAACTTTATTGGTTTGGTGCCATTTCTATTGCGTGTAAGTTGCAATTGTAGAGAGAAATCTAGTTACTTTTGGTTTAACAACAGTAAAAATTTTATTTGTATTTTGACTCACACTGTATAAAATTTAACGGATATTAGCAAAATTAAACATTTTTATAAACCTTGATAATATTTAAGAACTATGAATACAAAAAATCATTGCTGTTGTACACCTTTTCAATCATACAGGGTGTTGTTGAACTTGTTACAATTTTCGTCGACAATTGGTTACAACTTTTTAAATACCCTGTATAACATATCACAACTTTACATTGTGGCAACGAGGAAGTGAAGGGGATTTTAAATTTGAAATAAAATACAAGATAATCCGTTTAATAATACTGAGTAAAAATTGTATTTGTTTTTTGATGCACGCTGTATTAGATTTAACGGATATTAGCAAAATCAAACATTTTTATAAACCTTGGCGATAATTAAGAACTATGACTATAATAGATCATTGCAGTTGCAAGCCTTTTGAGTCATACAGGGTGTTGTTGAACTTGATACAATTTTTGTCGACAATTGGTTTTAACTTTTTAAATATCCTGTATAACATATCACAACTTTACATTGTGGCAACGAGGAAGTGAAGGGAATTTTAAATTTGAAATAAAATACAAGATAATATGAATATACTGAGTAAAAATTGTATTTTGACTCACACTGTATTAGATTTAACGGATAATAGCAAAATCAATTTTTTTGTTATAAATTTTTGACAATCATTAAAAACTATGACTACAATAAATCACTGCTCTTGCACGTTTTTTGTATTATACAAGGTATTGTTGAACTTGTTATGATTTTCATCGACAATTGGTTATAACTCTTAAAATACCCTGTATAACATATTACTCCTTCACATTATTGAATCGAATAAGTATAGGAGAGTCTAAATTTTAAATAATATACGGGGTATTGCACTTAAAAAGACATAAATTTCATGTGGTACAGCGTTATTGAAAACCCTATGCAGAGTGTTTGGTAGAGGGTTAGCCAAACTGTTGAGAGTGGTAAATAGGACCATTTAGAGTTATAGTTGTGACTGTAAAATTCTTAACGGTTTTGAGCTATTTTTTTGTTTCAAAATTTGGTCTTTCAACTAAAAAAAATCCTTGAATTATGTTCTTTTTTATTTTAAACTTGTAATGGTTTCTTGAAAATGTTTATTCAAGAAAAAAATGAATTTAAATATTTAATTCGGATTTTTTAATTTCAATCCAATGTTTGAGTTAAAAAAACACACAACATATTGTCATTTGATATTTTTCAAACTTTATGCTAAGGTTTTAATGTTTTGTTTATTTCATTTGGTAGAGCAAACTTCAAAGATGTTTTTGATAGCATTTTGAAAACTCTATGCCATTTTGTTATTTGTTTTTTTAACTCAAACATTGGATTGGAATTGAAAAACCTAATGGAGACATTGAAAAAAATTTTTTAAATTTTTTCTAAAATTTGGTCTTTCAAGTAAAAAAATATTCACATTGAATTATTTTTTTCATCATTTCAAACTTGCGTTTCTTTCTCCTTTTGAAAAAAAAAATCGCATGAAAGACCTAATTGTGAAGAAGTAAAAAAAGTTAGAAAAAATCATAACTCAAAAACCGTAAAGAATTTCACTGTCGCCAATATGTCAGACGTGCTCTAAATGGTCCTATTTATCCCTCCCAACAGTTTGGCTAACCCTCTACCAAACACCTTGTACATTTGTAAATAATTTTAAAATGTGAAGCATGAAGCTACTAAATTTGTAAAGAAGTTTTTTAATATCTCCTTTAATAATAGATATAAAGGACTTTGTAACAAAAGTTGATAGTATAGTCCTTTAGAGTTTAGATGTCCACATAATTTTTTTCGATTATTCAGTGTTTTCAATTTCTAATTTTAATTTTTCAAAAAATATTGAATTATTAGAATGATCTTACTAAAAAAATGAGTAAAATGAATTTAGTTTATTCGCATTTAAAATGTAGTTCAAATGTTTACCAAAAAGACTAAATAATTAAAAACTAAATCAAATATTGAATAATAATCATATGAATTATCGTCACTTACTTCATAAACTTCAAAAACATTAAACACAAAGTATTAACACTTCACTATCATTAACAGTATCTGATATTTTTTCATTATGTCAAACCAAAGAATAATGTGGAATATCGAGTAGTACTTGTAAGAAATTGTTAACACCTTTAGTCCATACGGATTTATTCTTTACTTGCTATAGTATTTATTATCAATAATATAATAATTTACAATTTCAGTTTCTTCTATAGCTTTTACTTCCATTAAAACTGAATATACATTGATCATTCATATCAAGCATTAATAGTATATCTCTAATAAGGTTAGAATTTAAAAAAATCGATACGTGTGGAACCGCGAGTATCAATTTTTTTAACTCTAATCGAGTAACAAACTATATTTTCTCCATGACCACAAATTACGAATCAAAATTTATTTAAATCTGAACTAAACAAGTTATTTTTAAAATTATTTGTATTATTTAATATTTATTAAAAAATAAATTAAATTAAAATTAAAAATTTTGACATCCATGACAATCCATATTGTTTAATTCAAACACTTGTTTTAGAATAAAAATACAAGCAAAAACAATAAATAATATTTCTAGAGCAAGAATGTTTACATTCTATTGTTTAAATTGATTTCAGAATTACTACATTCACTATTGGCCGTGGGGAAATATATTTTCTGTTTCTCTACCGTCCTTTTTAACTTGAAAATATCATCACGAGTAGTAACTGTGATACTATTCTAATATTATGGAATTAAAAATTGTTTTATATAGGAATTTGTATACTGCTACTACTTATTAAGAATTGTTCATTTAATTTTAAAGAGTTTATTGTTTTATTCGATTTATTTTAAGTATATATAATTCCTTAGCAGCTAAAAATATGTCAGTATTTAATAGCTTTATATGAATAAATTTGCTAATGTAAAATTTGTTTTATTGAAAAAATTTTATGTCTTATAATAATATTAATTGAGTCTGTTATTGCACTAAAATTATTAAGGGTTAATTATACGTCTCTATTCTAATATTCTTTTTATCCATATATATGCTATATAGGAAACTGGCCAAACACGCCAAAGAGAGACTAATGGATTGCACTAGAGGAGGCTATATTGAACACTAGATGATAACGGCGGGTGCTGATTAAGTAATTGCTATCAAGTATTTTTCATAAAGAGTCACTGAAGAATATTTTTTCATTGTACAATAATTATAGCAGTTATTCAGAACAACTATGTGGCAACACGGGAATGGCTCGTTCTTATTTTTGTATTTAATCTGTTTTACCAGGAGGATACAATGATACAAGAGCTGCAATCTCCTAAAGATATAGATTTGGATCATTTATCCATTACATAATTGAAATAACAGAACTTTATAGGTAATATGGTTATTGATTAGAGCTCTACAGCCCTGGACGAGCCTTTACTTTCTCAAAAATATACCTCCACAGTGTCCTGTCTTTTACCTTAGAATTACATCCTGAGACTTATATGCTTTGGAGATCATCCGTGATAGTCTTGCTTGTATTCGTTCTTTGATGGTGCTTAAGCAATTTACACTGTTGTCGAGCAGACATGCTAAGAAGAAATGTAATATTACTGTATGAAGAGGTACTGACTCCCTTAAAGAGAATTTTCAAGCAATACTGATCTTGAAATTATTATTTTTTGTTGACATCCGTCTTAATAATTAAGGTTTTCTACAATAGATGCGTTTCATATAAATATTTATTAAAAAACCATGTTTAATTACTTATGTACAAACTTTGTGCTATTCAAAGAGCTATTCAGCGGTTCAGTCAATCCAGTAACCTCACTAGAAGGCCAGGATCAGGCCGTAGAAAAGCAACATCCACACATGATCGATTTTTGGTCTCTTCATGTTTAAGAAATAGGCATCTAACTTCAATTGAGCTGGCAAATCGCATGAACGAAGTGAGAAATGGGGATATAAGTAGGTTAATACTTCGTCGACGACTAAATGAAGCTAATTTATCATCCAGAAAACTAACTTTATGTGCACTGCTGTCTGTGGAACATCGCAGAGCTCGACTTGCTTTTGCAAGGGAATATGAAAAGTGGAATTACGCAGAATGGAGTAACGTTTTGTTTAAGGTCACCAGACAGTCGCAAAAAAATCTGAAGAAGACAGACAAGGAGAACGATTTGTACAATGCAATATTTCTTAAAGAATAAGTTATAGAGGAGGCTCAGTTATAGTTTGGGCTGGTACCGACTTGGTTATGTTAGGTTGTCCAATGCAATATTTCTTAAATAAGTTATAGAGGAGGCTCAGCTATAGTTTGGGCTGGTTCTTGTGGATGGAGCAAGGTACATAACCATTTTAGCTGAGCATTTGGTACCTTTTGCGCCATTCATAGGGCCCATTTTTATTTTTATGGACGATAATGCGCGTCCCCACCGTGCTAGGATCGTCAATGAATATTTAGAAGAGGTCGGAATCGTCGTATGAATTAGCCAGTGTCCAGTCTCGACCTCAATCCAATCGAACATTTATAGGACACATATATATATATATAGGACGTAATCGAGTTTGGGTACCCCATGCAAACAACTTGGCTGAGATTAGGCGGCGTTTCAGGCAATATGTGACGAATTGGGCCAACCTGATGTTCAAAATTTAATTAACAAAATGTCGAGACGTATTCAGGCTATTATATGGACCCAAGGAGGAAATACTAGGTATTAGTAACAAATAATATAAACACCATTTTGTTATAACTGTTTTTTTATTAACAAAGTACTTTTCAATTTTCGTATAATGTCATATATGTTTTTGTAAAAATATAATTTTTTCGCATAAACTGTATTTCTTATTTACATTTAATGTTTCAGCTTAAATTTATGTTCGATTTAAAATGTTTCTTCTATATTAAATAGGCATGGAGATCAAAATTTATGCTACGAAGACATTTACCAACTAACTTCGAGAACTCGCTTTTTCACATGTCAGTATTCGCGTACATCGTTAAATTTAATTTTTCCCAAATGCCCCAAAAAAATAATTTAATAAATTTTTTATTTTAATAATTGTTATAAAGATGATTTTATACATTTAATTTTTTTTTATTTCAGAATCTTTTATGTTGTGCTGCAGACGTATTAGAAGGTAAAGGTCTAGTACAAGTAGCTGTAACAGTGACTGAACTTTTGAGATTTCACATGCCCAGATCTCCCTTGAACACTACATCAATGGCAACAGTCGTTTAGTAAGAAAAAATATGTACCTTTAATTTTTGCGGCAAAATGGCAATATACTTTGTTATTACTATAACAAAGTATCTCGAATAATTCAAAACCGATCTTAATCAATATGAAATTGAATTTAATTCAATTTGAAAGAAACATGTATTTAATTTATAATTCAAATCTCAATTTAGGAATATTAATATTTTTTTATAAAAAGATAGTTAAATGTTGGATATTTGATACAAAGCAATCATATTTAAAAAAAATAGATTTACTAATTCATTTTAACAAAAAAGTCACAACTAAAAAAGAAGACTTAATAGCTCTTTTAGGGCACACTGTACCGGGTGATTCAATAAGGGTAACCAGGGGTACCATATCTCAGGAACTAATAGTACTGGAGTTTTGAAAAAACCTTGTTAAGGAAAGCGACCAAGAATAATTGATGAAAATAATTTTTAAGTTCTCTGACTAAAGTACCTATAGACTTCGTTTTACTTAACAGAATTTGGCAAACTATATCTCATTTAAAAAAGGAAAGATTGTTTATTACAATTAAAAAAAGGCCCATATCATTGTGGTTTTTGCTGCTTCCACTAGAAGGCGTGAATGAAAAAGTTTTATTTTATATTTTGCTCCAAAATTTTTAATGTAAAGGTATAATTATTTTATCAGATTCGGAAAGTAGATTAAATTTGCAAGAAAAAATGTTGAAACCACATGTCGATGTCTTTATCCATTTCAAAGTTATCGCTTAAGAAATATTTAGTAATGAATTTTTTTTAAAAACAAACATTATTTTTTTACTTGTCAAAGTTCCGTAGTCAAGCATTCCATGGACAAAAAAAAATAGTTTTAAACTTCATTCACATTATTAATCATTAAGATAATTATAATAGCGACAAAATTAATAACAATAATAATAATACAGATAACACAATAATAACAAAACAAAATTTCCTACCGCAGCTGCATAAATACTGAAAAACATTTATCTTCCAAAAAGTGTAAATAAAATATACTATAAATGTTCAAAGTTTCCACCATTGTTGGCCACACATAAATTTGGTCTTTCGGCTGTTAATAACACACTTACTTCAACTTCGGCAGCAGAGTTTTAATTTGTGTAACTGGTATCAGATTGTACTGCTTTACATGCTCTGTACAGTGATCAAAAGATTATTATTTAAAAATTCAATCTAAAAATATTAATTGTGCATTTTGTTTCTGTGTAGACAATTATTTTTGTTCATTAAAAAGTGAGGCCAGCTTTTTGTCATAAAACTTGTTTGTTGGTGTTTTTTGAGTTTACTGTTAATTGCTTATAGTCCAGGAATAATAGTATATATTTTAATGTTAACAGGACATTTCAAACTTTATTATGTCTTACCATTAAGAATTTGTGTATAATTCGGGTGGTTAACGAATTATTCCTAAACTCATAATCATGGAGTGTATAAGCTATAAGCTCAAAACTGGAGACCATACATTATTATGTGATAGCTGTCAAAGGTCAACACATAGAGGATGCTCAGGACTTAAAGCTAGTGAAATGAAAGTGATGGACCTAAAAGGAAAAAGGGTCCTCAAACTATATTGTGAAGATTGTCAAAGTGAAGTTCAGCTGATTCCCAAACTCCTGACAAAAATGGATAAATTGGAAGCCGAATTGGATAAGCTGAGGAGTACAATTGAATCGGGAAGTATCAGATCTAGTTTTATGGAAAATAGAGAAGACTGGATAGGTGAAATGGTAGAGAGGCAGATACGTGCTTCAAATATTATTATTCTTAATGTGAATGAATCAAATCTGCAATCCCATCAAGAAAAAGTCACAGAAGACAACAAAGCTGTAAAAACTGTACTAAATAACTTTAATAATATAGATAAAAATGATATGAAAATGTTCAAAACATGTTCAGACTCAAATAATGATAAACAAATAAGGTTGCAGACTTTCAAGATACTCAAGAATGGTGTAGTAAATCTCCTTAAGCAAAAAAAGAACAGTATTATATTGATAAGATAGGCAGGTTCAAAAATAATCCCAGATAAATGTGGAAAAGAATAGTGAATAATAATAAACAAGACATTCCTCCAAATATTAGTTTTGTAACTGCTGATGGGCAAACAATATTGAAAGACAGTATGGAGATGGTAGAAAGTTTCAATGAAAATTTTATTAAGGATATCCTCCAGGGTATGGATAATACTAAATCTTGGATTAATTCAGACAATAAACTATACTTGAAGTTTGATAAATTCGAGTTACTGTCTATGCAGGATTTACGCAAAATAGTTGGTGGTTTGAAAAATAAGTTTTCTCTATGTAATACATTGGTTTGTAAAATGTTGAGGGAAGTGTTTGAATCTATTGGCCATGTAAGCTTGAATTTTATAAATATGTCTCTAACTACAGGTAAAATTCCACAAAGCCTAAAGATAAGTACCATTGTACCTATTCGAAAAATAACACATACCACCATAGTTTATGAACAATTACTGAATCACATTTCAAGAAATTCAACATTAATGAATAATCAATCTGGGTTTCGAAAAAATTATTCTTGTGAATCAGCATTGCAATTTGCCATTAGGCTATATTAGAACTCAACTAGACAACAATAAATATGTTGTTGTGGTCTTCCTATACCTGAAGAGGGCTTTCGAGACAATCGATAGGAAAATATTGCTAACAAAACTTGAACAATATGGCATTGGTGGTGAAGTACATGATTTGTTAACTAACAAACCTTAAGCAATGAGTACGTTTTAAAGATCAAATATCTTTCGATGTGGTCAATGAAGTAGGTGTTCCACAGGGAAATGTTTTAGGCCCCCTACTTTTTATTTTGTATATAAATGATATTCAGCTTTTTGTAGAATGTGAGTACATTAACCTGTTAGCTGATGACACCTTAATTGCATGTAGAGATGTTAATATTGAAAGCGCTGTTGAAAAAATGAACTCCATCTTGTTATAAATAAGCCAATATCTCACTCTAAATAAGCTTAAACTTAATGTAACTAAAACCCAAGTGATAATCTTCACAACTACTTATAGGTATGATTCTCTTAATATTGATAATATTCATTTGGATATTGATAATGAAGAGATTGAAGTTGTGTCAATTGTTGAATATTTGGGATTCGTTCTAGATAATGTTTTGAACTTCAATAGTCATTTTGATTATGCTTATAAAAAGATTTCTAAAAAACTATTTTTTTCTCTCGTATATCTCAACACTTATCTACTGAGACTAAAATCACTGTGTATAATTCAATTATTCAGCCACATTGTGATTGTTGCTCATTGATTGTATATCTGTTTAATCTCAATAAGTTGAATATGCTGCAGAAGCTTCAAAATCGTGGAATGAGAATAATACTGAAGACAAATCGCCTCACACCTATAAGATCAATGTTATTTTGGTTTTCAGTTGAAAACAGATTATTTTATTTTACTATGATTTTTGTATACAAAATAATAAACAAATTGGCATCTGAGTACTTTCAGAGATACATAACTTATAATAAGAATATTCATAATTATAATACACGTTGCAAAAATGACATCCATGTTTCTAGCACTCATTTTCGTGGGACAGTGAATTTACTGTTTTTCAGAGGTTTCTTGGAGTTCAATAAATTACCAGAGTGGTGAGAGGTATCAGATTCACTGATACAGTTCAAAACCAGCTTGAAGAAATACATCCAAAATAAGTAATTTTGTGTATAAATATTGGTGTTGAACGATTTACTATATATTACATAGGAAGTTCAAAACCTACCATACTTTTTTGTATATAATTTTTAAATAGGTTTGTCTCAATTTATTTCATTAGGATTATATTAAAAATTTTATTCCATATGTCGGTATTATATTTCCTTTTATTGTGATCCTATATCCTATTATTTGTTCTGTTTTTATTCTATATTTATTTTTAATATGTTACCTATAATTGTTTACTGATTGATGTTATAGTAAGCTTTCTATCTTATGTTCTTTATTATATTTACATTGCTGTTTACTGTAATATGTCTATATGTATATTAGGGTTCCTAATTAAATAAATATCTATCTATAACTGCCCGAATTCTCTCTTTAATATTTTGAGGCGTTATTGGTCGGTTTTTGTAAACCTAATCCTTAAGTCTACGCCATCAATAAAAATCCATAACCAAAAGGTCGGGAGACTTCGCCGGACAAGGAAAAATGCTGTTCCTACCAATCCATTTATTTGGAAATTGCACATTTTGAGAATACATCAAAATACATCCTCCAACAATATAGATGTCAGGTTTCAAAAAACTGAGATATGTTGCTGCTCAAAAAAATATGGCCTTCCTCATAAAATTCCACACCAAATATTGACACTCCATCGATTTTGAAATTGAACTCCCCATAAACCATGTGGGTTAAGCTCCGACGAATAATGCGCATTATGTGTGCTGACTTTCTCCGAACTGGAAAAAAGCGGCCTCATCAGTCTACAGTATCTGTGATAGAAATTTTCTGTTTTCATTCAGCATCCCCAACAACCAATGACAAAGATTCCGTTTGATGGTCGAAATGTACAGGCTTTAATTCTTGATACAAATTAATATGATATGAATGCCACTTGTGGATCCCTTGAATTGAGTAATATGTCACCCCTAGATCTGTTATCAAATCTCGAATGCTCAAATGAGGGTGAGCAGTTATATAGGCTAAAACATTTATAATATTTACTTCTTGTCTCGTTCGGCGCATTTCTGTTTTGAGTTGTAACTGGACGGATTTGACCAATTCGTTTAATCGTTTCGGGTTGAAAATATGTCTTGAATGATAGTCTTGCGGGATATCTTACTGCAATAACAGCATTTTGCAAAGTTTCAAAAATAAATTGCAAGCATATCAAATGCTCCTTCCTTCATAATCGGCATATTTAAAAAACATAAATCGCTATCTTTTACTAATTACGATTAACTCTCACAGATGACAAGTAATTATAAACTATTTGTAAAAAAAGATCATTGTTTTCATGGAAACTATCCTATATGTTAGCAAAGACTTCATCGCTAAAACATTTACAAGTTTCTACAATAATTGTCTGCCAAAAGACCTTCGAAATGCTCTCATAGCCGTAAATCGCGCAGAAGACATCCGCGATAGTGGGTGCAGGGTTCTACATGGATCGCTAATTACATAACATGATTATCAATCTCCAACCCACGTTTTTACAAATAGGGGTAAATTCAGTTCGGCATATAACCAAAACTGAACTACCCTTATTTTTTCTAAATATAAATCATATTAAAATCAACGTCTAATATGTCCAAAACTAAAACTCCCATCAATTATTGAGACCCTGCTTTTCAGGGAAAACCCATCCGAAAGAATCTAGGAGCCAAAACTATATGCCGGGGACAACAAGAAGAAAGCCAGAACCCCAGCATTTACACCTTATTGTATTCTTTTTGTTATCTGTATTTTGGGAATCATAATATTTTAATAAAGCCTTTTTAATAATAATAATCCCATATATTACTTCAAGACCTTCTAAGATCAAATGGGACATTTTTTAATGAATATTTATAACTTAATATTTGAGTGATTAATAAATAATTTTTAAATAGAACAAAAACGTGTACCTTAAGATACATAAACCTGGATAAAATGTAAAGAAACAAAACACACGGGAAACTACAGATACAAATTAATAGTGTTATTTTATTATTATTGTTTTTATAATTCTTATTAACATTATTATGTGGATGAATTTAGAATTACTTATTTTTTTTTTGTCCGTGGCATGCTTGAGCACGGTGGCATGCTTGAGCACGGAACTTTGACAAGTCAAAAAATAATGTTTGTTTTTTAAATAAAATTCGTTACTAAATATTTCTTACTTTGAAACGCATAAACACATCGACATGTGATTTTAACATTTTTTTCTTGCAAATTTAATCTACTTTTCGAATCTGATAAAAAAATTATACCATTTAAAATTTTGGGGCAAAATAAAAAAACAGTCAACTTTTTCAATCGCGCCTTCTAATGGAAGCAGCAAAAACCACCATGACATGGGTCTTTTTTAATTATAATCAACAATCTTTCCTTTTTTAAATGAAATATATTTTACCAAATTCTGTTAAGCAAAACCAAGTTTATTGGTACTATAGTCAGTAGAAATTCACCTTCCCCTCCAGCCGTTATTTTACGCCTTACAGTAAAAAGTGTTTAACCAAAAAGATATAAAATTTTAGTGAGATTCTTAATGTTATATTTTTTAATATTGTTTATATGGATATTTTCGAAAAAAATGCCTTTTTATATGTAACCATAGTGATTACGCCCACTAGCGATAGAGTTGTGAACTTAAAAATTATTTCCAGCAATGTTTCTTGGTCACTCTCATTAACAAGATTTTCTTTCTAAACTCCAGGACTATTAGTTTCTGAGATATGGTCTCGTTACCCTTATTGAATCACCTGTACATACTATACGTACAAGTGTATCCATAAACTTTTGTTTTTTCTATTATTTTAATGAAATTAATTAAAATATTGAAATAATTCTTTATCAGTCCTTATTATTTTGACCATAATCAATATTTAAAAGATTTTTTTGGTAATTTTCAAATCTGGTACAATTAAACAAGTACTTCTTTATTTTACTTAGAAAATAGATCAAACTGATTAACAGCACAATATCACAAAACTTTTAGGTCAAGTTTAACTTTTGAGTTGTTATTTTGCTTAAACTTCAATATTTTCTGGCGGATTTTGTAAATTACATAAACATTTATATATTTCAAGGATAGGTACCAATTTTGTTATTTTTAAAGGCAATATTTCTCATACCATGTCAAGAAATTTTTATTTGCGCTCAAGAAAAATTTGGCCACAATGCACTCAGCTCAATATGTTTACATGAAAATACCTAACCTTTCATGACATCAAAATATCTTTGTTATTTCTAATAGCACCAGAACTATAATCTTAATAAAAATTTCTGTGTAAAAATAAAAAATATTATTTATACCAATCTCTTTAGAATATTTAAAATATTTTTACCATATTAATGAACGAATATTACATCATTGCTCTTCAAAAACTGACCCCCTAACAGCTCGATGTGGTTGCATATTATATTTTCTTCGAATTTCTTCTTTTTGAAAATTAAACTCAAATATTTCTCAAAAGAACACTATCGACAAATTTTTTTGTACAAAAAAATTCTACAATTTTCAAAAAAAATATTTCAGTTCAATTAATCAAATTTAATATTTGAAATACGAAATTTTTCATTCTATAAACAAAATGTGGCCACTGTTGTTTAGTGTTCTGTCTGCTAACCAAGACAATCTGAGTTCAAACACAGGTTCTGACAACATAGAAAATAAAAATTCATCCACTAGTTCGAAGACAAGGCAAACTACCAACAGTATTTACAGCCTCTTAACAAAGTTGTTAGGAATCATTGTTAAACTATAGGTCCCTTCTGGACATGATATAAGAAGAAGGATAAGCAAAATGACACAAAATGTTCCCAATACACACGCACAACAATACGTTTTTAAATATGATTGCAAGTATTACATAATCTACAAATAATTAGAACTTGTCTACTGCATTTTTACTCACGCACTTTTTAATTTTTCTAATTTAAAATGATAAGTTGCATTTTTTTGTGTATGCAAAACAGTATTACAAAAATACTCTGAAATAATACTATTTATATAATGAAATGAATTTATTTTAAAACAGAGTCCTAAAATATATATTTATTTAAACACTAATTTTTACACTACTTTTATTTATACAAATTTTCAACTATTCACTGTATATTTTTATCCAACACAACAGCATATAAATAAAAACTGACCAGTAACATGGTTGTCGGTTCATTAAATATGATAACATTCAGTGGATCAAGCAGACACTCTAGTTTTTACAAAATAGTATATTCAAGACCCTTTTTTATTGTTTTTCAACATCGAGATTAATTTATTATATTTTTCGTTATTCTCACTTGTGGTGGCTTTCATTTATTAAAATACCTTCACTGTTTGCTCAATACCTTTTCGAGTATTATTTATTAAGTTCTAAGTTATTTAAATCCATTTTGATAGTAGGCAATTTCTAATTACTCCCAAGGGAGGATTTGTAGAAGTTGGAGACCCCAATTTATTTTACGTGTGATTTATGTTGTCTAAGTTATATTCTAAATAATAGGTTAGTGTACATTTTTGTATTATTTATTTTAGTTTATAGTTTTTATATCGAACATATCTCATTGCCGAACAAAATTATGTATAAGATTGGTTCGTTTAGTTATATTTGAAATGTTTAATCAAAAAGGTGCACTGTCCTCGCTGACAAATTAAATATATATAATTCATAGTCACGTTGTTGACAGTTTTAATGTCTTAATATTTGACAATACTTTTTGTAATCAAAATATTTATACAATTGCAAAAGCTCAAACGCAAGTTTATCAAGTGAAATTTATAAATCTGAATAGAAAAATATTTAACCACCGACATAGGAAAAAAGGTAAATTTTACAAATCTATTTGGTTTTTTAGTGTGTTTCTATACTGTATAGGTAATACATCACAAAAATTGATGCACGTCCTCAATGATGATACATTCATTTGCAAACTTAATACCAACAATACTACAATCATGTCTCCATTTTGTATAATCTTGGATCAGTTTGTTCCTAATATTTTATTGTATTATATTACAGATTATACAATATATACCGGGTGTAGATGAAACATGGGCCACCGTATAACTTTTGATCGATATAATTAAAATTTGGGTGGGTTATATTAGGTCTAAGTTGAAATTTTTTGACTGATTTCACAGGAAACGATTGAAAATTAAAAAATTCAAATGAAACACCTTGTATATCTTTTACATATTTGGATTCTGCGGCTTCAAATGCGTACATTACGTTTGCCAAATGTCAATTCTGATGCCATTATAGGTTTATTCTTCAAAATTCTTTTCATCGTATGTGATTGCAACATTGTCTAAATCATAGACAAATGAGTTAAAACTACTCCCAATGTATTATTATATTCGTGAAGTTTGTTAACGATTAAATTTAAAAACTATAGTTTTCAAACCAAAACTAAGTTTTTTAAATAGAAACCTCATGCGTCACACTGTATAGTAAATATCTCCAATAAATAACTTTAAAAGGATGCACCCTTTAGTTTCCTCAATTCCTAAATAAAGGAATAGTTTATAATTTTCTAATTCAGAACCTTTGAACATAAAAACACAGGAATAAGCCCAGATTGGTGCAACCAGAATGGATGTTGCAGGCAGATAAGTCCCATTTCTATAGAAATCAAAGGAGGGGAAAAGCTAAAATATAATTTCACTGTACTTTAAATAAAATCAATTTAGTGTACATTGTACGAATTTTTTTATCTCTTGCAGCATTTTTACATATACAATGTGAGTCTATCTTGGAATAAATTCAGTGAATCAAAGACAATTTTTTTGTTGGAAATATCAGGTTGATTAGTATTTTGAATTGCGCTCTTATTGATGTAAAGAAATGTTATACATCGTGTCCCAAATTTGAGATATTACGTCATCGACTATTTTTCAAATGGCAATCCTAATTTTTTTATGACTATTCTTGAAAGGTACATGCGTACCAAATAACAAAATTTTTGTTACTTGTCATTTAAGAGATATTTTCAAAACAACAAACTAATAAATATCCTCGCTCAAGACGATTCTACTCTTCTTACTTGTTTTTAACTTTTTTGTTTGACATTGTCGATATCAACCCAGTTTGACAAATTATAAACAAATACCTCTTAACATTCCATTTTTAAATTATCTTAATTATTTCATTGAGTTTCTTTTTTATTATAATTTAATCAGCAATCAAAATACATTCATTCTATAAGCTAATATTGTGACTAAGATAAGAAATTTGGCATGACGAGGATTCGTACATTGACAAAACCTCAAATACTTCATATCAAGTCAATTGGCCAGTTTCTGTTGTATTCTCTTATCAGTAGGGGTTCTAGGGTTTGGTTTTCTTGACTTTCAATTTTTGTGTGGTGGGTGTTGCTCATTATGAATTGTTTCATTGGAGAGCTACCACGGGGCATCTAATATTGTTCCTAGAAATTTAGATTCGCAACTATGGATTATATTTATGTGAGATTTGCTAGCACAGCCACATATCTCAATGCCATAAGACCGAATAGGTATTATTATTGGTTTCTAGATCAATAATTTGTTTTCCACGGCTAGTTTCGATCCCCTAATAACCAGATTATTTGACTGGTAGTTGAGTCGATTTGCTTTCTTTTCTTTATGAACTTCTGGCGTTGGGGTTTTCATAGTATGAAAGTAATGTGGCTGGATTTACTTTCATTTATCTTGATTTTCCATTTTTCAAACCAGTTTTGTAGAATGTTGAAATGTTCTTGCAAGATTATTATTCTCCGATATACTACAGCTGTATTATCGCCAAGTGTATGACTGGAGGTTAACAAGTTGGATATGAATAAAAAATACAGCAATGGCCCAAGGACACTCCCTTGCAGGACTCTTGCTTTTATGTAGTTTTGATCTTTCATTTCCCATTTTTCTTTCAAATTGACTATCACTAAAGTAGGATTTAAATAAGATAAAGTAATATGGAAGGGTTTGCTTGATTTTGTATAGTAGACACCATCAAATGCCTGGCTCACGCCCAAAAATACCAATGAGCAATAGGTTCTATCTTCATAGGCTTTGTTGATGAAAGAAAGAAAGAAAGAACAGAAAGAAATTTATTCATCTGTAAGATTTATACATTACATACAAATATACAGTGTACAAGTACAAACCTATTCGACTAGTCAATTACATAGAAACAAAAGTGTGATTAAGAAAATAACAACACATAAAAACAGAAAAATACATTATTGAGGAATATAAATATATCTAAAATTAATAGCACATAGGACATATATTGGACTAAACACTATTTTTAAAAATTGGGGAATTCCTCTACACTGTAAAATATATGATCAAATAAGAATGATTGGACCTTTTTTATAAAGCTATTAAAGTTATTGGGATGTGTATCCATCTCTGTATCCACTATGTTACTGAACTTGTTGAGGCATTTGATTCCAATGTGTCTCGGTGAATGTTGACCTATTTCTTGACGTGAAAATGGCTGACGAATATTTGTTTTATTCCTAGTATTATAGGAATGTATGTCTTTATTCATAAAAAAATGCTCATTTTGTTTTGTGTACAGAATTAATTGACATATAAAAAGACTAGGTAATGTTAGTATCCCTTTTTTATACAGTGGCTTAAACGATGTTGCTGTTGGCACATTATACCTCATAATTTTTTTCCTCATCCTTGAAGGCTCTATCAAAGTGTGGCGATGCACCCCAGAATATGAAGGGATGATTGTACCAATCTATAATAGAGAAGTTTCAATACGGGAAATTATACTGTTTCCCTTAAGTTCTTTATCATAACAGCAAGAGCTTAGTTTTGTTGTTACTGTATCTATGTGAGCTTCACAAATAAGTATGGAATCTACAGTTATTCCTAAAAATGTTTATAGTTTCTACACTTTTAATGGATTTGTTATCTATATGTAGGTAAAATGCATAATCTGATGTATCATTCCTCGGCAGAAAACGCATCTAATGTGTTTTTGTTGCATTTAATGCTAGACCATTCTTCTTACAATAATGGTTCAACTCATAAGATGCCGTATTACTGTTCACAATAAGTTGTTCAATTTAGTATATTGGTATCATCAGCATATTGTATGATTTGATTTGGGGTCGAACAGAATTTCTAAATATCACTGACAAATATTATAAACAATAGAGGGCCAAGTATAGAACCTTGTGGTGACCCCATCATAGATTGGAGTGGATCAGATCTAGCGTTGTTGTTTATGATGACTTGAGTTCTATTTAGATACGATTCTGTCCAATCATAAGGTTTTCCACGCATTCCCATTCCAGACATCTTCCCCAGTAAGAGATTGATCTACCATGTCAAATGCAAATGAGATCATAGAAAAGTCCCACAGTTTTCTCTTTATTATTAAGTGCATTATAAATGAATTACAAGCAGCCTTCAATTGCGGTGATTGTCGATTTTTTTTCCTGAATCCATTTTGAACAGCTGAAATGCTCGAGGTATTCAATGAGTCGTGAAAGAGTAGGCTGACTCAAATATTTTAGCGATTTGGCTTGGTATACAAATAAGGCGATAGTTTTCGATATCCCTTACTGATCCTTTATGTTTATAAATAGAGATACCTTTGGATTCCTTTACATCAGGAAACAAGCTTGATGTAAAAAACTTGTGTGAGATGAATCAATTTTCATATTATAATTTGGAGAAATATGGTTTAGATTTATTTTTATAAAATATTCGTTGATGAAATTAGCTTTCTCTTTAGGTGTTAAATTTTTTCCCACTTCAATTATAAGTGAACTTCTTAATGAATTTTAGGTTTTCCCATTGCTTTCATTTATTATATTCCACGATTCCTTCATCATGTTACTGCTATTCTGAACTCTATCA
The DNA here is from genome assembly GCA_963921935.1 of Galeruca laticollis. Lineage (NCBI taxonomy): Eukaryota > Metazoa > Arthropoda > Insecta > Coleoptera > Chrysomelidae > Galeruca > Galeruca laticollis. Next base: position 90,168,719 of record OY998178.1, on the reverse strand, counting down.
TTATCTATTTCTTTCAAACATTTTTTTGTATTTTCTTTTCAACCTTTTATAACTTTCAGTGTAATTCTCATTTTCTACCTCATTTCTCAGCCTGTTCATTCCACACAAGAGATTGTGCAATTCTTTGATTTCTGGTGAAAATTGATGTTTATGTTTACTTGGTTTAATCTACTTCAATGTTTTGGCAAATACTATATTGTAATGATATAGGGAAGTTGTATAAAACAAAACTTTTCATGAAAGTCCCTTGCTGCATACATATCATGCCATCCCTCTTTTGATAAACTATTTTGAAAGTTGTCCTTGTTATTCTGGTTGGAACATTTATATGATGCCTGATATTGAATTCCTTCAACACATTGATCAGACAACTTTTTTGGCTACTATGATTCAAAAAGTTTACATCAAAGTCACCACAGATAAAATATTGATCATTATTACAATAAAGGTCATTTATTACTAGCTCTAATTGACTGATAAATGTATTAAGGTTATTGAAATCTGGAGGTCTGTACATGGTAAGAATGAATAAAGACTTTTTCGAATCTAGTTTTGTTTTTCCACCACATACCTCAAATTCACCTTCAACACACCATTTTTTTAAATTCACTGATTCGAAACTTAAATCATTTATTATGTTATTATGACATCTGTTATTCGATGTATCTGTACCTTAGCAGAACCCAAATTGATGGTGTGGGATCTATTCTTCTGGTCTTATATGTTTATTCTGGGTAGTATAAGTTTGACGTGCATCAATTTTTATAACGTTATATCTATAGGTTTAAATGATTTTGATATATAAAATACTTTGTTGGGTATATAAAAAGTTGGAAAAAACTTTTTTATTATTGATGTTACAGAAAAAAGTTATTCGGGGTAATACTATAAGAGCTTGTGTTTATCCAGATAAACAATATTTTAAACAAAAGCTTTATTGCTTGGTAATTGACGAGAGCAAATAATATAGTAAAATCACGACACCGGGGTGGAGTGATTTTACCTTTTGTTATTTGCTCGAGCCGTATTACCCATAAGCAACAAAGCTCGAGTTTAGTCAAAATGAAAGTTTGTTCTGGAAATAAACACAAGCTCAAATGGTATTTGGTAAGACAATTTAATGAACCAAGTAATTAAAATTGAAAAACAACTACATTTTTACTTAAACCACATCAAAACACAATATTCCTTTGGCTTCCAAATTATACTTTCTCTCGGAGCAACATTGCAAGAATTGATTCCATATTGAGGCTTTCGTTTTTATTGTGTTCCTAGGTACAATGTTCGATACCGCTGCTTTTATATTTTCTTCAGTAGCAATGCCAAAGCGATTCATCGTTGAAGAGAAAAATATAAAAAGTAATAAAAACCAATATTTTGTAATAAAAATTTTGTCTGACGTTTATTTGAGCGTTACTGTAAGATTTGACCTCTCGTTACCATGGAGAATCAACATGCTGGTTATCCATTTGCAAACTACCTACTAGCGTTTATCCGATGTTAAACTGACAAAACGTGTATTAAAATGCAATGTTTTTGACAGATGAATTAAATTGTCTTTATAAAAAGGTTTACATGGCCCATAACGTAATTAGCAAATATTAGATGTCAATATTTTTCAATTTCTATACGAGTTTTGTCAAAAAGTATGAATTTGGTACAAGAGTAAAGTATCTTTATTTGTCAGAATATCGAAAACATTAATTATGAAAAGATATTCGAAATAAAAAACTATGTTACTTTTTCGTCCAACCTATCTAATATGCGAGAAAAGTATTGGTTTACCCCAAAAAAGTTGGAATTTTGGATTTTTTTTTACTTTTTTCATCAAGAACAATACGAATAACTGGTTTTTAGATAAAAAATCCTCTTTGTATGTCGTTGTTGTCGGTCACTTTTCGTAACATGTCTTGTTAGCTCAATACAACTTCTGGAGTGCAACAAGTCAATTTTATTATTAAATATTGTTCAGGACATCTCACAGATGAACCCTATTGATTTTCACCAGAGTCACTAGAACCAGTACAACGGGTGCTATGGTACTTGAAGTATGACATTTTTGTCATTTTTAGAGAAATTTCAGTTTGTTAGCACAATAAAATATCCGTATTGTATACAAGTTACCAATTTTATGTTTGGATATTGTTCAGGGCGTTTCACAGATGAACTTTATTGATTTGCAGTTCACTAGAGCCAGTACAACGTGTGCTATGGTACTTGAAGTACCAATTTTTTGTCATTTTTGGAGAATTCTCAATTTGTTAGCTCGATACAGCCTCTGGAGTGTATATAAGTGATCAATTTTATGATTGGATATTGTTCGGGGCGTCTTATAGATGAACCCTATTGATATTCCGCTCACTAAAGCCAGTGCAACGAGCGGTATGGTACTTGAAGTACCAAATTTTTGTCATTTTTGGAGAATTCTCAATTTGTTAACTCGATACAGCCTCTGGAGTGTATATAAGTGACCAATTTTATGATTGGATATTGTTCGGGAGCGTCTTATATATGAACCCTATTGATATTCCGCTCACTAAAGCCAGTGAAACGAGTGCTATGGTACTTAAAGTACCAAATTTTTGTCATATTTGGAGAATTTTCAGTTTGTTAGTACGATACAGCCTCCAGAGTAAATACAAGTGACCAATTTTAAGATTAAATATTGTTCAGGACGTCTTATATATTATTGATTTTTAGCTCACCAACTGGTACTAGGGTACTTGAAGTGCCACATTTTTGGAGAAATTTTGGGTAGTTAGCACGATAGTCTTCAGAGTGTATATAAGTGACCAATTTTATAATTTTAATATTTTTCACGGTGTCACAGATAAACCCTATCGATTTTCAGCTCACCAGAGCCAGAACAACGGGTCCTATTAATCCAGATATGCTACATTTTTGGTTATTTTTGGAGAAATTTCGGTTTGTTAGTACAATACAACCTCCGAAGTGTATGCAAGTGATAATTTTATTATAGGATATTGTTCGGGGCGTCTCAAAGATGCGGAAAAGTTAGTTTTAATATTTAATCCGTTTATTTTATTATGCAATTACAACCTTTTATTCTAAAAACATTACACCTTTAAAATTAAATGTTACATTTAGGTCCAGTTTATCAATTGCAGGTTTTATCCAGAAGGTATCTGCAAGTAACCTGCAGATAAAGTTCCAGTTTGAATTTTTCTGATATTTTGTGTCCATTAGTTAGTCCATCAACTGGCGGTTAAGGAATGTTGGCAATAGTGATGAAAACATAAAACAGACTTGATTGGTTGTTTGAATACTGTACACCAGGAATTCCCAAAGTATTTTGGGCAAGAGACTTATTTTCTAAAATGAACTGATACCTCAGACCCCCATAGCCAAATTATTTAAAAAATTCTATCTATAGCTTTTTCCTATTGATACAAAAACTTTGTATTTGGTTAAGTGAGTAAACTTGACATAACTTTTTCTTCAAAATTTAATAAAATAAACAGTGTGAATATCAACTCGAATTAATAATTATTAATACAAATAGTAGGTAATAATTTTTTGAAAGAAAAACATTAAAATCGCGATGTGGAGATGAAAAAATAAAAAATTCAGTGTGATGGATGGAGCTGAACTGTCTACCAATTTAGCTGAATATTGGCGAGTTACAGCCTCAAATCTCCGCATTCGTTGATTTTAAAACGGTTTATTTGTTTTGTCAAAATGTTTGTAAGCACACTGAAGCCTTTTTTGACTAGGTATGATGATGGAAAAGCGATAAGGTATTTTTCAGCAATATTCCATAATGCAGAATACTGTGTTTTAATGTTGTGTTGCACTTCTACTTAAGCTCCTCGTCTGCGCTGATGGTACTAAACTCTTTTTGCATTATCACATTGACTTCTTCCATGGCTGTGATATTGGACGTGTATGGAATTTGTAAATTTGAGAGATCCTCAAACCTTCAAATATTTTTGTAATGCATTCAAGTGAGTGATATATGATAAAATAACATCGTCTTGATAATTTTGATTGTGAATATTTTTCTCTGCTTAAATTGGGTTTACCCACAAAGGCCGATGTTATTAATTTTGTTTTAATCAAGTTGAGATCGTCATATTGCTGCTGTATATAAACTTTGTTCATTATACCAACTAAAATATTAATCATTCTTATAACAAGTTGGTACATGTAACACAACTTACACAGTATCTAGAAAATTTCAAATAATAGAGGTGGATTTTTAAACCTCATTTACCCCCCAAAATCAGTTTTCATTTAAGTCGATCCCTTGGAAACCAAGATTGACCCCAAGAGGGAATTTGTGCTGTATACAATGACGTTTTTTTTATAACTACTCTTTGACGACTTTGTATTATCAGTCATCAATCATTAAGTCATTTTATGTGTTTAATTCATTTATCTTTTCTTTTCGATTACGTTTTAACAGTAAATTTCTTTCTTCAATTACTCTCATTTTTTTTTAAATAATATTATGTTTTCCCAAAATAAATCAATTTACAACACACAACAACACAGACAATGTAATTGATAAAACATAACATTTAGGTTCAGATCTCAGTTATCAAATTTCTTTTCTGTGGTCTGTGTGAGCTATCATCCAGTTATTTGACTCATCTGCCAGTTGCAACTAAGAGAACTTAATTGGTCAATAAAAGTTATCCAGCTTTTAATAATAATTATCTTGCAGATAAATTGCAATTGATAAAACGACACTTAGTATATACAGTGTGGAACAGCCAAATAGAATAAATTCAGTAATAAATAAATGGAGACATGTTCGAAAAAACGCTCTGACTTGTCGATTGGTATTTTTAGTTGCGCATTTTTCTTAACAAAATTTTTTTATACAGGATCTGTCATGTAACTGTAGCCAATACCAACTTTCTTATTTTAAATACAACACCCTGTATATTTTTCAGTTTTTGGATTCTTCAGAAAATTCTAGACATACGTCATGTACTAATATCCTATACCTATCTTGAGCTATTTCTCAAATATTATAAACGAAATTTGATTCTCTACAACACATTCATAACTTATTTCCCGTTTAAGTCTTGATAATGAGAAAGTGAGCAGTAACTATTTCAGCGTCTTAAATGGTTTTGTTTACTTTTGTGCATATCAGAAAAATGGTTCATTTAACAGAAATGTACAAAATAATTCGACAGATGATTGGTTGTGGAGATAACACACGGACACAAATGGAAGTTGCTCGCTTATTTCATGAACAATTTCCAAATTTACCACTTATATCCCAAGGGACAATTAGTAAAATAGAGAAGCAGTTTTGAGCTTGGACATCTAATGCAGATAAAAAAACAGCTGCCAAATTGTATTATACTATGTTCGATATTATGGATTCATGGTTTATTCGAACATTTTAAAGAAAAGACTCGGGAGCTCTTGGAAGACGATTTTGATAGGAGAATGCATTATTGTGATGGCAATGATAATTTGATGATCCAATTAGAACATGTTTTAATTTCTAATGAGTGCATTTTTACACTTCAAAATTGCAGCTATTGGTCTAGGGCAAATCGTCACTGGATGACAGAAGTACATACGCAATACTCTGAAAAGGTTAATAGTTGGGCAGGAATTGTTGGCAATCATATAATAGGTCCCATTTTCATTGATGGCGTAATTATTTAGCACTACTCCAAAATAATGCTGTACCAACTTTAACGAACTTATATCCGATCCAGAAAATATGATAAGATTTCAGCAAAATGGAGCACCGCCCCATTACCAAATCAATGTCCAACAGTACCTCAAACGTGTATTTGCAAATCGGTGGATAGGGAAGCGAGGATCGATGGAATGACCATCATGATCCCCTGATCTGAAACCATTAGATTTTTTCTTATGGGGATATGCCAAAAGGATTGTATACAAAACTAAACTTCTCGATCTAGCCGACTTAAGAAGACGAATAACGCTTGCGATTAGATCGGTTATGCTTGAGATGTTAAGTAACGTTAGAAGAAATTTTTATTTCAAATTAGGATGTTACCAAGAGGTTCGCGGCGAGCATTTTGAACATCTATATTGAGATGTGTTTTTTTTTGTTACATTATCAAGAAATAAACAGTATTACTAATTAGTTTTTAAGAGTGTTTTAACGAATTTCTGTAATCAAATAATTTCATTTTATTAATGCTAATTTTTGCAATAAATCAGAAGAAATTTAATATTTCCGAAACAGCTGAAGATAGGTATAGGACATAGTACATGAAATATGTCTAGAATTTTCTGAAGAATTTAAAAATTGAAAAATATACAGGGTGTTGCATTTAAAATAAGAAAGTTTGTATTGGCTACAGTTATATGACACACCCTGTATAAAAAGATTTTGTTAAAAAAATGAGCAACTAAAAATACCAATCGAGGTGTCCGAGCGTTTTTCCGAATACGCTACCATTTATTTATCACCGAATTTATTCCAATTGGCTGTTCCACACTGTATACACTGCAATTGGAACATAGAAATTCTAAATGCATATTAAAACGTAGATTTCTATTACAAACAACTTTTCATAATTAAAATTTTTGACAATGTTGCAAATAATAGTTATTTGTTTTACTAGGCATAAAAGCACAAGATTTAATGCCGCGGCTGGTGTTTCATAGCCGAGCATAGCGAGGCTATGAAACCAGCCAAGGCTTTAAATCTGCTTTTCTGCCGTGTGAAACATATAATTTTTTCTTCAAATTTGTTCCAATTCCACGCAAATCGACTTTTTCATATTTAAATTGCATTTCATTATCAATATCCAAATAACTAAATTATTTTATCAAAGGTAACTGGGCCCTGCGTTACTATGTTTACCGCTGATGACGTTTGTTGAATATGTTTGTTTACTGTTTACTTTGTCATTGTCAATTTTGAAAAGTTGTCATGTTAGAAATGGATTTACTGCAAAGTGAGGATGAATTGATGCAATTAACACCACCTGAGATAAGAGACCAGGCGCGAGATGTGGAATTTGACCTTTTACCGGAAAAATCAAGAACTGTATATGAACCTAAGCCTGCCAAGTGTCATTAAAAGGCCGCTTTTAATGTCATTTGGAGAAAAAGATATTTCACTCCCGTACCAAAATTCATACTTTTGGACAAAACTCGTATATACAAATGCAAAAATTTAACATCTGATACTTGCGTTTTACGTTATGGTCCATGTAGAACTTTTTATAAAGAATAGTATTTTTCCGTAACATTAATGATAAAAAAGTTTTCCATAATTATGTTATCAACTTTTCCAAACATACTGTATATTAGAGAATCAATTTAGGTACTTTTTACAAGATTAATTTCATTCATTTATAAGCGTTAGAATAACTGATTTATTTTAAAAAGTAATACGATCTGTAACTAGTTGATTAACAAAATAGTAGTTTACCTAATAAGTGAGGTAAGTGATACTTTTCCGCACGTGTTAGGTACACTATTTTTTCTACTACCGTGCGGAAAAACCCCAAAAGTTAACAAAAAGGAACATTTTTTATTAAGTACGTATCAACAAATTAATTATTATTAATTTTGAAAGTGTAGCATTCTGCAAATTAATTGCAGAGGTTAAAATGTTTTCCAATGAAGCCAGATTTCGGTTTCCCACTGCTTTGTCAGCACTAATTTTTGCAACCGTGATGATGGGAACTTGGCTGGAAGAAGTCATTTTGGAAGGCTTTACTGGCGACAGTTACTGACTAGCGGCAGGGCCAGCGACAGCGTCACTGAAGTTTAATATTTTATTCGATAGGCCCTTTTGGAAACTTGGTGAGCTTTCTACATAACCTTCTGCGGCGCTAGAAGATTTCCAACCTCCGAGGCGTTTAATATTTGTTATTCCTTCTCCGGAATCTGCAAGCATTGTGGCGGCGAAACGTCCGAAACTGTTGCCCGTATATAATTAAGGATTTGGAAGCTTCAGATAACTTGCAATCTCTGATGGCATTTTTCCGAAGGTGTTTATTCCGATACATTGTACAGTGCAAGTTCCTTTCTTATATTTCACAAAAAATAGCTTATGTGGGGTTTCAAGCATTCTTAAACTCACATACTTTCTGAACAAATTTTCAGCTTCCTCGGAAATCGTAAAGCTTCTGAAAGAGTGGTTTTTAGTGTCTGGGATATTATAAAATATTTATTTTGTCATCAATATGATCCAAAGACATCTTTGTTAATTCTTCTCGCCTACATGCGTTCGCCAAACCATAAATCGTAGCGACTTTTATATGAAGATAAATTTTGTCAAGCGCTTCATTTATAAACTTAAACATTTCTTCTTTTGAGAAAGTGTTTGCCTTTTTTGGTCTAAATCCAATGTTTTTTTATATGCTCGAAAAACTTGCTTAAATTGACGTCTTTTTTGAGTTTAATTACACTTTTTAACATTGAGTACCTGGACCAAAGAGTGTTTGGCTTGCAAGTTTTGGAAATTTCGGCGAAATAAGCCAAAAAAACGTCTCCTTAAGTTTTAATTTCCTTATTCTGGCACCAGTTTTCAAACAAAATATATTCCTTTTCATACCTAAAACGAGATTTTGATGGTAGTAGATCCAAATTTGCAGTTCTAGCCGCTTCCAAAACTGACTCTGGCAAATCTTTGTCTGAAGAATCCATGAAAAATTAGCTTCTAGAATAAGCTGCGGCGGTAAAATTGGTTTTGACAAGGTAGAGTGACTGACAGGTTCATTTTTTTTGTTACTATGGTGATTCAAAGTGACAATTGAAAAATGTCAGATGTTTATTATTATTTGACATTCATTTGATGAGGCTTATACCAGTGCCATTAAAAATTATTGAAACATTCGTTCCTTTTTATTAAGAATTATAGCAGAATTCTAATAAATTTCTTAATTTTTCAGTCATTTTGTAAACTGCAACCATACAAATTTATATTTTAAATATTCATATGTCAGTATACTCCCCAAAACCTTAAATTTACTTTTCCGCAATCCGCACTAAGTCACTAGTGCGGAAAAGTGTATTTTTCCGCACGCTAGTAGAAAAAAAGGTTTAAACATTAGAATTTGTCAAATTAATTAGCGATTTTAATTCCAAAATATTACTGGATATGTAGTCAGTGACATTTTTCGACAATTTCTATATATTTTTATTTCATTCACAAGATTACTTTTTATAGAATTCTTGTGCATATCGCATTCAACCTCGCTATTTTTGTATGTAATCGAAGTTCTTATGTAATTGGGATAATTAAACGCAAACATCCTTTAAAAACTTAATTTATATAAATAGACAAGAAAACAAGAAAATGTGTCATAATTTTAATGTGGTGTATCAAAGACTTAAGTATAAATCGTTTATGTAATTTTAAAAAGTGCCAAAGATTTTTTTAATTTTTATTATTTGTGTTCAAGTGCCAGTTGCAAGTAAAACATTTTTCTTCTAAAACTTGTAACTCATTATTTGTATTTTTAAGTACATACACAATTAGAAAATTAGATTTTAAACGAAAGACTGTGTACTTGAAAAAATAAACTTTTTTTGTACAAATTACATTTTCTGTTTCTATTGTAGGTAATAAAATTCTTTCGTCAATTCAAAATTATCCCTCGATACATATATTTTGAGTGAAATAAGTTAAATTTGTTTCAAGCATATCTACATTTGTAAAAGAAATTACCATTAACAAAGATTATATCAACGAGATCCTATATATTATCTCTGCAGAATTCCTGCCCATAAATAGTTCATCATTAAAATGTATTTAATGTGTATTTAATTAATCAACAACGTTAGGTGGGGACAAAAAGAGGAAAATTTTTAGAAGAAACGATGAAGATGGTAAAACTTCTGAAAACGTAAGAAGAAATACAAAGATTTTTAACGATACAGTTCACTCATCATTTTTTCGCGCCAAAAGAAATATAACTTCAAAAAATACATTGTTATAATATACAGGATATTTGGGTAAACAATATAGTCAAAGAATACAGATGACCATATTTATATTACCTACCCTGACCATAAGATAGCGATGGCTGTACGATGTCGGTATTTAATGTAGTTATTAACAGAATTGAGTAGATGGGTAGCAGTCGCTGATAATAACCAGTCAGCCATATCGTATTGCAGCAGGAACATACGCCAAGATTACATTAAATACTGACATCGTACAACCATTGCTCTCTCGTGGTCAATATAGGTACTATAAATTTCAGGATACGCTAAAATCGTATTTATGAGCTTCTATGGCCGTCTGGTGTATAGTTCAGTTCCAAAATCGTAGGCACTAAATTCTCAGAAATATTGTATTAAACCGACAATAATTGTAGTCAATATCTAGAATCACAGCCTACAGGGCTTTTAGCAAGTTTCTGCTCCAAAAAAAGGGAAAAGGGACTAATTCTGAGAAAAAAGGGATTTTTTCTGAAAATCCCCTACCAAAATGCCGGTAGAGAAATGTTTAAAAAACGTAAATGCCATACATTTCTTGTATGGGGTATGGCTTATTTATGGTTTATAAATATGTTTATTTGAAAATATTACATTAGAACTAGAAGGTACAAATAAAGGAACATTTTCGTTCAACTCTATTCAAAAATTTAACTAAATAAAGAAAAATTACTTTTTATTGAAATAAAAAGAAATTTTTGACGACTTTGTCTGAATTTTTTTGGCAATTGTTATAGACTCTGTAGAGGTTTTGTTTTTCATCCTTTCTCAGCATTTTTACTCCGTGTAGCATACCTTGGGACAAAGTGATTTCTTTGAGATTATTTCTCTTCGTTCCTGACTCAATCCGTTTATTTGCCTCTTCAAACAACTTCTCAGCTGCTTTTTTTCTCCTCTTCAGTTTTCTGTTTTTCAACAAGTGCTTTTGCCAATTCTCTAAGCGTATCTGCTTCTTCACGTTTTTTATTAAATGACATTTTTTCTTCTTTTTTTTATCTTCATTTTTTGTCTCTCTCTTCTTTTTGTTCTAATAAATAAGCCTGATAGATTCTGTGGGCATTTGTGGCGAGCATAATTAATTATTTTGACATCGACATCAGGGAAGAGTTATTTTTAAATCCTTTCATACCAGATATGACGTTTAATCTGGCATTTATACCTCTCTCGTTCATTGAGGTCTTATCTTTTGTTAGTACCAATCCAGAAGTGGAGAATCCTCGCTCTATAGTTGCACTGCCATGTGAAAGGCACAGAATCGTTTTCAACACTTTTGTTACTGTTGGGTACTTTATCTCATTAATGTTTTTTTTTTATGTCGAATATGAATGACCAATATTCGTCAATAGCGCTGACCTCTTCTTGGATGATTTCTTCATATCTTAAAATTTTCCATTCATCAGCTAGCTGATTCAGATCAACTTCAAATGGTAGCTGCTTCTTGCTTTCATTAGTTTTAAATTTTCCGATATCTAAGCATCTGGCATATTTTTAAATGTTCTCTTCATCCAAACTTAATTGCTTTACAAGATACTTAGCACTGGCAGAGAAATGTTCTCTAACCCAATTTTGAAAACGAATTACATCAGTTTCCTTTGTTTTTTAACTCTTTGGAATTGCCTTCACTAAAAATTATTTTCCTTTCTCTGCCGCAAGACCAATTGAAAGCCATCTTGAGGATACATGCTTAACAAACTGATGATTTGATACTTTTCGGAATTCTGGACGCCTATATATGCTTCCCAACGAGCATCAAAAAAGTTAAAAGGTTTAATAATCAAATCATTGACATTTATGCCGATTTGTTCCAGACTTTTCATAAAAGCATTATGAACTTTATGTAGGCTGCATGAGCCTATATTAATCAATCCTTTGGATATTATATCTAACACACTTTCATTAATCTTATTAATTTTTGGTTGACATTATTAAATTCCTCAATTGAATATCTGCCTTTTGTATCACGGCAAGAATTTTATTATGTAAGTCCTCAGCTTTAGCACTACCAATAAAGTCTGAAGGTGCCTCTGAACGATTTTTGACTCAGTATCGAAAGAAGCTTTCCCCAAAAGTAAGGTCCTAGAGCTTCGGTTATTAATACATCAATTTGGCAGGAGAAAGGAAAAACTCATCAGGTACCCCGGAAGAAAATATCACTCTGAATAGCTGATTTATATCACTACATGAGTTTAGTGAATAATTGGATAGTACAGACTTTACTGCCCAATAGAGCTCGGCATTAACTGCAGCGGTTTTTGTGCTACCTAGTGCCACTGTCACTGATCCACTTGTGCTAGGATCCTGTGGTTGGTTTACATCTGTCTTGCAAAATTTTGCTGCAACGGAGTGAGTTTGATCTTACAATTTCATCCCAGCATGCTGGCTGAGGCGGTATTTTCCGTGGTCAACACGAATTAAACTTTCACAAATAGTACACATGACTTCACTATCACTAGCCCAATTTTCCCAAGTTCCTATTATAAAACCATTTTTATCTTATTCTTTAAACCAAATGTCTTTAACTTTACATTTTCCTATTTTTGTATTATACGGTTTAGTTTTCCACTGAAAAAAAATTATATGTGGTTGTGTTCGAAGAAGAGAGTCACAAATGTAAAATTTTTTATTTCGAGATTTTTTAACTAAATAGCTAAAAACCATGAAATTTTTAGTTTTTAGTTAAAAAATCCCGAAATAAAAAATTGTACACTTCACTTGTGACTCTCTTCTTCCAAGAGGACTTGGTAACTAATTATATCAACCAGAAATCCTGGATCAAGTGACCTAATAGCACAGGTAATACTTAGTGAGTACCAAAATACTAGAGAGTGACTAATACCGTGATTCAGTCAGTTCTTTGCGATACTAAAGTGAAAATACCATACCACATAGGCAAGAATTGTGCGAATTCACTGCTACCTGTACTAATTTGGAGGTCTCGTGATAGTTACGTTTATTATGTTAGGGTATTTTCCGTTCAGCATCGCATGGCACCGACTTATAACGCAGACATTAGTCACTCTCTAGTATTTTGGTACTCGACTAAGTATTATTACATGAAATAAAAGCTTTTTTAAAAAAGTTAAAAGCCCTCTCCGGTTTACATCATTGGGAATTTTCTCAATATGCTCCTCCTATCACAAAAAAGGGACTTTAGTGACCAAATTCCAAAAAAAGGGACTTTAAGGGACCATTGAAAAAAAGGGAATTTAAGCTAAAAGCCCTGAGCCTATTATTTTGGAACTAATCTATAGTTTGGAAATTTTTTCAAATAATAAAATTATGGTAAATAAATTTAGCTTCAGCATTCATTTTAGCTGATCTTGTTGATATATCAATACTATGTACGGTAATTTCCTATGAGATATGTCCTACTGCTTGAAACGTTTTAATAAAATATTAATTCATAACTGTATTGTCAATATCATCGGATACTGTGTGAATGAATTTATCGTGTTTTTGTGATAAGTATCATATAGATTTATTGATTATTGTCGATACGAACCACATAGTTATGATCTAACTTCAATTATCTAGTCAGTTAATAAACAGTAATTTTTCCAAAATAATTTTATTTACCTACCTCTTTTATAGCTCTGCATGTGTGAAAACTGGATGATGATTTCTGCCACTTAGTTTGCCAACTGTAATAAATTGTGTTAATGAAACCTTTCGTCCAAGTAGGAATTCATCAACACTATTCGACTCGTGTTTTGATAACCAAGTTAACGTCTTCAGAGTAGAGTTGGCAGATTTTTCCAACTGTATAGGACAATTGCTGAATTGGGCAAAAAAAGAAATTTCATTTTTTACTAAGGAAAAATTAAAATCGAGAAGATTACCTATTAGAATTGAGTAGGCTACAAAAGTCCAGCATTGGACGTCTGTCTGTCTATTTACCAGCAATCCAGAACACACAGTCCACTCTACATTGCTCACACCACAGATAATGTATCCTACACCTATTGCAATATAAACCAAGATATTTGTAATGAACAACGTGTAGCTCAGCCGCGGGTGTATATAGGAACAGTTTGTAAGTGTAGTACCTTCCATCCAAAACAACAGCATTGGTACCTATATAAGAAGGTATCCGTGGTGAAGGAGACTGGACATAACAACTACTTCAACCCTCAACTATGGTTCCAGCTACCACATTCCAGTCTATAGGCGAAAATAGATTGATTGGACTGAGGGAAGCAGCTTAGAGGTAATCTGGATCATGGCTCTCTCAGCTTGGTTAGTAATCCGTGTAAGTTATCGACTCTCTTGGTAGCAGCCAAACCTCCAGTTAGGCAAGGAATTGGACAAAAAGGCAAGGTGGCAGTCCCACAACAAGTTCGGGATCGAAGGGCTAATAACTTATCAACGAAATTAACTGTATCGACCCTTACTTCCTGGAATCTACTAATATTAGTGTTTTAAATGAAACTTACTGTTTCTAGATAATTCCACATTATTGTGTTATTTGAAACACTAACCTATCAATCCTTAAAAAACCTATATTATAGAAACTTGAAGAATAGAACAAAACCAAACCGGATTTACTGGACTGCTCTTTAGTTTCCTACTTGAAACATGGAATGAAGCTGAAAATACAACCTGGAGATACTAGGACTCGTGAAACGAGATAGAATGACTTCGGAGAGATAACAACTCAGGAAGGCAACACCCTATTGGGAGTGCGCGGAAATTTTACGCGGTGGGTAATTGTACGTAGAGTGGATTCAAATGTAACCACTCTTGCTGATGTGATGTGTCTAAGTCAAAATGTCTATCATAGCATACCGGCTTACGGGATACCGGCTTACGGGGGGAGAAATTCTTGCACGTGCCTAACATTTTTAGTTCATTTCAAGACATCATTGAGAGGACACGTAAATTCTTATAAAAAATAGCCGTGCAAAGTGTAACAAGTTAAGCGTTAATTCATTTCATATGACTTTTTTATATTATCAAATTAAAACGTGATTCTTACTGGTAATTTGTATGTTAATTTCATGTTGATCACGATAGTTTTTCTGACATTTTTATATGATTTAAGTAGTTGCTATGGTATGGGGTAATATTGTACACAAAATGAGGATAATTTTACGCTGCGTAATATTACCCGATAGTTAATCACTGTCTTGTTAACCACAAGGAAAACAACTCTAGATATACCTAATGTTTATTATTCAATTGCAGATGCCTAGAAAAATCGTTCGAAAAGTGCCGACTCGTGGCAATATCGCAGATGAGGCCCTTCAAACAGCTCTGGATGCTATTGCCTCAGGCAGAAAAATTCGAGAAGTTGGACGAAGTTTCAACATCCCTGAGGCGACTCTTCGTTACAAAATAAGGATGAAACAGAGAACAATGTCCAAGCTGGATCGAAAGCCTATCTTTACCGAAAAACGGGAGAAAGAGTTAACTGAACATATCTTACAGCTGGCGAAAATATTTTAAGGTATCACTATTGGAGAGCTTAGATAATTGGTATATAAATATGCTGAGACGAATGGAATCAGACACAATTTTCGTAGAGAGACTGAACTTGCTGGAAGAGACTGGGTAAGTCTGTTCTTAAAAAGAAACCAAGAAGTAAGTTTGAGAAAACCGGAGAGCACAAGTATCAATCGAATAATCGGATGCAATAAAACCGAGGTCAAGCGATTTTATTCCAACGTTGCTTCTGTGTTAGATAAATTTCAATTTAGCCAGATCGGATGTACAACGTTGATGAGACTGGTATGACAACGGTACAGAGACCCTCAAGAATTTTGGGTCCGAAGGGACAGAAACAAGTAGGTTCTGCGATTTTTTTGGAAAGAGGAAAGACCGTTACAATTGTTTGTGCGATGAGTGCGGCTGGAAGGTACATTCCACCAATGTTTATCTTCCCCACGAAGCGAATGATTACTCAACTTCAAAATAATGGCCCGGTAGGTGCAATATATCACTGCTCCGATAATGGATGCAACACTGTCAATGTCATGTCTATCCCAATAAAGAGTCACCTGTTTGATTAATACTTGACAACCATACCAGTCATATTTCAATGGAGATATATTTATTCTGTAAATCTCATTCAATTCATCTCGTATCCATACCTCCGCACACATCCCATCGGCTACAGCCTCTCGATCTGACATTTTACAGCCCTCTCAAGGGAGCCTATAATAGAGAGTGTGAATTATATCTCAGAACACATCCGCATCAGAGATTAACTAACTTCCAGTTAGCTGAGATTTTCAACAAAGCCTATTTGAAAGTTGCTACAATGGAAAAAAGGATTACTGGCTTTAGATCTGCTGGAGTTTTTCCCTTCAACCCAGAAAAATTCACAGATGAAGATTTTTCACCAGCACAAGAATTTCGTCCAGTTGCCATAGAACATGAAGTAGAAGATCAGAACGTTACTGACACCGAGCTACTAAAAGATCAGGTTACTAATGAAAAGGGCAACATCACTCCAGAGGCAACCCCACAGGTAAATTCTGAAATAGATCCTATACCAGGAACATCAAAAGCCAATGTTTTTTTTCTGATTTATTGTCAATACCAAAGGCCCACATGATCTCAAAAAAAAACTAGGAAGTGTACAAAAAAACGATCTGAAATCCTTACATCCACACCGATGAAGGAAATTCTTGAATAATCTGACTTGAAAAGAGAAACAAGAAGAAGGCAGCTGCTGTCGACAAAAAGATAAAGAATCCAAAAGGAAAAGAGAATGTTTCGCAGAAAATTACTTCATGTTAAAAAGATTAAATTTCAAGATAGTGAAACGGAGGAATCGGAATATGACGAGAAAGATATATGTGATGATGATGAACTGGACGATGTTGATCCTACCAGCAGAAAGAATATCTGCCTAGTTTGTGGCGAATTCGGGTAAGATAGAGAACTGTGGTATCAATGTGTGTCTTGTTTGGATTGGGCGCAAGCCGATTGCACTGCGAGAGAAGGTTATAAGCAATATGAATGTGACATATGCAAGAAATAAATAGTTTCAATCATAATGTTCTCTTTTCTCAATAAAAAAATCAAAGCTGTCAAGTTTTTCAATTTGCGCAAAATTTCCCGGTACCCCGCGCAAAATTACCCACATGGATGGGTAATTTTACGCACCGACCCAAAAGCTAAAATAGGTAATTTTTGAATGTTTATTTACATTTTGACTATAATTTGGTATACAGGTTTAGGATGCCCCTTCAACTGTTAACTGTATCAATTTGAACAGTTTCAATCAATCAATACAGATGGTTTTGTTTATGTGCGTAGAATTCCCCCACCTTCCCCTATTGTTGCAATGAAGACGAAAACGCTCCTGAGTAGGTATATTACTGTCGCAAGCACCCAAACAAGCTCTACTAGACTGGAAGCCGGTCTCAGACATGATAATCACAGTCAGACTCTCAGAAAGATATCCATAGTCGTATGTTACGCACCTACAAAAGAAACAGAGGAAGACACTGAAGACCGTTTTTATGATATCCTTGATGAAATTGAGTAATATCAAAAAACAGGACATCAAGATTCTCCTAGATGACGTAAATGCTAAACTTGCACCAGACAACGCAGGCTATGAAAACATGGAGCAGGCAGCATAAACGGCAATGGAACATGCTTCGCATATTTTTAATGGAAACCAGAACTTGTCATCGGTGGCACTCTTTTCCCTCACAAAAGATGCCACTTACATCTCCTAATGGCCAATTAAAAAACCAGATGTTGCCTTTAGCCGAAAATGTAGAACCTCACTGACGGACACACGAACAAGAAGAGGGAAGCAGACTGTGGATCTGATTACCATCTAGTCAACATTGACATGCAATTAAAAATTGCGACAATAAAAACTCAGAGCCAACGAACAAACAGACCTTATAACATTGAGACTCTGCACTCTCTCAATTTGAATATAAAGAGTCTTTCAAAGAAATTCATTTGAGGGAAGTGGATTGCAGAAAAAAGTCTTGCGTACGCTTCCGGGAAATTTGTCCCTGAAATGTTAACCTCAAAACCATCCTAATCGTATTACAGATGCTACATACAAATAACCAATTGGCTTTGTTTTCCATGAAACCAGCTGCCCTAGGACGTGATTGTTTCAACTTTTACTTAAGCTTCCCGCATGGAAGAAAAAAATCAGATGAGGAAGAAGATTGAAGTATGTTTGTGTCCTTATTCTTGTTTCTTTATACATTCGCTTTTAAAAACTTGTTTTAATAGTTTTCGTTACCAATTTTGACAAAATTTAGTTTTCAAATATAGTGTTTCAAAGTTATCGCAAGAGATATTGTCGAACAACTGGGAAGAAGAGAACATCAAAGACAACTGGAATAAAGCTACAGACCTTTTCCAAAAAACTCGTGATGAAACGCTTGGATACAAGGAACGACGCAAGAACCACTGGATATATGAAACAACATGGGACAAAATCCAAAAAGCAATAGTAAAAGAAAAGAATTCTGGAGTAGAAATAAAACACTACGAAGTAAAAAAGAAAGGGAATAATATGCAGTAAAAAATAACAGTAATCAAATATAATATAGAGACAAGCGATAAAAGACAAGTATGGAGAGAATAATTCAGGGAAAAATTTAAACAAGAAATTGAAACATATAATGACCAAGAGGAAGAACTAATACAAGAAAATGAATATCACAATGAAATAACCCAAGAGGAAGTAGAGGAAGCAATTAAAAACATTAAAATAAGAAAGCTGCGGGAGTAGACAAAATCAACCCTGAGATGATAAGTTGACTGGGCGAGGAAGGTGTTCTAATTTAACCCTTTTCACTTTGGGTTAATTAGAGGGAATGTAGTTTCTTTGTTGTTATATGATGTACTTGAAGGACCAAATGGGTATTTTTCACTTTAGGTATGATGTAAATGATGTACTGCACGATGCAATGAAACACTTATGTCACTTTAGATTTTATATTGTCATGAAGTTATAATTTATTTATTTTGCGTCGACAATTAAGACTTCACTTATTATTTACGCGATAACTGTGAGTATTTTGCACATACTTCGATTTATTAAATGATTAAAGCTTAAGGACACATGGTTGTTCCCCGTATCAAAACGCCGGGTGATTTTACGAAGTGAGGTACCTTGTTGTACCACGTTGTATGATGAAAAGAGGAAAGTGTGTCTGGGAAGTGTGTCTGGGAAGTGAGTGAGAATGAGGTTATTTTCGTACTTATACGTTGTGTGACGTAGGGTCCACTTGTTCATGAACGTAACGAATGAATAAGAGTTGAGGTTAGAGTGTTGTAAGGACTCTAACGTCATGTATGTAACGAATGAATAAGATTTGAGGTTAGAGTGTTGTAAAGACTCTAACGTCATGTATGTAACGAATGAATAAGATTTGAGGTTAGAGTGTTGTAAGGACTCTAACGTCATGAGTGTAATGAATGAATAAGAGTTGAGGTTAGAGTGTTGTAAGGACTCTAACGTCATGTATGTAACGAATGAATAAGATTTGAGGTTAGAGTGTTGTAAGGACTCTAACGTCATGAATGTAACAATGAACAAGAGGCCTAGATGTATGCTAGTTCTTGTTTGGTAAGGGCACGAATGTAAGCAATATACTCTAGAAATGGACTAGAGTTGTAAACGATAAGAGTAAGCAATATATTCTAGAAATGGACTAGAGTTGTAAACGATAAGAGTGTAAGCAATATACTCTAGACATGGACTAGAGTTGTAAACGATAAGAGTGTAAGCAATATACTCTAGAAATGGAGTAGAGTTGTAAACGATAAGAGTGTAAGCAACATACTCTAGAAATGGACTAGAGTTGTAAACGATAAGAGTGTAAGCAATATACTCTAGAAATGGACTAGAGTTGTAAACGATAAGAAGGTAAGCAATATACTCCAGAAATGAACTAGAGTTGTAAACGATAAGAGTGTGAGCAATATACTCTAGAAATGGACTAGAGTTGTAAACGATAAGAGTGTAAGATATATACTCTAGAAATGGACTAGAGTTGTAACCGATAAGAAGATAATAATACCTTTGTCCAGGTATTCACATAAAAGAATAATACCTTTGTCCAGGTATTCACGTAAAAGAATAATACCTTTGTCCAGGTATTCACATAAAAGAATAATACCTTTGTCCAGGTATTCACATGAAAGAATAATACCTTTGTCCAGGTATTCACATAAAAGAATAATACCTTTGTCCAGGTATTCACATGAAAGTATATGTAAATGAAGTAAAAGAACGAGAATGTTTACGTCAATTCTAGTTCGACAAGTATGGTACCAGTTTGTTTTACGAGTAACGGTCCAGGAACCTCGGACTTCAAAGTGTTTAATGAGATAATGATAGAAACAAAAGAGAATGTTTAAGTCGATTCTATTTCGACACGTGTGGTACCAGTTTGTTTTACGAGTAACGGTCCAGGAACCTCTGGCTTCCCAGTGTTTAATGAGACAATGAGAGCAAAGAAAGAGGACGTTTACGTCGATTCTTGTTCGACAAGTGTGGTACCAGGTTGTTTTACGAGTAACGGTCCAGGAATCTCGGACTTCCCAGTGTTTAATGAAATAATGAGAGAAATGTAAGAGAATGTTTAAGTCGATTCTATTTCGACAAGTGTGGTACCAGTTTGTTTTACGAGTAACGGTCCAGGAACCTCGGACTTCCCAGTGTTTAATGAGATAATGAGAGAAACGAAAGAGAATGTTTAAGTCGATTCTATTTCGACAAGTGTGGTACCAGTTTGTTTTACGAGTAACGGTCCAGGAACCTCGGACTTCCCAGTGTTTAATGAGATAATGAGAGCAAAGAAAGAGGACGTTTACGTCGATTCTTGTTCGACAAGTGTGGTACCAGTTTGTTTTACGAGTAATGGTCCAGGAACCTCGGACATATATAAACGAAAAGGGGGGCCAAGTTGTGAAGGGGTGTGAAATTCCATGAGAGCATGGAAAGCTCATGTGGGTATTTTTTCCGGTTTGTTATTGTATCAGAATGAATGGTGCTGGGTAAGAAAGGGAACGTTTTTCTTCGGAGAACGTGAAAACTCCAATGTAGCTTGCGCTACTCCCTTTCTACGCGGAGGAATGACTTGTATAGTGAGGGTGATTGTAAGAGAGTATGCTCATGAGATTAGTGCAAGTACGAATGCGTGCAACAACAAGTGAGTAAGAGTAAGTATGAATGAATGTGAATGCAAATGTAAATACCAGTATGTACGAATAAGTGTAAAAGTATTATGAATGTGAGCTTTGAGTGCCAATATGAGTATGAGTATAAGGTACAATTGTATGCTAGTGCAAGTAATAATGTAAGTGTGAGTTAGCATAAAAGTAAATGTAAGGTAGTGACCACGAGTGTATAAGTATGATGAGAGAGTTTTTTCTAACTCTTTTGAGATTGTTTTTGTATATGTTTTTATGATTATAGATGTTTGTGTTAAGGGGACCCGACTCTTTTGCGGGTAAGAATGAGTTTTTACAATGTTTTAATTAATGTAAAGGAGTTATTTCTGTTCTCGTCAAGAAAAGGAGGGTAAGATATGTATATAATGTTTTTGTCAAGTTGTGTTAAATTCAAAGTGTCGTCAATGTGATTGTTTAAGTAACATATGAGTAAGGGGGATGCCGTTTTCTTCTAGACGTCACCCATGTGTTTATATTATCCAAGTATCATCTTCTTCAACCATGTATCTTCTTTTTCAACCAAGTATCTTCATCTTTTCAACCAAATATCTTCATTTTCAACCAAGTATCATCTTCTTTTCAACCAAGTATCTTCTTCTTCAACCAAGTAGGTATCTTCATCTTTTCAACCATGTATCTTCTTCAACCAAGTATCATCTTCTTTTCAACCATGTATCTTCTTCTTCAAACAAGTATCTTCTTCTTCTTCAACCAAGTATCTTCATCTTCAACCAAGTATCTTCTTCTTTTCAATACCTTTATCCAGGTATTCACATAAGAGTAATGTTCATTTCAAAGTCTCTAAGCTTTTTCAATCGTCCAGGGTTTTAAATGTTAAAGTATTTGTTTCTCAATGTCTAAGTATAAGGTTGTTTTTCACAACGTTTTTTTTTGTTTTTCTTAAGTGTCTAGTATATAAGTATCACTGTCCTCTTCCAGATGACTAAAGAATTTGTTTTCTTGACGAGAAAGAGTTTAAGCAATGAGAGAGTGCCATCCTGCACTGAAAGAGCGTTGAGTATGAAAGGGAATCGTTTATTCGATTGTAAGT
Source organism: Galeruca laticollis (assembly GCA_963921935.1). Classification (NCBI taxonomy): domain Eukaryota; kingdom Metazoa; phylum Arthropoda; class Insecta; order Coleoptera; family Chrysomelidae; genus Galeruca; species Galeruca laticollis. The sequence continues at coordinate 90,146,581 of OY998178.1, read as the reverse complement.
GTTGGTTTGAAATTTATTTATTTATGAGTTAAGAGTGTTTTGTGAATTAAGAATGTTTTTGAGGGTAAGTTGTGATTTGAAAGTGGTGTGGTCACACCAAAGAATGAGTATAATGAGTATGAGAGAGGTTATCCATAAGGTATTGTGAATGAGTTGTGTCCAGAACAGTACGTTTTTTGACGATAATATTCTGGAGATTTGCATTGATGGTGAATGGTTAGGGTTTGGGATCTTGGGTTAACAAGTTTTCCAAGACTGTACATTTTTTTTTCAAGAAATCACAAAAAGTATCACTAGCAATTAAATTTTGATCAGTCTCTTTTTCTTCAAGAAATTTTTTTGTATTATAATCTAACTTTGTTTTTAATATGTGAACGATTAGTGCATCAAATACTCTTCCTTATTGATATTTAAATTTAACAATGACTTTACGATAGATCTAGCTTCGGACGTGAATGTTCTTAATTGTTGGGCAGTACATTTTGAAATGTTATTACAGGCTGTCAAACGGTTGAAATGGGCAGTAACAATCTGCCGTGTATTATTATATTTAACATGAAATGTAAATTAATGGCTATGTTTGGACAATGTTTATTTTGTATTGCGTAATATATTTGTTTTATATTTTTGCTACCAGCCGTGCCTTATTTCAGTGTTTTACGGCTCGTTGCAAATCATGGTTCCATAACAATCTTAGTGTGTAATTATTTAAATTACCCTGTATACTATTTTATTTTACACAAACAATGTCAAAAAATGTTATTATAAGTCCAAATTAATATGAAGGTGAAATCATTTAAATCACCCTATATACTATTTTATTTTACGCAAACAATGTCAAAGAATGTTATTATAAATTCAAATTAATATGAAGGTGAAATCATTTAAATCACCCTATATACTCTGTTTACAAAATTCTACGTTGGTTGATAAGCAAATATACAAAATCTTTTATTATCAATAAATACCTTATCTAATGAATGTTTTCTGCTGTCGAAATTCTCGAAGAGTTCTCGGGAACGCTGAGGGTCTATATTCTCTGGACTCCAAGGGCTGTTTCACTGCTCTCTCCTGTTCGCTAGGACTGCTTCACTTTTTTCTGGTTCTATCCGGTCTCGACAGGACCATGTTCTAAATTAACCCCTTTTACTTTGGGTTAATTAGAGGGAATGTAGTTTCTTTGTTGTTATACGATGTACTCGAAGGACCAAATGGGTATTTTTCACTTTAGGTATGATGTAAATGATGTACTGTACGATGCAATGAAACACTTATGTCACTTTAGATTTTATATTGTCATGAAGTTATAATTTATTTATTTTGCGTCGACAATTAAGACTTCACTTATTATTTACGCGATAACTGTGAGTATTTTGCACATACTTCGATGATTTATTAAATGATTAAAGCTTAAGGACACATGGTTGTTCCCCGTATCAAAACGCCGGGTGATTTTACGAAGTGAGGTACCTTGTTGTACCACGTTGTATGATGAAAAGAGGAAAGTGTGTCTGGGAAGTGAGTGAGAATGAGGTTATTTTCGTACTTATACGTTGTGTGACGTAGGGTCCACTTGTTCGGGTCTAACCAATGGGATACGAGTATTTTAAAACGTAACGTTCGAACAACAAGTTAATTTGGCAGTTATGGAAATGTTTTTTTTGGGGTTTTCAACGGTTTCGTAGATACAGATAACAGAGTTTAAAAGAGAGTTTTTATGAAGCGATAAGATGTCGGGGACTTTGATATATTCAGTGGAATTTCAGAAAACGATATTTATCTGTTTTTCTTAGGTGTTAGTAAATTTAAATGACTTTTTTAGTGAAGTAAAGAAATATTAACTGTTGAAAATAAGGATATATTTAGTTATATGTTTTGAGCATAATATTCGATTTGTAGTATACAGGGGAAGTTGAAATACAATCACGGGAGAATTTGGTAATTAAAAACCAAATTCGAACAGAAGGTAAGAAGTGTTTTTAGAATATATGTAAAGGTGCATAGACTACAGAAACGATGCCGAAAAACTGGCCTAAAAATATTATAATACCAATATATAAAAAGGGTGATCTTATAAATTGCGACAATTATAGGGCAATATGTTTATTGTCAGTATGCTTCAAGACATATACAAGAATAGTAGAAAAACGTCTGCGAAATGAGATGGAAAGTAAATTGGAAGATGAACTGGTTGCATTCAGAGGAGGTAGAAGTACAAACGATAATATACACATAATAAGGCATATAGTTGAAAGAAAGTCCCAAACAGAAGAATAACTCCATTTACTGTTCATAGACTTAAAGGCAGCTTTTGACACGAATAATAGAGAATAATGTGGAAAAATATATATGAGAAAATTATCAAAGTTTGTAAAAACAGTATATAAAAAAGTGATAACACAAATCCAAGTAAATGGCGGAAGATCTGAGCCATTCGATACCGAAAAAGGAATTAAACAAGGAGATAGCCTAAGCCCATTACTCTTTATAATCATAATGGACTCGATAATAAAGAGTATGCAAAATCAGACTGAGAAAAATAGCATGGCTATAATATATCGAAATTCAAGATCAATCAAGATAGATTCTCTTTTATATGCGGATGATATAGTTCCAATAGCAGACATAAATAGTGAAATGCAAAGTTCAGCAAATATATGGCAAAAAGAAATACAAAAATTATAATCAACACAGAGAAAACAAAATATACGATTTCTAACCAAAAAAAAGATAAAGGCAATTATAAGATTCGATTGGCAACAAATCGAACAAGTTACATGTTTGGAATACTTGGGATACGTCTTAACAGAAGATGGAAAAATAGAAGCAGACATAAATGATAAATTAAGAAAGGCCACAAGGATATATTATAGTATTAATAAAACTGTAAGAGGGAAATCGGCGAAAAAACAATTAAGAGTTTGTAACTGCATAACCTTAGTAGTAACTACTTTTAAAATTGGGTTACTCTACAAAAACACGCATCTTCGATAAATGCAGTGGAAATGAAATATTTGCGAAATATAGCAATAGCATATAGAAATGAAGAAATTAGAGACCAACTGAAATAGAAACCAATTGTCGAAATATAGCAATAGCATATAGAAATGAAGAAATTAGAGACCAACTGAAATAGAAACCAATTGTAACAAAGATTGAAAACAAGCAACTGGTATGAAGACATTGTAAGAATGAATGAAAACAGATTACCCAAAGCAGTTACAGAGGCAGGAAGAGATAGAAAAAGAAAGAATTGAAGCCTAAGGAAAACATGGAAGGGCATGATACAGGAAATCGGAGACAGAAGAGGGAAACCAATAGAACAAATGGGTAAAGAAGGGCGAACCCGACGGTAAAAGAAGGGCTTTAGTGAAAGGAGAAGAAACTTGCTATCTCCTATCCTATTCCTGATGTCACTTGACAAAGTAATGCGGAAAGTCAATAAACAAAGATGCAGACACATAAGATGGAACATGGCTAAAAGACTTTAGGATATTGACTACACGGACGACCTCTGTCTGATGTCACACAACATCTGTGACTTGTAAGAGAAATTGAGTGACCTGTTCGAAGAAAGAAGGAAAGTGGCACTGAGGGATCAATGAAGTAAAAACAAAGGAGAGGAGGATACATAATGCAAGTGACGAGGATATTGCTATTAACAACCACACTATATAACATGTCTACATTGGAAGTATTGTCTCAGTAAACGGCGGCACTGGTGAAGATGTAGCTCAAAGAATAACAGTGTTTGCCCAACTAAGACATATTTGAAGATCGCAACAACTACGAAGAAACGCTAAGCTAAAAATATTTGAGACCAATGTCAAGAGTGTACTTCTGTACGGATGTCAAATTTGGAAAGTTTCCAACAAGTCTTAATCAACCATTGTCTAAGAAACATTCTGAATTTCTACTGGCTCAACACAATTTCCAACCTATGGGGGATATATGTCACCAAACTCCAGTGGGTTACACTATCAAGTAACGCAATATGGCTGAATCGGACACACATTCAGATGACAAAACAGCATCCCAAAGCAAGCTCTTGAATGGAACCCCTAAGGAAAGCGGAGAGACGGCCGATCACGTAATATTTGGCGAAGAACGAAAGTCGTGGGGAGAAATTAAATAGATGGTTCAGAATCGTGTTTGCTGGCATTTTTTTGTTGAAGCCCTACGTCCATTTCGGAATTAAACGACATAACCAAGTAAGCCCAGCAACATAGAATATTTAAAATTTATAAAAACCGAAAAATGTGTTTTTTTAAACTTTTTTTTTTATTTTTAACCATCCAGCTAATCGACAACAGGAATCGGAGGAGGAGACTCAAAAGGACGAAGCCTTACGAGCTTGTGAAATACCAAAAGCAGAGAGTAGTGGGGAAATGACACATTAGAATTAGTGTACATTATTTGTAATGGAGTTTAAGGAAACTTCTAGTGAGAAAAAACCTTGGTTGTGAAATAAAAATTTAGTCGAAACAAAATTGTGATTATATTGTGATTCTAAGAAAAATCCCACTTAGGGATTTTTTATAAGAAATCTATAAAGTGTATATGTAATTATATATGTTTTTAATCAAATTTATTTGTTTAAAACTTATTAACATTTATATTTTTAAAAAATGTTGAATTTTTCGACCAAAATTCGAAATTTCTTAAATCTTTGTTTTAACATTTCTGCACAAAGCAATATAGATTTAAAATATTCTTTTCTACAAATTTTGGCTAAAAAGCACCATTTTTTAAAAATATAAGTATTTACAACTTTTCTACAAACGAATAAAAAAATATTTCTCTGGAATTACTTGCAAATATAATTAAAAACAAAAAGAGCTGAGAAACTCACATTTTTTTATTTTTAAATATTCCACGCCGCTGAGTTGCAAATATATCAGCTTCTATCGCAAATGATTCAAGATAATTTTATAGAAAATTTTAATTTCTACATTTTTTGTTTGAGACTCATTTCCATATTTTTCTGTTTTGGAAACATTTACAGAAAAAGTAATTTTTGAGGTATTTTTAAATTATTTTCTTACATTCAAAATTTTTCTTTTTTTGAACTATTTCACTGGTAGTAGCATGTAATCCACTCCTCTGTTGCCCTGAAGTCCAGCATGGGATGGTTCCGATAAGAAAACTACTAATTTCGTTAACTAGCGGATACATGTATTTAAGGTATCACAAATTTGGATGGTAACTTATACTATAACGGGCGACGTTTGGAAGTAACCACCAAGTTTTGCTAAGTAATAATATATTATATCAATTGGTGGTTTTATTTTATTAAACACAGTTAATTAAGGTTTTGTATTAGTAATTAGTAAACAAATAAAAATATTAGTTAGAAAATGTAGACTTAATTATGTAAATTTAATTCAATAACAAAATTTAACAATATTCCAATAAACAAAAACAATATTCAAAGTTAAAATGTGTTTTGAATATTATTACAAAAAAAGTAAATCCGAATAGATTAAAACGAGTGGGGACAAATACCAACATTAAATCTTATTCTAATTCTAACCTGATAACAAAAACACAATTATCTTTGAATTAAGAAAAATACAAATAATATCACTATCCAAAATTCAAATTAAAAAAAATTCTAAACTCAAAATAAAAACGGAAATAATTTTATATTTAAGTAGAGCTTAATTAAATCCAGGGGGAAGTAAACAAATATAACAAATCACTGGATAAATAGGTATGTATCAAAATTTTTTCAACAAAAAAAAACGGTAGATCAATGATTATTTTTCATAAAAAATAAAAACAAAACAGCCAGAACAGTATTTTAGTGATACTAAAGCTGCAAAGTTGAAACTTTTCGTTTATTTAATTTTGAAAATAATTATTTAAATATGACAAAGTGAAAAAAAACAAAATATTTATATTAGAACTGAATGAATATTTTCAGCTAGAGAAATGAAAATACAGGGGTATTTCTACTAGTCGCAATCTTACATTAAGGGATTTCAAAAACTTGACCAAAAAGTCTAATTATTTTCTAGATATTCCCAAGTTGTGTCAGACAATTAGAATTTGAATAAAATGAAGTGCATAATACAATTCTTGGGATTTTTTCTACAAAAAATGTGATGATTTTCGAGATATTCAGTTTGAATTTTACGAAATTGCCAGGCAACAATTTTCCAATGTCAAAAATTTTGAGTTGGTGATCATTGTGAAGACATATCGACTCCTCCAACGAAGACTGTACTAACTAAATTTTTTCTCTTTTTTAGTAACACTCAACAATTAGATCACGGCAATATCTTCCAGTGAAGAGAGTCCTAACTGGAATCGATCGTATTTAGGCAACCAACTTTGCATTTATGTATTGTACTAACTCCGACATCCAAATAATTTCCGACGAAAACTATTCTATCTTGAGTTAGTATAGGTTTCCTCGTCGTTGAAGGTACAAGCATCTTGAGATAGAAACGTGTTTGTATTTTAAGGTTAAGTAGAATAATCGTCCTTTGGAGAAAGGTGTGTTGATATACAATTTTATTACTACAGTGAAGTGTGTAGTTTAAAGTGAAATAATATAATAATAATATAAATATAAAGTATTGAAAGGTGTGAGAAAAATAAGTGTCGAGATGTACTCTCGAGGGGTCAATTAATATTGAATTTAGCAAGAAATGCTAACAAACGTGAAACTGATTCTCAACTAGCTCTTGGTTCAACAGGTAAGTTTCTTCTCATTATACCTAGTCTTAGAAGAAATTATTTGTATATGTTTTTTTAGAGAACAATTCAGATAATCTTCGCCCGACTACAACGACAGAGGCTTATAGTTTCTAATATTGGAAAGACTATAGGTATGTTTTAAAGACAACAGAATTAGAGATTCGCAATAAAAAATCCTTCTTTTTGTTGTTTCCAGAACCAGAACCAACAGTTACTTTAGTTGACGAAAATTTAGAAGTCGGTACTGAGGCGAAAGACCCTTTTCATGTGAGCTCTGAGAGTGACCCCAATTATTTACCTTTAGAAAAGAGTGATTATGAAATTCAGTCGAAGGACATTGACAGAAATGAAGAACAGATATGTAAGACTAAAATGAAAAGAAACAGCAGTTCTATTAAAGTAAAAGTGGGTAGAAAATGAGTTAGGAATGAAGAAGAATGGATTGATGTGAAGTAAAGAACATGTCTAGATAGAGGGTTAAAGCATAGAAATCGACAAGGTAAACCGTTAAAGAAAGAAAAACAGGTGAACCTTGCAAGACTACATGCAGGTTCAAGTGTGCCGAGAAAATCAATAAAGATAGAAGACAAATTAACTTAAAAGAATTTTGGGATTTGCAGGACCATACAAGGCAATGGGATTTCATTGTACAGTATGTGAGACAAGTTGAAAATAAAAAAGTACTGTTTCTACTGGTTTCCAATTTCGTAGAAATTTCTCTCGACAATATTAGTTTCAAGTCGGTGGTGAACAGAAACAAATTTGCAAAACCATGTTTTTGAAAACTCTCGATATTTCTCAGACTTGATTAAATTAGCTAAAATAAAAGATACTGGAGTTTTGAAATCAGATCAGCGTGGAAAACATAAAGTTCGACCCCATCGACTCCTGATATTGCAGAAAGGTTTAAGCATTCAAAAAATGCATAAGCTCTACACAAAATATTATGGTGATGGAAATAATATTGAACAGCTTGCCCCTTCTCGCCAGTACAGAGATATTATTAATTCAGAATATAACATCAGCTTCTTTAAACCTAAAAAAGATCTGTGTTATGTATGCTCAGTCTTCAACCTAGCTGATGAAAATGAGAATGCAAATCTGAGATAAATCTATGAGAATCAGCTTGCTAATAAAATAATAGCCAGAGACATGAAAAATAATGACAAGCAACTCGCTATAACTGATAAGACTGTGTGTGTCGCATGTTTCGATCTCCAAAAAGTTTTAATGAGTCCTCAATCGAATGTGAGTAATTTTTACTATAAAAGTAAATATGCCACATACACGTTTACAATATTTGATGTAGGCAACAAAGAAGGTTACTGTTATGTATGGCATGAACAAATTGCGAAATAGCTAGTTGCCCATGTAAACTTTTAGATATTCAAAAAAATATGGGAATCAAAACGCTCATCTTATATTCGGATAACTGTGGTGGGCAAAACAAGAACCACACTATATTTTCAATGTTATATTATGCCGATGTATACTTTCAAATTAGTATTACACATATATTCTTACAGAAAGGTCACACCCAGAATGAGGCATGCTGTTATCGAAAATGCAAAAAAACGTCAGTCCGTTTTATATGTACCTGAGCAATGGGTAACATTAATAAGAATGGGAAAGGCTACAGGAAAAGTATACAATGTGACAGAAATGGATCAAGAAGATTTTCTAGATTTCAAAAGCCTTGCTAACTCAAAAGACTGGAAAATAGATAATGTGAAGCAAATGGTCAAAGTTAGCAAAATAAAAGAAATCAGCACTTCCCATGAATCTCCGAAAGTCGTTTTTTTTTTCAAATATGAGCTATCTTCAGAGTTAAAAAAGTGTGATCTGAAAAAAGCACAAAGAGGACGACCATCTAAGATATTTCAATTCCCATCAAGATTATACAATTAGTTTTCACCAATCGATAAAAATAAATTGAATGGATTGTTATGGATTTGTGATACAGATAAAATTACAAAAATGTATCCCGGGTTTTACAGAAATTTACATTCAAACAGGGCAGAAAATGATGAAGACAATGAAAGCACTAGAAATGAAAAAGAAGAACTGGAGATAGCGTTCGTTTATAATACTCTTCTGAAATAATTCTTATTGCACTATAATTAAAGTTTCAAAAAAATATGTATGTGCTCATTATTTATATTCCCCATTTTTTTACCGCGAATACTGTACTAATTCTTTCAAAAATCATGTGAAGAAGAAAATTCGAATTTTTGATGTGGCGAATGAATCAATACAATCGATCCAATATATAAGTATAAAAACAATAATGAAAATCAGCAGCCCTGATTTTCTGAAACAATCAAAACTTTATGTTTATATAATCTCAGAACATAAAATACAGTCTTCCTTGGATGAGTCGATATGTACAGAATAAAGTAATAAGTTAAGTTTTGTTCCATGTAAAATATTTAATAAACTATATGGGATTATTACTCATATATATTATAAGAAACATTCATCGCAAAGTTAGAGAGGCAAAGAACACATGGTTATCTAAACAATGCGAAGAAGCAGAAATATTACACGAAAAACATGATAGTTTTGCACTTCCATAAAAAAATAAAAGATAACACACGTTTATGAAAGCAAATACCTCAAAAACACTAAAAATAACCAGATCATACAGAACTCCCAGGACATATGTAGGATGTGGGAAACATACATACAGGGCCTGTTCAAAGACGAACACCCAGCAAATGACCAAATGAAGCCACGGGAATATACCAAAAGTGAATGCGAAGAAAGATCTGGCGAAACACAATTTGGTTTCAAAAACGGCCTTATACTGCATGCAGCTGCCTAGAAATGCTATGACCAATGAAATGACGTTTTTGTATGCTTCATCGACTACTAAAAGGCTTTCGACAACGTGAAACAAGACCTTTTAATACCCATTCTATGAGAAGCTGGCATAGATGAAAAATATATCCAAATAATACACAAACACTGGAACCAAATAGCAAAACTACAAACTCATGACACACATCATTCAGACAACATAACCATAGCTAAGGAAGTTCGACAGGGATGTGTATTGTCACCACTTCTGTTCAACAATTATACAGAAAAAATATTTCAACTATCACTAGATGATAATCCAAGAGGAATAAAGGTAAATGATAATAATGATAAATAAAACTGATAATAGTGAGCAGACAACCCCACAACAATGGACATAACACTGAACGATGAAGAGGTGAAAATATGCATAGGCACTGCTCGAAACACGTTTATCAAGTTCAATACCTACTTTTTGCAACAAAAGGTACCACTAGGGCTCCGCCTTCCTGTGGTGAAGTGTTACATAAGGCTTATACTGCTATACAGAGTAGAAACTTGGTCACTAAAGGATAGAGGCCTTCGAAATGTGGATCCTGAGAAGACTACTCAAGATTCCCTGGATAGAACATCTAACCAACGAGCAAGTCTTACAGAGAGCAAACACTGACTGATAACTGATAGACATTGTAAAACAACGAAAAACATCCTACCTAGGACATATTCTCCGAGGTCCTAGATACAACCTACTAAAAACTATACTAATGGGAAAATCGAGGGAAAAAGAGGACGGAAACAACACTCTTGGTTGCACAATATCTGGAACTGGTGTAACATCGCTGATACCGCCACGATATTCAGAAGAGCCGAGGAAGGAACATTATATATTGTCCAATGAGCACAACACCAACGCGCTAAGAAGTGTACGGCACCAGAAGAAGGAGAATATATTTCAATTATTCAATTAACTATAATGATGACAGACATTTTTTGATAAATTATTCGGATATAATTTAGAACATTTTAAGTAAAAATGATCAAATATTTTGACAATTTTTTTTCGTTTAAATACTCAAAATTGTATTATTGATTTACAATTAACAATTTATTATCGGAAAATGTTTTATTTTGTATGACAAAAAAGTTTCTCGGGGTTTTCACCACGCTAAATGGTAGCACTAGTGGTACTAAATAAAAGAAAAATAGTAGGGGAGAGTCGCCTAAAATGGGATGCAGGGTAAAATGGGGACATCAAGTATTTCAGTATATTAGTACTGCATTTGCGCTCGAACGTCTGTGGTTCTCTTTGCAGCAGTTTGCAATGAGTAGTTGAAGTGTAAGTGTGTGTTTGTGTTTTCGATAGTCGATCAAAATTTTTTTCGTACTTTTTTGCGATTTTGATCTTCATGTTAGTTGTTGTTGTGAAGCAACAATAAAATAATTGATTTTGGTAAGTAGACCTTTGTTTCCACTGACTTTAAAGTTATATTTTAACATAGTACCCATTTACAAATATGCACGTTTTAACTTTGATATGCCATGTTCTCTGAATTACGTCATGAGCGAGTCAAATGGAGACGTCCTCGTTTTGGCCGACCTTTTTTTTAAATATTTTAATACCGATTAAATAATTTTAATATATTGAAACGCCTTTGACAAATTACCTACATTTTAACGGATTATAGATGAAAGTATTTGAATGCACTAAAAATAAGAAATACGAGTTTAAACAGTTACGCATTTCTTGACGAGCTGTTTTCAAAATATGTTATACTTAGGGTTCAGACTGAACAAGTTAAGATCTACAGGGTGTTCAAATTGCTTTATTCTTATTTCAGAAAAATGTGAAGGTCCGGGAACTACTCAAAGAGTAAAACGAAAAAGATGTAGATTGTGTACCAAAAAAGGTCAAGGAAGGAACCCTATATTGTGAAGATAAGTATGTTTTTTTTTGTTGGGTGTTTCAACGAATATCATAAATTACTTTGAACATTTTTTAGCCGTTTGTAATGATTTTATAAATAAAAAAATGTTTTTGACAGAATTGATGAGCCACTCCTATTGAAATCAGTGGTACACTTGATAAAAATTTAACCATCAGTGCCACTAACTTCTATGGAAGTCATTTTGTGTTTACATTTTGGCTCCTGACAACGACCTAGTGATTTTGTACTGGCAGCGAAAGTGTTAAAGATAGATTTGTGAACTTTTGGAAGAAAATTCGAAAACAATATGCGAATTTTCAGTTTTTGTTTAAATTTTTTCCAGTTTTTTTTTATAAGTATGTATGTTTTAGATTACTTGAAAATAGACGTAAAAATAAAAAATAAGCCCTATCATAGGATCCTATTTTAATTTTTCATATTAAAATTTCATTTTACAATTTTTTCTCGAAAAATCGCAATATTTCCGAAACGAATTTGGTATTTTTCAGAATAAAAAATCGGGTGTTATTCAGGACAAGAAACACTACCAATCCACCAATTTTGAAAAAAAATCGATACATCTTAATACTAAAAAAAAACTAAAAACACAAAAAGCTGTTTTTTGTATTATTCTCGTAAATTATTTTGAGTCTAGGTAAATAATTTTCGATAAAAAATATCGTTTTGACATAATTTGCTCTTAAACAACGAAAACCAAAATTTCCATTCCTTATTCTACTATTTCTAATCTATTTTCCCTATATTTAGTACTACCAGTACTACCATTTCCCACATCCAAACCCATATCAAACTTAATTGCTAAAATAAACCAACTGCCCTTATTTAGATTTTATTAGGAGAAAACTCTCAGATCTACCATTTATTTTGCATCTTTATTATACAAACAAACAAAAAAGTTAGTTTAGTGAAAACTATATTATAATTTCAAAACAGCTAAAAATTCCATATTTAACAATATAGTTTGCTTTATTTAATTATCGCAATTAATTCATTGTTTATTAAAAGTTTCGATTCAAATTTTGTTCCATTCATATTTATTGATTTAGGAAAAGAAAATAGAATAAACATATGAAAAACTCTTAATAAAATATTAATAAGAAGATTTGTATTACTTTATGAAGCAGTCGAGCATTTTGAAAGTGTTATTTATCAATTCGGATTTAGCCAATTCTTCGGTCTTTCCAACAGCCAATGTGGCAAACGGTACATCACAATTTATCCTCAATGCCATTATAATGGGTTCCTGTTCTTGTAATGGAAAAATCGCATAATCCAATCCTAATTTTTTAAGCATTCCTTCCAAAGCTTCTTCAGACATCTCCGAAAGTTCCTTAAAACATTTGGAAACATAAATGATAAAAAGAACTTGCACTCAAACAATTCGGTTTGAAATTATTTTCTAATAGATAAAATTTTATCTGATCTACAAGACTCCAGGATAGGGACGCGCAAAATTTTGAAAACATCGATGTTGACATCAAATGATACCTCGAATATGCACTATCGATGTTGTAAAAACATCGGCTTGAAAATATCGATATTTCTAAGCATCGATGTTTTTAAGAATATGACATATGGCAGGAAAAAACTAAACTGTTAATAAATTGAACATCATTTCTATTCAATGTATTTTAATGATACATCTAATACAATTTATATGAAAGAAAAAATACATTCAAGAAGTAAACAGAATAGAAAAGAACTAAAACCTAGTTTGATACTCAAATGATATGAATGAGATGAGAGCAAAGGCGCAACAATGCCTCCTTACAATTTTGTATAAGGGCATCTTTTTCCCTTGCGCGTAAGTAAGACAAAGAAAGTGTATGTTTTTCAGTTAAGCTTGGCAACAAACTCCGACGCATATTTTAAAGCATTCATATTAGAGAATAAATAAATCAGAGATGTTCTATCAAATGTTTAATTTACTTTCTGCTTTCTTTAATCAAAATAGAAGAAAATATCGCAACAAAATACCGATGTTCCCTATAAATATCAAATGAAAAAAAACATATAAACATCGAAATACAACAAAACATCGATACTTCGTGTGCATCCCTACTCAAGGATACATTAGAAGTAACGAATGCACAGCCAATCACAGAGTGCTATTTTTCTTATACCGAACTGCAACTAAATTGCTGTCCAAAGACAGTCACTTTTATCGGAAAATGTCTCTGATTCCCCTGTTTCTAATTTTAACATAACAATTTGAATTGGAATTTCAGTTGCTTGCAACTTTTTGGCACTTTTGTAAAATACATTCTTAAATTCTTCTATTTAATATTCTTATAGTTAATTTTAAAAATTGGTACTTGAGAAATTATTGTAGAAACATTATAAGTATGGAGAAAGACAGGTTTGTAATAAAAAAAACTTTTAAATGAAAAAGACTATCCATCTCAAACGTAGTCTGTAGGTAAGTAAAACGCAAGATCCGTACTACAGCATATATTATTACAAGTTGAAGGAGCAACTAGTTTCGGCTCACTGAGCCATCATCAGGCCTCTAAAAAGTATCAAGATAGACAAAGTTCAGAAATTATTATAAAATATATCGAATTACCTTAAACATATATATTATTCACATGAAAAGTTTTATAAATGTCCATGTCATCCAGTAGAATCCAAGATAAAACCATCACATATGCAGGAAATATTTCTAATAATATTTCAAAGATAATATCTTCAGCAACGAATACAACAATTTCTTTTAAAACAGAAAGTAACGTTAGTACAAAATTGTTAAATGTAAAAACAAAAATACCACTATTAAAGAAGTCAGGTATATATAAACTCAAATGTCCAGAATGTAATGCTGTCTATTTGGGTCAGACCCTTAGGAATTTTGAAATACGATACAGTGAGCACTTACGAGCATACAGATTAAAACAACCAGATAAATCCCACTACGCAAAACATCTACTTGACACCAATCATTCATTGACACCTAACACAGAACTAGAAGTACTGCATATTTGTGAAAAGAAACAAGAACTGGATTTCCTTGAAGAACTGGAAATTAGAAGACATTTAAGAAACCCACAATATGAAGTTGTCAATGAACAGTTAAATCTAGGGAATTCTCCACTAATAAACTGTCTTCTTAAGTGATAATTGTAAAGATTAGCAGATATAGTTTTCCTGGTTTTCTATATCATTGCACAGTTATACTGATCTTAATTGGAAACATGATATCCAGGATATCACCATAGGGCTAATAATATCTAAGCTTCAATATTTGTAATATCACATCTTCTTCTTTTTTCTATAAACATATATTAAGCCAATCACAAGTTAGGTTACTTCTTGGTCTAGCCAAAAATATAACTACTAAACATCAGGTAGGCATAAAATGAAATGTAACTTCTGTCATTCTGACGATGATATTGATTTATCGAAACAATTGTCAATTTTTTAGAATTTTCAATAACTTGTATTATATTGTGGAATTAACTAGAGACCTTGAGTTTCATTTAAAAACACTAATAAAGTTCAATATGTTACAAAATTGAAACTACATCACAAATAATATAAAATGTGGAAGAACCATGTGGAAAATGTGAGCCGTAAATAAACAGTTGATCTTGTAATGTATCCTCAAGACTCAAGTACATTTTGATCTACAGACTACATCTATGGAAATCAGCAGTCAATTCCAATATTAAAATCATTATCGATTAAAGTGGAATTGAAAAACGTATCCATACGTTATAAATATGAGTTAAGTCTTCATTCAAACAGACATGTATCTAACCTTGTGGTACAACCAACAGTTCGGCATTGATTTAAACGACATATACCATATGATAGGTTTTAACGAAAGTCAAAAATAATAGATTTGGAAGAAACTGTTATGATTGTATGTAGGGAAAACTAATAAAATGCGTTTCAAAGAACATTAAAACATGAGAGAACAAATAAAAACTTACCTCTTTGAAATCTTCTCTTGTTTTCTTGTATTCTACCATCAATCTATTAAACACTGAAGTGAAGTCCTCTACTTTAACTTTTTTGTCGGGTATGACAGTTGCGAAAGTTTCATTATACTTTTCAAGAGCTGCGATATCTTTTCCTGACGGCATTAACGTTTTCTGATCCTCAGTTTTACGCGACGCCTCTAATTTAATATAGGGAAGAATATCTTTTAATCTAAAAAATTTATATATAAATTTTTCAATATTCAAATGATACAGCAGTATAAAAACATACCTCTCTAACATTTCCTTTGCGGTCAGTTGTTTTGCCATTTTTTTAGTGTTTGCAGTAGCAATTGTTTTAATGGAACCTATACAACATTCGTAAGTAAATTCCCGACAGTGTGGTGGACCTACATCGGATAGTTCGGTAAAAATGGGGTCTTCTATTTTGTTTTCCAGGCACAAATCCTTCAGAGGTCCTGAAATGTTTTAGATTAGAATAAAATACACCATTTTTAAATTAAATTCAATGAAACTCAACTCATGAGTAATTCTGTACCCCAGATCCATAGTATCGTAAGTCAGAACTGGTCCACTTTTTCGAACGTCAGTAAAGCTAGCACCCCCACTTTTTCAAATTAAAAAAAAAAACTTATGTGTAATTTAGAACTAATTTGTACCCAAAAAATTAGAATTTGTACCCACTTAGTTTTTCTGAAAAATCAATATTTTAAGTGGGGGTGCTAGCTTGAGCTCAAGCTAACACCCCCACATTGACAAAATCAAATTTTATTGGCATGAATCTAAACTTTGAATTAAGAACTAATTTGTACCCAAAAGATAATAATTTGTACCCACTCAGTTTTTCTGAAAAACCGTTATTTAAAGTGGGGGTGCTAGTTTAAGCTCAAGCGAGCACCCCCACTTTTACAAAATCAAATTTTAGCAGCATTGCTTTAATCTTTGAATTTAGGACTAATATGTACCCAAAAGCGTTTTTTCATTATTATATCATTTTGTTTATAAAAGATGATAGTAAATTAGACCACGTGTTTTATTAATTTCCAAGTGAATCGTTAAAAGATTTGAAAGTATCAAAAATAACTAAATATTATTAATTTTCGAATATAGGACTAATTTGTACCCCAAGAAATTAAAATTTGTACCCACACAGTTTTCCCAGCAAAAGGAGTTTTAATGTGGGAGTGCTGGCTTGAACACGTCCACGTTTAAAAATCCAATTTCAACAGCATACCTTTAAACTTTGCATTTAGGACTAATTTGTAACCAAAATCGTTTTTTCATTATCATATCATTTTGTGTATTAAAGATGATAGTAAACTAGACCACGTGTTTTATTAATTTCCAAGTATATTGTGAAATTACCAAAAGTAACTATATATTATCGAATATAGGACCAATTTGTATTTGTATCCACACTGTTTTCCCTAAAAAAGGCTTTTAATGTGCTTCACCTCACAGCAGTCATCCTGATTAAAGTTCAAAATGGACGGAAAATTAGACGAACTCTTAGATGAAGTGTTTTATGAAACATGGCACTTACCTAACCAGGTACTTCCCAGAAATGTTTGTTTTCATATATTATATATTGTTTTGTCTCCAATAAAATACTATATTAATATAATTCCATATTTGTTATAGATATCATAACTCTTATTTTTATTTTCAGTGAGATCTTTTGTGATAACTGCGGCGATCCTTTGACGAGATAAAAAAATTCCCTAGTGCACGTTCGTAATAATGTAATAATGCGTAAATAGTTCAAAGCGGTTAAAAGAATGATTATACATACTATGGTGTTGTCACTTTTTTTGACTGCTTGGCGGTTTAGTAAAGATGTCCAATATCATGTCAGACTTTCCTTTCTAATGACTAAACAATTTTAAAACATTTTTTTGTTACCCTCGCAAATACCCAAAAGGTGATATTTTTTGTTTTTTAGATGATATGCGTCTTTGATCGCATAATTATATTGAGTGAAAAAATAAAACTATGTTTTTATACAATATACCTTTCCTGTTCAATATACTTTTTAGTACTGTACTTCTATGTCTAAAATTAAAGGGCATCCCACTAGGAATGCGCGGTTTAAGAGATAAACTACGAATTTGAAATAATTTCAATAATGACTTAGTACACTTATAAGTATTGAGAATACCTATAATTTAATTAAAATATATTATTTATATCACTCAAATTATAATTTATTAACCTCGAAGGTAATTCAATAATTAATTTGGGTTTTATTTAGAATTTAGAATAATTTAGAAGATGTACCTGTGGTGTTTAAATTCATATTAGTCACAGTTGATATGTCTGTTTGAACACATCTAAAAAGTAGTTTGGCTGGGTAAAATATGAGTATACAAATTAATCCTATATTCGAAAATTAATATTTAGTTACTTTTGGTAATTTCAAATCTTTTAACGATTCACTTGGAAATTAATAAAACAGGTGGTCTAATTTACTTCTTTTATAAACAAAATGATATACTTAATAATGAAAAAACGATTTTGGGTACAGATTAGTCGTTAATTCAAAGTTTAAAGGTAAGCTGTTGAAATTTGATTTTGTAAAGGTGAAGGTGTTCAAGCCAGCACTCCCACATTAAAACTCCTTTTACAGGGAAAACTGTGTGGGTATAAAGTTCAATTTTTTGGGTAGAAATTAGTCCTATATTCGAAAATTAATAATATTTAGTTATCTTTGATAATTTCTTAGAAATTAATAAAGTATGTGGTCTAATTTACTATCATCTTTTATAAACAAAATTGTATGATAATGATAAAACGCTTTTGGTTACAAATTAGTCCTAAACGCAAAGTTTAAAGGTATGCTGTTGAAATTAGATTTTATAAAGGTGGACGTAGGTATTCAAGCCAACACCACCACATTAAAACTCCTCTTTTACAGGGAAACCAATGTGGGTACAAATTTCAATGTTTTGGGTACAAATTAGTCCTATATTCGAAAATTAATAATATTTAGTTATCTTTGATAATTTCTTGGAAATTAATAAAACACGTGGTCTAATTTACTTCTTTAATAAACAAAATGATATGATAATGAAAAAAACGCTTTTGGTTACAAATTAGTCCTAAATGCAAAGTTTAAAGGTATGCTGTTGAAATTGGATTTTTAAACGTGGACGTGTTCAAGCCAGCACTCCCACATTAAAACTCCTTTTACTGGGAAAACCGTGGGGGTACAAATTTTAATTCTTTGGGTACAAATTAGTCCTATATTCGAAAATTAATAATATTTAGTTATCTTTGATAATTTCTTGGAAATTAATAAAACATGTGGTCTAATTTACTATCATCTTTAATAAATAAAATGGTATGATAATGAAAAAACCCTTTTGGTTACAAATTAGTCCTAAACGCAAAGTTTAAAGGTATGCTGTTGAAATTAGATTTTATAAAGGTGGACGTAGGTATTCAAGCCAACACCACCACATTAAAACTCCTCTTTTACAGGGAAACCAGTGTGGGTACAAATTTCAATGTTTTGGGTACAAATTAGTCCTATATTCGAAAATTAATAATATTTAGTTATCTTTGATAATTTCTTGGAAATTAATAAAACACGTGGTCTAATTTACTTCTTTAATAAACAAAATTATATGATAATGAAAAAAACGCTTTTGGTTACAAATTAGTCCTAAATGCAAAGTTTAAAGGTATGCTGTTGAAATTGGATTTTTAAACGTGGACGTGTTCAAGCCAGCACT
The DNA here is from genome assembly GCA_963921935.1 of Galeruca laticollis. Classification (NCBI taxonomy): domain Eukaryota; kingdom Metazoa; phylum Arthropoda; class Insecta; order Coleoptera; family Chrysomelidae; genus Galeruca; species Galeruca laticollis. The sequence continues at coordinate 90,127,456 of OY998178.1, read as the reverse complement.
CCCACATTAAAACTCCTTTTACTGGGAAACCCGGGGGGTACAAATTTTAATTCTTTGGGTACAAATTAGTCCTATATTCGAAAATTAATAATATTTAGTTATCTTTGATAATTTCTTGGAAATTAATAAAACATGTGGTCTAATTTACTATCATCTTTAATAAATAAAATGGTATGATAATGAAAAAACCCTTTTGGTTACAAATTAGTCCTAAATGCAAAGATTAAAGGTATGCTGTTGAAATTGGATTTTTAAACGTGGACGTATTCAAGCCAGCACTCCCACATTAAAACTCCTTTTACTGGGAAAACCGTGTGAGTACAAATTTCAATTCTTTGGGTACAAATTAGTCCTATATTCGAAAATTAATAATATTTCGTTATCTTTGATAATTTCAAATCTTTTAATGATTCACTTGGAAATTAATAAAACACGTGGTCTAATTTACTATCATATTTTATAAACAAAATGATATAATAATGAAAAAACGCTTTTGGGTACATATTAGTTCTAAATTCAAAGTTTAAAGGTATGCTCTTAAAATTTGATTTTGTAAAAGTGGGGGTGCTAGCTTGAGCTTAAACTAGCACCCCCACTTTAAATAACGGTTTTTTGGGTACAAATTAGTCCTTAATTCAAAGTTTAGATTTATGCCAATAAAATTTGATTTTTCAGAAAAACTAAGTGGGTATAAATTCTAATTTTTTGGGTACAAATTAGTCCTAAATTAGTTCTAAATTACACATAAGTTTTTTTTTAATTTGAAAAAGTGGGGTGCTAGCTTTACTGACGTCTTTTTAGGAGTACCCAAAAACATATTCTAACTCTGTTCATGCTTCAGAGCAAGACAGAGAAGCCTTATTATAACTTTTTTAGCAGTGAAAATATAAAAGTCTACAACCATTTTTTTATCTATAGAAGAATTTTTCTTTAATACAGATTTATCACAGGCGTATGCTCAAATTGAACTGGATGAGTCGTCAAAAATTCTAACTACTATAAATACCCATAAGGGCTTATTCAAAATGAACCGTTTGTCTTCTAGTCCTGGTATTTTTCAAAGGATTATGGTTAGTACTTTTAGCAATATTAAAAACAGCCATTTTTTTGCACGATATTTTAATTACCGGAATAAATTCTAAAGAGCATTTAAATAATTTAATGACAGTTTTCACAGTTTTAAAACAGTGTGGATTAAAGGTAAAATTAAACAAATGTTCATATTTTTCCAAGAGCAAATACATTTTTTGGGGTGTACAATAAATAAAGAAGGCTTATCAACCTCTGATGACAAGGTTGAAGCTATTTTAAGAGCACCACAACCTACAGATATAACCAGTTTAAAATCTTTTCTTGGATTGGTAAATTTTTATGGAAAATTTATAAAAAATTTGAGGATAAATTCTACCCACTGCATTTATTATTAAAAAAGAATTGGGGAGAAAAACAAAATCAAGCCTTTGAGTTAATAAAAAAGGAAATAGCATCACCTACAATTTTAGCACATTATGATAGTAAATTACTGGTAATTTTAGCAGTTGATGCCAGCTCATTGGCGGTAGGGGGTATAATTTCGCAAACATATCCAAATGGAGACGTACGCCCAATCGCATTCGCTTCACGCACCCTTTCTTCGACAGAAAAATCTTATAATCAAATGGATAAAGAGGGAGCCGCTATAATTCTTAGTTAAAAAAATTCAATGATTTTCTGTTTGGTAAATTTTTTACCCTGTTATGTGACAATAAGGCTTTGGTACATATTTTAGATTGTAAAAAAGGCATACCACAATATGCAGCAGCGCGATTGCAATGTTGGAGTATTATTTTGAGTACGTATAATTACGAAATAAAATATATTCCAACAGAAAAAAATCACGCTGATGCATTGTCACGATTACCTCTTAAGAATACCAAAGAAACAACATACGATTATTTACACATATTTTATTTAGAAGAAAACCTTCCATTTGATTATAAAAAGTGACAATATTTACCAGGAAGGATACAATTTTAAATTCTATTTATAGGTTTTGTTCACATGGTTGGCCAGAAAAGTCTAAAATTGCGAAGGAATATGAGGCATATTTTTCAAAACGCAATGAGTTACATTTGAAACACGGTTGCATTTTATGGGGGTACAGGGTGGTAGTACCTGAAAAATTAAAATCTTTCTTACTTAAACAAATTCGCATGGCACTTTTAGGCATAAATAAATGTATGGTGATGGCTTGTTCATATTTTTGGTGGCGAAAGTCGACGATGATATTGAAAAATTGTGTAAAAAATGGAATACTTACAATGTAATAAAAAATAGCCCATCAAAAGTTTACACCCGTGGCCTTACGAAGATACCCCGTTTACATTCAGATTTTTTGAGACCGATCCATGGAAATAAATATTTAATCATGATAGATTCTGTCACAAAAATTTTAAATAAATTATTTTCTACTTTTGGTTTACCTACTAAAATAGTATCAGATAATGGACCTCCTTTTACATTAAACGAATTTCGTCAATATTTAAAAAGTAATGGAATAAGACAACTTTTCTCTACTCCAAAACATGCAATGAGCAATGGCCAAGCCGAAAACACTGTAAAAACTTTCAAATTGGCTATAAAAAAGGCTTGTATTGAAAATAAAAATGTGGACGATTTTCTCACAAAATGTTTATTTGATTACCGCAATATTCCTCACGGTACAACAGGTGAAACGACAGCTAAAAAAATGTTTAAAGGAAAATTGAAGGGAAATTAGATTTGTTAATACCAGACGCAAAAAATAGTGGAGGACAAAATTGAAAAACAGAAAAAATATTATGGGGGGCATTATAAAAAGTTTACAGTTGGCGAAAGAGTTTATTTAAGAGATTTTAGAAATCCAGAATGTCCAACATGGATGAAGGGAGTAGTAACTGGTACAGAAGGTTCAGTCATTTTTAATGTAAAGACTAAAGATGGTAAAGAATTAAGACGTCATTCGAATCAATTGCGCGCATCGTTGGGTAACAATGAGGCAAATGAAACAGAACGATCCTTCTACATCAGGAACTGCAGAAAATAAGCTTGTAGCAGAAACTGCAACTAATAGTTCTGTTTCACCAGGTATTCTAACTCAGAAAACAATTCTAATGCTGACAATGAAAATAGCTCTCGATACTTTCTGAAAATTGAGAATTGTATATATGTATGTTTGTAAATATTTAGGTATAAAGAAATAAAAAATAAAAAGTGCAGAAATATTAAAAAAAATATATGTGTAGTGAAGTGAATACGAAAAGATTGGTTAAGTAAAAACGTTTAAAAAATAATATTCTAATTTTATGTTGTGTGGGTAACGGAAAAATGTTATTTATCTTTTCATTTATTTTGTATTTGGAGATTTCGTAAATATTAGAAATGTGTTTATAACACCGATTTTTTTCTTGTATAAAACTGTAAACAATTTTTTGATTCTCCAATTTTGGGGTGAGAATGTGTAACATATTTAATTGGTTGGTACATCCTGTACACCTAACGAAATATTATCAATACAGGTTTTTATTTCACCTTGAAGTTGAGCTTGTAGATATTGTAGAAAATAAATTCAGTTTCGAGTACAGCAGTTAAATTATTAATACCTATAGTCCTTATAAATTACCAAATAAATTAAATATTGAGATATTAAGTAATTATAAATAATAATTATCAAATAACCAAGTAGAGTTATCACAGTGATTAAAGTAAATAGTTGGTAATAGTTCAGGAGGTTACAACAGAATGAAATGAATAAATGCATTAAATGTCTAAGAGATATATTTATTTATTTATTTATTTACGGGCAAGCCCATTTTAGGTATAAATATAGATGGAAATGAAATATTTACAAGTTGTGATATATGTAAAAAAATTCATGTAGGCTGCATGGGTTTATCGCACACTGAAGAATGGGTAATTTCGTGAAGAAAAGAAAATTAAAAATAATATATGAGAAGTGTTCGAATTTCTTCGAAAATATGGAAGTATTTATGAAAAAAGGAAGTTAAAACATTTGTGATGGATATAAAAGCTCCACATAGAAGCGATATTGCTATGCACGAAACCAGCCACTTTAAATACATATAGTAATCTTGTGAGAAATAATAAAGTATTATTGATAATTAAATCTGACAAAAATAGATCCGTGGAAGAAATTAATTGAAAATATTGATCCAGTTCAATTGAATGTAAAAGTTAATGTTAAAAGAAGTTTAAAAAATGAAGTTTATTAGAATGTGGTAGTAAGGATGAAGCTTCAATTGTACCAAACTCAATTAAACAGACTTTAGGAGAGTCATATTATGTAGTTGAACTGAAAAAAGGATATCAAAAATTAAAAGATATACTAGTAAATGAAAAAGAAATTGAAGAAGTAATTATAAGACTGCAATCTATCCTACAAAAAGTTATCTACATCTCCAAACATTTGTAACATTAAGAAACTTCTCCACAAGTTGTCTACCAGGGGAACACTGCTATTTTCATCTGGGTGAAATGTCATGAAGGTATTTTGTGGAACATCAAAGTTGACTCTTTAGCTAATGAAGCAACTAAATTATCAGTCATACGAAAATACGATTTTAGTGACATAATTAACAAAGGAAAAATTGAGTCACGTAAAAGTTGGGAAAAAAGTTGGATAGAATTCACCAAAAAATCTAACAATCACACTTTAATTCATCCAACCTTACCGAGTCATGTCCCACAGATTGATGACTATGCTGAAAGCTGAGCGTACTCTGTCACTATTACCAGATTAAAATTGAATCATGCTAAATTTACAGCACATCTTCACAGAATTGATGTAGCAGAAACAAACATATGTTTATGCGACAACGAATTCATTGCCGACTTGAACCACATATTTTTTCATGTGGAAAATATAGCAATAGTCGTCCTAAATTTCTGCGTATGATCACCAACAGTAATATAGCTCATCCTATTAATTTAACCACTCTGCTAAGTATGAATAATAAAACATTCAGTTAATCACTTTTCTTCAGAGAAAGTAAACTTGATATCTAAATTAATTTAAACTGAAAATATATTAGAACTTAATTTAACACTATTTCTGTGGCAAATGGATTCTGTCCAATGCCAAACCTCCATTTCTAAAACAAAATTGGAAACATTGGTGAAATTTTCAGTTAAAAGTAATGAATTAGTCCAAAGAAATAAATAAAACAGGATTAATTAATCTAGTAATAGAAGTAGACATTGAAACTTTAAATTTTCTTAGAAGTATGGAGTTTGTATACATTAGTTTATATAGGTGTAGAATTTTTGAATTAATAAGTGTTGTAAAATGTTTTAAGTATCAGGGATTTAATCATTTTGCCAAAAATTGTAAAATAGAAGAGAATTTTTGTGAAAATTGTAGTAAACATCATAAATCTAGTGAATGTATTGAATGAAAAAAATTGCCTACGAGCTAACACAAAATTCAAAATAAAATTGGATGTTAAACATGCAGTATGGGATAGGTTTTGCAAATGTCTTATAAAAATGGAAAAACAACAACTTAAAAAGACGAATTTTATATAGCAATTAAAAATTGTTCATTTAAATGTATGCAACTGATTGTCCAATTTAAATGTATGCAACTGATTGTCCAACCTAAATCAAATTGATACCTTTTTACATAGAGGAATTGATCTCTTAGCACTAACAGAAGCAAGAGTAACAATTGAAATTGAATATAATGAAATATATATAGTTAGACTTAACTCCTAGAATAGGCACGCAGGTGGCATAGTGTGTTATATAAAAAATGGCATTCGTTATGTAGTAATTTACAAATTGATAATTCCAAAAATGTTATCAGTAATAGGGTTAAAAATTAGATGAATGTGTTTTATTATTTTGTACAGATCATCAAGCTCTAGTAGTATTTCTGGGTTTCTAACTGAATTGGATAACATATGGTAGAGGAAATTTATCATAACTGTAATGTAAATGTTTTTTAATAGGTGACTTTAATATATATGTTAGTCTATATGATTTTTATGGGGGAAAATTAATTATTCAAATGAAAGCTTTTCAACTTAAACAAATAGTAAAGGAATATACCAAAATAACACACAATACTAAAAGTACAGTTGATCTAGTATTTACAGATAATAATGAAGTAACAGCTGAAGTTAGGAGGGAACCAAAAATTACAGATCATGATATGACATACGTACTTTAAAATAAAATTTATGAATCCACAAAGTAAATTAAAATTTAATAATGATAATACATCTACTTTTAAAACAAGATATGTGAAAAATATTAACGAGGAGGATTTTGAAAAGGCATTACATGAAAAACTTTGGAAACGTGAGATGAATATAAATGATCAACTTGGAAAATTTAATGAGAATATTATTTCAGTTTTAAATAATCTTGTTCCAGAAATAACTATATGTAAAAGGGTTGGTTGTGAATGGTATGATAATGAAATAAAATCTTTAGAGAAATCAAGAGATCTGGCATATAATTACAGGTACGGCTGCTGATTATGTAGGGTATAAAGATAAAAGAAACAAAGTTATTAGTCTTAATAGATAGAAACAAAGGAAATAGTAGAAAAATATGGCAAGGTATCAAAAGAGTAATCGGTAAAGGAAAGGGTAAGATAATACAAGCTGTATATATTAGCGGACGACGATAAATCATTAGCCGATTCATTCAATAATTATTTTGTACAAACTATAGAACTAATAATAGCTGCAAAAAGATTATTCAACAGACGAGATTACCAAAACCTTTATGCTGAAGGGCATAAATATGATTAGTGATAAATTGACAGATATAATAAATTTAAGTATAGAACATAGTAAATTTCCTGATTTGTGTAAAACATCACTTATTGTACCTATGTATTCAAAACGTAACAAATACACAAAAATGTGATGAATTTAGACCAGTTAACATGTTGCCTCTTTGTGAAAAAGTAATAGAATTATACATAAACGAACTACTTCTAGAACATATTAACAAAAAAATATTTTTAATTGAAAATGAGTCTGGTTTTAGAGGAATTCATTGTTGTGAGTCTGCACTACACAGGTTGTCTCAAAGTGGAAGGAATCTATAGATTCAATAAATGTTATATGTACTGTTTTTATTGATTTTAAAAGAGCGCTTGAGACAATAAATAGGGACTTGTTAATCATAAAACTAAAACATAGGGTATACATGGAAATGCACAAAAATGGTTCAGCAGTAACTTGTAAAATCGTTATCAACAAATAAAAATACACAACTGTCAGTCCAGTAAATTTCTTGTAAAGTGTAAGGTCCCTCAAGGAACAGTATTGGCGCCTCATCTTTTTATTTGAAATATTAATGATATTGCTAAGTTTTGTGATATTCCATTAGTTTTAAATTTATTTGCTGATGACACAATACTTTCAGTGGAGGGTGAAAATATGGCAGAGGTGATGAATAAAACGCAAAATATTAACAAATTATTTAAAATCGTGGCTTATTGACAATGATTTGTATGTAAACACAAATAAAACAGTATTGTAGTGATGTTGCATGTGATGTTAATTTGTTCGATCAGTCCTTAAAGCTTGTTAGTGAATGTAAATACTTAGGTGTTATTATTGATAAAAATTTTAATTTTAAAAAACGTGGTCAGTATGTTCATAAGAAAATTAGTAAAAAAATAAATTACTTTAGGAGAACAAGTTCAAAGATGTCTCTAATGGCAACCGTTACATTATATAAAACTGTAGTTGCATCGCATTTCAAGTATTGCCCAACAATTTTATATTATTTGAGAAGTATAAATTACAAATTTTACAAAATCAAGCAATGAGGGTTATTTTAAGGGTAAATAGATCCACTGGTGAAACAAATTAAAATCCAACCCTGTTGATCACGATGACTTTATAACACAGCCGGTGCTAAGGAATCAGAACTGACATCACGGATGTTTTGTTTTGGTTGGTAGTACCTTTCACTTTTGACGTATGTCTTTTACGTATTAAGTATTTGATATATTGACCGTTGTCAGTATATCGTTCTTACTAAATTTGTATTTTACTTGAGACTATAAAAATCCTTTATACTGGTATTAAAGATATGCTTGTCCGTTTAGGAATTATGAGTGTAAATCAGCAGATGGTTTTACAAAACGTGATTTTTATTTTAAAAATAATTCATTATATGTTACCAAAATATATGTCCAACAAAATTGTTTCTTCAAAGTTCCATGCTAGCACATTCTGGTAATCCTTTGTTATATTGATGGTCATCTTCTGTGAATGCTTCAGTGAAATTATCAGCAAATAGATCTGCTTTCTCTTGGTCACGCTGACCTATTTGCTCAACATTTGAAAAATGTTTTCACATCAAACAACTTCCATATTCAAAACAATCCAATCAATTAAACTCTTAAAAAATAAAAAGGCGCCAGGAATATAGATATGATAACTCCGATAATGCTAAAACAACTACCTATTAAAGCTTTAGTAATGTTAACATACATATTTAACACCATATTCAGAAAAAGGAGGCAAAAGGAACTTGAAAAATCTGAAATAATCCTCATTTGAAAACTAGGGAAACAGCTACAAGAAGTCACATTATACAGACCAATCAGCCTGCTATCAACCATATTTAAGGTTTAAGAATAAAATTTCAATAATAACTTCTGCCAATCTTCAAGACCACTTATTCCAGATCGAAGAATGACTCAGCTGATGGGAAATAAAAATTAACAAAAACAAGTTCTAGCATATAACTTTTACACTAAGAAAAAGCCAAATGTCCTCTCCTCCAGTTACTATTAACAACATAGTGATACACTTAGACTCTAAATTAAATTGGAGGAAGGAACACTTAGCCAAGAAATGAAAGCAGATCAACCTAAAGTTCCGAGAACTACATTGGCTATTTGAAAGAAGATCGCCAGTCTCACTACAAATAAAATCTTAATAAATATAGGCAGTCATAATACCCATCTGGATCTAAGGAATAGAATTATGGGGATGTGCCAACAAATCTAGTATTGCTCTCATACAACGAGGACAATGTAAAATCCTTAGAACACTAGTTGATGCACTATGGTATGTCACCTACAAATTGATACATCAAGACCTCAGTATCCCAGCAGTACAAGAAAGAAGCCATAACCACTACTTAAAGCTAAACACCTATCCTAATCTACTACTACAGCCTCTAACCCAAGAACCAAACAACAGAAAACTGAAACGAAACTGGCCAATTTACCTCAAATAAAGCGTAAGAAACCTTCCCACTGGAGAAGTCTCTTCAGGACATTCTTAAAACCAGCCTATTGGTCTAATAGCCAACAGAATATCCTATAGAAACTCTGTATTTCTGATTGCTGTTAAGTGTACAATAAAAAAACGTTACAAACCCAGTGAATTTGTTAGTTGATAAGTGACTTTTTCCAACAAAAGTACACTGTTAATTTACACAATACATGACAAACATACTGGATATACTTGGTATAAAATTCTGGATGCTAGGAGATACCAAATCAAAGTATATATGGAATGCGTTACCATATTTAGGAAAAGATGACTATCATCCAGCAAATGAAAGTCTGACCGAGAATGTTGTTTGGCATCTTCTAGGACCATTGTTCAATAAGGGTAGGAATATCACTACTGATAATTTTATTACTTCAGTGAAATTGGCAAAATGTTTGAATGCAGCCAATACAATGATTGTAGGAACAATGAATAAAAATAATAGAAGAGCACAACTTTACCATACAAAATTATTGCAACATGAAGACCAGTTTGACATTATATCAAGGAAAAAAGGATAAACGTGAGCACTATGCATTCTGACATTGACATTGGATCTGCAGAAAAAATAGTGCCAGAAACTGTACACTTTTATAACACTAAGTATGGTGTTGACATTACAGACTAGATGGCTAGATAGTTTACAGCCAGAGCTGGTTCACGGCATTGGCCAGTTCAGGTTTTTTATAACTTTCTTGATCTGGCACTTATAAATGTCTGCATTTTATACCAGGAAACTACAGGTAGAAAACGTAGCCGCCACATTTTTTGCAGAAACTTACCAAAAGAAAAGATCTATAGAGTCTGAAGAAGAACAGTCTGTGCAAGTTTGCAAAGCAAGGTATAAGTGTCAAATACTCAAAAAATGCAAGGGAAACAAAAGTGTCGACAAATGTAAAGTTTGCCTCGAATTTACTTGCAGTAAATATACTATCAAATTTGTGACCTGTGCTAACCATTAGCTTTTAATAAAAATACTTATTTTATCAAAAATGTACTAAATTAAAGTTCTAAAAAAATTATGAGTAACTTTCATAGTAACCGAAATCCCTACACTATTTAAATTAATAATAAAAAAACAAATGGTCAAGATAACCCCGATGGCTCTACTAGGTATATAAAATAACTGTTCATTACAGAGGGTGTTTATAATATTACAATTAGAAAAAGTTGTTAGGCAAAATAAACTTACCAATGCAATTAATGGTTAGTTTGTGAGGACTACCGCTTGTATATCCTGCTTGTTTTTGCATAGCTGATGCTTTAAACTCTTCCATGGGAAGTTCAGTTGGATCATATATTCCTATCTCTTGCAGTAATTTTAAAGCTTTGTATGCAGCATCGTGTTTGCTAATTTGTTTCGAAGTTCCTGTTCCGATAGCTTCTACTCCAGCTACCCTAACTCGATAATCAAATCTGTTTTCGTGTGTTCCACTTATGCTATGAATAATTTCAAAATTTGGAGGACCTAAGCATTTCTTCACGGTAAGTTCTTGAAGAACCATAGCTGGATTTTTTGCTAGTCTTGACATTTTTTTCAAAACGAAGAATACTAAAACAATGACAATTGTTCAAACTACTTGCATTCAACAAAACCCCACTAATACTTGGTCTTTCAATATTAGACAAATAATAATAATAAAAAAGTTTAAAAGACGTAGCTAAGCTTCAATCTATACAAGTGTGACATGGGTTTCATTAATTACAATGAAACAACACATTAATTACAAAAAAAATAAAAGAAATACATTATATTTAGAATAATCTTATAGAATATCAGGCTTATTCTATAGTTTTTACATGAATACTATACGATATGTGGATTGTGGACCTATGGAGTGTATTACAGTGCTTCCCAGGGGTGATCTAACTACCACAGTTTGAATTTATCTCCAATATTACAATCTACAAAAATTATATGACAGAATTGAATCTAAATACCTTTTTTGTGTATACCGGTTATATCTCATGTAATTAATATCCGTTAATGAATGTTCCTGTTTGTATTTTGTTTGGTATTGATATAGTTTGAAGAAGTATTGTATAACGATAACCGCGACAAACTTTTGAAACTTTGAATATTGTAAAAATTATTCAAATTTGGGTATTTTTTTGGGTTAACGTTTTAATCACAAATCACCCAAGATATTTTATCTATGAATCGCCCTTTTAATACGTTTTGTGTTACATAAATACCATATAAATACAAAGGTTATCTATGGCTATAACCAGTGTCGCCAACTGTCACAGAAAACGAACGCTCTTCCGTATTTTGTCATAGAAATTATATATTCTATGTATTTTGTGTGAGCTGTTTGAAAACTTTCTACCAAAAGCACGGACTTAGGATCCGTGACCAAAACAGATTTCAAAACCCACTAAATTCAAACGAAAAATACCCAACTGCAATACCAGTATTTATTGTATTACAATTAAATAAATGTCTAACAGTAGTATTATTTAATCAGTTCCAATTTCCTTATAAACTTTAGTAGAATATGAGTACGGAGCGATACAAAAATAATTAAATTAAAATCTATCCTAAAAAAATAAGCCCAAAAAAATTTACCCTCCAACACATTGCTGCGTTCGTTATTCCAGCTTTTTACTATGAATCGCACGATTATTGCATCTAGAGGTAGGTGAGGTAAATCTATTTGCTCGAAATATTTTGACCGACGAGAAGAGTAATATTTGATGTTATTTTGTAGTCTCATAGTGTTTCATTTTATTTGATGTTAATTTGCTTTCTATGATATTTGTCCTTTATTGCAAAAGCAAAGCTCTATTATCTTAATAAAGACCTTAACTTTGTAGAGCGGAATTTGGAGATTAGCACATTTTTATTATTATTATTATCACAATTTTCACTGATATCTGAACAACGAATGAGCGTTAAAACTTCTTTAGTTATTGTTCTGACAAATTGTCTGACAATTAATTTCCATAATTCGAGGGTGAATACGTGGCGTTTGCGTTTTGTCATGTAGTATATATCTTCAAGGTTGTCTCATCATATATACTTCTTTATCACTATCCTAAGTGGAAATATTAGACAGTAAGTGAGACAGAAAATGTCCGTTTCATTCTCCGTCTCAAAACTCAACTCATTGTGCGCAAGCGTGGCAACTTTTGTGTGCGAATTGGCGAGTGTGGTGGAAGCGGAAGCACGCTTGTGAGCATGATCGGACATGCGCATAAGGCTCAACATTTCGCGAGGACAGATGCATATATTATTGTCTGCACCGGCACCATAGTGATTTCGCCCATCTCCAGACCCTGCTTTAAAAAATAGCAATATATTACATAGGTATAGGCCTATAACTAATACTCTATATTACTAGTAGACACTTTTAGCTTGCCATAAGTTTTTACACGTATCCGTATTGGAGTTACGTTGACGTAAAGAAGTTATCAAGAAAACCTTTTTAGCAGATAACGTATCGTTTCGTGTTAAAACTAGGATGGTCAAAGGACTATTATTTGGTAAAAGTAAAAATAGTATATTAAAGTATAAGTAGATAAAGAGGTCTTTCAAACTCGCGCGATTTTTGGAGCACGACGGCGCAGCCGGAGCGCTCGAAATAGAGCAAGTGTTTGGAAGACCAGTTATCCACGAATACTTTACGCTATTTTTTTTTATTGGTGTACTTTTAAATAAAAAAATATTATTACTACAAAAAAATGGAAGTCCGTCCTCGATGCCCAGCCAGGTTTCGTGAAAGTCCATGCATCCTAAATAGTCTTTATTGTTATTTGACGTTACGAGGTACTGCTGTCAGATCAATAATCAAAAAGTTTCTTTATTTATATTTAAAAGGATACAATGTATATATGAATATATAAATAAATTTTGCAGAAAAAACCAAATAAGACATTGGTTCACAATGAAAATATACAATTGAAAAACTAATAAAAAAGTTGACATTGATACTTACGTTTCTCGAGTTGTTGTTGTTACCATATGGACTTTAAAAAAAGCGCATGTTTGAAAGGTCGATTTAAACATGCTGAGGCGTGTTTTAAATAGGTAATATGAGGCATCAATAAAAAAATAATGAAAAATGAACTTTGTGGTTATAATCATACTAATATCAAAGAAGACCTGTAAAATAGTACTAATAGCACAGAATACTGATTATGTTCGGAATACGGATACGTATATGGAGAAGGAACGTAACAATCCGTTCAACGCATCGTATCGACTGAGCCGTAACCGCTCTACACATGCGCAAATGGCTGTTTCTATCTCAGTCGTGAACTCGACTCGTTATGCGCAAGCGTTACGATTCCTGATTCGTGTGATGCGAAAAGCCTCGAGTCCTCGAAATTTAAAGTTCAGTTGAGTAAATAATGGTTATTTATTATACAAGGGAAAAATTTATTAGATTTTAGCTCGAGGTTATGTTGTCTCCCGACGCGAAGCAGAGGGAGACAACAAACCGTGTATAATACACATTTTTTTTCTGTGACAGGAAAAACGACGATTCAATAGTGAAAGAACATATATTATTACAATATATTAAAGTCAGAATGTTATCGATATGAAATTTGAATTTTTAAACTAATAAGCTGTTGTAGTTATAGCGACAATAGACCTGCGTTGCTAAGGAAAACTCTTAGAATATAAAGTAGTATATTCTAAGGGAAAACTTCAAAGTAATCAAATATATGTCAATTTAATTCTGTCATTTGATTCAAAAATTGTTCAGTAGTTATTTTGGAAAATATAAAGTTAAAAAATGTCTGATTTCGAGTTTTCTCTGACTCTTGATATAAAGGAAATGTAACTTATGTTCAATAAAATATTCTAAAATCAAATATCTTCCTTTATCTATATGTATATATATCCGGGAAAAAAGTACTCACTTTTTCCCGTGGGAAAATAGTATATTGTTTTATTAGGAGTGAAAGTATAACTTTTTGTGGCGAGTCTGAATGTTTGATGGCCGAACGTTAGTGAGGCCGACAATTTCAGACGAGCCACAAAAAGTGCTTTTACTCCGAATGAAACATGCTATTTTTCCGCAAACGGCATCCAGACTCTAGAACTGATTAATATTTAAATAAAAATTCAAAACGATTGCAACGAAGTTGATAAATTCAGAGAATAATAATTATAAAACTGCGAACTACATTTCCGTGGTTATTGGTTTTGTGATTGCCAAGTCAAAAACAAATTTGACACTTCAATAATATTTTATAATGTCAGAAATATTGTAAGTGATTTAAAGCAACAATTGGACTGTGCATTTTTGGTAAGTACTTGAGCATCAAAATATCGTTTCCCTGTTAAAAATTCTACTTTTTTGTACGGCCGTCAGCCATAGATAAATACTTTTAATACCGAGAATGGAATCTCCGGTACTAAGTCCGAAACCACAAAGTTTTGTCGATTGCTGCGCCATCTATTGTGGTGGAAGGTTACTATTCGCCAACAGGGAAAAAATGAAGGAAGAGACCTGCATGATTAGTCACAGTTTACTAGCTACTACTAGATGGCAAGCCAAGCAAATACTGAATACAGTGACTATATACGAGACAGTGGCGACAATGCAACTAAACACCGCCCCTTCCGCCATATTGAGGCTAATTTGAATATCAAATGCATATAATTTAAATGGAAATCTATGATAAATTTATCAATTTGAAACACAAATACATGAAAATATACATTATATCTCTTTGATTTTGATAGGAAATAGGTATATTTAAATAAAACACGCAATTTTTATTTTTTTACCTAATAATATTTAGTATAAAAGGATAAATAACGATACAAAAAAATAATAAATATTAATTGCTTGTAAAGTATAATGGGGGACAAATCATGAAAAAAATAATATTGCTATAAGTACAACTGTTATTGTCTTCAAATATAACCATAGATTTCCTTTATAAAAAATTCTTTTATGTCTATATTCTGGAGTGAAAGAATATCTAAATATTTTAAGAAAACACATTCCATTTCTAAAAAATAATAAAAAACCTCTTCAGTCACAAAAAAAGGGATTGTTCTTTAAATCTTTTGATTAAAGAGAGTTTTGAAAACTTCTTATATATTGGTTTTTTTGAACCTGCTGCACCTACACAGGCAACACAAGTTTTTGAAGTTTTCACAATACTTTTTAAAATATATCCTGAAATATTATATAACGAATTAAGTTCGCTGAAATTTAAATTGTATGAGGGAGTCTTTAATTCACTTGGAAGCTTTACTTCATCATACACTGTATTCAAGTCCTTAAGAGAATCTAAGAATCCCCCAAGAAACTCCCGTTCATCTTCTTCGTAACTACTGGTACTTCCACTTTTTAAATACTGTGATACAGATATTAATTTCAAGTTATTTTTAACTTGTACCGCATTCGGTACTATTTGTTTGCTTCGCAACACGCTAAATAAATTTTCAAGGCAGTCTTGAGAAAATCGGCTAGTTAAAATAAATTCATAATTTTTTTTTTCCAATAATTCTGACTGTAGTTCTAACATTGATTGTGTTGAGATTAGAACACCCGTTTGTGAAGGTTTCCAAATTTTTTTATAGCCAACCAACATATCTGAAAATAAACTTATAAATCCTTCCAAAAATGATATTGTTTCTTTATAAATGTCAATATTAAATTTGCTTAGAGCACAAGAAGGATGTCTCGAAGTCATTAAATAAAACCATTTTTCTACTTGGTCAATAAACCATGCCGTTGTTAAATATTCTGGTTTATCAAGTTCTTCAGCCAAAAATTTGAGAGCGCTACTAACTGAGTGACTAACAACATTAGTTGAAGTTGACACTTTCATTTGAGAAAAATGTGTCGGAAGGAGATCTTCTTCTGAGAGTTTCGGTGCAAGTTTAAAAAAATTATCTTTCTGATGATTTAATATGTCTGAGATATGACTGGACATGACCATGTTAGAGGGTAGTCCATACTTTAGAACAATATTATTTGGTAACTGGATGATTTTATTTGTCACTAACATAGATTTAATATTTTTAAATAGGTGAGGAACATCTGCAAAGACATATACATTTTTATCATTATTTAATGGGTGCAGAATCTTGCATTTTATAGGACTGTACTTTCCAGCTTTAATATCCCAAGCTTTCCACAAAGCTTGATTACAGGGACCCATATCTGATGTAATACTTAAAATATTCAAATTAAGCTGTTCGGCTTTTTTAAATATATCTATTATTATATTCTTCATGACAGCTCCGTTGACAGAGTCACTGGTGAAGTAATAGGCCACAACCTGTTTCCAACGCCCTGTAATACCTCCCAGCATAAACACTAAGATGTGTGTCGCCAAGCCTGAATGTTCAGGGAGAGTAACATCTCCAAAATATTTATTCAAGGAGGTATCATATATTTTTCCTGGAGTGATAGCCATTTCATCCAAAACCAAGACACAATCCTTTTCATGAGTTGAAAATTGCTCCACTTTCAATTCTAAAAATGAAAATACCTCATTTAGAATACCTGAATCGAACTTCAAGTTCTGGAGTTTTCTCTGTAAAGTTCTGGTTGATGGGAGAAGATATCCTTGTTTTATTAGTTCAGTATATCCACTACTACCACAACTAAATTTTAATTTTAAAGAACTTGTAACGGTGTTGTTGGTCCACTTCATTAGTTTTGTTGTTTTTCCATTTTTTCTCTTTTTTAAAGCTTCTATTTGATCTTCGTTGAACATTTGCTTTAGTAGTTCACAGTTCGAAGAATTGGGAGTTTTTTCTCTTTTTTTTATTAGCTTCTTTCGTGTGGCTCTTACAGTTTTTTTGTATCGGTAAGCTCTACGTTTTTCTCTTCTGTATAACTTCTTGTACCTGTTGAATTCAAGCTGTAACTGAGCTATTTCACTAATTGGATCAATTTCTGATATTAACGGTGAGGGAGCTGTGGATAGACTGTCTTCACTCAAACTGCTTTTAGATATCGACAATTGTTGACCTGATTCTACATCCAAAGCTAAATTTGAAGTAGATGGTTCCGGTGATTCCTCTGGCACAGTCTCATCTAGAGCTATATTTTCACCTAGAACTAATGATTAAACTATAATTGCAACAAAACACATTTAATAGGACAAAAACTAAGAGTTTTTCATTATTATGTGGGGATTTGTTGTAATTACTAAGAGATATCTACTTACCCGACAAATGTTTAGGTTTTTTTGGAGAAATAAATTTCCTTGGAACTGGGGATTTCATTTTAGGTTTTGGTTCCACAAAGGAAAATATTGTAGGAACAGCATTTGACTTTAAAATTTTCTTGCCATCTACACGAGGTCGCTCCCACATTTCAGGAGCAAAATGAATCTTAAACAAAATCTTACATTCAATTTTATCTCAATAACGACAAACAATAATTTTAAATTAGATATAACAATTATAAGTCGTAAAACAAAGCCCAGCATTTCAAATGTTATTATCTAGAAAAATCAAAACTTGATAAATAGTATACAATTTCTAGAGTTAAGCAAGCTAGCTTACCAAATATCACGAATTTTCCGATTCGAAATAAGATTATTTATAAGTCCAAATACAAGTCTTTCAATTGTGTAAAGGCAAAACACCTCTTTTTCACTGAATATTCACCAAAAAAGCACAAAACCAATAATTCTAATCACAAGTATAACCAGCATTATAAGAAACTTCGTATACACCAAACGTAAACAAAGAGATTTTGGCCTCAATATGGCTGCCAAACTGCCAGCCAATCAAAAACGGGTTACCCTATTGTCGCCACTGTCTCGTATATAGTCACTGTAAGTTTAACAGTGGCTATAAAAGATCGCAGGGCATGCCGTCAGCGTACAAAAAAGTACTTTTTTGTCCGCTCACGGCCGTACAAAACAGTGGCGTCTGTGAAATCATACTTCAACATCATGAATTGACGTTAATAATGTCTACTTTTTTTGACGTTTGCGGAAAAAAGTAATTTCGTGAAAAGTTGTATTTTGTTACCTGTCAACAGAGATGAAATGTCAATTTTTTTTCCTGTCACAGAAAAAAATATATTTTTGTGATTAATAATTCCTCTTACCTAACTTTTTAAAAAAAATTAAAATTAGATTAGAATATATGTTATATATCTAAATCAATTTGCTAGAAAACAATTATAAATACATGCAAGGAAAATTAATAATAAACTTTTTGAATATTTTATTCATTAAAAAAATAGGCCAATACATAAAATTTAATCTTGATAAAAAATAACGTATTTTTTATTTATTCACATAACATAAAATTACACCAGAGGCGCACTTACGGGAGGTTATATCCCCCCGTGGACTCAGCTAAATTTATAAATACATCGTCTCTATTGGAATTATTGCAAAAAATATATTTTTAACATTTAATTTTTTTATTATATGCTCTTAGGAAGACACTAATTTACATTTTGTGCCCTGTCTATAAAAACTCCGGAACCTCTTACCTCTTATTATGTTTTAATTTCTTCAACGATTCCGCGTCATGGGTCGTTGTGTGGGACTAAACTAACCTCATGCCCGGACCCATCTTCATATCCAACGTAGCGTATCGCAGTTCGGTTTTAACGAAACACACGTTCATGGTCGCAAGTAATTTGGCGAAACCGTACGTGGAGTAGTATAGTTGTTGTAACAGATATAGTGTAGCAATCTAATCGTATATTCCCTTTAAGTCATGTTGCGGAGCTAAACTCTGAAAGGTATTAATATTTTGTTTACTTACCAATACCTATATTGTATTTGATGTTATGTAATTGTTGAAAGGGCGTTCGGTTTAAACGGAATACTAGACGTGAACTGAGCCCTCTTTTGTATCCCATTCGATTTTTTATGGAAAACAAAATTTCAAATCAAAAACCATAATCAAAACTAAATTCTATGAAAAAATAACAAAAAAAATAAATTTTATAACAATTCTTTAAAAGTAAATATTAGGTCTGTTCCAACCAACACAAAAACCGTACAATTACGATACAAACCCAGTTGACCTGTTGATTATTGAATATAATAAGTGTGTGTAATTTACATCAAATTTGCTGCCTTACTGAGATTGTACGGTAATAAAACGGTATTTACCTCGGTTGGAACAGACCTATTATGTTTAACTTTTATGTTTGTTACTACTATATATAAGTAACAGGAAAAATATATTAAACTTAATTAATTTTCTTCTTCCAAAAATTCTATTAATGTTTCTCCCATATCATCTGCTTTTCACTACCACACTATCGTCTTGTAAATCAATAATAAATTTATTTCCCCCATTAATATGGACCTGCCCAATATTCTTATACTCACCTTCAATTTTGATTACTTTTTAAATTCTTTTCTGCCAGTATTTTTTGGAAATTTTAGCTACTTCTCTGAGGTCGACGACTTTCGTATCAAATTTAGAAAATGTACTGTTACGCCGAATACTATGTTTGAATTGTGCCCAAATTAACTCGATAGAATTGCAAATACAAAAATAAGAAGGAAGTCTCAATATCGAGCGCCCATGTTTTTCGGCAATATTCTCTTGGGTCTTGGGCGTATAATTTCTTAAATTTCTTTGTAAAACCTCAATCAGTTGTTGTTTTGTATAAGAATCTTCAAAGTACAAATTATTTATTATCCATTGAAGAATTTTGTAGTTTGGTCTTCTTGTAGCTTTTATTTGGTATTTTATTGAGCTGTCGTGAATGTTAAGAAGCGTTTTCAAGAACTACAACACTATTTGGCTCTAAGTTTGGGATCAATGTGAATAATTCAAACCATTCTTCAAAAATATTAGCGTCCATGTTCTTATGATTGTCAACATTGCAATCTTCCATTTTTTCCCACATATTTTTATGGCATTTGGAACCCATCCTTCATTTCCACCGCTATGCACAATAATAAATCTGGATTCTTTATTCGCAGGCATACAAATTTTTGACCCATCGGTCCATCCTTTCTTCACCGTGTCGTGTGTATCATACCAAGTTTCGTCCAAATAGAAAATTGGCCGGTTTGCTTCTCTATACTTAGTTACTTGTTCCAAGTATGTATACCGCATATCCATTCTTCTATTTTCCATGACTGTTTGACGTTTATTAATCGTTTTGTATTTGAATCCCAATTTTTTAATCCAGTTTTCAATAGTTTTCTTACAGCCATTTACATTACGGCCGGCATTTGTCAATTTATTTGTTATTATTTCAATCGTAGGCAATTTCATTACTTTTGTAACAGTCATATATAGTGCTTTTTAATAATCTTATTATGGACACATCTAAAGGTTTGACCAACTCCTTATCACATCGCTTCTTTCGTTCATAAGGCCCATTCTTGGCTATTTTACGTATAATTGACAGGGGAACTTCTGATAAATCAGATAATGCTTGCATTCATTCTGTTTCTTCATCGACAAACTTTTCCCGTAGATTCTTATATACACATTGAAACATATTTTCTGTGCTTCCAAATTTAAATGTCGTCGAATCCTGTTTTCACTTTCATCACCATTATTTAAATTTTCGTCGTTGTTACACACAATATTTTGGACCGAACTTTATATTTCACAAGGACGCCACATTTGTAAATATATAATTTTTAACTAAAAATATAATTGCAATATAATAGGTGCGTTCTTTTTGACTGAGATCTCAGATCACTTCAGTTAAGGTGATCTGAGATAGTGATGTGAGTAAGCACCAAAAAGAATGGCATCTCAATTGAAGCGCGCGATCTGTCGACGCATACGTAAATAAAAAACAAAATATATAAACATAACCTCTATCTCGATATCTCTGATAACCACGCTTGATTTTGTTATTTTTTAGTTTCAAATAGTTCTTTGAGTTAAGATTTGTATTATGCTAATATTCCAACATTATTAGTTGTTACCTTCCTTCGCCCTCTGTGCATCTTCAAGGGATAGATTTAAACTATACGACAGATTCGTATCAGCATCTAATAATTGTATCCATAATTTGTAACAAAGGGAAAATATATTATGCCTGTTTATTGTTTATATGTCAATGGTTGAAACCATAGATAACCTTGGTTAAAACTACAAATAAACCAAGCAAATCAAATATTTCTTCATCCTCTCTTTCTTGATGTCAGCCTACCAACTAAAGAGTGAACATCAGGTTGTGTTCGAAAAAATCACTCCCTCAAAAAGATAGTTATAGTTCAGTAGAAGATGTGAAAAATATCAAATTATTTGAAATTTATATTACTATATAATTCATCTTAATAAAACTAGATATAAGGTAGTAGTGCTATGTTTAAGATGTTTTTAAATATATATATATATATATATATATATATATATATATATATATATATATATATATATATATATATATATATATATATATATATATATATATATATATATATATATATATATATATATATATATATATATATATATTATATTAATATGAATTGGCTATGGTGTAATAAGAAAGTTATACTTATTTTATTTTAGTTTAAATTTACTTTAAGTTTATTGTTTGCCCGGTATATTGATGATTTTATATATATGATAAACAGTTTATATTACTAACATGAAAACTTCTCATCTCAGGGTAGAGTTCAAGTATTTAGGATAAAATGATTTTAGAATTTTATATATATTAGCGCCAAAGTTAATAAATGCTTTATATTTCAAAAATAAATTTGTTAATCAGAATATGTTACTTGTTCAATGATTCCAAACTAAATACGGTCCTGTCCTGATTAAAACAAATCTGCATAATTCAATAGATGTCATTCAGAGCTTCTGCCTATGGTAAGTAGATGGTGCGCAAGTCACCAGATGAAATGAATAACTGAATAATTCAAAAATAGTTTAAAACGTTCTTCAAAGTAAAAACGATATTTAATTTAATGAAAATAAATACATTACACTTTTACAAGTGTTCTTGAAGAAATTCAACTATCTAAAAGGATGACTCTTTCATACAACATACACGCACTCTGGTGAGATATTATTATAAGAGTGAAATACAATTATACAACTTCATAAACATATGATTTTTAGAAAATGGCGAAATACACTCCTAAAAGCGTCTATGCGTCACAAAATTTTAGTTCTTTGCATAAATTGGTAAGTACGCTTGACTTTTTAATATATTAATAAATTAACTTTTACTACCTTATTCACTTCACTGTTTTGTTTGTTCACCTCAATAATCCGTTTCTTTTATTTGTTTCAGATTCTCCTCCTGGAAAAACTTATGATATTAGCTTGACTTTACAGAATAAAGCATTATTAGTTTCTTATCATGAACAAATTCTGATACTTGATCTTTTTAATAAAAGTTTGGTTAATTTATTTCACATAAATTGTTTATCACACCTATTCGCAATTATCCCTACATTATACAGTCTGTCCTTTCTGTATGCCTTCTCTATTGAATAGTGGATCGTACAGATTGTCTCCATTCAAATGTTAAAAAAATTTTTGACTTAAAAAAAAATTCTTCTAGATTACAATGCACAATCTTAATTCTTTATTGTTTGATATACAGGGTGTTTCACTCTATAATATATATATATATATATATATATATATATATATATATATATATATATATATATATATATATATATATATATATATATATATATATATATATATATATATGTATATATATATTTTGATAAATTGACATTTTAATTTATCAGTTATCATAACAAAACCGTTGTCTGTAGCACATCTGACTGAAAACAAGTTGGTGACCATACTTGGTATAAATAAAACATTCTCAAGTGTTGTTATACAATCCACGAATAACCGTCGAAAGCTTCTAGTTTAATTCTTCCGATACCTACAGCTCTATGTCTTGTACCATCTCCAATTATAACAACCTTTCCTTCAGCTAAATCTTGATAGTTGGTAAATACATTTTTCATATAACAAATGTGCTCAGTAGCACCACTATCAACAAACCACTTATCATTCGACAATCCACCAAAAAATGCCGTAACTGTCACAATAAAAGCTTTCTGTGCTTCCAAATTTAAATGTCGTCGAATCCTGTTTTCACTTTCATCACCATTATTTAAATTTTCGTCGTTGTTACACACAATATTTTGCTCCGGACGCCACATTGTAAATATTTAATTTTTAACTAAAAATATAATTGCTATATAATAAATATGTATACTTTATCAAATTCCTCAAAAAAACTACACTCTTTCTTGATGTCAGCCTACCAACTAAAGACTGAACATCTGTTGTCTTCGAAAAAATCGCCCTCTCAAAAAGATAGTTATAGTTCAGTCACGATGTGAAAAATATCAATTTGTTTGAAATTTATATTACTAATTCTTCTTAATAAAACGAGATATAAGGTAGTGTTATGTTTAAGATGTTTTTAAATATAAACAGGTTAATATTGTTTAAAGAAATGCATTTTGTTCTTTACATTAACGCTAAGTATATTAAAAAGTAGGATAGCCCTCTATAATTGCGTGTTAAAAATAATCGTTAGACAGTCGATAAGTGTATTTAATGATTATAAAATTATTAAATACATTTTAACGATTATTTGTTGAAATTATATTATTAAATGAATTTATCGTCAACTGAGCATTTAAATTATAATATTGACTGGACTATGTATTCGAATCAAACGAAAAACCGACAGCTTTAAGTTCGCACTATATCTATTACACCAACTATATACCCTATTTGATTTCCATATTTGTAAATTTTAGTTCACACATAATACGAAGTATTGAGCTTTAGTGATCTTAATTTTTTCAAGAAAAAATAGTTGCTCCATCATCACCATCATAGATAAATATGTATGTTTTTTTGTCAAAGAAGTTTTTAAATCCCCTCTCCAGGTTCAAGTCTGGGTACGCCTCTGAATTACATAGTACATCATTGGTTTTTAAATAAAATCGGTTTGGTATATTTTTGCCATCCGGAAACAGAATTTTCCAACATTTTCCTGTCATAAACAAAGATACAAATTGATGGTACAACATCCATGCTACATTCTCGGACATACGAATAAAACTCGCCGTTTCTCGAGAAGGATAGATGGATATATGTGTGCACCACAGTGGCTTCTGGCTTCGCCCGGTTTCAGACCTCACTAGCAATATAGGAGTGTGGTCTAGACACAGTTTATTGCTTTCAGCTTTAAACTGTGGTCTAGATGAGTAAGACCAATGATCTAATAAGTAAGCCATCCTTTTTATTAAATTATAAAATATACAATAAACAACGTACAACTAAACGATATCCCCAAATTCTTACATTCTTAATATCTAAAATCTAAAACTATCTTAAGTTTAACACCTAAATTTTATAGGTATACAGTCAGGTTAGATCCCATAACAAAGAACAAACACAGGGGAGAACCAAGAAAATATGAGCCAATTGAGCATTTGACACATCTCAGTATCTAGAATGTTTGGAAATGCCGGAGGATTCACCCATGTCAGTTTTGGTTTGAACTTCTAACTGTAAGAACTGGAGCAATGACATTTGATCTTCAAGCATTTTATATTTTTCGAAAACCTTTCCCAGACAGCACAAGTACGTACATAATACGTATTTAATACGTACTCATGAGACGTAAGGTACGTATTATGTACGTACTTTTCTGTACGTAGTACGTACATGGTACGTATGAAATACGTACATTTTCCAATAAAAGGTACGTATCAAATACGTACTGGTTTTACGTACTTGGTACGTACCATTTTGTACGTACTTGGTACGTATCATTTTTTACGTACTTGGTACGTACCATTTTGTACGTACTTGGTACGTATCATTTTTTACGTACTTGGTACGTACCATTTGTACGTACGTGGTATGTACCGTTTGTACGTACTTGGTACGTATAGTTTGTACGTACTTGGTATGTATCGATAGTACGTACTTTGTAAACAGACTACAGAGCTGAAAGCTCACAATTTAGTTCTAAGAAGCTTTATTATTAAAATTTTGAAGGTAATTTGAGTTTACTTGTCACAATGTTAATAACGTTGCTAGAATAAAGTTCCATATCACTTAATTGTGGGTTCAACTGTATGGTCATATAAATTAAAGTACACGTCAGAAAGCCCACACTAGATTATATTAAAATATTAAACTTTAAAAACAACTTGAAAGCGAATTTAATTAAAGTTACTTTTCACTATTAACTAGTTAGGAAAATATAATATAATAAATAGTAGGTATTTATTATTTATTTATAACGAGACTCCTCCTATTCACAATACCTACCTCCTGTGCTCCTTTAGATGTCAGATTGCCCTGTAGAACAACCTGTGCTCGCCAGTCGACTAGCTTCAAGTCGAAGAAGGGGTTTCTTTTTCAATATTTATTTAGAATTCAAAATAAGGCACCAGAGAAATTTAGGTAAGCACCCAAGACTCCTTTAAACTCACACCCAACTCCTCGGAGGGTTAATACACTTTTTTCACACTTAAAAAGGTTTTTTAAGTAAGTTTTAAAATGAAAAACTGCAAATATCCCATGTCTGTGGTTTATTGTTGGACCTTGAGTCCCTTTTCCAATAACTTCAAATTACAGATTTATTTATAAGTTTCATAAAAAAAACAACTAAATTTGATGGCTCGACCTAGCTGAAGGCTCACATTCTTTAGTACTCAAAACTGCCTCTCGGCTTTGTTCCACGTGGCTGATTTCGGGCTCTGCAGTATCTAAAATATTAACACAGTGATCAAGTACCTCAATTTTTGGTCTATAATTTTTTACACAAAAGTACTATTTTTCAATGGTGGACATTAAATAATAATTGAAAAACTCACAAAACAAAGAAATATTTCTGGGGAAGGTCAAAATCATTATTTTTATATCAATTACCTATTATGATTGTGCGAGCTGCTTTTAGTGGTGATGACAGTCTAGACCCCTTCTTTTTCCTTACAAGTTCTTTAACCTCACTGTCGGACTTTGAAGAAAAATGGAACCTTGTTTTAAATTCCCTTATTTTTGGATGTGATTCGTCCACATATGTGGTATTGAGGTCTCCACCTCCGCCTTTCTGCACTTTAGACGAGCAGTTTCATATGAATCTAGAAATGAATATTAATATTTAGTATGCAATTTATGCAGAATTTGTAGATATTACCGTAAGTCCTATCCCTAAACAACTTCACCTTAAGTGAAGGCCAACACGAATTTAATTGATGTGACCTTATAGCAGTGATAAGTTTCTCTGGTGGCCACAAACAATTGTCTACATTAATCCATCTTGTGGATGGGCACCACTGCTACTGACGTGTCATTGATAAACTGCATTTTTATCCAAGACTTTTTAGAAAACTCACGAATATTATTATTTTCCATTTTTTCTGAAAAGTTGAATCCAAAAAAAAATATAAACACATGATTTTTTTTAATAGAGTAGTTAATTTTCAATATATTTACAGCAACTTAAAAACTTGTTTCAAAAAGTCTATCACTAAAAAATGGGTAAATATATTGAACATCTCTCAAAGCAAGTTGTGCGATATATTCAGCACACAGCCAACTCTTAATAAGTATATTGTTAGATTATGTATAATAAATACCAACAAATTGTCTCAAAAACTATGTAACAACGGAAGAGTAACACATTTGTTAGTGAATGTTAACATGACATGACATTTAAATGAAACATTTTGTATTTTCCATGCTTTTCATTCACTAGTCATTTTCCAACTAAAAATATATTTAATATTGATGACTCGCATGGCCTAAGATAAAAAATTTCTTTTTCTGTATATTCTATCCTAAAATTAGGATTTGCCCGTTATCTTCGAATTACTGATTGCTATTATTTCTCGACCGGATAAACAACAACTATCAGGTTCTTTGGGCAATAAACCAAAGTTTTTGCAATTCACTTGTTTAAATTGATCTGTTATTGGATAATTTTTTAGCACAGGTCCATTGTAGTGAGGTTTGTGGAGTATCGGAAAATTTTGAGAATATTCACTTTGTTCAATACATTCAATATGTTCACTTTGTTTAGCATTATCTAGTTCTGTTTTTCTATTAATCATTGTTGTAGGGGGTTGTCTTGTTTTCTAAGCAACTTCTTTATTGTTTGCATATACTTTTCGAAATCAAAAGCACTATAACTATTAAGATGTCCAAATATTCTAACATCGTCAGCTAAATGTAGTAGATTATGTATATAATCTTAGGCATAATTTTCACCATGAATTAAAATAAACATTTCTACAAAATATGTTGAAAGTTTGTTAGCATAATAAGTGTATTTTAAAAACTGTGGGTATGATAATATTGTTATTGCATAGTATAAAACAATGACATGTTCAAAATTTTCCTTTGATAATAAGTAACTAAAACAACTGGCCCTGTATAGTGCAGAAATTGCCTGAATTATGCTGCTTTCCACCTTTTTACTTTCACTGACACTACGGGGTTTTCGATTGAATTCTGTTGGAATGTTACAAGACTGTTCAATTAAACATTTTGATAATGTTTCTATTTTACTATATGAAATTTTTGCTGAAGGCTTTCCAGTTAACCACAAACATACTAGTAACATTTTTACAACCCCTAAACAACCAAGATGCATGTAATCAAGAGGGAAAGATTTGACCATATCTAGACTTGAAGTAAGTATCTGGATGGTGATGTTTTGGAGTCTTTGCTCTGAAATCAATATCAGTATGTAAATGAAGGTTTGACATATCAGGAAAATAAACTCAATTATCATAAGATCCCGCTGCATGACACTTAGAGCGTGACATATAACCTAAATAACCTTTAGCATATGTAATATAAGCTTTTGCTGGAGTATCACACACAAATATTTCTATTTTAACAGCATAAAATTGGAGCCTTTGCACTGAATCCGATTATTTATAATATTAGTGGCATCTTCAACAAAATCTGACAAAAACAATTTAAGTTCATTGGGTTTTGCACAGCCATAATATACACCCACAATCTCAACAAATCCCCGGTTTTGATATATACTTCATTAAACTGGATAGAATTGACTTGTAGAGTTTTTTGTTAGTGGAAGTCCATCAATGTTAATTAAAATTTCAATAACACTATCGTCACTTAATTTAGGATGTTGTGAAAGTACCTTTTGCAAACATTTATCTAATCCAAAATGAATATAGTGTTGCTTTTTTGTAATGTTTACTAACTTTATAAGATATCTTTTACTAATAGATTAATGTAATAATAAATAATAGGTGGGTATACTTGTCTTTATAAATTGCAAAGACAGGTTGTAACAAAAAAACTGCTTACAAAAGGTCCCAACACTACAAACTATAATAAAACAACTATATGGAAAGTACCTGATATTACTTTATACTAGTCTAACTGTTACTTTAAAAAATATAAATTAAATAAACACTAGAGACTAAATAAAATTAAAAGTTGATGTTATAGAAATTAGTTAATAGCTTACCAATTAATCATGGGTATACACAAAAGTAACAAGCACAATCGGTATGTGTGGAATATTGAGATAAATACCACCAAATATTTCTCTATTGCACTCTCTTAACTAAATAAAAACACCAATGCTACAGATACCTCTAGAATTTATATATAATTTCTATTCAGATACCCTAGACATGTGGTTAACCGTTAACATAACATCAAAACACATGTTGAAAAATTATAAAGAGATGGTTGATTTGTTTGTTTCTTTACACACAACTGACACAAGAGGACACAACTACAAAAGACATTTCTGACAATTCACGAAGTTGAGTAACACTTATACGCGCGAATTTTAAATTTTATTTATCCGGCGGCTGTATATTCTTGAATCTCGATCGATTATGTCCGATGCGAGATGACAAAAATATTTCATAAGAAATCTAAACATTGTCAAAAAATTAAAATTAGTATCGGAGAAACAATCTTCTTACAGAATACGTCTTAGAATAGAATATTGAAAATTTACAATTCCCGCCTAACATGTCAATCTTCCTTCTGCAAGTGTGGTAAATGAACGCAATAGGGCCGAAGACCCTTACCCCTTACCACAAATCGATTTACTTACCACTTTCAAAATATTTGTGTACATCCAGAGGAAGACAGAATTATTCGACTTTCGGTTATTTGACAAGGACAGGATGAGAAACAAAATTGTTATCTTCGTTTTCATTTTAACGAATGAAACTTTGTGAAAAACTCCATATGCACAATATCATTCAATTATTGTGTAATTCAATAAATTTAAGTCAAATTATTATTATTATTGTTTAGACTGTGATAAAAATATTACAAGTGTACACATCCAGTCACAGTCTAAACTTACTAATAATTTATTTTCCCAACAAAATGAACTTAAACTGAGAAAAAATTTGGAATGTTTTTGTATAGATGTAGGCACAAATAACCCACCTGATGTAGGTCGAATTTTGTGCTAATTTTGCGACAAAATGTATACCTGTTTAAAAATATTATTGATGAACAAACCATCGCTAACAACAAATAGATAAGTTATTTTTGAAATGAATATACTTCTATATACTATATATTATAAAAATGTGTACCTACACAATTTTTTCGTATAACAAATTACGTACAGCTGATACGTATTAAGTACGTACATAATACGTATCAGAAAATACGTACATACGATACGTATTAAGTACGTACATACGATACGTATTAAGTACGTACATTATACGTATCAGAAAATACGTATAGCCGATACGTATTGAGTACGTACATGGTACGTGCCTAAAAGTACGTACCGTTTAGGAATCATAATGTACGTATTAAATACGTACATTTTAGGTACTGTACGTACAGGACGTATATAAGACCTAATATGTACGTATTAATACGTACAGTGCTGTTTGGGTTACCATGTCCTCCTTCACCACAAATTCTTTGTCCATATTGACATCAAGCATGTCTAGTTGAACACCTAGGGCAAGTCTCTCAGGGTTATCCAACATGGATGAATTAAAGGCTGTCTCGTGATATCTGATGATCTGCAATATATCAGTCTGATTATTTCGATTTATAACACGGTCCATTTCCAGCATCATCTTTATATGTAGTTTCTTGCAAGGAAGTGTTAAGCTGGGCATGTCACTTGGTATGAGAGAAGTGAATGAGGGCATCATGAACACTTTAGGGATGTCTGGGAAATTCATGAATGGTACTGGACCTTTGTAGATTTCGGGAGATCTGTGAAGGTATAATGCTGTTTCGTCAGGAAATGCTGCTGCAATCCTAGCTAGTGTGATTACATTTCTTGTATAACCTGTTTTAGGGACGTTTTAGGGACATTGTCCTTTATACTGTAATACTTTGTAGTCGCAGCAAGTCAGCAGTATCGGCGGCTTTTGTGCTATTAATTATCTCTGTGAGTTTGGTTCCTTTCATAATATAAACTGCAAGGAGCTTCTGAAGATCAGCCTGCCCAGATGAACTTGCTAAAATATAATTCCTTATTATCTGAGGATTAAACCGTTGGTTCGTGAATGGAAGTTGGTCGGGGACAACTATTGGTGTGTTGGTTGATGCTCTGTACATTATCTGTGATTTTCCTATCTGTTCAACATCTATATCCCAGTCAGTCATTCTGCTTGATGGTAGTTTGCCTTCTATGATATTCGTCCTTTATAAAAAAATCAAAGTTATTATCTTAATAAAGACGTCAACTTTGTAGAGTGGAATTTAGAGATCAGCACATTTTTATTATTTTCACAAATATCTGAACAATGAATGATAATTAAAACCACAGATCACACCTGTGGATCACATAACTACTGTCACATAAGTGTAAATTAGGGAGTATTTCGAATTGTGCTTGTAACGCTGTAGGTGCTCAAACTGCTTATGATTTAATTAGCGCACTTGTTGTCGGTGGAAACAATTCGGACATCACGTCGAACGGTTCGACCTGTCAGTTTTAACATAACCAAAAAATACACATAACCTTTATATATAAATTTGTTTTGTTTTACTTATGATATAAATACATATAACAGAAATGAGTGAAAATTTAGTGTACCTAATAGCCGAGATTTATGACGAGAGCGATTTCAGTGATTTGGAAAATGTAATAGAATCATCAGGATCTTCAAGTAGTGACGAAGACTGACGAAAGAATGATGGTTGCTCTAGCACTGGCTAATAATAAAAGAGGGAAGTTAGTAAAGCGACCTCGAATAGAATTTTATGTAGAACGGGTAGTATCTCGGTATAATGCTGAAGAATTTAAATCACATTTTAGCTAGGTACTGGATCTTTAAAAAGTACTGTCGAATTTCCACTTGAAAAATAAGGTTTCTAGCAGCAGCGTTCTGTTTCAGAATGAATCCAGAAACAGCCGAGTTTGTTCTTAGCATTATAGGGGAGACAATATCTACAACAAAATATGCCGCTGAAAGAAAGCCAATTCCTGCTAAAAGCCAACTTCTTACATTATGGGTTATGGCAATTCCAGATTCATATAGGTAGATATTAATAAGAAAAAATCCTGAATTGAAAGTACAAATAACTGGTGGTGAATGGAAAAATCCCATTTATTATCTCTTTTTACAGGTCTGTCTGCGAAAAATTTGACGTGGGAAGAGCTACCGCCATTCGAACAGTCCGAAGAGTTTCATATGCACTTTATTGTCTGGCTCCAAATTTTCTACAGTGGCCAACGGGAGATACAGCGATACAGGTTATGAGGCAATTTGAAACCTTCAGCGCCCTTCTCCAAGTAATTGGGGC
This sequence comes from Galeruca laticollis, assembly GCA_963921935.1. Classification (NCBI taxonomy): domain Eukaryota; kingdom Metazoa; phylum Arthropoda; class Insecta; order Coleoptera; family Chrysomelidae; genus Galeruca; species Galeruca laticollis. The sequence continues at coordinate 90,095,488 of OY998178.1, read as the reverse complement.
CATAGATGGAACTCATATATCAATTAATGCTCCCCAAAAAGATTCACAATCATATATTAATCGTAAAGGAACACATTCCATCCAGGTTCAGGTAAATTTTGTTGTGCAAGTTTTTTACTGAATTTAGACTAGATAAATTATTATTCCAGACTGTCAGCACACACAATTTACTTTTCACCAGTGTATTTGCTGGAAATACTGGTTGTGTACATGATGCCCGTGTATTTAGACTATCACCAGTCCAAGAATAATTAGAAAGACCAGAAGTTTTCTTCCCAAATGACTCCCATATAATTGGAGATGCTGCATATGGAATCCATCCAAATCTTATGGTTCCCTTTAAAAATAATAGTCACCTTACTGGAAGGCAAAAAAATTTTAATTTTTGTCTGTCTTCTGCTAGAATTTCCATTGGAAATATGGAAAGTTCAATGGCGCAGCATCCTTGATGTTCTACCAATGGTAACATTAGAAAAAATTCCAGAATACTTGATTGCCACTTGTGTATTACATAATATTTGTATTCTGAAAGGAGATATGATTCCTGTTGAGCAAATGTTAAGAACAAGAAGAAGAGGAAGGCTGATATTGAATGGAAGAATAGAAGGTGAAGCTAAACGTCAAAGAATTATTGATAATTTAATTATAAGAAATAACTAACATTTGTAACACTTCATTGAAGATCAATAAATTAATATTTCAAGTCAAGAATAATTTATTTATGAGCAGTACCTAACAAAAATAAATAAAACAAATATTCTTAAAACAAAAGGAACATTGAACATGAATTCATAATAAACGAAACAATAAACAAAATTAAGAGTAATTCATAATAAATAGGAAAACTATTCTCAAAACAATATGAGAAAAAAAATTAAGATTAAATTACAATAAACAAAAACAAATAAAATAAATATTTTTAAAACAAAATGAACAGCAATTCATAATAAACAAAATTAACAGTAATTCACAAGAAACAAAAAACATTTAGCAATAGTTATCCTGCAATTTACTATTTTTTAACTACCTTGTACAAATTTTGCAGCATTTTCTCTTCATCCTGTCTCTTTCATCGCCAACAGTTTATTAAATGTATCTTGTTGCTTTTTTATTTTTTGTAGTTCTGTCTCTTCTTTTAGTAAGCGCTTTTCCTCTTTAACTTCTTGTAAATATTTTTCAAATATTGTTTCCAGCTTGCGCTTTTTCATTACTGTCACTACAGGAGATGGAGGTGCAGAAGGGCCAGCATTAGAAGCTACTGCTTTGGGCTGTGCCCACCCGGTTGATCCAAATATCTCGTTGATTCTCTGAAATATGAAATTAAATATTTAAACAGTAAATATACTATATGATTCAAACTTAAAAAATAAACAAATTAGCAAGATAATTACAACACAAAAACTAACATCAAAAAAAGAGCCAAGTAATCCTATCATTACCGGATGTGCCATTATGATCAATTATTTTTTTGAAGGTTTTTTTTAAGTCCTCTTAATTTACTTTGGCATTGAGCCCCATTCATTGTATATATTGGATCATGGTTTCTAATTTGTCGTGCGATTTCCTCCCAAATTGCTTTATGTCTTTTCGCTCCACCACTAAAGTCATTGGTATGTTCCTCATAGACGGTTAGAAGGAGGAACACATGATGTTGTCCATATGAATAGGGACTTTGATGATGGGCTCCCTGCAACAAATAGATTCTTTTAAATATAGAAATGCACACATATACAAATTTAAAGAACAAAAAAGTGCAGAAACATTACCATCATTTTCACGTAAGAAGGGCGGTGGCGAAACTGACGATGATTAACTTTCTTTCACCTCCTCTGGTACCAGCTGCTGTAAATAGCTGTCATCTGAAATAACATTTATTTATCCATTTCATTTTTTACTTTTATACTTACACAATGAAGCTCTAGCAGCTTGTTCAGAAGCCAACAAAAGAGTGACGATTTCATTTGATAGCTCCAATAGAACAGACACTTCATTTCGGGCAGTAATTTTGGATGCGGATGGGTTAAATAGATTAACAAAGGCTAGGTCATAGGTTACAACTATTTAAAAATTGGCGCGTTTATGCAGTAGTGCTCACACAGTGGGTGCATTCGGCAGAGACAACAGTTGTACAACTGTTTATGATTTTTCTGCTGGCTCAAGCGCTCCCTCCCAACATGTTGCGGAGCGGTCGCCATTTTTGGTAGCGGAAAAAAACTACGCTCACTATTTACAACGTGTTGTGAACGGCGCGAAATTTGTCATTTATTTGTATCAAATATGGAGAGAACAGATCTTATGAATTTAATAACCAATATTATAATATAGATGGAACAAATGTTAGGTTTTCAGTTTTTAAAGTAATTATCCCGGTTGAAATATGCAATTTATTTTAAGAAAAATTAGCAGCTAACATTACATGACATAATTTTTTTTATTTACAGTTCTATTTTTTTAGTTACTAATAAACAACAACCTACTTGTTACGATATTTAAAATTATTTCTAACAAAAACTAAAAATGTATAAAAATTATCCATATTTTACTGTTTTCGAAATAATTAACCCAACAAATAACAAATCTCTCAAATCGACAAGTGTCACTTTACTGTCAAATGTCAAATCATGTAGCAGTGTGTCCGCAGATTTTCGCTACCGTTAGGGAACGGTAGCGACAACTCCTCCATATATTATCTTATCTATGAACTGCTCTCTCTGCTGAATGCGCCTCCCATATCAGTCATGAGTATTGCAAGTGAGATTGATGCCGTCATTTATGACGTCACTGGTTCTCACAGTGCTGAAACTGATCGTTGTAAGCACAATTCGGAACGGTACTCAAGGTGCTGACAGTGCTCTAAGCGCAATTCGGAGCGCAACATTAGACAGAAGCGTGAAGCGACAATAACGGCGGCACCTTTGATTTTCGGTGGATTAATATATTTGACCTTGAGCCCATTCCATACTACTTGTTCTTGTTACACTGAGAGAAAAGTATTATTTTAAAAATAATATCTGTTAATTTAACGTGTACACGGAAAAAAAATTGCTGTATTTTAAAATTGATTCAATTTGACATAAATTAGTTAATTACACTTCTATGCTTCTTTGGTTATTGTTCTGACCACAGAGCATAGAGAAAATATTTTAGTCCACCGAAAATCAAATGTGCGCCGTTAATGTCGCTTCTGTCTAATTTACATTTTTGTGACAGTAGTTATATCACCGATCATACAGCTACTATTAAAAAAAGTTACTTACATGGTCTGTGTTTTTAACTCTCATTTCATTGTTCAGATATTATAGTATTATTAGTGAAAGTTGTGAAAATAATAATAATAAAAATGTGCTAATTACCAAATTCTCTTCTAAACTTAAAGTCTTTAAGATAATAGATTTGCTTTTCCTATAAAAGACGAATATCATCGACGGCATCCACCAGAATGACTGACATGGATCTAGATATTGAAGAGATGGTGACTCATTTTTTTGAGAATTGTGACTCCTTCTTGGCTATGTTCGCGTACCAAGGGTTTAATTCTCAGGTAATAAGGAATGCTATTTTAGCAAGTCCATCTGGGCGGACTGATCTTGCAAAGCTCCTTGCAGTTTATATTATGAAGGGAACAAACCTAACGAAGATAATTAATACTGCAAAAGCCCCCTTGAAAAATTGAATTGATGCGACTAAAAAAATATTACAGAATAATGGACAATGTCCCTAAAACAGGTAATAAACAAACTGTAATCACACTAGCTAGGATTGCAGCAGCATTTCCTGCAGAAACAGCAGTATACCTTCACAGATTTCCCGAAATCTACAAAGGTCCAGTGCCATTCATGAATTTCCCGGACATTCCTAAAGTATTCATGATACCATCGTTTGCTTCTCTCATACCAAGTGACATGCCCAGCTTAACACTTCCTTGCAAGAAACTACATATAAAGATGATGCTAGAAATGGACCGTGTTATAAATCGAAATAAACAGACTGATATTTTTCGGATCATTAAATATCACGACACTGCATTTAATTCAACCATATTGGATAACAATAAGAGACTTGCCCTTGGTCTTTAACTAGACATACTTGATGTCAATATGGACAAAGAATTTGTGGTGAAGGAGGACATGGTAAAGGTTTTCGAAAAATATAACATGCTCGAAGATCAAATGTCATTGCTCCAGTTCTTACAGTTTGAAGTTCAAACCAAGACTGACATGGGTGAATCCTCCGGCATTTCCAAACATGCTAGACACTGAGATGTGTCAAATGCTCAATTGGCTCACCTTTTCTTGGTTATCCCCTGTGTTTGTTCTTTGTTATGGGATCTAACCTGACTGTACCTGATAAAATTTAGGTGGTAAACTTAATAAAGGTTTGCTTTTACTTATTAGACCATACTCCTATGAAATTGACTGTCTCGACCCTTACTTCGTGGAATATGCTCATATTAGTGTTTTTAAATGAAACTCAAGGTCTCTAGTTAATTCCACAATATAATACAAGTTATTGAAAATTCTAAAAAATTGACAATTGTTTCGATAAATCAATATCATCGTCAGAATGACAGAAGTTACATCAGGTAGGCATAAAATGAAATGTAACTTCTGTCATTCTGACGATGATATTGATTTATCGAAACATTTGTCAATTTTTTAGAATTTTCAATAACTTGTATTATATTGTGGAATTAACTAGAGACCTTGAGTTTCATTTAAAAACACCATACTCCTATATTGCTAGTGAGGTCTGAAGCCGGGCGAAGCCACTATGGTCCACACGTATATCTATCTTCCTTGTCGAGAAACGGCGAGCTTTATACGTATGTCTGAGAATGTAGCATGGATGTTGTACCATCAATTTGTATCTTTGTTTATGACAGGAAAAAGTCGGAAAATTATGTTTCCGGATGGCAACAATATACCAACCCGATTTTATTTAAAAACCAATGATGTGTATGTACTATATGCAATTCAGTGGGATACCGAGACTTGAACCTGGTGGGCTGGAGGGGGGGATTTAAAAATATTTTTGGCAAAAACATTTATATATGATGGTGATGATGGAGCAACTATTTTTTCTTGAAAAAATTAAGATCACTAAAGCTCAATACTTCGTATTATGTGTGAGCTATTTCACAAATATGGAAATCATATAGGGTATAGTTGGCGCGTAACAGATATATAGTGCGAACTTAAAGCTGTTGGCATAGATTAGGGAGTCACGCTGTTGGCTTTTCGTTTGACTCGAATACGAGGATACCGTCATAGTCCAGTCAATACTATAATTTAAATGCTCAATTGACGATAAATTCCTTTAAAATTATAATTTCAACTAACAATCGTTAAAATGTATTTAATAATTTTCTAATTATTGAATACTATTATCGACGATTATTTTTAACACGCAATTATGGACCGCCATCCTACTTTTTCGTTAAAGAAGAAGAAGACCGCAGAAAAACTAAGAGTAACACAAAGGCGAATGGAGAGATCGATGCTTGGCCTGACCCTGAGGGATCGAGTGAGAAATGAAGAGATACGCCGACGTACTGGAGTGGATGATATTATACAACGAATCACTACACGGAAATGCAAATGGGCTGGGCACATTGCTAGAATGGACGACGGGCGATGGACCAAAAAACTGTTGGAATGGAGACCAAGAGCTGATAAGCGTAGTCGAGGCAGACCTCCCACTCGATGGACGGATGACCTAAAGAGGATAGCGACAAATTGGATTGCAACAGCCAGGGACAGAGAGAACTGGAGACGTTTGGAGGAGGCCTATGTCCAACAATGGACGTGAAACGGGCTGTATGATGATGATCCTACTTTTTAATATACTTAGCGTTAATGTATAGAACAAAAATGCATTCCTTTAAACAATATTAACCTATTTATATTTAAAAACATCTTAAACATAATACTACCTTATATCTCGTTTTATTAAGAAGAATTAGTAATATAAATTTCAAATAAATTGATATTTTTCACATCGTTGACTGAACAATATAACTATCTTTTTGAGAGGGCGATTTTTTCGAACACAACAGATGTTCACTCTTTAGTTGGTAGGCTGACATCAAGAAAGAGTGTAGTGTTTTTCTGAGGAATTTCAGTAAGTATACATATTTATTATATAGCAATTATATTTTTAGTTAAAAATTAAATATTTACAATGTGGGGTCCGGAGTTCGGTGCAAAATATTGTGTGTAACAACGACGAAAATTTAAATAATGGTGATGAAAGTGAAAACAGAATTCGACGACATTTAAATTTGGAAGCACCAGAAAGCTTTTATTGTGACAGTTACGGCATTTTTTGGTGGATTGTCGAATGATAAGTGGTTTGTTGATAGTGGTGCTACTGAGCACATTTGTTATATGAAAAATGTATTTACCGACTATCATAATTTAGCTGAAGGAAAGGTTGTTATAATTGGAGATGGTACAAGACATAGAGCTGTAGGTATCGGAAGAATTAAACTAGAAGCTTTCGACGGTTATTCGTGGATTGTATAACAACACTTGAGAATGTTTTATTTATACCAAGTATGGTCACCAACTTGTTTTCAGTCAGATGTGCTACAGACAACGGTTTTGTTATGATAACTGATAAATTAAAATGTCAATTTATCAAAAACAATAAGATTGGAGCAATTGCTATTCGGACCGGAAAATTATATGAAATGAAATTTAGATATTCATGTAACATAGAAAAGGATGTGTTAGCAAATATTGGTCTTTCTACAAGTTCGTTGAAAGAGTGGCATGAAAAATTTGCTCATCAAAATATAGAGCAAGTAAAGAAGATTTTAGAGAAAAATAATGTAAAAGTTGCTGAACGTGAAAAAATACTTTTATTGAATGATTAAAAGGTAAACAGCATAAAATTCATTTTGAGAAAATTGATTTTAAAACAACGAAGGTCTGTGAATTCATTCATGTTGATGTATGCGGTCCCATGGAGAATAAGTCTATTGGAAATTCAAGATATTTTTTATTAATTAAAGATGATTGGTCGAATTATAGGACTGTTTACTTCATGAAAAATAAATCTGAAACGATTGAAAAATTGAAAATGTTTATCAAGCTTGCTGAAAATGAAACCGGAAATAAAATGAAGATTATAAGATCAGATAATGGAACTGAATTTATTAATAGAGAAACAAAAAAGTTATTTGAAGATAATGGAATAAAACATCAGGCAACGATTAGTTATACTCCGGAACAAAATGGCAAAGCAGAACGTGAAATAAGGACATTGGTAGAAGCAGCCAGAAGTATGATTGAAGCAAAAGGTATGGAAAAGTATTTTTGGACTGAAGCAGTCAATACAGCAGCGTATGTTATAAATCGAACCGGAAAAAGTAAAATGGAAAATAAAACTCCGTATGGTGTTTGGTCTGGCAGGTCACTAATTATCCCCGAATTACAAGAAGAAGACAATTTAGTAAACAACAATAGAAGTGAAAATGAACAGTTATTTAGTGATTTAGAATATAAGAACAAGAAATGGAAAGTGAAGAAATAAAATTGAATAATAAAAGAACACGGAAAACACTTGCTTGGTTAAATGATTATGAAACGGGTTTCATAAGTATGGCAAAAATGGATGACGATCAGCAATTTTGTTTACGATGGAACAACCATCAATCGATGTTGGTAGCCGTATTTGACACATTATTCGAGAACGGAACGTTAGCTGACTGTACTTTGGCAGCAGAAGGAAAATGCCTCAACGCTCACAAAGTAGTTTTATCGGCGTGTAGTCCATATTTTGAAGAGTTACTGTCAAAACATTTCGACAAGCATCCAATTCTCATTCTGAAAGATGTGAAATTCCTAGAACTGAAAGCTATGATTGAGTATATGTATAGGGGGGAAGTGAACATATCTCAAGATCAATTAGGGGCGATATTGAAAGCGGCCGAATCGTTGCAAATAAAAGGATTATCCGACCATAGAAAAGGTGAAACGACCCAGAGGAAGCCCATACCTGCCGCACCTCCTCCAAAGAGTTCACAACCGGCCTCTACCCTGCTCAAGGTTGAGGATCTTACAATAGAGAAAACAGCTCGGCAGAATTCCAGAGAAGGAAGTATGTTGCCAACTCCTAAAAAAAAGAAAAAGTTAAGGCGAAAGAGTGAAAAACTAGATAACCACAATGCCTCTAGTTCTTCAAAATCTCATAGTTTACCTGCCGAAAGCATTCCTATGCTACCTGCTATTACGGAAATAAACGCCGACATGCCTGATCAAGTACGTAGAAACTGAATCCGAGATACTCTCACAAGGCATAAACAGATAGACAGTACAATTTCCCAAGTTCCTATAATTAAAGAAAATATCGAAACGCGTACAGAACTGATGTTAGAACCACAGTCTAAATATGTAGATGAAATGAATGCGGTCGCTATCGAGGATTTAACTCCAGACGACGACGATTTAAGTAAAGCGCAACAAGTTGACCATCAAATAAGACCTATAATCATGGAAAGGAAGAATGATCAAGTCAAGGTTTTGACGGTTGGCATATATGGGTAATCAAAGTCAGGAAAATAATGGAATTTGAAGTTTAATGAAGGGTTTCTAAGATCTAAAAATGATTATCGGTTACATATGTGTTATGGTCACAAATCAAGTAGTTGATTTGTGGTTATGATTGACGATGCATTTATCGTATATTTATTAACATAAATAGATATGATTATTATTTTTGGTAATGATGGTAATGAAAAGAATAATTATAAAATATTTTATTGAGTGGGTGTGTTGAAATTATTGGCAATATAATAAAACACCATAATCATAACATAACGATATGCACCTTTCCTTTGAAAAATGTAAACATGCCAACAAAGATAAATCTAAATGATTGTGTGTTAAAAAGAGACAGGTATCGTAGAAAGACCTAAAATGGTCTTTCTATACCTTTCTACCGAACGAAGCGTTCGTGAAGCACGACCACTGCCGATGTTGCTTACAGAATAAGGTAAAGTGGTATAGAGAATTTATAGAAAGAAATTTCCTCTCTATGACGATACAGAATACGCGCTCAGAATTGCTATCTGTCAACATATGAAGATCGTAGTTAATAGTTACGAGCTTAGTTTTATATATGTCAGTATAAAATATATGTACGTCAATCTATAAAATAAATATACGTTTCTTAAAAGTCATCCACTTATACACTTATAATTATTGAATCCAATTAGTTTTAACAAATTTTTATTTAATTTTGTTGAGGTATTCAAGCGAGACATTGGTAAATACCACGGTCCTATCCCTGGTTGTCCTTGGTCATAGCCCTTTGACGTATGTTGTTTAATACCATTGGCAAAGAATATTCTTTGCCATTGGGACGCGCATGAATGGAAGCGGTCATTCTCATAGATAAACCAAACAAATTTTACTTTCTCTATGGTCATTCGTTTGTTGTTAATTTCTAATTCCCAAACACGTGTAGGTACAATACATTTTTCTTTCTTAAAAATTAGGTATCAAAGAACATATTTGTACCCACCGTTTAATAACAGAGAAGCTGTTTCCATGTCGTCGACAATAATTTCTACGTCCCTGCCTTCATAATTATAAAGAAAATTTGAATCATGTTCGATCCATTTGTTGTTGAATGAAGTTACTGATCAACATAACCAAAAACCAAAACAAACAAATGTCACTCAGAAGGTGGGGGATATAAAACAGCTTTCGACCCATTGAATACTTTTTATTCAATAGAGGTATTCAAGCGAATGACCGCAAAATACCAATAGAAGTTGGTAAATACCATCCTCGTTCAAGCGCCTTCGGTTATAGTTGGTCATCTAGTGTGACGTCATTGTATAGCCCTTAGACGTCACCACTTGACGTTTCACTGACTGCGGTATTTACACAGGTCGAAAGCTGTTTTATAACCCCCACCTTCTGAGTGACATTTGTTTGTTTTGGTTTTTGGTTATGTTGATCAGTAACTTCATTCAACAATGTAACGAACATGATTCAAATTTTCTTTAAATTATGAAGGCAGGGACGTAGAAATTATTGTCGACAAGATGGAAACAGCTTCTCTGTTATTAAACGGTGGGTACAAATACCATTGTTAACCTTAGTAAATAGATTTAGCAATGTATATATTAAGACATTTTTATATTTTACCTTCATTCGTTTTGACAAAGCTACTGTGTTAGTGAAACGCGTCAAAAAGTTTAAATTGAACATTAGTTCAAATATATGAAGATTTAAACAAACTATATTGTTTTATTTCATCGTACAAATATGTTCTTTAATACCTAATTTTTAAGAAAGAAAAATGTATTGTACCTACATGTGTTTAGGAATTAGAAATTAACAACAAACGAATGACCATAGAGAAAGTAAAATTTGTTTGGTTTATCTATGAGAATGACCGCTTCCATTCATCGCGTCCCAATGGTATTAAACAACATACGTCAAAGGGCTATGACCAAGGACAACCAGGGATATGACCGTGGTATTTACCAATGTCTCGCTTGAATAACTCTAATGTTTCGACCTGTGTAAATACCGCGGTCAGTGAAACGTCAAGTGGTGACGTCTAAGGGCTATACAATGACGTCACAACTAGATGACCAACTATAACCGAAGGCGCTTGAACGAGGATGGTATTTACCAACTTCTATTGGTATTTTGCGGTCATTCGCTTGAATACCTCTCACAAATTTTGTTGAAACATTGGTCGCGTTCATCCGCACACACGATACCTGATCGATCAGGTAGCGATACCGAAATGCGTGCATGAACGGTTCATTTTACTATGATCGCTCACTGATCGGACGCCATTTAAAAGATCACTTTTATTTTACGATCCGCTCCTGATCATAGCGCTCACCCCACGTGACCCACGTGTTTTGTTTGAAAGTTTTGAGTATAGTAGTTGATTTTTGATTTATTTATTAATGTTATTGTGTAGTTTGAAGTAGAATTTAATATTAAATATATTTAGTATTGTATATTATAATCTTAGTTTGTAAAAGTAGTGTAGAAATAGTTATATTGAAATTACTACCTTGTGTTATATTTTAATTTATTGTATTATTTTCCTGTAGTTTTTGAAATATTTTGTATTAATAAATCTAGTTGAGTGCATATATCATCTTGTGTTGAGAACCCATATTAAGATTACTGTAAAGGCGGGTTTATACAACATTTAGATAGTCGTAATCATAATCATAGTCACAATCATAAGAGTTAAACTAATTATTTCTTATAGGTTCGTTTATACAATTGTCACAATCATAAGCATAATTTTACTGACCTTGAAGTTCCTAACTTTTAACTTTATGATTAAGACGAGAATTGAAATGCGCATGCGTCGATGCCAACGGGCGATGAGCAATGTTGACAAAAAGGCGTCTTGGTTGAAGAATGAATTTAATTGGCCGTTTTTTCTGTGCTCCGGCAATCATTGTTTATATTATACTTCATTGATTTGACTGTTGGCTAATTTCATTTATATGATTTTTATGCTTATGACTGTGACTATTAAAATTGTATAAACGCCTTTTAGAATTGTGATTGTGATTAAGTTTATGATTATGACTGTGATTATGATTATGTAAATGTTGTATAAAACCCGCCTTTAGTAGAGTAGTGTAATTTCTTTGTTAGGTTATAATTATAGTAGGTAAATAGTTTAAATTTGAGTCATGAGTATAAAATTAGTTGAGGGGTGCATCAGTAATGTGTTCATGAAGCGGGATTAATGGAAATGGATGAATACTTATGATTTAGATCAACAATTAAAATAATATTTCTGAAAAACAATGTAAACAGTAGAACAAAATCAAATGATAAAAAAACTACCTAACCAAATTTCTTGAATACATAAACATAACATAAACAAACGAATGACAAAGACATATATCGATGTCACTTTAAATTGTCGGTTCATTCGTGCGAGATGAGCGCTACTTTCGGAGCGGTGTGGATGAACGCGACCATTTTGTAGTATTTGTTCCCACCTGCGTCAGAAACAGTTCTTACAGTCAGGATTCTGCGCACTAACTCAAATGGGTTCCAACCAGTTTCTGATAGTTAGTAAATGATAATTTTTCTGTTCCAACTGATTTTCAAACCTGTTTGTGTAAACTATAGGTTTGTTCCTACAAAGAATCCCCAACAAGTCCGTGACAGTTTTCAAACCAACTTTAATGCGCATGTCTGTTTTGGATCGATTCCAAACAAGTTTGAAACTAGGTGTAGGAACATCTGATCAACGTCCGCTTAGCTTTTATTTTTCTGTGACAGTTGCTATTTGTGATATAACCTCACTTTGAAGTGCTTGACAAGCCAGTATTTATTATTGTTTTTAAACTTATTATTATTTCATTTTTTTCTACATTAGGTCAAGTAATGACTTCAGGAGCAAGATTGCTCAAAAAGTATTATACTCCTTTAATTACCCTGAATAACGCACTAATAGTTATATTAAATCTATCAGCTACATCTCGATAGCTGGATGTTTGATGCCCTGCATACCACAAAAAAATATATACATGTTGTAATGCACTCAGTTTTCCATATGGTCCACTTTGTGGTTTGTAATAAGTGCTAGCTACAAATCTTTCAGCAATTATATTTGCAGTGGCGGGTTAACACGGAAATGTTCTATAAACTCAACTCTATTGAACTGGGGTACTGTTTGCTCAAAAAAGTTTTGATTTTTTGGTCTAACTCGGCCTGCCAATACATCTTTTAAGTCAAAATCCGCATCTGAGTCAAAAAAGTCTGAAATCTTTGATTCGTCGGATGTTTCAAAATCACTCATTTTTTAATAAAAAACACTCCAAACACTTGAAAACAAAAATATTTTTGAAATAATTATAAAATTGACAGAAGAAAGGTTAGTTTTATTTTTTTTGTAACTGCACATGATTCCAACAATTTACTTGTAAAAGATCCGCAAACTGTTCTGACAGTTAGGAAACTATCAGAGAAACGTGTAGGAGCAGCGCATCGGTTGTTTCCCAGCACAAGTCCAGCAATCAGAAACCTTGCTGGAACGCGGCTAAGTCTTTTGCGCCGAATCCGGACTGTCACTGACTGTTTCTGATTACTGTAGGAACAAAGCTTATAAGAACGGTTTGTGGATTATTCTCTAGCAATTTGTTTGGGGCATGCGCATTACTGTTTCTTTAAAAATATAACCCCGTGCCCGCCGAAGTGCTAAATAGTAAATAGCTTATAAATCCCCTACTGAAAACCTGTTTCTATATGAGTGTTTTGAAATATCTTTTAATAAATCGTTAAGTATGAGCGACGAAAATTTTAGTGAGATTAGTGACATTATCGTCCATGGAAAGTAGTGATGACAACAATTTAGAATTTCTCCTAAACGAGCAGATAATTAAAAACCAAAATTATTTAGGTAGGTATAGTGCTTGAATAGATGAGGCTTTTACTTGATGAAGATCCATACTGAACGATTAAATAAAACAATATAATTTGTTTAAATCTTCATTTATTTGAACTAATGTTCAATTTAAACTTGTTGGCGCGTTTCATACTAACACAGTAGCTTTGACAAAGCGAACATAGCCATGAAGGAGTCAATATTCGCAATGAATTTTGTCATCATCACTTCCATATCTAGATCCCTGTCAGTCATTCTGGTGGATGTTAGTTTGCCGTCGATGATATTCGTCTTTTATAGGAAAAGCAAAGCTATTATCTTAAAGACTTTAAGTTTGTAGAACGGAATTTGGAAATTAGCACATTTTTATTATTATTATTTTCACAACTTTCACTAATATCTGAACAAGGAAATGAGAGTTAAAACCACAGATCATACAACTAACTTTTTTTTAGTAGTTATATATTGGTGCGTTCTTTTTGACTGAGATCTCAGATCACGGCTAGGACTCCGTGTCCTATAGAATTCTATAAATCGCCTAAATTCTATACCACTGGCACTCTGTACGCGCGTAAAATAGCTTTCTTATCACGAAAGCGATCGACTTCTGGCGAGGTGTACAGACGTCTCGTATTCTATTTTGGAAGCAAATTAAACTGTTAACAGTGTCGATGTTCTGTCATTTTTTTGTTTATTTTTATTAGTAAAGTAGTAAGTAATTATTAAAAATTATAAATATGCGTGTTCGTACGGAAGATTGGCAATTATTGCTGGATTTATGTGAGGAAAACTCAAATGTTTGGCCTCCATAAATCTATGCCTAATGGTATTTTTTCTTTCGGGAGTTACAGGAAATTGAATCCATTCGGCCGCATACGTACTAACTATTGCTTCAGTTACTTCTTCAATGGCTCTAGAAACACTTTGTTGTGCCATTGAGACATTATGGCATTGGCCAATTACCCCTTGGTAAGTTCCAGTAGCGTAAAATGCAATTCGGCAAAAAAATTTGTTTTTGGTGCTATAGCTACTGGGTTATACCGTTAAGTATTAACTGTGCCATATCCTTGGTTAGGCGAAATAATTCCTTGAAGCGAGTATCTTCAATTGTAACAGTCGGCCTCAACAAGCATATTTCTTCTCTCGATGTTTTCCACTCTTGTGTTGTCTAATCTTTCTTCCTCTTCAGCAACAACCAAATGTAAATTGTTTATAGCAAACATAATTATCTAAACGCTTTTACTTTGCAAAATAAAAGTTGTTTAAACTCGCCTTTAGTCGCAATTTAAGTAAGATCAATCAACAAAATCATAAAAATACAAATGGCACACATAAGATATGAGATTGACGTTTATTAAATAAATAAACCAGTGTGGTCACATTCAAAACAACAAATTATCCTATCAATTCCGGAAATACCCGAAGAGAAGGCGATTACAACAGAGAGTGTTATCAAATTCGATAATCGCTTTCTACAGTAGAATTCTATCATAGAAAGCGACAGCTAGAATACGATAGTGCACGGAGTCCTACTGCACTTCAGTTAAGGTGATCTGAGATAAAGTGATGTGAGTAAGCACCAAAAAGAACGACATCTCGATTGAAGCGCGCGATCTGTCGATAGATTTAAACTATACGACAGATTCGTATCAGCATATAATAATGTTAATTAATGTATCCATAATTTGTAACAAAAGAAAAATAGATTATGTGTGTTTATTGTTCATATGTCAATGTTTAAAACCTTAGATAACCTTGGTTAAAACTACAAATAAACCAAGCAAATCAAATATTTCTTCATCCCCTCCACTTTATTTCCGACTCAATTCCAACTGATACCCCCTTAGAACACATTCAGCATCGGTGAAGGGGGAGGAAAAATCTCAGCTCAATTAAAGTGAGTAAAACAAAAAGAACGCTAACATTACTGATGTGAGCTGAGATTAACTGAGATCTCAGTCAAAAAGAACGCACCTTATGTTCGGTGATATAACTATTAAGGCCTTTCGTTTATTTAGGCTTCAAGCACTTGTGCGTGACACCTCAGTCGTAACGACTTTTAAGATAAACGAACAGGATCCTCAAATTATCTGTGCTCAAAATCACGTGTCAAATGTCAAAGATTTTGTAATTACAAAAGTTTAGGTTACCTACTTTTACCCTTTTTATAAACAAGGCTTTTACTTAGCTGTATTTGTTAAACGTAAATTATTATTAATTAATTATAGAAAACCAAGCGGGACCTTCAAAACAATATATACTTAATATATTTGATCATAAAAAAGCATTAAAAGGTTCTAGTACAAATGAATTTACATTTAACAAGTTCCTTATTGCTGTTGTTAGAAGAACAGTTCTCAATTATAGTGTGTTTAATATAATTTTGCATATTTAGGTATTTTTAATAAGTTTAAATCGTAATCGGCACAATCCTAACCTTTAACCTCGTTAAACGTTAATATTTAAATGTCTGTGGCTTGAAGCTCATACTTTTTGGTATGTGCTCAAGGGGCAAGGGGAAGGTAAGACTAGGCGTCACACCCCATAATAAACGAACGGAATTCATTCGCTACGAGCTGCTACTAGCGGCTAAAAGAGAATAATCGAAAGGCCTTAATGTCACATATATGTAAATTAGACAGAAGCGACAGTAACGGGGCACATTTGATTTTCGGTGGACAAATATATTTGACCTTGAGCCATTTCCAAACTACTTGTTACACTGAGAGAAAAGTATTATTTCTAAAATAATATCTGTTTATTTAACGTGTACACGGAAAAAAAGATTGCTGTTTTTTAAAATTGATTCAATTTGACATAAATTAGCTAATTTACACTTCTGTGCTTCTATGGTTATTGTTCTGACCATAGAGTATAGAGAAGGAAATATATTGAGAGCCAAGAGATAAATTTAAATCTTTCTTGTTAAGAATGTTCGTTTTCGTTCCTGAGTAAACCATTGAACTGTATACTAACGCAACTGGAAAGGAGGAGCGCGTGAAAGCTGGCGAGGCAAAATTGAAATGTATGCAACCCACTGTTGTGTAGTATCTCTTTCTAGCTTGCAGTTCTTAATGAATAACCGATTATTATTTAAATTTAATCCTCATTTTTTAAAAATATAAAATTCTAGATAAATGTAAGCACTTGATGAAATCAATAATTTT
This sequence comes from Galeruca laticollis, assembly GCA_963921935.1. Classification (NCBI taxonomy): domain Eukaryota; kingdom Metazoa; phylum Arthropoda; class Insecta; order Coleoptera; family Chrysomelidae; genus Galeruca; species Galeruca laticollis. The sequence continues at coordinate 90,078,926 of OY998178.1, read as the reverse complement.
AAGTGGTTATAAATGAGAAATATTAAGAGCTAGATTTTGGTATCTACAATGGATCTTACCAATATCATAAAACATATTTCGAGCTATTTAATATATATTCGTTATATCATGTGAAAAAATAGAATCAACTTTTGTAAAGAATATATTTACCAATAGTCATACAGAATTGTAACTAATACTACTACTTTAAATTAACAAATATTACATAAAATTAACTTCGTCATTTTTTGCCGTAGCTTTGCCGTGTAGCTGTAAAGTTACAAGCTTTCCATTCTACACTTTAGGAAAATGCTGACAAAAATTCTAATTATTTGCATTTCATGCAGATTTACATTTGCAAATTCCTCTGTAAAAGGATATTTATTTTGGATTGTAACAATTCTAAATTTTCTATAAAATTATTCATAGCTTTCGCTTCCAGCAACGCACCGAAATTTTCTTTTTCTACTTCCGTTACCAAAACCGCGTTTGAAACACTGGTTTGACTTGCGCAAAATGACTCTTTAAAGACTAGTGTTTAAAATGCGAAAAGTCACATCTCGTTGATCTATTGTTTTTTAAACGTCACATCACGTGTATCTTTTGTATTTTAAATGTTATGTTTCGTGACAATTTTGTTGTTCTTTGTCGTTTGATTTGTCAGCCGCTCTGAACCGAAAGTGGTCAGCCCACAGATCATATAACTACTATTAAAAAAGGGTCAGCCATCGTTCGCCATGTTATGAATATAATTAAAATACCTAACATTTTTTCATTCCCGCGGGCAAAGAAAAAGTATAGTAAGCACCTCGTTTTAAAAACGTCTTTAGTCACTCGTTTTATAAAGTAACCTTTTTGACATTTGGTACCTTATCAGGTAGTATCACAGAAAACAGACCCGTCCGTATTTTATGGCTAGTATCACATACCACTAAATTTCTGGCTGTATATAAAGGTTATCTATGACTATTTCAAACCAGTGTCGCTAACTGTTTGAAAATTTTCTCCCTAAAGAGCTTTCAAAACCCACTAAGTTCAAACGTAAACTACCCAAATGTAATCCAAGTATTTATCGTATTGTAATTAAATAAGTGTTTAACAATAGTATTATTTAATCAGTTCCAACTTCTTTATAAACTTTAGTAGAATATATAGAATATATAATGTGAGTACGGAGAGTAGTGAGATTTAAAAACAATTTAATTAAAATTTATCCTCAAAAAGTAACCCCATATATACAGCGCTCGTTATTTGCGGCTAATCAATCTTTTATTCTTAATCGTTTATTGGATCTAGAGGTAAATATGTATGCTCGAAATATTTTGACCGACGAGAAAGAGTAATATTTGATGTTGTCAGGTTCGTTATTTTGAAGACTAATAGTGTTTTTTCATAGATAACATTTTGTGTTTTTTATATAAACATTTAATTTTTAGTTGTCCATTCTTGTTCCTTCTCATCATGGTTATCAAAAATTATTTGATGACCATGAAATGAGTAGCGACCAAAATAGCCTCAGGGATAGACATAGCAGTAAATAATAAAAAAAAAACAAAATCTAAAACACCAAAAGAACGAAAAACGCTAGAAACGTAAGTCCGTAAAAGAAAAAAGCACATGGTAATAACACTGACCTATAAACAAAAGGTCAGTGGGTAAAACGAGGTTAGAAGCTCGTTTATATCTATGGTTTATTTGGTCGAGCGGCGCATTTATGAAAACGTCGTTTTCTTGTTATTGGACGACAAAGCAAACCACAGAGCATTATTTGAAGCTTTAAATTTAAATATCCATATATTTAAGCACCGAAAAAAGTTTTGAGTCAAAAATATCTCGAAAAATATAATATATTAAACAATGTTTTTATACGCAATTACTATTTATATTAATTTAATTTAATTAGATATGAGATAATTTTATTTTTTATTTGATTTATTTGTGTGGCTAGCTCAGTTATTAAGTAATTATTTTTATATTATAATTATATTCGTTCGGGAGCATGAGACTTTTTCTACTCTTTGAGTTCTGGCTTTGTTTGGATATATTCTGCTCATTCAAAATAAAAAGAAACACAAAACACAATACTTTCAATAATTTAATTTTATAATGAAATTTTTATTTAAATATTTATAAAGTAGTTACGCCTATGGAAATTACCAACACAGAATCATAAAGGATATACACCATCTTATGCGCATGCCCAACTAAAATCGAACAGAAACGAGACGGAACGAACGTTTCTTATCGACGCTCTGCATCTGCGTGAATATTAGATACATAGCATCTTTGTCGTTATAACAATGTTGATGGATTCGCATATAAGAATTTACGTTTAGTAATTATATACATACAAAATTAAAATGTTCGGAAGAAATAGGTTACAAAATTTATATATACAAATGGAAATATTCTATGAATGGATTAATATGCATTTTTCTTATATAATTTGAAAATACGTAAGTACAAGCATTATTTTATCACAGAATAGGCCTTTTTAAGTAATATTTAGATTTTGTCTAATGAATAAACTACATAAAGTCCTTTTTCTTTTTTATAGATCGATCATATAGACGCAAGAATTCTTATATATACATGGAAATAGTCACTGAATTTATACTCAAGAGTTATTATTCTTATTATTGGCCAATAATATTTAAAGAAGCACTGACCTGATGTCTGGATTCTGGATCTATCCCGTCTGGAAACAGGACTACGCCTTCCGAAGTTCAAACGGCGTACTTACTTGAGAATTTTGGATATTCTCACGGGAAAACTGGATACAAATACATGTGAGTGTTCTCAGTTTTATATTTGTTAAGAATCTATAGCTTTGATCATGAAAATTTGTGATTTACTTGATATTTCTGGAAAAATTCTTCATCATCTCCTCGCTATTTCGATGCCAAAGACCAACTACCACGCTTCTATTGCTACACTTTATGAAGTTTTTGGAAACATATATAAATGTAAATTTCACTTGATAAGTATCCGTTTTCTTTTACTATTCAACGAATTTCAATAGAACAAGTCTTTTATACAGATAGTGAAATTCCTTGTTATATGTCGATATGGCAATGTCTAGTTTTGTTTTGACATATATATGACAATTTGAAAATAATATTTATATTTGTGAACATAAATTCTTTTATAATATCTTTTGCTTTGGTTATTTATACTATTTAAATTCTCTAGTCGCAAATATTTCTTTAAATCCATCATCATTTTTTATTCATTGATTTCATAAATTTGATATACATGGTGACATATAACTTACCTTTATGTCATTGATAGTTTTATCTTTTAAACTTATCTAATTCTTTATACTAAATATGAAAATGATTTATATTATTACTGTTTCAACTAATACTTATATTAAATTGGATAACTAAAACTCGTTTAATTTCAGATGAAACAGCTGATTTATTCATGACAACTAAACATCCATATTGGGCAGATTTCATGTTCTCCACTATACTTGTTAAGCATTTTCAAAGTTTAGACAATTATTAAGGTAATTTCTTTATATTTATTGTTGCTCTTTTAATTATTGTAAACAAATGATTTAATATATTCTGATTCTATATGCATTTTTACTTATGATTGTGGTTCTCAAACAGCCGATACTCTTTAATATACTCGTATAAGATATATGGTTCAATATATTGATAATTTAGTAAGATGATTTGCTGCCATGCTCTAAAAGGTAGGCTATGTTACAAAAAAGAAAGTATCGTTTTATATTATTAATATAAAGGCACAGCATTTATTTCACAAATACAATAACCTCAACGGTTTTTATTATTGTCATCCAAAATCTTGACGTATCGCAACTGATGATGCGCACTAAATAAGCGTATAGCAATACGCGGTATTAGTGGTGACGTCATAATCTTAGGTTATGTCAATTTTGTATCCAAACAAACAAAACTAGCCATTTAGATACCATTGGCGTGATTTTGAACCAGATATTATTCCCTTATATTTTGAATATAACTGCTAATTTAGACATTTAGATATACACACAAAGAGATATATTCGATTATAGCCAAAATAGGTATGTATAACAATATAATTTTAATAAAAGAGTTTTCTAACCTAAACATGTTATTATAAACTTATGAAATACAATTGTTTTAATTCTCTTTCTATCTGTATTGTCTAATTTTAGGTTTCTTCACATAAAGAGTAATGGTACTGTGCTGGCCACCAGGCTGTAAGCATTATAATGCCAGAAAGAACTGTTAAGTTTTATAGATTTCCAAAGGATCCAAAAGTAAGAAGCAAATGGATGAAGCTGACAAGGTATCTACATAATGATAAATATAACATTTTATTTTGAGTGTTTATACAACATTTGTAGAACAATAGAACCAGATCCCAAAACTTTTTGTGTAGCTGTCATTTTATGGATGGAGAAAAGAAAATTAGTCCACTATTTTTTTGTACATGATTAATCTTTGCAAACAAGGTAGAAGCAAACTTGTACGTGTTCATTGTATGTTTGATTTTGTACTGTATATATCGATCTCCCTATAACATATACATTATTATTTGTCATTACAGATCTTTCGCTTTACATTTTTTACAAGTTGCTGTAAATGCTTTTTTAAACGTTTGCTATTTTAAATTGAAATTCCTTACTGTACCTTACTTTCCTCTTTCTATTAACTGTAAACCATTATATTACAAGTAAATATTTCTCTGTGTAATAAAGAAATTTGGAAACATTTTTGTTTATATTATTTTTTAGATAAAATTGAATATGTTTACACATGTAGTTGAAAAAAAGAGCCTACAGATCAAGTAAAATTTGAAAGCAACCAACAGAAACTGCACCTCATACAAATATGATTTGATTGAGGCAAAGTTGTGACATGATATTCTGAGTTTTCAGACTAAATGGCATATTTCCAGTTATGTAAATTTGCAGCGTTTCCTCAATTTAATTTTCTTAGCATGAAGCAAACAAAAATTTATAATTATGAAAACATTTTATTATGTTAATATAAACAGTACAAATTTGTAAAGGTAGAATGGTATTAAAACATGTAAATTTTTCTTCCATTCTTGATGTCGAGTAATTCCCACAATAATGTCACTTGGTATCCATAATATTAAATAGCGCATGTCCTCTCATGCAATATGTAATGCACCTTGTATCTGGTGATAATAGTTATATTTTTCAATTATCACGAAATTATTTTCATCAAAATGAATTATGTAATTCCTGTCCTTTGTGAGCGGTTTTAATTTTTCTTCATTAGGATACTTCACTTCAATTAAGCATTTTTCACTAACAAACCCATATTATCATTAAAAAAGGTTTCAAGAGAATGCTGAAACATGTTTTGATGACACTAGAACAAACAATCACTATTATTTATCTTATATTTTCACATTAATCCAGTAAATATAACCTCAAAAATAGCTTTTAAAATCAAATATACGAATTGCAGGATAACTTACATTATCAAAACTATAATTTTTTATATTGAGTAGACACAATTACTTACTTTTTAACAATTTATTCGTTTCAAAAACACGTATGAAACGCTTAAATAATCAAAAATCAACACTCAAATGGAATTTCCTATGGCAACAAGTTTTGTTTGGATAGTTTCAAATTGTGACGTCACACTAATCTCGCGTATTTACTCTAATTAATCTGTGGTCACGTGACCAAAAATCCGTCGCATCCAGTTGTTTATAGGTCAGTGGTCGCATCTGCGATACCGGATACAAATATCGATCCTAGCAATAGTTTTCCACTAAGATCATGTATGATCTAAGGTTTCCCTAAATTTAGCGAGAAAATCTCGAAATTGGTAGGTATCACTAATTCAGACCACAGGCTTTGAAGAAAATAGTTTTCAAATACCAGGGGCTAGATTCTTGAATCTCGAAATCGGAATATCACTGTCGATTTTCGACATATGTCGATAGTTTTGCCTTGAGGCGATTCTTGAAAGTCGGATTCGAGATAAATTCGTCAATTATTGTTCGAGATTGCATCGAATGGGTAAAACCGTTCGACTTATTGAATTGTCGAATACACGGACTTAAGATCTATGGACTTCTAATAGTATATTCGGTTTGACTCCTTTACGGTAGTCGCCATGTTGGGCTAATCTTAAGTTGGCCGGCCTGAGTCACGTGATTCGTACAGGACCGGTTTAAACAATAAAGCAGAAATCATTTATAAGATACGAAAATATGAAACGGTGAGAGAAAAAGTATATCTACTTTATTATTTATACTAGCTACTGCGTATTGTGTATCTACCTAAGTTGGGGTTATGTAAAACTTTTTCATAAATTTTAAGAATCGTTTATTTATAAATTATATTCTTATTCAAATTCCATAAATCAGGAAAAAAATAAAATAACCGTTAATTTTAATTTCATTTAATCATGGTCAAGCCAAATTCACATTAATACAATATGGAAATATAAAAAAATGCTACAGTAACAAAAAAAAGAAAAATATGTAAAACTAGAACAATTGACACATAGTAGTATATATAAGCACGTTCACTCCACAATGACCTCATTTGACCCCAAAGTTGACCTGAAAAAAATGAATAGGCGAGGTCGTTATCAGTAGTGACGTGTGCAATCTGGTTACGTACGATAACAGAATTGTTGGAAGGAAACCAGATTTTATGAATTACTAACTAGAACAAATACTTGTTCAATTGATGGATTAGAATAAATCATACTAGAGGATATTTTTTTCACAAACAAATTAATTTCTTATCAGACAGTTTATTGAAAGTTTGCTATACGTTTTTATATACTGTATAGATAAATGACCAAAGATAATGTTTGCAATTTTATTGATATTACACCAATAACTATGCAAAAACTACACATGCACACAATACAGAAATTTTAATCTAAACACATGCCGAAAACAGGAAAATTTTTGATGAATTTTAACCAATACAAATTGTAAAACTTGAGGACCATTTATTGAAACTTGTTTTAATATAACGATTTGTATAAGAGATATTTTAAATTTTATTGATGTTTATGAATAACTAATTTGTTGAAGATTTGACGAATATTCTTTCCTTTTACACTAAAATTTATATTTCTTGTTAAACTATGTAGTCTAATCGAACCATAACATCTAATAATTTGCTTGATTAATGTTCGCCTATGTGGAGTATCTGTTATTTATAACAAATCAAAATGTTCCAAATTACCAAAGATATTTTCTTGCTCAAATAAATATTCAGCTTCTTTTAAAAGCACATTAATGAAATTATCTTTAACAGGTAACATAGTGCCAGACAATTTTCTGAACAGCTGTATTTTTTTTTCGATGGTAGAACAAATAACTCTGACACTTTTGGAAGGAATAAATAACCGTCCTTGATTAATAAAATTTAAATATGCCAAGGATGTGTCCTGGTCATCCGTTTGTGGCATATACAAGGATTCTGCACATGGCTGACATTTTATTTTACTTGATTTCAATAATGATCTGACCACAAACCCACTGATGTATGATACTATATTTTCAGCATATTCGCCTAAATTTGGTGGCATAAAGAAATATAAAATTTCGTTATATGTTTCCACATTATCCATTTCCGTATTTCTTTTTGAATGTATGTCACTTATTGATATGTTCTCTTTCTTGCTCGAGACAACTAGAATATTAGTTTGATCCTGTGTTGGATCTTACGTCCTGATGCACTAGTAGCCTTTTATATGTGTACATAAACTGTTGTGCATTTGGATTATTAATCCATCCATTTCGAGATCTGAAAATAAAGTTAAATGTAGAAAGAATACACATAAAATAAAAATGATTGAGTTATACATGCTTCAAATCAACAAACTTACCTAATGCTGCAGAAAAATAGCTCAAGGTGGTCTTGGCTGAATTTATAAGTCAACAAAAATTGTAGAGTTTTCTTGGTCACTACTTCATATTCATAAATACTCAATAATGACTTTGCCAAAACAATAAATCCCAGAAATGGTGTCTTCTTTTTCGTAGTATACAATAACCTGCCAGTATGGGTTTTGCAATTTTCCAAATATACCAATATTTCTTCCAAAACTGGTTTCCAGGTAGCTTCATTTTTTTCTTGCATTGGAGTTTTCATACCCTTTCCATACAAATTCCTCGAATTTAACAAGTCAAACAACTGGTCAACATTTCTTATGAAATTTACTGTAGGTTTGACTCCCTTAAAATCATCGAGATGTAAAGTATCGCACAAAAATTCAAGTGCATCTGCAACACTATTACTCAAAGTCTGAGCGGCAATGTTCACCTAAAAATAAAACATTTACATAATAATAATGTAGCCCCAACGTACATATGTTTTGCAAAGATTTTGTCACCAGCTAATTAAGAGTGGCAGTGTAGGACTAATAAGTTTTTTAGTTTCTTTATAATAAGTGCACAATGAACAAATGCAGTGCGGAACAAGTATGACCACTTTAGGTAAAAATAAAATAAAATGACATTATATTTACTACTTTATGGAATCAGAAAATTATGTGTCACACAATCCACTGTAACCCTTTCTTGGAGTTACAAAGCTCCGGTAGCTCTTCGTCTGGTGCGCAATGGTCCTAGGATCTTACGTATTATCAGAATTGGCAGGAATAGGGCGCCACTTATTTTTTGGTATCATTTCAAAAACAAGAAATTACTAACCTTATCTACTTTCTTGGCTCAATTTAACCTAATTTCGTAGAAGAAAATAATATTAAAAATAAAAAAAAATAAAAAAACAGAACCTCACTATATGGTAGAAAAATAAAAAATATTTGGTAAGTGCATTTGATATAAACAAGAACCATAAGAACCCCTAAATACAGCTGTATTTAAGTTCACATTGTGTGAACAATTTATTCAAATTGAGAAATATATGTATTAAAGATTAAAAAAACAAACTTTTTCTCCGTTGAGATATTTAGTGATTAAGTTAAGAATTTAGGTTATAAAAAGTCCAATAAATCACTGTACTACACTAAGAATATAGTATTACGTAATCAAATAGCAGTAAGGGTATGCCGGTGCACTTCCTTAGTAGATTTTTGTGATATTGGAATAGACTCACCAAAGTTTGAAGACGACTTGAGACCTTCAGACCCTATTTTTGAAATTAGATTCATTCTTCCGAGCCCCATCCATCTTGAAGGAAAAATATCTAGAACATGCGGCGAACACGTGCATCAACGAGATTAATTATATCGGCAACTCGAGTCCAGGGTGGTGAATGGCTCAAAACGCCGCTTCCTCTAGGATTTCCTCCCTCAAAGGTCTCAGGCGGATTGTCAGGGTGTCGATGTAACTATTTCTAGTCATACAAATATACCACGTGTTCAGGTCTAAAATGGCTACCTCAATACTAGATTTGTGTTGGAAGAAAAAGTTACCGATGAAAGGACATTGAAAGGTCGGCGAATCTGGAATTAATGTACCACTTAACGACTTTACTATTTCAAGAAAATATTACGCTTACCTCCTTGTTACAGGAAAACCTTTTAACCAAATTACAACGGCAAAAAACAGTTACTTAAGGATGCCAGCAAACGAAAAAACAAAAATCTGCTACTTCCTTTCGATATTTCTAAAACTGGAGAAGGTAACCCGAAACTAAACGAACTGCAACTTTTTGTAAACTTCAACGGCCAATCAAGTTCTAATAATCCCTATAATACCTTCTTATTTTCGGCTGACCAATGGAATATCTACAATACATATAACGAACTCCGAACTCAACCGAGTTGGCTTAGTGAATTTCAGATTTAAATAGTACCCTAGTGCTCAACCTGTTTGGTGAAATGAGAAGTGTCAATGTCAAACTAATCAAAAGTAGTACCTATTATGAATGTCATTGTGAATGACATTGAAAACCAAACAAATTTCAATAAGGCGTTCGCAATAAAGGTTTTACCAAACGACAAGTAAAATCAACGAGAAAGATTATTTATTTTATGTCTGAAGCCATTCTAAACTTTGTGTAGTCGTTGTATGAACTGTTTACGAAATGTAACCTCATTCAAATATAAACATTGTATTGAAAGAAGCAGTTTGATGAGTTTTATCATTATCCAGTACTGGTAAGTAAACAATACATTAACTTTTAATTATATAGTTAATCAACGTTTTAATTTCTTTTAGGAACTTGTGTAGCTGTTAACTAAATTACTGTTCAAGATGCCATCACCTGTGTTCATTAATAACAATACTTTGTGTAGATAATTTAGTGACTGTTTAAGCTGATTACTGATTTAAAATAAAATATATTTCAAAGTAGACACACATTCATTTCTTAATGCTTAAGGTAAGTCTGAATGTTACACCACAAAACAGATGGTGTAGTCGACAGGAAATTTACATATATCCACTTTTTATTTTATGAAGAGAAAATTATAAATATCTTAAAAATGTTATACAAAATAAGATTATTTATTACAGTAAATAAATAATGTAATTCCTACCTTCATTTTTGCTGTTTCCCACTGAATATGTTTTCCTCTCAATTTGTTTCCCAAGTATAAGCCTTCATCATCTTGAATTTTAAAGAGTTTTTCTATGTACTCCCATTTCACTTCATTTCCACTGGGATCAATGATTACTTTGATATTTGCCCAATTATTTCTAATAAGCTTCAACATGTGGCAAACATCTAATAATACATAGACTCGCTGGTGAGTAATGGGATGGTAAAAGTATGGTTTCAGATTTACAACATTTGTGACATTGCATCCTAAACTCTGCAGCATCTTAAAATGAACATGGGTCCATCGCAAATGACTGACAAAACTTTGCAGTTTACTTGTTGTAATTGCCGCAGCGCTTCCAATATTAAATTTGCCATTTCAATTCCCAACATTTTGTTAATTAAAAAGTATGCAATTGGGACTTTAAAATGGTCATTTACTCCTACTACCATTAAAACTAAGGCTTCAGTAGCCAACTCTTGCTCATTGTTAAGGCTTTTGCCCGCTCCAATATCGGTGTAGCCAAATACTTGTTGAGTGTGTCTATCGCTAGTTAACTCTTTTTTTATTGACATCTCATCAATTAACAAAGATACCATCAAATGTTTGTTCTTTTTAGTGAAGAATTCATCAGCTCTTAATTTTAAAGACGATATCGCGGGAACTGTAAACCCTGGACTGCAGTCCACTTTTGACAGCCAACTACTAATTGTTGATGGGGCAGGAAGCGCAAATCCAAATATTTCTCTTACATAGTTGTGAGCTTTGCTGCTATAAAATTGTAGTCATAGCAAAGCTTCTTAATTCTTTTTCAATTTTTGCCTTTGTTACTTTCCTACCATCCAGTTTCCTATTCAACATCATTCTTTTTAATAAAGCAGCTGGGGCTCCTTGAAGAGATGTCATAATATCTAATGTGTAGATAAAGAAAATTTATTTTTTAGTTCGGTTAATAACCCGTTCAAGGATTTTATTTTTAGTTTTCACCTCCTGCTTGTTTTTCTGCAAATTTTTAGTTTGTTTCTGCATACTCTTAATTGCCTCTTCAAAAAGCAAATCCTCTCTCTTAATTTTACATTGGTATCTTCTGTGGAAGGTTTGCTGAAAATAGAACATTTCTTTACACTAGTTAAACTTTGGTACTAAGGCATTATATAAATGCTACATAAAATTTATATAAATAAAATACATATTACATTTTGATTTTAAAGAAAATTTGTTATTATACTTACGTATACGGATGAAAGAATTGTACCATCCGTACTATATCAGAAGAATGAGCAGATGGAGACGAGTCTGAATCACTCCGTTTTATTGGAGATTTTGGTGAACTACTTTGAGGTGAATCAACACTTTCCAGGTTGCTGCTACAATTAAAAAATATTTTTTGATTCTTTGTGAGTACTAAGTGAAAATTAACATACCATGTAGGTGGAGGTGAGCTTGGTAAATAACTTTTCTCCAAGTGATCAACTTCAAAACATTGAGGTAGTTTTAGGGTTGGAATTGACCCTATTCTTAAACGTTTCCGTTCGCCTGTTATATATATATATATATGTATATATATATATATATATATATATATATATATATATCTTCCTTTTTCTGTTTTCTTTTATATGGTATGTGTGATCTGGCTTAGGGCTCGGAGTTCTAGCAACGTCAATTAATGCCGTTTCTAGAGATGGCACATTTGCAGGTTCTTCCTGCCAATTAAAAGTATTGTACTTTCAGAAATCTCATCATTTCCTGAAACACTTGTTGGATTCATTGACTCTAATACTAGTTCCTCATTTGGAGTCAAAATATCCACAATGGGTGGCCCTCCTCCTGTTCCTTGCAAATGATTTTTAATAGTTATGTGCTTTTTCTTTGTTGGGCATTTCATATCCTGCCAAGTCTAAAAACGAAAATTCCTTATAAAAAATCCTTAGTTTAAAAAGAGGACTTACTTTTTTCCACTGCTTCCACTCTTTATTTGCTCCCGGCATGGAATTTAAAATTTGGGCTATAGTTTCCCACTTTTCCATGCCCTCATTCATTGTGAAATTACTAGAGAACTTGCCACTTAGCAATCGCTTATCTCTAGTCACCATTTCAGTCAGTTGCTGTTTTTGTTGTTGACTGCAATACAGCTTTTTCTCTTTTAAATCCATTATTCCTATTTTTTCAATTTTTTCTCCGTGGACTGTAGACCAAACAAACAATTTTTCTTCTATTACTTATGACATCTGACTTTGACAGAATCTTGTTCATGGAATTCCGTGTCACAATAATACGGTGTTGCCACTAAATCTTTCGACATCAAATGTCGATTCATTTTCGAATGTCGATTCGTCCTCAAGAATAAGTCCCGTACAAAGCGATCGACATCAAAAGTAAGAAATTAGGAATTCGACAAATTTCGGTAGAGATTCAAGAATCGAGCCCCAGAGCCGCCAATATAAAAAAAGCGTACTTCATAGAGGTTCAAGTACGATAGAGGAGGATTCTTTTTTTGTCTATGGTATCATAACCATAGAGAAATTATTTGTCTATGATCATAACAAAGAAAATAATAAAATAATCTCCATTGAAAATCACGTTTTGTTTGGATGATATATTTATTCAATAAGTTAGAAAGCCGAAATTGAAATGATAGAGAAACCGAGTGAATTGAAATTGATTGATTCATCAATTAAAACTATTTTACCCATTTTGACTGACGTTTGACAAGTAATTTCATGCCAACTTGAATTCTATGTTTCGTTCGGAATAGAATCTTCAGCATTGAGGATATTTTTTCTTTTCGAAATATAAATAAATATAAAACAAATATGACAGTAAAATCAATGTTTGGCATGTATTCATTAAACCATCCTTTCAAAGCAAAAGCTTGAATTATTTCAAAAACAAAGCTCTTGATTTTATGCAATTTTTGCAACGCATAAAATGCAAAGTTTATAATAGTTGCATTATTTTCCTGGCATAAAATATATTTTAAGAGTTATATTTATACATAGTTTATACTCGTATTATAAAACTGTCAATTTCTTTGCTTAGACATTTTCTAGAAGTTATTTTATGAAGTAGTTGTTTTTTGACCATAGAACTATAAGAAGTTGTGTGTTCTTACACTAACATAGAATTAAAATGAGAAAGTTAAGTTGGTATAAACGGAAACTGTCTTGCCAACCTATTTAGATCAACCTTTCCACAACGTGGTTTGAGTTCTTTCATTCGATTCATCGGAAAGTGTTGTCGGGGGTCTTTGAAATTACAAATTTCTTTTGTATTTCTAATAATCTGTGAATAGTAAATCAACAAAAATGGTCGCCCAAAAGAAACAGAAGAAGGCAATTGAAAGTATCAATAGCCGTTTGGCTTTAGTAATGAAATCCGGAAAATATTGCTTAGGTTACAAGCAGACCCTTAAAACTTTGAGACAAGGTAAATCGAAGCTTATAATCATTTCTAACAATACACCTCCCCTTAGAAAATCAGAAATTGAATATTACGCCATGTTAGCCAAAACTGGAGTACACCACTATTCTGGTAACAATGTCGAATTGGGAACAGCCTGTGGAAAATATTTCAGGGTATGTGCGATGTCGATCACCGATCCCGGAGACAGTGATATTATTAAGTCCATGCCAGCATCAGAAGGAGGTGAAAAGTAGACTTATTTCAAACTATTTTAAGTGTATAAAAATATTTTGAATAAATTGTGAAACTTGAGTGTTTATTTGTACAGCCCCCTTTTCCAGAAACAAATTTCAAGTAAGCTAAGTTAAGTGCACTTCTGAAACAGTCTTATAAAAATAATTATTGATGTTTCATCTTTTAATTTCCGATAATTGCAATTGTGTATTTATGTGAATGTAAGTTACATTAACATTTTACAGTGTAAGTATCTCGATAATAATTGCCTCCTGTTTAAATCTGTTCAAGGATGGTTCCTTTCATTTTCGTGAATCAATTTTGATTAACTATTAAGGCTGGTGTGTTTATATAGGATTCTCAAGTAAGATTGTTAGAAATCTTACAAATATTTTTTTTGTTATTGGCAGTAAATTCTCCTTAAGGATTCTATACAAACCCACCAGTCTCAATAGGTAATCAAAACTATTACGTTTTTCTTTAATTAATAGAAAATGCTGGAAATTTTGGAAATATACCATTCCAACAGATGTGAACAATGTTTCAAATTAAAGTCAGTGAAATACGTTCAATAAGAAATTGAGGGGACTGAAATATTTTTTCGCATTAAAGGACATTAAAAAAAAGTATTTGTGTCTCCCAAAATTGCTGAGCATATCTAGAATGTGTAGTAAAGGTCAAAATAAGCCGATTAGACCCAATTTATTCATATACCAAAATGTACCGTTTGTTTTTTCAAAGGTTACATAAAAAACACATTATTATACTCTGTTTAGAAATGAGTGAAACAAATTGAATGAAATTTGACAAGAGTGCGTTTTAGAGGTTTACTCTCCTTTCGGTAATTAACGAAACCCAGAAGAAATTGTAGAAGGGCTAAAACCACGACATTTTTTCAGAACTTTCTTAGGGTGGTAATACGGTTCTCAAATTTTTTTAGCAAGAAGACTGATTTTTTATATTCATTTTGTTACTCTATAAATTTCATGTTCTGCATAATTCCGAAGGAAAAAAATGTTTTCTTAAATAAATCTAACGGATATTCTCAGTACAAGTTTAATACAAATTCGGAACTACGCAGAATACAAATTTTTTTCAAGAGTAACAAAATTAATATAGTTAGTCTTGTCACGAAACAAATTTGAATTGTATTGCCACCCATAAGAAAGTTCTGAAAAAAATGTGAGGGTGGTTGTAACCCTTCTACAATTTCTTTTGGGTTTCTTTAATTACCGAAAGGATGGTACTCCTCTAAAATACACCGGAACAAATGAAATCACCCTCAATAATCAAGTGAACAATGATCCTAATGCATACCTTAAATGGCTGTTTTCAAATAAATTAAAAATTAATATTGATAAAACCAAATATATTGTATTTAAGCAGAAAAATAAAATAATTAACATTTGCCGGATGGTGTGAAAATAGTGGTTTAGCAATTAACATCAGTAAAACAGTCTTTATGGTCTTCCAACAAAAAAACATTTCTTATGACTATTGCCCCCTAATAAGGGTTAACAACAAATCCATAGAGCAAGTGAATATGTTCAAGTATCTAGGCCTGACTATAGATCAAAAATTAATATGGGAGGCACACATAGAAAACCTCGTTACAAAAATGAGCTGTATGTGTTTTGTAATAAAGCAAATACGTGGAACAGTCTCACTACATGTGCTTAAGCTTATCTACTATGGACTTGTACAATCCATCCTATCTTATGGACTACCTTTCTGGGGGAACTCAGTCCATACAATAAAAGTTTTTAAGCAACAAAAAAAAGTGATAAGATGTCTAGCAGGACTACATTATAAAGAATCTTGTAAGAGCACATTCACTGAGTTAACCATATTGACTTTACCCAGCTTATACATTTACATAATAACCATGAATGTAAAAAAAAATGAAACACACTACACCAAAAATAATTTGATTCACAACTATAATACTAAAAGAGGTAATGAACTACGACTACCCTACTCTCGTCTGGCTCTGGGACAAGACTCTGCTAGTTATCAAGGTATCATCTGCTACAACCATGCACTCAAATTATTTGGACACACATGTAGCTTAGTAAGCTTCAAGTCAGCTTTATACAATCATTTCATCCAAAATGCTTTTTACTCTGTTGAGGAATTTCTATTATCATAATGACTTTCTGATTTATGTACATAAATAAATGGTGGTTCCAAAAAAAAAGTTTATATTCCCTATGTATATATTTGAAATAAGTCTTTTCCAGTGTAAGCATTGTGTCTCCTGGAATACTTTATCTGTTTAATTGTATTTTGTACATATCCTTAGTGGTATCTTTGTAAGTACTCACGTATATGTTTTGTTTTTACTGATGTTTGTTGGGTGTATATACCATAGAAAAATTAAATAATTATATAAAAACAATAATAATAATAACAATAATCAAATTTTACATATATCTTCAACTGTTTGTGTCTGTACTAGTCTGATAAAATTTTATAAATGTATGTAATGCAGATGTAGAATTTTCAATGATGAATACATTTCTTTCTTTCATTAATGGTGTACCGATAGAGAAAGTAATGTGTATAAAATATTTGGGATTAATTGTAGATGAACATTTGAACTGGTCTCCACACATTACCAAAATCACTGGAAAAATAGTTTCAATGCTATCCTCTTTGTATAAATGTCGAGATTATCTGTCTATGAAAAGTAAATTTCAAGTTTATAATTCTTTTTTCTTAACACACTTTTGCCTGTGTGGGGAATGTGTGGAGAAGTTAATTTTGATAATGCTCAGAAATAACAAAACCCTTAAAATATTATTTAAATATGATTGCACAAATATAATTTATTCAGAATTGGAATTAATTCGATTAAAAGAAATTCTGGATATAGAACAATGCAAACTTGTTTATAAAATACTTAATAATCAACAGAAATGTAACATAAATATTGAGTTTTGCTTTGATTTACACGATTACCAAACAAGATCACATAATACCATCTATCAAATATATACAAGGACAAATATAGGTTTAAACAATCTGATTGTAGATGCAATCAAAACATTCAATAATTTACCTCAGTTTACAAAAGGCTTGAATAATTATAAGAGTTTTGTTAGAAAATTGAAAGTTTATGTAAACGCTAATTAACTGCCTTTGCATCACTGTATTAACCTTAAACTTTGTTATTCTCGAGGCCAGTGTTTAAAGCACTGTTTTGAGAATTTTTTACATTAGTTTAATGATATTGTAATAAATGTTTGAATAAACGATATTTCAAAAAAAAATGTACTTTTGTCAAATTTCATTCATTTTGTTTCGCTCATTTCTAAACAGAGTACAAAAATGTGTTTTTTATGTAAACTTTGAACTCTTCTCACTAACAAACGGTACATTTTGGTATATAATAAGCAAAATCAATAGAACAAAAATATTAACAAGACCTTAATGATATTTTAAAATGAAATGAAACTTACTGTTTCTAGTTAACTCCACAATATATTGAAAAAATGTTAAAAATTCTAAAAAATTGACAATTGTTTTGATATTATCTAAATTACATAATTTGCAATTAAAAAAATGTTTATTAATTTTTTGAAAAATGATCTGTTTTTTATTTGCATTGTTTTCATTTTTTTGTTCATTCCAAGACTCTTTTCGTGTTAGAATAAACATGTATGCAAATACATAGTATTTTATGTTAACCGATATTTCATCTTAAGCATTTTCGTGTCCAACATATTTCACTGTAATTATATTGAAGATACGTATACTATCTGATTTCCCAAATTTGGTTAGTTCTGGGGACATTATTCAATCTCACTGCATCTTGATAATTTTTCTACTACCACTGTCTTCATCTTATTAATTTTCCTCCTGTATTAACGTTCATTTTAGGGGACATATGCAAATTAGATCATTTTTTTAGTGCTATCTTACTAGCTTTGAAAATCTTGATGAGAATGCTTATATTAATACAATGATTGTCGAGTGTAGACGTATCATTCAGGTGCTCTGTTGAAGAGCAAGTTAATGGAAAAAATCTGATTTGGTGTGGTGATAGGTTGCAAACAGACTGTTGATTGATTTAAGTGGAATAATAGAGGTTGCAGTTTTCTGCGTTATATCTGATAGGGTGTAAATATGGGCACATGATTCAAGAAAGGTGAAGATGAATTGCACAAGTCAATAAAATTAATGGTGTCTAAATTATGTACTTCTCAAGAATTCATATCTCAGCTTAGTGACGCTGTAAGTACAATTATTACTGAAAATAAACTAGTGCCACTAAAGGAAAAGATAAAACAGTGGGATCAAACAGGAAAAGGCTATACATTTTCTCGAAGATAAGAATGAAGGTTATGATAAACAAGTTCGCCAATGTAATTTAGTTTTACTGGTACCAAAGGAAAATGTGAAGGGTTATACCACACCCGACGTTATACAGATTTTTAATGAAAAAATCAAATTGTCGATCCGGGAATCTGATATTGAAGGATGTTTCAAACTAAGAAATAATGGTCGCAGTGATCCTGTCCTAGTTAAATTTTGTAATATATACGGTCGTAATTTAGTATTTTCCACCAGAGAAGATTTGGCAGCTATGCAGCAAAAAATATTAAATGCAGCTACCACGAAAATCGAGAGAGGTCAAGTATGGAGTAATTATGATCAAATTTACTCAAAATTGAATAAAGAAGACAATATTCGAAAAATTACTTCTTTAGAGGAACTGGACGAAATATCAGTATAAATTTTCTTATTTGTATCCTTAATATACAAATCCTTTTAATAGTTAGGTTTTTTTGCTCCGTCTTATAACTTTATTCTAATTAATGCTAATCGGTTGATTTTTGTTTTAACTTTTCAAGAATATGCTTCAAGTATTTATTTTATTTTCGATAGTCACATGCAATTGATGTACCTATCTCTAACTGTGACTTCTTTTTGTTTACATTTTGTTTTGGATATCTTGTTAAATTGATTCGAATGATGTATTTAAAAATTGATTGTTTAAATGCTAGGTCGTTAATTCCCTCACTACATGAAGTTAAGGCCCATCCCCAATCAATTTAGTGGCGAAGTTCCACTTCGGCACGCGTGCTAAGACAATGACGCTAAGTAACGAGCGGAATTATTTTTATCATCCATTTTTACTACTTTGATTTACAGGAATATTCACAGGTTAAATTTCACAATTTTTTAATTACCTCAAGAATAACAATAACAAAGAAAATGTGCAAGTGCGGTCACATTCAGGCTGACTGAATTGAGGATGGAATATCCAGCACGCATGCCGAATTGTCACTTTGCTAACAGATTGATTGAGGATGCACATTTTTACGTTAATTGTGTCTGATGAAGGTATAGATATTCTTTTGATATGTGAATCATGGTTAAAATACGCTGTTGCTGATAATGAGTTGCATATTAGCGGTTTTGATTTATACAGGGAATGGAAAGGGCCTTGGTACGTATATTAGAAAGACAATTAAATGTGAAATAATTGATATTTATAATTTAATTTGGGAACAATGTTGGATAAAAGTTACCATAAACAAGAAAACTTTAGCGGTTGGAGCAATATATAAACCGCACACGACCAAAATACCTACAAGTATTTTTTTAGATGAATTTGAAGTTGACGAAATTGTTTGTATGGGAGATTTTAATAATTATTTAATGTAAATAAGTTCTACTCTTTAATAGAATTTTTAAATTTATCTCAATTAATAGATGTTCCAACTCGAGTTATAGCTAAAATTCAGCCACTCTTTTAGACTATTTAATAATTCGGGAGGAGACTAGTTGATAAGGGCGTTATACAGCATGATTTGAAGAGGGTTGTGAGATTACGGTTTATACGGAAGACGTATGTTTGGTATGTACGGCAAAGGGGGAGGCGGAGAGGATGTGTAGGAAGATTGTGGAGAAGATTGAGCGGTGCGGACTGGAAGTGGCTGAAGAAAAGACGGTGGAGCTGCTCATGAAGGGACGGAGCAAGACGAGAGAAGTGGGGGGTGATGGTGAAGGGTAGGAGAATTCATATGGAGGAGTCGGTGAAATATCTAGGGGTGTGGTTGGATAGCCATCTATCGTTTAAAACACCTATGGCTAAGACAGCACAGAAGGCGAAAGCAAGGGTAGGATGGCTGGAAATATTGCTCTGTAACGTGATGAAAGGGCCGGGAGATGAGTGGAAGAGAAGGGTAATTGGTAAGACAATAGAGGAAAGTATGGCGCGGAAGTGTGGGGTGAACGAGCGGGGGTGAATGCGAGGGTTATGCCACTCCTTCGAGTGCAGAGAGGGATCCTTAGGGTGGTGCAGGGCTACAGGACAGTGGGGGGACTGGCAGCAGTGGTGCTGTGTATGTCTTACCCACTGGACGTGATGGTTAAGGCCAGGAATAAACACTGGAGGGGTGCGACGAGATAGGAAGTACAGGAATGGATGGAGGAGGAAATGGAGAGAAGGTGGGAGTAGGAGAGATTGGATGGACCGGAAGTTCAGGGAGATGAACTACTACTTGACACAGGTACTTACTGGACATTGGTCGAGAGTATGGGGTGCCTCCAAAAGATTGGGAGAGGGGAGTCGGGACTGTGCGAGAGGATATGATGTGGGGCATGTGTTCAGATGTTGGAAGAATGAGGATGTCTTGAAAAGGTTAGCAAAGAAACTAGGGGAGGAGGTGTATTGGGAAAACATGGTGGAGATAATGTTGAAGGCTTGATAGGTAGGAGTGATAGAAGGGAGAAGATGACATCGTGATTGGAGAGTGTGTGAGGGACCGTCGCCCGTGTTGAAGTATGCTAGGGTAGTGATTCCGAAGCGGGAGTAACGGCGAGACAGAGGTGGGTTTGGTTGGTAGGCATCCAAGGGGGGATGAGTCCAACACTGTTTGTGTCGTGCGAAGGATCCATTCGAACATGAGTTTCCCATCTCAGCCTGAAAAAAAAATACAGCATGATATTTCAGATCATGTTATCGTTTACTGTAAGGTACAGGTACAAGATAATAGGAAAAACCTAAAATTGCAAACACATAGAAACTTCAATAATTTCGATGATGAACTATTTCAAGCAGATTTATTTAATACATCACTTTTCAGAATCTATGATCAGGAAACTATCGATGAAAATGATTCATATTTTACTAACTGTGTACACCAACTATTAATGCTCCTGTAGTTACAGCCAGAATGACCAAACCCGAAGCTCCATGGTTATCATATTCCATAAAACATATGATGCGGGAGAGGGATAGTGCTCTGGAGAAATTTAGAAGAACTAAATCAAATATCCATCTTACGTCATCCTGAGAATTACGTTAATAAAGCAGTTATTCGTGAAAAAATGCGTACTTTTAGCACATTCATATTAATAAATGTAATAAAAAAGAAAAGTGGAAATATTAAGAACACATAAAAGGTTTTAACAGATAAGAAATCAGAACTACCGGATAATTTCAAAAATGCTAATAATATAAATCGATATTTTATTGATTCTGTTCCTAGATCTAATACAAGTAGTGAAATACTGAATTTTATAGAAATAGTAGATTAGTTCAACAAATGCGGTAGGTTCGGACCAACTAACTATCAATATGATATACTTTGTTGTCCACATGTAGTACCCTACATCATACATATTTTTTACTTCTGTCTTATTGAAAGTGTTTTTCCTTCAGTTTAGAAGAGGGCCGTTGGGCGGGTGCTACCTAAATAAGATAACAATCATAAAGAATTTAAAGATCTTCGACCAATAAGTATATTACCGACTCTATCTAAAGTGGTAAATGTACTGTGCTTGTTCTTCTGGATTTTAACAGAGCATTTGATACTATTGATTATAGTTTGCTTGATAATATTTTACACTATATAGGTTTTTCAGGAAGTGCTCGTTTATTAGTGAATACGTCTTTCTTGACGGATCAACTTCACAGTTGCTTCCGCTTCTGTCAGGTATACCACAGGGATCAATATTCGGCCCCACTCTATTCACAATTTACACATCCCAATTATCGACCTATATTCATAATTGCAGTAAACATTTATATGCTGACGATACGCAATTCTATTATACATTTCCGCCTGATACAGTGGCAAATGCTTGTACTGTAATTAATCATGACCTAGACGCCTTTTTGTGGCTGCGGCTAAAGACCATTCACTCAATATTAACTCTAAAAGTCACGAATCCTTTTATTTGGCTCTAACTCTAATCGTCAGAAAATTCGCGATAATATTATTAATGTGAAAATAAATAATGAGAATTTAATAATGGTCAATGACGCTAAAAACTTAGGAGTAATAATTGACGACGATCTAAAGTTTGAAAAGCACATAATAATAGTATACTTCAGAAAGCATACATAGCATTAAAAACATTTTATGGTGTCCGACATTTTTTACAGTTTCAAGTGAAAAAGATATTGTGTGACTCATTAATTTTATCATTATTTAATTATACTGACATTCTATATGGTCCACACTTAAGTGTGCAATATAAAAAGAAAATTCAAAAAATGCAAAACTGCTGCATCCGGTAAATATTTGGCATACGTCAACGGCGTACTATATATTTCTAAGAAGTTAAAAGTAATACAGTGGTTGAATATGGATAAGAGACGAAATGTTACATTCTGCGTGTCTTTATATATATAATAAACATGACAAAGAAACCATCATACTTATATAGAAAAATCTCCTTCTCAGGACAGACGTTCATATAACATTAATATTAATATTCGAAATAAAGGGGTAATTACTATACCTCCCTTTAAATTAGAAATTTCTCAACGGTCTTTTAGATATCAAATTGGCTTTGTTTATAACGGACTTTCAACGGAAATCAAATATCAGCATTTTAAAAAATTCAAGAGTCTTCGGAAATACTAGTTTGGTCATTAGAATTAATTGGATTCAGAATTGTGAGAGGAATTATTGACCTTACGCATCAAAGTACTAATGTAATATATTACAACTTGTGTTGCGGTACATATTATATGTATGTATAGTCTGTGGGTTGTAACGAAGTTACATTTTAAAGACCGGGCAAAAGCACAATCTCCCGTATAAATTAAAATACATTGTTCGAGAACTATACTTTTCCGTTCGTATATTAACATCGGTAGGTACAATATAATATAATTCCTCTAACCAGCGCCGACACTTACCTCTCCGCTACGTATCCCCAGCAAGCCATACCAAATAGCAGAACGGTTTTCAGAGTCGGCAGTCTATCCGTAGACTCGCCACCTTGCCCGCATACGCAGGTGAGATTTAAATTTAAGAGACATCATTGTGCTCATACACCCGTTCTCTTTCAGGAAACCGTTGCCGATAGACCGATCACCCGTACCGTCAACCAAGGTGAGTTTTGTTTAACTGTATACTTTACGGTATATGGTTCTCGGCCGTTTAATCCGATCAAGGGAAACGTAGACCGCTACTAGAAAGTTGATTATTCACATCCTAGTAGTGACCGTGTTTGGGCCTTCATCAGCCATCCAGTCAAGGGAAGTAGAGGGAAACCGGGTAGACCACCACTAGAAAGTTGAGTATTCACATCCTAGTGGTGGCCGTGGTTGAGCTTCCAACCGCCCGATTCAGTGAAAACCGCCATCGAAGGGAGATTGAGAATTCACGCCCTATAGTGTCTATCGCGAATCCGGGATTTCACTATCGCGAGAACCGTATCCCCGCAAGTAGAGCTTTGACTGACCAATCCGTGTTAGATCTGCATGGCACACACCCGCTTCCGCTAACCGTCCACCGTTTTACTTACCGTAATAGTTTACCGTAGGAGACCGGTAGTATAGTAGTTAGTACTAGTGCTTTTGCCCCGCCCATTAGAGAACGAACCGTTTAGTTGATTAACTTTTCCGAGTGCTCATTGTGTAATAAAGACTCTTTGTAAATAAGTAACTTTTGGTTTTTCTTCTCTCCGACTGCAACTACTACTGAATAGTGGTCGGATACTATCGATAGTGTGCCACCATCGAAAACTATCGATAGTTTTCAAAGTCGTTTGTTTTTAGTATTTTTCAAAATTATTTTCTCGAGAATCCTTTCAAAAAACTAAAATAAAAAAAAGTTTATTAGCAAGCAAACGGCAATTCAGCACTAGATCTATGTTAAGGATTTTCTAACTGCCTTCTCCAGTTTTCATGTCTCTGCTTTCTACTCGTGCTACCATCTATTGCTTCATGAACAAATTAGAGAAAAATCACCCGATGCAATTACGCGGAATCACCGGATTCAATTATTTAGTGTGCTTTATTTGTTTTAGAGTAGCTCAAGTTTTACAGTTTTCCGTTACGTCTTGAGTTTTGCTGGGTTTCATTATAATTAATACAATTGAAATTTAAAAAATGAGTAAACGCGGTAAGTCGTATGTTTGGGAGTATTTTTTAAAAAGTACAAGTCATTGGTTCCCAACGGGGGCGATACCGCCCCCCTGTGGGCGCTGCAGCCTTTTAGGGATTCAACGGATTCAGAAGCAAATAATAAGCAGTCAAGAGGAATGGTGAAATAAAAATGATTTAATAAGGGTTAATAAGCAGTTTTAAATTAGCATTAATAATAATACTGATAATTATAATAATTTCTTTTAGTTCAGAATAGAAGTATATGACTTGTCCTCGCACGTTGATAAGCGAACGCGCGATGTTCATGAAAATAACATGTTCCGACATGTTCGCAAACAGACAAGTTGAATCATGCACGAAATGAAACGTATAAAAGCAACAGCTCTACGAATTTTTTGTTAGTTTAGTTGTATGTGCTTGGCCGCGATATATAGTCGTGAATCATAAGCTCTGCCGTAGTAAATAATCGTGAGTGGTGTGTCATTTTATAAACATTACTATCTATAAATCTATTGAGAATTTAATTTTTGTATGAAAATGGCTGAATCTACTTCTAAATTAAAAAAGAAATGCCGGCAGTACAGTATTGAATATTTAAAATATGGATTTGCGGAATCTTCTACAAACAAATCATTACCTATGTGTTTAATTTGACGAAAAGTTTTTTCAAATGAAGCTATGAAACCTTCTAGGCTACAAGAGCATTTACATAAAATGCATCCTGATAAGAAGAACAAAGATATATTATATTTTCAAGAACTCGAAAAACAATATTTGAAACAGCCAACCATATCAAACCTGTTTGCATCGTCTTCTAAACGAGATGATGATGGGCTACGAGCCTCATATAACGTTTCATTGTTAATCGCAAAGTCAGGAAAACCACACACCATTGGCGAGGCATTAATTTTGCCGGCAGTCGAAGAGATATTAAAAACTGTTCTCCATTATAAGACACCATTTGATATGATTAAAAAAATTCCTCTCAGTAATAATTCAGTGCAAAGAAGAATAGATGAAATGGCAAATGACATTGAAATGTCATTATGCGATTACCTAAAGACTTGTAAATTTACCATTCAACTCGATGAATCAACTCTTCCAAGTAACGAAGCTCTACTCTTATCATACGTACGATTTATAAAAGAAGAATAAATTCATCAAGAGTTATTATTTGCTAAGAATTTGGAATCTGATACAAAGGGACATTCTATATTTAATATCATGCAAGAATTTTTTCAAGAGAAAGAAATTCCTATTAGCAATATTTTGTCTGCTGCTACTGATGGTGCTCCAGCAATGACCGGGCGTCATAAGGGTTTTATAGCACATTTGAGAAAAGCAGTGCCAAATGTACTCGCTGTACATTGTATTATTCACCGTCAGCATTTGGTTGCAAAAAAATTAAATGAACGTCTGCATGCGTCCTTCAATAACGTTATTAAAGCAATCAATATCATTAGAAGGAATTCATTGAATTACCGTTTGTTTCATAAGCTTTGCAATGGAAATGATGAAGACTACAATCGCTTGCTGCTGTACACAGAAGTACGTTGGCTCTCTAAAGGTGTTTATCTGAATCGTATTTTCAATCTATTTGACTCAGTGTTGGAATTTCTTGAAGAAAACGAACAATTTCGCGAAACCCTGATTACGTCAAAAAATGACATCGCTTATTTGACGGAACTGTTTAAAGTATTTAATCAAGTTAATCTACAATTGCAAGGTGATGATACAAATTTAATTAAAACTAAAAACGTCATAGCTGCTTTTGCATGAAAACTTCTTGTGTGTGTGTGTGTCAAGTTAATGGCACTGGTTTTAGTAAACCAAAAGGCCAGTCTAATTTATTATTTGATTATAAAATGTTGTGGAACATATATAAGCTTACATACACATATATTTTTATTACTATTATTATGTTTATGCATATATATTTTTTTTATGCTTATGGTTTTTTTTTGTTTTGCCTATGCTTTTTTTTATTGCTTATGCATTTTTTGTTTATGCTTTTTTTATATGATTTTTTTTGCTTATGCTTTTTTTAGGCTTATGTTTTTTTATTATGTTCAAGTATTTTTTTTATGCATTTTTTGTGCTTTTGCTTTTTTCTTCTTTTTTTTAGTATTTTTTTTAACTACCTTATTTGTATATTTTTTTTTCGGATTTTTCCTTTATTTTTTTTTTCAAAAATTTGATTGGTTAGAAATTTTACAACATTTTACTTCATTTACAATTTTATGTTAGTTTCTTTTGTTAGTTTATATAATAGTTTTCTCACCTCATTTTTTTCAGATGCTAATATTGTATCCAAACTAGCAGGCAAAGGTAATATGTTTGCAATCATTGTATAAAATTTTGATATAGCCGATTCGTGAATATTGCATTCTAGTAAGCAATGTTGTAGGGTACCTGTTTCTCCACATTGACATCTTTCATTTTCAGAAATGCCCAGTTTAAATTTATTCTCGGGTGTTAAACAATGTCCTGATCTAATTCTGGTAATAGTTCTTATGAAAGTCCGATCGCTGTCTTTATGAAACCAAGGTTTATGTTTTACTATTGGTTCAATTGCTTTGAACTTTTGACCTCCCATATATTCCTCGTAATGTTTTTGCCAAGCAGCTGTTAGTTTAGTTTTTGCCAATTGTCGCATATCTGTTGTCGGGATTTTGAAATTATGAATTTTAATTCCCTCCTCTGTGGCCCTTTTCGCTAGTTCGTCTACTTTTTCATTTTGGGGTATGCCTGAGTGTCCTCTGATCCAAACTAACTGAATTTCTTTGTTTAAGCTTTGGATTTCGTTACATATTCTTGAGATGTCTACTATTATGTGATTTAGTTCAGAATTGGGTGTTATATTTTCCAATTTTTGTATTGCACTACTGCTGTCTGAAAATATAACATATTTTGAGCTGGATTCATATCTATGGCAGTATTCTAGTGCTTTTTTTATTGCCATTAGTTCGGCGGTATAGATAGAGGTATACTGGGGTAGCTGATATGTTTCTGAATATTTATCTTCTTCATGAAAGAAGGCAAATCCTATTTTATTATTCCTTTTTGATCCATCTGTAAATATCTTCTCAAAGTTGTGCCATTTTTCATTTATTTGTCTTTGAAATTGAACCTTTGTTGTTACGTCTTCTTTGTCATACGATGTATAATACGTTGTTGGTGGTTTTAGTAAAGTTTTGTAAGGCACAGAAAAACATGGTTGTACTTTGCTCTCATAAACAATATTTTTGTAATCGATAATCCAGTTATAACTCTCTATTATGAGTGGTAATCTTTTCTTTTCCCAATATCTTGATTCTAGGCATGCAATGAATAAATTATGTATGTTTTTTTGGCCCTCACCTTGTTTACTATTAATTTTTAAAATTAACCTGTCACTCAGCATTTGTCTTCTGAGATGTAATGGTGGTTCTGCACACTCCACTTCCAAGACATTTATTGGCGAGCTTTGTAAACTTCCTATTGCTAATCTTAAACATCGATTTTTAATTTTTTCTATCTTTTCTGTGTGACATTTAGCAGCGGTCCCATATAAAATGCTTCCATAATCAATGATTGATCGTATGAATGATTTATAGAAAATTAAACTTATATTTGGATCTGCTCCCCATTTTTGGTGACTAAACACTTTGACGATATTGATAGCATTTTCACATTTTTTAATAACATTTGAAATTTGTTGTTTCCAATTGAGTTTTTTGTCTAATATAACTCCTAAGTACGTAACAGCTGATTTGTACTGGATATTCATGTTGGCCATTCTGATTGTATTGGGATGCTGATATCTTCTCCTTGTAAATGTACAAACTGACGATTTTCTTTCATTTATAGCTGTCCCGTTGTCTTCAAACCACTTCTTAGCTGCAGTTGTTGCTTCATTGAGTTGTCTGTGACACATCTCTATATTTTTATATTGTGTTCTTATGGCGTAATCGTCTGCGAATTGGAATATCTTAACGTCATATTTTTGTAGGGCGATTTCAAAGTCGTATGAGTAGATAATATATAAAAGTGGACTTAAAATACCTCCCTGTGGTAATCCTTTAGATGTCTGTCTTGGGCCCACTAATTGGTTATCTGTTCTTACATAAATATTCCTGTTGCTGTACAACTTCTGAATGTGTCTGATAAGATGGCGAGGAAGGCCTAATTTAACCATTTTGGTCGTCAAGATTCCCAGGTCTACGTTATCGTAAGCACCTTCTATGTCTAGGAATATAATACTGGAAAACTTGTTACTGGTAAATCCATGATATACATCCACTACTAGCTCACATAAAAGCTCTTGTGTAGACTTTTCTTTTCTAAATCCAAATTGAGATTTAGGTAATAGTTGGCGTTGTTCGAGATGATGTTCCAATCTGTTTTTTATCATTCTTTCGTATGTTTTCAAAACACAGGAAGCTAAAGCAATTGGTCTATATGAATTTGGTTCCTTTTCTGGTTTTCCACTTTTCAATATTGGTACGACAATGTAATTGTACCAATCTGTAGGTACGTCCATTTCTTCTCTGAGAATTTTGCTGAATATTTCTGCCAGTTGTATTTTAATTGTTGTTGGTAAATGGTATATCATTGAATAATGGATATTATCTTTACCAGGACATGTATTATTGTTTTTTCTTAGGGCTATATTTAATTCTCTCAGTGTGAATTCTTTTGTTAATTCTGAGTTTTCATATTCTTCTACTTCACTTTGCGTAGGAGGTGTATTTGTATAATCTGGTGTAAGTTTACATAAGAAATCAAGAATCCAGTCTGCAGAAGCGTCTATCATTTGTTTGTTGCTTTTTTTCCTGTTTTTAAACAGATTAACTTTTTCCCATACCTTTTTCATTGTTACATTTTTGTTTAGGGATGAACAATATGATCTCCAACTGTCTCTTTTTACACTTTTTATAACTTTTTTCGAAATTGCGTCAGCTTTTTTATAATTCATTAGGTTTGTTAAATTAGGGGTCTGTTTATATTTGATGAACGCTTCTTTTCTTTCTTTAACTACTAGATCACATTGTTCATTCCACCACGGTTTTCCTTTTACTTTGATATTTTTATTTTTTATGTACTTAGGTATAGATTCTTCTGCAGCTTGGTTTATAACATGTGTTATTTGTTCATATGAATTATTATTAATGAAATTAGTATTGTTATTGTTTTTGTTAAGACATTCTGAGAGATATCTATCCCAGTTTGCTTTCTTTATGTTCCACCTTTTATAATTTGTTTGTGATACTAATTTTAAATTTGTTTGACATTTTACTACAATCGGTATGTGATTTGATCCGTGTGTGTCTGATAACGTCAGCCATTCAAAAATATGGTGTATGTTAGGACTGCAAATAGTTAAGTCGATGGCGCTATGATTTTGATTATAATTATTTATACACGTCATGCTACCATCGTTTAAAAATACTAAATTATTTTGCTCTAGGCTGTCTAACAGTGTTTTACCGTACCTATCAGTGTTAATACATCCCCAGGCTAAATGGTGGGCGTTGAAATCTCCACCTACAATATAAGGTTGTGGTATATTTTCAAAAAAGTTATTCCATTCATTTAATGTTATTTTTGTTGCTGGTCTAATGTATATTGATACAATAGTTAGTTTAGTATTATTGTATAATTTAATTGTGACACCGATTTTTTCGATTTTTTCCGTACAAATGAAATCTGTTATAGTATAGTTTATGTTGTTTTTTAGGAGGATTGCTACTCCTCCTTTCCCATCGTATCTATCTTGTCTAACATTGTTATAACCTGTAAAATTAACATAAGTACCTGATTTGAACCATGTTTCTGATAGTAGGGCTATACTAATCTTTTGTTTAAGTAGTAGGTTTTCTAAGTTGTATTTATTTGCTATGGCTGATCTACTATTCCACTGTAATATATTAAATATTTCCATCAGTTTTTGTGAATGTTTGTTCTAAATTTACTATGTTTTGTTGAACTAGTCTTATTATGTCTTCTTCTTGAAATTCTATTTCATTATTTTTATTAAATGTTTTTATTATTTCTACTACAATACCCAATATTGTACTAAGCATATATTCTTTCGTTTCTTCATTTATTTTTAAATTTATATTATTATTTTTCAAGTAAAAAGGAGAGTTTAATACTCCTCCAACATTTTGAGGTAATGTTATTGGGGAAACTATTGCTCTGTGAGCTTCAATTGTGGAGTTATCTTGTCCGGTTACTCGTGTCCTTTTTTTCGGTAATTGTGTAAATGGTTGTGGTGAATGTGGTTTTTTGTGTGTGTATCTTGTTTGCGAAGGTGTAGTGTGTACTTCTTGGTGATCTAAGTGCTGGGTTCGGAATGAATAATGGGTTGGATATGTAGGGTTAGAATTGGTGGTTGTAGGCTGTGTTTGATGAGTTTGATAGGAAGAGGCCACGCTGGCATACGTCGTCCTTGGGATTGCCTTGTTGGCATCGTTATATGATGAATTACTATTAGCCATATAGTTTTTAATCTCTTTTTGTCTAGTATATTCTGGACACTGTTTGAAATCATTTACATAATGATCTCCTTTACAAATTA
This sequence comes from Galeruca laticollis, assembly GCA_963921935.1. Lineage (NCBI taxonomy): Eukaryota > Metazoa > Arthropoda > Insecta > Coleoptera > Chrysomelidae > Galeruca > Galeruca laticollis. The sequence continues at coordinate 90,047,914 of OY998178.1, read as the reverse complement.
GACATTTTTTTTCAGGGCTTTTACATTCGTCGGTTTTATGATTTTCTCCGCATTTCATACACCTTTCTTTATTCCTGCATTGACGTCCTAAATGCCCGTACCGGAAACAGTTATAGCATAGCAATACTTTTTGTGTGTACGTTTCTACCTCGTATAAAACTTTATTAATTTCCACATATTTTGGTAGAGTCTGACATCTGAAAGATACTATTATTGTGGTGGTAGGCTCTAACTCAATTATATTTTCTTTTTTAATTTTTTTGTTTATACGTTTTACGAAATCTACTTCAAATTTGTTATGAAAATCGTATGCCATAATGCGGTCTTTTAGAAATGATTCTGATAAATCAGCCTCTATACGTTTTATTACTCCCAGTCTAAATTTCAAAAATTTTGGTATGTAGGCATTTAAATTATTCTGTTTTAAAAATTCTGAATTTAGAACTATATTTGCACTTTTACTGTGTTTAAATATTATACGGACTCTGTTTTTACCTATTGATTGTATTTGTTTTATCTGATTGTTTATATCTAAATGGTTTTGAAGAATGATTTCTCCAACCTTAATCGGGTTTAATTTGCCTTTAAAATTATCGTTTTTATGCTCTACATAGATATGGAATGGGCCCATATCATTAGATTGATAAGTTAATGAGGGTCTAGTTTTTTGCAGTTTAATGTTTACATTATTTTCACTTGTACTATTAGATTCGTTTGTATTTGTATTATTTTGTAAATGTGTTGTAACTGATGTAATACTTCCCTGTTCATTCTGTTGGCGAGCATTCGTATCTCTTAGGATTGCGTCGATGTCCATAATAAGTCCTAAAGGATTGGGATTCCAAGGCGAAGGATCTTTTACATTTTTGTGTATATTATCGGGGGGTTCTCCCCCGCTATTATCACTCATATGCCTTTGTTATTGTATCACGATTTCACTGATAATATAGTTTTTATAACTTTCTATTTCTATAAAAACTAGTTTCAATAATCACTTTGACTTTATATCGGCGTTTATTTATTTCGAAGCGAACTGTTCTCTGCGAAAGCATAAACGTGTGAAAACTTCTTATATTCAAAAGAAATCTTGGTAGAATACAACCATTTTCCCACATTATCAACAGTGTCTGCAAAACCGGAAATTTACTTACTGCCACCACTTGGAAGTTCTTCATGTTGATTTTACAGAACGTTTCCAAGATATTTTAAACATGGAAATACCAAGTTGGGTTATAGATCCTTTCGCAAACACAGATACTGAAGGCTCATCAAATTTGGAAGAGGAGCTATTAGAACTAACAACTAACGAAGAACTGAAAGTAAAATTCAAACGTGGATATCAAGAGCTCTGGCTTCAAAACCCAATACCTGTTCTCTATCCTGGATTGTGGACAATAGTACAGAAGTTGTTAATTGCATTTCCTTCGTCCTATATGGCTGAGCGTGCATTCAGTGCAGTAACTGATTTGCTGTCAAATAAGAGGAACAGACTACATATCACTGAACGTGGCGATCTAGTGAACAAATATTACTTAATTGACTCATGTTCCAAGTGAAGCTGTTCCTGCTGGTTTGTTCCATTTATATAGGTACTGAAACTGAACTATTAACTTTTAAGAAATATGTTCTATTGAGCAAAATCTTCTATTATACCCTTCAATGTTTGAAGGATATCACTTCTATGCACATATATTGACAAATTCCTTAGTCGTTTTTGTAACACTGTTGTTTACAATTAATTTTTTATTCCATTAAGGTGCGAAAATGAACGCTCTCCACTACAATTGGTACCCATTAGGCAAACGGAATATTCTTGTAGCGACTTCAACATTAGGAAAAGTTTCTTCTAATTTATCCAACGTTATGAGATAAATTATCGGTCCATAGGGGCCTTCTGAGGATGGGGGTCCTGGCCACTGGTTTCGTGTAGGGGAGGGTGGGGCACAATGGAACACAAAAGTTGGTTTTGCCCATATTATAGCTCCCCACATGAATCTTTTTTTCAGCATTTTAATGATTTCCTTTGAATCTAAGCTATGAAAGAAATGCATAAACCGTTATTATAGAAATCATATGTGACCGTGAGCGGCCATTTTCCAAGAAATGAATTTTGTGTCATTGTGCCCCATTCCTGGGGTACAATGACACAGGGCATGTGGTACCTTGGAACAATTGAAAAAAACGCGATAATTCATAAAAAACTTTATTTTTTGAATTGAAAATGAACGCTCTCCACTACAATTGGTACCCATTAGGCAAACGGAATATTCTTGTAGCGACTTCAACATTAGGAAAAGTTTCTTCTAATTTATCCAACGTTATGAGATAAATTATCGGTCCATAGGGGCCTTCTGAGGATGGGGGTCCTGGCCACTGGTTTCGTGTAGGGGAGGGTGGGGCACAATGGAACACAAAAGTTGGTTTTGCCCATATTATAGCTCCCCACATGAATCTTTTTTTCAGCATTTTAATGATTTCCTTTGAATCTAAGCTATGAAAGAAATGCATAAACCGTTATTATAGAAATCATATGTGACCGTGAGCGGCCATTTTCCAAGAAATGAATTTTGTGTCATTGTGCCCCATTCCTGGGGTACAATGACACAGGGCATGTGGTACCTTGGAACAATTGAAAAAAACGCGATAATTCATAAAAAACTTTATTTTTTGAATTGAAAATGTCAAGAGAAGGCATTTAAAAAAAGAGGTAAGGATCTGGATTTGAAAACACAAAATACTTTTGTTTAGCCAATGTTCAAATTCCCAAAATCAACGTTAAATGAGATGAAGCCCTTTTGTCTTTTAGTGCCCTGGACCACAGAAGGATTTTCCAGTAGCATCTTTATGTCTTTGACATCAATAGCGGCTATGTCATTCACAAGAGGTTCGACAAAAGTGTTGCATTTTCGATATCGTAGGAATTTGACCTCATAGTCCCCCTCATCATCTTTCATCTTGGTGATTTGACCAACATAGAATTTAGATTGGCTTTTAAGCTTGAACTCGATCAAAACATAATCTCCCAAAACAGGAAGTCGATTCAATTCTGCAAAATGGTCGGGCTCAACAGCAAAAATCTCATATGTGTCCATGTCGTCGTCTGTGTCTGCATATTCAATGTCATCATAGTCTTCTTCGTCGTCCTCTGATGAATGAACTGGAGCATGTTCACTTGATTTTTTCTTCTTCGTTTTTGGTTGATTTACGAACACCTGCCTTTTAACAGACAGTATTCTGGAAGTTGAAATCGGCTGCTTCTTCTCTGCAATGGCTTTCATGTCTGAAGTACTCGTGGCTATCATACTCTTTCCTTTCTTCCGCTGCTTTCGATTAGTTTTTCATTCTCCTACTTTTGGATAACCACGAAAATCTTCGGGAGATAGGAAAGCATGACTTGGACCAGCTCTTGGATTAAGGATACCGATGTCTGTATGGTTTGCTTATTCCATAGAAGCTGCTCTTTCTTCTAGGAAAGCTGCTCCTTCTTCTTCTTGAGGGAGGGAACCGTTGAGCAAATTGCTTGGCACTGCATAAACATTTCTCCCAGGTGGTTGATCGTCCACAACGGTAGGAGGCGGTCGGTCAGTCACATATAATTGCATAAGAAGTCTGCTTCTGTAAAAATATCTCGATCAAACGGATATATCCCACTTTTTTTAAAACCTGCAATTATGTTTGAAGGTGTCATGCTTTTCTGATGAGCTGTGTTCACGAAGGATGCTGTATTATAAATTGAAGCAGTTTTGCCAGGGTTTTGCATCATCCAAGAGTGCATTATAATAAGTTTTAAAAGGCCCGAAAACCGCAACATCTAGTGGTTGCATTTTGTTGGATGAATGGGGAGGTAAAGTCAAAACTGAGACACCGTTCTCCTTATACAGCATAAGAGCTTCCAGGTACAAGTGACTTTCTACATTGTCATAGATTAATAGAGTGGGGTTCTCTCCAGAACTGCAAGTGTGGTGAATGAAATGCTTAATAACTTCCACAAAAAAGTCTGATGTCATCCAACCGCTAGGGGTGGCTGGAGGTGCTCCTTGAGTCATGTGGTCCTTGACATGAACACGTGAAAAAATCATGACTGGCGGAATTGTGCTGCCAGACGCAGAAATTATGGACACTGTAGTGACGTTAGTGCCTTTTTCCCCACTTGTAGCTTTGCACACTTGCTTGACGTCTTTTTCAGCCACAATTCACTGGGGTTTCTGCACAGTTGATGTGGCTGTTTCATCCAAATTGAACACCCTTGTCCCATCACCAAATTCTGGGTGTTGTCGATACAGTGTTTCCAAGTTATTGAAGAACACACATACATTTGATTTGGTGAACGAAGTAGCACGAGACAAGCTACAAGCCTCAGGAGTTCGTTGGCTGAGTTTGGGGTGCATTTTCAAAAAACCGTAAAACCAGTCAATTCCTGCAATTTTCTTCTCACTCCATGATATAGGGCATGGTATTTTGTTCATAACTGTCATTTCGTATGCAACTTGTCTGCAATGTTCAACTGGTAGGCCATAAAACATTTTAGAGCACATAATGAGGTAGTTTTTCAGTTTCTCCTCCTGCTTCAGTGTGAAGACCATCATCCTAACTGTGTAGTTAGGTGCATATTTCATATTCTCTTCTCCACCATCACCATATTCTTTTCTTTTCTTCACATATCTTGGTAAAGTGATATAACTAACGTTCTTCAATGTAGCAGCACGTCTTAAATTATTTCCATTCATGACCATTTCCACTGCTGGCCTTCATGTCATCTTCCGAGAAGAGCCCCTTGGTACTCTTGAGCTGTCGATTTCGCACCATTTCTGAAACAAGAAGAAAAAACCATACTTACTGCACAATGAAAAACACATGGGGCACAATGAAACGTTTCATTGTGTCCCAAATTCATCTGTTTCAAGGAACCCCAAACACGCCATTTTGCTTTCCCATACTCTACCACAAACGTGAAGCACTGGAAATGCGAAAGTCGAGCAAAAACTTCAGGGATAGATGTACAATGAAATGCCATAAAATCCGATTGAATTAAAAAATCACTCTTACCTGGAGGCAAAAATCGGTTGACGCTAAATTTTTACTTTCACAGCGAAAAACAACCGTAACCTCGTCAAGTTTGGTACGCGACTGATGAGCAGGGGATGATTAGCTGACTTTGTTGGGTGTGGCCCGCAGCGCTTACTACTGGAATCCCGTACTTGAACTGTTCCAATGTGCCCCGTGTTCCATTGTGCCCCACCCTCCCCTACCTTTATAGTGAACACGGTATACTGTCTGACGATGATAACGCTATCGAAACAATTGTCAATTTCTTAGAATCCTCAACATTTTTTCAATATATTGTGGAATTATCTATAAATATAGTTTCATTTAAAAAATCCCAATGGCACAGGACCAATTGGACAGGCTATTTCAGTAACATTTTTGCATAAAACCCAAAATAAAAAATTAGATACAAAAGTAATAGAATGTTTTGAGATGTACAAAAAACCAAAGCAACATTTTGGCATCAAATCAGAAATAAAAAAAATTTGTGGTGAATTTGTGAATTTTCTTAAATAAATGTTTTAATGTACGATTTAGAGAAAAATGTGAGGTACAAAAGTTGTATAACGTGCTAAGGTCTATGAAAAAGCTCAGTAACTTTTTTGCGTCAAATGAAAAACAAAGGAAATACAATTTTTATTCAACTTTGGCAGGTCACCATTTTGTTTTTACTGGGCCGATTTGGCTCATTAACGAACTCGTCCAAGATTTTGGCCTAACCAATTTTTGTAGCGAGTTAGGGTTTGATCCGTCAAAAAATACGCCCTCTATCGTGCTTACGAATTCCGTTATAACACATACATTGGAACGGGGGTGATTTTGGCATCTAGGAACACCAAAACGAAAAACTGCATTGAAATTTTTCCGAAATCGCGTCATGCTACTCTCTACAATATCCCTCTATTTTATTCTGAAATAAGCCTAAAAGCAAAACGGCACTATCTGTCTGCCTGTGCTCTCATTTCCGGCCAAACAGATTGGCGCCAAATTTGGCAAATATATTCTTAGGCATAAAAGCCAAGAGTTAATGTTTTGGTAAAAATTGATCAACCCAGTGCCATTTTATCCAATAGGCTGACTAGGCTATAGACTAGGGCGTCGTGAAAGAAATAGGCGCCGACTGAACGGACTAACCACTAACGATAGTTACAATTCGTGCAAATCATTTTTGCTGTATACGTATTTTTTTCGTGGAGATCGAATGTGTTGTAAGGCACCAATATTAAACAAAATTTTATTGACTACATTAGTGAATAGAGACATCATTATTTCAGTCGGCCGGGTTTGAATACTTGGATAGATTGAAAAGCACCGCTTTACATCCATATATTTTGATTATCAATGCGGTATTGTGGTAACTATAGACAAATCTCTTGTCACCGGTTTTCATTCAGTTTTTGTTTTTGAATGAATTTGCATCATGTAAATTATAATTTTACACCCTTCCAATAGGGTTATTTTAATGTTTTTAATTCAATGACTTAATCATAACAATGATTCAACTTTGAACATTGTTCTTTATCAACTGGATGGTTTCGACACCTATTTTTTAAATGACGACAGCTTTGAGAATGGCTTAATAGCCGAAAAGGCTTACCTGGAAATTAATAAATAAATACACACTGAGTATTCGTCGTTTTCATTCACTCAAATCTCTTTTTGCTGATTTGCGGTAGTGACGGGATGCCGCCAGAGATAAATATGTTAATATGCAAAGTACCGCCGCCACGTGCGCCTTGCGCTCGCCAAAACAAAAAAACCGACAAAAAGGGTGATTCGAAACGCAACATCAAAGTTTACAAAAAAAAATTGGTAAACTTTGGAAACATTTATTTTAAAAATTGAAGGTAGTCAGTTGAGTTAGTTCAGTCGCTGGCAGTAATCCAGTAATCGTCAATTAAAATAATATCTATCAGTTGCGGTATTTTTGTCTTGTTTATCATTTTATCGAAAACAATGAGTGGAAGTGGAGGAAGTAGAAAACTTAGTGGGTGGGAAAGGAAGAAGGCTGAAGAAGAAAAGCAAGAAAAATGGAGAAGTTATTGAAAAAAATACTCAAATTAAATTCTTTTTTTTGTCAACCTGTTCGAGGTACGGAAGCCGATGCAGATAATGAACTAAATGAACAACAATCAACTCTCAGTAATGATGATATTATGGATAGAGGTAAACAGACAATTGAATAATGCGGTGTAAGAATGTAATTTTTATTTTTGTTTCCTCTCGAAACCGCAATAAACTCATGCAATTCTGATACTGATGAAGTTCAGGACTGTGCATCTTCAACAAGAAATCATCAAGAAACGTCAGCATTATTTTGAAAAGTCGATTTCACAGACCCAGCTGGATGGGCTATAACCGAAAGTTTCATAAATTACATTGTAATGAACCCATCTGTAATTGTACAAGACATTTCTAATATGGACTTCCAAAAATCGAAACGAATTTATGATATTCATCATGATTTGCTTCAAAAAATATGTCTTTCAAAACTTTGCACAACGGGGAAACTGTACGTCGTCAATGGCTTTTATATTCAGCACTAACAGGAAATGTTTATTGTTTGTATTGTAAATTATTTAACCGGACAAAAATGAATTATTTCATGACTGGATTCAACGACTGGAAAAATACCCATCGGATTTCTGAACATGAAAACTCTTCTGAACACTGTGAAAATGCGAAGGCGTATATTGAGCGATCAAATGTCTTAGGGAAAATAGATACCGAAGTTCATAAGCAGTATCTTGCAGGAAGATATTACTGGGTTAACATACTTAAACGAGTAGTTGCAGTTATAAAAGTTTTGACATCGCGTGGCTTTTAGCATTTAGGGGTTCTAGTGAAATGTAGCTATTGATAACGGCAACTACCTATGTTCGTTACAGCTTTTAGCAGAATTCGATCCGTTTCTGAAAACCCACATAGAAACAAAAGGCAATCCATGAAAAGGAAATGTTTCTTATTTGTCATCAACTATTTGTGATGAATTTATAAAACTCATGGCGGTTGATCTAAGAGAACAATTTGCATCAGAAATAAAAAACGAAATATTTTGCAATAATCATAGATTCTACACCCGATATATCCCATACTGACCAACTTACTGTTGTTCTCAGATATGTAATTGAAAATGGTTCGGTACTAGAACGATTTATTACATTTGCTGCTAAGGTAGGGCACAAAGCTTCAAGTATGGAAACAGCTGTTTTGAAAGTTTTAGAACATATATGTCATTAGACATACAGAACTGTAGAGGACAATCTTACGATAACGCTAGCAACATGTCTGGTCGATATTCTGGTTTGCAAGCTAGAATCAAGGAAAAGAACAAATTGGCAAAATGTATACCATGTGCTGCCCATTCACTGAATTTAGTAGGAACCTGCGCTGCAGAGCGTTCTCCTGTTGTAAGAAATTTCTTCTTGTTTGTGGAAGAAATATACACTTTCTTTTCAGCATCAACCTATAGGTGGGAAATAATGAAAGAGTGTTTAACACGTAACAGAACTGTGAGTGGGTCAGAACTACATGTGCCTAAAAAAACTTTCAGCTACTAGATGGTCAGCTAGAGTCGATGCCTGCACCGCTCTTTATGACAGTTACGATGCTTTTAATGAAGCTTTGAATTTTATTGTGAATGATACCTCGCAAGCACCTAAAAGAAAAGCTGAGAGGAAGGGTATATTGCAAACAATGTTAAGCTTGGAGACGGGTATTATACTCCCTTTCTGGAGAAATATTTTAATTCAATTCCACAAAACAAGCCAGTCTTTGCAAAAGCAAAGTATGAATATAGTGACAGCCGTTCAACTCTATAAATCATTAATTCACTTTGTTACGGAAATGAGAACACCTGATAACAAATACGAGGAAACCGGTGAATTGTTAACAAAATGTAGTACCTATACGTTGGATTCGAAAAGGAAGAAAAAAAGGAAATGTTTGCCAGGAGAGAGTGATGTTGGAGAAACTACTTTTTATGGTAGGACAGATATGGAAGTAAATATCTTCTACGTGGTTGTAGACAATATAGTATCAGAACTCGAGAGGCGAAAAATTCGTACGATGAAATCGATGGATCTTTTGGGTTTCTTACAAACTTAGAAAACACTGAAGACAATATAATAAAAGAAAACTGCAGACATCTTCAAGGAATTTATACTAGATATTTGGATTGTGATTTTGAAAATGAATGTGTACAATTCAAATATTTTATTCAAACTCTGGACTCACCTAACTCTGAGAAAAAAACATCAAAAACTATGTCATGGTTGCAAACACTCCGCAGCCGAAACTTATTTTGTACGCTTCCCAACATGGACATTATCTTAAGAAGATATCTGTGTCTTCCAGTGACAAATTGTACAGGCGAAAGGTCTTTCTCCGTGTTAAAATGAGTAAAAAATTACTTAAGAAATTCTTTAACAGACGATAAAACTGCTGACCTCTCAATATTATGTATAGAATGTAAGGCACTAAAAGAAAGAAATTTTGACGATATACAAAAATTTTCAAGTATCAAGTGTCGTAAAATCCACCTTTAAATAATCGATTTGTACATTTTCACAAATACATATATATTTTGTGAAACGCGTTTAATTTTACTAGTATTTATATTTTTACTTTCCTAGTTTGGAGGCGCCAAACTGATGTCAGCCTAGGGCGCTCTAATGTCTTAATCCGGCCTTGGATCAACCCCTCTACAAGGGGATAAGTGAAAGAAAATTAATAATCTCTATTAGGGGTTGTTTTTTTCGGATAAATTGTACATAAATAAAATTATTCATCAGGCCAGTATGTACACGTCTTCAATTTAGGAGTGGGATAAATAGTGCGAATATGCAAATTGCTTTAAACTCTGTGTATTACAAGTTATAAAAGAACTTAATAACTAATCTTAGCGAAACAACACAAAGTAAAGAAGAAATAAATGCACACAAACCATAATACAACAGAAATAAACACCTAAATTTTATAGGTACAGTCAGGTTAGATCCCATAACAACGAACAAACACAGGGGAGAACCAAGAAAAGGTGAGCATTTGACACAACATCTCAGCGTCTAGCATGTTTGGAAATGCCGGAGGATTCACCAGTGTCAGTCTTGGCTTGAACTTGTTTGACAGACGTGTCATGTGACGGCTCTTCTAACAGGACGAACTGGAGCAATGACACTTGATTATCGAGAACATTGTATTTTTTGAAAACCTTTACCATGTCCTCCTTCACCTCATATTCTTTGTCTCTATTGGCATCAAGTATGTCTAGTCGAATAGCCAGGGCACGTCTCATACTGTTATTGCACTTAGATGAATTAAATGCTGCGTCGTGGTATCTGATGATCTTAAATATATCAGTCTGCTTATTTGGATTTTTAACACGGTCCATTTCTAGCATCATCTTTACATGTAGTTTCTTGCAAGGAAGTGTTAAGCTGGGTATGCCAAATGGTATGAGCGAAGCGAATGAGGGTACCATGAACACTTTAGGGATGTCTGGGAAACGTATTAATGGTATTCGAAGTCGATCTTTGAACTTGTGAATGTGTACTGCTACTGCCTCAGGAAATGCTGCTGCAATCCTAGCTAGTGTGATTACATTTCTTGTATTACCTGTTTTAAGGACATTGTCCTTTATTCTGTAATATTTTTGTAGTCGTACCAATTCAGCAGTAACGGAGGCTTCTGTAATATTATTTATTACCTTTGTGAGGTTTTTTCCCTTCAAATTATAGACTGTAATGAGATTCCAAAGATCAGCCATCCCAGATGGACTTGCTAAAAAAGCATTCCTTATTGCCTGAGGATTAAACCCTTGGTACGGGAATAATAGACCTTTGAAGGAGTTCCAATTCTCTTCGAAGCTTTCTTCCATCTCTTGAACTAGAGCATTATAATATTCTAGATCACTGTCAGTCATTCTGTTTGATAGTTTAGTTTTTCTATAACGATATTCGTCCTTTATAGGAAAAGCCAAGCTATTATCTTAATAAAGACTTTAAGTTTGTAGAGCGGAATTTGGAGATTAGCACATTTTTATTTTCACTAATATCTGAACAATGAATGAGAGTTCCAACCACATATCATATAACTACTGTCAGAAGCGACAGTTAACGGCGGCACCTTTGATTTTTGTTGGACTAATATATCTGACCTTGAGTCTATTCCATACTACTTGTTACACTGAGAGAAAAGTATTATTTCTAAAATAATATCTGTTAATTTAATGTGCACACGGAAAAAATATTTTTCATTATTTTGTATAAAAATCAACATTTGGATTTTGTCTTCCTCACTTATACTTTCAATGTGAAAAATTTGTCACAAAATCAGCAACAAAAGTTGACTCGCCCGCTAAAAAATTTAATAAATTTGAGAATACATCTAAGATTTTTGAATTTTAGTCAACAGAAAAATCGAAGACTTATAATATTTTGGTCTTTGTCCGTCCGCCTGTTTTAAACTTTAGCGGACAAACGATAACGGGCTCGTTTCATGAATTTCAATGAAAATGTCACAAAATATATTGGGTCTGAGGTACGAGTAAGTATTTGCAACTAATAACGCCACTCTGCGATTTCAAATAAAAATGAAAAAAATATATTGAAATTTGAATTCTTGTGGTAGGCTAGAGCCAATGGCAAACAAAGAAATTTTGCGCTGTTGTCACGAAGGAAAACTTTATAAGTAGACTAGTTATCTTTTTTCTTTAACGCACGTTAAAGAGAAACGCAAAGTACTATCTAACCGTACTCTTTCAAATAATGCTCTCCTAATCGGGTGCCTCTTATTAAAAAAGGTAACTCTCGCGTAGTCAAAGAAATTTGGAAATATATATTTTAAACTGCAGTGATGATGTTTTCAAAATAGAAAATATAATATAAAATGTATGTATAATGAAAATTAAATGTTCCCCATGTAGGTTGAGTTGTTTGGAAAACATGCGATGTAACACACATACACAAATTGCGTTACCCCAGAATTCCGAACTCGATTCAGTACCGGATCGCTTATTCTTCTTCTGTTTAGGGGAATTCCTGTGTACTGGACACCATGTCCACATCCACTTGAGGAAGATTTGTCGAATTACCTTCGGTGAAACCTGGAACCATTTTAAAGATGTCTTTTAAAAGGCAATCAAACATAAGCACACTTTCTACTATAAAATAATATAACTCGAACAACTAAAACGTCGGCGAGGATGATATCTGTTTGAGGTTGGCTGTGAATATTGATGTCAATTGTCAAATTCTTCTAGTCGACTTTCTTTTTGTCTTAATCAACTTGGACGGTCAAGTAGGATTTGCCAACAGAGCATGCTTTCAATCTGGCAACAAGAGCTACTACCATTGGTCGAGTTACAGAGGTTTATTTAAATCTAATTTTCGAAAATATTTATAACTTTTTGAGATAAATATTGTTATCATAGAAAAATATATGGTATTCTTAATCCTTCTGATATGATTTCACTTGTTGATTCATACCCATGAAACTAGCCCATTGCAAGAGCTTAATTAGGTATTAACGGATTCAGAATCAGCATTGTCTGAAACCTCTCCAATGGAGGAAAAAAATCTTCAGTTTTTTATATAGGGTTATTCATTACCTATACTGAAATTACTGTTTAGAACGAGACTTCAGACGACGAGCGGTAAGCGCTAGAGCTTATAGCCCCACATAGCACGCAATATTCCTGGGATATTCCCTCAATGTCCTAGAAAGAATATAAATATTCCGAATATTCCATGAATATCCGGTAAATATATATATTCTGGACAGATATTCTGCGAATGTTCCCAATAGAATATCCATAGAATAAGACTAGGGGCAAATCCTAAGAATATCTTTTGAGGAATATTCTTTCGTAGAAGATTATCAGAATATTCCTTGAAGGTTGCGTCTAAAAGCATACTGAGTAAGAGGCCATTAATTCGCGAAGGAAGAATTGACATCTGGCATTGAATTATTTGACTCATCGTCATCAATTTATCCATTAAGGACAGAAAAAGAAAACGACTATCAGATTACCAATATCACCAACAAATACAGCAGAAAATGCCGTCAGGAAAACAAACAAGTGGTTTTCCTGAGCTTGAGAATATCGGCAATGATGCTCGCCCTAGTTGCTATTCAAATACCTCGTTTGTTTCTGATAGTGAGACAAATGTTGGCCAGGAACATAATATTGAAAATCTTGCCTTCGCATCACCATCAGATGTAGATGTACCAATTTCCAATTCCATCGTAATATCTGATGATCCTGGAGAATGGCCTGAAATAATTACATCTACAGATGCAAGATTTTTAACGGAAAAAGGACCCCGTCAAGTAACGAACTGGATTTATCCAGCAGATTCACACGGCCGAAAGTTTTCTCCTAGCTATTTTTATCGGAACTTCACCAATGGAGAGGAAGTTGAAAGACAGTGGCTTATGTACTCTATATCAAGAGATTCGGTTTACTGTTTCTGCTGTAAACATTTTGGTAAGTCTTTAACTAGCTTGTCTAATAGGGAAGGGTGTTCTGATTGGAAACATTTGTCACTAAAGCAGACACGAAAAGAGTAAAGTCGGGTTTATACAACATTTACATAGTCGTAATCATAATCATAATCATAGTCATAAACATAATCACAATCACAATTCTAAAAGGCGTTTATACAACTTTAATAGTCACAGTCATAAGCATAAAATTCATAGATAAGTGAAACAAACGTCAAACCAGTAGTTATACGTCATATACGTTTATCTATGGTCATTTCTGTTTTTGATTGCTTTTGTGTATTTTTCTCGCTAGTGTAGAATTTTTCTAAAAATGAAAATTAATCAGGAGGTTCTCAAAACAATAAATATGTCTTATTTATTTTTGAGTATTGCTGCACTTTCGGCGGTGGCTGTAATTCAGCATCAAAGAAGGCGGAGAAGGTGGAAAACTAGACCTATTAATTGGAAACGGAAGGAAGAGGGTCTGTTTGCTACGCTACTAAAAGATATGTGGCATATTGATGACGAACAATTTTTTAAGTATTCGCGTATGACGAAAAAACAATTCGAGTATTTGTTGAGAGTGATATCCAGCGACATTCAAAAAGATATGAAAAAACAACATATCAGTCCTGCTGAACGACTTCTCATAACTTTGCAGTATGTTGATACTCTTTAAGATATGCAAAATAACTTTATTTCATATATTAATATTTTTAGTTACTTGGCCGAGGGATGTTCTATGCAGGAAATCGCCTGGGGTTACAGGATAGGGAAAGCCACAGCGCATATTATCATTAAGGAAACATGCGGAGTCTTGTGGAAAAAACTACAACCCACCCTATTGCCGACCCCTACACGAGAGATTTTCCAGGCTGTGGAGTCATCTCATAAAAACAATATCGGATCTTGGTTAAATTTGTCAACTATGGTATCTAAGGGAGTTGCTATGAATCAGTCAATTTTACGTTTATTGGATGTAGAAAAAAAAATACTGGTATCGTATAATTGAAAGAATAATGTCAGCAATACAGTTTTTATGTCGCCAATGTCTAGGTTTACGTGGTTCATCTAGCAAATTGTATGAAAATAATAATGGAAATTTCTGAAAATTAATAGAATCGTTCTCAAAATTTGATTCTGTAATGGAGGAGCATGTTCGTCGCACACATAAAAATCAAAGCAATGATATCGTAACGAGAAACTATTTATGTGATAAAATTCAAAATAAATTGATCGATTTAATCAGTTTAAAAATTAAAAATACTATTTTAGATCTAGTAAGAAAATATAAATATTATTCTATAATTCTCGACTGTACACCAGATGTGAGTCATACGGAGCAATTAAGTGTAATTATGAGGTTTGTTGTATTAAATGAGTTGACGAAAAGAATTTAGATACGTGAACATTTCATTCAGTTTTGTCCTATTACTGATTCTACTGGTGCTGGTTTCTGTAACTATGTGACAGATTTGTTGCTAAAACCAAAGAATACACCAATGGTGTATTCTTTGCTAAAACTGAATTTAAGTATACACGATTTGCGCGTTAAAGGGTACGATAATGGCGCAAATATGCGCGGAGTACATAGTGGCTTACAGACTCGAATCTTAAATATAAACCCGCGAGCATGTTTCGTTCCTCGTTCAGCGCACTCGCTAAATTTAGTTGTTAATGATGCTGCTAAGATTTCTAGTATCAGGATTCTTTGATATATTGCTCAAGAAATGTATTTGTTTTTTTCTGCATCAACGAAAAGATGGTCAATTTTAAAAACGTACATTTCAGATTTAACATTAAAACCACTATCTGATACACGCTGGTCCAGTAGAATAGACGCTATCAAACCTTTGAGATATCAGATTGGGCAAGTTTATGATGCTCTTTTCAAAGTAATAGAAGCATCCACGTCTTCAAAATATTTTACCACATCACACCTAGCTCGATCGTTAGCAACAAAAATTCAGAATTACAATTTTTTATGCTCTGTAGTAATTTGGTATAATATATTATTTAAAATCAATTCTCTTAGTAAATTAATGCGGAATCAAAGCATAAATCTTAGTTTGTTTAGAGAGCCTAAACAAAATAAAAACGTCTGTAACAAACTTAAGAAGTGATAAAGGATTTAATCAAATTCTTGTTGACGTCAGAGAACTGGCAGAAGAATTAGAAATTGAGCCTACTTTTCCATCGGCACAAACTGTTCGGCAAAGAAAAAACAGTTTGATTATGAAAGTGATGACGAACCAATAATCGACC
Organism: Galeruca laticollis; assembly: GCA_963921935.1. Classification (NCBI taxonomy): domain Eukaryota; kingdom Metazoa; phylum Arthropoda; class Insecta; order Coleoptera; family Chrysomelidae; genus Galeruca; species Galeruca laticollis. The sequence continues at coordinate 90,032,116 of OY998178.1, read as the reverse complement.
CTAAAATTCATTACAAAGTGAACGTATTTTTTTCTATATTAGATACAACCTTATCATCTCTTGATGAAAGATTTAAGGGATTGGACCGATTCAACAATATTTTTGGATTTGTTTATAAATATTTAGCTCAACTCAAGAAGAATTAAAGAAATCTTGTGAAAATTTAGCATTACATTTGAAAGACGAATCACGTAAAGAATCGGATATTGACGCAAATGACTTATTTGATGAAATTAATTGTTTAAAATGTTACATGCCAGAGCTAGAGGAAAATGATTTAAGACCCCCAAGTGATTCTTCAATACATTTTAGAAAATCAAATAATTTCCACGTTTCCAAATATTGCAGTGGCTATTCGAATTTTTTTAACACTACCAGTATCCGTAGCATCGGGGGAAAGGTCCTTTTCAAAACTTAAGTTGATAAAAACATTTTTAAGATCGAGTATGGCATAAGAAAGACTTAGCTATTTAGCAATTATGTCCATAGAAAGTGACATTATGCGACGAGTTAATTAAATATTTTGCCGAAAAAAGGCAAGAAAACCATGTTTTCAATAATTTATTTTTTCCTTGTTAACTATTATAAACATTTTCTATTTGTTTTGTTACTTTCTGTGATTTTTATTTTTACTTTTTTAATTTTCATCTCTCACCAAAGTAGAAATACAGTCAAATATTCACCGCTAAATAGCGATTAACTTTACAAAAATGATCTCACTGTCAGACGGGCTCGTCCGTACAAGTTAATCCTCAAAGTGACGAATTTGATGATAGATCTCTCGATTTTTTAGTCTGATTGCTCACTGCTTTATGTTGTATGGTATGTTTACTTTAAAAGTTACATATATTACACATGTTTAAAATGTCCTGTAAGTATATTATATATGTCTAATATCGAAATTAAATATAACTATTAGCATTTATTTAATTTTATTTATTACCTTACCTATGTATCAATTTTTAGCTAAAGGGGGTAAGGAGTGACGATTTTTCAAATGTTAAATTTTACTTAAAATAGTAAAAATTATGGTTTGCACACGGGCGGCCAAATAGCTTGGAGCGGCCCTGCTTCTCAATTTGTGCATAATGACATATCTCCTCCCTTTGGTATTTTGATCCAATCCAATCATCTGGGATTAATTATTTATCCCATATTTCTTTAAGGGCCATTTGCACCGTACTAGCGCAAAACTTCTGTTAACAAAACCTGGTTTAACTTATTAAAACTTAGATTAACTGTTTGGCTTGCACCGTCATTTATTTAAGCTAGATTAAGTTAAGCCACAGTTCTGGTAACTTTTCTATAAGTTGGTACTGTGACTATCTTCACTTGCATAATTCTTAACATAGATTATACCTGTTTGGCCAATAAATGAGTGTTTTTTGTGGAAGTATTTAGTTTGTGCAGTAATCCTAGGATTCTAAAATCTTCTGTCGATAATTTATTATAATTGTATGCCGAGCAATGACATATAAATCATAACCCTGTACATGGGAAAACAGGGTTTAGCCAAAAAGATCATTTAAAATTCAGAAATGTATTAATAAATACCTCAATAGGTTGACTGTCTCGACCCTTACTTCGTGGAATATGCTCATATTAGTGTTTTTAAATGAAACTCAAGGTCTCTAGTTAATTCCACAATATAATACAAGTTATTGAAAATTCTAAAAAATTGACAATTGTTTCGATAAATCAATATCAATGATATATCGAAACAATTGTCAATTTTTTATAATTAACTAGAGACCTTGAGTTTCATTTAAAAACACTAACCTCAATAGGTATATATTTTTTAATTATTAATTATTTTTTGTGACCACGGTTACTTAACATTTTTTTATTATCTGGTTTGGATAAACTAGAAACAGTTTTGACAGAACAAAAAGTTTGTTATTTTGTTTAAATATTTTTTGTGTATTTTTCGTCTGGACAGGTTCTCAAAGGTGACCTAAAAATCAAACTCCAGACAGTTTCTTAAATATTTCTTTATTATATAGTATAGATAAACAGTGCGATTAATTTAGAATTAATAATAAAAATTATACTCTCGAAGTGTTTAAGTTCTCCTTGAACTAAAAATAAAAAGAATCACAAAAAGTGGGATCCTTTTTTTGTGTAGGTCTAAATTCCTGAACTTGCATAAAATCTTAGGATGGTTAGTGATTCGGTATATGGTTTCTAAAAAATAAGGAAGTAGTAATCCTGTACTTTTATTTCTCCCTTTTTTTCCTTATCACTAACCAAAAAATAATGATTCTATGATAAACTTACAAATTATATGGGGATATTCTAGTTGATCTTCTATTATTTCCAGAAGTGATAGCTGTCCCTTTTAATAATCTGAATCTTCTAAAAAACTCAATTCATCCAAGTCATCAAAATAATTTGACCTTTCATAAATACGCATACGAAATCGTAAATTTCCAAAGTATCTAAAAAATCCTCCAAGAAAATGTCTTCTTCCAATTCCAAATAATCCATATATTTATACAAAAAAATTCCACTTGTAGGCAGCGTAGGCGTAGACACACATAAAATGTAGGGTTAAGATTCAAAGCTTAGCCTTAAACGTTGAATAATCCCTCGAATTTGGGAGATTAAATTTAACAGCTAGTTAAGGCAATTAAACTCGGTTTAAGTGACGGTGCAAGATAATCATTTACTTAAAACTTGGTTTAGGTCGTAAACCAAAGTTAACAACTACGGTGCAAGTGGCTCTAAGTAATTCATAAAAAATTTCTACTGTAAGGGTTGGGTATGTTTTGAGCATTTCTAGAGATATTTGTTCCCCTCCGGGCGATTTCCCATTCTTGCAACTATTATTTCTTGTTTCATAGGTACGGCTGTGTTTATTCTGCGATCTTCTTCCCTCGGTTCCCGATTTTGATTATAATCGTCTGCCTCTTCTTCCATTTCAACTTGTCTATTTAGCAGTTCTTCGAAGAATTCCTTTTATCTTTCCATTCGTTTTTCTTTATTTGAGCTGAGCTTCCTTTGCTAACTTATTGGCCCAAATTTCTTCTAAAACCCCTTTGTGCTTCCCTATATTTTATGTTATTTGCATGTGTAGCAACTATAATTTTGTCGTCTTCTTCAACTTGGTTCTGCTTCTCTTTTAACTTTTTCGTTTCCTCAATTCTTTTCAGGGCCTCTATTCTTGACGGCGATAGAAAGTGGGCGTGGTTCTACTGACAAAGCTGAAACGGTATTCTTGAAATCATGAGGCGATAGAAGTGTTGCTCCCCGAAAGAAATTTTACTTCTATTACTATTTTTGAGTGAATCCACAAAATAATATGAGAACTGTGCTAGAATTTTTATTTTGTACTAAAAAATGTCGTTTGTATTTGCTGTTTGTGAATAGGGAAGCGTGACGTAGAGTAAACAGATAGTGTAGATTTTGGATTTTGCTTTGAGTTATTGTGTATATTATCAACACAACATAAATAAATTAACTTTTTGTATGTTTTTCCTCTATTCAACACAATAGGTACCTATGAGCTGAGACAGTTGGCAACTTTTTAATTTTCAAAACTAAGTTAAATTTGAGACGAGAATGAAATCGAATACCACAAGGCACAAACCACAAATAACAATTGCTACTGACGACTGATAGTAGGCTCAATTGTCAAAAATTCTTTATTCTGATTGGTTTAATCATTTGGCAACCTGGCTTATACATTCTACCAATTTGCTTCCTTCTCTGGAAGTCGAACTCAAGAATACCGTTTTAAGTTGCCAGTAGAGAGGTGATAGAAACAAAGTAGGGAGTACTCCCCGGGTAGTGTTCTATTCTATTGTCGTCAAGAATAGCCACTCAGGAACTCATCCGTGATCCACGGCTTCTTTCCTACTATTCCTTCTGCAGCCAATACAAAGGTTCTTTTTATTTGGTTCCATCTACTTTCAATGTCTCCCGCCTGCGCTTCTGGAGAAACAAATCTATTTTGTAGTTTTAGCCTAAATCTTTTAGCTGTTTATTTCTCTCTAAGTTGTTGCATCTTCTCTACTAGCATTTGATGATGTTACTTTCAATCTTATGTCTGTGGTTACAAGGTAGTGGTCACCATCACAATTAGCTCCTCTTCTAGCTCACAAATCCAAGAGAGACGTCTTCCATTTATTATTAATCGCTAGAAGGTTGAGAAATTTACAGCGCCCTTCTCAAACTCTGATGGCTCATCGACATAGAGGTGGCATGGAATGAGATACCCCAGGAGGATATTGATCACCTGATTATAAGTATGGTACTCGATTAGAGTGAAATTTTTGTCATTTATATATTTTACGAACTCCCTAATATGTAAGCCAAATATTACTGAAATAAAATAATTTTTACTGGGCATTCGGGGGGTAATATATTTAAAACACATTAAAATATTGCCAGCATAATCTTTCTGTTTACGTTCAGATTACTGAGTCTAAGAGTCCATGTAAAGGGAATATTATATATACTGTAAGCAAATATGAAATTTTTTTACTATGTTTTAACACATACCAGGAAACTTGCTAAAATCACAAGCTCAAAACTTGTATATTTTGTAATGGAAAAATATACTATGACAATTTATTCAAATTTAAAAGATTTACGACAAAGTTACAGTACCCACTCCGTTTTGATTCATATCCTATGATTGTCGGGTCCATTTGAGAAGTGTATGTTAAAAAATACTCTGAACTAAGAATTCGTCATTTTTGTATTTGGCGACTCAAAAATAATCAGAAAAATACACTATCCATACCACTAGAATTAATTTTGTTGCTCAGTTTATTCTCAGATTTCCATACGTTGAAATGTGGGTTGAAACAATATAAAATCAAACTACAATTGTAATAATTTTATTATATTAATTCCTAAAATTAAACTGTATGTAAGCCCTGTTGCTATTGCTCCTCTGACAATAATTCATTGTGACAGTATAAGTAGATTTCGAGAAGGTACACACACATTTGTGTCGAAACATTTCAATTAAACATACATCGTTTTATTGTCCCAAATAACCAACAAAAAAATTTCACTATATAAAAAACTTTTTAGAGTCTCGCTCACTATCACAAAACACTTAAAAAAAAGAAAAAGAAAAAAGACACGCCAGTGGATTTCATTATTTAATGTGTCCTGTTTCAATTACGAGAAAAAATATATATAACAAATATCCTAAGTTTCCTTATCATGTAATAAGATTTGATATTTTACACTGAATAATTTAAATTAAGGGGGAGTAAAAAGTGTACGGTACATTAAAAAATCCTGGAGGAGACTGACTATCCTGTACGGGTATCCCGAAAACATTTTTCTCACATCTATTATATTTATTGTATAAAAACTAATTACAAATAGATTTATGTAACGAATCATTACGTTACATTCATTAACATCTAAATGCTGGACAAAATTTTTGAAATCATGTACCGTGTCTGCAAGGCATTAGTATCAATTATATATAAATTTTAAACCCTTTGTGTCTCAACATCTGCTTTATTGTCCTTTCTTATGATCATAAATTGTACACACTGTTTTTAATGAACTAACTCATATTTTAAGTGTGACTATTTGATTTTGTTATTACGAGCTCAATAAATTTTCCTTTTATCAATAAAATTAAGCTGGAAACTAAATGTATTGCTTTCCAAATAAAACGTAACCATTCTGCGAAATATGGGATACAAACGACAAAAAAAAACAGCTCAAGATAAAATTAAAAGTGTTTTCAAGGGAATTTGTATAAGAACGTGATTGAAAGACAATTGTATTCATATGGAGACATGAAAAGAAAAACTTCGATGGTTTAGAAATGCTGAAAAAATTCAGGATGATAAAGGCCGGTACACACATAACGGCACCGTATCACTGCAGTGTGTTGACTAATACGATACGGTTTAAAAAGTTTCAAACTAGGTTAGGAATTTTATGAAATTTTATTTTAAATAATATGCCAATATATATTACAGTGTAGTTTCACGTTATCGTCACCGACAGCAAAACTGTGGTATGGTTGCGGTACCGTCATGTGTATGTCGGCTTTAAGAAGTCGCTAGAATTTACCGGACCCTTGTAACATAAGTTGGCATATGTATACAATAAGTAACAAGTTTTTGGTTGTAATATACTGAGAATTAGCAAATTCATGGTGGGTTGTTTGCCTTTTACGGGTTGAACAAAATTTCTAATTGTCAGAAAAATCAAGCTGGAAACTAAAAATATCGCTTTTCAAATAAAATTAACCCTTTTATGAGAAATGGGATACAAACGACAGAAAAACAGCTCAAGATAAAATTAAAAGTGTTTTCAAGGGATTTCACTGAACCAATTGTATAAAAAAGTGATTGAAAGGCAATTTTATTAGTATGGAGACAAAAAAAAGAGAAAGTTAGATAGTCTAGAACACAAAAAAGTCAAAAAGTATGGTCAAGAAAAATCTAGATGGACAATGGTCGAAACACACGTGACCGTCTGCACCGTAACATTGCCGTGTGTTAACGATCAAAATTTCAAGCGAACCAAGAATTTTACGAAATTTTAGTCTAAATATTTTTTTAATAAAAGCATTTTGTTAAACGTGAAAATTAAAATTTGCGGTGCCGTCATGTGTGCGTCGGCCTTAAAAAATTGGAATTTACCATACTTAAGTAATTCAAGTATATATAATAATAACAAGTGTTTTCTTTTAATTGATTGGGAATTAGCAAATTTAAGTTTCAGGTGGGTAGATTTTGTCTGTGACGGGTTTAACGAATTTTCCTTTTATCAAAAAAATCAAGCTGGAAACTAAAAATTTTATGTTTTCCAAATGAAATAAAGTAAAACATTAACCCATTTATGCCCAACGAGTCGAAAACGACCCAATCCTTAAACTATGAAATTATCTTTATAAGTGCATGTTTTAAAGTATTGCCTATAATTGAATTTAGTAGTCAAATCAACAAACATCGTTAGTATAAGTTTACAGAACATGCTGAGAATTATATTCTTTGGTTATCGTGATATGTTTGGACAATAAAATATTCTAGTGTGACATGGAGAGAAAATCATACTGTCAAGTTCTTTGTTTCAGTACTCATTTGATTGTTTTTCAAAACATTTATTGCACTGGTTTCAAGTTGTACGAAGTAATATTTGTTTTAGGGTTAGGTCTGTTCGTTTGAATAATAAGTGCATAAAAAATAGCTTAGGTTGTTATCGACCCGTTGGGCAGATATGTGATACATATTATCGAATTTAGGAAGAAACCACTAACGACGGCTGAGTTATTGAACGAAATTGAAAAACACTCCGAAGGTGATCTTGTTCCAGATACAATCTATATAACTCCTCCAGATGATAATGGATTTGAAAAGTAATGAAGACTCAAGGGATGAAGACTGCGATGACCCTAACAGACTAAATTCGATGCAGCTTCAAGCGCAAGCGGAAACCAATATAGAGAAGACAGTAGTAACAATGAAGACAGCAACGTAACAGTCTCAAGGAAGGCAGAAAAAGGTACAAAAAACAACAATGGGTCAAAGGCGACTTGAATGGAAGTAAAACAAAACAATCAAATACCGAATTTTTACCTGTGTTGCCGTTAGGCGATGAATGTGAGCCTCTGGAATTTATAGAGCAGTTCTTGAATCCGGAAATATTGGAGCTACTCGTAAAACATAGCGTACTTTATGCAGGCAGCTAAAATTGTAGATTGGAAATCGGTAACGACGAGATGTTCGTTTTTATTGCAGTTCTATATGTATGTGGTTACGTTCCCGTTCCCGGGCGTCGCATGAGATGACACCAGAAATGTTTTGGTATATAATTCTATCAGAAGAAATCGATTTGAAGATATTTTTCGATTTCTTCATGCAGCCGATAACAACAACTTAGCACAGAATGATAAAATGGTCAGTTACACCCTTTGATGGAAAAAATGAACCAAAATTTTGTTAAATATACCCCCATTAGTGCTTATGTCCATTGACGAATCCATGATTTCATATTTTGGCCGAAACGGGTGTAAACAGTTTATCAGGGAAATGCCAATCCATTTCGGCTACAAAGCAGGGGTTTTGGCAACTTCATCAGGTTACTGCGTCAATTTCGACGTATACCAATGACGAAAGACTCAACAGACTAACGAAAATCTTGGACTTGGGGAATCTCTGGTAATAAATTTTGTCAAATTGCTGCAGACTAATTTTCCTGATTTGCAGTTTTCATTATTTTTTGACAATTTCTTTTCAGGCGTCTCTCATCGACGAGTTGGGAGAAATGGGTTTTGGCGCAACAGTGCGAGAAAACCGTACCGATAAATGTCCACTCCAAATTTCTTCACAAATGAAAAAAAAGAGAAAGGGGTGTATTTGACAATCCAATTGACGAAGATAATAACATTGTTTGTGTACGTTGGAAGGACAACAGCATTGTCACAATGTTGTCGAATGAATATGGCGTAGGACTGATTCGTTAAGCTGTTAGATATTCTGCAAAAGAGAGGTTGAAATACCCCAGCCAAACGTCATACATTGTTACAAGTTTATGGGTGGTGTCGGCCAAATGGACAACAAGGTGGCAAACTATCGCATTTCGAGGCAAGAACTGCCTATTTTATTTTGGATGTTTCCATGAATAATGCAGTTTGGAAAAAAAATTGATAATCTCGAATTTCGACGATTAATTTGTATTATCTATACTACAAAAATATGGAAAACATCCTTTATCCACTGGCCCAAAGCCTATTCTTATTAGTCCAGCAGCACGTAGGCATGGGCAACATCTTACTTTGAGTGGTCAGACAAGATGAAGATGTGTTCAGGGTAAAAACAAAACCACTAAAGCTTGTGACCGGTGTGAAGTTGCTGTACATGATAAATATTTTATAGATTACCATAGGAAATAAGTGTTCAGATATTTGATTTGTTTGTTTTAATTTGTAAAAGTTTCCGACTTTATAAATATGCAAAACACAATTTTTTTGGAGTTTTTATGTTTCCTGTGTACATTCCCATAGTATACCTATGTGCCCAGATGGGTCAAAAACGACCCACATCAAAACACCAAATCCCCTAACTAAAATAAGTTTTTCGATATTTACTTCTTCCATTAAATGCCATTTTATTCAAAATATGTGATAATTATAGAGGTCTGAAGAAAAAAAATAGTTCTGGGCATAAATGGGTTAACCGTTCTGTGAGATGGGATACAAAGGAACAAAAAAACATCTACCGAGATAATAATATGACATTAAGTGTTTTAATAGCAATTGATTGAATCAAATATATAAAGCGATTTAAACGCAAATTAATTCATATGGTGACACGAAAAGAGCAAGCCTGATAAGTCTAAAATGCCCAAAAATAAGATATAGATGGATAAAGGCTGGTATACACGTATCCAAAACACAAAACTGCGGTGCGATGTCACATCGTAAAAATTCTACGAGCGTGAACGACACATCAGAAAAACTTGCGAATTGGTTCGCATCATCGCATACTTGTTGACGCCAGTTTCGTCCGCTCCGAGACAGCTTGTGGGTTAGACGCGATCTCGATTTTTTTCATCATTGATTGAAGAGTGTCGAGTTATATGGGACAGTAGTGACAAGAATTATAAAAATAAATGGAATAGACACTCAAATCATGGAAAGGAGACACCTTGTCGCAGCGATGCATGTTGCGAACTCGTAGTTTTGTGTTTGGGACCTTAGGACATCGTGTAGCGAGAGAATTACAAATTGAAAAAGTAAGGTACTAGACTACTTCATTTTTTGACAGATACTGTGCAGTCTAAAAAATTAGAATTTTACGAAATCTTATTTTTAATAGTATGTTAACAAAATAGTATTAAAATGTATACAGACAATTTTATCGAGATTTAGATGAATGCCGAATTCTAATTGTAAAATATGAGGCAAACGTATCAAGTGCAGACAAATGTGTGGTGGTTTTCGTTATCATCACCGACAGTCTGTTGATTTGCGGTGCGGTGCCGTCACGTGTGTGTCGACCTTAAAGAGGTCTCTAGAATGTACGATGCTTTATATGCTAAATTGGCATATATAAGCTTTTAGTTGACTGGGAACTCGCAAATTTGAGTTTATGGTGGGTTGTTTGAACTGAACGTCATTTAAGAGTTTCTTTTATCAAAAAAATCAAGCTGGAAACTAAATATATCGTTTTCGAAATAAAATAATGTACAATATCGACTGTAATGTGAGATATGGGATACAAAGGAACAAAAAAAATCTACCGATATAATTAACATAAAATTAAGAGTTAACATGCGAATTCACTGAATCAATTATAAAAAAAAGTGATTGAAAACATATTTAATTCAAAGACACGAAAAGACCAACTTGAAGTCTAAAATGCCAAAAAAATAAAATATAGATGAATAAAGGCCAGTATACAGGACCGTCCGCACAATGAAAAGGTATCGCGTGGTCCCCACCTTATCGCACAAAGAATGTAACATTAGTTTACTTTTTGACGGATACGGAATTTTACGTTACTAACGTACGGTCTCAGAGATCGATCCATTTGAATCCCAATGTGATGCGTTTATATAGCTTCCTTTTTAGTAATTCAATATACGGTGAGTGGTTACGATTATCTGATAAAAGTTACCTAGTTACAAACAATATCGGTCTGTAAGACCGACGTTAGCAAGACTGTTGGGATTTGTAAGATGCAGACTCGGATAATTTGGTTTCGCGAATATTAAAATGGCCCAAGAATATGAAATTGAACCAGAAAGACTTCTACAACTTTACGAGGAAGTAGGAACAGATCAGGAGGTGACTTAATACTCAGTACCTGCAGGTGCAAATTATGGCGGATGTGCATAACGTTCTTCAATAAAAAATATAATAAAACTGTTACAAATGTTCTAAATTCATGTGTAAAGAACATTGAACACGAATGTCAAGACTGCAAAAGCGTGAAAGAGGATTAGAATTTCACAGTTTATGACATATATGAAGAGTAGAATTGCTAGGAGATCTAAGTGCCATTTTTGAAATTTTTTTTGTTTTTCACTACAAATGGATCTATGAGCCAGTGTCAATGTCCTGCTAAAAGGTATATGTGGCAAGGCTGAATGTAGTAGTTTCTATAACCTCCAAAAGATAGTGCTGGTTGTATGTCCAGACAGGCTGTTTCTGCTAATGGGAGCTTATACTAGCGTATTCTTCCACACGTTGTAACAGCAGACACTATCATATCGTGTTCTGATTACCACATTGATATTTATTAATTTTAATGATGTCTGATGACGAAAACGGGTTAAATATTAGTGCTTTTAGTCAAGATGAAAAAGTTGAAAAGCTACAGTTTAGAGAGTAACAGCTAAAGGCAAGACTTAGTGGCAAGTCTTACCTCACCCAGAACAAGCACAATAGAAAAGAGATGTCAGCAAAACAACCATCATCTTTACAGGTATGTGCTGTTTTATAGTAAATTAACCTTGCAATATTAGTTTCAGTAAGCCCACACTTCTATCTTGTACTGTACAAATGCTACAAAACATTGTAGTCAAAAAATAACCCGACATCCTGGCCTAGGCCTAACCTCATTACTTACTTTAAAGTTATGCCTAAATTCCTTTCCCATCTTGTATAACTAAAGTGCACACCTGGCCATTAGTACAATATATTTTTACATTTTCAGGCGCACTGCAAATGCAAATACAGCTGCAGAGAGCTTGACGACATGAAAATGAAGTTGTTCGAAGGCTACCATAAACTGGATCTGAACCAGCAAGGCAACTACCTGATGGGCCTTTCTATTCAGAGAAAATGTCATGGAACATACACTGAAGCAGCTCAGAGTAGGAGACAATCAACTACACGCTTCCGGAAGGGGTCTGCAAAGCTACATTTTTAGGCACTTTTGGAATATCACCAAAAAAAGTTCAGGCAATCGTTATGAAGAAGCAATCAGGCTGTATTGTTTATAAAAACAACCGTGGTGGACCTAGGAAGTTTAAACTCTTTCCCAAAAGATGTTTCACATTACAGTCGTTTGAAATCTGAAAAAAAATACCCTTAAACACTGGTTTACTTCCAAATAGAAAAAAACATCTTGCTGTATGGAGCGATAATTGCTCAGGACAAATTAAAAACCCAATGTTTATAGTAGAAATGGGTATGTTTAATTCGGTTACACACAAGTTTCCAGTTGCCAAATTGCAGGTTATGCAAGATCTTGAAAATCTGATTAAAGAAGCAAGGCCTTCAAAGCCTTTTTAAAGTTTTGAATATGTATGACTGTTTTTTTGATTTTGAACAAAAAGCTACTGAATGCATTAACATTAAGGTAACAAAAGAAGAGCCTGGTTACGTATCTTATAAAAAGAGCTTGGGAAAAGTTTTGTCCTGAAAAAAAAAGCAAAACAATGAGACATTGTTAACGTGGAATTACAAAAACTTCCATCTACTGTTCCGCTGGCCTCTAACAAGAAGAAAGACCTGGAAAAGGTGATTGAATATGTTGACAAAAATAACCAGGAATTTTTCCAACAGCTTTGTCAATAAACTCAGTGTTGTGTTTTGGCACTTATACCCAATTAGCAGGGTGACACATGATGGACTTAGATCAGATTTTTCTGCAAAAAGACTTTTAATTTTTCTTTTGATTGATTTAGTAACAATAATTAAATTTGTAGTCCTTCTAACAATCATGTGATAAGTTCAATTGTGTGTTTACAGTAATAAATATTCATTTTTCTGAAAATGGTGAAGTTTTCTAGAGTTCCTGAAAATTTTTAATCTTGGAACTTAGATCTCTTAGCAATTCTACTCTTCATATTAGAGTAGCTCAAAATGCTTTTTATTTATCAAAATTTTTCAAAAATATAAATCTGATTTTTTTGTACTAAAATTATACACTACTCAAAACAATTACCGCATATTTGGAAAACCCTGTACAAAATACTTTAATAAAAATTGGTAAATTAAAAACATTAAATTTTGTTATGCAAATTCTAGCAGATATGAGTTTTTATGTTGTTCATTATTGCAAAATGCTATACTTATCGATTAGTTGACCATAGAGTTTCGCACGAAATTATAAATTTGCTGAAATTTGAGATGCGAACGACAACAGACGTCTTACTTAGACAGTTGACAAATACTAAGGCACAAAACTGTTATTCTGTCAAGAGAGATACAAAAAAGTCCGCATTACGCTGATTTTCGATGCTAACCAATTGTCAGTAAGCAGAGTGTTAAGATGGTATAGGGAGGTTGAGGCATTCTTAAGACATCCTAGGGTCACATTTGCAGCACAGGATCGAATTTTGCGGTTGCAAACTTTAAGAAACCGTACCACTTTAGCTAGGAATTTACAAAATGCGCTAAGAAGAACTTACCAAATTAGGATTTGTGATCAAATGGTTAGAAGCAGATTCAGAAAATATGAATTAAAGCAAAGAAGAGCAGCAACGAGACCACGACTCACCAGGCAACATCGCGTACACAAATTAGCCTTCGTCAGAGAACACCTGAACTGGGACACGGTCTTATTCACCGAGAAGTCCAAATTTACAATCTCAACAAATAATCATCGTGTAAGGGTGTATATAAAACCAAGAACCTGATTTCTACAAGAGTTGGATGCATACAAAGGAGGCATCATGGCTTGGAGAAGAATAAACTTACATGGACGCACTGACCTCCATATTGTATAACACGGTACTTTGAATGGCGATAGGTACATTACTGATATCCTTCAAGAGTATGCGAATCCTTTTGCTCCATTTGTAAGAGATAATTTCATATTAATGCCCGTCCACACACATTGTGACGGGGTTCTTGCGTAACACCAATATTTATGTCATGGATTGGCAGCAAGGTTACCCGATCTAAATCCAATTGAACAAATGTGGGATGTAATCGGAAGAGCCGTTAGTGGAAGATTAAATTCACCGGAAACTTTGGAACAATTGTATGAAGCTCGTATAGAGGAATGGTATAAAAATTCCAAACAGTACGTTGAACATTTAATTTTAACCCTGAACTGGTATTATTGGATCAGTTTTGACGCCGAGACTTTTTAAGCACATATATTTAGGTAACGAATAATGGATAAAGAAGTTTTAAAACGATTTCCAACAAGTTTTCACTTTTAATTGACTGGGAATCAGCAAAAAGTTATTTGAACGAAAAATCAATTTTATCACAAAAATAAATTAGTGTAATTATTAGATAAATTGAAGCAAATTATATTTACCTACCATCTATGGAATAGATAATTTTGCTTCTCTAAACGTTCCAAGTTTAGTTAAGATCCATAAATATATTTTTATAGAGTCGGCCACTTGAAACACAAAGGGTCAAATTAAGAACATAATTAACAAATTAAACATTATATTTATAAATCGAATAAATTAAAAGCCAACAAAGTCACTTTTTAAATATATTTAATGAGTTGCAGTAACATTGTTTCCATGGAACATTTCAAATATAAAGCAAATAATCGGAGTTGTTGTTGTTTGTTTGTTTGTTTGGAAGCCTTGAGAAGTTTCATTTGCCAGCCAATATTGAATATTAATTAAATTCTATCACGGTACATCCAAACATTTAAACTAATTGAAAATAGTTTTTAATTCAATATTATTCTTCTAGTCGTCACATAATAATTAAATGAACTTGAACCAATTTTTGCTAAATAAAAGTCGCGGTAAATTTCATTTTTTGAACTGTAACTATTTTCAATTAGTTCGTTGATCGTTTGAATAAAGTCTTAAAATAATTTATACATTTAGTCAAAACTGATTACTTACAAAAATTATCTACAGATTTTATATTATTATATGTACGTACAAGCTCGTAAACGATCTCGTATTTCAGAAATACTAAAAAAAAATTTCAAAATAATATATATATATTTAATAACGAACGACAAAGTACCTACATATTAATTTATCTAACAGTAAAAGTATCAGTTTGAGTGAGGTAAAGGCAGCCAGATGCCGGTCGAGAAGAGAAAATGTTCTTCCGAAGCTTGCTTGGACGCTAGAGTTACCACAACATGTATCATTCCGGAATAGAAAAAAAAAGAATGGAAAAGAAGAACCGCGTGAAGCCGTTGTGGCGGGATCCGAAACTTCAAAAAGCGAATGTACAGTACAATTTTGGTTTTTTTTGTTTGTTCTCAAAGTGAAAAATTACAGGCTGGCCGATCCCCTCCGGTGTGTTTGTTGATTTTTTATGTATTATTAAATAAATTGTTTTTGTTTTCTTCTAATGTGTGAGATGTGGGTCGGGGGGGCCGGGCCATCACATAGCATACTTGCGAGTCCACTCACGCGCTAACTCGTTGTATTTTTCCCGATCGGTTTTGTATATCCTAGCGATTTCTGGTACTAATGGATCATCGGGGTTTGGATCACATAATAGTGAGCAGATTGATAACAAAACTGAAAATAAATCAAATATAAATAAAAAATACTAATATCTAGATTATTTCAAACGCAAAGCGAAAACTGTTTATAAAATATGTAGTATACGAGGGCTGTACAGATAATAACAGTCGTTATGGAGTAAAAAATAAACAGAGTGAGTTATTATACATTTTGTCCAATGTTTCTACATTTAAAAGCATTTATCATAACGTAAACAAGTGGACACGTCTCGCAAGAATGAACGGAAATAAGTGGAGAAAACTTATAACAATATGGAAACCACGGACAGGAAAAAAATTGGAAGACCGCTCACAAGGTGATATGAGATTAGGAGGATTGCTGAAATAAATGGGATATTAAAAACTCAGGACAGAAAGGGATGGAAGAAAATGGAAGAGGCGTATATCCACTTTTAAATGTCATTGCTGAAGAGAGAGAGAGGAATAAGTGAGAGTGTGAGAAAGTGAAGGGGGGAGGAAGGGAGAGACAAAAGAAAGGGAGATAGGACGTATAAGAGAGAGACGAGATAAATTATGGAGATAAAAAAAAAGATGGCGGGAGAGGGACAAGAAAAAGGAAGGAGGGAAAGACGGGAAAAATAATGGAGGGAGAGAGACAAGAAAAATGAGAGACGGAGAAGAGAGTGTGACGAGAATAAGGAGAGGCAGAGTAGAAAGGGAAAAAAGAGACGGGAAAAAGAAATATGAGAGAGAGGAGGGAGAGGAGTGAAGAGGAAATAAGAGGAAGTGGACGAGAGAAAGGAGATGAGAGAGAAATGAGAGGAGGGGGAGAATGGAAGGGAGAGACGAAAGCAAAGAGGTAGAGAGACGAGTAAAAGGAGGGGGGGGAGACGAGAGAAGGAAAAGAGACGAGGGGAAAACGGGAAAAAGGATGGGGGGAAAGAGACGAGAATAAGGAGAGAGGGAGATGAAAGGAAAATGAGAGACAAGAGAAAGAAATATAAGAAAAAGGAGAGATACGAGAAAAAGGATGGAGGGAGGAGAATAATGAGGGAGGGAGAAGAAAGGAAAATGAGAGACAAGAGAAAGAAATATGAGAAAAAGGATGGAGGGAGGAGAATAATGAGGGAGGGAGAAGAAAGGAAAATGAGAGAAAAGAGAAAGAAATATGAGAAAAAGGAGAGACGAGAAAAAGGATGGAGGGAGGAGAATAATGAGGGGGGGTTAAGAGAGAAACGTCAAAAATGATAGGAAGGAGGAGAAAGGAGAGCGAGAGAAACAGGAGATGCGAGAGGAAGGAGGAAAAAGGAGAGCGTTGAACAGGAGAGATGCGAGAGAAAGGAGGGAGAGAAGAGACGATAAAAAGGAAAGAGAGAGAGGAGAGAGACGAGAAAAAGGAGAGAAGACGAGAAAAAGGAAAGAGAGAGAGGAGAGATACGAGAAAAAGGAGGGGGAAGGAGAAAGTGGCGAGAGAAGAGATGAGAAAAAGGAGAGGGAGATAAGAGCAACGAGAAAAAGGAGAGGGAGATAAGGGCAACGAGAAAAAGGAGAGGGAGATGTGCGAAACGAGAAAAAGTAGAGATGGGAGGGAGAGAGAGGCATAATACAATAAAAATAATATTCATTTCATAAAAATGCTGGCATTTAAAAAAATATAATTGTCAACCCAGAATGAAATGCCATCACAGCATTTAACATAAATTGTCATGTAAATAATCATTAATGATTGAGTCAGGTTAGTCAATGTCCACAAGAAGTTTTTAAATTTATTGCTGGATATTAAAGGGATCAGCCAAACATAGCGGATGATTCCCGTCCAAGAGCTCTTAGGATATGATTGGCCATGTGAGGAAGAGCATTGATGTTGAAGAATAAAACTCTCTCACTTCCCAAATCTGCCTATAAATTTCAATTGGTTTGTGATTTTTTGCCAATAAAAATCTTATCACAGCACTTACATTACAACTGGAGAGATTTTAAATTGTAGAGCTCATTTTATACAAAGTATGGTAAATGCGATGCACAAGCTACCATGGCTGGTTGCGTATCGAGTATATGAATACTCTGATGCCAAGATGAAGGCACTAGTCATGCCACACTGTCTATTACTTCTGGATCTCGTGTTATAAAACTAATTTGACCAATATATGGGACATATATTCTAGAATAACCATTATACCACTATTAGTTGAAACGGACTAAAGTTTTTAGACATATTATACACAACCAGATAAATGTGACATTTTTTCTAGCTAGTATGTTACTTTCTGGACAACCCTCGTAACATGAATAAAATTTAACTAATAGGTGAAACATATATTCTAGAATAACCATCATCACTGGCAGTTAAAATGGGATGTTGTTTTAAGACATATAAACAACCAGATAAATTTGTGACATTTTTTTTTCAAGATAGCAACACTAGCTAGTCCGTTACTTTCTGGACAACCCCATAAAAACTAAGCTTATACCCTTTATATATCCAAACAGCTCTAGATGAATAAAGTCGTCACTATTTTTAGTCTAATAGAATATTCGAGACATTTTTTAATCAACTTACAGCATGGATATTTTTCTGCACACGTTTGTTGATTTCTACCAGTGGCGGCGTTAATTTATTACCTACATTATCCAAATAAATAGAATCTTGTGGTTAACGTAAATGAATTAAAAAAGTTACTCACCTTTTGAAATAGTAAGAGCTGGAGACCATTGCGAACGTAATATATCGAGACAAATACTACCATTACTATTTATGTTAGGATGATAGATTCTTGTTGTGAATGCCACTTTTGGAGGTTTAAAAGGGTAGTCTGTAGGGAAATGGATTGTTAAGAAAAATACTCCGCCCTGGTATGGACTATCTGGCTGAAAAATCATTAAATATTATCTATTAGTGTCGGTAGATATAATTTTAAATTTATTATCAACATCAATCAATGACAAATTTGTAGGAATCTATTTTTAAAATTGAAAAAAAAATAGAAATTTACGAAATTGTAAATATTTTTCAACACAATAATCATAAGGGGGGGTTATTAATTGAACTACTTGAATAATTTATCATTTAAATAAGTTTTGGTGGGGCTTCCACTATTATTTATACTAAAATATTTTTTCAGCCATAAAATATGATTGATTTAATTTTTAATCTATTAATAATTAATATACCCCCCTATTTCATAATTATTATTAGTTATATAATTAATTATTATTATTAAAAGTTAATTAAATTAGTTCATGGTAGATAAATTTACTAAATTAAAAATACTGAAATAATAAAATAATAGTGGACATTTTTTTCTTTTTTCTGTGCTAATTTTTGGAAAACTAATTTATTTTCTATCTATTACAAAAATTCCAATAATCTCAGAAACAAATTTAAATTTGACAACATTGCATATTGTTCAATTTATTTTTCGGTAGGTAGTTGGTTTATTGATTAATAATTATGCATTTTTATAATTGAAAAAATAGAAATTTCATTAAAATAGTAATTACGATAAACTTTTCACAGTTGGAAACAATCAGTCAGAGGCGCCTCTAGGCCTTTCGGCACACAGTTCGGAAAATCATTTCTAGTTTCATTAAAATATTGTTTTTTTGAATGGTCAAAATAAGATGTTTTTCAAATTAATATTTATTCTTAAGAACCAAGGCTTTACAATATGGAAATCTCGAGCTTTTACATTAGTAAAATCCTCCACTATATCACTGGTTTTTATGTGGATTCATTTTTCAATACTTATCAAACATGCATCTTGAAAACCATTTATAATGACCTAGAGAAAGCATTTGGCAGGGTGCCAAGATACACAGTATGGAAAGGATTAAAAGAAAGAGGAATAGAAAACAAAACAATAAGATTAATTCAAGATCTATACAAAACTAACAAAAACTTTCTAATAAAAAACAATATGAAGTCAGAATAATTTAGAACCCATATAGGGTTGAGACAAGGTGGAGAACTGAGCCCAACACTATTCAATGTGCATATGGACATCAAAAAATGTGAAAGAAGGGTAAAGAAAATGTATATTGGACACCAAGATCTAGAGAGAGTAGATATAGTTGAAAGAATCTTTGCAGTTGTATAAACTATAGGTAAATAGAATAACCTTTCCCTAAATAACCAAACTAATACTTACCCGCCTTTTTAAGTAAGAATGACAAACATAAGATAAAAATAATATTTGCATATCATGGTTGATGAAAGTAGTGTCTTTGTGGACGAGATTAGGTAAGTAACATTTAAGTTTTGTCTTGAAATGTCCATTACCAGATTAGATAATAATAATATATCCTAACAGATTATTATGTAATGTCTTAAGATTTCGTAACATTACTTATATATTTATTGAAAAAACTAAAACTATAAAACCCAATAGTTCCTTTTCTGAAGTATTATTTTACAGTGGTCGAGCACTGGCAAACAAAAATATATAAAATCTTATAGTTGACCACCCGGACGACTACAGGCTTATTATGCAATTGACAACTTTAGCATACATTTATCATCCTATATAGAGTTCAGCATATGTGATGCATTCTTATATTTAAAAAGTCAGTATTAATAATAAAATCCAGTAGTCAACGACCACATATAAAGTTGCTGGTCGAGTAATGACCACTGGCTCAAATACTTGACCACATAAATGGTTTTTCTAAACTTTGGTTAATTGCCAAATATTTTTCAAAACTGATTGATTAATTCGTTATTTAGTGAGTGAAAATGGCCCAGTGCAGAAGACCAATACAAAAATCGCTATTAAATGCACTCAAGGCAAATTAGAGAAGAAAAAATTTCGGTCAGAGTAGCCGCCAGAAGATTTGGTGTTCCCTAGACCCCAATACTAGATAGTATTAGTAGCAGAATAAAGGAAGGTCCTCGCAAGATGGGCCCTAGTACAGTACTTAATGTAGACAAAGAAAATCAGCTGGTCCAGTGGTTATGTGAATTAGCAAAAAGTGGCTTTCCACAAAAAATGATGGCCAACACCATTAAATCATGGAAGACCCAGGTGAAAAATGGTATAGATCATTTTTAAAAAGACACAATGAACTCTCTTTTCGGGAGCCGGAAGCTTTAACTCCCGCTAGAAGTTTAATAACAGAACAATATATTCCAAAATGCTTCGAAGATTTTAAAGTCTTCTTAGTTGAAAACAACGCAGCTGACATTTTGGATGATCCCGCAAGAATTCTAAATGGCAATGAAATATCCTTTTCAATGTGCCCAAAGACTGGGAAGGTTATAGCACTGAAGGGATGGAAAAACCTTTATGTTCATGAAAAAGAAAATGAAAGGAAACCATAATGGTACTGCTTGTTTTTAATGCAGAGAGAAAAGCAGTATACTTATCCCATGGTGGTTTTTCCTTATAGACGACCACCTAAAGCGATTATTGATAGTATGAGAAATGAATGGTTTCTAGGTAAATCAGAGTGATAAGATGCCAGGAGATATATTTTATGAATATATACCCAATGGTGTAAATAAATGGTTAAATGAAGGAAACATGCTACTTATTGATGACCACGTCACATTTAACCTTTGAATTAAACGAATTCTGCAGTAAGAATAAAATAATACTCTATGTCCTCCTGCCAAGTACTACTCATATCCTGCAACTTACAGATGTGTGTTGAAACCGTTCAAGATTGAGTGGGAAAACACAGTAAGAATGTGGTAGTCAAAAACTGAAAACGTAAATTCCGTCTTAAGTAAAACTACTTCTGCCCAACGTTGAAAGAAGTTTTTGATCGAACTATACATCTTTACCAGAAACCATTAAAAAAGGATTTCGGGAATGTAGACATTTTTCCATTTAACTCGGACCTAGTAGACTACAGTAAATGTATTCAAAACCGGTTAGAAAATCTAAATGGAGCCTCAAAAAAACCAAATCTAAGTATTACAAGAGACCAATTGAAAATTAATGAAGATGTGCTAACCCAACTTCAAGACAAGCTGTCATATAGAGGAATGGCCAATATTCCAGCAGTTATTGTCGAAATTAAGAATATAACAGAGAAACACTTGACATAAATTCAACAGTTGCCCAAAATTATGAAGTAATTGAGAGTGGAGAGTTAAAATTAAACCAAATTAATGACAATGATTTTAAAGAAGTACACAATTTAGAATTGGTGAATGACATGGCGTGGGAATTTCAAGAAAACAGAAAAGAAGCCAGCTTACAAAGTGAAACTAAAGCCAATAATACAGCTGAGATGATGGAAAACAATTATGATTTTGAAAACCGAAGCTAAGCCCATTCAATAATTGTATCTAATGGAAATTTCAAAAAAAAACGCACAAGAAAACACTCAGAACAACGAGGAACACAATGCAGAAGATAAAGTTGCTGAACAGAATGTTGATTATAAAATTAATACATTAGTATTTGAAGGAAATTGTGTGAAAATGGTGATAAAAAAAATAAGTGAAAACAAATGATGAAATAATTAACGACCCACTATAATATTAAGAAATACAAGGAAATGACGAGAAAGAGAATGTTAAGGGAAATTAAAATAATAGGATTCATGAGAGTGATAAAACTAATAATGAGGTGACTTTACAAGTTTATGGAAATCATGGAAATAATAACAAAGAAAATATAAAAAATGTAGGAAACATTAGTCTGTCGAGGAATGATTTATTTAAAGTTCATTTGTTTTGGCCAAAACCATTAGAAAAATAAAAATATTGAAAAACCACTGTAGCTACTTCATCAGATACTTTTAGATACTACTTAAGAAAAAAGGAAGAAAAGGGACAAAACGAACAAGCCAAAAGAGAAGAGAGGAAAATATTACAATTAAAACGCACAAGTGAAAACAAAATATGTAATAGGAATAAAAAAGTTAAATTTAATGAAGTTAAAAGTATTAAAAATAGTGATAATTTAGTAGATACTAATTTATTGAAAAAAACAAAAGGAAAATGTAGTAACTGTGATTTTGAAATGGAAAGTGACACCGAGGAGAATGAATTAAAACATGTAGCTTGCGATACATGTAGCAGATGGTTACACTGATTTCCGTGACCAACAATATGAAGATATCATTGATAAAGATTTTGTATTCAATTTTGTTAACTTAATGATAGATAGTCTGTTTGCTATTAATACCCATTAACTAGGTATATTTATTATTTTTTATATAGGTATATTTTAATTTTGTTTTGTATGTAAAGAATCACTTTTTGTGTTTTTGTTATTTTATATTATATTTTCAATAAAACATTTTAGTTACCTAAATATTCATTTTATTTTACGAAAACTTGGTAGGTTTTTTAAATTTTAATAATGCCTAGATACCTACCTACTAGGTAAGGTATATACTGATCCTTATGGTCAACTACTGGAACATTCTTGGTCGATAATAGAATTTTAAGAAACACAACACTTTTCACATTATATTTTATACTGTCAGTGACAAGTACAACCTAAATTATGGTATATGTCAAAATAATATACCCGTGAGTAAAAGTGAAACAAAAATTGCGTCCGACATTAAATTAGGATACGTTTAAATGGAGATTTCCTCTTAACTGGTGGACTACTGGCCCAGTCACCCTATAGCAAAAGTATTATTTGCAGTGCCTATCTTTTACTAATGAAATTTCTGTCTGAATTAAACTGATACTAAATATATTAAAGAAAATGTGTTTCCATTAATGTATTTTCATAATTCTGCAAGTTAGTGTCCCTTTCGACTAATAAATTGGTACATAAACTAAAATTAAAGGAAGTATAGACATCCCTGACACTAACCATTAAAATTGATAAAACATATTCGTCTGTTACAGTACTAAAGAAGCATACTACATTTCAAACGATTAACAGGAATTGCACTTTCGCTATTAGATTCAATATTAACGAGCTTTTCACTTTTCAATAATTTGTAGTAAATATAGTAATTCTCGGACTCATCGGCAAATTACTGGAAATATTGTTAGAATATTATTAACTTTAGATGGGAAAATGGGATAGTATATTGCTTTTACACTTCGCCAATGCAGACTATCTAAAAGTAAGATGTTTCCATCTCATATAAATAGTTCTACTAAATTTAACATCATCTAAACAAAGATAACAGTCAATAAACAAACAATATTTGTAATAAAAATGACAAAAAAGCTTATATCAATGTTCAGTGTGTCATTATTATAAATAGAAATGATAGGCATGCACTTCAATAAAGGGTTACAATGTTTGGTAAATTTGAAATAAAAGTATGAAAGGGATACTGAAACTGTAAAGATTCAATTATAAAGTCTCCATGGCGGAATTTAAGGATTAAATGTTCATAATAAATAATTCATCAGATCAGAATACCTATCATTGTTCATTTTATTATTTAGAATTTTTGTTACACTTTATAATCAATTTGCAATTGACTATTATTTAAAAGAAAGTTGAAGAAAATCTGTATTATCACATCCAATGACTGTAGTGGTTTTTCCAAATTGTTTATTGAAACGTTTGTATTCAAATAAAGGTGAATAAATTAGATGGGGTTATATACTGCACTGATTATATTAAAAAGTGGAATTTGTTCTATTACTCTAATTTCAAAGAAATTAGTACCTAATGAAATCAAAGTATTTGAGACATTTTATGTTTTAACTAGATTTTATGGACATAATTGGTAAGAATGTAAGTAATTTTGAAATCCTAATTTTTTATAGCAGTCTAATGCTATTTATACAAATGCCAATTAAGGAAGTTTTTGTGGAATTTTTATAAAAAGTGAAATAAGAATATAATAGGATGATTTTTTTAATGATTAAAAATATTAAGACACTCCCATTTCATGATTGATGTGAATTTTTAGATCTATATTTTGTTCATGTACTTTAAAAACCATACTTATAATGTTGTTATCTGTATGTGCCTGGGGATAAAAAATTAAGAAATAAAACGTTTTACTGTTGATAACCATCAATTACTTGATTTTACACTGATCCTACTGAGGCTTTTGCAGATAAATGATTTTATTATATTATTTTACGTATATTTGACTATGTAATGTATATCATTTATAATTGAAAAATAAAATCCTATCAAAATATGATGACTATGATAAATATTTACTTCTAACAATGATTAATTTATTTGAATATTGTAATTCCCTATCTTAACCTAAAAAGAAACTGTTGTGTTTATTATATTATTGGTAGAATAAGATACATCGCTGCCAAGTTTTAATTATGTCACAGTTGAATAGTCATTTAATCCAAAAAAATATTAAATAATGATACAATCATTAAATTTAATCAATTATTTCAATTAATCAAGATAATTTTAATAAAAAATCTTTATTTCATCAAGAAAAATAAATTTCTCAAAAAGATAAAAAACATATGTGCACATATATGTGAGCTTTGTCATTGTGACCAAGGCATTGGACAGAGTCCGCCTAAAGGACACTTCAGAAAATAATGAGAACAAAAAGACCAAACTATAGACTAATTATTATAATACACGATATCAACACCAAGTGCAGAACCAAAATCAGAGTAGGGAAGACATAAAGGTAAATACAGGAATTAGACAGGGACACTTACAATAGGATAATAGAAAATCTTCCCAAAACAACTGGATACAAAATGGGAAACATATTCTTCCATGCCATCTGTTACGCTGACGATATTGTCCTTACATCGGACTCAGAAGATAACCTCCAAAGACTTCTACACTCTGTCAACACCAAAGGAAAATAATTAAACATACTCATCAATACTGAGAAGACCAAATGCTTAGTTACACCTAAATAACTGATAAAATGAAAGTTGGAAATTGATTCCAAAATTATTGAAGAGGTAAATCACTTCAAATATATGGGAGCAGAAATAACGAGTCATGGAGAACTTTTTAAAGCATACAATGAAAGCAGCTCGAATCTAGAGTTGCCCGAGGGAAATTGTATGGAAGAATAAATACCTCAATACAGAAAGTAAAATCAATATATACAAAACAGCCATAAAATCAATTATAACATAAGCCCCAGACACAACAACAAACATTAGGAAGCATACAAGGCAAAACCTTACATGACAGAATACAGAACAAAGATATCAGGCAACAATGCAGTATACGAGACATAGGAAAATGGGTAAGACAAAGACGAAGATTCTGGAATAATCATATAGAAAGAATGAAAGACAATGGATATAAAAAAACGCGAAAATGAATTACTAATAAGAAAAAGATCAAAAGGAAGACCACTAAAGCGATAACAAGAATGCTAGACTTAATTCCCGGAGGAGAACTTCTTGGCAACAAATAGTCAATAGCTTACTAACACGGCTATCCATGTCAGAAAGAAGAGTAAAACAATCTTAAAAACTTAATTTACATTATGGCTGCATAAAAAAATTTGCTTTTGAAACATGCATACTGAATCAAATGGAGAAACAGATGGGAAGAGAATATAGCAAGAACAATAAACGGCATAATCAACACAGAAGAACTAATAAATAATTGAAAGATATGTATAGTTTTGTGAGAGTGCAAAGACTGAGACAGTTGGGACATGTAGAATGTTAAGAGAAAGAAAAAATGCCAAATATGGTGCTATATAGTAACACGATTTGGAAAAAACGTAAAGATAGAGCAAAGGCAGAGATGGAAAAACACAGTTTTGGAAGACTTAGCAAGCATAAATGTCACTAACTGGGAAGAGAAAATTAAAAATAAATGGGAGTAGAGAAGAATAGTGGAAAGAGTTTTAGTAAGAAGAGAATAAAGTACCAGTATTCAGCCCTAGGTCTACAAGGCATGTTGAGAAAATACATAAAATAAAAAATTTCATTGAAAAATCTGTCTAAGTATTAACCTTCGTAAATGTCGAATGAAATATATCGAGATTTGTCTTCATGATTTAGGTAAACCTTCTACTGGACCAGCTTCGTTAAAGTTTTTATTTACTCTGATAGTAGACATTTGTTATAGGATTTAATTATAACTCTGAAATTATAGAATTTAGATATAGAGAAAAATATTCAGAATTTTCAATGACTTCAAAAATAAAAAAAAATATACAGAGTGATTCATTTGAAATAATAATGTTAGTTATATTTCAGAAGATTTAACAATGTAAATAATAGATACGTTATTATGTGCCAACTTCCCTAAAATTTGAAAAATGTGAAAGCCATAGCTTCTAAATTACTGAATTAAGTAACATGGTACAGCAGCCACAGACATATTTCGCCTTGCTCGAAGGCAACAGTTTCCAAAGTGGGAGTAGCGCCTCTTTGAGGGAACACGGAAAGTTCACTAGGGTAATGCAGGTTAATTGCAAACATTGTCCTTGTTCTGATAAAATCATGATTTTAAGAAAAAGCACTCGAATGTAATTACCAAATAATGGATATTTTATATCAGCACTGATATTTCTGCTCACTACTGTACGTAATATTTAAACAATAATAAATCTCAAGTGATCAAAGATATCATGTTAGCACATAAAGAACCCCCTTAATGTTCAACATTATTGATCAATATGTATTGAAAAACGATGACGTTTAGGAGAGCATCGGACAGAATATTCATAGGAATTTATATTAAAGTATATTTATAGAATCTATATTAATGTTCATATTGATATATTTATCAATATTCGAGTATTGTTTCATACTTTGAAAAGTAAAGTACTTCATAATGTCTTACCCATCAGAGTACGAATGAAATTTTTATAATTCTATATATTGAAAATATAGCTAATAAGAATAAAAATTTGTACAAGAGATCGTGAACCAACAGTACAAGTAAAAATGTCTAGTCACGGTGATGATAGACATCATATAGAAACTGTATTGACTCAATTTACCTATCAATGCATATTGATAAATAATATTTAATGTGTAGGTGTTCTTTAAGTAAAGATGCCACATGAAATATTTTCACAAATAGATAAAATAACCTTGTTTACAAAAAGGTTGAATTAAGTATAGATTAAAAATTGTCAAGATGACAAAGTCAACATTACGGGCTTTTTAGGTGTGCAAATGATAAATTAGGTGCACTAACAGTTTTGGTAAAAACACATAAGGTCCGCCAGGATTTAAAAATCTGAATTAAGTGCTTAAGAAAAAATCTGAATTAAGTGCTTAAGATACCTCAATGAGTAATATAAATAATCATATGAATAAAAAATGAGATACTTTTTCTGAGTAAGTCCTGGATCAATAATAGAAGCATGCAAATCAAAGCAAAAGTCTGGTATATAACCTACATTAACTTTATTGCTGCACTTTAGATACAAAAAATTTAAAATTAGCAAATTGATTTTCCGGTAACACTGCACTGATCTGTACTGAGAGTACTTACTATCTTCACGAGATAACATGAGTGAATAGTTAAATAGTCTTTGGGTTTAAAGAAAGAATTGTTAATTTGAATAGCTTTATCAAATGCTTTGGACAATTCATACCTTACAGAATTTGAACGACTGACAACATTACCATCATCATCAAGTAATCTTTCTGTGAATAGATATTGATGAAGTTAAAGGAGTATCAGTAAGACCATCTATGTGAACACGGACAGTCGGGCGGCCCTTTTGGCCTTAGCAAGCCACCTTGACAAAAGACAATAGAGTAATTCTTACTTGGGTGCCAAGCCATACAGGGGTAGCTGGAAATGAGGGAGCTGATAAGTGTGCCAAGAAAGGAGCTCACCTCACCCTCATGGGACCAGAACCAGCATACGGCGTTTCATACAGCGCCGTACGAAAAACTATTTCCAACTGGGTGTCGCTTGAACACCAAAAGCGCTGGAACAGAATCACGGGACATGCTCAGTCCAAAAGAATGCTAAAAGGACCATCGAGTTCCTACGCAGCAAATGCTTTTAGACTGGGTAGGAAAGATCTGCGAAAAGTGGTAGGATTCATAACTGGCCACTGGATATTCAACGCACACCTAGTGAAAATGGAGATTGAAATAACAAATCCCATTTGCGTGGAGAAGTAGAAGAAACCGCAAAGCACATGGTCTTCGATTGCCCTGCCCTGTCCAGAAGGCGAGCCTCCTGTCTAGATATCTTCCTAGGCACAAATCAAGAGGGAATGCAGGAAAACATAGTCCGACGAATCTCAATGTTCGCTAAGAATTTAGGATGGGACTCTGCTTAATACCTGTGAGTGGGGTTGCACAATAAGCCAATCAATGGCTGTGCGGCAACAATTAGGGCACCTGAACCCTAACCCCCTCGTGACTAAAAAAAACACCAGGACTACCTCTGTGTTTGGGCCCTGTAGTAGAAATGTTTTTGTTTTGTGATTATTTATTAGGTGATACATGTTTTCTTTTTACTGTACGAGTGTTTCTAGCTACTGTTTTTAATGCAAAATACATGCTGTTTGAATTTGAATAAAATTGAACTGAACAAATATAGATAAGCTGATGCAAATGCATGAACACTCATATTAAGTAAGTTTTACCGTCATTCGAGGTCACTTTGATTCTTGGGGTGACATTGATCAAAAAAATTATTTTTAAATTCCGTTTTAAAACTTTCTGACTGACGCTGCGATTGGCTGAAACGATTTTTGCCACACGCCTGGAAGCTGAGTTGTTGCTTAAAGTTACTTTCAATGTTAATTTGAAGAAAACTTGTTTTAGTGCGGTTTTTTGTTACTTTCAAAATTATATTGAATATATTGTTTATCTACCACCACAAGGTAAGTATATAAATAAATATGTAGTTTTGTGTACAGGATAAGATAACCATTTCCCCAATAACATACACCAAACATGTTTTCTACAGTGTGGTCTCTGATAATATTCTGGGGTCACTTTGATTATAATTGCATACATGGGGTGTCTTAGTTTAATTATTAATGTGACCCGAGCTAATATAAAACTTTTTTTAAATTAATGTTTTCAACTTTTAAAGAAATATTTTTTAGGTTGTATCCACTTGATAGCTAATATGTCACGAACATAGAAAGGAAAAGTAGGGAGTCGAAAATACAAATACTTTTAGAAAACGCAGAGAAAGTGATAGAAGATGGTTGGGCAATAAATGAAGCTGCCAAGTAATGACATATCTTACCTGACACTCCACAATAGATACAAAGGACTTCATGTAAAAAAAGCCGGGAAGAAATTTTGATTTCAAGAAAAGAAAAAAGGGGATTTCTCCTTGGAATTACTGATTTGCAAATAAAAAAATGCCTGAGTCTCAAGTTATTCAACTCACTAAATTATCAAACAGCAGTAATTGGCTTTTCAAATAAATATGCAATATGTTGTAAATGCAAATACACTAAAGATCAAACCACATCTGATTTCTTGTGAAAATAAAGTGCTCACAAGATTTACTGTTAGAAGATAGTAAACATGGTTAACCCAACTAAAAAAAATAATCATCAATCCCAAAATTTTTGAGCTTGGTTATTGTATACTCAAGAATTTAAAATTTGTTGTATTTACTACATTAATGCCAAGTGTTACCATGTGGTTACAAATAAAGATTACTTTTTGTGGGTCTATTGAAACGTTATTTCTGCTTAAATATTCAGATGGCACTACAAGTATCTTCACAAATCGTAATTCAACAGTTTTTATATAAAAACCTGCATTTGTGGCCACAGTTTGGTGCATAATTTTTCTTATCTCTACTGACTTTCCTTAAAAAAGTGATGGAACCTACATTTGAGTAAGTATATCTTCTTCATTTATTTCACTGTTGTGTTTATTTTACAGTTACAATAGCTAAACATAAATCACTTCAAAATTAGAATAGTTCAAATGAAATGTGTTGACACATGTTTGAGATACATGTGTTTACCTAGCCGTTAGCTACTGTGGTTTAACAAAATGCGTTTTTTGTTTCAGAAGAAGTTTTTCCTCTATAGGAAGCTCTCAGCATGGTGTACAATGATGATGTTGACGAAATTTATATGGAACTGCCTAATGCTGGGGTACTAACTGATGAAGATTCAGGAAAAGAGGACAGTCATGGTGTTTTAGACAATTTACCTGCTTCACAATTACAAGCCCAAGCAGAGAAAAACAAATAATAACCAAAGAATTAGAGGTTTTGACAAGGTGTCAAATGAGGCACCGCAAGCTGATTCTGCACATGTGCATAGTACTGCCACATATCCCAGTATTTGCTGCATCTGTCTAAAGCACTACAGATTTTACACCTCCAGATCCTCAAAACATTGTACGGAGTAAAGGAGACTTTGAACCCAGAGTTTCCAATTTCCCTGCTGGAGATTATTCCCAATATAAAGAAATTTCACAAGTAGTTTTATTTGAAAAGTTTTTAGACAATAGCATTATATCACAAAAATATCTGCTGAAGAAATGAAAAGTTTTGTGAATCCATGGATGTAAGCAATATATACGTGGCAGACTCATACGCCTTGGTTAGAAAGTCTGGTGCTTCAACGCTCCCTCTTGATACTTAGTAAATGTTGAAATGTACCAGGGGAACAACCCAAGACGTTCTATTGAATACGAAAAGAAGTTTGGAAAATCGGCCGGCCCTTTAGTAACAATGCTGGATGAACTGAAGGAAGCACTTTATTTTTCGACAATCTTTTCACGGGATGTTACATATTTAGCATTCATCGATTTAAATAGTCTTATATCACATACTTCTTCCATAAAATAACATACAGTAAAATTCATTGCTGCTGCATTTATCATAATCCTCTTCGTGCAGCTCGGTTCAAACTTCTGCTCTATTTGCATTGCAAACTGTTCTCAACCAAGTTGCACTTACATTGTGGCAGTTTCTTGGTGGACTCTATATGTTTGGACCATTACTTCTCGCCAGGAAGCGAGATAGATAAAATAGTTGATGGGAATTAAAATCGCAGTGAATTGTAAAATATCAATGTTACAAACGTTTCAGTTCTCAAACCTGGAACCGTTTTCAAAGTGACAAGACAATTTTTTAATTAAAGAACAAGAGGCAACTAAAGTAGTAAAACCCCTAGACATATGCAAAAAGAACGGCGCAAAAATACACTTTGCTACAAAATTGATGCATATTTTTTAAAATGGAAAAATCTGTCTGTTTAGTGATGATCGTCATAGGAGAGTGTATACACATCCTGTCGAGCGATATGCTTAATGCAATATTGCACAAAAAAGCCGGCTATGGTGGTGGGTCTGATATAGTATGGAGTGGCATTAGTTTGGAGGCTATACAGACCTAGTTGTGATTTGGGGTGGTCGTTAACAGCTCACCACTACGTAACAGACATTTTAGAACCTCATATAATGTCATATGCCTCATTTATAAGGAACGAAATGCTATTGATGCATGCCCACCCGTAGCTAGGACTGTGGAAAACTACCTCCAAGAAGTAGATATCCATACTTTGGATTGGCCAGCACGAAGTCCTGAACACTTATGAGACAATTTGAGTCAGTAGGTTAGAGCTTTCACCTAGATGTCTAAATGAACTGTCATTCAGATTAACTAAAATATGGGGTCAAATAGATCAAGTTGGAATCAGAATCTGCCATGATGTGTAGGAAGGGAAGATAATACGCATTATTAATTTTAAGTTTGCTAACAAATTATGCAATACGATTTTTGTTTTCTTTTTCGTCCATCCAGTATTTTTATTTGTATGGTTTAATTTATGCAAAACAAAAAAGATTTTTTGATACAGTAAAAGCAATTATACAGCCATCATACTAGACCATTAACAAGCCTTTTAATTTTTTTTCTCATGTTGATTTTTCCTTTTTTACAAAATATGTTTTAATTTTGTGGGGCAGCATATTTTATTTGTTAGTTTATCCCGCCATTACCAGAAAAAAGCTAAAAGTAATAATCAACTAATAAGAAACGGGAGGAATTTTCAGCAATGTACTATCACACCTCTTAAACTTGAGGAAACATGAATACTACTGCTGTTTACACACTTACTATTTTTAAATAAGGCATCTGCATTGAAAATAATAATAGGTATTTTCACAGAGCACATCCTGGACGCATTCCGAGAGACTTCGAATGCACACTCCAGAAACAACACAACCACCCTCAAACTAAAACCTCGTATCCACAACACCCTTCCCAAACACAGTTAAAATTATAAGTGATAAAAATAAAATACGCAGAAAATGGTTAGTCTCTAGAAACGATAATAACAGGCAACTTTTGAAACGTTATTAAAACTTAATACACTTGTATGTGAATATAGAAATCACATGTGTTAGGTATTCCTAGAAAAACTTACACCTGAAAATAACTCGCTATAGAAAATAACAAGACAATTAAAAAATAAACGTAGCGAAACTACAAAAATTGTTGCAAATGGACAAACATATAGCAACAAATCCAAAATCACTGAAGCCTTCGATGAGTATTTTCAAAACAACTTTACTAACAACACGAAAAACACACAACAGCATCTCAACATAACACAAACAGTCCAAAACCACTTACACAAAATACACACTTTGAATACTAAAAACTTACTAAGCCACTTATTTCGATGTCTATATATAATACAGTACAATCTTTAAAAAATAAAACTGCCCCAGGGAAAGATGGTATCCCAAACATACCACTTAAGAAACTTCCAAAAAAGCTACTGTACAAATAACTTACGTAGTAAAATATATCATCAAAACTGGCAACTACCCTGATATGCTCAAGATTGCCATCATCCTGATTATCAAAGCCTACAAACAACCCTGTTATGTGGATAGTTACAGACCCGTTTCCTTACTGAATAATACAGCAATGGTCATAGACAAAATTATTTTGAAAATAATACCTCCAGAGCAATACGGTTTCAGAGGCGGGCATAGCACAGTGGCACAACTCATTAGAGTGTTCAATCATATCAGAGAAATATTCCGGGATAAAAGTAAATCCGTGATGGTTTACGATTGACATACGATTCCATATGGCACAAATTATAAAACATAAAATTACCAGATTAAAATAATTCATGTGTATTTAACAAACCGTAAATTCTCTACAAGCATCAATGAAGGCTCTGTGGGACTCTACCCTACAGAAGCCGGAGTACCCTAAGGGTCAGTATTATCATCTTTGCTGTATTCCCTCTTCACCCACTACCTACCTTCCTTCCACAAATACTAACAGCCATGTATTCAGATATGTGTTTTGATTCGTCTGCAATTTCGCTAGTCACAACACTACACAATATCCAATCACACACACATTTTACCATACCTGAGAGAAAACAAACTTACCATCAACGCCTCCAAGGCAGAGTACTTGTTACTCAGGAGGAGAGCAAGTAATAATAGCTTACTGCATTGCAAATTGAAATTCTATCCTTAGAAACTAAAATAAACAGTATCAATCCTCTAAATTGCTCGAAATGTAATGAACAATGCTACTTTAGGGACACTACTAAAAGTAAAAACATCAAAGAACTGTTCAGATGTACATGTGAGATGTGCAACAAAGTGTTGTCGAAACTGCAACTGCATTGGATTAAATGAGGTACAGGGAATATGCTCAACTATAAATTGGCTGAAATTTTTCTGCCTGGACTGTCTTAAGATGATAAATTCCATTGTTAAGGATGTCCCAAGTATCAGCAGGAAAATTGATAGCCTAGAGATGGAAACTCGAGAACTAAAGGCAGCTTTTAATAAAAATGCTCAGGTGGTTGCTACTATTGCAGACACGAGTGGTGAAACTTACCACAGAAGTAACTGCTCAAATATGGATGCCCAAAGTACCTACTTACAACACATTAGGGGAAAATGCTTTGATTGAACCAACACCCTGTGAAATAGCAGAATGTGAAAGGCGATTAACAAATGTTCTGACTCTCGGAATTGCAAAAAGTACAGCACAGAGTGAACCAGATGCTGATCTTAAAAATGCAATTCAAAAAATCAGAAAAGCAAACGAAAATGTAGAAGCAAATGAAATCAAAGTCCATCATCTTGGTGCACATTTACAAGGTAAAATAGGGTAATTCTTTCAACACCAAATGTAGCTTGGGCTATTTTAAGAAACAAAAATAAACTTAATGAAGATGGTGTCTACATTAAATCTGACCAAACACCACTACAAAGAGCCTATCTTCAAAGCATACTTAAAGAATTGGAAGAACATAAAGGCAAAGGAGAGGTAAACCTAAAAAACAAATAATTTAATAATATACCTATAATAATTTCTTAACAAGGACTGCAAAAAACCAACAAAAAAAACTAACGTCTCTGGTAGAGTTCTCCTTTTGATGTAGCAATTTATGTTCCATGACAAATAAGATAGATGAACTAAAAATTACCATTCAAAACCACAGTGCATCAATTATTTTCATAACTGAAACAGGGCTTACTGATCAAATTCCAGACAGTTTTATTCACATACCCAGCTTCTCATTGTTTCGTAAGGATCGAGGAGCAGATGGGGGGTCAATCTATATGACTTCAAATAACAATAGTCAAAATAAGGTTTTCAGTTGCATGTGTCTACCATTCCAAACAAAAAACCACACAAGAGAAAAATATGGAACTAATAAAAGTTATTGAAAAAGATATGTCACTAAAAGAACCAGTTTATACCATGGGAGACTTTAACTATCCGGAGATTAATTGGGATACACTGGAGATCTACCCAAACAACCAGTGCAGTCATGACTTCCTGGAAAGCTACAAAACATAGAGAGGTCATCAACTAGTCACTTTTCCAACTAGAATATGAAACAACCAAATCTCACTATGAGATCTATTTATGGTAAGTGAAAACGATTGGTCTTTGATGTCCGACAACATGCACCGTTGAGAAAAAGTGATCACATCGTAGTAACAGCCAAAACAAAACTACACATAATTGCAAAACCAACCTGTAAAATTTTAAAACAACAGTTTTGGAAAGCTGATTACACGGCTGTCAATGAAACTGCAAGATCAGTTAAATCAAATAACTAACCTAACTATATACAATGATTTCCTTGAAGCACTAGATACAACAATAAATAAACATATACCAAATAAGCCACAAAAACTATGGCTCACAAATGGAGTTTATAAGGAAATTCAAAAGAAACGGGATCTCTGGGACAAGTACCAAAAACAAAAAAGTGAAGAAAATTATTGCATGTATCAACATCAAAACAACAAAACCAAAAATGTATAGTAAGAGCCCCTAGAAACTATGAACACAATCTGCTTGAAAACAACAAACAATTCTATACCTATATAAGTCATAGTTTAAATTCATAACATTCAAGCTTTAATATTGTTGATCATGAAACACAAACACTGTTTGAAACAGGCATAGAAATTGCTGAATGTTTTGAAGATATTTTATACAAGACTGGATGCGAGTGATGTCAGACCAACCCTTCTTTTAGATTCATATGCTGAAAAATAGTTAATAATATTCATTTTACAGCAGAAAAATTTGAAAACGCTATAAACGCACTCAAACCATATTCCAGTCCTGGTGCTGATGGAATCCCCCCGTGTGCAAACACTTTAAAAGATCCTAAATCATATAATGACAACCGGTGATTTTCCAGAAGCATGGAAAAAGGCGATTTTAATACCTATTTATATGAAAGGAAACAAACAGCTGGCAGAAAATTACAGTCCAATAAGTCTAACGAGCACTCTTTGCAAATGTATGGAAAAAATCATTGCAAAAGAATTTACAGACTTCCTTTTAGAAACATGTTATTCCAACTCAACAGCATGGTTTTCTTCCCAGAAGATGAATTTTTACCAACTTGTTAACTAGTCTAAATAAATGGACTATAGCAGATGACAACCATGAGCCACTTATCTGGATTTTGAAAAGGCTTTTGACAAAATTCCCACTGAGTACATCTCATACAAGATTAATGATTTTGGTATTAGGGGATATCTTCTGCAAAGATGATAGGGACAGGCTTTCTTTCTGATTGTGCATTTCAAGTGAGAGTGGGTGATGTGTTATCAAAGGAGTATCCAGTACACAGTGGTGTTCCGCAGGGGTCAGTCTTGGGGCATCTGTTTTTTATCACTTACGTAAGTGATCTTTATCAGGGGCTTAGAACAAAAAATACATCATTTGCTGATGATGGTAACATATACTGCAACCCCCTTCTCCAACATGTGGATCTGCAGAATGACCTAAATATAATTAAAACATGGACACAAAACTGGAAGATGCCACTGAATGATTCCAAATGTACTATTCTGCATATTATATATAATTCTCTTTTCCAGCTGACACCAATAACACCAGTCACAGAACAAAATGATATAGATATAATCATCACTTCAGACTTTAAATGGGAAACATAATTATCGAAAATGTGTAAGAAACGAAAACCATTATATACTTAATTTTAAAATCAGACCTTTCAAAAGAAATTATAGTAGAAATAGTTTGGAAAGTAGTGAAAGTGATGGAAATAAAACTTTGAAAAAAAATGTTGGCTAGTCTAAATCCAAAAAACTTAAATTTGGTGCAGATATTGCAGGTCCTTCAAATACACAAGGTGTGTTGGAGTAATGTACTATTCTTCGAATGTTCTTTTCTTGTGAGATACATCAATATCATCAGTTTTTATGTCATTCAAATAATGAGTCAGTAACTGAAAACATTGATAGCATTACGCAGATCATAGATGATGTGATAATGTGAGCTGTACAAGATTTAGTGCTGTCGTCGGAAGACAGAGAGGATGAAGATAATGCGGGTGATTTGCTGTGGAGTTCAACTACAGTAAAATTGTCGAACTTTGATTTTACTGCAAGCTCAGTAGGAATCATACCAGATCTAATAGAAAATTACCTTACCAAAAGCCCATACGATTTTCTCAAGTTATTTGTCACAGACAATATTATAAATCTTATAGTGACAGTGACAAATAGATATGCAGATCAGGTATCACCAAACTCAAGAGTGCATAAATGGGTAAATACAAATTCAGACGAAATTGAATTATTTCTTGGAATAATACATTCGATGGGTTTGTGCCATTTGCTTTCGATATCAGATAATAGTCTACAAATGAAATTTATCTTAGCAAACTCAGAAACTATAATGTCTAGAAACTGGTTCCAGCTTTTATTACAAATGCTTCATTTTTGTGATAACCAGCACCCTCTTGATGGACAAAACGTTGACAAGTTACACAAAATACAGTCATTAGTTGAAAAACTGATCGAAAGATTTCAGTATGCCTTTCGTCAATACATTAAAAATAAGAGACATTAGTTTGGAATTAAATTATATAAGCTGTGCCTTGATGGTGGATATACTTATAATTTCAGTATCTATTGTGGAAAAAGTGATACTACGGACGGAAGTTCAGTGACTGAAGAAGTGGTAATTGATCTATTGGTAACACTTTTGGATAGAGGAAAAACTTTGTATGTAGACAATTATTATATAAGTGTCACACTTCTACTTAGCAGGAAAATTCACCTAGTAGGCACGCAAAATTGAAAAAAGGAGACTTTTTGAAACCTGGAATAACAATATTGAAATGGAAAGACAAAAGGGGAAGTCATGTGGTTGAGTACTAAGTACCTCACAGAAATAAAGCAAATGCCAAGCCACCGAAATCCAGAATGAGCAAAACCTCAGCTCATTGATGATGACAATAATGCTACAGTATTTGTTTATTTATCCGACATGAAAAAAGCATATAATTCACCACTTCTATGGGGAGTCAGCGGTCGAACTGATTTTGGGAACTGCTCTCACCAATGCATTTGTAAGATACACGGAAGTGATCAAAGAGAAAATTACGATCACTAATTTCAAAGAAGAAATATTGACACATATTCTGCAAAAGAATAAACAAACATAGACTCCTAATATGACAGAAAATCATGAGTTAGAACAAAGTGGCGCAAGACTTTGATGTACAGTTTGCTACCAAAATATATCCGAGGAGTTTGAACAGAAAGTAGCCCAGAATAAAGCTGCGAGGTCCACCTGGAAATGCAGTGTTTGCAACAAACCATTTTGTATCAATTGTTTTACAAGTTCATAACGCAAATCTCAAATAATATCAGGTATTTTCCTGTATTTTTTTATACCGTTCAATAAACTAACGTTTTTTGCAAGATTTCTAAGTTTTCTTGAAATCTTATCCCATATAATACATACACAAAATAATATCCGGAGGCCATTTGCACAAACGGTCACACTGTGCCACTCTCAATATAATCCCATATTGTTAGAGGGTACGTGAAGTACAAGATGCCTAGTCACAGAGCGACAAATCATAACAGAGTGTGAGGCACTACATTTGTGTCTCAAAGCAGCACAGGAAAATAGGCTATGGCACAACATATGTACCTTATGGCAGCTCAATATATGTGATAGTTATTTTGGAATAGTATAACAAAATTATTGTGATATTGATGTGTGATAGACAATGCCTATAAACAATCTGTGATATAAAAGACTCGATAACACAATAAAACAGAAATTAATTAAAAAATTATCTTCTTCGTAAGACTTTTTTAAATGTTAAACTAAAAGTTACCAGAACATCGTACTTTTTTAAA
The DNA here is from genome assembly GCA_963921935.1 of Galeruca laticollis. Classification (NCBI taxonomy): domain Eukaryota; kingdom Metazoa; phylum Arthropoda; class Insecta; order Coleoptera; family Chrysomelidae; genus Galeruca; species Galeruca laticollis. Next base: position 89,993,281 of record OY998178.1, on the reverse strand, counting down.
GTAAACTCAGAAACATAATCTATATTGACAAGATATTTCTTCCTCTTTTTTTAGAGCTAGAAATTGGACCAGCACAGTAGAAAACGTTCCATAGGCGTTCTCGGAGTCTTAAAATCCAGAATTAATCTGGAGGAATGCTTGCACATTCACGAAGTCCAGTACATTTACAGTTTTTGCTCTAAATGTGCTCCGGATTGACTCCGGGAAAATACCTAATATTTGATACAGAACTTATATGTAAGTGATTCAAACTGGTGGCACAACGACTCACTGCTTACATGTGAGTGTTTCGCAATAGGAAGATGTTTTTCAAATACTGGTATATAAGAAATTTGCAGTGAAAATGTTAATCAATCACACAGATGTATTCTGGTTTTCTAAATAATGTTATACGAAATGTTCAAGTTGTTTACACAAATTGAAATGTTATCATATTTACTAGTGGTTTAGTAATTAAAATGTCCTATTTTTGAATATTTTTTAGATAATTATCTACTTTCATATACTTAATGTAAGAAATTCATATAATAAAAACAATTATTAGATGTGGAGATTGAAGAGATAACTTGTTGAATATACTACAGTCATCATAATGATTCAACAATTATTTAGTTTATACCAAGAAATAATATTATTTATTGTGATAACTGTGATTTTTCAACAGAAAACACGCAATGAACACTTTCTACTAAATTATTAACAAACAAAAACTTGCAAAACTTTGGAAAGGAAAAAAACTAATAAAAAAGTCAATGACCTTAAAGGACATCTTTGTATGACTAATGAAAAAGGATAATTAAGTGTGTGGAAGTACTTACTGGTCCCATAATTGTGGCTTGCCAATGAAATACTGTAATAAACGAAAAAAATATCAATTCTGTTAATACCACTGAAATAAATTCTCCAAACACTTACAATCATCTCCAACAGGACCTGCTGAACATTGTGCCGGAGGATCTCTGCCGAGGTCTTGTAATTCCTACAAGTGGAAATATATTATTTTAAATTCTTCAGGATAACTATGTAGTTAATTATAGACACTTGAAAGTCATGGCCCTAATATGGTGAGGTTATCCATGTGAAATATATAGTAGTGGCGACAAAATAAATCAATTTCACGTTCATTTTCATATTTACTTTACGATCCAACTATTTTTCAACAAATTTAAGGGTCGGTTCGAAAATTATTAATAAATATTCCGGCATTTTCAGAAAGATTTTTGAAATGATAAGTTCTAAATTACTCCGATTCTGTCACGTATGACAGATTTTCATTAAAAATATATTAGATTCGAACCTTGCACGTTTTTTTCAACGAAATTAGGACAAGGAAACTCAATCTTCCACACAATAAACGTTGTTCTAAAAGTGTTCACATTTATACTTCACAAAATCGTTAAGGGCGTTTAATGAATGTTGAAACACTTTTTAAACTAATGCATATACAATCTTATGTTTATTCACTGAAACTTTATACTTTAACGTACCTTATTAATTCGTTTTAAAGCCATTTGATGAAATGTGTCTGTAATAAATACTGGTATCCCACCAGACAATGAAAGCGCAAGCTGAAGACCTCTACTAGAGATTGCAAAGATGGCCTCCTTCAAAACTCACAGACACGACGTAAATCAAATAAATATGGTTTGTCGATCATTCACCCAAAATATGTTTTAATACCAGGCAAACGGGTGGAAATAAATACAAGAAAAACTAAAAAGCTTGTTAACACCCCGTCTTCACTCAAATATGCACTTTAAAATGGTAATGTTCCAGAATATGTGACTGATCACTTCCGTGGCCACTATTATTTTCTGTCGGTATAACAGAATTTATTTTTTAGTGACTTCTCTAAAGTGGATAACAAAGTTTACTATAATTTATAAAAAATCTTCAAAATTGAACATGTCTCTAGTAACAATAGAATTGTACAGATGACGCTAGCTTTCAACTGACAGCACATGCAAATTTGCATAAAGGCTGGTTTACACGCTACGATACATCGTAACAATTTATCGTAACTATCAAATCGTTACGATATGTCGTTGGGTCTATTTGATGTTAATAGTGTGTTTTAGTGTTTGGTACCCTTCTTGCGTTATATTTTCTTTTATAACTAATTAAGAGACTTTTCTTGGACAAGATTCTTAGTAAATTTAAAACTTTGTTGTTGTAAAAGTGTTGTTAAACAGACAGTTTAAGCAATAGCGAACTGCTAATTTCTCTAATTTCTGCCGTTGTACCTGAATATTTGCGCCTATAAGTAAATAAATAGCTAATTGCAAATAAAAATATGGAGTTTAATGACAATATTCTGCTTGAAATGTAATCTCTTCTTCTTTAAAATTATGTGAACAAGCCAACATATACGTATTTCGATTTAGAGGTTTTCCAATTCTTAATTTACTTAGCTAAGCTTTTCTTGCGTCTAATTCTACCATTTCGAATTCTCCATTTTTAATTTTAATATGAACTCTTAAACTTTTCACTTTCAGGAAATCGATGGAAACTCAATAGTACGTCTTTATTACTTTTCTGCCCAACCTATCTAATATGCGAGAAAAGTATTGGTTTACCCCAAAAAAAGTTGGAATTTTGAAAAAAGAATTTAAGTTATTTTCACGTTTTTCATCAAGGACAGCACGGAAAAACGGTTTTTAGAAAAAAAATCCTGTGTGTACATCGTCGTCGTCGCCCACTTTTCGTTACATGTGTTGTTAGCACGATACAGCCTCCGGAGTGCAACAAGTCACCAATTTTATGATTGAATATTGTTCAGGACATCTCACAGATGAACCCTATTGATTTTCAGCTCACCGTAGCCAATACAACGCGGGCCATATGGTACTTGAAGTATGACTTTTTCGTAATTTTTTGAGAAATTTCAGTTTGTTAGAACAACGATACAGCCTCCGGAGTGCAACAAGTCACCAATTTTATGATTGAATATTGTTGAAGACATCTCACAGATGAACCCTATTGATTTTCTGCGCACCAAATCCAGTACAACGGGTGCTATGGTACTAGAAGTACGACATTTTTTAATAAGTTTGTTAGGACGATACAGCCTCCGGAGTGCAACAAGGCACTAATTTTATGATTGAATATTATTCAGGACATCTCACAGATGAACTCTATTGATTTTAAGCTCACCAGAGCCAGTACAACAGGTGCTATAGTACTTTAAGTACGACATATTTGTCATTTTTGGAGAAATTTCAGTTTGTTAGCTCGATATACAACCTTTGGAAGTGAAGTATACAAGAAAACAATTTTATGATTGGATATATTATTCATGGCGTCTCAAAGATGAACCCTATTGTTATTCCGCTCACTAAAGCAAGTACAACGAGTGCTATGGTAGTTGGAGTACCAAATTCTTGTAATTTTTGGAGAATTTTCAGTTTGTTAGTACGATACAGCCTCCAGAGTGTATACAAGTGACCAATTTTATGATTGAATATTGTTCAGGACGTCTTGCAGATGAACCTCATTGATTTTTAGCTCACCAGAGCTAGTACAACTGGTGCTAAAGTACCTGAGAAGTGCCACATTTTTGGTCCTTTTTGGAGAAATTTCGGGTTGTTAACGCAATACAGCCTCCGGAGTGTATACACGTGACCAATTTAATAATTGAATATTTTTCAAGTTATCTGACAGATGTACCCTATTAATATTCGGCTGACTAGAGCGGATCCTATATAAATCCAGATATACTACATTTTTGGTTACTTTTGGAGAAATTTCGGTTTGTTAGCACGATACATCCCCTGAAGTGTATACAATAAGTGACAATTTTATGATAGAATATTGTTCAGGGCATCTCACAGATGCGGAAAAGTTAGTTTTCATCTTTAAAACCATTTATTGTTTATCGATTTTCACTGCGGTACCTAGGTATACCTACACCACAGTTTAAACTGTGCCTACACTGAGCAATACTGATGACTTTTGTCGCCCATTTTTATTTACAGAAAATATAAAAATCATTTCTTACATTAAATATATCATGTAAAAATCTAATATAAAATACGGAAAACAATGTCCAAAACACGAAAAAAATAATACAAATGATAAACGTAAACAATCCAATAATTGTAGGTACCTCTTAAAGAAGGCATATCGCTTAACAACAGATCGCAATAGGTGGTTTGTACTATTGTACCTTGGAGTTTTTAACTGAACTTAACTCTCAATAATTTTTTAATGATAAGATGAAGAATGTAAATTATAAGTTGTCTTTTGCTGTTTATCATTAAATTTTAAATAAACTATAATTAATATTAAACTGATAATTTATGTTATTAGAATTTATAACTTTATGTATTGTTTCCGTGGTGTAGTGGTTATCACATCCGCCTAACACGCGGAAGGTCCCCGGTTCGATCCCGGGCGGAAACATTTTTTTAATTATTTAATATTTAATATTTTTATCTTTGATATCATATTAAGTTAAAATTATAAGATCTAAAAATAACGACCAGTGATAAAAATAATTTTTGTTGTCTTGAAAAACTGTACCGCAGCATTTTATTATTCAATGCATTAATGTTTTTTTAAATAATTATGACAACTTTTGTAAGTACACTATTATAAATATATTTTTAATCACCTAATTAAAACAATTTTATTCACATTAATATTTATATTACTTTACTTTATCGCCATTGCATTTTACTACTTATTTGAATAGGTATTCGAAATATTTAATATATAGAAATTGAATGTTTTTACCTTAAAATATAAAAGCATTTTCATCAAAATTATTACTATTTTATTTATAACGAAAGTTCGTATCGCTGATTCAGTAGACTAACGACATCTAATGATGAAACTAATAATGTTGTACCTAATGCGAGGGAAAAATTCCATGGAAAAACTAGCCTCTCCTTAAATAGCCATATTTTTAGAATTATTTTCTAGTAGTTTGTTAACTCGTATTTTTAGATTTTTAAGCATCTCCTAATATATAATTCAAATGGAGTGATGGTCGCAAACAATAAGGAGGTCATCCAGTTATTCCATTTATGGAGTAGAGGCTAGAAACCGTGCTTTTGCAATATAGTAAATAGTCGACGAACTCGCGGAGATCAGTTTATCAGTTACTCTGGGAAGGTAACGTAATTTTGTTGGCGCTCACTTTCGTTATTAGTTCGTTTAAAATGCGAATTGAATAGAAAGTAGTGTTGGCCAATTTGTGTATTATTTACGGTACAGTAAAATCGGTTATTATTAAAAAAACTTAATTATTGTTCACGTGAAACTTGGAGAAATTGTATAAAAAAATTGTTAGCAGCTCAAAATAACTAAGGTGAGTAATATAATGGCTTATTACGATACAGGGTGTAAAACATTTGCAATTACCTAGGTACTGAAAACTTATAGTTTAAAAAAATTTACAAAATAAAAAAGTGTCTCATTGCAATAGAAACTGAAAAATCTTTCAAATGGATCATCGTAAGGAGTCTATTATAGTGATAAAGTTATCAGGATGTTTCCTGAAAATAGTACAATAAAAGTTTATGGACCCCGATTACCTACCACACCATATTACAATTTGACAAAATGAATATACAGTTTATATGTATAATTGTAACCTATAAAATTTTTTAAATAAGATATGCAATAACTTCTGCGTATTTCTTCTGCACCATTTATTGTTCTGTATCTCAGAAGCTAGCAAAAGGCTAGAGAAAAATTATGTTTAGATATATTAAATATTCCTCAACGATCTACCATTCCTGTAATTTACCGTACTTATTTATGGTTTGTATATTACCCTTTTTATTAGACATTGTGAAAGGTATAAGGATGTTTATAGAGGTATTTTTTTAAATATACATGAAAATAATACAATGCTATAAGAAGTATATAAACAGTGGCGTAACTATGGGGGGACGAGGGGGATAGAACCCCCTCCAGAACCCTAAAATTGAAAAATAAATCTAAAACATAATCACAGCCAACCCACTTACCTAACCTAACCTAACCTAACCCACTTGATTGAAATGTACTAAAAGCTAGGAACTGTAAGGCAATGCTCTAAAAATTATAACAGAGGGCCTTAACTACGGGGGGATGGGGGGATAGAACCCCCTCCTGAACCCTAAAAATGAAAAATGAATCTAAAACATAATCACAGCAAACCCACTTGATTGAAATGTACTAAAAGCTAGGAACTGTAAGGCAATGCTCTAAAAATTATATTAACAGAGGGCCGTAACTACGGGGGATGAGGGGGATAGAACCCCCTCCTGAACCCTAAAAATGAAAAATAAATCTAAAACACAATCACAGCAAACCTACTTGATTGAAATGTACTAAAAGCTAGGAACATCTGTCTACAATTTTATAAGAAAAACAGAGCTAAAATGCAGTTTTAGGTGTTTGAAATTTGAAATTTTTTCCAGTATCCAGACCTCCCGGTAATTCATCAACCCCCAGAACATCATCATAGTTACGCCACTGTGTATAAATATATGCTGGTGGAGAATTCTCTTTTTATTACCAGTATGATATAGCCAATTTATTTTCTTTTTTTATTTAAATTTTTTGATTTCAATACCTATTGATAAATTTTTCATTTTATTTTTTGACATTTTTATGGTATTTTGATATATTTCATCTTTGTTTCATTTTTATTTTGTCTTATTGCTATTCTTTTCACATGCGTAGAACTTGCATTAAATCGAGATCGAGAGGTTCCGAGTTTGATTCCGACTTACGCTACGGTGGAAACATTTTTTTTGATTTTTTAATTAGAAATTATTTTCAAATACCTAGGTCTACCCTTAGAGTAACGATAAACATAGAGAGGGCTATTCATTCATAAACACGTTTAGTTTTGCGGCCAACAATTCTAAACGCCAGTAGTGAAATAATGAATGAATTACAAAAAGTGGGGATGGTATTGTAGATACATGGCCTTGGTAATTTCGGCTGGTTTTCTGACAAACTTGGCACCGACGAACCATGATAATCCAAAAACATTAAATTAATTAACTTAAAAGTTTATTTTGTCTTTTAAAGCCTTGAAAAACACATCAAAACGAAAGAACTAAATGTTTACTCTCTAGTCTAGTCGTAATGGCGCTTGTATAAACAAACCACGTTTGACATTATTTATTACAATACTACGGCGTATTTAAAATGATCGTCGATCACACTCTGACGATATTTGCATCTCTCTTTATATGGTAATTAAACAAGGACAAAACTACTAAATAGATTTACTTAGACACATTAAACAGGTACTGAAATCTTGAGCAATGTTGCCACTTTTAGTTATAACCATAAAGGTATCTAAGGATACAACAAATTCTTGTTTAAAATTTATATAAGAATATGCCTTTATTAAATAAAATTCAAGTATTATTAATTAATTTTAAAAGCAGCGACTCAAATGCATAAATTAGTATGACTTTTTTTATTTGCATAACTTTTTAACAAACTTTCAATTAAACTTCTAATTTATTTTTTCCCGCAACGAAAGAGGATTTGTAAATATGGCAAAGCAGTGTAAGTGCCCGCAAGTGAGCTTCCATCCACTGTTTAGTTATAATTAACCTAATACTATATGTAGTGGCTTTATGTACGTTGAATTATTGGATCTTTGGTGCGTTATTAATATCTGATAACATAACCGACATAATAATTATTAAGTGGCATATGTTTCTATTAATAGTGAAGAACAGAACAAAATAATTTGACATTTGTCGGTTATGTTATCAGATATTAATGACGCACGGGCAATAATTCAACTGTAGTTACCACTTGAATCCTTAATAATACAGTTTTTGAGGGAACTGAAGTCGTGACAGCATTAAAACAAACTTAGTCTAAGATGACTATTGTACTCACACACAATGTAACCTGCCCCTACCAGAATGTACCCTTCAAAGAACGATGCATTCCGGGAAGAGCATACCACCACTCCCTATCTCATCCGATTGAGACAGCATTCTTCGCTGTTGATAACTCCTCTATTCAGGGCCAGCGAAAGGCTAGTTTAACGCCCGTGCGAAAGGCAAATTTTCCGTTTTGCAATAACTGTTATGTGGAATCAATTTACAAAGTTAAAATAAAAATACTCAAAGAAAAACTATTACGTTACTATATTCACTTTCATAATCGTGAATCGTGTGTAAATTAAAATACAAAAGAACGGAAGAAAACTATTTATTAAATATTAAAAAAACTAATAATGAAACTTAAAGTTATAAACATCTAAAACATTATATTATAAAAATAAACATAATAAAAATATTTTCCCAAAAAAGCATAAAAATTATATTATTCTACTACATACAAACTAAATTTAATTAAAATTAACTTTTCTGGCTTTAGTTTGCGAAAAATTCTTAAGAATAATGTCAATATTAATATTCATCATTTGATCAAATTCTATGCTCAACATAGTCAGATTAACACAGCTGTAACACACAGTAAGTAGCTACTAATTATTTCTTTTTGAATTTAAAAACACTACCCTGATACCGGCTAGACAAAACAAAAAATATTTATTACTTGCAGGTGGTACGGTGGCGACTGGCGGCGCCTTTCATTCCCCAATAAAATAACAGCGCTTGGGCTTGCTTATCTTCTGACGGACCGGCGCGGCGCCGACGCCTTTCTTTGTCAATAAAAGGTCTGTTCCAACCGAATTAAATACCGTTTCATTACCTTACAATCTCAGTAACGCAGCAAATTTGATGTAAATTACACAAACTTATTATATTCACTAATCAGCAGGTCAACTGGGTTTGTATCATGATTGTACGGTTTTTGTGTTGGTTGGAACAGACCTAAAATAATACCGCCCGTCTGTTCACGCTCGGTAAGGCACAATACATCATAAGCAAACAAACTGATTGATATATTATGCAGTTAATCTATACTGGATAATAAATAATTCTACACATTTTCTTGTGCTCTAGTTTATTATTTATATTTTGTTATATTTGACACTTTTAGTTCTTGCCAGTTTTTTATTAACTATCTCTTGATTTGGCGCTCCTAGGTGTTGGCTCACGGTTCGCACGGGCCTTCCGCCGGCCCTGACTCTATTCAACTTTCCTAGGTTTTTGTGAAAGTGTTTGGCTGTCCTCTTCTTTTCTTCAGGGTAGTGCAATGCACTTTACTCCTTTTTAGCTTTTTTTTCTCTTCGTTCGCGTTGGGTGTGTGTGTTTCGCGTCCTTTAGAAGAGGCAAATTCTTAGTCGCCTTACTACGTCTAAGAACGACCCTAAAAAGTGGATCTACTTGTCTGTCCCTACTCGAGATCCTGCTCATCTTTCTGGGAATGAGCAGGCCCTCTAATAGGTGGCCCTTCTTCTTTCTTTGTTCTATTGGGTGGGTCTTCAGCTTTTCGAATTTGCTCCTGGCTGTCCTGGATCTTCTCTTGGTCCAACTCTCGGTAGATCTGCTAAGTACTGATGTAACAAGGGGCGTCCACTGCTTGCCTCAGACTGATGTTCTGCTGGGCTTAGAGCTTCCTTCGGTGGATTTCTGCAGTGTATCACCCCACGTTGTACATGCGTAGAGTATGATGGGGATGAGGGCTTGGGTCTTCTCTGCGTTGAAGCTGATCTTTCACGTCGTACACCAGTCGTTGATTCGGTCCATGGCTTCTGGTTGAGATGGCAGTGTGGTCTGTGTAGAGCATTGGTTCCCAACGGTGGCGATACCGCCCCCCTGTGGGCGCTGCAGCCTTTTAGGGGGGCGGTAGCGGATTCAGAAGCAAATAATAAGCAGTCAAGAGGAATGGTGAAATAAAAATTATTTAATAAGGGTTAATAAGCAGTTTTAAATTAGCATTAATAATAATACTAATAATTATAATAATAATTTCTTTTAGTTCAGAATAGAAGTATATGACTTGTCCTCGCACGTTGATAAGCGAACGCGCGATGCTCATGTTCATACAAAATAACATGTTTCGACATGTTCGCACACAGACAAGTTGAATCATGCACGGAATGAAATGTATAAAAGCAACAGATCTACGAATTTTTTGTTAGTTAGTTGTATGTGGTTGGTCGCGATATATAGTCGTGAATCATAAGCTCTGCCGTAGTAAATAATCGTGAGTGGTGTGTCATTTTATAAACATTACTATCTATAAATCTATTGAGAATTTAATTTTTGTATGAAAATGGCTGAATCTACTTCTAAATTAAAAAATGCATCAAGAGTTATTATTTGCTAAGAATTTGGAATCTGATACAAAGGGACATTCTATATTTAATATCATGCAAGAATTTTTTCAAGAGAAAGAAATTCCTATTAGCAATATTTTGTCTGCTGCTACTGATGGTGCTCCAGCAATGACCGGGCGTCATAAGGGTTTTATAGCACATTTGAGAAAAGCAGTGCCAAATGTACTCGCTGTACATTGTATTATTCACCGTCAGCATTTGGTAGCAAAAAAATTAAATGAACGTCTGCATGCGTCCCTCAATAACGTTATTAAAGCAATCAATATCATTAGAAGCAATTCATTGAATGACCGTTTGTTTCATAAGCTTTGCAATGAAAATGATGAAGACTACAATCGCTTGCTGCTGCACACAGAAGTACGTTCTCTAAAGGTGTTTGTCTGAATCGTTTTTTCAATCTATTTGACTCAGTGTTGGAATTTCTTGAAGAAAACGAACAATTGCGCGAAAACCTGATTACGTCAAAAAATGACATCGCTTATTTGACGGACCTGTTTAAAGTATTTAATCAAGTTAATCTACAATTGCAAGGTGATGATTTAAATTTAATTAAAACCAAAAACGTCATAGCTGCTTTTGCAGGCAAACTTCTTATATTCAAAAGAAATCTTGGTAGAGGTGAGTACAACCATTTTCCCACATTATCAACAGTGTCTGCAAAACCGGAAGATTTACTTACTTACTGCCACCACTTGGAAGTTCTTCATGTTGATTTTACAGAGCGTTTCCAAGATATTTTAAACATGGAAATACCAAGTTGGGTATAGATCCTTTCGCAAACACAGATACTGAAGGCTCATCAAATTTGGAAGATAAGCTATTAGAACTCACAACTAACGAAGAACTGAAAGTAAAATTCAAACGTGGATATCAAGAGCTCTGGCTTCAAAAACCAATACCAGTTCTCTATCCTGGATTGTGGACAATAGTACAGAAGTTGTTAATTGCATTTCCTTCGTCCTATGTGGCTGAGCGTGCATTCAGTGCAGTAACTGATTTGCTGTCAAAGAAAAGGAACAGACTACACATCACTGAACGTGGCGATCTGCGATTGATGTTAACGAAATTGGAACCCGATATTAACAAACTGGTAACACTCCACCAGCCTCAACCGTCTCATTGATTTTTTTCTTTATTATTAATTTTGTATTTATTATTGTATTGCATTTCTTGTTTATATTTAAAAGTTTAATAAACAATTTTATTGTACATTTGGTAGTCGTTTAATAAATTTCTACTTCATCATTCCTCTAAAATAAAATGTAGACATTAATTGAAATTAAAGCTAAATACAGATCAATTGGGACGGTACAGATGATATTCAAATAAAATTAACTACTTTGGACTAACTAGCGACTGAGGGGGGGCGGTGAAATTTTTGTTCTCTTCTATAGGGGGCGGTGGTCCAGAAAAGGTTGGGAACCACCTGTAGAGAGCCGTCATGGCGTTGTCTATCTTGGGGATGGCCGTCATGGTGTTGTCTGTCTTAGGGATGTCCGCCGTGTAGATGTTGTAGAGCACTAAAGAGGGCACTGCTCCCTGTGGTACTACTGGTTCCATCCATCCCATTTCGGATTTGCTCTTGTTGAGCTTGATCCGGAATCTTCTATTCTTCAGGTAGTAGCGTAGCAGCTACGTGAGGCCGAGTACATCATATCGTGATCAATTAGGTCCGCAAACTGTTGCCAGCCAGCTGTTTTTAATTTTGAGGCTAGAACTGGATTTGATTGTGCTTGTACATCCTTTAAGTGGCTTACAACAGTTACAACAATTGAGAAGTGATCGCTATTGTACAAATGATGCAAAGCTTTCCAGAATAAGAAGGAGGCTAGTTCTGGGTCGCTTATTGTCAGGTCTATTGCTAATATTGTTCCGTTATTAGAATTAAAACGCATTGGTGATCCAGTAGTAAGTACTACTGAATTAGAGTCATTAATAATGTCTTGTAGAAATTTTCCATACTTGTTTGATCCTTTAGATCCACAAGTTATATTATGGCAATTAACATTTCCCAAAATAAGTTTAGGAGATAGTATTTGTTGGATACGTAATTGTAATTCTGCAATATTTTTTTGATCAGGATGGGGCAGATACTCATTACCAATATTTATGCTAGTATGATGTACGATAAAGATAGTGATCGCTTCCAAATTTGTTCTTATTGGGATTAGTGATGGATACATTTCGGGAACAGAGTGTTCGGGAAATTCCCGAGACGTTTTCCCGACAATGTTTCCGGGAATTTTCCCAAGAATTCCCGATAAATTTTTGTGAATTTCTGTTTATTTTTTTTCTTCTTCTCTCATCTTGTGTATCAGGCCTCCGTGCCAGACACGGTCGAAGGTTTTATTGACATCCAAGAAGAAGGCTCCCGTTGCTTGGTTTCTGTTGAATCCTTGGGTAGCGTATTCTACTATCTTCAGGACTTGATCTTCGGCTCTTCGTTGTTTCCTGAATCCTAACTATTCTTCTGGCAAGATCCCAATGTCTTCTGTTTTCTCTTAAAGTTCCTTTAAGACGATCCTTTCGGATATCTTGCCCATCGCGAAGACGAGATGGATATAGGCATATAGTTCTGGGGAACTTCACGTCCTTTTCGCTCTTCCTCTGCATGATGGTCTCCGCTTCTTTCCATTCGTTTGGGAAGTGATTGCTCTTCAGTATTCTGTTGATGATGACTGTCAGGAATACCACTCCTTTTCTTGGTCGGTGCTTCAGGGCGTTGTTGGTGATGCCATATTTCCCTGTGGTCTTCCTTTTGCGTCTGGTCCGGACGATGTAGGCTACTTCCTCAGGGGTGGCGTAGCCTAGGTTTCCGTGGTCGTCGTCTTCAGGGTGAACTGTCGTTCCATGGTTCTTCTGCCTTTTCTCGTCTGTGTGGGCTAGTCCGTTGACTCCGTATATTGTTGGGATCTCTCTTTTATCTTGTCTCACGATTTTGGCGAACTTCCACAGTCCTGGTGTGCCCGTGTCAAGTTCTTCTATTCTGTTTTCCCAGTCTTTGTATCGGTGTTGCTTCAGTTGCGTTTTGACCTCCTTCTTCGAGTCTGTTTGCTTCTCTTTTGTCTTCTGGGTTTCTTGTCCTGTTGGCTAGTCTTCTCGCTCAGTTTTTCGACTACTGTACTAGCTATTATCACAACATTTATACTTAAAGACTGTATGTAAATCGCAAATGTATTAGGTCATCCTCTCACAATATTTGTTAATAATGTGTTAAAACTTGTTCAACACCCAACCTCTGGAAACTATCTAAAGTGTGCCCAGTTTACAAGAAAGGTGATAAAAATGATGTTTATAATTTCAATAATATGTAACTTTGGCCAATGTTTTTGAAATTTTAATTCATAACACACTTGCAATTACGTCTCAGCAACATGGTTTCTTTAAAGCTCGTTCTGCTGTTACAAATTTGTGTTTTAAAAAATATTCCCCACTTTGTAATATGTGTGCTAAGTTTGTTAGATCAAGCATATATTGCCAGATTGATATTTTAATAGCAGTGTCGCTGAAATTAGATATTTTGCTTTAGCTGATTAAATATTCAAATAGTTTATATTTATATAAACTTTTGTGTATTTTGTAATTGTATTCCTGTTCTATAATTGGCTGGAAAATGTGTACAACAGTGTTAAATAGAATATAAAATAAAATAAATAAACAAAGCTAATATAGAACACACGAGGCTAAATAACCTTTTGGTAGTTGAAGCCTGTTTTGTTTTGTCCAAGGCTGTTGAAGTATTTATAGGTAGTCTTTCTTGTTGTATTTCATCCAGGCCAAGCAATAGGGAATTTGTTTGACATAATCATTTGAGAAAACCGACTGTACCATTAAAAGAAATATACTGTTTTTTATTAACGATTTAAACCCAAAAAAAATAGAATTTGTTGATATAGGTAAATTTCATATATAAATTTGATATTTATACAGTAGAAACGCTGAGTCTTTTCCATCACGTGACTAATACGACATCAACCATATGCTTCTTAATCAAAATAATACGACAATCGGTTGTATTGAGTTTCGCTCTTTTTCTGTTATTAGAAGAAGTCAGTACCAACATAGTGTGTGCTGAATAATATTGTCAACTAAGTTACGTAATGGAAAAGCTTCACCGTTTCTACTGTAATTAATTAATTTATATCGCTGTTAATTTCTATTATCCATGGCGCGTAGTGCTCCACAAATATAACCGTTTACTGAGTATACCTTACTGTATGCCGTCACCATTGTTTTATAATATAGTGTATAGTATCGACTATATTCTAAAGTATTGAATATGAATTAAATATTTGATTGAAAACGTCAACACATCATTATTTATTCGAACTTTGAAATGTAAAATTTTACAGTGTTTTTTCTTTCTTTTTCAGAAGATGACCGTTACTTTGGTAGCAAAACATGAAGTAGTAACTGACGACAATGACAATGAAACTTGCTGTACGACTACGAAGGTGAGTAAACAGATTCGCTGATGTAAAACGTTGAGAAATTAAAACCAATACTTTCTCTTTTCATGTTGTATGTGTATGCATACGTTTTACTTTAATGTCTGTTACAGGGTGTCTGTCTCTCTTTTTAAAGGCTTTTAAATATATTTTTTCTGAAATCGTCAAGAAAGCTTGTCATGACAGAACTCAGGTTGGTCATGAAAGTGTCACTTTAAAGACTAGTCACTTTCATGATTTTTACAAGACTATCCTGTCACTTTACAAGACTCATCTGTCATTTTTAGACTGCAATTGAATTAGAAATCGTCACTTATCTTATGGAACGTTTATTTAATATAATTAAAAACACTAACAATCAAATACAACAAATATTATTAATTGGTATTAGAACTATGAAAATGAAAATTAATTTTAATGCTGCCGACACTAGTATTATGCATATTAGAAAAGTTTATTCCAGGTATATAATTCAAAGCATTATTATTTCTGTTTTCTGTTGCGTTAGCTATGTTTGACAACACTACTTTTTCGTTGACATATATATGTTAGGAATATTAACATTGTCAGCTACAGCAGTCTGATCAAATGCACTTGTTGAAGGAATTTTTAGTTTTGAAAAACAATTTCAGAAAAAATATAATACGTCACTGGTCATGAAAGTGTCTCTGCTTGACTCGGAGGTTTTAAAGAGATACTCGGATGCTACGCATCCTCGTACTCTTCAATAAGCCTCCTCTTCTGCAAAGTTTCACTTTCATGACTTGTAATGTAATATACTATTAATCCAAGTGTTGTTTAAACAAACGTCAAACTTTTAAAATTGAATTTTTTCATAAATAATTCGTTAACCAATGATCAAACGCAATATTCATGTTCGTGAAAGTGTCTACTTTTAAATACCCTGTATACAAGCATGTTACGCGCCTATATTAATAAATATCCATTATCTCGGCGATGTTAATCATAGCCGCTCCATTTTGCTACTTTCCTGTTCTATGAAACTGAAGTTCATCAAACAGCTGGTTAGATACCAAACTCTTGAAACAAGAATAGTGTGTTATATTATCATCTACCAAATGTTAATCTTGAATTTGTGAGCTCATTGATTCAATAATTAATTTCTTGAATCATATTGTTAAGATAGTAACAGTGAATTTGAAGTGTTTACATACATTCACAATCAAAATCAATTAGGTATAAAGGCATCAAAATGTCCGTATAAAAGAAGAAAGTTGCCAAGAACAAGTTCCGTTGATTTATCTAGGTCAAATAAAAATATAATTATGTAGAAAACTCTTGACTATCACTTTTACTCAGGTAATAGGTTCTATACGAAATTTATTTTTAATTCAAACTATCACTGATGGTACCTATGGATACCAAACAAATTATATTTAGTTGAACAGAAAATCAACAAGATGGCAGTAGAATAGAAGTAGGTAGAATAATAAACAGTGAGTTTTAATTAATATGGTATTAATTCAGTCAATATGTCGCAAAACGCCAAAATTTGCAAAAAAAATATAGTAATGTTACGAAACAGCAACCTGGTATAGTCCCTAAAACCGACTCTGTCTAAGCCAGGTATAAAAGTTAAAATTATGGCGGATACGCAGTTATAAAAAACTGTTTACGACTCTACGACTATCTTATGTAAACATTGTTTTTGTGACCAGAGTTATCTAGAAAAGGCCAGAATCAATTGTCCGGAATTTACTAGTAAAAATGGCTTTAATATATAAGGGGACTGATCAGGAAGAGTTAGTTAGTTAGTTGATAATTTGACATCGGGAGATAAACAAATAAATAAGTGAATTAGTGAACTGTTTATATAAATTAGTTTAAGTGAATATACTGTATATATAAATTAATTATTAGTGATTAGTCTAGTGTTTAAATAAATTAGTAAGTAGCCATACCGTGTGTTTAAAGTTTATCCCACCCGTTTATTGTTTAAATAAATAAGAAAAACATTACATTGGTGTCAGGTGTGGGGTAATATAAATAAATTGCTACGTAAAAATGGCCAAGAGATTAAGGGATCAGAAAGTGGCGGAATTAAGAGCAGAATTGGAAGATCGTGAGTTGGAAACGTCCGGTAAGAAAAGTGAATTCGTAGAAAGACTTAAAGTGGCACTGGAAAATGACGGCTTTGATCCAGAAACTGTTTTATTTAATGACGAGGCTTCCACCCTAATCTCGTCAATTTCTGCCATGGAAGAGAACATTTCTGATAATATTTCGGCTAACATGGACGAGAAGATTTCTGCATTGAAGAACGATATATCTGCCGATATCTTATTAATGAAAAACGACATTGCCACTGACTTTGAAAATGAAATTTCGTCTCTAATATCTGAAATTGAGAATAAAATGTCAACGATGGACGAGAAAATCGAGAATAAGATTACAACGATGGACGAGAAGATTGAGAATAATATGACAACGATGGACGAGAAAATCAAGGAGTTGGAAAAAAAGATGGCAGATATAAGGACTCAAGACACGCCAACGGAAGAAAAGAAGACCGAGCTAACAAAACCTTGCAAGCCAGAAGACATTGGTAGTTTTACCCGAGTCAAGGCCCCAACGATCGATGGAAAGATGTCGTGGACCAATTATGTAAAACAGTTTGAAGCAGCCGCTAGAGTGAATAATTGGTCCGACAAGGAGAAAGCAGTGAACTTAACTATCGCGCTTCGGGGAGATGCCGTAGATGTACTTCAGACGATACCTTTGGAAGAAATGGATGACTTCGAGCTGCTGAAGAAGAGGTTGGACATGCGATATGGTCACGAACATTTTGAACAGTTGTACAGATTCCAGCTGAAGAACCGAAGGCGGAAACGTGACGAACCCCTTCAAGAGTATGAAATGGATATTGCTCGACTAGTTCGATTTGCTTATCCATCAGCACCAGAAAACATGATGGAATGTTTAGGCATCCAGGCCTTTATTGACGGCTTGTGTGACCACGATATGGAGAAGACGCTTTGATTAGCCCATCCTAAAACATTGGCCGATGCATTGACTGCTGCTCTTGAATATGAAGCAGCCACGATGGCTTCGGGATACAACAAAGGTAGGACCATACAGGAAGAAGGTGACGATGACAGACTTGAACAGATCGTCAACTTGTTGAAAGGTATGGCAGACAAGAAGCCGAAGAAAATCAGGTGCTGTAATTGTGGCCAGCTAGAGCACGCACGCAGTTTGTGTAAGCGTCCTACGACTCCTGCAAATCAAGAACCTCTTAAATGCAAAGCAGCCAAGAAAAGCTCGCGGTACAACAAAGGTAGGACCATGCAGGAAGAAGATGACGATAACAAACTTGACCAGATCGTCAACTTGTTGAAAGGTATGGCAGACAAGATGCCAAAGAAGATCAAATGCCGGGAGTGTGGCGAGCTAGAGCACGTACGCAGTCCGTCTAAGCGCCCCAAGATTCCTGTAACCCAAGAACTCCAGTCACAGGGGAAATCAGACAGGGGTGAACATCCTGCTGATGTGAATCACCGAAAAGCCAACTCTTTGCCTAGACGGCCATGCCCTGTAGACTATTCACAATGCAACAAGTCGAAATCTAAGAAATTTGCAGTTTCAAGAATTACAGTAGTCAATGAAGAATGGTCACCCACTAGGATCAGAGAAGATCAGGAGAATGATCCTCACCTGAAGATGATCCGGCAATGGAAGGAAGAAAATCGGCGACCTACCTGGCAAGAAGTGTCAAGATTTTCACCGACACTCAAGGCATATTGGGCTCAGTGGGACTCCCTTGTCCTGGAAGAAGGGCTATTGAAAAGAGTCCTTGAAAAAGATTATGGTTCTGAGATGAGGAGACAGCTAGTTATCCCGAGAACAAGAGTAGCTGAGATACTGAAGAAGTTACACGACAGTCCATCGGGAGGTCATCTGGGAGTGAAGAAAACCCTTCAGCGAGTCCGTGAAAGTTTTATTGGATGAACAGCTCCGACGATGTGAAGGACTGGTGTAAGAAATGTACGACTTGTGCTACGAGTAATGGACCACATCGCAAGAGAAAGGCACCCATGAAACAGTACAATGTTGGAAGCCCTTTCGAAAGGATTGCTTTAGATATCGCTGGACCATTTCCGACGACAGAAAATGGTAGCAAGTACATACTGGTTGTAATGGATTATTTCACAAAGTGGGTGGAAATTTACGCTATCCCGAACCAAGAGGCCACAACTGTCGCGGATGTATTGGTGAAATAATTCATCCGCCGATATGGAGTGCCCATGGAAGTCCACAGTGACCAGGGAAGAAATTTCGAAAGCCATCTATTCCAGGAGATTTGCGACAAGCTGGGAATGAAGAAGGCCAGGACAACAGCTTTACATTCACAGTCAGATGGAATGGTCGAGAGAATGAACAGGACTATTGGAAAATACCTGTCCAAAGTAGTATCCAGCCATCAGAGAGATTGGGACCAGTATACTTCCATATTCGCATTGGCTTATCGATCTGCCGTCAATGAGTCCACGGGTGAAACACCGGCGAAAATCCTGTTTGGCTGTAGGCCTGGAGAAGATCTAGCAGGCGAAGACTACGTGATCCAATTGAGAAGAAGGCTGGACGATATTCATGAATTAGTTCGAACAAATCTTCAAGTTGCCAGCGACAGAATGAAAAGTCGGTACGACACGCAGGCCACAGAAGGCGGTTTTAAAGAAGGGGACAAAATATGGTTACACAACCCGACGAGGAGAAAAGGATTTTCTCCAAAATTACAAAAATCCTGGGAACGTCCATACTTAATCAAGAAAAGGATCAATGATGTTATATATCGCATAAGCAAGATCCCCAACGGAAAACCAAAAGTAGTTCACCAAAACCGACTAGCCCCATTCGAAGGAGACCATGACCTAGAGGAAGGAATAAACCTTATTCAAGATGTGTCTGACCCTACCTTCAACGAATTTATGGGCGCGTATGGAGGCATCGGGAAGCTAGATATGGAGTCACTTCGGAACAACAACAAGATTTGTTCACTCTCCCGGAAGATTATTCACTGGCATACAACATCCCCGCCCGTATCAAGAACGCACGAGGGTTGGCAATCGTCTTTCGAAAGAAGTTCGGGCAATTAGAAAAACTTGAAGACCAGATTCCAGCCCCTGGCAAGACACTGAAACTGAAACATAATTCGCGGTACGTCTTCTACGTGGTAACCAAAGATGAATTTAAAGATCGATCTACCTACCGCGATGTGTGGGAAGCACTTCGTAACCTCCGAGACCATGTGTTAGAATCCAGCGTGAAGAAACTGGCTATGCCTAAGATAGCGAGTAACCAGTTGGATTGGCGAGTTATCAGGAACATGGTAGAGGTTATCTTTAGAGATACCGGTGTCCAGATATTAATTTGTAGCTACAACCCCCGTTATCAGTATCCGATGGAGACGGTGCCCTGCTATTTCCATAAGATCGGAAAGTGTAGAAATGGGGCCAGTTGCCGATTCAAACATGCAGTCTCGGCTACACAAAAGTTCCAGGAGGAACTTCCATTTAAGGAGGGGGTAATGTTACGAAACAGCAACCTGGTATAGTCCCTAAAACCGACTCTGTCTAAGCCAGGTATAAAAGTTAAAATTATGGCGGATACGCAGTTATAAAAAACTGTTTACGACTCTACGACTATCTTATGTAAACATTGTTTTTGTGACCAGAGTTATCTAGAAAAGGCCAGAATCAATTGTCCGGAATTTACTAGTAAAAATGGCTTTAATATATAAGGGGACTTATCAGGAAGAGTTAGTTAGTTGATAATTTGACATCGGGAGATAAACAAATAAATAAGTGAATTAGTGAACTGTTTATATAAATTAGTTTAAGTGAATATACTGTATATATAAATTAAGTATTAGTGGTTAGTCTAGTGTTTAAATAAATTAGTAAGTAGCCATACCGTGTGTTTAAAGTTTATCCCACCCGTTTATTGTTTAAATAAATAAGAAAAACATTACAGTAATTTAGTTGATAGTAGTATTTGATAAGGGGTTGTATTTTGAGCATAATGCCAGGTTTGCGGAATCCCCGTAGTGTCAGGGTGCCACTATCGCGAGAAACAACGCTTTAGACAAAAAACTATACAAACCTTCTTTCATCTAAATTAAACTTTTTTATTGGAAGCTTTTTTTCATTCTTCAATATTTTCCGAGTTATTTGGTCTGAAACACACACTTTCCTATTTTTATGATTACTTGCCATTATCGCCGTAACCATTCAGTTTTATGGAATTTCACATATTATAAAACTTTTATATTTGTTAATTATCTACTTTTGTCCCACACTTTTTGTCCTAGCAATAATAGTTTTGAAGTTATTGCTTAGTTTATCAATGAAATTCCATAAAAGTGGGTGGTTACGGAAATAAACTCAAAAAAGGAGAAAAATAGGAAAGTTTGTGCGCTTCAGGCGAAAAAACTCGGAAAAAGTTTCGAATAAAAAGAAAATTTAATTTAAAAGACAAAATTTATCTATAGTTTTTTGTGTAAGATGTAGGTACCGTTCATGAGATAGGTATCGAATCAAACGCGTTTCTCGCGATAGAGGTGCAAACCGGCATTATACTTATAAAACAACCCCTTGTCGAATACCACTATCAACTAAATTACCATATTTTTGCAAATTGATTTACAGATTGACTGGGCTAATATGGAATATCTCAATTATCTGGACAACGGGATTTTTATAAATTTTGGTTATACAAGGTTTTGTATACAGCTGATTTTATGTTTAGTATGTACATTGTCGTCAAATTTTCCGTTTTTCTTGAAATATAATGAACTTTGTTATTTTAAATAGAAGTCAAATTAAAGTTAATTGACCTACTTATTTTTGATTTGAAAAAATGAGATTTCAACATTTTTTTCACATAATCATTTTAAAATCAACGTAATGAATCAGCTAATAAAACATGTTGGTCTTTAACTATAACCTTGACCAGACTTTTTTACGCAATGTGTCATTAACATCAAAACCCCAAAGAACAATCTTAATCGTTAAAACTTTCAATTTCGATGCATCCCAATCCGTGATCGATTCATCAGATAATCGAGATACAAACAGAATACTAATCAATTATTTCATGTATGTTATTGACACCACAAATAAAGAGAAAAAGTGAACAAAGAGTTAGTTAATATGGAGTTAGTGTAGTCGTTGTTGCAAATATAGTTGACATTGACCGGTCGACTCCAATTCATACTGTTAAAAAACTACGATTGTTATGTGATGTGCTGACAGGTACAAAGTCTGGGATTTATGTGTATCTCGTTTAAAGAATTTTATAATAGTAAAAACGCAAAGTAGAAAACATAGTTTCATAAAGCCTACCATTGCACTTGTCCTTTAGAAAACCTGTCTTTGGCTCGTTTTCTAAACTTGGACGCGTGCGATAAAATGATGCCCCATGAAACTTGTTCTTTAATATACTATTTTATAATTCACGTATACAAAAGTTACTGTGACATCGAAAACAGTTTCGCAAAATAACCATTTCAGCATCGTTTTTGGTAACTTTTCATCCAGTGGAATGCACTGTTTAACTTATGGCTGACTGACATTTATAGCTGATTCACATTGTTTTGTACATACCATTTCAACAACTGTTCATATTTCTTCTCATCTTTTTGTTTAAATTTTTCAGGTAGTAAATCATTAATTGCATTATTAGCAATATTACGAAGTTCTGGTGGAGTCCAGGATAATTCGCTGTTTAGTTTTATATTCATAAATTCCGAACTACAGTAGAAACGGTCAAGCTTTTTCATCACGTGACTTAGTTGACGATATTATTCAGCACATACTATGTTGGTACTGTCTTCTTCTAATAACAGAAAAAGAGCGAAACTCAATACAAGCGTTTGTCGTATTGTTTTGATTAAGATGCATATGGTTGATGTCGTATCAGTCACGTGATGGAAAAGACTCAGCGTTTCTACTGTATGTATTAGTAACGTAATGAACATTCAAATTTAAAATTTGAAAATTATGTCAACTGTCACTTGTACCTATATGTGAGGGTTACCAACATAAATAAATAAGCACAAAAATCCATAATACTATGTATTTTGAACGCACCCATATATTATGAACATACCCTTAGGTTATGTTGACAACACATTTCATGTTGGCAACACGAATACTAAAACCGTCAATGATATATGATGTAATATTTTGAGCTAAAAATGTCTTTGATTTTTATTAATTATAATAAATTTGAGTTAGCAATTTTATTTTTATTAAAAACATTTTTACACGTGTAATAATAAACCTAAACTGAATTGAGACTTTAATCAACTTTCAACTTGACAGTGACAATAAACAAATAACATAATAGCAAAGTGAACTATATAACATTCTTCCCCTCTTCAGTTTCTTATGAAATCTTCAAAATACTTTGGAGGGTTTCTATTTCGTTCTGAACGACGAGGCAAAATCTCTTTCACTTGATCAAATTGAACATTGGGATTGCTTTTTTTCTTGTCTGAGCCTTTCTCGAATATCACCGAACCATCAGTTGAACCTGAACCCAAATGTTCTTGATCCAGATTTGTACTGGTTTCCTTCAGCAATGATCTATCTCCTAGAGGTGCCAGATGTCGAGTTGAAACAGTAGTTTCTCTACCATTAGAAAACCGTACGTGAGCATAATCTGGATTTACTTCGACCAGTTCCACTTCTTCCACTGTATTTATTCGCTCTAACGTGCCTTCTTAAGAATACAGTGCCAGGAGTAGATAGCCATGTTGGAATTGATAATCCATGTTGCGATCTTCGTGGATGAATAAACATTCTCTCATGAGGAAAACAATTAGTTGCCGTACATAGAAGGGACCTTATTGGATGCAGAGCTTCTTGCAAAACTGAATCCCATTTATCTATCTTCAGGTTCTTAGATTTCAGTGCCAACTGAATGGTTTTCCATATTATACCATTATATCTCTCGCATTGTCCATTTCCATGAGGATTATACGCAGTTGTACGACTTGAAGCAATATCGTTTGATTTCAAATATTCTTTCATCTCATGGGATATCAGCGAGGTTCCTTGGTCAGAATGTATATACGTAGGCATTCCAAAGATTGCAAAAAGTTGTTTCAAGCACCAGATGACGGTTGCGGAAGTTGTGTCTGGACATGCAAAAGCAAAAGGGAATCGTGAATATTCATCAACAACAGTTAAAATATACTTGTTGTTAGTTGTTGATGGTAGGGGTCCTTTAAAATCAATGTTGAGCCTCTCAAATGGAGATGTCGATTTTACTAGAGTTCTCTGGCTTTTATGAAATCTTGGCTTGATTTCGGCGCAAACTGGACACAATACGGTAATTTTTCGAATATCATCCAAGGAAAAAGGTAGATTTTTACATCGAATCCAATGATACAACCGAGTCACTCCGGGATGACATAAGGAGGTATGTAAGTTATATAAAGTTTTATCACTTTGTTCTCTTGATATACCTGAAGTTATTCTTGAAAAAGTATCAGCTACTGTATTTTCTAGTCCAGGTCTATAAATGATGTAACTGAAACAGGATAATTCTAGGCGCCACGGCATAATCTTTTCATTTTTTATTTTACTTGAAACTTTATGATCAAACATGAAAAACACTGATCTCTGGTCTGTTATGAGTTTGAAATGTCGTCCAATTAGGAAGTGTCTCCACTTCTTGAGTGCTTCAACTATAGCGTATGCTTCTTTTTCCACAGATGAATGTCTTCTTTCAGTACTAGAGAGAGTCCTTGAGAAAAATGCTACAGGTTTGCCATCTTGGGAGAGCTGAGCTGCTATCGTATTCTCTGAGGCATCGGTTTCCACAGTGAACATAGCAGTGTCATCAATTGATTTAACAGTTGCATTAGCAATGTTTTTCCTCAAAATTTCAAAGGCTGCTACAGCACTCTCAGACAAAGGAAAGGTTTTGCATTCTACTAATGGGTGAATCTTTTCAGAAAACTTGGGAACCCATTTTGAGTAATGTGCAAACATTCCCATTATTCGACGGAGAGAGGACATGTTGTTTGGTATAGGTAGTTCCAGAAGTGGCTTCAGTCTATCAGGGTCAGGTTTGATTGTTTTATTATCTATACAATAACCAAGAATTTTTATTTTGTTCGAAGAAAACACACACGTTTCTTTATTTAAAGTTGGTTATACTTCTCGGCAGCTTTCATGAAAAGATGAAGATTATGGTCATGATGTGCTTTATCGGATCCGCAAATCGTCACGGCGTCTAAATACGCAAAAGTATCTTTCAAACCCTCTTTTTTGATGATGTTTTGAATTACCCTCTGAAAGCAGGCAACTCCATTGGTAACTCCGAACGGAATTCTAAGAAATTGATCAAGGTTACCACAAGCTTCGAAAGCGGTGAACTTCTTTTCTTCTCCTCTGATGGGGATCTGATGGTAGGCACTACGAAGGTCTATGGAACTGAATATATCATACTTTGATACCTTTTCCACGATATCTTCAATCCGGGGTAGAGGGAAAGCATCAAGCATAGTAAATTTATTGATTGTCTGGGAATAATGAATGACCATTCGTTTTTTTATGGTTATCGTTTGAAATTATCAGAACTTGTGCACGCCAGGGTGAATCACTTGGTTCTATAATGTTCTCATTCAATAACGTTTCGACTTCTTTTTTTATGAACTCGAGATCGTCAGGACAATATCGACGTGATCTCACTGCAATAGGTTTACAGTCTATAGATAAATTTGAGAATAAAGCAATTGGATCCAGATTAGCAATAGCTAAACTACATACTGTGAGTGGGCACCTCGATCCACCAAAAGTTACTTTCACATCTGTGTGTTCTTTGAGTAAATTGTGACCAATAATTATATCTGCGCATAATTCATCCATTATTAGAAGTTTGAAATCTCTGTAGATGTTATCCAGTATTCTTATAGAAACGATACAATATCCAATCACTTGTGATACTAACGATGTGGAGGCCATTGCTACATCACATGCATAAGGAAATATCTTCAATGTTCTGGATCTTACAACTTTACTTGATATATAACTATCCGAACTTCCCGTATCGGTCAATGCATCTGTCACAACTCCGTCAACTTCAACTTGAAGGATGGCTTTCGATAGACAAGCTGGCGAGACAGCAGAAATAGTCGCTAGTAGAGATGATGTCTGTTTGGTATATTTCATTAGTGCTATTCAACACTTCGATCTTGATTCCAATCTTGTTTATAATCGAAAACGGATTGATGTTTGTTGAACGACCAAAAAAATTGTCATTTGTCATGTCATTTTACAAATCAAATAAATCAATAGTGACATAACATCATCATTATTTTAGTTGATTTCACGTGTATTTCACACTTTTCACAAGTTCATTTAGTTTAATCACGTTTAATTTTATAGAAGCTGTTCTGTTAACCAAAAATATAATATACAATTGCAAAATATCACTCACGTCACATAACCCATAGACAAACGGTAGTTTATCTAAATTTTTCGACCAATCACATGCTTCCGATTAACGATTGTTTTCAATAGCATTATAATTTTAGACCGATTATAATCAGAGTGATCGATTGATATCGAAAATGTATTGTTAAACATGTTGTTTTTTAAATGACAGGAAATGATTGTAATCGATTGTCGCGTTGAATAGCACTTTTGAGTTTCCTCGGGATTTGCAGACTTTTGTGAAATGACCTTTCTTGCCACATGCATGACAGTTGGAATTTTTAGCTGGACACGTACTACGAAGGTGATAATCATATCCACAAAAGTAGCATTTGTAAGAAGCAGCAGACGTTATTGGCAAATCTGCATTTTCTGTAAATTTTTGAGATTGGTCTTCGTTTCTGTTAGCAGGAGCAGCAGCATTGAACGATCCAAATGGTGATACATACGCCTCAGAATGAAATTGAGCCGTTTTCAGTGCTCTCGCATTGTCAAAATCATTTTCCAAGGTTAGTGTATTATTTTCAAGTAGTCTTTGTGATTATATAAGACCACTGATGAATGAATCTCGGATAAATTCATCCCTGTGCTCATCAGCAGATACTGCTTTGAAATTACACTCTACTCATTTGCTTCAAAACTTGAAAATATTGATCAATGGATTCACTAGTTTGTTGTCGTTTGGAAAATATTTCATTCCTTGGTTTGACATAATTTTTTTTTCAAGATGTCGATCGCTTTTTCGTATGTACTACAATCGCTAATATATCCATAAATGGTAGGGCTAACATAGTTGATGAGAAGATTCAGTCGATCTTTTTCTTCCGTAGCTTTAGCAGCTTCGATGAAATTTTCGAAAGAGCGAATTCAATGGGTCCACTGTTGAGGTGCATCGCTTGAACAGGGTTCGACTTTTAACTTTTCAGGTCTGAGTAGTTTATCCATTTGATGTTGTAGAAGAAAAAAAAGTTGATTAAATTGTAATAATAAACCTAAACTGAATTGAGGGTTTAATCAACTTTCAACTTGACAGTGACAATAAACAAATAACATAATAGCAAAGTGAACTATATAACAACACGTTCATTATAAAAAATAATATGTAAAATTCGTATCATAATGACTTTTTGTAGTCCTCGTACTTTGCGGTTCGTTGCACAAATCGCAATCGTACTACAACATGAGTGTACTATATTATAAAACCATATTCCTAAATCTGAAGGTTCTAAAACCTCCAGTAACGGTATTTGTCTGCATGAATGCGTATAAACGAGAAGTGAAATGAAATATGACGAACGTTATACTAATAAGATAAATATACCATAAATTGAATTATTTTTAAACTCTATTAATTAATCAAGAGTATGAAGCCCTAATACTTTAACATATATCTGATGGCAGGTTCTCGCTTTTTGTCTATAACAGATACCTTTTGTCATGTTATGTTCGCCTGGTGAAAAAGTAAAGTTGCCGATGCTGACGCAACAAGAGTGATAGAGGAACGAACTACTACATACATTCAACTAAATGCGGATGACGACAAGTTTCGTTATAATTCTGTCAAATTAGACATAAAAATAGCGATAGGCTAACAATAATTCGCAAAATGCGAAAAATGTGTACGGACCGTAAGTACATTATTATAAATAATATTTTAAAAGCTCTTATCGATTCCATGTATGCTAAAAAATGGCCAAAATTTAATAAAAGTTAGTCTTTTGCTTTTTTTCAATTAAGGGCAAATGCTATCGCAAAAGTAGGTGAAATAAAAGTCAAAGATCATGAAAATGTCTACAAACGTTGTTGTAATACTTTTTTCCTACTAGTCGCAGGTTCAGAGAAATTTCGGACTTCAACGAAGAACCATTTCCTTTACACTTTAACGATGTTAATTTGAGGTATATCATGTATGATAAATTAATTAGGAAACAATACGTATATACCTAATACGTACTATCTGACCTTGAAAATTTTAACATCAAAAACATTAATTGAAAACCAGAAAACGTAGCGAATTAAAAACCAAATTTATTCACAATAAGGATAAATAAATGTTGAAAACAATAGGGATGTTGACTAATATTTGGAATTGTTTTTATTTTAAAGATAGACGCTAGGTATATAATCAAGGAAATAAATAATTTTATAAAAAAATCTGACAAATTTCAATAAAAAAATACGTAAATAAAAATTGGTTTCCATTTTCCTGCTAAAACGTTTTATACCGTCTGTTGTCGTCATCAAACTATAAACGAATCTCGCGTTCTGTCAAAGTCAACTGATCTTGACTGAGTTCTTACGAATAAATTAAATAAAAGCTGTAAAAATGAATAGGTCTTCTTACAAATGCTGTGCAAAATGCAATGCCCATGTGCAAAAGTACGTCAATCAGAACACCACAAAAAATTTTCAAAAACGTTCCAAAAAGTGTACAAATAACGAGAAAGACTTGCTAGACGAGATCCAGCTTCATTGGCAACAACAGGTACCAGCTATTTTTGTGAAGATCACTTTAATGTAAGTTATAATTTGTGATAAAACACACATATAAAATTAAAATAATTTTTATATTTTTGGATGTGGCAAAAATAAAAAGTCAATTATTCATTAGAAGTTTGTTTGTTTACAGAGTTATTTCAAGTTTTATTTCGTTGATGTAGATGATAAGTACATTGTATAAGGATAGGCATACAATGGTAGTAGTAAAATTATAGGTACTTAGAAAGACATTTTCACGTTTTACTCAATTGCACAAGAAACTCGCACTATCATAGTATCAATCTTCAATAAGTTACAACTATTTCTTTTGATGGATCCAGTCTCCATTGTGATAAAAATCGTAGAATATTATCGTTGTTCTAACAAATTATCAAGAAAAATAGTTTATACTTTTAACTTGGTTATGAGAAATAAGTTAACTTGTTCGTGTAGTGACGTCATCGCGCTCTGATTGGTGTTCGTAGTCACGTGATAATGGGTTATAAATAACGGAATTTAAATTAATTTCATTTAATTTAAGACGAATAATTAAATTCTTGAAATATCATTTTTATAATTCGCGTATAAAGTGTCACAATGAAGCTCTTTAAACACTGTTATAGTAATTTTTAGTGTACAGTTGGTTATTGTATTTAGTTATATTTTTATTTGACATTTGACTTTAACCTTGACACACATTATAAATAATATGGTCTAGCGTTGCTCTAGCTAGCAAATTATTATATTGAAAGTTCTTAAAGATAAATTAGAATGATTTATATATCAAAAATATTAATGAATAAAGTACGCTAACGTTTATTTATCAATGATTTGTAAATTGTTTATTTTTATATTTTACAGGATCAATATATAGGTATACATAACGTTCGATTTTTGGGATAAATTACCAGATATATGTGAAGATGTATTACAGAAATAATTCTGTTCATGATGTAATATAAATAGATCGCAAGAGCATATACGAAAAAGCTCTTTTTTTATATATAATCCTCTGTTTGCTTAAAATAAAGTTTCTTTACAATTTACACAGTTATTCGGTTATAATATGTCAAAAGTCAGAAGTGCTGAATAAAACCATCTGTGATCTGATCAATCAGGAATCTACAGAATTGCCAGCTTAATTCAAACCACTCCCCCTAGTTTAAAAATAGGGATTATATATAATCCTATTTTATTTAAAAAATTAAATAAAAGCGAATTATAAAAAATATTGTGTAAAACTTGTGCCACAATGACTTTCTGTAGTACTCGTGATTTGCGCAACTCACCGCTTCGCGGTTCGTTGCGCAAACTTCATTCGTACTACAAAACGAGTCATTGTGACACTTGTTTTACAAATAACTATTTAGTTTTCAAAAATCTATCTTTCATTTGTTAAACATATCTTCACATGAATTTGTAACAACTGTCAACATCCCTATTGTTTTTGCGTCACTAAAAATTGCCATAAGTAGCGTCTATCCATTTTTACTTGATTAATGGCAAATTAATTTTTTAAATTCTTTTACCTACGACCACCCCTGTAAGTAGTCAAAAACACACAGTCGGCAATCAATGTAAGACGTCTATTACGCACGGTAAAACAAAACGCACGGCTGTAAAGTAAATCGCACGGCTTCCATAGCAACCACTTAGTAACTGTCAATAGACGTAGCCATTTTATTCAAAATGTATTACTTAGATATTTGACGTTGAATTTTATTCTATATATAAATGGTAGATAACATTTATTAGATATGAGATTACATTTAATACTAAGAGTTATTTGGAATTATATAATAATTGGTTCAGTTTCATTCAATCCACATCTTTTAGCTGTCTGATTGTTTCTCATATTAGTAAACAATAGTATATTATACACCAAGCGACTAAAGTGGCCCATAATCCCGCGGGTGGTGCTTGATTCCTGAGGGAAGTAATCCACCTAAGGGATTAATGTCACTTTAGTCGAGAGGTGTATACGCTATTTTATGCAATTCCGGTAATTCTACAAATATTTTTAATAAAAATAAATACTACTTAGGACGGACTTTTACGAAACTTGGCTGGGAATCGAGGGTGAACTTCTAAGATGCTTGGCTAGGCATTGAGGAGCGACTTTTATAAAACTTGGCTGGGCATCGAGGATGTATGTTTTTACTTGTACTTTAAATACCTTTATAAGATTATAAACACAAGTACAAGTGGGTCGTAGGTAAAGTATAGTACGTAACTCGTGTTGTAACGCATTTTACGCACTTTTCCGTTCGTGCGTAAAATGCTTCTTACAACACACGTTACGTAATATACTATTATAAAACAATGTGCATACTAATAGTTCAATGACTTCATTAAAGACTTATTGAAATACGACGAACAAGATGATGTCGACCTCTTTTTAAAAAGCATTGCCATGACAGTGAAGAAGTTTTAACTGATGCGAAGATGTTATGCACCGGGTTATTTTTGCCGACCAGAGGAGAGGTCGAGTGATCAGTGTTTAATTGCGGGTTGTCTTACACACACATATTTGAAAGGAACACTTTAACTAACGAAATAATATATTAACATTAAATAATTACGCAGGAATCAAGAATAATATGAAGTAACAAAATGACAAACTTTTTATATCTATATGTCAAAATGACAATCTCTGCTGCTGTTCTATTTCTGCTGTCGCAGACCTCGTCGACCAATCGTTACAATTCTCCCCCTCTGCTTCACGAATCGTCTCGAGAGTAGAAGCAGGGAAGTTGGAGGTCGCTAAACAACAGGAACAACTTTTGGGTTTAGCGATTCTTCTCCTTGGAGGACTTACGGGTTGGGTCTGAGCCTCTTCTTCCGAGGTATCCTCTTGTGACATATCTTCCGGAATAGGGGTCGCGAAGATAACTGGAGCTGTGGGAGTCGGCATCTCAGTTTCCGGTACAGTCGTCTCTGATGTATCCAAAGGATTATTAAGTGGTCGACCTCTTTTTCGCATTGGTCGTACTGGCACTGAAACATTAGCATTGGCGAGGTTGTGGTATGGAGTCAACGCTGATACATGATATTTTCCAACCACTTCAAAAGGTTTGCTAACGGTACCAACCTCGTAAGTTGTCGGAGTAACCATACGGTGGATTTGGTACGGTCCATTGCGACGTGGAGCGAACTTACTAGTATACGAGTCCTTGGATTTACTAAGTGCGTGTACATCCACGAGTACAGTATCACCTACTTGTAATGGAGCGACAGGTCGGTGACTTTTATCGGTATAGTCTTTGGCACGATCTTGAGCTTTCTCGTGATTTTCTCGGGCCACACTTAAGGTTGTTGCTAAAGTCTGTAGATATGGTGATATCTCGGGTACAAAATTGTCACAATCCAGGATAGCACGAGGGTCGCGATTAGCGTCATCTGGCGTTCTTAATTCGCGCCCGAACGTAAGGTAAGCAGCACTAAAACCGGTTGATTGCGACTGTACTGAATTCATTGAGAAACGTATCGCCGGTAATTTGTCTTTCCACTGGGTATGATCCTTTTCTGTCAAAATTGGCAACTGACACTTGAGGTTGCGGTTTTTTCGTTCGACCGGATTAGCCGCGGGGTGATACATAGGAGTGAGCGTTTGCTTGAAGCCTAAGACATGGGCTACTTGTTGCATCACTTCACTTACGAACTGCATACCATTATCACTAATAACTCTCCTTGGAGTTCCATATCTTAAAATTATTTCATCGATTAAGCATCGAGCGCACCTTTCTGCAGTGGCCTTCTGTAGAGGGATTAGCTCAACCCATCTACTGGCAGTATCCTCTATTATGAAAACCCACTTGTAACCATCCACAGTCTTCAGTAATGGACCAAACAGATCAATTGATAGGGTTTCAAACCTTCTAGACTGAACAGGTGTTTGCAATTGTCCAGCTGGTTTTAAGTTATTTGCTTTGTAGCTCTGACACTCGATACAATTCGACACATACTTCGCTATAGTTGTTCGAATTCCTGGCCAATAATATCGTTTAGCAATTCTTCGATAAGTTATTTCAGCACCATAATGGCCTGCCAGTTCTGAGTCATGATATTCTGCTAAAATGGATGGGATTTGCTTTTTGGGTACAACCTGCTGAGCCTCTTCTTCATCGGCTTCGGGAACATATCTGTACAGTATCCCATTATTCATCACATAACCTCTCTCCAGCCATCTCTTGAGGTCAAGGTCATTATTTGATAGGCTCTCGAAAGAGATAATAATTTTAACAAGATCTTCATCTTCCAGTTGCAGTTTGCGTATTTCACTAACTGGCTGTCTGGGCATATCTACTGATACCAGGTTAGTCTCAGTGGCTTCCGCCACACTTGGGCGAGACAACATGTCCGCTACAACATTTAAACGGCCTGGGGTGTATTCAATTCTTAAATCATAAGATTGCAAAATTAAACTCCAACGTGCTAAGCGACCTGAAGGTGATCTGAGAGACATGAGCCATTTCAAGGGCTGGTGGTCACTTTGGACAATGACTGTAGAGTCTTCTAAGTAACCTCTAAATTTGGTTACTGACCAAACGACAGCAAGCGCTTCTCTTTCTGTCGTGGAATAGTTCTTTTCCGCTGCGGTCAACAATCTGCTAATATATTCGATAGGACGCTCATCTTCCAATGTCTCCCCCTGGAGTAAACACGCTCCAAGTGCGTAGACACTGGCATCTGTCCTTAAAATGAAAGGCTTTGATTGATCAGCTTGTCGCAAGATTGGACTGGTGGTTAACCTAGCTTTTAATTGATTGAATGCCTCTATTTGACGAGGACCCAACAACCACTTTGCTTTCTTTTTAGTGAGCATGGACAATGGTTGGGCTATATCAGAAAATCCAGGTATGAATCTTCGGTACCAAGAACAGGTTTGTAGAAATGAAATTAGGTTCTGCACATTCTTAGGTTCTGGTATATTATTTATGGCATTAACTTTGTCATAATTTGGTGAAAATCCTAGAGGTGAAATGATGTGACCTAAATACAGGACAGAATCACATGGAAAAGAGCATTTATTTCGATTTAGGTGAAGTTTGAAATGGCGAAGACGATTAAATACTGTTTTTAGGTCCATTAAGTGATTACTAAAAGACGATGAAAGGACGATCAGATCATCCAAATATGCCAGGATATTAACGTCTTGAAGGCCAGACCGGAAGCGGTCAATGAGACGTTGGAAAGTCGCTGGCGCATTGCAGAGACCGAATGGCATTCTAGTGTACCTAAAGGTAACATATGGGCAAATGAAGGCAGTTTTATCTCTATCAGAAAATTTTACAGGAATTTGATGATAACCAGCTTTTAAATCCAGAGTAGTTATATACTCGAGTTGATTCGTACTGTGAATTATATCATCAATCCGGGGCAGAGGATATTTATCCTTGCGGGTAATTGAATTAAGTTTACGATAGTCTACGGTAAGCCTTACCCCACCATCCTTTTTGGGAACCAATACCACTAGCGCTGCATACGGAGAGTCGCACTCTTCGATAATATTCATGGACAGCAATTTATCGATTTCCTTCCGAAGTAATTCTTTCTTATATTCCGAGAGCCTATATGGAGGGACTGAAATAGGTGTATCATCCAATAATTGTATGGAATGTTCAGTATATGGTGTAGACTCTAGAATTTCCTCAAATATGTCTCTATTTTCCTGCAACACATTGTTAAGGTCAGTTCTTTGAGGAGTTAAATTAGTCGCTTCGGAATCTCTTAGATTAACTTCTGAGAGATTTATAGCATTCAACGTACAATACTGGTTGAGAGGTTCCTCTACAAATGGATACAATATCTCTGGAGCATCCCCATAACACCAACAACCACGTGGGATATCTAATACAATGTTGCCTAATTTCAAGAAGTCAGAGCCGAGTAGCGTTCTACTAGAAGTATGCTCAGGAATTGAAATTGGATTTAAATTATGTTGTCTGTCTTGAAGTGTAACAGAGACTTCAAAAAACAGAGCCGTTACTAAGCTTACTTTTCCATCAGCTAGAATCATTTCCATGGGTCTAGTAGTATAAGGAATCTTGTCATTAAGTAAAATTTCCCGTAGCTTTGCTCCTGCTATACTGGATTGAGCGCCTGAAACAAGATATGTCACGCCTGTATGACCTTCAACTGTAATATATGCTAAAGGACGCAAGTTACCTGAAGCTTGAGAAAACGAGCTGCACAGAAATTCAGCTGGTCGAGTTGACGTTGATGGTTTTGAACATTTTGGACAGTTGCTTCGTATATACCCTGGTGTCTGGCAACCATAGCAAATTAAAACTTTGGATGAACCATTATTATCAGAAATGGTTTGATTATTACTAGTGTCAGTAGATGCTTTCTTCTCACGGGTTAATAGCTTACGACACTCGACTTTATTATGTCCATAATTTTTACAATATGAACAGTGTTTTTCTTTTCGAACATAATTGTGTGAGTTCTGATTTGAAGTAACAGGTTTTGAAGCACCGTTGTCTTGTAAAGATATTTCTGCATTTCGCGCTGCTTAAATAAATTCGCGAAAATCATTAATTTGATCACGACAGATTTCACCTCTAATCAATGGATTTAGCAATCCATACAGCATATCTATCTGTACGTGTTCAGAGACAACTGAATCACCTTGTAATCTTGAAAATAAGGCACGTTTTTGACTAACAAATATATCTGTTTTCTCGTTACATTGAGCAGTGGAAAATATATCTCTAAATATTTGATATGCGGGCTTAGCAAATCCATAAGCATGTAAAAGAGCCTTAGTTGCTTCATCAAAAGAAGTAATGGATCCTTTAATCCCTTGCCACCATGTAGCTGCTGCATCACATAGTAACATACTGAGACCTTTGATGCTTTCGATGAGAGTTTTCAACATGTCGGGTGACATTACTATCTGCTGAATCGAATCTGTCATGTTTCTGTCTTGCTTCTTACGGCTTAATTTCATTACATAACATAAAACAACAGGGAGTTCAATAGTCACTACCGAAAACTCCTACAAAATTATTTCCTGAAGTGATGAAATACGGAGTGTTAATGAAACAACAAACGTTCTAAATAGTACTAACGAGCCGATCAGTGCCTGTTTAGAATTTTAAAACAATTAGCACACGTTACATACACGAACAATTCTTCTGGCCACACGTTGGGACGCCAAACTTGATGCGAAGATGTTATGCACCGGGTTATTTTTGCCGATCAGAGGAGAGGTCGAGTGATCAGTGTTTAATTGCGGGTTGTCTTACACACACATATTTTGAAAGGAACACTTTAACTAACGAAATAATATATTAACATTAAATAATTACGCAGGAATAAAGAATAATATGAAGTAACAAAATGACAAACTTTTTATATCTATATGTCAAAATGACAATCTCTGCTGCTGTTCTATTTCTGCTGTCGCAGACCAATCGTTACGTAACTACACTTTGTGAGTAAAACAAAACTCAATGTTTTAGAACTTGTATCGCAGCTTCATCATACAGAAGTTGATAAGTTATTCCGTTTATCAATCAGAATTGTCCAATGAAGTCTCACCAGTCTCAGCACTCATCAACCTTTACTTCTCCTCTGCATTATCAATCAGAATTCTCGAATCAATCTCCTCCTCAAAAGTGTGTGTAATTTTATTGTTAAAACCCAGAAAATAGACGTTGCTTATTCTAATTATTTAGCTAATGAGCTGCATTTTTAAACTTTTCTTCCCCAAGAAAATGCTATTAATTTTGTCAATAAAAATTATCACTCTGTGTAAGAGAAATAAGCTGATTTTCATTCATTAAAAAAATTATTTAACAAAATAGTTTTTATTTTGAACTAAAAACACAATTTGCATCCATTCCTGCAGGTTTTTTGTTCAATAGTACATATTGCTTTTACTTAATTGAATGTATTTCTACATCTTAATGCCACGTTGTGTACGCTCTTTCTGCTATGAGGATAACAGAAATGTCAGAAGGTAAACACATGGTCTACAGGTAAACGGAATGTGAAACAGACGCGAACTTATGTTCCACTGTTGCCAAAATATAATTATTTATCTTACAAAACTAACATTGTTGCCTACAGCCTATTTATTTGGCTTGAATAATCAATAAACAGTAAATACATTTCTATCTGTATATATAATCGTGCTTACAATATATAATAAAAATAGGTAAAAAAACTTTTTAAGTTAAACGGTTTTATGTTAAACATACATTGCAATGTTTAAGATAAATGTACTAAAAACCAAAAAATAATAAAATAGATACAGTCGTGGGAATTATAAACATATGCATAGACTAGACTAAAATAAAACCGTGGGGCACGTCAATTGTCTACAATCGTTGATTAAAATTTTTGTTTTGTAATGTTACACTATAATTAGGCAGTTGTTCAACCGACAATTGACGTGCCCCACGGCTTTATTTTAGTCTAGTCTATGCATATGTTTATAATTCCCACGACTGTATCTATTTTATTATTTTTTGGTTTTTAGTACATTTATCTTAAACATTGCAATGTATGTTTAACATAAAACCGTTTAACTTAAAAAGTTTTTTTAACTATTTTTATTTTTTGGTTTTTAGTTTTTATTTCGCATTCTGTTTAATTCATTTAGTGCTTCATTATTGCAAGGTTTCTTGCCCGTTAGTTTATTGCAGTCCAACTCTTTGGTAGCGGCGGCCATCTTAGATTTCAATTTTGCATAGTAAATTGTATTCTACTTGTTGAGACCTTTCATTTGATACCCATGTTGATGGGATTGATAAAACCTACGTTATCCGCCATTTTGTAGAGGCCGTTATCTTGGATTTTAATTTTATATAGTATATTGTATTCTACTGGTTGAGCACTTTCATTTGATACCCATATTGATGGGATTGATAAAACCTACGTTATCCGCCATTTTGTAGCAGCCGCCATCTTGGATTTAAATTTTTTATAGTATATTGTATTCTGCTTGTTGAGCCCTTTCATTTGATACCCATGTTGATGGGATTTATAAAACCTACGTTATCCGCCATTTTGTAGCGGCCGCCATCTTGGATTTCAATTTTTTATAGTATATTGTATTCTGCTTGTTGAGCCCTTTCATTTGATACCCATATTGATGGGATTAATAAAACATAAATTATCCGCCATTTTGTAGCGGCGGCCATCTTGAATTTATAATGATAATGAATAAACATAATTGTATTGTCACCAAAATCCAAAGTGTATACAAAATTTCAGATTAATCGGTTGACAGGAAGAGGGTGAAATTTGAATTACTAAATTTGACCCAAGAATAAATAAAACAAACGGGGTGAGCTAAATAAAACCGTTTAATAAAACAAAATACTGAGAATAAATTCTGAAGGAAAATATATTTATTATATAATTATCTATGTATATGCGGATTTACGTTTTAAATATGATGTCATAATGTTGGTAGTCTTGGTTCACTGTCTATTCTAAATATAAGAAGAGAATGTTAAGAGAAGGAAAAAAAATTGAAATATTTTAAATTCAAATTCATCTTTAATATTTAAGTGTATCTTTTTGTGTATCGGTGGAAGTGAACTTATATACAGGGCGATTCTTTGGGAGATCCGATTTAATCAAAATCTGAAGATTTAGCGTACGGGGTTTTCAGAGATAAGCCAAATTGATCTAAAATATTTAAAGCCTCCTTCGGTTATACTGGAAGTGGACGAAAACTTCCTTATTTTAAATAGATCACTCTATATATAATTATATATATTTTAATAATATTAACACTAGTTCAAATAACAAATGCTGATAATCAAGAATGAAATAACTTTATTATAATTGCGTAAAATAATGGTATAACAGAGCAGTTTATTAGGTAGAACGCACACGACAGACTATCGGCGAACGACTAATTTGTAGATTAAAATGCAGAATTATGCCTGTAATTCAGTAACGCACATGACCTTCCAAAAAGACGGAACGACAAAAAAGTTGTAGCATGATTCATTTTTGCACCGACCCAACAGCCGGTGGGGCAAATAAAGATATAGGTTTTGTTTGTTACAAAGCACACGACCGTTAGATTAGTCGATAGCTGTTGGGTGCGTAGTGTCTTGAAAATGGAAATAGATATTGAAAAACGTATCTGCGAGATACAGAAAAGACGACATTTATATGACACAACAACAGCTGAATATTCGGACAGAAACGTAAAGAAAAAACTTTGGGAGGAAGTATGTGTACAACTAATAGCAGATTGGGATAAACTGAAAATTCAGGATAAAATAAAACAAGGTAAGTTTCTTATGTCGCATATATTAAAACTTAAATTTTATCGTACTGCCATGAGAGTGACCCTTGTGGAGACGTGAAGTATGTAGCAAAATAATCTCGAGCTTGTATTCCTTCTGTTGTGCCCCGTACGCCTTGAACCGGTAGCTTGTCAAGTGACTCTTGATACAACAAGTCCTCAAACTTATATCCATCCCTTTTGCGTACGAAGTTATGAAGAACACATGCTGATTTTATAATGTCTATAGCAAAATCGACCTGAACATCTAAACTGCGTTGAAATAGTCTCCACTTACTTGCAAATATGCCAAATGTACACTCAAGCATCCGTCGGGTCCTGCATAGCCGGTAATTAAATATCCTTTTTTTTGCGGTTAAAAAACGATTGGGATATGGTCGCAAAACGTGAGAAGATACCGCGAATGCTTCATCGCCTACAAAAACAAATGGCATGGGCTCTCCACTTTCGTCAAACGGTAATTTTCTGTGTTCAGGAATGTTCAACTTATGTTCTTGTAATTTTTTTCCAAAGGTTGAATTTTGGAATATATTTGCGTCACTGAATTTTCCACAAGCACCAATATCGACAAATGAAAAGCAGTAATCGGCATCTGCCACTGCCATAAGTACAACAGAAAAATAACCTTTATAGTTGTAGTAATCTGACCCTGAATTAGGAGGCATAACTATACGGATATGTTTTCCGTCTATAGCTCCTATACAGTTAGGAAAGTTAGTTCTTGCGTAAAATTCATTGCTTATTTCTAGCCATTTTTCTTCAGATAGTGCTGGTATACAGATCGTTCTTAATCCTACCCAAATAGCGTGACATGTTTCCCAGACTATTTTCCGAATGGTCGATGCACCTAGTATATACTGATAGTGTAAGGATACAAATGAGTGCCCGGTTGATAAATACCTGAAAAAAAACGTAATTATATGTAATCAAACACCAGTTCCAGTTTTTCTATTTTATTTTCAGGAAAAGAAATCCAAAAAAAATGGTCATCTCTGCGGGATTGCTTTCGGCGAGAACTCGCTCAGCAAAAGAAAACACCTTCCGGAAGTGCTGCTAAGAAACGCAGGAAGTACATTTACTTTGATCAGTTGCTCTTCTTGGTACCTTTCACGCAATTAACGCAAACTTCTTCTTCATTAGACAATGAACAAGATATACCATCTCAACAAAACAATGCGGATGAGTCTCAGCTTGATCACGCCGTAAGGCCCTCCGAAAGTGAACCATCCCTGACATCTCCAATCCCACACAAAAAGAAAAAAACGCAGAAAAACTATGATGAAGAAATACTGCAGGTTCTAAAAGAAAGCAACAAGGGACCAACTCAAGCAGAAATATGGGCTTTTGTAAAGGAAAGCAATAAAAAGAAAGACTTGGATGAAGTTATGAGATATTTTTAATGTCCCTGTTACCGGCTTTAAAAAATATGACGAAGAGAAAAAGTATTTTTTAAGAATCTAACTTATGAATACAATTCTTAGGTTTGATAGGACCCACAGACAAAGTGTTACAACAGAGACATCATTTCCAAATTCCGAATTTCCGTTGCAAAATTCTACTGTTTCATATCAGTTTCAAAGTGATGGAATAGCAAATCATGGAGATAGACGATATGGATATTATACGGCTCCGCAAACAAATATTGCAACAAACTCTTGGGTCCAACGATGCAACCAGACTTCCACTGCTTTATCGAATGAACAAGTACAACATACAATCAATTCCATCTTGGAGTCGCCAGGTTCATACATGTCTGACAGGTATGGACACAACTCGGACTTGCTTTCGCTAGGGAATGATGAAGACATGTTATCTCCAGGCTCCAAAGATCTGCCATAAATGTTATAACCTTTATTAATACCTAATATTACGTAAACTAATAAAAGTATCAAACAGTAAAGTGTTCTTACCTTAATGTAACTGATAATCTCTCCTCAAGCGAAATACACTTCCTCATATTAGTATCTTGGAACGATAATTGTGTTTTCAAGACAGCCAACAGCTCATTAAAAGAATTCAAGGACATTCTATGATAATTAAAAAACTTATCTGGGTGTTCCTGTAGAGACTCAAAAAGGGTATGGAATTGGCCTTTTAATAAACGCTGACTAATTACTGGATGTACCCAAAATGCTCTATTTCCCCTTTTTTTTCTTCGGTATCTTAATAATACCGCAACACATCTCAACGTCTGACTATTCATTTTTCATTAACAATCGTCGACTAACTAAACGTTCATATGCGTTGTTCACCTACTTGTCGGTCGACTGTCGGCCGAATGTTTACCCTCCCGACAAATAAGTAGCTGAGCGACAGTCTGTCGTGTGCGTTCTACCTTTTATTCGGACTCCTATCAGAGAATGTTCACCTCATCCTCATCGTCCCCGAAAAACATCCCGTCCCTCAGTCTAGGTATAAAAATGTTACCGCGCCCTTCAGATAACGAAACCCAAACATTTGGTGTGAAATGTGGTGTTTTTCTTGAACGACCGTACAGGGTGATTACAGTCGGCTAACCTGACGGTCTCTCACGTCCTCGTGAGCTATGGTCCATTCTGTAACATGCAAATTAAAAAAAAAACATTATTATTGATTCGTAATCAACCATTAATCAAATTATTCGCTATCAGAACTATTCTCATCATCTCATGAAACTCTGCTGACAAATAATTTCATCCGTTCAGAAGGGCATATCCCTGTATATGCCTTCCTTGATCTTTTCAATCCTGACAGTTCCTCAACCACCTAACGCTCTTCATCGAGAACTTTCCTAACTACTAAGGGTCCTTTATACTTGAGGTCAAGTTTTCTATTTACTACCCTTTGGCCTGCGGACAAGTACGTGTTGTCCAGCCTTAAACCAAAAAGGCATCGTTAATACCTCGAGGTCGATATCCTAAAAACACCTCATAGGGACTTTTCCTAGTGGTAGAATTAACCGTAGAATTAATTCCCCATCTTACTTTCGGAATAGCCTCATCCCAATGCCTTTCGTCTACGACAGAGGCCATTACACTGCTGAGAGAATTGACCTATTCATTCTCTCTACCTGGCCGTTAGCCCGTTGAGTTGAAGTTGCACACAATACTCGTTTAATACCTAACTTTAAACAATATCCTGTGGAATATTTGCTCGTAAAAGCTGTACCACGATCACATATAATCCGCCTTGGGACTCCAAAATCCTCAAATATGTGGTCCAGGAAACGTATTACTGGTACCGTTTTAGTACTTGTAACAGCCTTCAAAAATAAAAATTTAGTGAATGCGTCTACTACTACCAACAAACATGCATTATTCTTCACGCTCTTGACAAAAGGACCAAGATGATCTAAATGTAGTGTGTCCATTGCATACGGTTGTTTCTCTATAGGAAATAAGCTACCCGGAGTTTTTCCAGACGGTTGTTTATCATACAGGGTGGGGCACTATAAATGAACTATTATCTGGCGTCTTAACGGCAAATAAAATTAGAAAAAATTAGATGTTGAATTAAGAGGGGCCTCACGTTTTAGGAACCTGAAAACAGTTGGCACCCGTGATTTGCAACAAAATGTAGGTCATTTTGTACACAACAAAGAACGCAGGGAAATGAAGAGTGGAAATTTTAACACAATATAACTTGGACCTTTGTCTTGGGGATCTGGTATTTTGGTTGAGTTTTATATTGTTAAAAAAAAGATATAAGCCATTGTGATGGTGTGATTTTGACGGTTTGACAATTTGTGGTCACCAATTTGGACACCAACTCCTGATCCCAAAAAGGAAGCCTAGAGAATTCGATTCTGAAAATATGAAATCTCAAATCATTGTATTTTTTGAGATTTGTTGTGCGCAAATTTTTGCAAACGAACATCTTTTTACTTTAGTTCAACCGCTCCACCGTCTTGATGCATGGCGCTGTATAGGACAATGACAGAAGACGACGGTCAATTCATAGACAAATAATATAACTTTCTCTATGGGTCAAATATGCTGTTGTCATATGTTTTGTGTTCATAAAAATATCCTAAATTTATAGTTTAGTATGTATTGTATTTGTAAGTGATTATAATTAAGTAATTTTAATGCTAAATAAGTGCTTCGTAAATATTTACTCCACAAGATTGTGTTTAGTGCTTCGTGCTTCGTTGCAACAAAAATGCACTTTTTGCACCTATTACACAAATAACTACTTTTTAATGTTATTCTTATTTATTGTTGGTAAATACATCAAACTGATTAAATATATTATGTGAGAATGATTTTGAGTTTTTGTTCTTTGGAATAAATATGCCATGTTTATACCTGATAATAGTAATTGTGATTCCGCTTAAGTTGAATTTTATTGTTGTGTTTTTGTAGACAAATTTTGTTCTTCATGAGTTCAATTATTTCGCTTATTGTATGTGTTTGTAAATTCAGTTTTGATGCAGAGTGGAGGCATTTTATTTCAAGTAGTGCATCATCACCTACAAGCCCTAAAATATTTTATCAATAAATGTATGTCATTTTATGTGCAAAAAGAATTTATAACACATGGTAATTATTTGTTATGTTAAATATATTTACCATCAGGAGAAGCACCTAGAAAATCGTGTTGAACATCTACCCACAATCCTGAATCAACCACCACAACATTTTGTACTTGTTCAAAAATGCTCTTAGCCACTTTTTCCTTAAGAGCTCTATACTCCATTACCTCCGTCATACAATAAGTCTTTTTAAGAACAGTTTTAACAAGAGAATGACAAGGTGTATTTGTAATTAGGATGGTTATCCACTTTTTAGCTTGCCTTAGCCTATGCACCATAGGTAATAGCCATTGTTTAATAAAATTAATGATTGAAGTAGGTAACATTATATTTTAAAAAACTTTGAACCATAAATATTTTAAAACTTTGTCTAGCCAATAGTCGAAATTTCCTTGCAAATTGTTTGATTACATGAACATTTCAAAAAAATCAAAGAAAATAAGAAACCAAATTCTTATTAAAGGATGACTTAGTAATAGTCTTAGTTGTTGATATTAAAAAAAATTGTAAAACAAAGGACGACTAAAAAGTTAATTTTGTCTACTTGTTGC
Source organism: Galeruca laticollis (assembly GCA_963921935.1). Lineage (NCBI taxonomy): Eukaryota > Metazoa > Arthropoda > Insecta > Coleoptera > Chrysomelidae > Galeruca > Galeruca laticollis. Next base: position 89,949,328 of record OY998178.1, on the reverse strand, counting down.
ACTTCGGTGACTGTTATACAGATAGGTTTTCTTTTCTAAAAACCATTTTTTTGTGTTCTTGCTGAAAAACGTAAAAACAACTCAAAAATCCAAAATTGCAACTTTTTTTTGGGTAAACCTATACTTTTCTCGCATATTAGATGGGTTGGATGGAAAAGTAATAATACCAATAATGTATTATACAAAAACCAAAAAAATATTTACCCTTCAGGTGATCACACATATGTGTATCTGTCATGGAAAAAAGAGAATGAACCAACTATTTTTTTGTATAATGAAGGAAAAATGTTTCAGTTCCAATCTCCACAACACATATGATCAATCTTTGCTCTCTCAAGGTAGAAGCAAACTTGTACATGTTGATTGTATGTTTGATTTTGTACTGTATATATCGATCTCCCCACAATATATACATTATTATTTGTCATTACAGATCTTTCGCTTTAAATTTTATATTAGTTGTTATAGTTGCTTTGTAAGTTTTTTAAACGTTTGCTATTTTAAATTTAAATTCCTCACTGTACCTTACTTTCCTCTTTCTATTAAATGTAAAGCATTGTATTACAAGTAAATATTTCTTTGTATAATAAATTTGGAAACTCTTTGTTTATATTATTTGTTTCTAGATAAAATTGAATATATTTACACATGTAGTTGAAAAAAGAGCCTACATGTCAAATACAATTTGAAAGCAACCAACAGGAACTCTAAAACTGATACAAATATGATTAGATTGAGGCAAAGTTGTGACATGACGTTCTGTGTTTTCAGACTAAATGGCCTATTTTAAATCATGTAAATTTGCAACTTTTCCGCAGTTTAATTTTCTTACAATGAAACAAACAAAAATTTATAATCATGAAAACATTTTATTATGTTAATATAAATGGTACAAATTTAAAAAGGTAGAATGTTTTTAATGTATGTATATTTTTCTTCCATTCTTAATTTCTAGCAATTTCCGCAATGCTCTCACTTGGTATCCATATTATTGTAATGTTTTTCTAATTTATTTAAACAATAAACGGGTGGTATGGCTACTTACTAATTTATTTAAACACTAACTCACTAACACTTAATTTATATATACTTAACTAATCACTTAAACTTAATTTATATGCACACAAACTTAATTATTAATTTATATTAGCACTTTAATGTTCGGTGCATTTATTTCACGAGATCACTTTATCCACTAACTTATCCGCTGATATATTAATGCCTTTTTTTACTAGAGAAGTCTACTCAAAACAATTGGATTTCTGGCATTTTCTAGATAAGAGTGGTCACAAAAACCAGTTCTAGATAAGATAGTCACAATCGTAAACAATCCCTGCGCGTCCACCATAATTTTAACTTACATACCTGGCTTAGGCAGAGTCGGATTTAGGAACTATACCAGTGTGCTGTTTCGTAACATTACCCCCTCCTTAAATGGAAGTTCCGCCTGGAACTTTTGTGTGGCCGAGACTGGATGTTTGAATCGGCAACTGGCCCCATTTCTACACTTTCCGATCTTACGGAAATAGCAGGGCACCGTCTTCATCGGATACTGATAACGGGGGTTGTAGCTGCAGATTAATATCTGAACACCGGTATCTTGAAAGATAATCTCTACCATGTTCCTGATGATTCGCCAATCCAACTGGTTACTCGCTATCTTAGGCATAGCCAGTTGGATTCCAACACATGGTCTCGGAGGTTTCGAAGTGCTTCCCACACATCGCGGTAGGTAGATTGATGTTGGAATTCATTTTTAGTTACCACGTAGAAGACGTACCGCGAATTATGTTTCAGTTTCAGTGTCTTGCCAGGGGCTGGAATCTGGTCTTCAAGTTTTTCTAATTGCCCGAACATCTTTCGAAAGACGGTTGCCAACCCTCGTGCGTTCTTGATACGGGCGGGGATGTTGTATGCCAGTGAATAATCTTCCGGGAGAGTGAACAAATCTTGTTGTTGTTCCGAAGTGACTCCATATCTAGCTTTCCCGGTACCTCCATACGCGCCCATAAATTCATCGAAGGTGGGGTCAGACACATCTCGAATAAGGTTTACTCCTTCCTCCAGGTCATGGTCGCCTTCGAATGGCGCTAGTCGGTTTTGGTAAACTACTTTTGGTTTTCCGTTGGGGATCTTGCTTATGCGATATATAACATCATTGATCCTTTTCTTGATTAAGTATAGACCTTCCCAGGATTTTTGTGATTTTGGAGAAAATCCTTTTCTCCTCGTCGGGTTGTGTAACCATACTTTGTCCCCTTCTTTAAAACCGCCTTCTGTGGCCTGCGTGTCGTACCGACTTTTCATTCTGTCGCTGGCAACTTGAAGATTTGTTCGAACTAATTCATGAATATCATCCAACCTTCTTCTCAATTGGATTGCGTAGTCTTCGCCTGCTAGATCTTCTCCAGGCCGGCAGCCAAATTCCAGGTCACAAGGGAGCCTCATTTCACGTCCAAACAGGATTTTCGCCGGTGTTTCACCCGTGGACTCATTGACAGCAGGTCGATAAGCCAATGCGAATAGGGAAAGATACTGGTCCCAATCTCTCTGATGGCTGGATACTACTTTGGACAGGTATTTTCCAATAGTCCTGTTCATTCTCTCGGCCATTCCATCTGACTGTGGATGTAAAGCTGTTGTCCTGGTCTTCTTCATTCCAGCTTGTCGCAAATCTCCTGGAATAGATGGCTTTCAAAATTTCTTCCCGGCTCACTGTGGACTTCCAAGGGTACTCCATATCGGCTGATAAATTCCTTCACCAATGCATCCGCGACAGTTCTGGCCTCTTGGTTCGGGATAGCGTAAATTTCCACCCACTTTGTGAAATAATCCATTTCAACCAGTATGTACTTGCTACCATTTTCTGTCGTCGGAAATGGTCCAGCGATATCTATAGCAATCCTTTCGAAAGGGCTTCCAACATTGCACTGTTTCATGGGTGCCTTTCTCTTGCGATGTGGTCCATTACTCGTAGCACAAGTCGTACATTTCTTACACCAGTCCTTCACATCGTCGGAGCTGTTCATCCAATAAAACCTTTCACGGACTCACTGAAGGGTTTTCTTCACTCCCAGATGACCTCCCGATGGACTGTCGTGTAACTTCTTCGGTACCTCAGCAACTCTTGTTCTCGGGATAACTAGCTGTCTCCTCATCTCGGAACCATCATCGTTTTCAAGGACTCTTTTTAACAGTCCTTCTTCCAGGACAAGAGAGTCCCACTGAGCCCAATACGCCTTGAGTTTCGGTGAAAATTTTGACACTTCTTGCCAGGTAGGTCGCTGATTTTCTTTCTTCCATTGCCGGATCATCTTCAGGTAAGGATCATTCTCCTGATGTTCTCTGATCCTGGTGGGTGACCATTCCTCGTTGACCACAGTAGTTCTTGAAACTGCGGCTTCCCTAGATTCCACCTTGTTGCAATTGGTGCAGTCTGTTGGACACGGCCGTCTGGATAGGGAGTTGGCATTTCGGTGACTCACACCAGCTCGATGTACAATGTTGAAATCGTACTCTTGAAGTCGTTCAATCCATCTAGCGATCTGGCCCTCGGGATTCTTGAACTGCATCAACCACTTGAGTGCTGCATGATCAGTCCGGATTAAAAACTTCCTACCATGGAGATACTGGTAAAAGTGTTCCACGGACTTCACTACCGCCAAAAGTTCTCTTCTTGTGACGCAGTAGTTTCGTTCTGGTTTGGAGAGGACTTTACTGAAATATCCCAGCACTCTTTCTTGCCCTCCTTGGATCTGTGAGAGCACTCCACCAATTCCTACGTTGCTTGCGTCAGTGTCAAGAATAAAGTCTCCCTCTGGTAATGGATATCCTAATATCGGCGCCGAGGTTAAATGCCTCTTCAAAGTTTCAAAAGCCGTTTGACAGTCTTCGTCCCATTTGAAAGCTCTTGCTTCTTCTGTAAGTCGCGTTAGAGGCTTGGCAATATCTCCAAACTTCCTGATAAATCTTCTATAATACGTGAAAAGTCCAAGGAAACTCCTAATTTGATGTTTGTCGGTTGGTTGCGGCCATTGCTGAATGGAAGCAATTTTCTCTGGATCCACCGCCACTCCTTCATTGCTCACTATATGACCTAGATAGTTGACTCGGTTTTGGAACAGCTGACATTTCTTCGGGTTTCACATGAGCTGGGCAGCTTCGAGTCGTTTGAATACGTCTTCCAAATTCTTCAGATGTTCGTCAAATGTCTTCCCCAGTACTACGATGTCGTCCAAATAGACCAGGCATGTCTTCCAAGACAACCCTCTCAAGACATTTTCCATAAGTCTTTCAAATGTCGCAGGCGCATTACAGAGCCCGAATGGCATGACGTTGAATTGCCATAATCCAGATCCGGTGGTAAAAGCAGTCTTCTCTTTATCTTCTGGGTCCATTTCCACTTGCCAATAACCAGACTTCAGGTCCAAGGTGGAAAACAGTTTGCTGCCGGCCAAAGTGTCTAGCGTATCGTCAATCCGAGGCAGAGGATAGCTGTCTTTCTTTGTCACGTTGTTAAGCTGGCGATAATCCACGCAGAATCTCGTAGTTCCATCCTTTTTCTTGACGAGCACTACTGGAAACACCCATGGACTAGTAGACGGTTCTATCACTTTTTCTTCAGCCATCTCTCGAATTATTCTTTCAGCTTCCTCTCTCTTCGCTCGTGGAAGTCTTCGAGCTGATTGTCTAATTGGCTTAGCATTACCAGTATCGATTTTGTGTTTGACGGCTGATGTTCTGCCAGTCTTTCCTCTTTTTGGTACGAATAAGTCTCGATACTGCAAGAGAAATTCTCTCATTCTCTTTTTTTCAGCTCGATCCAAAGATTGACCAGCTACTGATAACATCTGTTCGAATCTGGCATTAGAATTGTCAGTGGTCGTTGTTTGACGAACTATAGACGTCACTGGTACGCAGGATCCAATCTTGGTTTCCTTCTTGATTGTAATTGGGTAATCGTTCATATTTATCACACGTACTGGGATCTCTTTCGCCGACGTGACCAATCATTTTCTAATTAGTACTCCTTTGCCAACTTCTTCGTCGTGGTTCCTTGGCTCCATCATAACCGGTGTACCTTCCTCCATGATTCCCTGTAGCCGTGCTACTATCATGGTTTCGCTTCGTGCAGGTAGAACGGTAACTCCCTGTACAGCTGCCAACACCGCGTTGCCTTCATATGGATGCAGGAACACCTCCTCCGAACCCACTTTAATGGTTCTGTTTCTAAAGTCTAATTGGAAACCATGTACATTCATTACGTCCATTCCCAGAATCACGTCTTCTTCAATGTCAGCTACGATTACTGTATGCGTGAACTTTTCTGCGCCAATTCCCAATTGGATTTGTGTCTCACCGTGAACGTTGGCGCTCTCACCTGTGGCGGTCCGCAGTCGTAGTCTCGTTGGTAAAAGCTTCTTCTTGGAGTTTATTATTTCTGGTCGTATAATGGTCCTAGTTGCTCCAGTGTCAACCAGCAGAGCATATTTCTTGCCATTTACTTCGCCATCCACATATACACTGTCGTTGCGACATCTGAGAGAAGCTATCAGTATGAGAGTGTCTTTGGAACGATCATGGGTCGGTGCTGCCCCCTCATAGCCGACCCGTTCTAGTTTTCCTGTGACTGGGGTTCTTGGTTTGCAGGAGTCTTGGGGCGCTTACATGAACTACGTATATGCCCTAGCTCACCACAATTCCAGCATCTGATCTTTCTCGGTTTCTTGTCCATCATATTTTTCATTAAACTGACAAACTGGTCAAATCTGTCTTCGTCACCTTCTTCTTGGATGGTCCTGATTTTGTTATATCCTGAAGCCTTCGTTGCTGCTTCATATTCAAGGGCAGCTGTCAATGCGTCGACTAATGTTTTCGGATGGGCTAAACGAAGCGTCCTCTGCATATCGGGGTCACGTAAGCCATCAATAAAGGCCTGGATGCCCAGACATTCCATCATGTTCTCTGGTGCTGACGGATAAGCAAATCGAACTAGTCGAGCAATGTCCACTTCATATTCTTGAAGGGATTCATCCCACTTCTGACACCAATGTAATGTTTTTCTAATTTATTTAAACAATAAACGCGTGGGATAAATTTCAAACACACGGTATGGCTACTTACTAATTTATTTAAACACTAACTCACTAACACTTAATTTATATATACTTAACTAATCACTTAAACTTAATTTATATGCACACAAACTTGATTATTAATTTATATTAGCACTTTAATGTTCGGTGTATTTATTTCACGAGATCACTTTATCCACTAACTTATCCGCTGATCGGTCCTTTATATATATATATATATATATATATATATATATATATAAATTATTTGATTTTCTTTAACCTTTATATATAAATTTTTTTTCCATTTTTCGTGGGCATCAGGTTAATAGTAAACACAGTATCAGTTTATGTTTTAATTTGACGTTTCGCTCCTTCAATTTGGAGCATTTTCAAAAACTTCACATATCGATGTTTTACAATAAAATGAACAAGTTTAAACGATTAAAATTGAATGTAGACATACAGGCGATAAAAACTGGTAGTTAATAAAATAATTTCAAAAACAAATAAAATCGAAAGTACATGCTTCAGAAACAATTCATTTGCAGTATACAGGGGACAGTCAAATGGTTGATGTTATTATTATAATAAATTATAATATATCTGGCTTAGATTTTTGATATCTTGTTTATCGTTTACTACATTGTTCTCCTTTTTTATATGTATCATTTCTTTTATTGTTAGTTTTTTGTAATTAGAGTCTTGGTTTATTATTTTAGTATTATTAAAGTCAAATTTATGTTTTTCATTTTTCTCATGTTTATGAAGTGCAGTGGAGGCGTTTTTTGTATATTTATGGCCATTGAGTCTATTTTCAAGGTGTTGGGTTGTCATACCTATATATTTTTTGGGGCAGTCTAAACATGGTATTGAGTATATGACGTTAGAAGTCAAATAAATGCGTCAAAAAAATCTAACGTCATATACTCAATACCATGTTTAGACTGCCCCAAAAAATATATAGGTATGACAACCCAACACCTTGAAAATAGACTCAATGGCCATAAATATACAAAAAACGCCTCCACTGCACTTCATAAACATGAGAAAAATGAAAAACATAAATTTGACTTTAATAATACTAAAATAATAAACCAAGACTCTAATTACAAAAAACTAACAATAAAAGAAATGATACATATAAAAAAGGAGAACAATGTAGTAAACGATAAACAAGATATCAAAAATCTAAGCCAGATATATTATAATTTATTATAATAATAACATCAACCATTTGACTGTCCCCTGTATACTGTAAATGAATTGTTTCTGAAGCATGTACTTTCGATTTTATTTGTTTTTGAAATTATTTTATTAACTACCAGTTTTTATCGCCTGTATGTCTACATTCAATTTTAATCGTTTAAACTTGTTCATTTTATTGTAAAACATCGATATGTGAAGTTTTTGAAAATGCTCCAAATTGAAGGAGCGAAACGTCAAATTAAAACATAAACTGATACTGTGTTTACTATTAACCTGATGCCCACGAAAAATGGAAAAAAAAATTATATATAAAGGTTAAAGAAAATCAAATAATTATATATATATATATATATATATATATTGAACCAGATATCATAGATCGGAAGAGAATTAGTACTATTAAAATATGTTGCTAGTATTAAAATATATGAAAATAATATAATTTAAGAAAATAAGTAAAAAGGAAACACTTTTCTTAATTTAAACAACATATCAAATAAAGATATATTAAATAATAGCCTATAACAATATAATAAATAAGGAATTACCTCAATAATAATACAAAATATAGAGATTGCCTAACCAATGTAATGATGTAAATAAAGTTGCCTAAGACGAAGAATAATTTCCATACCATAACCAGCTGTTCACCTAAAAAGAAACAATTATATAGTCAAGTCAAGAGAATATTAGATATAAGTAGTTACATTAGAATACAAATATTATTATAGATAATTCATCATAATCATTAATTTAAGAATAAAAAACAAATACAAATATTGAATAGAATAGAATTCAATAGATTTTTATAGATAAACAAATAATGACATATATACAAATGATATATGGTAAATAAAATAAACGTTGAATCAATAAATAGAAATTTGTTAAAGTTTATTATAAATAATATAATGCAAAGAGTTTAGACAAATAACATAAGAGAATTTATATTTATAATGAATATGAGTGTAACAATGATATACTATCAATAACAATATTGGATGTTGTACCATTTAAATGTATCTATGTATAACCAATTTTAATTTAGTTGTATGATGAAAAAACTCGTAGGAACTCTATAAATGAACTAATTATGTAAAAGAGTGTATGTATGAAAGTTTTTAATAAGTGATAGAAGTTTCAATTATCTGATTGCAAAAGACAATATCTTATTGGTTATAAAATATGACAGAACAAATTGTGAATCAATAAATAAACTTTGAAATAGTGACCTGAAAAAGAACAAAAGACTGTTTGTTGAAAAAAGTAGAGAATCGAGGGGACGCTTAAATAAGAAGGGAAGCTGATGTCAAGAAGCGAGGAGTGTGTGTGATGGTGTTCCTGAAATTTCAAGAAATTCCCGGTTTAACACATTTAAACCTATAAAGTACTATTAAATACAATCTTAGTAATACTCACAGTCAATTGTATCAAGTTTTTCGGCAAGAATTTACGAAATTTTCATCAATTTTGGTTTTTTGGAACTTCAGCGGAGTGTTCCTGGGATCCAGAGACTTTCATCCCAATTCAAGAGCAACAGGTCAGTGTTTATAAATCATTATTGGCCAATAATCAGTGTAAAAACTCAAAATACTCAATTAAGTACTTAATTTCATAAATTGATAAACTTTTGCAAATATGATCGATCTGAAAAAGAAAGAAACAGACTTTGTATAGTGAATTCATTGCATAAATCGTTAAATTTATTAAAAGGCCGAATTTTCAATAAATTAAAATATGTACTTACGCCATCTTGTAATCGCATAAATCTGGTGATTGAAATTTCATAATGTAATAACTATTTCCATCTGTATATAATTTCTATTTTTCTATCTATGTATATAACAATTTTCTTTCCACAGCAATTTGTATCATATATAACTATGATTTATATATAAATTCTTTTATGTGTTTGAACCATTCACTTGTTTGCATCTTCAACAAACTTTGTATAATATGAATAGATGCTTCTTACGTATCAGAATTGTTCGTTTTATGTTAAAGCGCATGACTAGTTTTTTCACGCATGCGCATTGATGAAATTATTAAAATAAATAAGTAGATACAATATAACCATTGGCGTCGCACATTATTTTTATCAAATATAAAATATTGCATTGAAAATTAAATCTATTTCAAATAATGTGTTTTCTTTTTATTTAAACAATTACAACAATATAATAAGCCAGGACTCAAAGAGAAAAAGGATTTCATGCTCCCGAACAATCAAATTAAAATAAATTACCAAACAAATATTAATAACAAACTGAGCTAGCCAAACTAAACAAAAAATTCTAAATAATAAACATCTACATTTAAATTGCATAATAAAAGTAAGTAAATAATTCAGAATATATTAATAATATATATATATATATATATATATATATATATATATATATATATATATATATATTAATGCCTTTTTTTACTAGAGAATTCTACTCAAAACAATTGGATTTCTGGCATTTTCTAGATAAGACTGGTCACAAAAACCAGTTCTAGATAAGATAGTCACAATCGTAAACAATCCCTGCGCGTCCACCATAATTTTAACTTACATACCTGGCTTAGAAAGAGTCGGATTTAGGGACTATACCAGTGTGCTGTTTCGTAACATTATTAAATAGCACATGTCCTTTCATGCAATATGTAATGCACCTTGTATCAGGTTATAATAGTTATAATTTTCAATTATCATTATTATATTCATCAAAATGAATTATGCAATTCTTGTCTTTTGAGAGCGGTTTTAATTTTTCTTCATTCAGATACTTCAAAGGTCACTTCACTTGAATTAAGCATTTTTCGCTTTTCGCTAACAAACCCATATTATCATTAAAACAGGGTTTCAAGAGAATGTTGAAAGATGGTTTGATGATACTAGAACAAACCATCAGTATTATTTATCTCACATTTTCACATTAATCGAATAATCCAGTAATCATAACCTCAAACATAGCTTTTAAAATTAAAAAATACGGATTGCAGGATAATTTACATTATCATAACTATAATTTTTGATATCGGGTCGATACGATTACGTACTTTTTAACAATTTATTCCTTTCAAAAACATTTATGAAACTCTTAAATAATCAAAAATCTACACTCAAATGGAAATTATGTCAACAAACTTTGTTTGGATCCGTATATATAATATTCTCTTATCTATGCACAGGTGTGCTGTGGTTTGGATGCAACATAAAAAACAGAGATAAGGTTTCTTTGCTCACAAGAAGTTGAAATATTTGAAATCAAAACATTCGAACAGAGATGCGTTTATTTGAACCGTCAAGAGTGGTAAGACAGAAAGAGAAAATATGTTGAATAAGTAAAAGCCGATTCAGTACTACTATCGATATCTATCGTAAATATTTTGAACCAAATAATTACTAAATTAGTAACTAGTTTGCTTTTAAAATTAAAAAATACGGATTGCAGGATAATTTACATTATCATAACTATAATTTTTGATATCGGGTCGATACGATTACGTACTTTTTAACAATTTATTCCTTTCAAAAACATTTATGAAACTCTTAAATAATCAAAAATCTACACTCAAATGGAAATTATGTCAACAAACTTTGTTTGGATCCGTATATATAATATTCTCTTATCTATGCACAGGTGTGCTGTGGTTTGGATGCAACATAAAAAACAGAGATAAGGTTTCTTTGCTCACAAGAAGTTGAAATATTTGAAATCAAAACATTCGAACAGAGATGCGTTTATTTGAACCGTCAAGAGTGGTAAGACAGAAAGAGAAAATATGTTGAATAAGTAAAAGCCGATTCAGTACTACTATCGATATCTATCGTAAATATTTTGAACCAAATAATTACTAAATTAGTAACTAGTTTGTGTAGGTTTTTAGGTTTATATACCTGTGAGGAGGTCCCTCTTAAGTAGTAGCAAAAAATATTTTGGAATATACAGGGTGCTCCAAAAAAGCGTGCCATATCAAAGTTAGGTTCCTTTAAATGGAATACCCTGTATTTTTTATCACATTTTTGAATTGTAGGGGAAAGAAGGGTAAGACCGGGTAGCTAACACTTTTCGGCATGTTGAAGCCAAATTACTTCAACTAGAGCTTGCTTGATAGAACGACCTGACGTATTGTTTATCGTATCACAATATAATGTTTCAGAAAAGTCGTAGATTCATTACTTTTTGCAGAAAAATATGTTTTTCTCAAAATGTCAAATCACCCGATCTTACCCCACTAGTGGGGTAAGATCGGGTGCACATATTAATTTTATGGAAAACTATAAAAACTACATTTTAATTCAGAAAACTTTAATTTTAACAAAAAATATTAATCTTACGAACAAAAATCACATTGAAAGAAGGTATCTTCTTCGCCCGCTCCACTGCAGCCTTCGTGAGCCCAGTCAAAACACTTTCCACATTGGATCCATCCTTCTCCTTGTTTTGAGTTAGAAAAAGATTCGTTGCAGTATAAACAATGCTCGTCGGACTTGTTATCCTCCCCATCGGAAGAATCGTCAGACGAGATCGAGGTAGAGGTTACAAGAATTTTTGAGGAGACTTTTTTCTTTTTCTGAGCCTTGGTACGCTTGTGTTTTTGATTGTTTGGTTTCGATGTTGTCTGCTTATTTGGTTTATTTGAGTCATCAATAACCAATTTTCTTTTCTGTGACGTTATTTTTCTTTCATTTTCTTTTTTCTTTTCCTCTAACTGAGATTCGAGTTCTGTTTTGTATGGTGAAGAAGTTAATATTGCACATTTCCCTTTTCGTTTATCTGTTCTTTCTGTTTTCTTTCTTTCAGCAGAAGGTGGTGGCATCAGATGTTTGGGAGATATATCAAAAGCTGTTGATGCAGCTGGCTTTGCATCCGTAGAAATTTGTGGTTCTAAACTTTTAGAACAGCAGGGTTCATTTGGAAATGGTTCGTCAATATTGGTTTGTATTGGTTCGTTAATCTCAACTACCGTTTCACACGTTGTTTGTGCAGGTTTTTCTTCTGTTGCTGGGTCCACTTGTAGAACAACATCTGCTTCTGCCTGTGGGGGTGGGTCTCCTTCTTGAACTGCATTTGTCTCTACCGAAACAGGTCTATCTGTGGTTGTTGAGGGAGCAAACAGGTGATCAGGAAAAATATTTCGGTTTAAAGGATATATTCCTGTTTGCTTGAATCCATTTACTGCCGTCCGCATTCCTGCTGCCTTAAGGAAAGCTGCACCATACAGTTTAGCTACTTGTTGAATTGTAACAGCTCTACCAGGATGTGTTGCAAGCCACTGGCGCACCTCCTGTTGATAATAGGTGCTCAATGGAGCCATGAAGGTCACGTCTAGCGGCTGGAGTCGATGAGAACAATGTGGTGGCAAGCACAACAACACAACATTGTTTTCTCTGGCCATATTAATAAGTTCGAGACTCTTTGTGTGGGTAGTATGACCGTCCAAAATCAGAAGGACTGGTTTTTCAGACGTTGGTTTAGAAAACTCAATAAATCTTCGAAACCAATACACGAAAATGTCTGTTTGCATCCATCCAGAAGGGTGATATTGAGCGATACTTCCCGGCGGTGCATCGTCAAGCAGCGCGGGATTTTCTCTCTTTCGAGGAAAAACAAACATTGTTGGCATACAATTTCCGGCCGCATTCATGCAAGTTTCAGCAGTAACCAAAACGCCTCGTTCGGCTGATACCAATGCTCCAACCTGTTTTTTTCCTCGTGAAGCTAGGATTTTGGATGGTTTGTTGGGAACTGTGGTTATTCCCGTCTCATCGACGTTATAAATAACACTAGGAGAAAAATTGTGTTTTTTATACAAACCCTCCAACTGATCGAAAAATTTATAAACAGCTTGTTTATTGAATCCCATGGCCCTTGCTATTGAAGTGTTTTCTGGAAATCGAAGAAAAATATTGTTCTTATGCCTCTTTAAAAAACCATATAACCAGTCTTTTCCGGCCATCTTAGTTTCTTCATTGAATTTGTGTTTCAAATTATTTTTAGTTGCAAGATCAAACGCTAATCTTCTGACATCACTCAAAGTTAAACCAAACAATCTACTCTCTAACAGCAATATGTGTTCTAGAAATTCTTTTTCTTGCTCTTCAGAAAATATCGTCGTACAAGGTCCCAAGCTACCTTTTCTAGCGGCTTGGCTAGAAGTTAGTTGATTTGTTCTAGCCTTTTTTACTCGATCTTCTAAAGTAGACTGCGGAACATTGAAGGCTTTTGAGGCTTTTAGGTATCCCATGCGTCCAGACAATACTTCCTCTATAGCGCCTTCCATACTTTCCTGGCTCCAGGATTGCCGATTTGTTTTTCTCTCGTAAGTTCTAGGCATATTGTCTCTGTAAAAATAGAATAATGGATTAAAATCGGAAATAATGGGGTAAGATCGGGTAGTACCCGATTTCGCCCCACTCGGACTACCCGGTCTTGTCCCAAGTACAGAATTTAAGAAAATGCTCTAAAACCACTCTGATATTTAAATTATTCCTTCATTCTTATGCATATGTTGAACCTTATTTATCATATAATAGGTGATACTGAAGAAAGTTTTCATAACTATAAATGCCAATAAGTAATGATCGTTCAAATTGCAAGCAACATTAGAGAAGCGACATGCAAAAACAAACTTACCTCAACTGACAACGTACGTTCTCCAGCATCGACTCGATTCTACTGCCGCTAAGTCGTCTCAGCTTACGGAATGTATTTCACGTTCTGTGCTCCAGGTGGCATTAGTAGTAGCAGCACAGTCAAGGTTCCCGATCTCACCCCACTACCCGGTCTTACCCTTCTTTCCCCTACTATTAAGAATAATGTAGGTTCATTAACATTTCGCTATACCTATCTAGTTCAATTTCCAGGATAAATCGATTTTACATAATTTGTAGACCCTACGAAAAAATACAATAACTTCAAAATAAAAACGAATCACCACATTTGCTTTACACTATCTCACTAAAAGCTTTTAACATTCTGTTTCCAATATTTACTGCTATGCTATAATATACAGGGTGTTTTTAATATGACGGTATAACACTAACCATTTAATACATAAATTTCTGGCTTAATTTAAATGGAACACCCTGTATCTGTTGGGTCTGTTCAACGTGGGAATTTACTACCTTTCAGTTGGTATTAGGATTTCCTATATCTAACTCTGATAGTTTTCGAGAAATTTTAAATTCGTTTTTTAATATTCAATTATTTGCTGACATCTAGTTACCTATGACATGATATATGATACTCCGAAGAAAAGTTTTTAAAAATTTGTTATTTTGACAGTAAGTGCTTTGTTGTATGATTTATTATTGATAAATTAAAGGTCTCTTAAATCAGAATTTTATTAAGGGTACACAATCATTAACTTTGCATTAAGATTAGTAAAAAAACTTACAAAGCAAGTATTCAAAATCATGCCTATAGTGTTAGATACAAGCTTGAACTCTTTTTAAAAAATTATTGTTTATTTTTTTTTAATATTTCTGGTGTTATTCTTTCAAAAGCTCGCATTATCCTATTCTTCATGTCCTCTGAAGTGGGTGGCTGAGTACTGTATTTGGTTTTTAATATTATTCACTTATCTGGCATCTAGTTACCTATGAAATCTCATTCAAATAGATATTATTTTAATACCATTCCATCTGTCAAATTAATTGATAAACTTGTATAGTGTGTATTTGTGTATTGTATTTATATAGTGTTGATGTATTATTAAGTTTTAATAATTGACATAGTTATTAATCCCTGGTTAAACATGAAAAAGTACTCTAACAAAGAAAGAATAGATATGATCTTAATTATTGGTGAGTCTCAGAAGAACTGTTTTTTAACAAGAAGATTATACGTTCAAAAGTATCCAAATAGAGATCATCCTAACAGAAATGTTTTTAAAAGACTACTGCAAGTATTCAAAACTACTGGAAGCGTGCAATATACAAAAAATTCTAGACGAAAATCTGCGATTACAGACGATTCAGAATTTGAAGTAATGGGTGCGCTTGTTGAGAATCCACATACTAGTCAAAGATGTATTAGTGAGCAAGTAGGTATAAGCAAGAGAAGTGTCGCTAGGATAATTAAAAAACACAAATTGCATCCCAACCATATGCAAATGCACCAGCAACTATTTGATAGGGACTTTGAAAATCGTATTGAGTTTTGTTTATGGGTTATGGACAAAGTGGCAGGGTCTGAAGAGTTTTTTGATTTTGTTCTGTTTACGGATGAAGCTACGTTTCATAAAAACGGTTTAGTAAACATACATAATTTTCATTACTATAACGACGAAAATCCGCATTACTTCCGAAGTGTTGATCATCAACATCGTTGGTCATTAAATGTATGGGCAGGAATCGTTGGAAGCCACATTATGGGACCTTATCTTTTTAATGGAACGCTAACTGGAAGAAAATTTCGTAAATTTTTACGTAACAAACTACCCGAACTTTTAGATGACGTTCCACTAGCTACAAGACAAAAAATGTGGCTGCATTTAGATGGTGCGTCTGTTCATTACAGTGTAATTGTCCGGCGTTACCTAAACAATATTTTTCCACAAAAATGGATTGGACGAGGGGGTCCTTATCTTTGGCCGGCAAGATCCCCATGCTTGACGCCATTAGACTATTTTCTTTGGGGTTACATAAAAAGTATTGTCTACAATACAGAGCCAACCACTCCTGAGAACATGAAGGATAGGATAAGGAGAGCGTTTCAAACAGTAACACCAGAAATGTTAAAGAAAGTGAACAATAACTTTTTTAAAAGTGTTGAAATTTGTATCCAACAAAATGGGCGTCACTTTGAACACCTTCTTTAAATTTTTTGTATTTATTTTTTTATAATTTTGAAGCTTATTGTATTTGTATGCCCAATAATAGTGTACTTGCCCTTAATAAAATTCTAATTTAAGAAACCTTTAATTTATCAATAATAAATCATACAACAAAGCATTTACTGTCAAAATAACAAATTTTAAATTTTTAAAAACTTTCTATCGGAGTATCATCATGTCATAGGTAACTAGATGTCAGGAAATAATTGAATATTAAAAAACTAAATTAAAATTTCTCGAAAACTAGATATAGGCAACCCTAATACCCACTGAAAGGTAATAAATTCCCACGTTTATCAGACCCAACAGATACAGGGTGTTCCATTTAAATTAAGCCAGAAATTTATGTATTAAATGGTTAGTGTTATACTGTCATATTAAAAACACTGGTCTGGTCTGAGCAATTTAGCTTCTATAACATCAGTTGCACCTGCTATTCCTCGTAGTAGAACACACAATTTATATTTCCATGTATTCCAATTTACTTTACCGTTCAAGAAGCCTATTTGAACTTTCATCGATTCTATTTTTGTCCTTCAAGAATGCTCTTTACAACAGGAACAAAAAAATATCAAATAAATTATTTATAACAGTTGCTCATTTCTGGGCCCATAACCTGTTGAACCTGACTGTTTATTTTAATTTATTAACTTTAGTAGTGAAAAACTGTAGTAACTTTTAGAAAAATACTTTTACCAAAAAAAATCGTTTTTGACATCAATCAATTATATATCAATCTGACATTTTTTTATTATTTTATTATCCACCTATCTAAGGAGAGCTTAGAGTATATCAACAAAGTAACTATAATGTAAATGCTTCAACACCTGTACTTTTATAATAATTTTTAACATACAACATGGTTCGAACCACGTCCCTTAAATGGATAACCCTGTTTGCTATGCTAAAATCTTTTATTTTTACATGATGCGTTTTATTTCAGACTGTAACCCACGACCACACTCAATCATTACTAGAAGATTTGCCTTCAACGGAGGATAAGAATGGAAAGAAACATTCCACTGATGATGATATTAATAGCGATGATGACGAATATGACGAAATTTATTACCAGAAAGCGAAAGAATTGTTGCCTTATGACCAAGCTCCCTCATATTTGAAACACAATCCTTTTATTTTAACAGGATACAGAAAAAATTTGAATACCGATTTATGCGTATCAAGGTAAGGATACTTACCTATTACCTATATTAAAAAAGTTTATTGTAAAAGAAAAATTTTTCAAAGTGTGTTCTTATTTCAAACTTCTGAAGAAGATTCTTCAAGTAAGTCCTTGAAAAGTGTGATGACATTAAATAAACTTTCCGCTGTTTGGAGATTGTTTCTATTTACATACGTTAATTATTATTAAGATAGTTGCTACATCTTAAACGTCTCGTTAAACATTTATATAATCAGATATGTGAGTTATAAAAAGTTTTGCAAATTAATTAATATTAGACAATTAAACATCTTCAACTTTTATGGCAAGTAACCAAAAACAGACTCGAGAATTTTTATTAATTGAATGTGAAATTAATTTTATTTATTTAATTTATCCAGCCTTGTCTAAGCCCAAACAACGTTAATATAGCTGACTATACTCCCACTCCATGCAGTATTAAAATACTGCAACCGATGCACCAGCACGGGCCACCTTGCTGAAGCATGCAAGGCCAAGCCGGTCTGTCCTTCCTGTGGTACATCTGACCACAAATCAGTAAATTTCCCATATTGTAAAAATTGCGGAGATTCACATCCCGCTTACCACCCCCCGGTGCTTCAAGAGGTTGGAAACCCCTAAAACTCAACAAGAAATAGCACCCACAACCCTAGAAAAACCACACACTCTCTACTATTTTTCCACCGATTCTAAAATCCTAATAGAGATCCTCGCCACCGTCATCATGAATGCCATCCTCACATCTCGCGGTCTAGTAGCCGAAACACTTCGACGTCCTATCCCCTCTTTTTGCGGATACAATTGTACCGTCACAAGTGGTGTGGGCAACCGCGTCCATTTCGCTTTCACGTCCAAGCGACAAAATGAAGAAGTCATGGACTTCACAATCGGAACCGTTAATTGCCAAGGTCTAGCCAGGAAGCGTCATCTTCTTAAACACCTCCTCCACTCCCAGAATATACAAATATTATCTACTCTACTCTCTTGAAAAAGCCTCCTCACTTCACTGGCTACACCACTTTCCACCTAGACAGGAACATCTACTGTCGCGAAAACATTTTTCTCATCCGAAACGGACTCCCTGCGTCCCTTCACCCTCTCCCCGCACTTCTGTTTCAATAGAACTTGTATTGCATAGCCATAGATATATCATGGAATAATACCTTGGGACACTTTCTGTTCCTATTATAAACATCCTAATAAACCTGTCCCTATTGAACTTCTCGAATATGCGTCTACTCTGCCACCAGCCGTAATAATGGGCGACTTAAATTCACGTAACATTATTTTCGGTAATACACTCATCAATCAAAACGGCAGACTTTTCGCCGACCAGTTAGTCTCCCTTCCCATTTCTCGGATGAAAAACAATAATCCAACTCTCGTAAGTCACCTCGGCTCTTCCATTGTCGATCATATAATCTGCACTGACAGATTACTAACCGCCATAGATGATGACTGCTTTATATGCAACCCCATCACCTCAGACCATGTCCCTCTACTGGTCAACATTTCTCTACTAAATCCAATCCAACCCCCGTCAACCACCTTAAAAAAGCTAATTGGGATTCCTTCGCAAACCATATCTCTTCTAATTTGCCACAATCCGTCATTCATCAGACAACTAATGATCTAGATAAACACACAGAGGAATTCCAATTCTTTATATAATCAATGCACAAGGCATCGCCGTACCCTTCACAAAATCCGTCAGAAAGGACAGTTATACAGGATAAATGTCCGCACTAGAGATCCCGAAGTCAAAACCCAATGGAACCAGGTCAGGTTCGAAATCAATGCTGAAAAGCAGAGAAAAAGAAAGGCCGATACTGCCGATCTGGACTACAGACAAGGTCGCGTGTTTTGGCAAAAATTCTACCGCTTTACTGGCCAGAAAGGGAAAGTAGAATCATATCTCGAAGTACACGGACAGAAAATATACACACACGAAGACAAAGCTACCGCCTTCAAAAATAACCTACAAACTGTCTTCATACCATCTGACAATCCTAGATTTCTCAGTGACTTTGCCGTTGAAACAGACCTCCTTACCTCATAATTATATAACACGCAGCCAATCCAGATATACATCTATCTGCAACATGGCTTTGGTTTGTCGTCTCACAAGAGACCGTCAACTTCAACCGATTCTAGAATTTTTTTATCTTCCATTCCAGACACCTGTATTTTTTATTTTAAACTATTATTCAATTCCTGATTTCTCGGCTTTACAACGTAAAAATGTTAATATTTATAGGTATAAGACCTGGAAAAGGATTCTTATAAATAAGTGTAAAAAGGTATAACATTCACAATTTATGGCATCTGTTTGTCATCACGAAATAATTGTAAGGCCTTTTAGGGGTTTGAAGAGAAACTGAACTTCAGTGTGTAACTGGCGGATAGCGACACCGATTCTACTTTGACTCTGAGCTTTCCGCATGCGCAAATTCGTGTCAAACATAACATAACCTACTACATAACATCCTATATTATCTTTGATATCTTGTTTTTGTATATTAACGTGTGTTTTTTTATATAATATTTATATATGTCTCTTCAGTAAACAACATCAACATTCAACAAAGACATGTGTGATACTAATTACAACAGTTTAAAGTGCAATACTTGCAATAAAAACTTTAGTCAAAGTAAAAGCTTGAAAGCACATATCACAAAATTTCATTCAGGTAAAAATTTGATCTTGATATTAGATACACCCTAATAATAATGGTTGGAGTAGGGCTCTTGGGTCTAGCATACTTCCATATCTGATAAAAAATTTTTTTTCACGGGAATGTATTGATGGATGATTACCTTTCATTTTAACCAAAATCAGTCATCCCCCACCCACCCCCTAAGGGCGGGGGTGGGGGTGACTTTGTAAAATAGTCGTAAAAATAAATTTTTGAATTCGGAATCAAATTCTACGTAATTTTTTACGTATACACCCAAAATTTCATTTTGATAACTTGTTTTTTTATAAAGTTATGCGAAAAAAATGTTATCAAAATTTTGATTATTCGATGGTGTACAGCTCTCGGGTCAAGCATACTTCCATACCTGACAAAAATTTTTTTTTCACGGGAATGTATTAATGGATGATTACCTTTCATTTTAACCTAAATCAGTCATCCCCCACCCACCCCCTAAGGGCGGGGGTGGGGGTGACTTTGTAAAATAGTAGTAAAAATAAATTTTTGAATTCGGAATCAAATTCTACGTAATTTTTTACCTATACACCCCAAATTTCACCCTGATTTAGGTTAAAATGAAAGGTAATCATCCATCAATACATTCCCCCGAAAAGTTTTTTTCTATCAAATATGGAAGTATCCGAGAGTTCTACACCACTGAATAATCAATTTTTTGATAACATTTATTCCACATAACTTTATAAAAAAACAAGTTATCGAAATGAAATTTGGGGTGTATACGTAAAAAATTACGTAGAAATTGATTCCGAATTCAAAAATTCATTTTTACTACTATTTTACAAAGTCACCCCCACCCCCGCCCTTAGGGGGTGGGTGGGGGATGACTGATTTAGGTTAAAATGAAAGATAATCAAATATGTCTGAAAATATTTGAGGATGAAAAATGTGAAATAAAATATGTAAGTACCCACATTGGCCACAAAAATGACTTGGGACATTTAAATTTGGGTAAGGAAGAACGTCAAGCACTGGCTGCAAAAATTGCTTTAAAGATACCATTCAATGCAATTTTAGATGAAATTAGAGAATCGATTAATAACGGCAACTTAGAGAGATCACATTTATTAACCAAAAGGAACTTACTCAATATAGAAAAAAGCTTCAATATCAGAAGTGAGTCTAGGCATGCCAATGATGCAATAAGTGTTGACGCATGGGTAGAGGAAATGAAGGCAAATGGATGTGTTTTATTTTATAAGCCACAGGGTGAACCTTCTGAATACCTAGAACTAAAGACAGAAGACTTTGTTCTGATAATAATGAATCGGGGACAAGCCGAAATGTTGAAAAAAATATGGAGCAGATTGTATATGTGTTGATGAAACACATGGTTTAAATGCATATCACTTCAATCTTACCACAGTTCTAGTACTCGATGATATGCGTGAGGGCTTTCCCTGTTGCTTCCTTATATCGAATCGATCAGATGAAAATGTGATGAATATATTTTTTACACAAATAAAAAATAACATAGGGGAGGCAGTACAGTGTAAAGTTTTTATGTCAGATATGGCCCAGGCTTTCTACAATGCATGGATCCACGTAATGGGCATACCAGTTCACAGACTATTTTGTGCCTGGCATATAGATAGAGCCTGGCGTAATAATTTGCACAAAGTCCATTCTAAGGAAAAACAAGTAAGTAAATAAGGAAAAAATGTTTAACATTAGCTATTACATATACAAATTAATTTCCATTTCAGGTTGCTGTTTACAAACAACTTCGTACCCTTCTTCAAGAAAGAGATAATAATGCATTTACCATCATGATTAATACATTTGTGATGCAGCTATCAAATGATCCAGATACTGAAGAGTTTGGCAAATATTTTACAGAACAGTATATTAAAAATGTGGAATCATGGGGTTACTGTCATCGCATAAATACTGGCATAAACACAAACATGCACATTGAAAATATGCATCGTATTATTAAATATATCTATTTAAATGGAAAAATTAACAAACGCCTTGATAAAGCAATATATATCTTGATGAAATTTGTTCGAGACAAGCTTTTTAGTCGACTAATAACATTACATAAAGGTAAAGTCAGTAAGAAACTAAGAGATTTAAGAGCAAGGCACAAGGCGAGTAATAATTTGGATATACATTCTGTTATGGTTGATGAAAATGGTTGGATAGTACCATATTCATCTTCCCAAGAGTTTTACATAATAGAAGAAAAGCTTAAAAACTGTTTATGCAAATTGCTTTGCAGTGAATGTGGAGTCTGCATTCACCAATATTCATGCTCGTGTTTAGACCCTTCCATAAAATGGAATATGTGCAAACACATCCATTTACTTTGCAAATTCTTGAAAGCACGCGGGAATATTGATTTAGAAGAATTAGGTAAATATATTTTTGTGTACTTTAACCAAAATTTCTGTAACTGACTCATCCATCATACTAGTTTGACAAGAACTTGAAAGCATTATTACAGCTCCCAAGTTCTTGTCAATCTCATCTAAAATGAGTTAGAGTAATTTATTTAAGTTTTTAATTGGATGACATGCTTTAGTGTTAACTAATTTCTTTGTACACAGATAACACACCCACCCTGATTATCGACAAAAATATAGACAATCAAGATGAAGAATCATACAATCTAACTGATGCCCTATCCAAAAAAAATGCAATTATGAGTGAAGATCGTTTATGTGAAGAAAAGGAAAAGCTTAAAGTTCAAATAGACAACATTTCAAGTTTAGAGGAGTTAGAAGCTGCCAAAAACATAATAGCGCCTCTTCAATCTACTATATTTGCTTTAAGAAATTCCCAAAAAACTGAATTTAATGTAAAAATACATAAAAATGTACCACATAATAAAACCATCTCTACTCAAAGGCGACTGTTCCTAACTAAAAAAATTAAAACAAAAAAAATTGTTAAACCTAATAGCCAAGAAGCAAATAAAATTGCTTTTAATTTGTTTATCAATACGGTTGGAGAATAAATTAAATTAAATCAAAGAGTGTTTTATTATTTATTACTTAGCTGTGTGCTGCAGTACCATTTTAATAGTAACATAACAAGAAAAAACTACTTAGCAAGTTAAATGAAAATCAGTAAATTATATGTTGGTATTTATAATTTATATTAATATACTACTATATTTTTCGAAAAATCAAATCTAAAACAATTCTGCTAGTAAACCAAAAAAACGATTGAAATATAGTCATATGGCTTTATTATCATAGAAACGCAGTATCTATGGTTTAGGTTTTGTCGGATACCGATTTGCGCATGCGGAAAGCTCAGAGCCAAAGTAGAATCGGTGTCGCTATCCGCCAGTCAGTGTGTATCGACGATTGTAATTGAATTTAACCTTTAATTTTCATATTTCATTTGTTACTTTGTTATATTATTTCTTTGTTAACTTGTTTAAAGATTACTATTATTAATTCTTTGTTACGAAACAGCACGGGTTCTTTATTTCTAACGAACTCACAATTTATTTAACAGTACTTGTATTTAAATTCTGTAATAGAACTGATAATTATAATTTTTATGGAAAAAATAAGAAGAAAATACATTATCTACTTTTTTTCCAGTATTTAACAAGAAATAATTATATTTATTCTTAAATGTATATAAAATCGCAATATAAATTGATATAAAATACTAATCAAATCAGTTTTTTAAATATTCAAATTGTTTCTTTTCTTCAATTTTTTTATTTGTGTCATCAATATTTTCAAGATCGTCAATAATTTATTTTTGACACATTTTTTGGTATGTTCTATAGTAATTTAATTACATTTTTTTGTTCAGTTTTTCCGCTATAGTTTCTTCTTTTCTCAAACTTTCTTAATGCTTGATTAGTACTACACGTGCCGAAAGTTTGAGATTCCTACACTGCGAGCCTTTCGTCACGTGTAGTGTATACTGTTTTTCTTCATACCATTTTTTTAAACAAATTTATTTATTTGTTTTAGTATATTTTGGTGGACGAATGAAACAATCAACATATGGTCACATATTTTCGGATTATTTCTTTTCATATCGCTAACTATTTATGATTTCATGATATTGAAAATACAGGCCACTTTAAGTGATAAAATTATAGTTGGATCATTCTTAGCATGTTTTGTGGTAAGTATACTTTTCCGTGACATATTCACCACCACTTTTCCAGCAAAAAACAGCCACAAAAGAAAAAAAATTAACAGTGCTATTAATTAATTACATAAACATCAAATCTTCCATTTTTTTATTCGTTATTCAATTTTTATTTATTTATTCGCATTTCTTGTATAAAAATATATTTTTTTTAGTTATGCATGGCGTTATCAGCATTATACCACACGTTCTCATGTAGATCTGAAAAAGATTGTCACAAATACCTTTCGTACGATTTATTTGGTATAGCTTTATCTTTACTAGCGATATATACATCTGGAATTTATTATGCGTTTTGGTGCGATACAGTAAGTACTATAATAAAAAATCGAATTGATGGGTTATCCAACTTATAGCCCCGACTTAGCATACAATGATTAGTTACTTGTAGCCACTAATTTAATTTAAACTACTTGAATATAGGTTTTAATCGCCCGAAGAAGCGGTTGAGGCCCTCAAAAAGCATGTTTTAGCCACGTTTTTTTCTATGCTCAATACATAAATAGCGGCCCTCCTATGATATAAATTAAATTTAAAATGAAAACAATAAAAAACGAAAAAAAATGCAACACTGACTTTTATGAACATTTATTTGCAAATTATTTTTTAGAACTGGCAGATGTTTTATACAACCACTGTAACTGTGATATTCGCCATAGCAATGGCGTTACATCTGCCCCAATTTAATATTGACCCGCATATCAAAACTATAGTTTTTGTAGCGTGGGGTTTATATGGGGTAATTCCAACTATTCACTGGACCATCAAAAATGGAGGATTAGAAAACCCCCTAGTCTGTGTAAGTTGTTATACCACCACTGAACTGAATAAACATACTTCTTCATTTCAGTGGTTACCACAGACATATAGAAATGGACTGAGCGATCTGTATTCAATTGTACAGTGAAAACAAATCGAAACGTAGGAGAGAGACAAAGCGAAGAATACCTATGTGGTCAGTAGTTGTATTGGCAGCACAATCGCTTAGTCTCTTTCTAAATAGTATCATTTTTGTGAGGAAAACGCTCAGTCACATACTATATGTCTATGGTTCGTACTCCACAAACCACTCTGTATTCTTCACCATCTATACATGAATTTATTTTCAGATTTTGTTACCTAGGGTGATTGGCATGTATACTATAAGCGGTATTGCGTTTATAATATACATAACGAAGATTCCTGAACGCTTTTTGGCCGGCAAGTTTGATTTTGTTGGACATTCACATCAATGGTGGCACATCTTTGTCGTTATTGCACTTTATTATTGGCACAATAGTGGTTTGATATACATAGAATATCGGTTGAATCACGCATGTCCAAATAAAATGAAATTTCCTTAATTAGAATACTTTTTTATTATCATTTGTATTATTATTATTAAGTGAACTACTTTTGTAAGATATAATTTTCAATAAAACTGTGATAATAGAAGTCTACAATTATTTTAACCATCTTCCGACCTAATAATCAGATGGAACACTCGAAATCGTTGGAATGGATCATAGATCACAAAAAAGATTGGATTTCGTGAAGTGTCAACTGAATAAACCATAGACATACAGACTGGACTGAGCGATATTCTAATAAAAATGACCACTGTCTAGCAAGAGACAAAGCGACTTTGTTGCCCTAGTCTAAGGTGTTGCCAATACCTTCCTCTTTTCTGCAACCCTAAAATAACAAATCCCTGTGACGTGACGAATCAGAAGCCACATTCGGTATTTGTATCACAGACGCGATGTATTTTTGGTCACATGATCACATAAGCAGACGAACTACAAGTTATGTTGCCAGTATAGCACAGATGTATTTATGCATTCCGTCTTCGACAAATAGGTAAATTTGTGTACCATTTATGTTGTCTCTGTTTTTCAGGCAGATGTAATGAAAAGATAGGCGTTTGTTAAACGCAAGAGGAGATGGACTTAAGTATGGAAACAGAGCCTACGATGTTTTTAATACAATCTTAACAGTTGCCTGAATAGAGAAATGAATTGATGAGCGTTTTTAAACGCAGATAGTGATAGACAATTTAAGTATGTCGTGATGTAGTAACAGAACGTACGTTCGTTTTTAATTTATGGTAATATATGATCTAAAACTATGAGACTACATCATAGATTAATCTTTCTCGTAGGTCAAAATAGTCCGAGCAAACATATTTACATGGGACTGGTTTGAGCGAAATTACCGAACAGTTCAGATTTACCTCCGCTACTTCTAGATGTCATAAACGAACGATTCAGACTAAAAAGATTGATTAGATGTAAATAACGAAGGCAGTATGTATTAACTCACGCCACAGAAGTCTAAGTTACACTTCTGTGATATTACAATTAAGTTCTATGGCGAGTTTCCACCAACGATTAAGTCTATGGTTCGCTCCGTATATATTCTATGGGTTCGCCTAACTTCAGACGTGTTTTAGCTAAGTAAGAAGCACAGACCACAGTGGTTTGTGGTAAGAAGTGAGATTATGTATATTTAAGAAACTTATTATTTAATTAAGTTTCGTTATTGATTAAAAGGAATATTTTTAATAAACAATGAATCAAGATACAGAAAAGGCTCATCATGCTCAATTAGAGTTATGTACTACAAGACCTGCATATCGTCAGGGTAGAAAATTGACTGCAGTTAAGGTAAATATGGGTCACAAATTTCTCTATTTATTATCCTACTCCTTTCATTTCCATATTTTTCCATTAAATGAAACACTATGATCATTTATTGTTATAAATTCTACTATACTTTGCAATAAATTATTTCTACGTTTGAATAGGACTTGAATACTTTTCGAATAGTTATGATTCTCTTATCCATGTATTTAATACAAATACCTTTATCTTTTACTCTTACAATTCACTTTCTACCAATGAAGTTGTTAAACTCCATGTACTAAGCATTATTTTCAATTCACCTTACTTCTCGTTTCTTTATGTGGACCCTATTTGAGCTAATTTCGGTAGCATATTTTTAATATCATATTATGAAATATTTTAATTATTTATCTTTAGGTATATACAATAAATCAAGAATCTCAACATTTGTACATATATGGTGTACCTTCAATAGGATTACGAACTGAACTGAAACATCTTTGTACTAAATATGGACAAGTTTTAAGCATTACTGTAGCGGCCAATGTATCGAATGAATTGTTTACAGAATGTTATCATGTTAGGTATCAAAGAATTCAGTCAGCTCGTATCGCCAAAAGGTTATTAGATACCCGATCATTTTATGGTGGTATTCTTCACGTTTGTTATGCTCCCGAATGTGAATCCATTCAAGAAACCAAAAACAAATTGTTACAAAGGAAGAGAGATGTTTTGATGAGGTTGCCGAAACCTGAGAATGAAAAAACATGAAGATGGCTGATAATGTGTGAATGCAAAGGTTTTGAAAATATTTAGGTTTGGTGATTGTACCTAATTAAGTTGTTGCTATAATTGGTGAGTTTTTTCATTTTTAATTGCCAAGGGCTGTCTAGAAGGTGATTGGAGAAGAGAGGAAAAATCAGATTGCTAATGGTTTACGTATATTTAAATATGAAAATATGTTGTATTTATTGTTAATTGGTTGTATTAGCATCTAAATGTTTTCAGAATACTTTGTAACAAAAATTTTTACTGAGAATTCTAAGTATGATTAAAAAGAAAAATTGTAATTTTCAGAATTATAAAAGTGAACAAAAGAATGTATTTTATTTAATTATTTAATGATGAGAGAATCAGCAGCAAATGAAATGAGAATGTTTTAATGGAGTTGTGATGGATGTATATTTGGTTGATTCAATTATTTTTGCAAACAAGCTTAAAAGTTCTGTTCGATGTAAAAATATGTTGGTTAAAATATTATATGGGGAAGTATTTTGACATATTTTTGAAGAGAATTGGACGCTTTACAAAAAAGGTTGATTATAATTTTTTGCTAAGTCTTCTGGCTTAAAAGTTATTCAAGGCTAAAGTTTAATTCAATGCAAATTTGAACATTTATAATGTATTTCAGCAAAATTGATGGCTTTTCAGGAGTTTAATCAGCAAGTAGAAATTACTATTTTTTATTTTTGAAAAAGAACACTTTGAGTAAAGTATTGCATTATCTTTTATTTTCTCAGTAGTCCAAGTACATGTTTTAAAAATTATCTTTGATAATTGTAATTTTCAAAATTAAAGTTGGGCAATTAAGTTGTCTCCTTCTCAACAATCAAAAATGATTACTCTTAGACTCTGTCAGTAATGCAACCATTTCTCAATTAGGTGGAGTTGTAGATAAAGTAATTTTATTTGTTGTCACTACAGAAGAATGATATTTATGTTTGTCAGTGATATTGATTTTTTTAAATATTAGTTATGAAAATAGTTTTGAGTTTTAACCACATTACTTTTCAACATGAGGTGCTAATTCACGTTACACACTGATTTTATTTAACACTTAACTGCTACAACTCAATATCTTTTACATAACTGGTACAAGTGGGTCTCTCATACCCACATCTTGTTTTGTCAATAAAACTCATAATATTTATTTTCTAAAGGGAAATGAAAATGCATATTATTTTAATACAATGAACAATTCAATTTGGACAAGTTTTAACGGTACATTCCAAACAAATCGGTTTTTTGCATAATGTGCAAACATAACTTGTTTTTCTATCTTTTTTCACAACACAAAAAGCACATATTTTTCTTTTCTTATCTCCTGCTCCTTTTTGAGGTTCAATAGTGTCCGTCATTTTAATTTTCAAAATATTGGCAGCTATTTGTCGTATCAGTCGAGGGGCAAAGTTATTATAGACTCGTCTCTTCATATGCGGTGAATACAAATCTCTGCCCAGTTGTTTCAAACATATACTGCAGGAAATTTCTCTTCCATTGTTGGCAAACTGGTAAAGAACTCTACTATTCACCCCTGATATATTTAGAGCAGCACAAAATAAGCTCATTGGCCATCTTTGAGATTGTCGTGATGTGGAATAGTTAGCGCATTTCTGGTCCAATGAATCTAAACCGGATTTGGTCGAGTTGTAAAATAAATTTATGTCTGGTTTTTTGGAGTCACTATCAACTTGATTGTCGTGGTGCAAGGAAGAAACTAGAATTACAATTTTAGCTTTCTTTGGTACAATTGTAACATCAGATGTAAATCAAAAAGTACTCGAATCTACTGGTGTTTTTTATTTGGGAGTAATTCTGGTGGGATTTATTTTTTTCATCGTTCCGATATAAGTAATATCCTTTTTCCTTAATTCTCGTATTAATTCAATTGAGGTATACCAATTATCGCATGTCATGTTACGCTTTGACCCGATTATGGGCAGTCATTCGTAAAACTACTTGGGTAAGCTGTGGAAGGACTGATCTTCTTAACTGTGCTTCATTTGTGCTGGTACAAACTTCAGAGTTGCTCATATAAAATGTCTTGGAGTCAGCTAAAATCTGAACTTTTAAACCATATTTAGCCGGCTTGCTAGGAATATACATACGGAATCTGCAACGCCCTCTAATGGGTACCAGCATTTCATCGATTGTAAGAAATAGATCTGGAGAGTAGTTTGCTTTACAATTCTAAACAAATTCCGAAAATATACCTGAAAAGGCGGCAAGCTTATCGGTTTTTCTTCTTTCAGCGCTAGTTTCATAGTTATCAAATCTTAAGCAAGACAGGATGAAAGAATCTAGCCAATGACATCGTACATCTAAAATGCTCACAACCAGCTCCATCCGTGACCCATATGGACCTAATATCTTCATGGCAAGACTTGAAAACTCCTTGCATGTATAAGAGATCAATAAAAGTTTAAATTTCTATTTTATCCACTGGACGGTCTAAAAGTTTGTCGAGAATTCCTCGACCTTTTGAATATTTATCTCTCATCAGTTCAATCCTCTCATTAGTATGCATTACAATTTTTTCAATGATTTCAGAATTAATCAAAAGCTTTCACGCATATAAGGGTGTCTTAGGAGGATTTAAGCAAGCAAGCAACAGTTACAATGTTTTCCCTTGCTGTTTTACTTCTTTTGGGGGATCTTGGACCACTTCATTTTATCTTTTCCATAAAGGCAGTTGGAGGTGCTGCTTTCATCCTCTTTATTTTTCTTTCCTGTTCTTTATATACCTCATCACCTGATAACAAATCCTCATCTGCAGATGGTTGCCATTCCTCCTTGCTGCAGGAATTGTGGTCGTTAAAAATTTCGGCATCACCCTCATCTTGATCACTTTCGTCGGCATTTTCAATAATTCTTTTGCCAGCCTCGACTTTTTGGGTATCAATATTTGAAGAAATACTAGGGAAAATATTATTATTTAGTAAACTATTATCATCAGTACTTGCTGAAGTATTGGGAATTTCGTCAAATATTGCAATGATATCTTCGTCACTTAGTGTACGATTTGCCATTTTAACTGAAAAACTGATTAACATGAAAATGTGTTAATTTCATAAGTTAAATAAATAATCAAGTTGAAAGAACAAGCGCTATTGACTATTTACCCGACACTGTCTTACACCAGAAAAGGTACGTTGATGCTACAACTGGGCTCCTGAGACCCGGCAAATAGAAAAGTTTATTAATAACTGTCACGCACGCACTAACGTTTCAAGCAGAACTAAATGATGGGAGAACAAGGTTGCCAGATGATCTTTTTTATTTCCCTAGATATTTGTCAAAAAATTCCCTAGATTTCCCTAGACAAATATATCAATAGAAAAAGGATATATACGTATGGAAATATATATTTTGGGGAGGTAGGTATAATGAATTATAGTATTTTCATTTATTTACCGAGTATATATTTGCTACAACCCAAGCATTAGGATACAAAATATTTCAAAAGAAATAAAACATCAAAGAATAAAAAACATTATTATATTCTAAACACTTCACAAACATTCCACTTTTTTTAATCAATAAAACATGTTGCTTTCTAAGAAACTCTACAAACAAACAATTTTTATTTATTTTCTTTATATAAAACTTCTGGATGTGAGTTTTCTCAACATATCCGACACAATACCTAAATTAAAAGAATTGCTAGACTTTAATAAACTCTTAGTGTGCAAAATCCCACATAGTGTATCCGGAGGGAGTTTATTTCGTATTTTTGTTTTATTTAAATTGATTTGGGAAAAGATTCTTTCCACAGTAGCGCTTGAGTTTTGAAAATCAAAATTTCTTAATAAACGCCACTCGCGATCTATTTCATCTAAGCGACTTCTTCCAAAATAGTTTGACGCCAAGGGAGCAATCGAATTGTATTTTTTCGACATGTATATCAGGTGAGATTATTGAGAGTTGTTTCAAAATTTCGGTACTTTCTTTTTTTTTGACAAATCTTTCATAAATTTGAGAACAGCCTTCAATTAGAAATTCTCAATTGAAGAATAGATTCTTCATTTAGCCCATGTGCGTTATTCGCTATGGCACTAGTGATACATACACCTAAATAGACATTTTCCAGTTCAACAAAACAACGCGAATTTCTATACTCCACTTTTTCTATTGGTGTTTTATCTAAATATTCTTTTTTTAAATAACAGTCGAGAAGAGTTTTCAAAACAGTCTCTAATTTTTTATACAGTTTATGAATTTTAACACCTTCAGACTGCATTTCTACAGTTAAGTCGTTAAAAAATGGTAACACGAACTCCAAAAAATGTAAATATAGTTTTACTGAAGGATCTTCAAATATACTTAATATATTTAGGGCTGAACCTATTTTTTGAGTGAAAGAATTCTCTTTACAACGCTTAGAAGAGAAAGCCATCTAGTGTGCGAAAGCTGTAAAATTTTATGAGACTTAACTTCAACAAATTCCTGAAATACTCAAAATTCTGTTTGCCTTTTAAAACTATACTGTAAATAAGTAAGTCTCTGCAGATGTCCTGATTTGAAAATTCCTAGATTGGGCATCAAAAAGAATAGATTTCCCTTTTTCCCTATAGAGCTATAAAATTCCCTAGACCTGGCAACCCCGTGGGAGAATACACGAGAGTACAACAGCAGACGGCAACATCTTAAAGAGTGGGAGGAGAATTAAATTGTTGTTGGGTGTGTGTGACCCACCTTGTAGTAGTTAAGGGTTAAGTTATATTGTATTCTAATGTGTGGAAAATATTGTAAATTTGTTTGAACGGAGATGGCGCCAGAGGGTCCTTTAGCTCTGCAACCCTGTCGGATTTATTGTGATTTCTCCTATCTGACCTTTGAGATGGGGATACAGTGTACATTTACCACTCTTCTCCGTATTAATCAATCTGGTGCAACACCAACTAGATATGCAACCAGTAATGCGCTGGAGGAGCATTTTTAGTTAATTTTAATATAAATAGGTGAAGAAATTTACTGGTTCGAACCTTACTCTGT
Source organism: Galeruca laticollis (assembly GCA_963921935.1). NCBI lineage: Eukaryota > Metazoa > Arthropoda > Insecta > Coleoptera > Chrysomelidae > Galeruca > Galeruca laticollis. The sequence goes on along the minus strand of OY998178.1, from coordinate 89,916,810 downwards.
GGAACATACTCATGTTACTGTTTTAAATGAAACTAACTGTTTTTACATAATTCCACAATATATTGAGAAACTTGTGAAATTATTTATTAACAATTAGTTTCATATAAAAAAGTAAATAGGTGATATTTTTCTACCACGTTGTTGAAAGGTTGAAGTTCTTACCATCTTTTATCTGATGAATTATTCTAAGTAGCTATTGAAGTATTCAAGATTGAAGCTGTTGTAGTAAATGTTAAATGCATATATAAATAAAGTGAGAATAGCTGAAGAGTCCAAAGTTTTAGTTATGATACAGCTCACTACAAACTACAAGGAAGGCAACCAGTGAAGATTTCGATCAAAAATCCATTACACTTAGAGTGTACTGTCCACAACATATAAATAGTCGATTTGGGCCTTTCCTCTCACAGCCCTGTAAATATACGCCTGCATAGTGCTTCATACTAGCATCACACATGTATGGTAGTTTCGTCCACTTCCTGGCAGAACCTGCCAAGCTCATTATTTCCAGGTGTTTGTTGATGTTGAATCTACAATGCCTTGTGGCTTTGATGTGAACTTGAGTGAGAAGTGTTTAACCCTTCAACAGCTAGCGTTACCATATGGTAACGCTTACAAGGTTGTACATCAAGCGCCGCCATATATTCTTGAGGTTAGAAATTTGAACTCTGCGAGAGGGGATCCTTACTACATACGTATCGCTACTCGTTAGTACTTATTCGACGTTCGCAGCGGCTTGTTGTGCGTATCGAGCGATCGTTAAAAACGACTTTGTTTGCAAATCATGGATTATGGCGACCTTCGATTACAGTAAGTAATTTTCAAACTCCTCCGTTTACTTTTATTTATTTATAATACGTACAAATTATAGGTAAAAGTGTATTTTATAGGATGGCCAATAATAATGTGTGCTAGTTTATTTTCAAATAATTAGTTAGGTTCGTTTTTTTTCGCCTGTTACCATATGGTAACGCTAGCTGTTTATGGGAGTCAATTAAAAGATTGCGTGATTTTTTTCCAGGAGAGATTTTACCTTGGAAGAAGCTCTGCAAATGGTGTATGAAGATGACTTAGATGTTCAAGATATATTTATAGAACCTCCGGAGGCAAACGTTTTGACCGATGAAGATTCAGGCGACGAAGAGGAGGGGGGTTTAGTCGATAATCTTAGTGGTCAACAATTATTAGCTGGAGCAGAACTAAGAGTGAACCAAGCTATAAATGAAGAGCCAGACGAGCCAGTTCAAGATAATGAAGGTCCGTATACCAGATCAAGACAGGAAAAAATCACTTGGATAAAGAAGGGCGATATAATTCCAAATAAAAAAGCTTTTCCCGAACCTGATTACTCCAGATTTGAAAATCTAACAGATGTAGAAATTTTTGAGCAGTTTATTGATCAAGAAACTGTTGACTTACTTGTTGAGCAGTCTATAAAATATGCCATCTTTTTAAATCATTCAGATCCTAAAATCACTTCTGGGGAGATGAAATCCGCCATCGCCATCATGATTCTAAGTGGTTATCATGAATTGCCTGGAAAAGACATGTACTGGAGTACAGAAAAGGACTTGAACATATCCATTGTGTCAGATGCCATGCGAAGAGATCAGTTTAGGCAGATTCTAAAATATCTACACTGTGCTGATAACACGAAACCTAATAATAATGACAAAATGTGGAAATTACGACCTCTCATGGATAAACTACGAGCCAATTTTATTAAAAATTTTGTTCCTGAACAACACCTAAATTTTGATGAATCCATGGTAAAATATTTTGGAAGACATCCCAGCAAACAATTCATACGAGGAAAACCAATCCGATTCGGCTACAAAGTATGGTGTTTGAATGCTGTGTCGGGGTATCTTGTAAATTTCGATGTATACCAAGGGAACAATCCTAGGGGAAATACTTTCTATGAAAATGGATTCGGAAAATGTGCAGCACCTCTTATCAACATGATGACGACTTTTCCCCTGATGTGTCCAAACATCCATTTCGATTTTATTTTGATAACCTTTTTACTGGTTTCAATATTTTACATTACCTGAAACAACGCGGCTTTGATAGAACGGGAACAATCCGTGACAACCGTATCCCGAAAAGCTGTACTTTACCTGCGAAAAATATGTTATCTAAATCTAATTCTCAGAAAAGGGGTGATTACGTATCAGCTATTGATAAAGAAGATCATTGTTGTGAAGTGGCTGGATAATAATGTTGTTAGGGTAGCCTCTACCTGTCATGGAGTAAATCCCACTTCTTTAGTGAAAAGATTCTCTCAGAAGGAAAAAAAAATTATACAGGTATCGTGTCCATCGCTTATAACCGAATACAACCGCTTTATGGGAGGAACCGACCTGATGGATGAAAATATTTCAAGATATCGTATATCCTTCAGAAGGAAAAAGTGGTGGTGGCCCATTTTTACTTGGTTGCTGTACACAAGTGTAGTAAATACATGGTCTGTTAGGCGAAAATGCAGAAGCAAACCACCAATAAGTCAGCTAAATTACAGAAGACAAATCGTTTTGCATTATCTTGAGAAATACAAAACAGTTTCGAAAGGATCAGGAAGGCCATCTACATCTAAAAACAGCGTTATTCTAAACCGGGTGTCTGATGATATTAGATATGACCAGGTTGACCATTTATTAGTTCCAACTAGGGATAAAAAAAGAAAACGTTGTGCCGGTTAAGGTTGCTCCTCAAGCATCTGAACAATGTGTTGTAAATGTAATGTTGGTATATGTATAGACTGTAACTATATTTTTCACACTAAATAAACATTTTTGACAGTTTGCAGCAGATATTTGAATTTCTATTATTTTGTACATCACTAACGGCTAGTGTTACCATATGGTAACGGCACTTATATCGCAAAAAAAATATTAAAAAGTTATTGAAAGAGCCTAACTTAATCATAATAATCAGGAATTATAACCTGGCACAGCACATTTCTAGGAAAAAAAAATCCGCCGTTGAAGGGTTAATGAGCTGGGCGCGTATTCTGTATCGTCTCGTAGAAAGAAATTTCTTTCTATGAGTATAGAGAGGAAATTTCTTTCTATTTCGTGAACCTATTCTGTACGACTCTTTCTATATCTATTCGGTAATGCTCGGCTATAGAGAACTGATAATTATTGGATGTAAAAACATTGACCTGTTTTTAGGGGAATTTGGGATATCTCTTGATTAAGTCGGCAACAATAGCAACATTTGTTTGTTTATTTCTCAGGAGGATAATAATAGTTACGAGAATTATTTCATATTTCATTGTGGGAGTCAATTATTATTATAGTGTGTGGTGTAAATATTATAAACTATAGCATAGCATATTATCTGTCGTTAGTTTTCGTTTTTTAATCTTTATTGCGAGTACATTATAAAGTTTGGAAACAATTCATTTGCTACAAGTAGAAGATGAAGTAGGTACGACAAAACCAATTACGTTTAGAGAGAAGAATTTATTAATCCTTAAAATCGCCAATGTTAAATATATTGAACTTCTTAAGAATTGGATTAATGACAAAAATTAAGAAGTTTAGTATTTAATTTTACACAACGTTCAACACAGAAATATTTCACATTTACAGGTAACACCGTAAATGGCCATAAATACGTATTATTTAGGTACCCTTTGCAGTTGTTTACATATTAAATTGCAATAATATTAATAATACGTAATTATCCAAAAATTATTTTTCCAGCATATATAAACTTGTATATATAAACCACAAAACACCATAATCATAACATAACGATATGCACCTTTCCTTTGAAAAATGTAAACATGCCAACAAAGATAAATCTAAATGATTGTGTGTTAAAAAGAGACAGGTATCATAGAAAGACCTAAAATGGTCTTTCTATACCTTTCTACCGAACGAAGCGTTCGTGAAGCACGACCACTGCCGATGTTGCTTACAGAATAAGGTAAAGTGGTATAGAGAATTTATTGAAAGAAATTTCCTCTCTATGACGATACAGAATACGCGCTCTGCTTTGCCTGTCGCTGTCCTTGTGTTTGCAGTGACCAGCTCTGAAACTCCATGTCTATCCAGTTCTTGATAACTGTTTTAAAGAGGCCTAGTGAGATATCACATAATTGGTTCTGGGACCTTTAAGTCATCAGCCCCCTCATTTCCTAGGTGGACTTCATGGGACCTGGTATTCATGTTATGGTAAATTTGTTAAGCAAGTAAACTTCTTCTAGGGCATGTTTACAGTTCCTGACAGTTTGGAACTGATTGCCTTTAGGGCTGCTGGAGTAAATAACAACATGTTTACACTAAACTTCTTTTAATTTGATCAACATGACCAGTGCAGTATTGAGACGATTTCCGCCTGAAACACTGTGGTGTGCTGTCCAAGGCTTATAGATACTTTCACCTTCGGTCTGTCCTCTTAGCTCTGACCCCCTTGTTGGTCTTGGACCCCTCAGTATACCAGATTGGGGGGCTTCCTTCCAGTCGTTCCTATCTGGTATGGTAATCTGAAAGTGCCTACGGAAGAGTTGTTTTATCTGAGGCGTCTCAAACAAGGAGCTTACCTCATGATCCTCCTCTATTATCCAGCTCATGGCCGTTTGGTGTTCTACAATTGGACGCTGACATTGTTCGAGACTGTGTAGTACCTACTCTACTTCTCCCTGTGTGTAGATATGTAAAGGTAGCAGATTTAGTAGCACTTCTGTAAAAATACACATAGAAATCAGATGTGAGACCTAACCTAACCTAGAGAAAATATAATTTAGTTGTAGTTTTCAGTCCAAACCATAGATATCTAAACTGAAATTCAGTAAAAGAGTGATATATCTTCCGAGTGCTCAATTGAAGAAATAATAAACAGTGTTCAAAAACTAAAATTAAAGCGTAATTGTGATCAAATTGACTGTCTCGACCCTTACTTCGTGGAATATGCTCATATTAGTGTTTTTAAATGAAACTCAAGGTCTCTAGTTAATTCCACAATATAATACAAGTTATTGAAAATTCTAAAAAATTGACAATTGTTTCGATAAATCAATATCATCGTCAGAATGACAGAAGTTACATTTCATTTTATGCCTACCTGATGTTTAGTAGTTATATTTGGCTAGACCAAGAAGTAACCTAACTTGTGATTGGCTTAATATATGTTTATAGAAAAAAGAAGAAGATGTGATATTACAAATATTGAAGCTTAGATATTATTAGCCCTATGGTGATATCCTGGATATCATTTTTCCAATTAAGATCAGTATAACTGTGCAATGATATAGAAAACCAGGAAAACTATATCTGCTGATCTTTACAATTATCACTTAAGAAGACAGTTTATTAGTGGAGAATTCCCTAGATTTAACTGTTCATTGACAACTTCATATTGTGGGTTTCTTAAATGTCTTCTAATTTCCAGTTCTTGTTTCTTTTCACAAATATGCAGTACTTCTAGTTTTGTGTTAGGTGTCAATGAATGATTGGTGTCAAGTAGATGTTTTGCGTAGTGGGATTTATCTGGTTGTTTTGATCTGTATGCCCATAAGTAAGTGCTCACTGTATCGTATTTCAAAATTCCTAAGGGTCTGACCCAAATAGACAGCATTACATTCTGGACATTTGAGTTTATATATACCTGACTTCTTTAATAGTGGTATTTTTGTTTTTACATTTAACAATTTTGTACTAACGTTACTTTCTGTTTTAAGAGAAATTGTTGTATTCGTTGCTGAAGATATTATCTTTGAAATATTATTAGAAATATTTCCTGCATATGTGATGGTTTTATAAGTTTTAATTTCATCAGCTTGTTAAGGATATATTAGTTGTAATGCCACTTTTTCCTCTTTTTTACTAATTAGCTTATTTATCATATCTAATGGATAACCGTTAGATGTTGCTATTTGTCTAATTGTATTAATCTCTCTATCAAAATTACATTTGTTCATAGGAACTGAAAAAGCTCTATGTATCATTGAATTATATGCTGCTAGTCTGTGTGACACAGGGTGGTTAGAATTGAATGGAATTGTTACATCAGTTTGTGTTGGTTTTCGGTAAATTGAATAATCAAGTACATTATTAACTCTTTGAATTTTTAAATCAAGAAAATTGATTGAGCTATTTTCTTCAATTTCTAATGTAAATTTAATTTTTGGGGGTAAATTATTGATGTGGTTGAAAAATACATCTAATTGTCGTTCACTACCCATAAAACAAGCTAATATGTCATCTACATATCTATACCAAAATAAAATATTTTTCGAAATATTACTTTCAAAGATCTTTCTTTCTAAATTGTCCACAAAAATGTTTGCTGAAATAGGGCTTCCCATTGGTAAACCTTCATTTTGAATATATATCTTATTGTCAAAAGTGAAATAATTCTGATTAATGCATACATCAAATAAATTAAGTATATCCGATATTATTCCTGGATTAATATTTTTATCTTCTAGTAATTTTCTTACAAGTATTAGACATTCTTTAGGAGGAATTTTAGTAAACATGTTAGTTACATCGAACGATATGAGTTTATAGTTATCTTGTAAGTGGATTGCTTTCAACTTTTTGATTAGTTCTATTGAATTTCTAATTGAGTACTGAGATTCATATCCGTAAGTATTGAGTATATTGTTGAGCTTCTTTGCCAATATATTATTAGGGCATTAACATAAGAGACTACAGGTCTAATTGGTTTCGTTATTTTATGTAATTTAACTGTTCCATATAATTGTGGACAATGAGGATTCTTATGTATGATAGACCTCTTTTCATAATCATTTAAAAGATAATTTGAATTATTAGCAATATCTCTTACATTATTAGAAAACTTCTTTGTTGGGTCTGCTTTAAGAACTTTTACATCGCTGGATTCTATAAAGTTATATACTTTGGAATTGTAATTTTCAGTCGTCAAAATGACAGTAGCATTCCCCTTATCGGATTTTGTAACTGTTAGGTTATTGTTCTCTATCTTCTCTTTTATTGCGTTTAAAACTGAAATGTCATTTTTTGTTTGACGTTTAACTTTTGAAGGTTCAATATTTTTGATTAAATTGGCAATTTTTAATTTCTCATAAAGAAAATTATTTGAATTAGATTTTAAAGCTATTTCTGACTCTGTAGCTATAATTTGTTTAATATTATTCGTAAATTTAGTTGGTATGCTGTACTTTAAACCTTTATTTAAAAATTCTATTTCACTATTTGTAAAATTAGTGTCTGAAAGATTTTCAAATCGTGATGCAAAGTGTGTTGGTATGTAGGTACTTACAGTTTCATGATGTTTTGAGTATTGAATTTTATGTTGTGTGTGTTCAAGATTCTGTAGCTTCTTTTCTTGTTTCTTAAATTTCATATGCTTCATCATGCTGTCATTTTCTCTAATTTTGTCATCCAAACAGTCAAATTCTACTGGATGTAATTGGAATGGGAGTTCTGAATGTACAACTTTTATGTAGTTGTCTAAGGAGTCTCTAACTTTGAACCATTTCTTACATTCTGATTTTATCCAAACTATTTTAGCAAACATTTTTATGGACAATTTAGAAAGAAAGATCTTTGAAAGTAATATTTCGAAAAATATTTTATTTTGGTATAGATATGTGTATGACATATTAGCTTGTTTTATGGGTAGTGAACGACAATTTTTCAACCACATCAATAATTTACACCCGAAAATTAAATTTACATTAGAAATTGAAGAAAATAGCTCAATCAATTTTCTTGATTTAAAAATTCAAAGAGTTAATAATGTACTTGATTATTCAATTTACCGAAAACCAACACAAACTGATGTAACAATTCCATTCAATTCTAACCACCCTGTGTCACACAGACTAACAGCATATAATTCAATGATACATAGAGCTTTTTCAGTTCCTATGAACATATGTAATTTTGATAGAGAGATTAATACAACTAGACAAATAGCAACATCTAACCGTTATCCATTAGATATGATAAATAAGCTAATTAGTAAAAAAGAGGAAAAAGTGGCATTACAACTGATATATCCTAAACAAGCTGATGAAATTAAAACTTATAAAACCATCACATATGCAGGAAATATTTCTAATAATATTTCAAAGATAATATCTTCAGAAACGAATACAACAATTTCTTTTAAAACAGAAAGTAACGTTAGTACAAAATTGTTAAATGTAAAAACAAAAATACCACTATTAAAGAAGTCAGGTATATATAAACTCAAATGTCCAGAATGTAATGCTGTCTATTTGGGTCAGACCCTTAGGAATTTTGAAATACGATACAGTGAGCACTTAGGAGCATACAGATTAAAACAACCAGATAAATCCCACTAGGCAAAACATCTACTTGACACCTAACACAAAACTAGAAGTACTGCATATTTGTGAAAAGAAACAAGAACTGGATTTCCTTGAAGAACTGGAAATTAGAAGACATTTAAGAAACCCACAATATGAAGTTGTCAATGAACAGTTAAATCTAGGGAATTCTCCACTAATAAACTGTCTTCTTAAGTGATAATTGTAAAGATCAGCAGATATAGTTTTCCTGGTTTTCTATATCATTGCACAGCAGCGCTATTTTTGACATTGCTCGTAACTTTGCGTATACGTTTTACTGCGAGCGGAAATTTGCGAACACTTCGTGTAAATGGTATTTTTGAGCACTGTTCGAAATTTAAATTCTTGTATGTGTGAAATAGATTTGGCAACGTGGTAATTTCGAAGGTGTCTAATATATTGGCAGATATTTTAAGGTTAGTTATCATTATCAAAAAAGAATTGTTTAATTTTGTTTATCACACCCTCGACGCGCTGGTAATAAATAAATTATTAATAATCAATAGAACAGTGAGAAATGCTTTTTAAAAATGGCTGAAAATCCTGCTGTGAAACTTCCTTAATGCACTGACTAACCATAGAATGTGATACTGCCATGAATATGCTTTTAGCAATGTCCATTTGATAACTACCACAAGCAAAGAACCGCAGTGCTATCAAAACCTGTAAATACAGAAATTTATATGAAATATAGGTCTTATAGGTAGTTTTTATATTATAATAGTTAGTAGGTATAATACAGGTATAAAAACTAACCCTCATTTCGACACTTAAGTCAGTAGTTCTTCTTTGTGGTCTCATAAATGGTTCTACAATGTTTACTAAGTAACGGCAAAGTTCATTTGATAGACGAAAATATTGAATAAAATGGTGTTCACTTAAGACTTCGAGTGGATCGATCATCTCAAATCGGTTATTTCTTTGAAATGCCTCTTCAACATTTTCCAGGTTCTCAATATTAGCAATTTGTTGTAAATCGTTCATTTCAAATTATATAAATATATATTTGGATTATAATTTTTTCAAATGTCAGATTATGCTAATCATTCGTATATGGTTTACGACAACCAAATACCACTCGTTGATTTATTGCGAGTACTCGCAATTTGGCGAATGGTCAAAAATACCAATATGCTGGTTTTTGTTCGCACGTTCAATATTGCGTGTAATCTTGAAATGTGCGAATGGTCAAAAATAGCGGCCCTGTTATACTGATCTTAATTGGAAAAATGATATCCAGGATATCACCATAGGGCTAATAATATCTAAGCTTCAATATTTGTAATATCACATCTTCTTCTTTTTTCTATAAACATATATTAAGCCAATCACAAGTTAGGTTACTTCTTGGTCTAGCCAAATATAACTACTAAACATCAGGTAGGCATAAAATGAAATGTAACTTCTGCCATTCTGACGATGATATTGATTTATCGAAACAATTGTTAATTTTTTAGAATTTTCAATAACTTGTATTATATTGTGGAATTAACTAGAGACCTTGAGTTTCATTTAAAAACACTAACAGTAATTGTGATCGTTGATGAAACCGAATCCCCTTCCATATATAATACAATGAAATAAAACAATAAGTGAAATTAACAATTTTATTTTGTAGCAGTTTTTACAGTTGTAAATAAATAAAATAAAACAAATAACCGATTTTTGTGTTTAGTATAAATAAACAAATATCCGTATAATTTAAATTTGAGAACTTGTTCAAATTAATGTAAAAATCAATAATTTACAACATTAAAAATGGGGTTACATTGTATACATATTTTTTTTATTCATGTTCTAATTGAATATTTACTTTTGATAGGGGGGTGGGAGTCAACTGTTAAACATTTAATAAAAATCGGTTTTTATTGATTATTAAAATTAAAGATTTTTATATATAAACATAACATAAATTTAGATACATAAAATATTTATTACCTTACGTACTAGGGATGTGACATTAAGGAGTAAAGATCTATTAATTACAAATCGATTTTCCTTTTTTCAATAATAATCAATTTGGCTAAAATCGACTTTTAGAAAAAAACAACCAATTTTTGTAGAAAAATCGATTTTTTCCTATTATTTGAGTGTGAAGAAAGTTATGGAAAGAATAATTGTGAAATAATCAAATAATGTTAGATATAAGTTAATCTTCATTTAAAAGATTGGATCTAGTGAAACCTCTTTACACACGAGATACTTGTCACTATTTTTTTCAAAGACTATATTTTACAGTGAGGCCTAAGCCTCTTCTATATCACAGAAAAACTTGCGTTTTTAACTTTTGCCACTCTCATCTGTAATAGTAATAAAAAGTATGTGTTGCTTATATCTATTGATAGTATTGAATGTGTTGCTTAGGGCAGATTTTTTTGTAGTAGAAATAATGGATGTTTCCCATTATCAATTATTTTTTCACATCCCTATTACATACTAGATTTAACCAAGATTGTAATCTCTCAATGTATATGACTGTTTTTATATCACCTTATAAAAATAATCTACCATTCAAATCTAAAACTATTGTATACCATTATTATTGTTTCAATTTAATAAAAACTGGAATATGAAACAGGAGAGTTTGTAAATATAAGATTAGGAAATGTTGTTCATATTCAAACTATTTTAGTGACAGTAAAAACTTTTATATGAAAAAAATCAATATTGAATAATATATTGATGAGCAGTATTTAAATTTGTATGCTTCACTGATTATATCGCCTTTAAAGTAAAAGTTGTAGGTACTACGAAATCAATAAATTAAAATGTTGCTAAAAACAAAATAAACTTGAAATCACAAACTGTCATTTGATTCTCAAATTCGAAGATTTTTAATTTATATTATATCGTTAGTGGAAAGTGGTTTTAGTATTAACGAACAGTAAATAAGATACTACTACTAACTACAGTTTAAACTTTTTGAAATTGAAGAACCCATACCAAATTTAGATATTATTTACTCAAAATACCAGCTGTCCAAAATTTTGATAGACAAATTGACCAACAAGGTAGTACTGGAAGGAGGAAATTGTTCAGATTTGAAAAATCCTTTCTGTAAAATTATACAACCCCTTACTAACATATTATTCAAATTAGCAATACTGTAGCTTCTGAAAACACATCAGACAATGTCCCACAATTAATTTCTAAACACATCATACATAAATAGCACGAGAATCTGAGAAAATGCCCTTCCTACCTTATTAGTTTTATGTAATTTATTATAAAAACATTGTTCAAATTAACAGAGACTTTATTCACCTGTCAACACACCTACATCACATTTACAACAATGTCCACCTTGTGCCTGCTGTTATCATGTCATGCTTGATTCCTGAGGCACGTTTGGTTGTTACGATGTAAGGCATTTTCAATTGTACTCCCTTACACATCTGAATAGTGTCTCTTGACCTAAGCCTTCGTTACTTACAATTAATCCTTAAAACCACTCTCTTTAATATTCTTACTTATTCCCTACAATCCTTTAATTACCATAAAATCATTCCTTTTTCCTATCCATTTCAAACTTTCGACGAGCAAGTACACTAACAAATTAAATTTTCTGAAAAGTTTCATCCTTTTTATATTAAAACTTTTCTTTATTATCAAATAGAAATGGTTTCATTATAGAACAGTTAGCAACTACATATTTAGGGTGTTTCATTAGTAATTGAAAATATTTTAATTGCTGAATCTTGAGCTCAAAATATGATTATTTAACCACAATCACTTTTGTGAAAAATGTATAAGAACTTTCTCTTAACATACAGGTGTTCTATAAATTTTGGACCAATGAATTAAACTGTAATACATTATGAAATACTCCTGCAGCCTTGCAATACAAGATAATCAAAAAGCTGCAGAAAATTCCATATACCAATGAAACCAATCTAAATATTTAGACATCGTGAAAAAACTAAATCAATAGACGTCTAATTTAAAAACGCTTTGAATCTAATATTCAAACAAAAATAATTAATATTTGCACGAGTACCACATTATTATATTATTTAAACAAATACTTAACAAAAACAATACATAAATCTCGAAAAATATAATTTCCTAATCTTAAACCGTTGTGCTGTGATTGATTGATCTACGTGTGGTTATAAATATTAGTATTTAGTAACTTCCAATTAGCGATGCGATTAGTATTGGATAAAACACAAAGACATCTAATGTTTATAAATACGAAAGTAATTCAGTTTTAAACTAAACTACAGTAACCGGCACATCTAGACTGTTCTGGATGGTCCTTATTTCCCACGTGAATGTTGTTCATCGCATATGATTCCCATAAACTTGGTGTTTGAATTATCTATAAGGGAAACAAGTTATTTTAAACACCACATTTCATTGTCATAAATTACAGATACAGTAGAGTCTCACTAATCTGGCACTTCAATAGACTGGCACGACCAATAATCCAACAACTCATAACTTTGAAAGAAAAAAGGATAGTTTGAAAAAGATAGTGGAGAAAACATGTACAAATTGGCAAATAAGTGAGTTAAGTGAGCTGATATACATGATATTAAGAAGAAATTAATGGTTTTAAGGATTAAAACTAACTTTTCCACATTTATATGCTCCAGAGGTTGTATCGTGTTAACAAATCGAAATTTCTCCAAAAATTACCTAAAATGTGGTACTTAGGTACCATAGCACCGGTTGTACTGGCTCTAGTGAGCTGAAAATCAATAAAGTTCATCTATAAGACGCCTTGAACAATATCCAATCATAAAATTGGTGACTTGTAGATACACCGTTGGCTGTATTGTGGTAACTAACCGAAATATCTGGATTTATAGGTCCAGTTGTACTCGCCCTGGTGAGCTGAAAATCAATAGGACTCATATGTGAGACGCCCTGAATAATATCCAATCATAAAATTGATCACTTGTATACACACCAGAGGCTGTATTGTGGTAACAAACAGAATTTTTTTCAAAAATACCAAAAATGTAGTATATCTGAATTTATAGGCCCAGTTATACTGGCTCTGGTGAGCTGAATATCTATAGGGTTCATATTTGAGATGCCCTGAATAATATCCAATCATAACATTGGTTACTTGTATATACTACGGAGGCTGTATAGTGCTAACAAACTGAAATTTCTCCAAAAATGTCATACTTAAAGTAACATTGCACCTGTTGTACTGACTTTGGTGAGCTGAAAATATGGTACTTCAGGTACCATAGCACCCGTTGTACTGGCTTTGGTGAACTGAAAATCAATAGGGTTCATCTGTGAGATGTCCTGAACAACACCCAATCATAGAATTTGTGACTTTATGCACTCCAGAGACTGTATCGTGCTAACAAGACATAATTACAAAAAATGGCCGACGACGATATACACACCAGATTTTTTTCTAAAAACCCTTTTTTTGTATTTTTCTCACTGAAAAAGGTGAAATTCCAACTTTTTTTTTGGAATAAACCAACACAGTTTGAGAGAAAATCAAAATATTGTGGACCATATGAAGATGATGGAATCTAATAATCTAGCACTCCCTGGTTTTTAGTAGTGCTGGATTAGTGATACTCTATTGTAATTTAAAAAACAATTGCACTTTGTATATGACATGACCGAAATTGTAAATAAATTCAAGTGAAATTGCATATAAATTCAATTGAGCATAAACAGGTATAGGAGTAAATTCACAAGCGAATTTACAAAGTTATTTACAGTATAAATTATTAAATATTTACTTTATGGACTAATTCTTCAAAAGCTGACTGCACTCCATCCTTTGTTTTAGCACTAGCTTCAATATATAGAGTTTGATGTCTCTTTGCAAATCTCATTGCTTCTTCCCTAGATACCTCACGTTTATTCTTTAACAAAAAAACAATATTAATGTCATGATTTCCCCACATAATTTTATATATTGACAGTGGTGTATTTTGAGATTTCGTGATCTGGGCCTATAAGTTTGCCGCCTCATATTAACGAAAAAAAGCAAAAATGTTTTAATAATAAAAAAGGCCGTATAAAAGTATAAAACAATGAGATTTTGTTGTTAATTAGGTAGGCTTTTTAAATTTCTTGAAGCAAGTCAAGTCTAATAGCAATAAAATAGAATTTCCAAATTTTATTACAGATACTTTTGAAGACTATTTCACGAGCGTTTTTCACTGGCAAAATACCGTAGCAACAGCAAAAAAGTTACCTGCAATTATCTTAACAAAATTCACATGTGATTTGAATTTGAATTTTTTCAAGATACATTCCCAAAGAAAATTTTGTTATCATAAGTTCTGTTATTTCAGTTCAAAAATGAGTGTTTCTGAAGAAAAAAAACAGATTTACAACACAATCCATTGCAGAAATTAAAAAGGCAGTGTTGGAAAATATATTTTTAAATAGGTGTGTCAACAAAGCTTCGTGTTGGCAACAGTTTTCGCAATTTTTATTGATAAGAGATTATAAGCTTGAAAAGCATACTCCAGCCGAAGAATTAGCAAAAATTATGGAAGATTTTGCTTACAATATACAAAAAAAATGGAGTGGGCTACAAAGAGTCAAGTATCAATAGTATATATGGAATACCAAGACGCAGATGCTATAAGAAAAGTACTATCAAGAATTTAATATAAAAATAGATCCATTTACTGATATTGTGTTTAAATCAGCCCGTTTGGCAATGGACTCAAAACGAAAACTACTTCAAAGTAACCAAGAGAAAAGAAAAAATAGTTCAAAAGCCAATACAACACAAGAATTATTGAAGATAATATTAATTTATGATGAAGATGCCCCAGATGGTCTAAAGAAAAAAATATTTCACTTATTCTCTTTTGAACTTGCCTGTTGAGGCAACGAAGCAGTGAACTGCAAAGTACATTATTTCCAAAAAGAATTAGATTTAAAAGGAGAATTTACAGGACATATCGAATACAATCCCATATTTTCAAAGACCACACAAGGAGGTGCAAAAGCCTTGGCCAATAACACTAACAAATATCTTTGTCTTACTCAACTATTTTTTAAATGATTGGAAAAAGAAATAACAATCCAGAAATCACAAGTGACAGGTTTTTTTTGACAGTCCATCCTGATTAGAAAAAAGGAATTCAATAGAAAAACATGCCTATTGGAATCAACAGCATGTAAAAATAGACCAAACCCTCGGCAGAAAAAATTGGCGTAAATACCAAAAAATTTAATGTAACAAACCATTGACACCCTTTTCCACTGTTTCTGCCCTTGCAAAAAATGTGTTGGTGAACAAGAAATGATCAAATTAACAGGACATTCCCATGCCAACTCTTTGAAATCTTATTTGTAGAAGGACTCTGAACATTTTTTAAAATTAATTGAAAACTTAATAGAAAATGCACCAAATCAAGTAAATTTTCCTAGTACGAGTTCAAACACACCACAAGTGTATGTTCTACAATCACATCATAATGATAAAAATAATGCACAAACGTTTAATTATCATAACCGTAACTTTTATATATATAAATAAGTTATTGTTTTGTTTATGCTGCATTGTTTAATAAATGTTCTCTAATTTTATTGTTAATTATTATTATCAAGGTTTTATTCAAGTTTCTTGCATTTTGCTCATGACATTTTTGATAAAATTACTCCCCTCACGTCTCGCGATTTTGTCAAAAAAGTCATTCATGAAATTGTCAAGCAACAAGTTTTCATACCTTTCGAAAATTGTTTCTCTTATGATATTATATATGAAAAGAGAAGTGACTCTGGTTTAAGATATCATCATGTTTATTTTTCAAATTGTAATGATAAACTAAAATTTTCTTTTGTCAATAAAATATTTTTTGAAGTTAAAAATATAGTTAATTCAAGTAAAACATTATTGTATTAAGAAAATATTAGTTTTATGATAGTTATTTTTCTCTTAGTGTAGACAACGACTATAAGAGGTGTCTAAAGCCCCCTATGGTCCTAAAGTAAATACACTGCCAAGTGATTTTATTTACAAATAAATTTTGTTTATTCCAAAATTTTAATAAATACCAGTTAAGATAACAGTGGCGCAGAGCAATACCTAACCTAAAAAATACTGGAAAGGTTAAGCTACTGTGAAATGAACATAAATCAGGATGTGCGTTATCACACTGAGGGAGCACACACCACCTTTACACTAACAAGCGTTTTGATATGAATTTTAAATCTAAAATGTCATTTTTTCCTACTAAACCTTTATTATCTGTAATAATATGTTATTTGTTGTAAATAATATGTTTCCGAACAATATAGGTCATTTTTTCAAAATCTGTCATTACTGGAAATTTCCTGAACCCAAGCCGAAATAGTGCAATTCGAACATATGACTATGATGTATCTCTGGTTACGTCAAGTTGAATAATATAGACTATCAGAAACGTTAAAAAAATAATTATATTTATTTTATTGTTTAATAGTTTAAAGTAATAATAAAAATAACTTATGGAATTAGTTTATTATTCGATCAAAACAGTTATCTTTCTTCCAATAATTTGTCTGAAGTGTAGAACACAATATGAATAAATAAATAATTCTTTATATGAACTCCAAATATTTTTTCTCGAAATCATTAAGAAAGTATAAATAAAAAGGACTTACCACATCTATTTTGTTTCCAACAATCATTTTTATAATATCACTTTTGGTAGAATAAGTTTCTAATTCATTTAACCACATCTCCAATTTAGAGAAGGATGCGTAACTACTAACATCAAATACTAAAATAGCACCTTGTGCATCTCTATAATAGGATGGTGTTAATGTTCTAAATCTTTCTTGTCCTGCGGTGTCCCATATAGCCAGTTTTACCGTATTGCCATCTATATTTAGTCTTTTTGTTTTAAAATCCACTCCAATTGTTAAAGTTTGTTCGGGGTCAAAATTATCTTCTGTAAACCTAAGAAGAAGGCTCGATTTTCCTACACCACTCTCACCTATTATTAAAATTTTTAATGTTGTGAGAATATCTTCTTCCATTTTAATATTAAAATAACTGTATTTACTTTGGGCGAATTATGTTTGTAAAGTACAAAAATAACAAAGTTTTTATTTTATGTACGTCGCAAATCTTCAAAATAATGAACATTAAATGTTTGTCACTGTCACGTCAAAGTTTAAAGGTTAATTTTCTCTTCCTGGGTGCGTTCCATTAATCGCTCACAATGTTCAAAATCTTCCTTTGCCTTTAGGCGATCCACATGAAGAGATGGGGGACGCTTAAGAGAATTCGGAGCAATTTTTACAAGTTAAAGGTGATGACCGAGGAAATTACATTAAGACTAGGTGAAATGGTTTTTTTTTATTTACAAGCAAGTCGCATCTACCACTGGGGTAATTAGCGACACAAATATGGGTTGTATGTTAATGTCACTTAGATGTTTAAAAAGGTTCTGTGTATTACAGTTTTCGCCAAGAACTTGGTCTAAATTGTTGCTGAGGTTGTTATCTTGTCTTGATTGTTGGAATTTTGGGCAATCGGTTATTAAATGTTTGACAGTAAGCTGGATCTTGCATAATTCACATTTTGGGGGTTCACTTTTAGTAATTAAGTAACTATGGGTAAGTTTGGTGTGGCCTATTCGTAACCTAGTCAGTTTAACTTGAAGCGATCTTTTGTTTGTTGGCTTCCCTCGAGGTTTCACTTCCGGTTTCACGTCGCGTAGTTTCGATTGGGACGATTGCCACTCGATTTGCCACAATTTTAGCACTTTTGATTTAAGTAGCGGTTTTATGTCGTTATACACTACCGTTTGCACTTCACTCACGGTTTCACTAATTGCTGCTTGTCGTGATTTGCGGTCGGCTTCTTCGTTTCCTTGAAGGCCAGTATGAGAAGGAACCCAAAGTATTTCCACAAAGTTATTGGAATGTTGCAACTGCGATAATTCGACTTTAATTTGGAGGGCTATTGGATGTGTGGGATAAAGTTGATTGATAATATGGATTGAGTTAAGAGAGTCTGTTATTATGAGGGATCTTGAAGTATTTTTTGTTTTTATGTGAATAAGTGCTTGAAGAATGGCGTATAGTTCTCCAGTGCAGACGCTGCTTATTTCGGGTAACTTGAATTGTAGTGTACTGTTTTGCATGATCACTGCCGCGCCTACGCCATCAGAGGTTTTGGATGCGTCTGTATATGCGAGGTGAAATTGTGGATATTTGTCAAGTATGGAGGAAAATGTTTTCCTAATTAGGGTATGGGGGGTTTCTAATTTGTTAAATTTGCACAGTGAAGTGTCGCTGGGAGGGATATTGATCGACCATGGAGGGGGAGTTTTAATTTTGTTGGAAAGGAAGCGGGGACGTTTGATTTGGAGTTCTGTGAGAATTTTACTAGCTCTTGCATAGAATGGTGGGTCTGTTTTGATATTTACCGAATGTAAAGTTTTGTAGTGCTTCTGAAATATATTGCGATGCCCCAAAGAATAAGACGTTTGATTATATTCGAATGTAAATTAATTCATTAAAATGAAATATAAATATTAATTTTTTTTAATATAAATTAAATTAATAAATAGTTATGTAAGTTTATTATAAAGGTTTAAGGTTATAGGTAAGTGGGTTAATAAGTAACTCCTTTCTCTGCGACCCAGATGTGTCTATTGTGACCTTGTTAGAGTTCGCTGTATATTCCACACCTTTCGATAAAAGAGACAATCGTCGGGTAAAGCCGAAGCTGAATTTTTCCAATGCGGAGCAGGTGCAGTGAATGTGCTCTGTAGTTTTGTCTTTCACATAACAGAAGAGACAGTCCAATTTTTGTTGCAGGCCCATCCTACTCAAGTGTGTTCCTAGACGACGGTGTCATGTCAGAACAAACGCCACAACAGGCAAAGAGTAAAGCTCATATTCCAGAATGGTGACGAGATAAAAGCATCCCGTACGATGAAAGCAGTGTAAAAAACGAATTGCTTCAAATTGTGAAGATACATGCCTATAAATATAAGAAACTTGCTGTAGATGAATTAACATTGAGCTATGAAATTACTGTATTAAAGTTACCCCCGTATCATTGTGAGACGAATCCAATTGAGTTAATTTGGGCACATTTAAAGGGGATGTGGCACAAAAAAATCTAACGTTTAAGTTAGCCGATGTGGAACGCTGTCTTAAGAAATCATTGGAACGAGTGACACCAGAAACTGGAACATATTGCTCATATTCAAATCGAAGAAAAGAAAATGTGGGAAGTAGGTAATATGGCTGGTAAAGTTATTGATGATAATATTATCAATGTAGGTACTAGTGATAGTGATATTGATGATAAAAAATCGGGAAATAACAAAGGATAAGTTCAACATTATTTTTCGGTATTACGAGTTTTATTTTTGTACCTATAATTTCCTTTTTCGAAAAAAAATCCTTTTGTTTTCATTGAAGAATTTTCTTTATTTTTTAAATGATTCCCACGTCCAAAAAATAGTTCAGGAAAATGTAACTATGCTATTTTTGACCCCGCATAAAACGTCCACGCCACTGTGCAAGTCCTGTATCAGTACAGGCGGAGGTCATTGCACTTTCCAAACTTTATTGTTCGACTTCAATGCTATCTCGAACTTTAAGCAGGCCATCCTTTACGCACTTATTAAAACGCAGTACCCAAGATATATGTATAAACAAGGCTAGATGGTAGTGTTGTTTATAGCGTAGCGTAGTGTTGTAGATCTACAAAGTTTTGAAATCATATCTAGGTACCTCCAAAATGTCAAGTTGGTAACACTGATGTTATTACAGTCGTAAGTAACGCCAATTGTCAATGTCATGGCTTAAGCAAAATAATATCGGTTTAACTGTGTATTTTGAAATTGGTTAAATTAAAACAGTTAAAATGAGTAAAATAAGAAAACAAACCATTTCAGACAACAGTTGTCTTGTTTGTTTAGAAAAATCTGGAAAGATGTATCCTTTACGAGGACCAATTGCAAATTGTGATGTAGAAGTTAGCACCATGATTACATACTGCACTTCTATCGAGGTAAATAAGATTTCATCAAACTTTGAGTTGTGTAATTTTGTATTAACATAAGTATTTCACATATTTGAATATAAAAATTAATATTGGGAGTAATAGATATATTTTACCTCTATTACGAAAAACATTTTTTGACAGCCTATGACCTATTATCTATATTAGCATTGATAATACACTTCTATTCATGAATAATTGGGAAATAGAAGTTAATTGCAGTCTTCGTTCATCTCCCCTACTGGCAGGTATAGTTGACTGCGATAATCTGAAAGTTTGTGTCTAGAACAACAGATTGAAGTCTAATACAGCTTCTTATTTTGTAATTTATCGTAAGGGTTGGAATTGATTTGAATTTTGCAAGTATCGTGCAAGAAAGTCTGTAACGAATTACACTCAATAAATATGCCATATATTTAATGTAAAGCATGGGAAATATTTAAATATTTGCTTTTAAATTTCAGCTCTATTCATCTGAGGATGTACCACAAGGAGTTTGTGTGCCATGTTTTAAAACACTGAGAATAGCCTACAACTTTATTTTACAGTTTAGAAACAATCATCTAAAGCTGCTGTCTAAACAAACAGAAGCAGTTGATTCGGAAAATGAAGTTTGTGATAAAGAAAATGATAGTGAAGTCAAAGATGAGTTTAGTGATACTATAATAGTACAAAGTGAAGATAATGCTGATTCTGAGCTAATTGATGATGAAATTGAACATTATCTAGAAGAAGAAGAAGAACCAGAGGATTTACTCGAACAAGAACAGGAAGATTTACTTGAACAAGAACAGGAAGATTTACTTGAGCAAGAAGAAGATTTACTGGATGAAAACACAAAGGAAGAAATCATTGAATATGAAGAAGCAACTGTCCAAGAAATTTTACCCGATCAACAAGAACTTGAAGAATATGATGAACAAGATGTTGACATGGAAAACATGAATTTACAACCAGTCACTGTAAAAGTTATAAGACAAGTTCCTTCCTCTCCCAAACAACCACAAACTGTACTTAGAAGAAGAATTAACATTCGGTTTGCTTGTCCGGTTTGTCCTGGGATGTATTTTGCTTCTTTTGAAAGTGGACTTGTGCCTCACATGTCTTTACACAGTGACTATTTTAACTGTAATATCTGTTCGGATAACACTACCTTATATAATGGTGACTCTTTTCTAAATCATTATATGGGACTTCACAGATACCAGTGTCCTTATTGTGGGAAAAGTTTCAACAAGACGGGCACTTTGACAGCTCATATAAAGACCCATTACAGATTTAGGTATGTATAAATATGTATGCTCAAGCTCATTGGTAGTTTTATTGTCATTTTTCTTCTAGTACTAGGGTTGGCAAATAATTTTCTCCACTTTGGTTTTTGTATGGATAAATGATGAATATTTCCATGTAAATTTACACAAATATCCATCTATACAAAAATCCTACCAAAATATTTAAAAAAGAAATAAACAATAGAACACGTTTTTATTCAAACACAAACTCATTATAAAAAAAAACATAAATTTCCAATAATCCACATTAAAATGGGACAAATAAAAAACTTTTTTGAATCTTAAGTAGGTAAATACTAACAGTAGCAAAGGAAAAAAGTTCATAAACGTTTTGTTTTTGATGTGTACAATAGTAACTTAACAAATTGTTATCAGGTTGTTGTTCTTGTGAAGAATATTGCATGAAAAAGTTATTTATTTCAATTGGTTTATTAATGAATTCAGGTGTTGTATTTGTTTATCGCTTATTAAGAATGTTTAGTTGGTACAGAGAGAATTGGTATTGTTATTAATGCAAAAATTTAAATAACCCTTTTTTTCATTACTTATTGCTATATTTTTTTCGTTACAAATTTGTTTATAATAATTCCAGTGCGCATTTTCTTTAGTTTTTTTAAATCTATTATAAGCTTAGTTTTTCATATTAATCATAGTTTGAATATTACTCATTAACCACGGAGGTATTTGATCTCTAATTAATATTGTATTTCAAGGTGCTAATTCATCAAAAATATTAAGTAATAAATTATTAATATTATTACCTTCTCATCCATACAGTTTATATAAAAAATGTCCTCAAACGGGGCATTTAATATAAATTCGTGCAACAAATAGTGATCGATTCATTTAAGATTTATAAATGTTACATAAGTTTTATTTTCAAAGGTTTTTTTCCCAAATTTACAAAATAGTAAACAGTGGTCATAGATATGCGAAACTTTTAAATTACCTGCAGTATAAACAGACACAGATCTTGAAAATACGATTACATCAACCAAAGTTTTTGAAGTTTTAGTCACTGTTTATCTATTACATGTTGTAATCTAAGAGTGAAATAAATTTTTGAGTATTTGTAGTATCACCACCAAAGATTAAGTTATTGTAGGAAATTGTGAAGTCTGATATAGTATCTTTAAACGATGTAATAAAATCAACGAAACTTTTTTTGGAGGTCTATATAGAGAACATATAACGCAATAGTTATTATTAATTTTAATTTTTACCCGCAACTGTTCCAAACAGGAATTATTTTGTGTGTTTAAAATATCAAGTTTGAATTTTATGCTGATATACATATCCACACTACCATCTATCGAACCGGTATCTCTTCATACCAGGTTATATTCTGTAATATTAACAAAGTCACTGCTAACATGCTCGGAAAACCATGACTGTGTGATGCCAAGAACATCATATTTATTATTAATGAGAAGTGTTTTTATGTTTGCAAAATGGCTAGTTAAAGATTTCATGTTCAAGAAGCTTACAATGAGATGCTTCATATTTAGAATAATAAACAAAATTAAATGACAAGATTGATTCCACTATACACTATTATTAGTTATCAAGGTACTGTTATTTTATTTCCCATACTTTCACGTTTCATTTTCAACCTAAAAGAACAAAATGTTGAATTGGATTAAACGATAGAGTCAATATTTGATTTAAATTACTCTTGTAAATTATATCAATATCAATCTGTTATGCAGACTATCTGATATAATGTATGTAAAATAACAAAAGTGATAATCTACAAAAACTACCATGATGGAAACATTTGGAAACAATAAGATAATTGTATTAAGTAAATACACAATATTGCAGCCAAAGTATTAAGTTATTAAAAATGAAGGAAAAATATACTTATTATTAAAAAAATAGAAAAGAAAAATATACTTATAACAACTAAAAATAAATGGTTTTAAAGATTAAAACTAACTTTTCCGCATCTGTGAGATGCCCAGAAATGCTCAGAGAAATTGTCACTTGTATACATTTCGGGGGATGTATCATGCTGACAAAATGAAATATCTCCAAAAATAACCAAAAATGTAATTTATCTGGATTTATAGGACCCGTTGTACTCACTGTAATCAGCTGAAAATCAATAAGGTACATCTGTGAGACACTCTGAAAATACCCAAATATGGAATTGGTCACTTGTATACACTACGGAGGCTGTATCTTGCTAACAATCCGAAATTTCTCCAAAAAGGGCCAAAAATGTGACACTTCAGGTACCATAGCACCGTGTTGTTCCTTCCTGCTCTTTTCATATTGTTAGAAAAGTTCGGCCAAATTCGGTAGATCAAATGTACACACTTTCAAATTTGAAATAAAATTAAACAATTTTGTTTTTTAAATTTATTAAGGTGTATATTTCATATTTAAATTAGTAATATAAAAATTATTCTTTTAATTGTCTCACCCCAGACAAATTAACACTAAAGTCGATGATTCTTATCTGTTAGCGAGCAATTTTTAATTTATCACAATGAAATTTAGAATTTTTATGTTTAATTAAAGAATCTTTTCCACTGGAAATGTTAATGTCTTTGTCACAGCTGTTGCACCTGGCAAATTTTTTCCTTTTTTGCTTCTACAAAGCCATCCCTTAACCCTTTCACTGCGGCTAGGCTATTTGAAAGCTGTGATTGCTGTGCGGCTGTTTCGAGGTACTGCTGATCAATACAGTTCCCGCAGTCGAGCGCTAAAGAGTATCGCGTACTAACACGGTTCTCGCAGTGTATCGGTATATTTGAAACAGGACCGTCTCTGTTGTTTGCTGTACAAAAAAAAATAGCAACCAAATTTAGAAATATTTATATTTAAATAATTTGATAAAATAAAAAACAAAAGGCTAAAATGAAATTTTCGGAATTTGCTTTAATTTTATAAAAAGATATGAGAAACTTGCAAATCGAAAAAAGTGTTATAAGAATGTTATAAAAATTATAAATATTTCATAGTGTGGTATTTCTCGAAGCATGGTATAATGCATAACGGCACGTCACATTTTATACACGTATAACGAGTTTCTTTACGGATTTTTTGTTTCGCACATACAACACATCGCTTAGATGGTGGTCTTTTATTTTCTTCTGGGACCTGATACATTGCCGGAAAATGTCTTTCAATGAGGCGTAATGGTGAATGACCATCATCGGACTTTCTACTAGTTGATGCTCGGGGTTTAATTTTTTGATGTTTAGCGATAATGTCTTTTACGAGTTGTAATTGAAAATCCGCAATTGGAACGTTTTTACCACTGGTAATATCATATAAAACATTGGAGTTCAGCACAGTCAAATCCAATAAATGAAAAAATAACTTCTTGTACCATTTCAATGTCTTTCTAACCGATTCAACAGAACTAATAAGCATGTCCGTTTTATCTACAGCACCCATATTACTATTGTATTCAACAATACATTGTGGTTTCTCAATAGAAACATTTTCTCTGTTTTTTTTACCGGTATCTACCATGGTGCTAGAATGTTCTGTGCTCAGCATCCTTACATCTCGTTTATCTACCCACTTCATTGCCTGCATATTTGTTGTCTTGTAGCTAATACACTGACCTCTACTTAATTTTTAGCTCATAGGTGGCATATGTTTTCTATTAGCTTTTACTGTGCCACATGCATTAGTTTGATCTGCATGTAGTCTTTCAAATAAAAGTGGACTGGTATACCAATTATCGACGAACAAAGTGTGTCCTTGGTTTAAATAGGGCTCCATTAACGTGTATACAATATTTCCCGATTTTCCGAGTTCTTCGTGGTAGGTTTTAAATTCGGTTTTAGATCCTGTGTAAATAATAAAATCCAGGGTATATCCTGTCTCACAGTCGCACAAAATAAATAATTTAATGCCAAATCTGTGCCTCTTGGATGGTATAAATTGTTTAAATGCTAGTCTTCCTTTGAAAAGCATCAAACTCTCATCTATACAAAGATTCCTGAAGGGAGATAGTAACTGCTTATAGGTAGACTTTAAATGGTCTATAACTAGTCGCAGTTTAAAAAGACTATCTTCATTGTCAACTTCATTGTTGTCAGAAAAATGTAACATACGTAATAAATTTAAATATCTATCCCGCGCCATAATTTGAGGAAAAATGGGTGTGGACAAAAAAGTGTCAGTTGACCAATAAGCATTAATTTTTTGTTTCTTCACTTGAGCCATAAGAATAGATACAGCTAGAAAACAATACAACTCATCCACATCTGTGTCTTTCCACTTCGTGATGCGAGATTTTACTTCTATATCACCATGTTCCACAACGTATTTGTAGAAATTGTTAATTGGTACAACAATTTTTCCCATTAACTCCTCAGAAAAATATAAATGAAAAATATTTAAAATATTTGGATTATTACGTACATTGTCATCCAAACATCCAGATTTGTCACCAAGAAAGGGATTCATTGCGCAAAAATTCATCTTCACTATCACTATTCATTAATATTTCCTGCTTGGTTAAATTTTTTTTT
Source organism: Galeruca laticollis (assembly GCA_963921935.1). NCBI lineage: Eukaryota > Metazoa > Arthropoda > Insecta > Coleoptera > Chrysomelidae > Galeruca > Galeruca laticollis. Next base: position 89,890,749 of record OY998178.1, on the reverse strand, counting down.
CGGAAATTTTAAACTACACACGCTAACGAATTGAATAAAAGTATTAATTTTCAATGTGTTTACGAAGAGCTCCGAAAGTAGCATAAATGAAAACAAAAAAGCAATAAGTTCGACTCTGAAAAAAAATCGCTGATTTATACGGTTCCCGCAATGAAGTCCCTAGAATTTTAAACATCATTTAAAACTTTTGAAATAAAACAGGAACAGTCTATAGGCAACACATAATATGTAATGAATCTTAGTTTCATCCGTTTTCCGCAGTAAATGCATTAAAATGCTTCGCGTATTTATACGGTTCCCGCACTCAGGCCACGAAAATATTTTACGTGTATATACGGTTCCCGCAGTGAAAAGGTTAAATTCATCAAGTTTCTCCCATTTTTCTTTGTAATTTTGGGTTTTTTGGCCTAGAAGGCTACAAGTATTCAGTGTCACTAGTGATAGTAATAATTTTTTTGATTTAGGCTCTAAATAACTTAATAAATTATTCTTCAACATTACTTTAAGCAATAGATATTCAAATTTAACGCGAGTAAAATGGCCTGACAAGTCACATATAAGTTTTGGGGGACTCCCTCATTTATTCGACAGTAATTCAAATAAAAATTACAGCAACTGGTCAATAGCTGTCGTGAGAAGATCTATTCTTTCAAGCCTATCAATATCATTAAAAAAAATCGTTTTTAAATACAACTTTTTTTATTCATTAAATATATTTTTTCAGTTAAAAATTAGGATATTGAACAATTTTTAAAAATCAGTAGATTTAGTGAGGATTTCGGTACATCGGTAGGTAGTCTTGAAATTCGGTAGTTCTACCTCTGGTGAGCTAAAAAACAATAAGGTTCATGTATTAGACGCCCTGAACAATATTCAGTTGGTCACTTGTATACACTCTGGAGGCTGTATCGTGCTAACAAACTGAAAATTCTCCAAAAATGACAAACATTTGGTACTTCAAGTACCATAGCACCTGTTGTACTGGCTCTGGTGAGCTGAAAATCAATAGGGTTCATCTGTGAGATGTCCTAAACAATATTCTATCATAAAATTGGTGACTTGTTGCACTCCAGAGAGTGTATCTTGCTAACAAGGCATGTAATGAAAAGTGGCAGACGTCAACGAAGAAGACATACACACAGGATATTTTTTCTAAAATCCGTTTTTTCCTGTTGTTCTTGATGAAAAACTTAAAAATAATTCAACATTTTTTTCAAAATTCCATTTTTTATTGGGGTAAACCAATACTTTTCTTGTATATTAGATAGGTTAGGCGGAGAAGTAATAACAAATAACAGTAAGCGTTGCAATAGCATGGAGTGGCTATTCAACTTCAATTTTTTAAATCTCCTTTTCAGTCCTTAAACATATTTTCTTGCCTTTAACACTTGTGTATATCAAAGCATCTTTGGTCCACACTTTTTGTTTCCCAAACTTTTCTTTTGCTGCTATCAATATATGATATCTACTTTGAATGAAATCTTCCGTAATAATTAAGGTGGTGTTTTTTAATTTCTTTTTATTTAACGACACCTTGTTTCTATCTTTATAGCTACCGAAATTTACCAGAACAGTACTTGGATTATTTTGTTCAGTTTGTTTCTTTCCTAGTCGGTAATACTCCATAATTTTAATGTCATTTACCTGCAACTTATCTCGAAACATCGTTAGTAGATTGTGGCTCTAACGTATTTTCTGTACCTTCTGGTAATCCATATGTAGCTGATTTATTTTATCTGTTTGATCTCCATTGTCCAACTTGACACGTAAACTTTTATTTTCATTAATCGCATCGAAAATTTTAGATTTAATAACTGTAATTACTTTTCCGCCCAACCTATCTATATGCGAGAAAAGTATGGTTTATCCACAAAAAAATTGAAATATTGAAAACATTTTTTGAGTTATTTTTACGTTTTTCATTAAGAACAACACGAAAAAATGGTTTTTAGAAAAAAATCCTATGTGTATGTCGTCGTCGTTGTCGTCGGCCACTTTTCGATACATGTCTTGTTAGCACAATACATCCTCTGGAGTGCAACAAATCATCAATTTTATGATTGAATATTGTTCAGGACATCTCACAGATGAACCCTATTGATTTTCAGCTCACCACAGCCAGTACTTTGAGTACGACATTTTTGTCATTTTTGGAGAAATTTCAGTTTGTTAGCACGATACAGCTTCCGGAGTATATACAAGTGACCAATTTTATGATTGAATATTATTCAGGGCGTCTCAAAGATGAACCCTATTGAGATTTAGTTCACTAAAGCCAGTACAACGAGTGCTATGGTACTTGAGGTACCAAATTTTAGTCATTTTTGTAGAATTTTCAGTTTGTTAGCACAATACAGCCTCCAGTGTGTATACAAGTGACCTATTTTATGATTGAGTATTGTTCAAGGGCGTCATAGATGAACCTTATTGATTTTTAGCTCACCAGAGCTAGTACAACGGGTGCCACATTTTTGTCCTTTTTAGAGAAATTTCGGGTTTAGTACGATACAGCCTCCGGAGTGTATACAAGTGGCCAATTTCATAATTGGATATTTTTCAAGGTGTCTCACAGATGTACCCTATTGATTTTCAGCTGAATATAGCGAGTACAGCGGGTCCCATAAATCCAGATATACTGCATTTTTGGTTACTTTTGGAGAAATTTCGGTTTGTTAACACGATACATCCCCCGAAGTGTATACAAGTGACAATTTTATGATAGAATGTTAATCAGGGCATCTCATAGATGCGGAAAAGTTAGTTTTATTGTTTAAAACCGTTTCTTTTATTATTGATTTCTTCTATATATTTTTCAATTGTTGTTATAACAGTATCAGCTTCTTTTTTGGTCGGTTGTTCTAAAAACTTGTCAGTACTAATAATATCAGCAAACACTTTTTGTGAAGTGTCTTTAACAACTTGCATTAATTCACTTTTTTGTCTTTCTGTAAAGACCATTATGCTTAAGTATGATATTTATTTCAGGATGTAGGTATACTAAGATAAATGATTTACTAAAATATACTTTCAGAGATATTAAAAATAAACAACTTACTACTCACTATGAAGGCTCATTACTGACTGAATATCCACCAAAAGTACCAAAAATCCAATTCCACCAAAAACCCGTTCGTTTTTTCTTCTAATATTTTTCTCATAAGTGTCATATTTGCGGCATTGTCTGTCACAAAAGATTTTACGGTACACTTGTATTTTAATTCACATGAAGAAATCAGGTCACAAACTATTTGAGTTAAATATTCTGAAGTATGTGGATTTCCTGATGTGTCTATAGTTTCGTATAGGAGCGCTTGTCCATCTTCAGTGGTTATCGTTGCACATATCACTGGTTCGTTGTGCACGTTTGACCACCCATCAATTGAAATATTTACGGACTGTCCTGACAGGGAGGAGAAACATTTTTCTTTTTCCTCTTAATAGATTTCGTCCAAAAGACTTGTTGCTACCGTTTTTCTCGAGGGGGGTGTATAACCAGGCCTTGATAACTGAATGGATTTTTTCACCTCTAAATTCTTAATACATCTGAAGCTCGAATTAGTAGCAAAAATAGCCTTTGCTATTTGTTTGTCAATTTTATGTTTTACAGTGTTGAAGTCCGCATTACAAAACCACTCATGGTAGGCTGAGTTTCGATTGCTTTCTTTTTTTGGACTGGCTCAAAAGTTGTTGGACTTGTTGGTACTTTCGGTGGAGTTTTTCTAACATATGAACTGTCCGTCAAGAGTGAACTACAACTTGAGGCAGATGATGTGCTAGCAAAACTGTCAAGCGACATTCGACTCTCTGGAAAGAGAAAAAACATAATTGAAATTGATTAATTGATGATATATTGATATAGTATTGAATTATTGATTTTAAAATAAAGTGAAAATGTTCAATAGAGATGTAAAAGCAAATTTATTTTTTAAGTTGAAAAAAAATTAAAAATTAAGTAAGTATAGAAGAGTAAAGACAATCTTTAATTAACCTGGGAAAGGTCGCGTTAAAAAAATTACATTAAAGGCCACATGTTAGATTTCACCTAACATTTAAAAACAATCCTATATGCCTAAAATCTATATCCTAAAATATCTATAAATGAATACTTAACAATTATATTATTGGAGGGGAACAATAGCTTCGATAGCTCTAGAGGTGATGTGGTAGAATGGGCTGTGTACGGCCGACTACTTCTATGTACTTTCGACAAGTAGCTGAACCCCTCCTATAGATTTATTGCGGGTGATACAAAGTAAAACGAAGGACCAGCCATAAGGCAAATTAAACTCATTTTTGTTTAGATGATTTACTTAATTGATAAAGAAAGGTTACATCGATGTGGACATAAAATATTGTGGAAGTAAAGAATTTCTATAGCTTGTGGCAACCTTGTAAGAAATATCGTCGTGTACCAGAAAACAATTCTAGTTAAATGTTTAATTGTCTAACTAACAATGTCTAGGTGTATTTTTATTTACCTGACCATATCACTGACTCTACACACAAACATACAACACAATAACAAATTAATCAATTAAAATACTATATTACTAACATTTTATATTAGAAACACGAAACCTTTTTGTTGGTTCCGTAACTAGGCATGTCTGTCTTCTTAAAGCTTGAATAGCAGAGAGAGTCAAAAAGTCGAAGTCGGGAAGTCTCGAAAGTTTTCGAGAACGCACAGGCGCAGAACATTTCTGATTTTTGTATGGTATAGGCTACAGTCAGAGACGGTATAAGGGGTTATCGGCGAAGGCTATCATAATGTTTAAGTGATTTAAACAATTATCTTTGTTAAAAATAATATCTATCAAAAAAAATTTAAAATTATCTGAAAAATGTATCTTCTTCTTCTCATTGACTTTCAGACCTTAAGGTCCATAGTCTTCCTATTGGGATTCCTAGCCTCATTTTTCCAGCAGCGGTGGCCAGCCGCTTGGCCAACCCTACTGCTTTAAATCAGTAGGGAGTTTGTGAATTCAGTGAATTAGTTTCTGCTCTGAAGTCTGTCCTTTGCTTCTTCTACTATTCTTTTCCATTCTTTCTGGTCTTTTGCTTTGTTCTTCCAGTATTTTATTCCAATTTCTTTACGATCTTCTTCTACACCATCCGACCATCTAGTTTTCGGTCGTCCCCTTGCTCTTCGTCCTTGTCGTATAGTTTCCTGTATTTTCTTGACACACCTTTCATTACCTAGATGTAGTACATGTCCTGCCCACCTTAATTGTTTACTTCTTATTTCATTTGTTATTATTGGGCTATTGCATTTTTGATTAACTTCATAGTTTCTTAATATTCTCCATACTCCATTTTCTTTAATTGGGCCGTATATTCTCCATAGTATTTTCCTTTTCCAGATTTCTAATGTGTTTTCCTCTTTTTTTGTTAAATTCCAGGTTTCTGCGGCATAAAGTACGACTGGTCTAATTACTGTCTTGTATATTTTAATTTTTGTGTTTGTAAACAATATCTTTGATTTAAATGTGTCTTTTAATGCATAGAAAACATTTGTTACCATGTTGTATTCTGTTATTTATCAAAAATGTATCTACTTATAATATAATACGTATATATTTAAAAAATATTTCAAATTATCTCAGAATATATAATTAAAAATTACACTATGCTACTTAACTTATAATTAATATTTATGTCTCAAAACTTTCACTAAATTATCTCAAAAATAAAATATCAAGTGCTTGGAGAATCAACAAAAAACAAAAAATGTTAGGCAAAATCTAACCACACGATCATTCCCGGGTTAATAATAAAACTCTTTATTAAATATAAATAAAATTAAATTGATAATTTAATTACCTGTATTCCTCTCTTGATAATTACAAACATTGTGGTGTGCTTTAAGTCTTTGGACTAATCCTTGAATATCTTTCATGCACTTTCTACAAATAGCCCTACACCCCAATTTATTTGGATTTGTTGTCTTAATATGGAACTGCCATATTGGGTCCTCTTTTCTTCCACTCATTTTACTTTATTTATATGTTTTCACTTCACTTAACTAACCTAACTAGCGAAATGAGTGAAATTGTTGGGCAACATCAATTTATAGGTTGAGAAGGAACACAAGCCTTGACAGGAATATTCTTGCAGAAAGCACAACAAACGCGTTCGTGCCTCACTCGGCAGTACTCGGCACTGTATAGTGAGTGTATAGGACAGAAGGAAAACAAATCGCAACAAGAATTTTCTTGCAAGAAGCGCGACAAATGCGTTGTCACAAGTTTCTGAGCCGCAAATTGTATTATAATTTTTAGACTTATACATTAAAATAATTAACAATAATTTCAAAGAATCAAAATGTTCAAATTTTATATTCAAATTTAAAAAATCAAATACATCGTGATTTTTAAAAAAAAATCAATGGTTTTTGATTTTTTTAATAAAAATCAGATTTTGCCAAACCCTGTCTAAATATAGATACATTCCGCAGCTTTATTCTTCTTACGAAGTCTATCAACTTGCCAGGGTTTCAACATTCCTAGTACCTAAACTGCACATTTGTTAAACTGTCAATAGAATGTGCTCCACAGTTTCTTTCTCTGATTGACAAAATCTATATATGGACTCTTATGTTAACCCCATCAGTTTTTTTGACCGTTCTCCTGTCTTATCAGGTCTGCCATACATTTTGGAGAATGTTCTTGTGAATTCCTGCATCATAACCAATAAAATATGTAGGTGTGTTTACTTTATTTTAAAGAAGATTAAATTCCAAGAAGTATTTTGTCATTAAACTCTATATTTGTATTTGTAATTAACTATTTATTTAATTATAAGCGTAAATGTTCAGATACGACAGAGGGAATTGAAGAAAACAGCAGTTTCATGGCTCAAACTTCCTTTTTTATCAATAGAAACAAAAGTTAAAGATCTTCAGTCATCTTCATCTAATTCATCCACCATCTCGGACAGAACAAAGAGGGTGTTATCCAGAAATTTATTAAAAAATTATAATTATATGTGTGCAAGAGAAGAAACCACAGATTTATTAGAAAGTGATAAAATGAAAGTGCAAGAACTTATTGAACACAGCTAGAAAGACCTGGCATTTAATATTTTTCACCCATTAATTGGAAAATTGCGTACTCTCTTTTTATAAATACATATTAACGAAACGTTGTAAGATGTATAGTTTTTTTTTAGATTCCATTGCAGTCATGACGGTTGTCCTAAATCGTTTCCAACGCAATGGAGTTTGAAAAAACACGAAGCAGTACATTCGAATTCTTGTGAGTTTTCCTGCGCAGAATGCAACATGGAATTCAAAACTTACGATACATATATGTACCATCAGAAAAAACACGGAGGACGAAAATTCCTGTGCATGTGCTGTGGCAGAACTTTCTTGCAGTCTGTTCATTTGAAGTACCACATGCAGCAGCATACTGGAATAAAACATTTCAAGTGTAACTTTTGTGTTAAAAGTTACACTTCATCGTCACAATTGAAGAAACATAAAAGACGACACCATCCAGCGCAAATGCAGGCAGAGGAGAAATCTTCGTTTGTAGTTGATATTTTGTAGGTATTCAAGTTTATAAATAAAAAAATAAAAATCATTGTGTTTTATTGATTAAATCTTTTAATTTTCAATTAGACAAGTTTCTGAAATAGCTGAGGTAACGATCAATACAATTGTGTTTGTTAATCAAAGGAAAAGTGACAAAATACAAGGTTAAAGTTCTCAATTTTTAAAAATATGTCCTTCAACATTTTCAAAAAGTCTCGCTTTTTGTAAGAAATGCTACGGTAAATAAAATGTGGACCAGACGAGAAACCCCTATTAAGTGTATACACTTCAATAGCCATTTTATGTTTGAAATATGATTTAACAAGTTCGTGTGATAAATTTTAAACAATGACATCGCTCCACTATAAAAAATCATTCAAATAAAAAATACTGTCAAATAATAAAGGGTTCTAAATGTTAATAATATGTAAATTTTAGAAAGGTTCAAATTCAAAAAAAATGCAATTTTAGCCTTATCGATTTTTTTACCGCTTTCTGCCAGTGGTGTCCTGATTCATCATTTTTAAAATTTGTTCACCTTATACGAGGGAAATTCACAAGTCTGGTTAGTTGACAAAATAATTGTAAAAGAACCTTGCATACACTACATCAAATTAACCTTAAGTCTGACGTCATACCCAACAACCACAGAAATGAATCAAAACGTTAGGAACTCAAAATTAAAGTGGCTACTGCTACTTTGTCGTTTGCGAAAATATTTTCATTTGAATATCTTGTCATAGTATATTTTTCCATTTAAAAATCCTCACACAAGTTTAATAGAAGTTTTCGAGATTGCGATTTAAACATTTTTCCTGGTATGTTCTCAAACAAAGTAAAATATTGTCAGATTTGCTTACAGTCATCACACAATATTCCCGTTAGATGCTAGATCATGTTTCAGTTATTCCAGGAATGAATAATTAACTCTTTATAATTTATTTAAAAACAATAGAAAAATCTGACTGACATCTACATCTTTCTAGAATTATTGACAATTGACATCTGTCTTGCGCATTTGATCTAGTTCTTATCTCATCCTATGCAATTGAATGTTTCATCTTGTCAATACTGCTGTATGGGGTGGAAACAAGAACGACCTCAGAGGAATCAATGCCTTTGAAATGTAGATCTACCAGAGGATGATGAGAATTCATGAATCTCTACACTGGTTGTTCACACGAGTGAAAACCCACAAATTAATGATTTTTTTCACATTATGAGAAATGAGTATAACATATGGCACCTCATCATCCAAGTGATCTACGAAAAAATACCAATAAGAAGGAAAATGTCATGGCTGGAAAACCAGGAGAAATGGTTCGATCGGGTCGGCGGGAGATTTAGATTTTTGGAGATGAAGAATGATCATGAAAAAAGAGAGGTATCAAGTTGCTTATAAAACGTGTAATACAATTAATGTACAACGAGAGGTAATTACATTTTTTATTTACACAACAAAATCTAATCTGTGACTGCCACTCTTTGCGAATCGTGTAATGACGTCAGGAACATTGACAGGAATGTCTCGGTATATGTTGAGTAGGGTCAGTCCTACTAATCTCTCCTCGATCGTTGTTGATCTGAGCCATGTCTTGAACCGTCTCAAAGATGAAAAGCTCCTCTTAGCGCGTGCGATGCTGACGGGAAGAGATGCTAGAACTTTGAGCATAAGGTGGATGACAGGGCATACCTCTTTGTCGCAGTTTAAAAACGCATCTAAGGCATTTTTTGGAATAGCTTGTTTCTGTTCATGCCGTATTTTCCATTTTGCCGTCCAACTTTGGATTTCCCCTTTAAGATTCCAAAGCATCACGGAGGAGCTGCTGAAGCCAGCTAAGCTGTAATATCGCTTGCATACAACTTCTAGAGAACGGTTTTATTCTTCTTTAGGAGTTCTCTTGTCAGCGGACTGAGGTAGGAACACAGCAAAATTGTGAAGCCCTAGAGTTTCTTCAGAAAATCGTGTCTTTAAATCTTCCGAAATATGTTCAACTAGAGGTATGTAAATAGATACCCGGTAGTATTCCTCAGGAGAGTTTCACTTACAATTTGCTCTGTTCTTTTGCTGTTTAGAAATTCTACGTGTTTTAAGTTCAACTCCAAGACTTGCTCCTCTCTTCGGCTGCTTCAAAAATATTATGAAATCCCTCCTCACAATTGGTTCGTTTTGTTTCAAAGACTGCCAGTGTACTTAAGAGAATGCCTTTTGCACTTGTTATGTCAATGGCCTCTTTCTTGTAGATACGACTTAAGGGCATTGTTACTGACAGTACGACAGAGAGGCTCTGTTCACACAAACGACAAACTCACTGTCACAAAGTGCATTAAGCAAGGTCTTGGCTTTTGATGAGCTACCGGCATCTTTCCAATTGGAAATATGCTCTAATGCGTCATAGATTTGTGAGAAAGAGGTTTTAAACTCTATAACACTCTCGTGCCGTTCAATCCACCTAGTTTTGCACAATGAAGTAAGGGAGTGTCCAAGAACTTGCCGCATAATTTTATGGCGTTTTGATGAGGCTTTGAAGAAAGATATGATCTCTCTTATGGTTCCAACAGCGTTTCTGACTGCCTGGACTGACGATGCTTTGGATATGGCTAAGTTCAGAGCATGGTTATGGCAATGCGAATAAACAGCGTGTTTAGCCTCCTTTTGAATCTCTCTCACTGCACTTTTAACATCAGAGGTCATGACATTACAGCCGTCAATTGAAATACCAACACAATTTTCCACATTAAGGTCATGTGACTTCATCATTGCCAATACGTGTCTGGCTAGATCTACGCCAGTGACTGTAGGTTCTGTGATGTAATTCGGCTGATTCTAAAGTGGTGTCTTTTGACATCATGATCATCTTTAGGATTCATAAACTAGATGAAATCTTCTCTAATGCTTCCTTCATGCACATATCTCAGAATCAATGTTAATTGGGATTGGTGGGAGACATCAGTGGTCTCATCAAATATAATGCTGTAGACCCCAGATTCTTGGATTTTGTCTCCCTAGAAATATAATTGATTCTACAATGGGAACCAATTTTTTGCGATTTTCCTCAACGAGTTGCAGACGATGACTCAGCACCTGGTTGGAAATAGCTTTTTCTGGGCTGCCCCAATCGCCCCCCTGGATCCGCGCCTGTGAAGAACAATATTAATAAAAATAATTTTATTTTAAACGGACATATCAAATAAATTAAATATAATATAAACATACAAATTAAATGTACTTTTCATTTATTCTTCAGCTTTTTAATTACTACTTGTAATGAACTAATTTTTTTACACCTCTTCAAAGTTTGATTTAACACTCTTATGTTGTGTGATTTTATCCTTTTTCTTTGAACTTCATGAATTGCAAACGTATTCTCTTTTTCTTGGAATCAACTGCTCACTCATCTATGATCCTTGTGAAGCTGAGGGTACAGGTTCCACTGTATTTAATGAATGAGCTCTTTTAATTACCCTTAAAGATAAAAGCAATAAAATGACATTATCAACTGAAATTTACCTTTTTAGGTTGCAAATAGTTTGGCAAATCAATAAAAATTGTAGATACAGCATCATTCAATAATCTTGTTGTATTGGCTGCTTTCTAATAATATATTATTAAACGAGCAATTATTCACGAACAGTGACGTTTGCGTCCCAAACCGTAGGCGAGGGGCGCAAATCACCCGAGTGAATAATGGTCATAAATAGCGAGTCATTTTGCCAAAATTTATTTGACGTTTGTCGCTCGTTCATTCATGTTTCATTTAAATAAAATATACTCATTTCTTTTATAGTCCTTAGGAAATTTCTTCTCTATACTACAATATCGATTCTTTTTATTAAAATATACTTTTTTCAGCGAAAACATATTTCTTTTAACACTTAACCACCGTCGTGCGGTCATGGTGACCGCCTCAGTTTTTCATTTGGTTGTATTTCCCGCTTCTTTTATAACAGCAACTTGGACGATACAGTACCTACCTTCAATCACAGATAAGCCTTCTGCCTTCAATCCACATCGTCTTCAGTATATTTCCAGACGTAGAAGACGATAGATGTCTTTGTAGTACAGATACGTGAGTTTTAATGTCGTTGGGGGTCACAGTAACCGCACGACGGCGTTTTTGTAACTTTTTGTGTTTTAATATTATTTGTTTTTTGTGATGGATAACCAACCCGGACCATCAAAAAGGGTGAAACGTATCAATATTCACGATAAAAATTATGAAGAAACATGTTCACAATGGTATGAAGAAATTGATAAAGATTATGGTGATACAGACATTCTTGGCGAGGACATTTTAGAATTTAGTGAGCATGAAAGTGATTCAGTAATTGAAGGAGAATTTGTCGAAGCAGAAAATGAAGGTGAATTAGATGAAAAGACTCAAGTGATGATTCTGAGGGTGAATATGATACAGAAATAAAAAGCAATTAAAATACTATTGTAAAAATAGATTCAAGTGGTCTTCTGAACCTTTTTATTCTCTCAACAGAACTCTACAGCACAATATTATCTTGCGATTACCGGATTTGCGCCCAAGTGCTAGGTTTGGGGATAAAGCAAAACCAATTGAAATGTGGAGTAAGTTGTTCAATGAAGAAATGCTACTTACAATATTACGATGGTCGAACTTAAAAATTGGAAAAGAAAGAAACAAATATTCACGAACTTGAAGACCAGAATTAAGAGATCTAGATCTGATAGAACTAAAAGCATTTATTGGTATGCTATTTTATACAGCCGCATTTGTTTCAAATCATGAAAAAATTGAAAGAATGTTTGCAACTGATGGATCTGGCAGAGACATTTTTCGTTCTGTTATGTCTAAAAACATATTTTCCTTTTTGTTGATATGTTTGCGCTTCGATAATCCTGACACTAGAGATGAAAGGAGACGAACTGATCCTTTGTGTACTATTTCAGAAAATTTTAATAAGTTTATAGTTAATTCTCAGGCTGCTTACACCTTGGGTGCCAATACTTGTATTGATGAAATGTTAGTATCCTTTAGAGGTAAATGTAGGTTTAAAATGTATTTGCCCGCGAAGCCATGTAAATACGGTTTAAAAATAATGTGTTTGACCGATGCCAGAAATGGCTACTTTTATAATGGAACTTTCTGTGGGTATGGTGTACACGCTAGATATAAATTGAGTGAATGAAACGACGAGTACTCAGTGTGTATTTATTATTAAAATGCAGCTACTTTTATAATGAAACTTTCTGTGGGTATGGTGTACACACTAGATATAAATTGAGTGAATGAAACGACGAGTACTCAGTGTGTATTTATTATTAAAATGCAGCTAAGCGCTTTCGGTCATTACACCATTCTCAGAGCTGTCGTCATAAAAAAGATCCTATAACAGGTGTCAAAAAACATCCAGTGGATAAAAATGAAAATGAAGAAATGTATGATGTTAAGTCATTGTTACAATAAAATGATTAAAAACATTAAAATATCCCATTCAGAAGTGCAAACTCCAGAGTTACGGACGGAATTGGTTTGGCAGAAGAGTTAAAAAAATTCAGTAAGCCTACCCAAGCAGTTCTGAGTTTGGCACAACCTATTTTCAATACCAATCGAAACGTGACAGCAGATAATTGGTTTATGTCAATTGAAGTGTCGCAGCAGTTGAAAACCAATGGTTTGACTTGTGTAGGCACATTAAAAAAAAACAAAAAAGAAATCCCTCCAGAATTTCACCCAAATCCAAGAAAGGAGGTGGGTTCATCAATCTTCGCATTCACAAAGGATATATGTATTTCTAGTGTCCCACCTGCCAAAAAAAACAGAGCAGTACTTCTAATCTCATCGATGCACCATACAAAATCAATTGATAAGGATAACAAGCCAGAAATTATCTCCTTTTATAACAGCACTAAAGGTGGAGTAGACTCCCTTGACGAAAAATGTGCTAAGCATTCAACAAGTCGACGTACCCAACGCTGGCCAATGGTGATTTTTTTCCGATTACTTGACATTAGTGGTATCAATTCATATATACTCCATCAATCTCACAAGAACTGTGTCAAATTAGAAAAAGCAGATTTTATGAAATCACTTGCAGACTAATTGGTGCGACCTCATTTAGAAAGAAGAATGATGCAACTGCATATTCCATGCGAGCTAAGATGAAACATAAGAATACTAGGAAATCCGGAAATTCCAGTTGCAGTTCCCGAAGAAAAATTAGAAAGACGTAAGACATGCTATATATGTCCTTCTAAAATCAAAAGAAAGACTTTTCATCTTTGTTTTGTATGTCATAAAGCTATATGTTTGCAGTGCTGCGCCCAAGTGTGTAATAATTGCAAAAATAATTTGTAAATTTTAAAGCTTTGCAGTTTTTGCTTTTTTCTATTTTTTTTGAATTTGGATTTTTGTATTACGTTTTGATATATTTAGGCTTAAAGAAAGTACTTTTGGTAAGTTTGATTCTTTATTCAATTTTCCAGAAAAAAATTTTTTTGTACGGTTCACATAAATGTATGTCATAAGCACACATATTTCATTGCATCAATAAAAACTTATATCTAATGGTACATATTTACTTTTATATATTTTTTAACTTGTTAGACATTTATTACAAACATTTTTGTCATATAAACATAAAAAAGAAAGAAAAGTTTGGAAATTAACTCAAAAAATGTATCGGTCACTATGACCATATGACGGTGACAATGCTCCAAATATCTGACGATGGTTGTTAAGGGTTGTGTGCTTCGATTCATTTCAGGGTAATCCTTATCATCTCGAACCGAGGCAAGAGAATTGTCTACTGTCGGAAATTCTTTTCTATTCTTTCACTTTCCTTCGAAGTCTTTCTTTCAAATTATTTTCTAATTGAAATTTTGGTTTTCCTGGAGCTTTACGTGCTGTTTGAAACTCGCCACACTTCTCTTCTTTAATAAATCTGTAAATCATAGATTTCCAAACACCAAGCGTACTACTAACTAATTTCAGTTTGTCATCAACACTTTTACATAAATGTTTGTCTGTAAAAGATTTAAAACAAATAATTTTTCTATACTCACACTGAAATTCACATTACACCTTGCAAGTTGCAACTGAACGACTTTTAGTAAACTGTTAATACACAGCTGGGATCTCCTTACTAAATGAAGAAACATAAATATTATAATTAATTTTTCTACTAGATCAAAGATTCGTGAATACTATTTCTTTTTACAAATATAAAGAAATCCCGAAATCATAGTTCAATTACTTTGTATTATACCTACCTCTATGTTTGACTGTATATTGTGTTGCCTAAGCTATAAACAGAAATACATACATGCAGTAGAAGGATGTATATTGCACAGATAATGTGTATTGTTTACAAATAATAATATATTTTATAATGTGGACGGTTATTCCTCACTATTAGGGGATATATACAACAATATTGAAAAATAGACAATAATGATTTTGTTTTCTCTCTCTTAATTAATTTTCTAAATTATGGATTTCCTCGTTTTAGCCGTTCAATTCACAGGATTCACTATGTGTGTAATTGGTAAAAATTACTTTTAAATATCGACAGACTTGAAATTGTTTCATTTGGAGCTCCTTCCGAGGATAATCGAATCAATTGCAGAAAATAGGCAAGGCAAATAGCCAAAGTAGAAAATCGAGACAGTTAAATGAAAATCCTTAAAAAGACCAAATTTACTTTTTATTCATTCATTTTATCTTAATAATACATACAGATACATCCACAGTTTAACATGAATACAAAATGTGATACACAGTTTAACATAAATATTTTTATTCTCTACTAATAGTGTTTAATTTGCGGTGCGACGTTGCCATATTGTTTCGGCAATTCTTTGGATTCGGTACAAATACGAACGAAACAGTTAAATTGGGGACATTCTGCGACACCTTTTTTTTCGGGATGGCTTGTTCAAAACTCTGGAACCCTTTCCGTCTAAATCGGGAATGGTTAGCCACCTTGAAATGTGGCAGAATAGAATCATTGAGGAGATGCGTTACTTCAGCAGTGGATTCATAAAGATGGCTTTACAATGATCTGATTGTTTATTTGCTAATCCAAAACGGATTCATGGTTTATAAAAAAATGTATCTGCAATGATAATACTAAGTTGATGATTTAATTAACTCATGTGTCTTTTCTACTATTAATATAAACACACATTCATACTGATGTTTTTTTTATAAAAACGTTAGTATGATGAAAGTTTCACAACAACGAAAAGACAAAAATATGAATTAGTACAGACAATCAATCTCTCTAATTACAATTCCACCATGCACCAGTTAGAACCACCATGTAAAGTACCTCGAAAGATGCTCCGACGTTCTGCATGGGCACGCAAGCGTCCGGGAAACATCCGCAGTTGTCAGTGCGTGAAGTGGTGATGTCCCTTTGCCCCCCACCGATTGGCGTTCCACACCAGCGACCTGCTTAGATCCATGAACGTATCAAAACATTCTTTTATAGTCTTTTATAGAAGAGTACAGAGCTTCTATTGAAATAAAGAGACTGAGTGTTTAAAACATTAGAAAGATGGATTCTTTTTGAAGAACTACTCTAGTTATTCACATAAATTAGAACTTGTAGTACATGATTAAAATTGTTTGTTATTTCGTTGTCTCTTTAATGATTTAAACAAAACAATCGTATTTTTTACTAATGACATTAATAATAATTAAGCTATTCGAATAAAATGAGCCGTCGTTTTATCTGATCAATTAGAGGCGGAGATATTCATAAAAACCTTAAATTTTGATATTTGTTTAATTAATTATTTTCGTGTTTATTTTTCATGGGTATATTTGGTGGAAAAGTAGCGGTTGACAGTTCGTAAACATTCTCGCAGTCTTGAGTCATGCTTGTACCTTTTTTTATGGTAATTCGCAAGATTTTAATAAAGTATCAGAATATACGTTTTGTAGTGCTTTCTTATATTTTTAAAATCGGTTTTAAAATTCAAATCCTGACCACATAATATGCGGCATAAAGACATTTTACATTTCATGAAAATTTGAAGACCGTAGATACAGTTACTTTTTCACCAAAACACAGCCATGGATGATAAAAATTAACGGATATATCAATTAGTTAAATAAACAAATAGAAGAATAAGAAGATCTTGCATATATGATCAGAAAACTAAAAGATCAATTATGATTCGTTTTTGGGTACGATCTAAGTAGAAGAACAATATGCAATAATTATTATTATCTGTTGTTTCTACAGAGAACTCCGCTCGAGTACGACCGTGTTGTTTATGGAATTTTTCACAAGTTATTTTAGGATACGACACTGGTGTATACTGACGTACCGGAAGGTACCGCTTACAAAGTCTAAAGTCAAATGATGGATTTTGTGGAAGTGAGGTGCTGTTTAAAATACGGTGCTCACTGGAAAAGATTTTGGGGTCCGTGGTTCTGTTTAATTCAATAAATTATCTACATGTTGCCGAATAAATGAATATTTAAGTAATCGTGGAGCTTTGTTTTTTTTATCATAAATATCCTTTTAGAAATGATTTAACTTTGATTAAAATCAGATCAAATTATAAATTTTTGGTTAGGTTGGGTTTAAAATGTACTTATTTATAATTCGCGTATAAAAGAGACTTCATTATAACATTGTTTACAGTGTCACAATGAAGCTCTTTATTGTTTTTAGTTATATTTTTATTTGACATTTGACATTACCCTTGACAGAAATTATAAATAAAATGGTCTAGCGTTGTTCTAGCTAGCAAACTATTATATTAAAGGTAAATTAGAATGATTTATTTATTAAAAATATTAATGAATAAAGTACGCTAACGTTTATTTATCAATTGTTTATTTTTATATTGTATAGGATCAATAAATAGGTATACAAAACTTTCGATTTTTGGGATAAATTACCAGATATCTATGTGATGATGAGAAATAATTCTGTTCATGATGTAATATAAATATATCGCAAGAGCATATACGAAGAAAATATACGAAACAAATAATCATCCTCTTTTTGCTTAGATGAAAGTTTGTTTACAATTTACACAGTTATTCGGTTATAATATGTCAAAAGTCAGAAGTGCTGAATAAAACCATCTGTGGAGAAATCACGATTAGGGTTGTCAAAAAGGTTTTAAAAAGAATTCCTTTTGAGATAATACTGCACGAATTGCCATAATGCTTCATCACCATCTTCCAAAAACTTAATAAATTCTTTGCACCAACTCTCTCCCCTATTAGAAAAGGACATTAAAAACTTGGAAGATGAACTCGCTTCCACTAAAATCTGTTTTCAAAACGATCCCGAAGTCATAAAGGAAATTTTAATATTGGAACAACGCGTTAAGGCTTCTAAAGGGAGAAGATTGAAGTACTCTGATATCGATTTTGGGCCCCATTTAGTTATAGTAGAACCCATTAAAAGTAGCGGCACTCCCCCTAGTATTCATCCTATGGATGTTGGAAAAATTATACGAAAACTGAACATTCAAAACATTAAAAATATCCAAAAGAAAGGTTCCAGCAAAATAGGAATTACCTTCAAAACTTCTCGTGATGCTAATTATTTCCTAATGAACCAAGCTTTCAGAAGGGAAGGATATTGTGCTTACATACCACAACGCCTTCTCACCTCGAGAGGCATTGTCAAAAACGTAGGACTCTCTATTACCCCAGATGATATTATTCAAGAAGCTTATTTGCAAAATAAAAAAGTGATTGGTGCTAGAAGACTTAACCGCAGAATAACCAAAGATGACGGATCTTATGAATATGTTCCCTCCACAACAATTCTTGTAACCTTTGAGGGACGTCCATGCCCCAAGGATCTAGAAATTTTTTCAGTTCCACTCCAGGTTGATAAATATATTGCTCCTGTTACTCAATGCAAAAATTGCCTTAGATTCGGACACTCTGCCAACTCTTGCCGCAGTGCCAAAAGGTGTAGTAGATGTGGAACAATCCATTCTGACCCATGTTCAAATTCCTTAGACTTTTTATTGTTCTGGACAGCATCTAGCTTTTGACCGCTCTTGCAAAGAATTTAATAGGCAAAAAAACATTAATGAAGCAATGGCATTCCATGACTATTCTTACTTCGAAGCCTCTCAACTTTTCCCTCCTCTTAAATCTTCTGTTAAAAACTCCTCTTTTGATAGATCAATCACATCCTTTCCTCAATTACAGACTTCTTTCCCTTTTCCAATCTCTTATGCTCAAAAAGTGACACAAAGTCCCCCTAGTAACAAATTCACTACTCATAAACGCAGACGTCCCACCATCTTAGAAAAAAGAACTGGATTTGATAAAGATACACATAATGCAGCTCTATTTTCCTCCTCATGCAATGAACTCTGTCAGTCTCCGATAACAAATAAATCTGCACTTCAAAACAATGCTTCATCTCCCTCTTGCTCTCACATTGAAAGAATTGATATGGACTTCACCCCTTCTGATACTCCGTTTTTGTCTGATTACTCCCTTTCTATCCCTAGCTCTCAATCTTTCGCAATTTCTCAGCTTACCTCTCCTCAAGAGGTGAGCAATCATAATATAACTTGAATTTCTCCCTCTAAGTACCTCCCCCCCTTTTTTTATTATTTCATTTTTTACACTATTGCTTAAAATTCAATCGTATTCAGGATAATACCTTTAAATATAACATACTCCAATGGAATATTCACAGTTTTAATGTTAACAAAGAGGTACTCATTCCTATTATTAGAGATGAGAGTATTAACATTATATTACTAAATGAAACTTGGTTGACTCCAGGTGGATCTGCACATATTAAAAATTTTAGCTGTTTTAGACAAGATCGACAGGATGGCTACGGAGGTGTAGCCACTTTCATCAACAGCTCGATTCCTTGCAAAAATTTTGAACACAAAATTCCAGTTCCTCCAAAAATACACTTGCTGGTAGTAGAACTCCAAGATCTATTCATTATTAATAGCTATATTCCTCCCGACCCCAACATTCCCTTCCCTCACAGAATGTTTAATCAACTCCTACAACAAATAAAACATAAGAATTTTATCTTAATGGCTGATTTAAATGGCCAAAATCAAATTTGGGGCTCTGCCATTAATAACCCTAAAGGAACTGCACTCTGGGACTTCATCTCGCATAATGATCTCACCATCCTTAATGACGGATCTCCAACCCGTATTCCCAACCCCAATGTCAATAAAAGCTGCCCGGATATTACAATTACTTCCTCAGCCATAGCTCTAGATTGCTCCTGGAGAACGATCCAAGAATCAGGCTTCAGCGATCATTTTCCTACCCTTTGTTCCTACAAAAAACAAAATACTGTGCCCATCCATATGAATTCCACTCACATCAAATATAACACAAATAAAGCCAACTGGGATGCATTTCAAGCATATATTGAAAATAATATATATCATAATGATATGGAATATCCCTTGTTCTTGGAGGTCTTAAAAAGAGCCATCTCTTTATTTATCCCACTTAAGAAATCTTTCACTCCTTCTAAACCTTATCTACCCTGGTGGGACAAAGAGTGCTCCCAGATGGTACAAAAGAAAAAAGAGGCTTTTAAACTATATCTAAGAACTCTCCATGGAAAATTTCATTAATTTCAAGAAAATAAGAGCTAAAACTCGACTTTTTCTGAAAACAAAAAGATCAGAAGGCTTTCGTAAATTCACGGAAGAACTGAACCCCGGAACACCTGTTAAGAAGATTTGGCAATCAATAAAAAATTTCTCTAGATCTATTGAAAATCGTAATTTAATTAACATCCCTCCCCTAGACAGTTCCATATTCCAAAGTCTCTTAAACAAGTTAGCTCAAATCCCTTTTCAAGACCTTAACACTATTCCCCAAGCCATTAACGACTCCTTTACTCACCCTTTTACAATAGAAGAATTGAATTTCAGCTTACTAAACAAAAATGATTCAAGTCCTGGATTGGATTCCATCACATATTCAATGATCAATCATCTTCCCAAAATAGCCCTAGAAACTCTTCTCTCTATTTTCAATAAAATACTCAATAAATATCATCCTATCCCTTCAGATTGGAAAAATCATCTAATAATTCCTATTCTTAAAAAAAACCAGGATCCTAACGATACCTCCAGCTGGAGACCCATAGCCTTATCCAGCACAATAGGAAAAGTTTTCGAAAGCATGATCAAAAATCGCCTTGACTGGTCTCTTGAAAACTCCCCAAAAATTCACCCCTCACAACAAGGTTTCAGGAAAGGCAGAAGTATATCTGATAACCACATTTTCATCTATTCCGAAATATCATGTGCATTGTCTGCCAATAAAAACCCAATTGTTGTTTTTCTCGACATTAAAGGTGCATATGATAATCTTCTTTTATCCTCTATTTATTCATCTCTAAATTCCCTTAATTTGCCTCTTGACATTTGTGACCTCATTTTATCCTTTCTTTCAGATCGAAATCTATTCATTAAATCCACCCTTAACAATGAACTTATAGGCCCTGGTGTTTCTTGTAGAGGTGTCCCCCAAGGTTCTCCACTCAGTCCACTGTTATTCAATATATCGTGCAACTCTCTTCAGAACATACTTCCACCTTCCATAAAAATTAGTGGTTATGCAGATGATCTTGCTGTGATATGTGCCGAAAACACCATCCAGGAGTCTATAACATCCCTCAACACCTTCCTTTCTAATCTCAATCTTCATTTATTGTCTATGGGTTTGACACTGGCCCCTCAAAAATGTGCCGCCATGATTTTTCAGAAAAATCATAAGCTTAGTCCAGTCCATTCCATAGTCATTAATGGTCAACCTATTCCTTGGAAATCTCAAGTCAAGTACTTAGGAGCTATATTTGACGACCAACTTAACTGAAAACCACATATTGAATTTATTTCCTGCAAAGTATCAAAAGCTATTAATTTAATTAGATATCTATGTGGTAAATGGTGGGGTAGCCATCAAATCTCTCTTTTAAACATATACAAAGCGACCATACTTCCATTATTTGATAATGCGTGCATGCTATATGGTGGCTGTTCTAAATACCTACTTAAAAAATTAGATCGTTTACAATATCAAGCCCTAAGGGTTATAGTAGGCTATCTAAAATCTACTCCTATCAACATCATGTTATCTGAATGTGGGCAGACCCCCCTGGAGGTACGTAGAGAAATCTTGTCAGTTAAATATGTATCTAAAGCAGTTGCATATAAAGACCTAATAAAAACCTCACTTATAGAATTATTCACAGAATGGGCTGCCGATCCCATATACTGGAGACTGAGAAATACTCCTCCTATTATATTTGCCTTTCAATCGGTATCTAAATTCCTTCCCTTCATTGAATCGTTCAACAAATTTCCTTGTCATCACTTCTCGCTCGAATCTCAAATTAGTCAAACTAACACGATAGATCTGGAAATTAAAAAAGATTCGGACTGTAATCAAATCTTTCTGGCCAAAATGAATTCTATCAACTTTTCTGGCCCCATTTTCTTCACTGATGCCTCTAAGACTGACAGTAATGTAGGATACGGAATTTATTCTCCTAACATCTTATCATTATGTGACAAACTCCCCTCTCATTTCTCCATCTTTTCAGCAGAATGTTACGCTATACTAATTGCGATCCAAAAAATTTCAAAACTTGACCTTTCCAAAGCTATAATTTTTTCTGACTCCCAAAGTGCCATAAAATGCATTTCTAAAAAATCCTTCTCCTCATCTTCTAAACCATTTGTCCTAAAAATAAAGGAGCTACTACACAAGTTGAATCAGCAAGGGAAAGACATACGAATTGGCTGGATTCCCGGACACAGTCTTATACAAGGAAATGTTAGAGCCGATGATCTTGCAAATCTTGGGAGAACTATAAATCGTGCCACCCTCCCAACTGGTCCCCATTCGGATGTGGTGCATTCTATTAAGAAATCAATTTTAGATAAATGGAATTCTACTTTCTCTACACTCAGCTTGACAAAAGGAAATCTATACTCTCAATTCATAAAATATCCAAGAAAAAATCCATGGTTTTCTTCACTTTCCAATTTGTCCAGAAGAGATATCTGCATTTCTTCAAGAATTCGATCCAACCATTGTGCCACTTTGTCATATCTACACAAATTCAACTTAGTACCTTCGGATTCATGCCCATGTGGTGAAAAACAAGATCTCTCACACAAATCTGTTAAGGTTCCTAATAATGTTTATGGCCCCTACACACTGCAAGACATAGTGCTGAAATTCCCAAACAATGAAAACATTAAACTCATCTCCAAATTTTTAAGTGCTTCAAACATCAAAATATAACCTCAAAACCGAACAGTTTACAGATAAAACTTTGAACAATAAGTGCGGTATCACTCTGTTTGTATTTACTTTCGTATAAACTATATTATAGACAATCATAAATCATCCCGGACGCAAAAAACAGGCCGAATAGCCCTGGCAGCTGAGGCCTTAAAACAAAAGAAGAAGAAGAAACCATCTGTGATCTGACCAATTAGGAATCTACAGAATTGCCAACTTAAATTCAAACCATTCCTCCTAGATTAAAAACAGGGATTATATGAAATTCTATTTTATTCAAATAATTAAATAAATGCGAATTATAAAAAATATATAAAACTTGTACCACAATGACTTTCTGTAGTACTCGTGATTTGCACAACTCAACGCTTCGCGGTTCGTTGTGCAAACTTCACTCGTACTACAAAACGAGTCATTGTGACACTTGTTTTACAAATAACTATTATTATCTTTATTTCTAAAATAATTTAACTATATTTTGAAATTGACTTTATATATAATAGATCGCTCTTTTTGAGCTCTTTTGATCCCTTCTGTAAGGTGGATCGATCCGTGTGTTATCTTCTGCTTGTTACAGCATGCGGTGTGAGTTCGTCATCTTTGTAATTTTTTTCCATTCCTTCCTGTCTTTTATTTTTCTTCCCCAGTCACGGACTCCCATTTTCTTTAGGTCATCAATCACCTGATCTTCCCATCTAAGTTTGGGACGTTCACTGGGCCTGGGGTTGGCAGGCTTCCAATCAGTGATTTTCCTTATTAGATCGTCCTTATTTCTTCTTCGAAGGTGCCCGTACCATCTTAGACGCTGTGCTTTGATATATGTCTGATCATATCTTCACCATTCATGTATTGACTTATTTGGTAGTTATATAGCCTTCTGTACACTTCATTCGGGATATGTTTTGGTCCTATTATTCTCCGCATGATTTTCCTTTCTTAGACTCTGATATTTTCTTCGTATTTATCAGTTAGGCTCATACTTTCACCGGCTTACGTTATTACTGGTCGTATTGCGGCTTTATACATTTAAATTTTGGTTTTTTACTGATGCATTTGTCCCTTAGTAGTTTCTGATACTTCCAATACACCTTTGTTCCCTGCTATTATTCTTGCGTTAATCTCCGCACTTCTGTTGTTCTTCTAATCAATTACTATTCCCAGGTATCTGAATTAACTTACTCCTTGAAAAGTGCAACCTCCCGTATTTATAGTAGCTGTGTTGCCAGTCTTCCTTTGAAATTTGCATATATTTTGTTTTCTCTTGGTTAACTACCAGCCCTCTCTTTGCTGCCTCTTTTATTAAGTTCTTGAATGTATTTTCTAGGGTTTCTTTGTCTCTAGTAATTAAAGCTGAATCATCGGCATATCCTATTATTTGTGTGGAGCTGTGACTAATTATTACTTTTATGTCTATTGCTTTAATCACCCCATCTAGTGTTATGTTGAAAAGAGTTGTAGACAAACTCTCCTTGCCTTACACCTACTTCAATGTTAATGTCTTCTGTATTTCCGTCTCTGGTTATCACCTTTGCAGTAGAATCTTTCATTGTCATTTTCACTAATCTTATTAGTTTTTCTGAAATTCCTATGTTCCTCATATCAGATATTAGCCACTCCCTGTTGAGACGCTTTCTGAAAGTCGACGAATAGTATATATATATATATATATATATATATATATATATATATATATATATATATATATATATATATATGTCATTATATATGTCATGCTCATAGCACTTTTCGATAGCCTGTGTTGGTAGGTGTATGGCGTCTACCGTAGATCTTCCTTTTCTAAATCCTTGTTGATATTGACCTAATTTCGGTTCAGCCTGTTTATTTAGTTCTTTTTTTATTAGATTTATTAATATCTTGTATATTGTGTTAAGCAGCATTATACTCATGTAATTTTTGCATTTGGTTTGATCTCCTTTTTTGAAGATTGGAACTATATGTCCAATGCTCCACTCGTTTGGCATGCGTTCTTCTGTCCACGTATTCATTATCAGGTCATATATTTGTTGAAGTAAGGCTTCTCCTCCATGTTGGATTCGTTCGTTATTTATATCATCTGGACCTGTCGCCTTGTTT
The DNA here is from genome assembly GCA_963921935.1 of Galeruca laticollis. Classification (NCBI taxonomy): domain Eukaryota; kingdom Metazoa; phylum Arthropoda; class Insecta; order Coleoptera; family Chrysomelidae; genus Galeruca; species Galeruca laticollis. Next base: position 89,865,846 of record OY998178.1, on the reverse strand, counting down.
GGTTTGAGTTATTTCACAGCGTCTATAAATTCCTCGAAAGAGGGTCTGTACTGCTGTTTGCCGATTTCTCCCTCTATTACTGCATCCTTATAATTTTCGTCCATAATATGATTGTTTAGTTATGGATTTTGAAAGTATGTTTTCCATTCTTTTTTATTTATTTTTACTGTTACAATTGCGTTTCTGCCACTGTATTGCTTTCTCACATATTCGAAGAGTTTTCTATTATCTTTATTGTTCTTTTCTATTTTTTCCATTTGCTCTACAACCCAGTTTGATTTTTTCTTCTGTAGATTTTTCCTGCTTTTTGCTTTATCTTTCTGTATTCGTCCAGCTCTTCATATTTTCCTGTTTCCAACCATTTACTTCTTGCTTGTTTTTTCTCTATTCATGCCAGCTTACCTTCTTCGTCTAACCATTCTTTGGATGGTTTGATTTGTTGTAATCCAGTTTATTTCTCTACAGAGTCTATAATGCAATTTTTAATGATCTTCCATTCACTGTCTATATCTTCTTTTTTATTATGAGTTCTCATTTTGTTTGTTAAGTTTTCCGCATAATTATTTCAACCTTTCTCTCTTTCCAGCTTTTTTAAGTTCCACTTTCTTTTGTTGTGTTTGCAAGGTTTAAACCTTGATATTTTTATGCTCATCTTCGCTATTAGTAAATTTGCGTTTGCTCCTCGGTATGACCTTGTGTCTTTAACCATTTTCAACCATTTATTTGATATCAAAACATGATCAGTTGCCGCTTCTCTTTCCTGGGAATAACCACGTTCTCTTGTGCTCCTTTTTATGCTTAAATTTTGTACTGATTATGAATGTATTTGTCTCCGCAGCTAGGTTGCACAGCATTTTGCCGTTATCGTTTGTAATCTCGTGTATGGCTTTCTAGAGATATTTTTACAGGTTTCGCTTATCTTCTCATAAAACTTTATTTTCTCGTCTTCGTTGGCTTCTTCCGTTGGGGCGTAAGCATTAATTATACTTTTGCTTGTTTATTCTAAGTTTTAAATATGAAATCCTAGCGTCGATTGGCTTAAATTCAATTACTTTGTTTCGTATTCTTTTACTGACCATTATTGCTGTTCCATTCATTTTTTGTTTTTCGTCCCCTGAATAATATATCGTAAAATTTGTATTTTCTATTTTCCCTTGTTTTTTCCATTTGATTTCTTGTAGCGTGAGAATGTCTAAATCATAATTCTTCATTTTTTGGGCTATATTGTACATTTTCCCAACTTTTAGCATACTTTTGATATTCCATGTTCCAATTTTCAATGCGTTTACTTTTTGTTTCAACCGTTTGATATTTTGCTAACGTTGTCTTTGTTTTTTTATAGTTTTAGTTACTTTTTCTTCCTTGTTATTTGCCGTGGTCATTTTTACAATGTTTCAATCCTCTTGAGCTACTTTTGTTGATAGTTTTTTCCTTTTTTTATAGCCGTAAGATTTTTAAACAGTTTTGTAGTTCTTTCATTATCAACATATTCTTCTTCTTCGGCCATTGCTCTGTTGCTGAATATTCTTCCTTTGGGTTTGGAACCTGATGGTCTAACAGTATCCTTCCCTTGCATGTTTAGTTTCAATTCATTTAATGAGCAAGCCATTCCGTTTATCCACAGTCTGTTATAATTTAGATTCGCTTCATGTCCTTCATTCCTTGCTTGTTTCATGTATGATCTGAGTTCTTTCCTTTGTATTCGTACTTCTCTGGTAAAGTCTTCATTTATATATATTGGTGTATTTTTTAATTTGTATGTTTTTTGTAAAATCTACTTTCTTCTTGTATTCCTTCAGTTCCAGCAAAATCGGTCTTGGTTCCAGCTTCAGCTTCTCCATTACATTTTGTAAGGCACTCTTTAGTTGCAGCTCATCTTCGTTTTCCGTTTCTCTTACTCCCTTTACTATAAGGTTTTTGCTCCTCGTCCCGCTCTCTAATTTTTCTATTTTCTCTTCATGCCTGCCTAAAGCCTCCTTTAATTTTTGGTTCTCCTGTCTCACGCAGTTTTCTCTTTTTATTTACGCCATTTCCAATATTTTTCCCAGTGCTTTCTCCATCTCTGAATTTTCTTCCATTCTATTAAAGCGTGTTTTTTTAGTTGCATAAATTTGAAAAATTGTATACTTCAATCCAGTTGAATTCTTCGGAAAAATCTTTAATATTTGTAATAAATTTTTAACACAAACATACTCGTACATAGATCTGCATGCTTTTACTGATTTACAGATGGTATCGATTTTGAGTGATTTGTATTCATGATATTAAAATATACCGAAATTATACGAATCAATAGAATAACGTTTGTTAAGTACAATTCAATGAATTATTTTGTAGTCGAATAAACAGAGATGTACGTATAATTGAAACGATTCCTTTTCTAAATACACTTCGGGTGAAATTGTGAAACACTCAAACATCAAGAAGTGATGAGAAATATGCAGTCGGAATTATTTTCTTAATCTATAGTTAATGGATAATATTTCAAGACAAAAAAGGTAAGTATTATCATAACAGAACTTCTGCGTGCCTAGCGTCTCTATGTAATTATACTGTTGTGGTTTTTGAGTTTCATAAATGGAGATACCATTTATTAATAAAATTGATAATTAGCTTTGTTTTGTTGGACATGTTTTATAGTCCCCAAAAGGAAATTATGAATCAGTTCGGTTAGATTGTTAGTTTAATTATCATTTATGAAATAGGTAAAATGTTAATATTATATTTTTTATCAATTTTTTGTAACTAAAATGTTAAAAAAACGTTAAAGGAAGACCTAGTGTGGTTCACAAGTTGAAAATGGAGATAAAGCTCGTAGACATACCTTCATTTCATCTGTTTTCTACCACATAAAAAAAGTTATAAGCAATTGAAGATAGATGAAAAAGAAAAGGTATTTAGTTTCCAGCGAAAATTTCAAAAATTATAAACAATTAAGAAATTTGAAAAAAAAGGATTCTTAAAGTGGAGGAAAAATGTTTTACTTCCCCAAACTCTATCTCTGTTAGTGTTTTAAATGAAACTTACTGTTTCTAGCTAACTCCACAATATATTGAAAAAATGTTGAAAATTCTAAAAAATTGACAAATGTTTCGATATTACCTAAAAATCATCGTCAGAATGACAGAAGTTACATTTCATTTGATGCCTACATGATGTTTAATTATTTTTGGCTAGACCAAGAAGTGACCTACCTTGTGATTGACTTAATATATGTTAATAGAAAAAAGAAGATATGATATTACAAATATTAAAGCTTAGATATTATTAGCACTATGGGGATATCCTGGATATCATTTTTCAAATTAAGATCAGTATAACTGTGCAATGATATAGAAAACCAGGAAAACTATATCTGCTGATCTTGACAATTATCACTTAAGAATATAGTTTAAAAGTGGAGAACTCCCTAGATTTATCTGTTCACTGACGACTTCATATTGAGGGTTTCTTAAGTGTCTTCTAATTTCCAATTCTTGTTTCTTATCACAAATATGTAGTACTTCTAGTTCTGTGTTAGGTGTCAATGAATAATTGGTGTCAAGTAGATGTTTGGCGTAGTGGGATTTATCTGGTTGTCTTAATCTGTATGCTCGTAAGTGTTCACTGTATCGGATTTCAAAATTTCTAAGGGTCTGATCCAAATAGACCGCATTACATTCTGGACATTTAAGTTTATATATACCAGATTTCTTTAATGGAGATATTTTTGTTTTTACATTTAACAATTTTGTACTTATGTTACTGTCTGTTTCAAAAGAAATCGTTGTATTTATTGCTAAATATATTATCAATCAATAAGTCAATTTTTCTCACTCATCGAATCGGGCGCAACGCTCAACAACAAAGTTAGTCTCTCACTCAAAAGTTTCTAACTCATCGAAATCGAAGCGAGTTCAATACTCTCGATAACAAAGTTTTACACTCATCGACGCGAGTTTTACACACTCATCAAATCGAGCTCAACGCTCAATAACAAGTTCTTATACTCATCGAAACGAGTTCAACACTCAATAGCAAAGTATTAATATTCATCAAATCGAAACATAAAGTGTCTTCCGATCTGAAACCACAGAAATTCAGCATTCACAACTTTGTACCATTTTGTAAATTTGTATATAATAAATTATTAATTTCGACATTAATTTTGTCAAATTAAGATTATTTATTTAGTTGAATGTCCACGCCAGTTGACGAAGTTCAACTAGAAATATAATCAAAAACATTGGTCCTTCGATAGCCGGATATAACAAGTACTATTACAAAAACATTGGTCCTTCGATAGCCAGATATAACAAGTATTGTTATATAACATTGTAAAGTGCCAGTACCATGAGAGCAGTTCAAATCATAGTGCAAGTATAGCAGTTCAAATCGTAGTGAAAGTGTAGCAGTTCAATTAGCAGTCCAGTGTAGCAGTTCAATTAGCAGTCCAGTTAGCAGCTCAATTAGCAATCCAATTAGCAGTTCAATTAGCAGTCCAATTAGCGGTTCAATTAGCAGTTCAAATCGCAGTTCCAAGGATTCATCACAGCAGTAGCCAGGATAATCAAGGTAAGTTGGTCAGTTATCTATTTAAATGTGCCAATTATCCGTCCTGTTTCCATATTCGTATCGTATAAACATTGTTGAAATTCCTTACCATACTCACGCATAAACTGTATTTAAAATGGCTGAACTTAAGAAATTAAGACGACAACGCGATTATATATTAACAACCATTACGACATTGAGAAGAGTCGTCGACCAAGCAAACGATGAACCCGCGAACGTCAATGAATATTTTATTCAATCGATATTAGAAATGACAACCAAAGCATTTGAAAAATTTGATTCACTTCAGGATAGGATAGAGGAGTTAGATCAAGAGGAAATTGATCAACGTAGCTATTACGAAGATAGCTTTATGTGGGAAACGTCGCGTGCTAAAAGGTTTCTCGATAAATTCGACATGCAGTACATTTAGGGCACAATCAGTAGATCCCGTGCAAACGACCACCAACAAATCCGGTTTGGCTGAGCTTACTAAACTAAAACGGCAACGCGGTTATATACAAACTACTATTACGAAATTAGGAAAACTCATCGACCAAGCAAACAATGAGCCTACGGGTTTCCATAAACATTTGATTCAAGCGACGTTAGATGACGCAATTAAAACGTATAAAAAATTTGATTCAATTCAAGATAGCATAGAGGAGTTAGATCGAGAGGAAATTGATCAGCGTAGCTGCTACGAGGAAAGCTTTATGTGGGAAACGTCGCGAGCTAAAAGGTTTCTCGATAAACTCGTAGCTCTACCATGCAGAAGATACCGTGCAGTGCAACAAGTAGATACCGTGCAAACGGCCAACAAAACACGTTTAAACGCTGGTAAAAAGACATCCACCGCTGTAAATGTACCAGTAATCTCTCACGTTATGTCATATGAATCGATCCAACGTGAGCAAATAAAGTTACCTGCTAACATCAAATTAGCAGAATCAGAGTTTCATCAACCGGAACCGGTTGACATCTTAGTAGGAACAGGCACAAAACTGCCTGTGGAACAAATCGAAGTAGCAAAAACAGAGTTTCATCAACCGGAATCGGTTGACATCTTAGTAGGAACAGGTACTACACTGCCTGTAGTACAAAACATGTTAGTAGGAACAGACATTACACTGCCTGTAGAACAAAACATATTAGTAGGAACAGACACTAAACTGCCTGTAAAACGAACCAAGGTAGTAGAACCAGAGTTTCATCGACCTGCACCGGTCGACAGATTAATAGGAACAGGCAATACACTGCCTGTAGAGCAAAGCAAATTAACGGACCCAGATGTCCACCGACCTTGACCGGTCAACAAATTATTAGGAGCAGGGACTACCATGTCTGTGGAAAAAAGCAAATTAGCAGCTCCTAGTAATCAAGAATCGAACAAACTTCACATGTCCCCTGTTCTGGACAATACGTTGATATCAGATGGTTATTATTTATCTCATCACGCAATCAGTAAGGAAATGAGTCCAGCTAAGAAAATAAGTGTGGTATACGACGGTTCTTTAGAGACTTCTGCAGGCGTACTGTTGAATGACGCTCTGTATACCGGTCATAATAGTCAACATAGTTTATTAACTACTTCTAGTCGAGTTCGCGAAAACCCTATTGTGATTGCAGGTGATTTAAAGCAACTGTGTCAACCATTTTTAGTTAGAAACGAATACTGTAAGTTTCAATGTCTGATTTGGAGAGATCAAATGAAAAACTTACGAATTTTTGAATTAAATATCGTTATATTCGATATTACATGTGATTTGTATCTAGCAATTCAATGTTTACATCAATTAAGGAAAGATGAATGCAAAATATATACCGTGCGAAACGACACGAATATGTATATACTGAAATCTATTCAGATTAAGGTTTCCAAACGGATAACACTATTCGGAGTTTTCAAACTATTCGAACCGTTAGGATTATTGGTTTCCGTGATTCTACTCGGGAAAATAATCCTACAATACTTGTGGATCTATAAGCTCGATTGGAACGAATCGTTACTTATTATATTGTATATTGAATGGCAAACATATTGCCAGCCATCACCGTCAAATGATCTGTTATTATTTCGACGTACCCTAATTACCGCCGATGTTGTGGGCGTCCAATTACATGGACTTTTCGATGCAACTAAAATGGCATCCGACGCATGCGTTTACTTACGCACACTATATAATTTCGACATTAATTTTGTCAAATTAAGATTATTTATTTAGTTGAATGTCCACGCCAGTTGACGAAGTTCAACTAGAAATATAATCAACAACAGGTTTCACTAAGTCCGTCTGATTCTAGAAAAACTTCCACGTCATCTTCGTCCTCTAATGACCTAAAAGAGGCCTTCTTTTTACTTTGTTTCTTTGACTTCATTTCCTTTTTCTTGTTTTGAGTTAGACTATTTTGACTTTGAGAGGGGTTGTTTCAGCTTGTGTAGCGCTTGATGATGGTTGCTGCTCTATGTTGCTTACAGTTATGCGCTTTCCAGTAGGAACTTTTTTTCTTATTCTTTATTTTTGGCGCACCCGTTTGCTAATAATCGGCATGTTTCTTTTCGAGTTGTTCTAAAAACGAATATCCAATAGCATCGTCATGATTCACATTTTGCTTTTCGGGCAGCCTATCTAGTAGCTTCTGTTTCTTTAATGGTTTTATACCGCCTTTTTCAAACCCAGCAATCAAATTGCGTCCCTTGTTCTCATCCAGTTTATTCATGAGTTCCTCCAGCAGTATTGGGAATACATCCTTAGGAATAGTAGCATATTTGCTTCCTGAAGCAAATTCATTCCATTTAATTAGTATTTCACGTCACACACTTTTGGTTGGCCCAAAGAATGCTACATTTAACGGTTGTGTTAAATGTGTACTGTCGGAGGGAGACAAATGAACTTTACATTGCGAGTTTCACACAGTTCCAAAACGTGCTTACCTATGTGGGAAGACAGGTTGTCTCCTATCAAGACAATTGGCCTAGTATGTTTTCTAACATGATGTAAAAAGTGGGATTTGAACCAATCTTCAAAACACACTGAATCAAACCAGCCGTTTTTCGACCGGTTGTAGCGAATGCCATCAGGACCGTTTTCAGTCAAAGGGGACCATACATTCTCGGCCTTGCATACAACATAGGGTGGCATAATATCCCCACTAGCACTTCCATAAAACATTAGCGACTTTGAGGTCTTGCTAGAGTTCCATATATTTTCAACATATTTTGTGCCCCTTTTACATATTACTTTTCGGTTTCCAGTGTCATCTGACAGATTATTTTCGTCATAATTCCAGAAATATGTTGGTGGGATGTTCTGTAAAACTTCCTTTAAATTGTCCGTGTACTCTTCGATGATTTCTGCATTTACTTCTGCTCTTACCTTTTTTTTGTTCTTGCTCATTTGAGATGATTTTCATCGATGTCTTTTTAATTGACAGCTAGATTTTGAGCTTGAACACGTGCTTGGACAATATTTACATCATACAGTTTATTTAGCATTTCAGTTGCTATCTCAACTGTTGCTGGTATATTTATTAAAGGATGAAACCTATTTATTAACGCATCCGCAATCTGGTAAAACTCACGCTAGTTTTGTTTGAACAGGGAAATAACTATGCCTTTTTTATTTAGATATCCTTTCATAGCAAATCTAAAATCTAATTCAATTAGAGGAATACCATAGTCACAGATTTTTATTAAATGGTCTTCAAAGGACTGTTGTTCATCGTCTGCGAATACCCTTGGACGTCCAGTTTTATTGGGGTGTGAACTCTTCAGCTTATTTTTAGGCTTATTTCAGAATGAAATAGGGCTATTGTAGAGAGTAGCATGACGCGACTTCGGAAAAATTTCAATGCAGTTTTTCGTTTTGGTGTTCCTAGATGCCAAAATCACCGTCCGTTCCAAAGGTTATATATATCGAAACCAAACTCGCTATAAAAATCGGTTAGGCCAAAATCTTGGACGAGTTCGTTAATGAGCCAAATCGGCCCAGTAAAAACAAAATGGTGGCCTGTCAAAGTTGAAAAAAAACGTATTTCCTTTGTTTTTTATTTGACGCAAAAAAGTTACTGAGCTTTTTCATAGACCTTAACACGTTCTACAACTTTTGTATTTAACATTTTTCTCTAAATCGCACATTAAAACATTTATTTAAGAAAATTCACAAATTTACCAGACTTTTTATTTTTTGTTTTTGATTTGATGCTAAAATGTTACTTTGGTTCTTTGCACATCTCAAAACATTCTATTACTTTTGTATCTAATTTTTTATTTTGGGTTTTATGCAAAATTGTTACTGAAATAAGCCTATCCAATTGGTCCAGTGCCATTGGGATTTTTTTTAGTAGATTTGGGAATACCATATTTCCTGAGACTGCTCGCTGAGTCATCTGTTTTAATTTGATCTTGTCGAGAGGTCCGTCAAGCTGCCCCCCCCGGTTAGATTTTTTTTACCAAAATGATAGCACACATAAAGGGCATCTAGCACAACAATTTTTATAGCTAGCACACCAACAGCTCACAATAAAAATACTTTTTAATTCGGGTGGGGCCAGGTTAACGCTAGCCCCCCCCCCCGGTTGGAATTTTTTCGCCAAAATGCTAGCACAGATAAAGGACAACTAGCACACCATTTTTTATAGCTAGCACACCAACAGCTTACAATAAAAATGCTTTGGAATTCGGGTGGGGCCAGGTTAACGCTAGCTCCCTCCGGCTGGAATTTTTTCGCCAAAATGCTAGCACAAATAAAAGACACCTAGCACAACCTAGCACAAATTTTTTTATAGCTAGTACATTAACAATGCTTTTGAATTCAGGAGGTGGAGGGTGTCTGCAAAATAATGCTATGCTTACACGAATGAATGAAAATGTTGGATGTATTTGTCCCTAAACATCATTTTCCTATAAAAAATGGCCCCTAAACAGCATTATTGTTGTCAGCTGTTGCCGGATTGTGCGTGATATCTATATTTTCCCATCTAGCAGGGTATTTGATTAATTAATAATTAACTATTATTTAATTATTAGTTATCTATTTATTTTCAATTAATGCTAAAAAACGAAAGATTACAAAACACCTTCACATTTAAAAATAATTTTGGTAAAATCATAGTAATTTTAATAAAACAAAATAATTAAATTGAACCATTTAGTCACGGAATCAGAAACAATCCGTGTACAAATAAGTTGCAAATTACGTCACACTATAAAAAAGGCAACGACAAACGTTTGCGTACAGACATTGGATAAATAAATGTCAAACAAAGCGAAGCCGTTGGATATGTCCTTTGGACAAAGTTGTGCAATCTGGGAAGGGGCGGCTGAGATCCCTAAAAATGTTCCAATATATTGAGAATACATGTTTCAGACTGATCGTGGTTCACTGTAGTCCTTTTTTAAAAGAAACACTCAAACTTTATATTTAAATTTGCCAGAATATTTATTGCCGAAGTTGATGGTTAATTAACCATTGTAATGATAACATAAATATTGCATTTCACTATCAGATTTTTTTTAAATTCCCAAGTTTACGTAGAACGTGCAGCTTTTAATTCTTAGAGCCGGTTAATCAGAGCTTCAAATATTTATGTGGCGTATCATAAGGTACCAACACTACTATGTATTTTTCAAAGTTTTTAGTATGTAACTGGCAATGTATGTTTGTTCGGTTGCAATCTTGCAACTCAGTTTTGAAGCAGATATCTGCAACCGATTGAGCTGAAATTCTGTATATACGTCTAGTTTGCATGCCAATCCATGATTAGGTATGTGACGTCATTCTAAATTCAACATGGAGGATCACCAAAGTTGGCGGACTAAAGAAAGTGGACTAAATTTTTTATGCTTTCTTACAATATGGGTAATGGAAGGACTTGCTAAGAATACGAATGTGGGCTATAGTTCGTTGCTCCAATCCGTCTACAATTTCGGTGTACTTGGGTTTTTTGAGTCCTTTATTATGACATTGAGGTCGAATTGTGCGACTGTGTTACATCGATTGGTTCACTTTGACTTGTGTTATTTGCCGAGATCGGCGGATTGTTAGACTGGGTCTTAAAGAACTGAAAGGACGGAATAAAATTCTTGTACTTTCAATTTGACCCATGGAGATTGGATATTTTTTACTAACTCAGAACTATTCTAAATAAATAAATTGTAAAAAAGCCAGATGTTTGGGTAAGAACGGCAGGTCTAGAGGTCTGAGCAGTATAAAAAACGTACTTTTTCTTTCATATTACAAGCAAAATGTACTGCAAGCAAAATTGATGACATAGGTATTTTTATTTTTCTAAAAACTAGGTATAATCCAATTAAATGTCTCGACCCTTACTTCGTGGAATCTACTCATATTAGTGTTTTAAATGAAACTCAATGTTTCTAGTTAACTCCACAATATAATGAAAAATTCTAAAAAATTGACAATTGTTTCGATCACTGAATATCATCCTCAGAATGACAGAAGGTACATTAAATTTAGAATTTTCAAACATTTTTCATTATATTGTGGAATTAACTAGAAACATTGAGTTTCATTTAAAACACTAATAGGTATAATCCATCTGAAGTTCTCATCGGACTTTTTAAAAGGGCTGATGGTTGTAATAATATGTATTCTTCCTAATAATATTACAAGCAACATGAACTATATAAGTAAAACTAATGATCTGACTATTTTCACGAGTGTAATTCGATAGAATATTTCTCGATTGGACTGTATTAATGCGAAATTTATATTAGCGTTAACCTGGTCCCACCCGAATTCAAAAGCATTTTTATTGTGAGCTGTTGGTGTGCTAGCTATAAAAATTGTTGTGCTAGGTTGTGCTAGGTGCCCTTTAAGTGTGCTAGCATTTTGGTACAAAAAAAACTAACAGGGGGGGGGGCAGCCTGACGGACCTCTTGTCGAGGCACTCTTGTAGTTTTTCAGGCTCGTAAGTCGTCGTTTGGGTGTTCTCGTCATTGTAATCTAAAAAGAACAGGATGTGTAAGTCTTATTTGTAAATTATAACAGTAATTTACCGCTTTAAATCAACAGCCATTAAGTATTTTCAGCTTTATAAACCATAAACATTATTATTTCCTGTGAAAAAAAATGTTGAGGCAAGATTGGCCGTTCAGAGTTAGAATCTAAACATTTGTATTCTAACTCTGAACGGTCAAAATATTGATTAAACAACAATTTTTTTTTATCAACTTATACTCAAAATCGTATTTGACATTAAAGTTTTAAAAACATTTTTTTGACCGTTCATAGATATTGCTTAAACAGTATAAATAATTTAGTCACCGCTCCAAAAGGTTTTTAATTTGGAATAAAAAAAAATCAACAAAACCGGAGCTGTTTCTGTGGACTTCCGAAGGTTGCCTGTTTGTATTCATTGACGTGACTATAAGTGGAATTTATGTGACCGTTATACACAGAACACACTATTACTATCACTACTACAAAATGCGTTTGAAAAGAATTATCAAGTCAATGCAGAATCGGAACTATTTATAATTTAAATTATTTGTGTACCTCTCGTATGTTTAAAAGTATTTCGACTATTTAAAATATTTTACTGACACTACTCAAAAATATCTGACGCTCTTAGCATACCGATGATTAAATAACTGATTGATTGTATGGTTTACAACATCAGACATTAATCAAAAAGTGATTTATTTCTTCTAAAATTTTTACGAACAAATTGTGTAGCTATTGTGATTAGTTATGTATGACATGTTAATTTATTAAAAATAGAACTCGTATTGTAACCGAATGTGGCACATTTAAAAAAAATAATGCAAGAAGTGATATAAGTACTTTACATGTACAGTATTGTTAATATACAGTGTGGAAAAAACAAATGGAATAAAATAATGATTTGTGTTACTGTAATTTAAATTATAAATTGACATTTTTTAAGGGGATAATGTCGTCAATCCCCTTCGAATTATACAACCCCTAATTTTTTAAACGGAAAGTGCGGGTTTGTGATATACCATTTTAAAGGTCTCCTCTTTATCTATTCAAAAATGTTATATTTTTCAAGTTTATTCTAAATATTGACTTGAAAAAAATCATCATTACCAGATTTCACTACAGTATGCTCAAAACTTATTACAATATATTTAAAACTCATTTCCTGTTTAGGCCTACGTTGAACAGTGTCTGTCGCAATGTTAGTTTTTTTAAAACGCTTCTTGATTTGGAATAATAAAAGTGTAGACATTTTGTTTGGTACATTTTTTTAGTTTCGTTTTTTTGTACTTTTTGTAGATAAGATAATAGTAACGCTTAGATAGAAAGTTATTTTCAAATGTTATGACGTTATTAAAAAGAATTTTAACGTCCCAAATCTTTTTTTTTGTCAAACATTCACATTTTTTCTTATTGAGTAAAAAAATATTATTTCAGATTAACCTCGTATATATTTTTATTATAAAGTGTCTACTGCTTACATTAACGGAACTGTAGCACTTGTTAAAATAATTCCAGTTACAATTCATGTAAATCGTGATTGTTACCTTGATAGTCATCGTGAAGATTTTCTGAAATATAAAATAACTAGAATACCAACATAACTTTCTTGATGTAAATACTGTTCCCGTTACAAGAAGAATGTAAAAGAATAATTTACTTTTGATGTACTTGAAGTGCATTCATACTTACTATTGTTCCTTTGAAGAGTTGAGATCAAATTGACTACAACGTGACGCTTTAACGTTATCAGTGCCGTAACCCAAATCATCGGGCCTCCTCGCAATATCAAGTTTGGGCCCCTTTATAATAATTGGGATTATATCCGTCTAAATTTTATTACTACATCAATGATCAAAAAGACTTACCTGCCTCTTTAGAGTCCATAAGAATGAAGAAAATAAATTAAAACTAAGTGTATAGGTAACTAGATAATACCTATTATTTATAAAAAAGAAATAAACAATACACAAGATATTTTTTTTGCATAAGATATGCAACTACAAGAAACATGATTGACGTCTCATTTCTATTAGCAAAATCATTTATTACATTTATTAAATCGTTTATTTCCAATTTTCTTGTCTCTTGTTGTTCAATACTAATTAGAGATAAATTAAGTATTTCTTCTGACATTGTACTACGCTGATATTACTTTTCCGCCCAACCTATCTAATATGCGAGAAAAGTATTGGTTTACCCCTAAAAAAGCTGGAATTTTGAAAACATTTTTTGAGTTATTTTTACGTTTTCCATCAACAACACGAAAAAACGGTTTTTCGTTACATATCTTGTTAGCACGATACAGTCTCCGGAGTGTTATGATTGCATATTGTTAAGGACATGTCACAGATGAACCATATTGATTTTCAGCTCACCAGAGCTAGTACAACGGGTGCTATGGTACTTGAAGTACGACTTTTTTGAAATTTTTTGAGAAATTTCAGTTTGTTAGCACGATACAGCCTCCGGAGTGCAACAAGTCACCAATTTTATAATTGCATATTGTCAAGGACATGTCACAGATGAACCCTATACGTGAGATTAGTGTGACGTCACAATTTGAGACTGTATCCAAACAAAACTTGTTGTCATAGGAATTTCCATTTGAGTGTAGATTTTTGATTATTTAAGCGTTTCATATGTGTTTTTGAAAGGAATAAATTGTTGAAAAGTAAGTAATCGTGTCTACTCAATATAAAATATAATAGTTTTGATAATGTAAGTTATCTCGCAATCCGTATTTTTGATTTCAAAAGTTATGTTTGAAGTTATGTTTACTGGATTATTTGATTAATGTGAAAATATGAGATAAATAGTAGTGATTGTTTATTCTAGTGTCATCAAAACATGTTCAACATTCTCTTGAAACCTTTTTTAATGATAATATGAGTTTGTTAGTGAAAAATGCTTAATTGAAGTGAAGTGTCCTTTAAAGTATCCGAATGACGAAAAATTAAAACCACACTCTCAAAAGACAGAAATTACATAATTCATTTTGATGAAAATATATTAGTGATCATTGAAAAATATAACTATTATCACCAGATACAAGGTGCATTACATATTGCATGAGAGGACATGTGCTATTTAATATTATGGATACCAAGTGACATACTCCCAACATTTTGTGCATCTGCTTATCCTTAGTCTGTTTTCTATTCTGCATCTGACGAGTCCAACCCGTATAATATGTTCCTCCCGTAGAAGTTTGACCGCTTCTTCTATTTTAATTGTGTGTCGCTGCATGAGTTTCGTTTAATTGAGGCTGTAGCTCGCTTAGCCTATTGTATTATTCATCCCAATTTCCAAGGATCTTGGTGAGTTCTTCTAGTAGGTTATCTCTAGTTGCTTACCTCTCATGTGCAATGTTTGATATTCATCCTTTCTGCCTAGTTCTCTAACCTTCATCTCCTCTGAGATATGTTTAATAGCTTCTTTGACTTTGTCCAGCACTTTTTCATCCTTGTCCGTAGATATGAGAAGATTATTATCCTTGGTACTCCTAACAGTTCTGATGGCGTTGATAGCTAAGGTAGTTCCAATAATTTTTTTAACTTGCCCAATACTTCCTTGTAAGTCTTTCCACCTTCTTTTATTATTAAGCTGTATGTGGGTCTTTATTTTTTTTCCATTTTGTCTCGCTCCTCCATTGTTGCTTCATATTTGTCAGCAAGGCCGTAATTAGACGAGGCTGCGCCATTGGCAAGCCTGTAAAGTTGCGCCCCCCCCCCCCTTACTAGTGGATCGGCAGATGTTGTCCAGGGTCGTCCAGGAAAAATAATAACACAATTGTTTACTCTAAACGCAAATAATAACTTTTTTATTTCTTCGGTAAAAATGATGAAAACATGTATTTTTGACAACCTGGAATAATAATGTGCGCCCTCTTGTCTATTTCGCTTAAACTTCTAACGAACACAACAAATGACTTCTCTGGACTTATTAGGTGTGATTCATCTTCAGCAGTCTCTCCAGCCATTCTCTTGACTTTTCTCAGGCTCTAAGCTGAAAAACCACTTGGGATTTTCATGGTGTCACAGACTAATTTGGCTTTTTCAATGTACTTTGTAATCCCTCCTTTACGAATGCTTTCAATTTTCTTAGCTAAGCCGGAAAGCAAACTTGATGCAACATCAAGTGTGATAGTCTTCCCTTGAAGTGACTTGTTGGTGCAATCCAAACTTATCACCACCTCCGACCACATCTCTATAAGACACACAAATTCGTAGTCAATTTGCCTTAGAAGTTTCATTGCACCAGAAACTGTGTTCCAATCGTTTGTTCTGTCAGCCATTTTTTGTAAAACTTCGTGAACAGATGTTAAGAGGGGCCTCCTCACAGGTATATAAACCTAAAAACCTACACAATACTAGTTACTAATTTAGTAATTATTTGGTTCAAAATATTTACGATAGATGTCAATAGTAGTACTGAATCGGCTTTTACTTATTTAACATATTTTTTCTCTCTGTCTTTCCACTCTTGACGGTTCAAAGAAACGCATCTCTGTTCGAATGTTTTGATTTCAAATATTTGTGAGCACAGAAACCTTATCTCTGTTTTTTATGTTGCATCCAAATCACAGCACACCTGTGCATAGATAAGAGAATATTATATACACGGACACGGATCCAAACAAAATTTGTTGACAAATTTCCATTTGAGTGTAGATTTTTGATTATTCAAGAGTTTCATAAATGTTTTTGAAAGGAATAAATTGTTAAAAAGTACGTAATCGTATCGACCCGATATCAAAAATTATAGTTATGATAATGTAAATTATCCTGCAATCCGTATTTTTTAATTTTAAAAGCTATGTTTGAGGTTATGTTTACTGGATTATTTGATTAATGAGAAAATATGAGATAAATAATACTGATGGTTTGTTCTAGTATCATCAAACCATCTTTCAACATTCTCTTGAAACCCTGTTTTAATGATAATATGGGTTTGTTAGCGAAAAGCGAAAAATGCTTAATTGAAGTGAAGTGACCTTTGAAGTATCTGAATGAAGAAAAATTAAAAAAAGACAAGAATTGCATAATTCATTTTTTGATGAATATATAATAGTGATAATTGAAAAATATAACTATTATCACCTGATACAAGGTGCATTACATATTGCGTGAAAGGACATGTGCTATTTAATAATATGGATACCAAGTGACAGCGTTGTGGGTATTTCTAGAAATTAAGAATGGAAGAAAAATATACATACTTTAAAAACATTCTACCTTTCAAAATTTGTACCATTTATATTAACGTAATAAAATGTTTTCATGATTATAAATTTTTGTTTGTTTCATGCTAGGAAAATTAAACTGCAGAAAAGCTGCAAATTTACATGATTTAAAATAGGCCATTTAGTCTGAAAACACAGAACGTCGTGTTACAACTTTGCCTCAATCTAATCATATTTGTATCAGCTTCAGAGTTTCTGTAGGTTGCTTTCAAAGTTTATTTGACATGTAGGCTCTTTTTTCAACTACATGTAAATATATTCAATTTTATCTAGAAACAAATAATATAAACAAAGAGTTTCCAAATTTATTATACAAAGAAATATTTACTTGTAATACAATGCTTTACATTTAATAGAAAGAGTAAAGTAAGGTACAGTGAGGAATTTAAATTTAAAATAGCAAATGTTTAAAAAACTTACAAAGCAACTACAACAACTAATAAAAAATTTAAAGCGAAAGATCTGTAATGACAAATAATAATGTATATATTGTGGGGAGATCGATATATACAGTACAAAATCAAACATACAAACAACATGTACAAGTTTGCTTCTACCTTGAGAGAGCAAAGATTGATCATATGTGTTGTGGAGATTGGAACTGAAACATTTTTCCTTCATTATACAAAAAAATAGTTGGTTCATTCTCTTTTTTCCATGACAGATATACATATGTGTGATCACCTGAATGGTAAATATTTTTTTTGTTTTTGTATAATACATTATTGATATTATTACTTTTCCATCCAACCCATCTAATATGCGAGAAAAGTATAGGTTTACCCAAAAAAAAGTTGGAATTTTGGATTTTTTTGAGTTGTTTTTACGTTTTTCAGCAAGAACAACACAAAAAAATGGTTTTTAGGAAAGAAAACCTATCCGTATAACTCGATACAGCCCCCGAAGTGCAACAAGTAGACAAAATTAACTTTTTAGTCGTCCTTTGTTTTACAATTTTTTTTTTAATATCAACAACTGAGACTATTACTAAGTCATCCTTTAATAATAATTTGATTTCTTATTTTCTTTGATTTTTTGAAATGCTTATATAATCAAACAATTTGCAATGAAATTTCAACTATTGGCTAGACAAAGTTTTAAAATATTTATGGTTCAAAGATTTTTAAAATATAATGTTACCTACTTCATTCATTAATTTTATTCAACAATTACTTTTACTTATGGTGCATAGGCTAAGGCAAGCTAAAAAGTGGATAACCATCCTAATTTCTTATAAAATCTTTGGACAGGTTGTTAAGAGAAAAACAAATACACCTTGTCATTCTCTTGTTAAAACTGTTCTTAAAAAGACTTATTGTATGACGGATGTAATGGAGTATGGAACTCTAAAGGAAAAAGTGGCTAAGAGCATTTTTGAACAAGTACAAAATGTTGTGGTGGTTGATTCAGGATTGTGGGTAGATGTTCAACACGGTTTTCTAGGTGCTTCTCCTGATGGTAAATATATTTAACATAACAAATAATCACCATGTGTTATAAATTATTTTTGTATATTAAATGACATACTTTTATTGGTAAAATATTTTAGGGCTTGTAGGTGATGATGCACTACTTGAAATAAAGTGCCTCCACTCTGCATCAAAACTGAATTTACAAACAAATACAATAAGCGAAATAATTGACCTCATGAAGAACAAAATTTGTCTAGAAAAACACAACAATAAAATTCAACAAGCGGAATCACAATTACTATTATCAGGTATTAACATGATATATTTATTCCAAAGAACAAAAACTCAAAATCATTCTCACATAATATATTTAATCACTTTGATGTATTTACCAACAATAAATAAGAATAACATTAAGAAGTAGTTATTTGTGTAACAGGTGCAAAAAGTGCATTTTTGTTGCAAGGAAGCATGAAGCACTAAACACAATCTTGTGGAGTAAATATAAATAGCATTTACGAAGCACAAATTTACTTATTTAGCATGAAAATTACTGAATTTTAATCACTTACAAATACAATACACACTAAAGTATAAATTTGGGATATTTTTATGAACACAAAACATATGACAACAGCATTTGACCCATAGAGAAAGTTATAATATTATTTGTCTATGAATTGACCGTCGTCTTGTTCTATATTGTTCTATACAGCGCCATGCATCAAGACGGTGGAGCGGTTGAACTAAAGTAAAAAGATGTTCGTTTGCAAAAATTTGCGCACAACAAATCTCAAAAAATACAATGATTTGAGATTTCATATTTTCAGAATCGAATTCTCTAGGCTTCCTTTTGGGGATCAGGTTTTGGTGTCCAGATTGGTGACCACAAATTGTCAAAACTGTCAAAATCACACCATCACTTAATGACTTATATCTTTCTTATAACAATATAAAACTCAACCAAAATACCTGATCCCCAAGACAAAGGTCCAAGTTATATTGTGTTAGAATTTCAACACTTAATTTCCCTGCGTTCTTTAGATTTGTTGTGTACAAAATGACCTAAATTTTGTTGCAAATCACGGGTGCCAACTGTTTTCAGGTTCCTAAAACGTCAGACCCCTCTTAAGTTATTCTTGAGAGCTGTAATTACCTGACGCCTCGAAGACCATCTGGTATCGCAATGCCTCTTAAGGGTCGTCTTTAGAGATTCGAGTAGAGCCTCCCATCTTAAGGTGGAGTTGCTGAACACTTTTCCAAAAAAATTTACCATCAGAACTGAAACTTCTGCAGCATGCACGCCAACGAGGTTGAAGCTGTGGGCTGCACAAGGCACAAATTTAGGAAGGTAATTTTTTTTACAGATGTGAGCTTGAACGCCTTCATATTTTCCTGCCATATTTGAGCCGTTGTTAAAACCTTGACCACGACAGTTCTCAATATCCAATTCATCAGTTTCAAGCTTTTCCAATATTTCTTCTGATAATCCTTTTCCACTTTTCTGGCGACTTACGATAAAGTCCACAAAACTTTCTTCAACGGAGCATTTCCCATCCTTAATGGTATTTCACTTATCTGCTCTAAGTGTGCCGTGTCAGGGGTGCAATCAAACAAAATAGAAAAATACTTGGCGTTTCTTACATTCTTTAGTTTTAGAGACCGAACTTTATTTCCTATAAGGTCTATGATTTCATTCTGAATGAGAGGTGAGAAATAGCTAGTGACATGTTTTCTTCTTTTAACATTTTCAATGTGCTTTGACAGTTGTGGGTTGTAGCGACTAATAAACTCCAACGTACTTAGAAATGCCCCACAGTTGTTGTCACTGATACAATCGGAACCTCCTCTTAAAGGTAGGTTATTCCTGGCACAATGGAGAATTACATCCACATTACATCTGAGAATACTGCGCCACTTTTCCGCTTGAGCTTGTATCAATGTTTGATGTTCTGCATCAACAGTACTACAGGTCTTCAGCCCAATTTCTAGTTCTTTCCACGCAACATAACAATTTCGGTGGGGTACCGATCTTTCGTGATTGACAATATGTGAGTTTAAATGTTTCCAATCACGAAATCCCTCTTCCTTGTTACTAAATGCTGATTTTTCCTTTGTGTCAACTTCTGAAAAGAGAAGACAAGGGAAACAAAACAAAGCGTCCTTAGACTGGCTGTACAACAACCACCGCCGTTTTACCTTTTCCCCGTTCGGTAGAATTCTATAACACCATTTCTGAGAAAAATGTCGGCCATCATCTGCGTAAGGAAATTTGTAGCTATCTAAGTCAATTGTCTGAGGGCCTCTTTCTACTAGTTTGCAGTGCACCTTGTCTGATCGAAAATTTGTTGGCCATTTGTCAGGATCATCATAGATTAATTTCTATTCCCACATACACATCAATAGCATTTGATGTGTTATTTTCGTCATACGTATAAGATGTGCTAGGACTTTCAAGATCAGCAGAATGACAGTGTATTGTGGAAAGACGTTGGTCAGGATCACTTTCTTCCATAAAATCATCAGTCACGCTTGTAACTATTTCTATTGCAGTTATCTGGCTCCTTTGGCTGTGGGTTTCTGCAGAAACCGTCTCAGTCTTGTCATGTTCTGTATCAATATCTGTTTCCTTTTCTTCACTTTTTTCTTTTTCTTCATTTTGAAGTGCATTTCTATTACCACATTTTTCATCATCATTTACTTTCGACATTTCGCAGCCAACTTCCAAGCGCCGATGCTAATTGTCAGTGGTAAAGATCGTTATTTTTGTTAGTGAGTCGCGTAAAATTGCCTTTGTCATTTTCTGAAGATTTTCTACTGTCATATTTGCTATATCATGTAATGCCACGTGCATGTCTTCTGCTGTTTCTGCAATCGTTTTAGTCCTTCCCAAATTTGTTTATCACTTCCATTGTGTTTTATTTTTCTTCGTGTATGCAGATATAGGGTTTTTGTCTTTACTCTTGTGAGCTGAAAATTTGATTCTAGTTGGCATATTTCGTGGAATTTTTGTATACTAGTGTCGAGATTTGGGTCTTCTGGTTCCGCGAATACAGCTTATACCGTCTCGTCACTTGTGTTTAGTGGGTTTCTAATAAAAATTGTGCTGTTGGTAAATACGCTGCTCTCCCATTCTTGTTTTCGTATCGTTTATAGGCTTTCTAGGTACTCAATTCCAGTTAATGAGGGGATCTTTTGGATACCAGGGGGTCGTTTGCGACGAGGATTTGACTTTAGTCGATTCCATAGTGGCATCTGTTTGCACGTCTGCATCATAAGTAGCTTTCTCACACGGCTGCTCCATTTTATGGGCTTGCAACCACTTTTTTATAGACATACGTTTGAAAATCTCAACATTTCTTCTCATTTTAACTGTAATATCCTTAATTGTGTTTTTTTCTGTTTTTGTGCTCTGTCATCACCTTTTCTAGCTCTGATATATGTATTTATCTGATGCATTTATCGCTTTGATAATCGTAAACACTTCTGGACTCTTCTGTCTGGGTTTCCATACTATAGCCGGTGGGTCCCAGTTTTACGGCGGCGGGAACTCGCCGTTTGCCCTCCCCCCATTTCAAGAAAGGACTTGCCACTGTGTTCGGATGTAACATGGGCTAGTTTGGTTTTTAGTATGGTTTTTGCTGTTGCTACTTATCTGACACGGGTAGCCCCACCAGCGCCCCACTGACCATTTTTGAGTTGTTTGTTAGCTTCACTCCTCCCCTCTCGTCCCTTCGGCTCGAGGAGGAAGGAAGTTACTAAGCCACCCCACCAGCAACCAAGGTCTTACATCTGAAAAGGATTTAAAATACCTGAGCAATCAGTTCATAAGAGATCTGGAAATTAGGTCCTTTTTAAGTGCTGTGTCATAAATTTAAACTACAAAAGTAGACTCCGGTGATATATGATTACCAGCCATAGTACCAGTTTTGACCACGTTGTCGAAAATTCCTCCAATGATGCAAGAAACTGCTATTACTCTTGATATTTCGCATTTACTAACACTGATTTTTCATAAAAATATTTGCAATAATTTTCATCATTTAGTTTCATCCTCCTCATCATTTCCTGTAAATTTGCATAAAAATTACGTTTACTTTGTAAACTCTGGGTCAATTTATCTTTCCATTTTTCTCACGAGAATTTAATACTGGGCAGACCTTTGTATCATACCTTTAAGTTTTGACATTCCGAAATAAATTGTTGCTTCTTCGGACCACCGAAAAACTTTCTTCAATTCATCGACTTTGCAAGTCCAATCGTTGACAGCCAAATCTTGGTCTTCCGGATTAAAAACCGGTACCATATCTCCAGGCATAACAGGGACGCTAGATTTTCCTTGCTGCGCATTCAACTCTTCAAGGGTAGTTATTAATGTCGTTAAGCGATCGATACTCCTATCAGTGTCAGTACTTTGCTAAGAATGTGTTTGAGAACTACTAGATGCCGCCTCTAATATCAACTGTAGTCTATCTCCGAGTCGAGTATTCATTGTACACAGATTCTTAATAAGAAAGAAAATAATACATTATACTTGGTTCTATTTATGTGCGTCATCTCGATTCAGGAGGCAAAGAAGTTGAATTGAATTTGTTTTAAATTTTGTAAAATATTTGTAATAGAATATAATTTATTGCAATTTGTATTATTTTTTTGTTGTTTTGCTTCTGAAAAATTATGTGAGGTATAAAATAATTAGTCCAAGCAAAATCTAAAAAATATTTACTAGAGTAAACAAAATATAAAAAAAGCAAAAAAATATGAAAATAGTAAATTCTCTAACTATTTTTAAATTATCATAAAGAAAAACAAAGGTGGGGCGTTTGTCCGGAAAAGCGCTCTCTCGAGAGGATACATCTGAAAAGGAAATAAAATACCTGAGTAACCAGTTCATAAGAGATTTGAAAATTAGGTTACAACAACAAAAGTAAATATCACAAAAGTCTAATATACAGTATTTATAGTTCGTATATTAAAACTAGAACATCATTTGAATAATATATTTAAAAGAAATGAACAAATAATACATATTAAAGTTCAAATGTCTCTAGGGTCATAGGTATTAAGGGTAAACTCGCGAAATACCTCTCCAAGCCAAGAGCACAACATTTGCTAGTCTGGAGTATTTATCATGATAAACAGTGTAATAGGCCTTCACTAAGATGCTATGGGTCAGTATCAACTCCTTTGATCTAGTGAAGTACGAAGAGTCATCTCGCGACGTAGCTTAACAAATCAGCAAAATATCAAAATAATTTATTTACTTAGAAAGAAACATACAGGTTTACTAACCTAGTTACATATTTCAAATAAAAATAATTCTTATGTGAATAAAGTACTTAGTAGCACAGTTACATATTATGTTGCCAAAACAAAACAAAATAGAGAAACAATAAAACAAAGAATAAATCAGAACATAACGCAGGAATATCCTCACCGCAATTATTACATGGTTACCCCGTGCTTACCCCGTGAGAAAAACACACCTAAGCTAATGAAGCTCGTTTTCTTTAACTTTCACAGTCACCACACTTTCTATTATAAAACTTTATTCAACCCTGTTCTATTTAATAATGATACCTCTTTTAACAAGAAGCCGGAACCAACGTTACTTACTCAAGCTGGTATGAAAGAGACGTTATAAGTAATTTTGGTCTTTATTTTTTATGTGATCTACATCATCAACCCCCGAAATATTGCGAGGTCCCAGACGATCTGTTTACAAAATCTTATCAGCACGAATATCAGTTTGTTTATGTTATCCCTCTCAATGTCCATATTTCAGATTCCTTCAACTAATTCTTTGTTACAGCAGTTTTTATAATATAAGTTTAAAGTCAACCATGAAGAATATTATGTCGTATTTTAAAATTTACTTACCCTGACATAGGTACTATTTAAAAATTCAACTTTCCTTATAATCGAATATGATTTTATTGAAATTTAATGTTTTTATTTTCATTACAATGCTAATAAAGACCACTCTATCAAATAAAACCTTCTAAATTTGTTTGTTTCGTCCCAATACGGTTCAATTTGTTAAAATTAAATCCTACTAATTATCCATATATTTCAAGTTCAGATTCCAACGCAAAGCAACACAATCAAAATTTGTGAGAGTGGGTATATCCATCAAATTATTTTTATTATTTTTGGCCTTGAAATGTTTGTGAGAACTATAGTAGCCACCATTACATATCATTTCGAAGTAACGAAAGAGGAAATTGAATAGCATCATGATTTGTTATTTCAGTTTCATACCAGGTGAACCTGAACGGCCAACGTATATAAGGTGATTCAATAAACATTCGACGTTTCAAAGGAATGTTACAATTGAATGGAATATAATATAAATCACAAGTTTTGTGTATGAACATGATTTAAATATTTTGTAATACAGTTCGTTTAAAAGTAACGCATATAGAAACCTCTCTGTTTTGCAAATTGAACCGTCAGGATGACAAAAAGGAACAGGGGTTAAAAGGAATGAAAGAACCTTCAACATATTCTACGTTTGTTCGTGCTCTACAGACAATTTCAAAAGCTGACCAAAAAGCTGACGTTGCATATTTATTTCTATAACTTTTCCAGCGATAGTGGCTTTCTTTTGTACTTGCAGGCTTACAGAATTTATAATTTTTTGCTTTTTTATTGGTTCCTTAAAAAGCTAGCACATTTCCTAACGAGCTCTCCCCTATCATTTGTACCTAGTAACTCAACTGCAAGCAAAAACTTTGCTGGCCGTAATGCAGCTTTTCCGGTATTTATGTTTTGGTTATCTACCTCTCTGCCAAATGGATTCGTATATTGAAAATAATTTATTTTTTCATGCAAAATCGATACGTACTATTTCGTGTAGATTTTCGAAATATATACAACCCAATCAGAATAGCTAGTTTTAAAATATGGAGGTGAACAATTAACTGAGAGAATATGGCAGTTGTTGAAACAAGTATGGCGAGAAGAAAAGATCCCTGAAAATTGGAACAAGGCATTAATAATTTCAATCCACAAAAAAGGTCCCAAGGAAGAATGCAATAACTACCGCGGAATAGCACTTTTAGATGTAACATACAAAGTTCTGGCAAAAATACTTAAAAATCGATTAGACAAATACCACAATGAAAATGTAGGAGAATACCAAGGAGGTTTTAAAGCAGATATATCGACTATAGACCAAATTTTCATTATGAAATGCTTACGAACAAAATCTAAGTCTGCATATGCTATTCATCGATTACAGACAGGCCTATGATACTATCAAAAGAAAAAAAATGTATGAGGCAATGGGGAAGTTAAATATACCAGTAAAATTGAGAAGACTAGTAGAAATGACCATACGAAAAACCGAGAGCAAAGTAATTTTGGAGGGCAGCACTTCTGACGAATTCTAGATAGAGAAATGTCTGAGACAAGGAGACCTATATTATCCACAACCCTCTTTAACCTAGTTCAAGAAGTTATACTAAGAGAAAGTGGCATAAAAACCCGAGGTTTAATTTATGGGAATAAACATCAGTGTCTAGCATATACGGACGACATAGTATTCATGGCAAGATCCAGGAAAGAACTGCTGAGCGTATTTAAGCTACTGGAATAAAAGGCAAGAGAATATGGTCTAGTGATCAACGAGGAAAAAACAAAATACATGGTAATGAAGGACAATAAAAAAACCGATATTATTATAAATTGTAATGGAAATAATAGCTACAGAATAGAAAAGGTGGAACAAATCGAATATTTGGGAGTCACTATCACAAATAAAGGAGACGAAGAAAGGGAAATAGAAAAAAGGTTAACAAAAGGCAGTAAAGCAGCAGAAATGGTATCAAAGATGCTAAACTCAAAAGAAATATCACTAACAGCAACAATAAGAATGTACCAAACAATAATAAGACCATCAGTTACCTACGTTTGTGAAACCTGGACAATGAACAAAAATGAGCAGAATAATCTAGAAATATGGAAACGTAAAATGTTCAGAAATATTTATGGTGAAATAAAAGAAGATGAAATATACAGAAGAAGAACAAACAGAGAACTATCAGGATTGTATAAGCACCCAAGTGTAACCCATATAATTAAAGCACAGATAGCGAGATGGTTGGGACATATAGGTAGAATGACAGAAGATATATGGGTAAAACGAGTGCTAAAAGGTGGAGAAGGAGGTAAAAAGAGAAGAGGAAGACCAAGGAAGGAATGGTTGGAGGAGGTTAGGAGAGACCTGAGAACAGTGGGAGTAAGCGACTGGCAAAACGAGGCGAGCAACAGACAAAAATGGAAAGAGAGAGTGAAACATCTCGAAGCCTAAGTCCGAATAGTTATGAATCACCCCGTATAAACTTGAATGTCCAGGATGTAGTGCAGTCTATTTGGGCCTAATCCTTAGAAATTTTGAAATTAGATACAGTGAACATTTACGAGCATACAGATTAAAACAACCAGAGAAATCCCACTACGCGAAACATCTACTTGACACCAATCATTCATTGACACCTAACACAGAACTAGAAGTACTACATATTTGTGATAAGAAACAAGAACTGGATTTCCTTGAAGAGTTAGGAGTTAGAAGACGCTTAAAAGACCCACAATATGAAGTCGGTAATGAACAGATAAATCTAAATTTTCCACTTTTAAACTGCCTGTTTAAGTAATACTTGTAAAGATCAGCAGATATAGTTTTCCTGGTTTTTTATATCATTACACAGTTATATTGAAAAGATATCCAGGATATCTTCACAGTGCTAATAATATCTAAGCTTTAATATTTGTTAAGTATGTCATATGTATTAAGTTAATCATAAGGTATGTAACTTCTTGGTCTAGCCAAAAATAATTATAAAACATAAAGTAGGCATCATTTCTGTCATTCTGACGATGATAGCAATATCGAATCAATTGTTAATTTTTTAGAATATTTACCATTTTTTCAATATATTGTGGAATTATTTAAAAACAGTTCGTTTTATTTTAAAAAGTACAACATCAGTTAATAACTTTTAACATCAATGTCTAAATTTTGTGGAGCAGATTATTATAAGAAATAAAATTTCTCCCTTTATAACTAACAGCATCTACGTTTAGTGATGTTTCGTAAGTTGTGCAGATTTGATATGGTACAGTTTATTAGCACCACAAACAGAATTACTCAATAATATCCACTTAAATTACAGTTACCGTTTTGATTCTCAGGTTTGCTTTCACAAAAATAACCGGACGATATTGAAACCATATCGAATCGTAAGTAATAGAAAATGTTCATCTGTGCATAAATGGATCATTTTGGAAAATTCTTTATATTAATAGATACCTTAAGAAATAAGGATTATTTCAAATGTGATACGCAACTACATACATATATTTTCTATAACTTCTGCTATCAACAGTTACTAAAAGTAGTAAAAAACTCAAGACTAATAACAGTGTTATTCGAGTACGCCGCCCCTGTTAGTAATCAACTGATGATATTATACAATGTGTGCACCTGTATCGATAAGTTACGGTAGACACATGTGTTTGAATAGTGCCTACCTGCATATTCAACATTATATATTCAATTACAGTTTTTTACTGTTTCTTCTTATCAACTTAATGAACGAGCAACTGTTTTCCTATTGTTGTCATCGTGCAATAGACGCCAAATTGTTCGGCTACCATAGACGATTAACAATCAATAATCGAATAATTTAGTTGAAGATATACTATTTGACGCTGCTTTTAAATTGTGTTATTATTTCGTTTTGATTTTCAGTTTTTAAATGAACCGTTTATGAACCTACGAGTAAATTTTAATAAAATTAGAATATAGGGTAAGGTGGGCAAATACCGGTCAGATGGACAATGCCGGTCAGACCTTAAAAATGATTATTACTAGGTTTGGCAACAATACAATGTGGCCTCAAATATGCCAACTGACCTACGATTTTCGACAGCCGATTGATATTCAGTTTGTGTTAAAACTTTGGTTAGTGCAGATCACCACGTGTTTTCGGCAATTCTGATGTAAGATTTACGGTACGTGAAATAAGGTTTGAAGATAAAATCCTTCTCTCTTTTCATAAAAACTTAGTTGATACATAAAGGTTGACTTTTTTTCTTTAGTGTCCTATAAAAAGATAGAAAAAAAAACATTTTTTTCTCATAAAAAATGACCCATAAGAAAAATTGTTACAGGCGGGTAATGCCGGTCAACACAGGTGGGTAATACCGGTCAAGTGACCGGCATTACCCACTGTTTATGTTAATGGTTATTTCATTTTTAATTGTCTTTACAGATGTCTCGAAATCGAAAAAGATTAACTGGTAAAGCAAAATGGACCAGAGATAATTTGAAGCAAGCGATAGAAGACATTCAAAATGGAACGAGTATAAGACAAGCTTCAAAAAAATACGCAATTCCATTTTCAACGCTACAAAAAAGGGTAAAAAATAAGAAAGACTCAGCACCTATAATGGGAAGAAAACCTGTGTTTTCAACTGAACAGGAACTGGAAATTGCTAATCAAATTAAACACTTGGCTTCCATTTTTTACGGTGTTACCACAAAAGAACTAAGAAGGTTTGTTTTTGAGTTTGCTGAGAGAAACCATATTATACATAATTTTAACGCAACGCAAAGGCTGGCTGGAAAAGACTGGCTAAGAAGTTTCATCAGACGCAATCCCACCATATCAGTGCGAAAAGCTGATGCTACCAGTCTAAATCGTCTGACTGGTTTCAACAAGGATGAAATAGCTAGATTTTATAAACTGGTGGAAGAAGTGATGTCAAAATATAACTTTTCCCCTAGCAAAATATATAACGCAGATGAAACG
The DNA here is from genome assembly GCA_963921935.1 of Galeruca laticollis. Classification (NCBI taxonomy): domain Eukaryota; kingdom Metazoa; phylum Arthropoda; class Insecta; order Coleoptera; family Chrysomelidae; genus Galeruca; species Galeruca laticollis. Next base: position 89,836,871 of record OY998178.1, on the reverse strand, counting down.
GGAATCACAACTGTCCAGGATCCAGGAAAGATACTCGCAACCAAAGGACAAAAAAGAGTTGGTGTGGTAACTAGCGGCGAAAGAGGCCGAAATATTACCGTCATGTGTGCCATGAATGCAGCAGGGGGATTTATTCCGCCCATATTTATCTTCCCCAGAAAGAGACTAAGCCCTATCCTGGAAAAATATGGACCTGCAGAAGCTCTTTATAAATATTCACTGATTGGCTGGACCGATGAAAATATTTTTTGTGACTGGTTAACGCATTTTAGAAATCACGCTAAACCCACGAAAGGCGAGCTGGTTTTATTAATTGTAGACAACCACTCCAACCATTTCTTTGAAGTCGTACGAATTTTGCAAAGAAAATCATATTGTTATGGTATCAATTCCACCACACAGTTCACATAAAATACAGCCTTTAGATGTGGTCTTCTACGGGCCCCTGAAAGCCGAATACAGAAATCAGTGCAATTTATTTATGAAGACGCAGTTGATGAAAAGTATCACACCATTGAAGAAAGAGTTGGAAGAAAAGGGAACCAAGAAACAGGTAAAGGAAAAGAAGAAATTAAAGGTACAACCTTCTAAAATGAATCTTGATGAAAAAAAGAATAATTTAAGAAATAAGAGAGAATCCCATAAAAGAAAATTATTTGATGAAAACTCATCAGATTCTGATGTTGATGTTCAATATGATGATAATGAAGATGTCGATGAAGATATATGTTTGATATGTAATGATTATGGAAAGAATAATGAGCAGTGGTACAGATGTACCCTATGCGGAAGATGGGCACATTCTGAATCTAGTGGATGGGACACCTGTAGGATACACATGTGATGAATGTCAGCCTTTTACTTAGATAGTTAGATTGTTTTTATTTTCTTTTTATTTCAATAAACAATATTTTGGTAAATAATGCTTATTTGAAGTTTACTTAATTATATTTAAAGAATTTTTCTGCTTGACCGGTATTGCCCGCATAAGTGACCGGAATTCCCCTATCTGTATGACAATGCCAGTCAAATGCACATTTTTGTTTTTTTTGTTATCATAAAAGTATAGAAAACATTTTGAAAGATTTTCAGATCAAGAAAGTTTTTAAGTGCACTAGTGATTGCTATCTTAAAATTATTTGAAATTACGACTTATTTTTTTACTTAGAAAAAAAATTTTTCTTACGTGGCCGACATTTGCCCACTTTACCCTAAATATATGATCCTATATATCGAGTGGATCAATAAGCTGGCTCAATATCAGTACTATTATAAAACATCAACTTGCATAGCCTCGTTGTTTTTAAAAACTTTGTCATTAATTGAAATACATACTTATGTGTGGCAGTTCTTCCGGTATGAGAAGCGTTAAATAATCTAGTTGTGGATCTTGCAGATTTATTAAGATACCGATAGACATGCTTATAAATATAATGCTTAAAATGGCTCTTCAAACTGATATATTTGCTTGTGTTTAGCATGATTTTTTAAAGCACGTTCTTCCCAATCTTGCTCAAAGCAAATAGTCCGGACACATATGTCACAAGTTATATAAAATTACAGACCACTATCATTGATTAATAGCTTTGCAAAAGTTTTCGAAAAAGCCATAAAATCACGCCTGGAGTCATTTATGATGAAATTCGGATTGTTGAACGAAAATCAATTTCGATTTCAAAAGAACCGATCAACGGAGGATGCAATTTTAGCCTTGACGTCTAGAATGTATGAAGCCCTCGATAGCACCAAACCAGCATTATGTATTTTTCTTGACCATGCTAAGGCATTTGACAACGTAGACCATGTACAATTATTGGGAGCTTTGCAAAATATGGGTTGTAGAGGGCGTGTTCACGAGCTTTTTAAAAGTTAAATCTCTAACCGCCAACACATTGTCAAAATCAATAACAATATCAGTAATGCTAAGGAAGTGGAATGTTGAGTACCACAAGGTACCGTTTTAGGTCCATTATTATTTATAATCTACATAAATAGCGTACTTAATATCAATACCAGCGGAAAAATCTTCAGTTTTGCTGATGATACTGCAGTGCTTTATACCGCCGACACATAGAATGATCTGAAACGGAATGCTGAGAATAATTTCACTAAATTCATAGACTGGTTCAATCACAAGCTGTTGACGATCAATTTAAAAAAAACCATGGCACTTCCACTTTCAAGCTACGTGAATGGATTACCTGACTTCGATACACTAGATATTCCATATGACAACCAAATTATTGAAATTGAACTGACAGATAAAATAAAATATTTAGGTGTCACAATAGATCGCCACTTGAGATGGAATATTCACATTGAACAAGTCAGTAATACGCTGCGAACATATTCGGATATACATATAAATTCAAATATCTTGCTAAAGTGATGAAAGTACCTTAATTGAAAATAGTCTGTTTTGCCCTTGTTGACTCTAGGATAAGTTATGGTATATTAGGGTGGGGAGGACTCGCTTCATCCAATCTGGAGAGGATCAATATACTGCAAAAAATGTTTCTGAAAATTATTTTGAAAAAGGACCGCAATTTTTCAAATGATGCTCTCTATGAAGAAAGCAGAATACTTGACCCACGTCAGATTTATTTTTATAAAATAGCATTGTGTTGTCAAAAAAACTAGAATAAGTTCTTGCTTGTTTCCCATTTTCATGAGACCAAAAATAAAACCAATAAAAGATTTGTCCTATCAACTTCGAATAAAACTGTTGGTCAAAAATGTTACACCTTTCTTGCCCCTAGAGTATTCAACTACCTTCCCCAGCAATTGAAAAGTATAGTTAATTATAATCTATCCAAATCGAAGCTTAAGCAATTTATTTTGATAGAAGATAGAAGAAAAATACACCATATAATAGAGAATAAACTGAATGTATAGAGTAGCACTTAAAATTTCATATTAGACTTTCTGCTTATGTTTAGTAGTCCCGTCTTTATTGGTATTGAAATTGAAAATTGGAACTTGATGTTCATATTACTCTAGCGGAATCCGTAATCGTAACAATTTTTTTAGCGGCTTTGTTAATTTGTCACTAATAGGCAACACTTACTGTTAGTTAAGAAAAACATAATATACTATAACGAAATTGTTGCCAACTCTTGAATGATGTTCCGCATAGTTCGCAAAAGTCCAACGCAGACAGCCCCTTGGCTTTGCGGTTTTGCGAATTTGTGCTGAACATTCTTGATATGTTTTAAAATAATATTATGATAAGTAGTATAAACACGTTTTTATTGTATACACTATCCGTAGACAGCCAATTAAGCTTTGTGGTTTCTTTTTGTTTATTTTTCCGATTATTTATGTAATTTTTTCTTTTTGTATTGTACAAATTAACATTATTATTATTAGCAAGCTCTCTGTCAGTGTTCTAGTGCAAGTAGTAAAACGTGGAAAACCTAGTGACCCTCTCAATTTTGATTGCAATACAATGTGTCCAAAAACTTTTATTATCAATAATGTAGGGGAGAGTTGGACAAAACCAGTACAAAAACTGACTACTTCTTCTGCTATGTTAGAGCAGCAAACGTTTGCTACAGATAGAAATATTCTCAAATGACTTAAGATTGATATATCAATGTCAATTTTTATAAATATTCTTAAATTTTTAATTTTTTTTATTTTTAAGAAAATATTGCAAAATACCCGGTTTTGTCCAACCGGTATGATAAAACCGGGTAGTAACTTAATTACCATGTAAAAAGACTGATAGGCAGAAAATAAAATATTTATTGAAAATATGTGAACAAAAATCGAAAATCTATGAACAGAAGTCGCAAATAAAAACTTCATCTACATCATCATAGGCACTACAGGCTTCATGAGCCCATTTGTTGCAAGACACACATTTTATCCAGCCTTCCTCTGCCTTAGAGTTTGAATATAATTCATTGCAATACAGATACGCATCGTCATTATTATCTTCTTCCTCCGAACTATCAGAATATCTGCAATCTTTAATTTCGGAACCAATTTTGTTTTTAGTGCAGCCTTTTTTACCACATTTTTTCCTTTTTTGTCCGGTTCATTTCGCTGTAATTTTTTTACGACTGGAGATTTTTTAAAATTTGCCTCTAACTCAGACTTATAAGGAGATGATGTTGTTACAGCAGCCTTTCCTCTTCTCCTGTTATCGTTGGATGGCTTCCTGGTTGCCTTACGGATCGGAAAAACCTCTTTTGGAGAGACTGACAAATCACATATTGGTTTTGGTAATGTTGCTTGTAAACTATCAGATTTAGTGGTGGCTTGTTTAGAAGATGAAGAGATGTTAGTATCATTTGCAGTGTGAGAGTTTAAGGAGCTACAGCTTGGGTGGGGAGAATCGATACGGCTACAGCTTGGTTGGGGAGAATCGATACGGCTACAGCTTGGTTGGGGAGAATCGATAGGTGGAGGTAACGGAGCTAATAATTGTGTAGCTGTCAGCTTTGTAGTTGAAGTAGAATCTTTATCGAGTTCTTTGCCTAAATCCTTGTTCAAATTGGGTGTCGTAGATTCATCTTCTTGTATATTTAGTTCTCACTCTGTAGTTTCTGAGGGAGCAAACATCCAGGAAAAACTTCAGGATTAAGCGGATAAATTCTAGACTTCCTGAAACCATTTATTGCAGTTTGCATAATTGCCGATTTAACAAAAGCCTCACCAAAGAGTTCTCCCACTTCATAAATTGTAACTCGTCTTCCAGGATGCTGGCGCATCCATTTTCTTATTTCTTCTCCATAATTTGTGTTCAAGGGAGCCAAAAATGACACGTCAAGTGGTTGTAACCGGTGCGTAGTATGCGGTGGAAAGCATATGATAATAACGTGATTTTCTCTGGCCAGATTTATCAACTCCAGGCTTTTTGTATGGATCGCGTGTCCATCAAGAAGCAATAGAACAGGATTTTCTGGTGTCGGGTGAGTAAACTCGATGAACTTTTTAAACCACTTAATTAAAATATCTGTTTGGATCCATCCACTTGGGTGGAACTCAGCAAATGTTCCAGGAGAAGCGTGGTCTAGAAGCTGCGCATTTGGAAGCTTTCTAGGAAAAATCAGCATTGTAGGCATATAGGAACCACTTGCGCTCATACAGATTTCGGCGGTAACCAAGGTTCCTCTTTCAGCGGAAACCAGAGCACCAATTTGTCGTTTTCCTCTCATAGAAATAACTTTAGATTGCTTGTTGGGGACAGTTGTAATTCCCGTTTCATCAACATTCCATATGCGCTCAGGAGGAAACTTGTGTTGGTTATAAACTTGTGTTAACAGAGTGAAAAACTTCCCTACTGCTGCTCGGTTAAATCCTATGCTCGTCCAATTGAAGTAGCTTCTGCAGTCCTTAATCGAAGATTTGGATGCCGTGACAAAAACGAATAAAGCCAACATTTACCAGCTATTTTCTTTTCTGTATTAAAATTTTGGTAGATGTTATTCTGCACGGCTAGTTCGTAAGCAAGAATTCTTAGTTCAGATAAAGTAAATCCGAATAGTTTGCTTTCCATTTGTGAGATATGCGAAGCTAGCTCATCCTCTTGGGCAGCGCTAAACACAGGCTTGTACCGACCCAGACCTAAAATTATTTTTATTTTAAATAAGGAAACAGAAATAAATTAAAGGTAATTCCTACCTTTCGTACTAGCTTCTTCAACAGAGTTACCATTTCTTACTTTTTTCACACGATCTTCTAAAGTGGATTGAGGAACATTAAAACTTTGAGAGGCTCTTTTGTATCCCATCCTATGTTCTAGCACTTCAACTATTGCATTTTGCATGTTTTCTTGATCCCATGACTGACGAGTAGTTTTTCTTTTATAATGCGACATGTTGTAGTTAACTAAAAGCAAAAGAACAGCTGTAGCAACTGGAAGTAACAAAAGGTCTGATAAAATCTGGTACTTTTGTCGATTTTCGGACTACCCGGTTTTGTCCAACTCGTAAACAAGACATTAAATATTATTTAAATTATTAGGTTATGAAATGATATTCAAAATTTTTGGCCAAATTAAAGGTAATATATTAGGTTACATGTATTAAATTTTGAAATGGTCATTAGTTATTCAGTAGAAGAAAAAAAACTATAAACTTACCTTAAAAATCGAGTTTGCTACCCCAAAAAACAGGCAAGGTCTTACTGCTCCGGCACAGGTTACTCAAATGATGTAGAAATGGATACACGCGACTGTTGGCGTTTTAGGGACACTAATTTTAACGTTGTCTGATAGATGGCAGCAGTTAGATGAATTAAGGGGTACCCGGTTTTATCAACCTACCCGGTTTTGTCCAACTCTCCCCTAATAGAGAAGGAATAGGGTTCGTAATTGGCTAACTAGAAGAGAAAACGTTGTTCCGGTTCGATGCTATACCTAATCTTGTAGGGATGAAGTGCAAGGAATTGTGCAATATAGCATAAACCAATAATTTCAATTCTTTCTTGCAAAGTATACAACATTTTAAAGATATATTCTTTAGGTGCTGGTCAATGTTAATATTTTAAGGGAAACTAAGCTACATATTTGACACTTTATTCAAAAAACGTCAAATAACAGTTTTTCGGTTACTACGTTTTTATCTCGATCAAAAACATTTCCTCCAATTTGACCTCACACATGTAGTGCTTGTTCATATCAGTTCCACCAAAAAAAAACTGGATTTGAATATAGACTTTTTAGTAAGTACCCTCCGCACTCCTCAATATTGCGACATTGGAAAAAGTAGTTCGCCTTAAAATGTTATTTGATCTGCGCCTCTAAATTATAAATGTTTTGCTATTCCACGTCCAAAAATGGAGCAGGCTCAATCTTTTTATATGCACATTCGTAACATTAGCTACGTTTTTGTCCAGAATAAAAGTACACTATTTTAATCAAAAGATTTGATATCTGAATTTTTACACAACTGAGACAATATCTTTTGGTAAACTCTCAAAGGTATTAATATTTTGTTTACTTTTACCAATACCTATATTGTATTTGATCTTACGTAATTATTCAAAGGGCGTTCGGTTTAATCGGGATAACAGACGTGAACTGAACCCTTTTTGTATCCCATTCGACTTTTTAAGGACAAAACTAAATTCTATGAAAAATGACAAAAAAAAAGAAATTTTATAACAATGAATAAAACAAATAAATATTATGTCTAACTCCTGTTTGTCACTACTATATAAGTAACATAAAAAATATATTAATCTTAATTAATTTTCTTCTTCCAAATATTCTTTTAATCCTTCTCCCATATCATCTGCTTCACTATATCACTATCGTCTTGTAAATAAATAATAAATTTATTTCCTCCATTAATATGGATTTGCACAATATTTTTATACTCATCTTCAACTTTAATTACATTTATAATCTCTGTTTTAATTGTGCCCAAATTAACTCGATGGGATTGGAAATACAAAAATAAAGAGGAAGTTTCACTATAGAGTGTCCATGTTGTTCAGCAATACTCTCGAAGGCGTATAATTTCTTAAATTTCTTTGTCTGTAAAACTTCAATCAGTTGTTGTTTTGTATAAGAATCTTCAAAGTACAAATTATAATCCATTAAAAAATTTTGTAGTTCGGTCTTCTTGTAGCTTTTACTTGTTATTTTATTGAGCTGTCGTGAATGATAAGAGGCGTTGTCAAGAACTACAACACTATTTGGCTCTAAGTTTGGGATCAACGTGAATTCAAACCATGTGCTTATGATAGTCAACGTTGCAATCTTCCATTTTTTTTCCACATATTTTTAAGGCATTTGGAACCCATTCTTCATTTCCACCGCAATGCACAATAATAAGTCTGGATCTTTTGTTTGCAGGCATTGTTGGAATACCAATTTTTGACCCATCAGTCCATCCTTTCTTAACCGTGTCGTGTGTATCATACCAAAAGTTTCGTCCAAATAGACAATTGGCCGGTTTTCTTCTCTATACTTAGTTACCTGTTCCAAGTATGTATACCGCATATCCACTATTCTTCTGCTTTCCATGTCTGTTTGACGTTTATGAATCGTTTTGAACTTGAATCCCAATTTTTTAATCCATTTTTCAAATTATTTCTTACAGCCATTTACATTACGGCCTCCATTTATCAATTTATTTCTTATTATTTCAATCATAGGTAACATATTACTTTTGTAACACTCATATATGGTGGTTTTTAATAATTTTATTACAGACATATCTGAAGGTTTGATCAATCCCTTATCATATCGCTTCTTGTGTACATTGGCTATTTTACATATAGGAGAACTTCTGTTAAATCATATACTGCTTGCATTAATTCTGTTTCTTCATCGAAACCAAACTTTTCCCGTAGACTCTTATACAAATTGAAACATATTTCCTGTGTTTTCAATTTCAAATGTCGTCGAACCCTGTTTTACTTCCATCACAATTAATTAAATTTTCGTCGTTGTAACATACAATATTTTGGACCGGACTCGATATTTCCCAAGGACGCCACATTGTAAATATTTAATTATTATCTAAAAATATAATTGCTATACTTACCCAAATTCCTCAGAAAATACTACAATCTTTCTTGATGTCAGACTGCCAACTAAAAAGTGGACACCTGTGCTCGTATAAAAAACGCACACACTGATATTAGTTATAGTTCAGTCAAAGATGTGAATAATAATAAGTTATTTGGAATTTATATTTTTAATTATTACTTATAAAACGAGATATAAGGTACTATTAATTGTCTGGTGTTATGTTTAAGATGTTTTTAAATATAAATAGGATAATATTGTTTAATGCAATGTATTTTGTTCTATACATTAACGCTAAGCAGTGTTGGCTGCCCAGTGGGTAACCCAAAAAAGCCCACTGTTTTTTTGGGTAAAACCCACTTTAAAAAGTGAGTTTTTTGAATAGTTGTTGTTTTAAATAAAACTTTTTGTATATATTTTATATTCTTGTATTGTGTAAAGAATAAAACACTACACAAAACGTAAAATACATAAGTGTGGAAAAAAGTTCTTAATAACAAAAGTAGCACACTACTTAAGTAACATAATGAGTGCAATTTGAAAAACAAAAGTAACGTACACAAAATCAGCAAAAATGGGAACAAGAAAATAAGAAAACTAGATTAATGAAATAAAAAAAGAGGCTAATTTGAAAAATAGTAGATTGTTTTATTAGGATTAAAAATGACACTTTTTGTGACAAGCAAGTTTTGCATTTGCGAGGCGTAGTGTAACGCCTCGCAATAAACAATGTCATTTTTAATCCCATTGAGACATGCTATTTTTTTCCCAACTGCAATCACGCATTTGCATTTAACTATCTATTAATTTGTGCTTTGAAATTATTCAAAACGCATTGAGATGATAAAACAAAGTAGGTAAGTGGGATATATCGACGTAGTCATGGATACTTTGGGTGCGTTCCACTTAAAGCCCACAACGATCGCAACGCCCACTTTACCCTTCCACTTTAGGCCCGTGATCGTCGTAAGCGGTCGTTTAACGTCATAGATGACGTCACTGTTTGGGACCTCGTCTCGCCCACATCTCCCATACAAATGAGTGTGCTTTCATCAAAATGTGGCGGCAATTCAAATATGGCGATAAATTCGTTTTGTCAAAAACGCAACCACACATTCACGGGAATCCATGATAAATTAAATTTTACCCCGGCCTATGCCACGTTTTTACTCCAAACTGCACCAAAAATCATTTTACTTATTAATAAACTGCAAGTTTTCACTAATCCACCATATTGTGAGCCTACCCCGCTCAAATGTGCATTCCACTTATAACTTTCGCCTACAACGACCGTGGTCTGTTTACGTAAGTGGAATTAATCCAGCCATTTAAGGCATTTTAATCCCCAATCTGCGGAAAAATTCCTAGTGAGCTGGATTTTTGTATACACCTTTATTATGGTGTTGTAATAAAGATGTGAAAAATCGACATCGATATCGTGCCGGCTAAAAAAGTTATAAAGGCCAAAAGATCACGAAAATTAGTTTTTCCCAAATATCTCGCGACCTATTGCTCGGAGGTAAATAGCGGCCATCATAAAAATTGTTCATAGTAAAATTATCTACATAAAATATCTCTTGCATTTTTATGTAAAATCAACCGTCTTCGGAGTAGAGCGCTGAGAAAGCGACTAGAATGCACCCACATACGGTATTGTATACCGTACACCAAGGCGAAAACTTTATTGCTTTTTATTAATGTGTGTAAGTGTCTTAAAAACTTTTATTTGCTCAACAAGTATCCACATTGCAAGAAAAATATTCTGTTCCTACATGCCATAACCGGATGTGATACAACTTCAGCACTTTTTGGGAGAGGAAAATTAAAAGTCATGAAGATGCTACTAGCAATATACGGTGCTCCAAAATCAGAACAATTGATACATAATTACTGATACTGTAGCTTTGCTAAACTAACAAGACAAAGTACAGCTGTGAAATCTCCTTTATTACCACCTATTGTTTCAGCAACTCAACAGCATATTTATGGAGTATATTATTAAATACAAACCTGGCTAGGAAAAGAAATTGATCCAGAACAGTGGGATTGGAAGTTAAAAAATAATATACCACAGCCTAACGACTTTATTACCACCAGCACCCGATGATCTATTGAATTTCATCTTTTGTAATTGTACGAAAAGTTGTGGCGGCAAATGTGAATTAAAAAAAATTGTATTGAGATGTTCAAAAGTTTGTGGACATTGCTGTGGCCAGTCATGCTTAAACGCAGAGTCAACAAATGATGATGTAGATGTAAATCTAGAAATGAGTCCACTCGACGTTTTGTCAGCAACTATTACTGATAGAGAAACTGAAGATATCGACAATGAATAAAAAAATTATATACTAAAGTTTTTTTGTATTTTACAGAATTTCAATAAAAAATTATTTATTCTTGAATAAGAAAACCTTTTATTGAATACCAAGGATTATGCCTATGGGGGAAACCATGTAAAAAAACGCGCCTTGCATTCTACCTAGGTAGGTAGGTGGCGAGGAAACGAGTGCATCGTCATAAGATAGTCGCTTTCTCAGCGCTATACTCCGAAAATGGTTGATTTTACAGAATAATGCAAGAGACATTTTTTGTACATAATTTTACTAGGAACAATTTTTATAATGACCTCCGAGCAATAGGTCGCGAGATATTTGCGAAAACTGATTTTCATGACCCTTTGACCTTTACAACTTTTTTAGCCGGCACGATATCGATGTCGATTTTTCACATCTTCATTACAACCCCGTAATAAAGGTGTATACAAAAATCCAGCTCACTAGGAATTTTTCCGCAGATAAAACCTAAAATGACTGGACTAAATGGGTATTTCAGCCGTCGCGATCGTGGGCGTTGTGGGCTTTAAGTGGAACGTACCCTTTGTGAAACATTAGTAGCCATATTACTAATTGTGTTCATTTGTGATTGTTCTTGTTCCAATTTGTTAAAAACTCTGTAAAAATGGAATCTAATGAAGATTGTGGTGTATCTATAGAGATACAAGAGGGTACGAAAACAATTGCTTTAAATCTTCTCCCACCAAAATCTCAAGAAATTTATGAATATGCGTACCAACGTTTTATGGATTGGTGCAAAGAAAATAATATTGAGTTATATTCAGAAGATGTACTGATAGTGTATTTCTCAAATTTAGCAAATAAAATGAAGTCGTCGACGCTTTGGTCACAATATACAATGTTGCGGTCAACGTAGGATACAAAGAACGGGATTGATATAAGTAAATATTCAAAGTTACGTGCTTTTCTCAAGAGACAAAGTGAGGGACATTTAATGAAAAAAACGCGAGTATTTACAAAGGAGGAAGTTGGCGCTTTTTGAATAGTGCACCTGATAATCCATATTTGATGATGAAGGTAAAAGCTTTCAAAATAAACGAACAAAATTTTCAAGAAGTTTCTTTATAGGTCGTCCTAATATTGGGGGTTGCAGGCGCAAGCCGTTCTGATCAATTAGTCAATTTAACAATTGATAATGTTGAAGATGTGAAAACCGCCTTAATTATAAAAATTCCCATTACCAAAACTAAGAAATCACGATCTTTTACTGTGTTGGGAGACAATTATTTGAATTTCTATCGAAAATTTGTTGCTTTACGTCCAACCGGATTGAAAGAACGTCGATTATTTCTCATATATCTAATGGAAAGTATCATCGAATGGTGGTTGGTATTAATACAATCAGTAGCGTCCCGCAAAAAATAGCACAATTTTTGAAGTTGGACAACTGGAAAGAGTACACTGGACACACATTACGACGAACGTCTGTTACTCTTTTAGTTGATGGGGGTGGTGACCTCACTTGTCTTAAAAGACACGGTGGATGGAGATCGAGCACTGTGGCGGAAGGCTATATTGAAGACTCACTTCTAAATAAAGAAAATATTGTGAAAAGAATATTGCAAGTGGATAATGATAATGATTAACCAAGCACCATTGTTATTTCTGATATCACAACATCTGAAAATATTAATGAAAACGTGTTGGACTGTTTTGAGAAATTCTCCAAGAATGAGGGTGCGGGCAGTTCTAGTGGTTTATTTAATTTTAATACTTGTTCAAACTGTATATTTAATATCAATGTGGCTAAACAATAATTTTAAATAGTCTTGAATAAATTGTTTCAAATTGAAAGTAACAAGTTTTGATTGAAATCAACACTTAAATGACAGCTTTTGGCACCTAAGATTAAAAGTGTAACTTTTGCTCCTAGGATTAAAAGTGAATATTGTTGTTGCTAAGGGGCATGGTAAATTCGGTCCCAGCAGGTAGCAGATTAAATTAAAAATTTTATACCCTTTTATCGGTAGGTTAATTCCCTCCCAACCACTGTTTTACGATACTGAGGAGCTTAATCTCTTTCGTAGAATGAAGTAATTATGGTAAGTATGGGCTTTTCCGAAAATAGTAGGTAGTAGTAGGTAAATGCATAATATAAATACATGAAATGGATTGAAATATGTACCATTTAGTTGCGTATGTTTCCCCAGTTTACATATTAGTCGATTCAAGTATTCTTTGTAGTCTGGCACCATGTATCTTAATATTATTTTGAGTGAACAAGGAAAGCGTATAGTAGTTATAAATAACTATAAGTATAGTTTTCAAAAAATTTTAAAAAGTGGCGAAAAGCGGTGGACGTGTATAAATAAAAAGTGTAGATCTTATTTGCTTAGTATGGGTGAAGTGGACAATGTAACTGTTACAAAGCATGTAAAGGATCATTGTCATAATGCAAATGTAGAACAGTTGAACCGCCAAATTGTAAGCACTTCTTGTAAAAGAAAGGCTATTGATGATTTATCGGAGAAGCCTGCAAAAATCATCCGCCGGGAGCTTCAAGAAAATCTGCCTTCAACAATTAATACGTCAGACGTTGCGTTAATAAGGAAGAATTTGTACAATACTCGTCGAAAACTGCTTCCACAATTGCCAACAAGTATTCAACAAACTTTCGACACTCTGGCGAAGATCAACATTGAAACATCCAGAGGTGAACATTTTTTACTTTTTAATGATGCAGCTGATCAAATCGCCGTCTTCTCTTGTAAATCAAATATTCAATTTATCGGAAAAGTCAGACGAATATATTTAGATTGAACATTTAATTACTGCCCACAATTTTTTTGTCAGTTTTTTACGATACACGGATATTATAACGGCCACTATATTCCTCTGATTTTTTCTCTATTACCCAACAAACGGAGTGAAACATACCGAGAATTATTTAATATTGTAACAGAGATCTGCATCAAAAATAGTGTTAGATTAGATATTTCTGAAATTGTAATCGATTTTGAAAAAGGTATCCATAAGGCTGTAGAACAAGTTTGGCCATTAGCTCAAATAATCGGATGTCGATTTCATCTTTTGCAGGCATGGTATAGAAAAATTCAGCAAATTGGTTTAATATCTGCCTACAAAGATGAATGTTCCGATGCGGGGCGATGGCTAAAAATGACTTTTGCCCTAACTTTCTTAAATCCTGTAGAAATCAGCGATTGTTTTGTATTCGATCTGCTCTCAATAGCACCAGACGATGAAAAGATTCAAATGTATTCCGGTTACTTGATAGATAATTACATATCTGAGGAGTCACTATTCCCTCCTTCACTTTGGGCTACAAACTCAGCAGAGCTTACACGGACTACGAATACATGAGAATATTTCCATAGACAATTTAACGATTCGTTTTAAAAGCCTCATCCAAACATTTATGTTTTTATTAATAAACTTAAAGAGTTTCAAATCGAAACTTATGTAAAATTACAAAGTGTACATTTGAATATTAAAATTACCGATAGTAAAGTTAAAAACCGTCAAAAATTTATTACAAAAATGATTGAATCATATACGAAAAACGAAATAAGTCGTTTGCATTTTATTAAATGTGTCTCCTTTCACTGTGGCGTTTAATTATTAGGTATACAATATTATGTATCTGTGTCTTGTAGCCTATTTCGTAATTTTCGAGAATTTGGTTTCTTAATACTATTAAATATATAATTGTATGTAATATGTTATATTTTTATAGGTATAAACAATATATAGACATATCAATTCCGTTTATGTAAACTTTGTCAACAATGTAAATATTTTTATTTAATTTAATAAAACTAAAATTATTCAATATTACAGTTTTATTGCATTGGTCCAATCTTAAAATATTTTACCCGGGACCGAATTTACCTATAAGGTAAAAACAAAATTACGGACCGAATTTACCCGTTATTTTTGACTCCTTTTTTCTTGGGAGGGAATTTGCTTATCCCCGTTGCTAAGATACCTGTTTTTTTTGTTCAGTACAAAAACGGCAACTTTTGAGACTCCTGACAGTTAATAAATGTCATACTTTTGAAGCGGTTGGAGAAAAAGGTATATTATTACCAGTCGTTTGAATCAGATGGTAACAATCGATAAACTTTGACCAGTTGCAAAGCTTTTTCTAATCCTAAACGATTTTTTTTTTTAGTTTAAAATGATCTTTATTCAAGTTTGTCGCTCCCTATTTACAATTTTACTAAAAATATAGTATAATACAAACTCAAGTAGCATACTAAGCCGATGGACTGGCGATTCTCAGTAAACTTGTGTTCGTCTATGTACATCATGGTTCCTTGCCCTTCGGACATTATCCATATATTTTGTCTGTTACAATAACTTTGTCCCTAGCATATAGTTTTGACTCCTATCATCTTTCGGCTCAGTTCCCCCTGAAAAACAGCTGAAAAACAGGGTTTCAAAATTGACTCGGGGATTTAGATTTCGAGTTGGCAACATGGCGGACGTTGTTTTTAAATTGGTGTAAATTATTTAGAATCGAAAGTGTAATTGTAAACGGGGTGCTGCAGCGTAGTTACCTGTGTTGCAGCTACCCCATGTAACCTAAACGATTTCTTATTATACCTCAAATAAGACCATAAGTCGAGAAATGTCTTTCAGTGGACGCTGCACTAGCTGGGCAACAATGCAAATTATAAAAATAACTTTACTGACCCCAGTGGATCGGACGCTAAATACCGAGTCGTGAAAAAACAACGCACTGTCGATGGAAGGGGAGAACAGTGACAGGGAGATCGGGACCGGGAACGGGAGTTCGGGGACGCGTCGTGAAATCCCCGCTTTAGATCCGTCTGTACCTTTATAAAATTGTTGAGTGACACATTTCCAAAAAGCGCTGACGTAGACTAATGGTTTTGTACAATATTTAGGAAAGGCAGTCAGATTTAAATGCATAGAAATTTTTGGTAGTTGCTAGGGAGAAATTTCGAAATCGTTTAATGAAAGAATGGTCAAATTGTGCCATTGACATATTGAGCGTGTCTGTATCAAAACCATCATCATTTTAAAATATCTTATATCCTTTCTATTAATTTGTGAAACCTATATGAAACAAAAAAATGTAACACTATTTTTGGACGTGACAACGGATTCAGTTGCCTGATGAAAGTATAAAAAACCGGAAATTCGTTATAGATCATAGTTACACTAATTTGTTTGTTATAACAGAGTTTTTTGTTAAAGTGGAATTTAATATGAATAGTTTTTGATGTGCGTAATGAGCAATTGTTATTTTACGACGTTAGGATATAATAGCGTTTATACAGGATGTCCCACAAAAAGTGGCGTAAATTTCAAATTCAAACTAAATTACTTTTTGGCACAATCTATTTGAAAACAAACTTGATGTCATTTAACACTAGTTAAATAATGATCTTACTCACGACGATATTTTTTAAAAACTTTTATTTTTCAAATATACAAAATTTAAATATGATGTTTACAATACAAGGTACAGAATTAGAATAATAATTATTAATGAGAGCTACACCAAGTAGACTAACTGCTGACAGCAGCAATCTTTATTTATGTAAACGGAATGTGACTTCAAATACTTGCGAGTATGCTCACTCACTTTAGTTGCCATATCAATCATTAATGACTGACATCGTAGGGGCATTGTTGGGCCATCTATTGAATAATAGTCACAATCAACTTGAACCATGGCGGTTGAGAGCACAGATAACCCACAGATAGATGAGACACTGATTGTGGCGCCATCTAAAGAGCCTGTCGACTAAACAATTGAGTGATGTTGAAACGATTTCTGTAATTTTAGGTTTTGGCGGTATATTAAAATTTACTGTATTTTAATTATTTTATTTCAAAATAACCATTTATAGTCCATAATTAACATTTCATTCAATTTAACTCAATAATGATTAGATGTCGAGTTAAATTAAATGAAATATCAAATGATGGACCATAAATGGTTAATTAAATTGGAAAAAATAAAACAGTAATCATATAAACAGTTTATTTATTTTGGTATAAAAATACACCCGAGAAACCAGTTTGAAATCATTTTAAAAACGTTCCACTTCCCGAATAATACTTGAGTACCAGAAGGGGACCAGATTTTTAAAATACATCGTATTAATACGTTGCACACCAACTTCCAAAATACCTTTACCCCAGTAGAAGAGATTGTTATTGATGAGACGATGGTGCCCTGACGCGGTCGTATATGTTTTCGCTAATACATTTCAGGGAAGAGAACACAAATATTGGGTAACATTTTTCAGGATTTGCTCTACTAACGGTTTTACTTGTAAGCTACAAGTTTATACTGGATCCACAGAAAGAAAGGAGAGGGTGGTGTTATATTTATGTGAGGGCTTATATGATGAGAAACGCACCTTGTATACTGTTAACTTCTATACAAGTGTAAGTTTGGCTAGAAACCTACACAACCAAGATATATACGTGGTTGGCACCACCAGAAAGACCAGAAAACAGCTACCAAAAAGTGTAATTTATCACAAACTAGAAGTGGATGAGGTATATGGAGAAGAAAATGACGAAGGAATGGTGATAATGAAATGGAGACCCAAAAAGAACAAGGTGGTCCCTATGCTTTCTATAAAATATGGTTTGAATACGGAGATTGTGAAACAAAGAAAAAGAGCTATAAATATGCATATGCATATTTTCTTCTACACAATATTCAGACTATTTAAATGCGTATCATTTACGCCTCCCCATCCTATAATACCGTATATAAGTTGGGATTGAATTAGGCTATAATACAAAGTTGTCAAGTGAGAATTTTCAAGGAATTCTTTCAACATTTTGAATCTTGATATGAATCCACGTGGTTTTCTTGTTATATACGATATATGTAAGTTCCATTTCATATGTCTGTCAATTTGTATACCAAGATATTTTATGGAGCTGGCTTCTGGAATAGACATATTTTGATTTATATTTAATGGACCCATATTCGGCAAGTTATTGCTATAGGAGGTGAAAGGTAAGTATTTGGTCTTTTCCGCGTTCATAGTTAATTTATTGTATTCGAACCATTTAAAGATGTTGTTGAAGTCTTTTTCCGTCTTTGCTTTCAGGTGTTGCCATGTGTTGTCACTGTAAATTACTGCCGTGTCATCAGCATAACTTATAACATTACCTATAGTTGTCATTTTCAACAGGCTGTCTATATAGATAGTGAATAGTAGGGGACCTAAGACCGTGCCTTGAGGAACCCCGTAAGGGATTGTCCTCGGAGTGCTCACCACACCATTAATATCTACTACTTGTTTTCGGTTCGACAGGTATGATTTCAAAAGATCGTGCGGCTTACCCCGCATACCAAATTTTTCCAGTTTTTCTAGAAGCCTTTTGTGAGAAACAGTATCAAAGGCTTTGGAAAGATCAACAAAGATACATAGCGACGGTTTGGAAATGTCTAGTATTAGTATTGCATCTTCGGTTGACCTCCCCTCTCTGAACCCATATTGATTATCGGATAGAATATCATGTTTTTTCATGAAATGTACCATTCTCTTTTTTATTATTTTTTCAAAAAATTTTGCTATGT
This sequence comes from Galeruca laticollis, assembly GCA_963921935.1. Classification (NCBI taxonomy): domain Eukaryota; kingdom Metazoa; phylum Arthropoda; class Insecta; order Coleoptera; family Chrysomelidae; genus Galeruca; species Galeruca laticollis. The sequence goes on along the minus strand of OY998178.1, from coordinate 89,818,489 downwards.
TTGATATCAAAGAGATGGGCCCATAATTTGAAATTTGCAGTTTATCCCCACTCTTAAAAAGTGGTTCGATAACACCAGTTTTTAAAATGTTCGGTAATATTCCATTTTCAATACAGCTATTTATAATGTGAGTGAGAGGGACTGTTATGAAGTCGGCTATTTGTTTCAGCGTTTCTGCAGTAAAACCGTCATACCCAGGACTTTTTTTGAGTTTAAGTTATTTGATTAATTGTGATACTTCTCCAGTGTTTGAGGGGTATAAGAACATATTTTTGTTTATTTCTGTTGTAATGTCTCGGAAGGAATTTGGTTTTTCGATTTTATTTGCTAGTTTTTTGCCCTATTTCACTATAGTGTTTATTGAATTCATCACTAATAACCTTGTTTGTTTTCAGTGGTACAGTTTTCTTTTATTTCTATTTTGGTTATTTTTGTTTTTTTAGGCGAGTTTTGTTGCAAATCTCATTGACACTTTCCCAGGGCCCTTTTGTTTTACTTTTATTCTTCCCAATTTCGTTTTGAAAATATTGTTTTTTGCTTCTTTCGTAAGTTTATTTAAGTTTCGTTTGTAATTATTGTATATTTGTTTTATTTGTAGGTTATTGGGATTTTAAATTAGCAATTTATAGAACTTGTTCTTTTCTTTTATTGATGCAGATAGCCCTGACGTGATCCATTTTTTGTAGTTTAATCTTTATTTTTTATTTTGATTTCAGATGTGTGTTTTTTTACATGGTATTTCAGTCTGTTTATGAATATTTCACATTTGGAGTTGACGTCGTTTTGTTTATAAATGTTTGCCCATGTTTCACTTTGTAGTGCCACCCGTAGCCTGTTGTAATTTATATATACTTTTGTATTTTCGAATTCTTTATTAACAGTTCTCTCACCCACATCTACTGTTAGAGCAATAGGTCGGTGGTCACTAATTTTATCCTGAAATATGAATGACTTTATTCGATCATGCATTTCTATATTTGCTTTTACAAAGAAATGGTCGAGGCACGTGGAGCTATCTGGTCAAGTGATATCGTTTATATAAGAGATGAATTCGAAGTATTCCAAATTATTTTTATATTCATCAATGTATTCATTTTCTGATAGTAAATCTATGTTCATATCGCCAGTTATTACGTGAATATCACTTGATTTAATGTTTTTTAAATAGTTAAAAAAGTGTTCATTGAAATCATATGGACATGAACGAGGAGATCGATATATCGAAGTTATTTTAATTTGTTTTCCATTTAATTTTATATTGAGTACGAGAAGTTTATTGTTTCCTATGCTAATATTTGTCTGATCATAATTGAGTTCGTTTTTAATGAATATTATGACTCCATCATTTTTGTTTAATGAGGATTCATTGTACACCATGTTAAAACCTTATAATCCATATATACTGGCATCAGTGACTTTAAAAGTTTATGTCAATACGATTATATCGAAGTTGCTTTCTAGTTGGTTTAGATAAATGAACAATTTATCTATGTTTTTGGAAATACTTCTTATATTAGTATGAAAAATTTTTAAAATAACTGAGTCCTTTCTTCGAATATGTATTAAATTCTGTGACTTCTTTGATATTTTGTGCTTTGACAGCATCATTTTGATATTCTATTATAAATGTGTCCATAATTGGTTTGGATTAAAACTAATATTATCAAGTAAAAGTAATAAAAACAAAAACAAAACAGTGACACATATTATTTAACCCAGTGGTTCCCAACCTTTTCTGGACCACCGCCCCCTATAGAAGAGAACAAAAATTTCACATTTTGTTTGTTGGTTTAATAAATAAATCCTGATCAAACTGTGATATTTTCAGTGGATAAAATCGGTTATTAGATGAGTTCGAGCTAAGAATAGGCAAGTAAAAAGTTTTTTCAAAATTTATGGTTAATAGTTTACTATCAAACCACGACTTAATTAGCTTTAGGTCAGATTCAACTTTTAGCTTCAAATCATACCAATTATTGTCCTCATAAACAATTGCAGTATCATCCGCGTAACCAATTATATGACCAGCGCTATTTAAATAAAATAGATCATTCATGTAGAGATTGAATAACACGGTGCCTAATATAGTACCCTGTGGTACTCCGTATGTTATATCGCGTTCTTCACTAATAAATCCATTGATTTTGACGACCTGTTAAACTTTTAAATATAAACACAGAATCAATAAGAAATACAATCACAATAGAAATAAGAAATGGAATACAATAAGAAATGGAATACAATAAGAAATACAAAATTAATAATAAAGAAAAAATCAATGAGACGGTTGAGGCTGGTGGAGTGTTACCAGTTTGTTAATATCGGGTTCCAATTTCGTTAACATCAATCGCAGATCGCCACGTTCAGTGATGTGTAGTCTGTTCCTCTTCTTTGACAGCAAATCAGTTACTGCACTGAATGCACGCTCAGCCATATAGGACGAAGGAAATGCAATTAACAACTTCTGTACTATTGTCCATAATCCAGGATAGAGAACTGGTATTGGTTTTTGAAGCCAGAACTGTTGATATTCACGTTTCAATTTTACTTTCAGTTCTTCGTTAGTTGTGAGTTCTAATAGCTCCTCTTCCAAATTTGATGAGCCTTCAGTATCTGTGTTTGTGACAGGATCTATAACCCAACTTGGTATTTCCATGTTTAAAATATCTTGGAAACGCTCTGTAAAATCAACATGAAGAACTTCCAAGTGGTGGCAGTAAGTAAGTAAATCTTCCGGTTTTGCAGACACTGTTGATAATGTGGGAAAATTGTTGTACTCACCTCTACCAAGATTTCTTTTGAAAATAAGAAGTTTTCCTGCAAAAGCAGCTATGACGTTTTTAGTTTTAATTAAATTTAAATCATCACCTTGCAATTGTAGATTAACTTGATTAAATACTTTAAACAGGTCCGTTAAATAAGCGATGTCATTTTTTGACGTAATCAGGTTTTCGCGCAATTGTTCGTTTTCTTCAAGAAATTCCAACACTGAGTCAAATAGATTGAAAAAACGATTCAGACAAACACCTTTAGAGAGCCAACCTACTTGTGTGTGCATCAGCAAGCGATTGTAGTTTTCATCATTTTCATTGCAAAGCTTATGAAACAAACGGTCATTCAATGAATTGCTTCTAATGATATTGATTGCTTTAATAACGTTATTGAGGGACGCATGCAGACGTTCATTTAATTTTTTTGCTACCAAATGCTGACGGTGAATAATACAATGTACAGCGAGTACATTTGGCACTGCTTTTCTCAAATGTGCTATAAAACCCTTATGACGCCCGGTCATTGCTGGAGCACCATCAGTAGCAGCAGACAAAATATTGCTAATAGGAATTTCTTTCTCTTGAAAAAATTCTTGCATGATATTAAATATAGAATGTCCCTTTGTATCAGATTCCAAATTCTTAGCAAATAATAACTCTTGATGCATTTTTTCTTCTTTTATAAATCGTACGTATGATAAGAGAGAGCTTCGTTACTTGGTAGAGTTGATTCATCGAGTTGAATGGAAAATTTGCAAGTTTTTATGTAATCGCATAATGATATTTCAACGTCATTTGCCATTTCATCTATTCTTCTTTGCACTGAATTATTACTGAGAGGAATTTTTTAATGATATCAAATGGTGTCTTATGATGGAGAACAGTTTTTAATATCTCTTCGACTGCCGGCATAATTAATTCCTCGCCAATGGTGTGTGGTTTTCCTGCCTTTGCGATTAACAATGAAACGTTATATGAGCCTCGTAGCCCATCATCGTCTCGTTTAGAAGACGATGCAAAAAGGTTTGATATAGTTGGCTGTTTTAAATATTGTTTTTCGAGTTCTTGAAAATAGAATATATCTTTGCACTTCTTATCAGGATGCATTTTATGTAAATGCTCTTGTAGCCTAAAAGGTTTCATAGCTTCATTTGAAAAAACTTTTCGGCAAATTAAACACATAGGTAATGATTTGTTTGTAGAATATTCCGGAAATTAATATTTTAAATATTCAATACTGTATTGCCGGCATTTTTTTTTAATTTAGAAGTAGATTCAGCCATTTTCATACAAAAATTAAATTCTCAATAGATTTATAGATAGTAATGTTTATAAAATGACACACCACTCACGATTATTTGCTACGGAAGAGCTTATGATTCACGACTATATATCGCGGCCAAGCACATACAACTAACTAACAAAAAATTCGTAAAACTGTTGCTTTTATACGTTTCATTTCGTGCATGATTCAACTTGTCTGTGTGCGAACATGTTAAAACATGTTATTTTGTATGAACATCGCGCGTTCGCTTATCAACGTGCGAGGACAAGTGATATACTTCTATTCTGAACTAAAACAAATTATTATAATTATTAGTATTATTATTAATGCTAATTTAAAACTGCTTATTAACCCTTATTAAATCATTTTTATTTCACCATTCCTCTTGACTACTTATTATTCGCTTCTGAATCCGCTACCGCCCTCCTAAAAGGCTGCAGCGCCCACAGGGGGGCGGTATCGCCCCCGTTGGGAACCAATGATTTAACCACTTAGTATCAACCGGTTTATAATTTTTTAATGCTACTCACTACTTTTATTTACCGAACGCGTTCTTGGCTTTTTTGTGTAGTTTTGTGCGGTTGAGTTGAGTGTGTTGGTTTTTTCGTGGCAGGAATCTTCGGAGTGCTGGGTCCAGTTTGCAGTTCCGGTAGAATTTTCGTGTTTTGTTCTAGAATTGTAGGTGTGGAAGGGGCGCTGTTTGATTTGTTTTCCAGACCATCTACTTTTTCTAGGTCATCTGCTCCATACGATATTCCGTCAACGATAAGTTTGTTTCCTTTTATGTAGTGCTCCGTATATTTTCCCTCTTGCTTGGCGAGAAAAAGATGTTTTCTCAATATTTTATTCTTGGTTCTTTGTGCCGGTGTTTGGTTGTGGGTTATAGATATGTTCCTTCCTTTCAATTTATTTGAATTTCTTTCTTTTTGAGGGTTGAAACAAACTCGATCTTAATTGGGCAGTTATCCGATTTACCGAGTGGGTAAACGTCGCCAAAATCACTTTCCTTCAATTCTATCCCAATCAAGTCTCTGAGGTCCCGACACAAATTCCCTGCAACAACCTCTTCTCGCTTTTTATTGAGACCAAAAATCACAATATTTTTTTTATTTTGTGCCCTTTTTAAGTATTTCACCTCTTCTTTGAGGTAACTATTTTCTTTCTCTAGTTTTGATACAGTGTTTTTCAAGTCTTTTATGTTTAGTAAAAGCCGGGTTTTACTAGCTTCGATACAGTTTTTCAATTCACTACGGTTTATCAAGATCTCCTCACGAATGATTTTGATCGCCTTTTCCAGTTCTGTCATCTTAACTTTATCATAAAGTGTAAGATAATTTAATGCTGTTTTGTACCTGAGATTTATTAACCATTCAAATGGATCTGAATATTTAGATATTGCTGTAAATTAGTTGCTGAAGAATATATAGAATAATTAGCTTATTTATTGGACATCGTTATTAGCAAGTATTCTCTCCTACTTTAGTGAGAATGCACATACAAATTTCTAGTCTTTATACTTTTTCGTATGGCCTGTTTCATAATTTTTTTTGTTTTGTATTCGTTGTAGCTTTAGAAAATTATGTATCAGAAACTACACAGTATTAGACTTCTAAAAACGAGTTGCTTTGTCCATTTTAAGCTTCAGCGGACTAACGGTGAGTGATAGAGCTTTAGTGTAAACGGATTCGGAATTAGCATATTTTGAAACCTCTTCAATGGAGAACATTTTCAGTTTTTCATACAGTGTCATACATTAAATTGATGTTACTGTTTAGGAGTATACGCCATACTGTGGATCTTAGTTACTTGTTTAAGAGTGAACTTAAATAGCTCCGAAAGATCAAAGAATAATTTATTTAAATTCTAGATAAATGCTTAGATATTCTAAGGAGGAACTGAGAAATGATAATGTAGTTTTTTCACAGCAGGAAGTATTAATTTTAATTATTATATAAAAATATTTTTTATCAATGGTTCATTAATAATTGAAGTTCACTGACATCTTAATATATTTATAAAATGTAAGTTTAATAACCCATTCCGTTACATTGAACGTTTTTGTGGTTTAAATATAAAAGTTCTACTACATCTAGCACGAGATTTATTACTTCCTTTCTTCTCATTGTTTCCTATTTGTCAGTTTCTTTTGTATCCACATTAGTAATTAAAACTGGTTTACTGGAATCACTACTCAAATTTTTCATATCCTTTTTCATCTGCAATAAATAAAATTTGAACGAAAAGATGAACACATTCAGTTTTCTAGCCTTAAACTGTGAATAAATTTATTACACTCTAATTTATATGTGTATTGAAGTTATAATGGAAAGTGACAAAGTGAAAATTGAAAAACTCATTGATTCGAGAAAATGGATGCAATAGAAATTTCAGATACGAGCAATTTTGGACGCTCAAGATACATTAGAACTAGTTGATGGTAGTTTCAATCAACCTGAAGAAGAAAATGCAGTTGAATTAAAACATTGGAGAAATGCTAATAAAGTAGCAAAAGAGATTTTTGTGGGATATGAGGAAATTTCTGGAAACTATAGGGTTTGGATACCAGATGAATATCATATTGAAATTAGTCGTGACATCATTTTTCATGAAAATACCGTTCCTGAAAAGTTGTTGGATTTGTCTCAGGAAGAGAAAGTAGTTGAAAAAGAACCAGCATCTATTGAAGAACCAGATGGAGAAGCCGGTAAAGAAGAACATGAAATAGAAAGTAATGAGGAGCCACAGCCAAGATGTAATTTTATATATTGTGGTAATATTCAACAACCAGAAATAATGGGCAAAGTGAATAAAATTGTAGTATGAACTTTAACTACTTTTTTGTAGCAAAAGCTAACATTTTTGTGAATAATAATAAGTATTTGTTTAAACTTATTCTGTTTGCTTTAAGTATGTTCTGTTTCTTTGTAGTAAATGCTTACTTAGATATGAATAAAATACAGCATTTACTACAATTTTTAAGTAATAACTTTTAATTTTTCATGCTAGCCAATGTGCAGCTTAAAAATTAGTCTTGCGTAGAACTTCAATCGAACACGTTTAAAAATGGCTCAACCTATGAACATCAGACGTCGAAAATATTCTCAACGAACTGGGTGTCGGAATAAGGATTATCATAATTTATGTATATCGATTTTCTAGAATTAATGTTGAGTGGTTAGCAGAACATTGCCTTGAAGACACTAGAGAAACAAGGGGAGGGCATTAAATTCCAGACCAAAAATGCAGACATTTCTTCGATTTTTATGCGATCCTGGATTTCAAATTGGAGTTGGAAAGGATGAAGGCGTTTATCGAACAACAGTGAGTAAAACTGTGAAATATGTTTTGACTAAAATAATTCAAAAATCACATATTTGGTTACGTTTACCTTTAAATAATATTGATGAAGCACAACAAGAATGGATTGCTAAGTATCAGTTTCATTTGGTGGTATAGATTGTACACATATAAGAATTCCGAAACCATCTATAAATGTACAGGCAACATGTAAGGGAAAAAAAGAATTCACTTCCATAGACTTCCAGTGGCCTGGGTCAGTACACGACAGTAGAATACTAAAGAATTCTGTAATTTATTTATGTCGACATGAATAATATGTGGCATAATAATATGGTATTATTATGCGATTCTGGTTATGGAATTAGACGTTGGCTGATGACGCCATACAGAAATCCTGAAACCCGTGAAGAAATTGTGCTTAGCACACTCTTCACAAAAGAAAGAGTCATCATTGAAAAAAGGTGCTTTGGCCAACTGAAGAGAAGGTTTCCAATTTTGCAATATATATATATATATATATATATATATATATATATATATATACATATATATATATATATATATATATATATATATATATATATATGGTTAGGGTAAAACTAGACAGAGTTGCATATATATAACATTTAATTATATAAATTGTTATAATTATAAATTCAAAATTATATTCAAAAACTGTTGAAACAAATAAAAATATACTGGGTGTGTAACTTAAAAAAAATAAGTATCATGTTTCATAATTTATAACATTGTAAATATTTTATGTAAAGCTAGAGAAATTGAGGTTTCGGAACCTTCGCTTTCGGGACCTTGGCATATGGGACCTTGGATTTCCGGTATACTTTGACGTAGCTTGTTTCATAAAAGTTGTTCTCGCTCTACCTGTATGCGTGTAAGTTTTAATTGCTCAAGAAGAACCATTCTTTGTAGATCTGCTGTGCATAATTTTGCAATCTCATCTGTTTCTTTCCCTTCCAGCTTGTTTTTTTTTTGTTTTGATGGTGTAATATTAGAGGGGGGAGGAGGTTTGACTAAAACGTGCCTTGTTTCCGCTAATTTTTGCATTTCTACATTTTCCAATGGCTTCAATCCAGTTGTCGCCGCTCCAGGAATTTTATGCAATGTTGGGTTTGTGTCATCTTTATCAATAATGTCCAGCAATTTTTTCCCAATCTTTCAGAATAATTTTATTTCCAGTTGCTTTCATATCTGTTTTCTTCTTTAATCCATTTTTGGAATATTTATTTCATTTGTTTTAGATTAATACTTTTGCCATACATTCTTTGGTATGATTCCTGCATTATAATTAATGAATATTCCTTATTTTTTCTTATTAATGGCAAATGAGATTTATCAAATAATTCTTTGTGATTATATAACGCCTCTATGAAGCGCAAATTGCCACTTTGTTCTTCTCCGACTTCGGAGTCAAGAGATTCATTGTCGTACTCGGAACTCATTTTTAACATTTTCACAAACATGTGTCTGCTATGGGTTGTAATAACTAAATATACTGAAAAATATGTTGACAAAATTAGAATATGGACGCTATTCCCTACCTTCCCTACATTTTATGTAATTCCATGCTGGATGAAAAAATTGCGAGCTAAAATGCTTCATTTCCTGTACTATTAAGTTGAATTGGTTTTTCATCTAGCCAATATGATCTCTTAAGATAATGATTTTATTATAATTGCTGTTTATTATATTCGCCAATTTGGGGACACACTGTATAAATAATTTCAATTATTCCTACTCATCTGCCGAGCTTGGCCTTTTTAAAGGTGAAAACATGCCTTGTTAAATTTGAATAACCTTGTATAATCACTTACAAGTATTGTAATGCAGATTAACTTGTTGTAAAATGCATTTTAGGTGCGCATTTTCGACCCTCACTGTTTAATTTATTTTTTTACTATGGTCTGCATCGTAAGAAATGAATAGCTTTCGTTATGGGCACCGCAGTTTTCTGATGCGTTTAAAAATTAATTTTAAATTGTCTACATAACTGTGTATTGAATGGATTAATGCACAGATGTTGACCATAATAGCCATAAAATAATTTTCTCAATCGCATTTGATTGTTCCGTTTATGATTCTATTGTGCAATCATTTTAATGTTTCAAAACAACTCTTATTGCTTCGTATAGTAACTTAGCAGAAACCATAATTTTTCGTATTAAGTTGCGGTTTACAAATTACATGTAAAATCTAATTTAAGTTCTACAGTTAATTTTTTTGTTCGTCAAAAGGTTTACACAAAATAAATCAGAAGTTAACACCTTACAATACACGTTTTAGTTATATGATAATACATAAATAATATACTACTACTAATTTCTTCTCTTCTTCTTCATATGTTAGGTCTAGGTTTTGCGTTTTCTTTAATGGTTCAGTGGCAACAGTTAGGGGTAACATTTTATTAGGTGTTCATTCAGGCGGTCGAGGTGTGATTGGTCGTTTCTCTTTGGCAATTTTCACTAACCGCTCATTTGGCATTCTGTTAATGTGGTCTCTCAACTCTTCTCTCCTGTTTCTTGCTCATCTTACTACGTCCTGTATTCCACATAATTCTCTTCCAATCGATATATCGATATATCCTGTAATTGATCTAAGTTTACGCAAGCCTTACAAATTCTAACTTTGTGCCTGATGCTCATATATTTTATTCGCCAAATTATATCCCTCAAGTATCCTGATATTAATGATGTCTTCGTTATTCGGGCTTTTACTTCTCCTTTAGATTTTTAGCGTTTGTCATATTTGCCCCTAGATATTTAAACGACATCATTTGTTCTACCAGTCTATTTTGTATATACAGTGCGATTTTTTTAACTGTGGCCATAGGGAATTGCATGTTAAAAATTGCACCCTATGTTAACTTATATTCTCTTTCAGATTAGCCGCAGTTTCCAATTTTCAATAATAGTACAAGCCCTCTATTTTACATGTCACACTTGCACGAAAACAGAAAGTTGTTCAATTTAATTACTTTGTCGTTAAAAGTTGAAAAAAATCTAAATAAATGAGTCCAAATTAAAATAAAAAAAAATATTTGTCCAAACTGACAGATAAGTATCCAACTTTTAAGGTGACTGTAATTTTTAAAATGATTAAATAACGAAGGAATCTTCTTATTGAGGTTTAAAATCACAAATTGATTATTATGTTGTAAAAATAGTTACAAGATGTATTGATATCTAGTTAGCATAGACCAGGGTTGGAATTTTCCAGCTTGTGCATGCGCCGTCGCATGCTCTTTCGCACGAAATTCAAAGAACATGTATTTTCGAATCTTCGTGTACGACACAATCTGCCGTGTACGATATGATATCGGTTGGTCTAAAGTAACCGATGTTTGCTGTCGTGTACGACAGTAATTTTATATGATTTGTATTTGTCAGTGTGAGACTATTTTTGTCATGAATAATTTTTATCCTTAGTTTTTGTCTATATTATAATGAATACTCCATAGGTACTATAATGAATTTTTCAGATCCAGGAATTCCATTTAATATGCTAGTTATTTCCAGACAATGTTTTTCTGTGTCTTTAAATGAAAAATCTTTTGAAAATTTGCCAATGTGTAAATATGGGTGTTGCTGAACATAATCAATCATTCTTTTTTTTGTTTTGTCATTCCAGACATTTTTGGATAAAATTTAATTTACACCTATTCTCTGAATTATTATAACACGACAGAACACCCAAGACATCAACAATAGTCTTATTTTATCAAATAAACATCAACCACTATGCATTTCATTTCAACACAAATAAAATTAGAGATATTTTTGACATCTACTGTGTTGCCACGTTCAAAATTTAGCATTCGAAATAAGCGATCGGTCGGAAGTCCAAAATACAACATTTATAAATCATTCGATGCGGCCGTTGCATGCGGTTAGTCGTGTACGATTTATTTCGAAAATCGCAGCCCTGTTCCATGTATAAACAAAATATTGCGTTACCATAGCAACGAACAATAACTTATTAGAAGTATCAGTGTAAAATTTGACGTCAAAAAAGTAAACCAGAGTTACGCAATAAATTAAAAGAAAAAATATGTCCACCGAAATTGTGAAAATCGAAAAATTGGAAAACCAAAAATTTCTCCGCGGAAACACATATTAACAGTAAAAATTCAATATGAAAAGTGTGAAAATTCTAATATTTACGTCAAATTTTTTAACAACGTTACCAAAGTTGACAATAGAGAAATTACAAAAGAAGAATATATCAACTACTGCTTCTTATTTTAAATATCTCCGGACATCAACACATCAATGAATAACCTATACACGTATGTGATATACCTATTTAAGCCCGTATTACTGAATAATGTGCCGGGTCAACGTTTCGCAATTCGTGCGCGCGAGAATTGCAAAACGTCAACCCGGCGCTTTTTTTTTGCAAACTATTGATAGCTGTTCATATTTTTTTTCCAAATTGAGCATATATTCCTAATAACGTATGGGGTATATTTATTTAAGCCCGTATTACAGAATAATGTGGATTGAAATCGCGAACGAAGCGAGCGCGCCGTGTCGACGTTTCGCAATTCGCACGCGCGAATTGCGAAACGTCGACCCGTCGCTTTATTTTTGCAAACTAACTTCATGGAATTCCGAAATAACCATAGATAAAAAAATATCGAAGTAACTGCATACAAACGAAATCGAGACTTACATTTTTCGTAATTTCATAGCTTCATAAATTTGGCAACGTCGCTAATGTCAGTGATTAGCAAATGTCAGTTGAGATTGTTGTCAAAGCATAACAAAATTATTTTGAAAAAAACTAGTGTGTAGTGTGTATAAATTTATGTTATACACAACTGTCACATACTTTAATAACATAAATTTATAAACAGTATTGTTTTGAGAGAACTTCACTCAAGCGGCCTCCTTTCATTGATTTATATAACTAGATAACCAAATGTATAAGTCTCAATCAAGGCGTCAATGGAAGAGAAGAATTCTTTAGTGACAGTTTCCTAACCTTAAAATTTTAAGTTTCACGTGGTAGCTGATCTGTTTTAATCACAAAAAATTGTATATATTAGAGAAATTCTAGATACTATGATAATTTTAACATGCAATTTTGTACAGTGTAATTAGTAAGAACCATTTTTCAAGGAAAGAAAAAGCACATTGATGTTGTTTTCACATTTACACCAACTCAATGACAAATAACCTCACTTAATGTAAGTGTTAATTTTATTGTTTGATTTTAAATTTTGACTATTTTTATCAATTGTAGTGTCCCTGAGGATGGAAATAAACATTTTCGAAAGCTCGGACTAATTAAACAGAGTATTCTTTGTCTCAGATGCCAAATCCCCCACTAATATTTGTTTCTATATATATATATATATATATATATATATATATATATATATATATATATATATATATATATGTTTATATACAACAAGAAAATATGAAAAATATCATTCGAAAAGGGACAAATTCTAATATGAAAATCCTTCTACTGCTCTTGTTAAGTGTTTCCGCAGCACAATTTGTGGTGCTATGTGTTTGTTAATAAGTGCCTTACATAATTAGAAAAGAATTTTCGAAATCGGTGTCAGGTAGGTTTTCTCAAATTTTACCCCGTATTTAAAAGGGTTAAGAGGTAATCAGATTTACGAAGATATGCTTAATACCCTTGGTGATCCATGTCCTTCGTATGCGACCGTGAAAAATTGGACTGCAAGCTTCAAAAGAGGTAAATTTTCCATTGAAGATGAAGGCCAGTTTCTGTGTCAGTACCCGAAAATATTGATGCAGTTCATGACATGATTTTATCAGACCGCTGAATTGGGCTAAAACGGATATCTGAAGCACTGAATATTTCATACGAACGCGTTCACCATATAGTTCACGTCAATTTGAACATGAGAAAAACTGCTGCATAATGGATCCCCAAATGTTTGAATGTTGACCAAAAGCGTGCAAGGGTAGAAGCATCGCGTTAGATCTGTGCTCGATTTGAAAACGATGTATACTTCTTAAACCGAATTGTTACTATGGATGAGACTTGGGTACATTTCTACGATCCAGAAACAAAGCATTAATCTAGAAGACCTAAGAAGTTTCGTTGTCAAAAATCTGCTGGAAAAGTTCTCGCTTCAGTTTTTTAAGATTGCCATGGAGTAATCATGATTGATTTTTTGGATAAGGATAGAACAATAACTGGAGATTACTATTCGACATTACTGACCACTCTACGGGAAAAAATTAAAGAGAAAAGACGCGGAAAGCTATCCAAAGGTGTTTTGTTTTTGCAGGACAGCGCCCCTGCACACAAATCTCATGTTGCCATGCAAAAAATTCGTGATTTAGGGTTTGAATTACTAGAACACCCTCCTTATTCACAAGATTTGGCTCCGTCCGACTATCATCTCTTTCCTCAACTGAAAAAATGTTTAAAAGGTCGTAAATTTTTTTCCAACGAGGAGGTAATAAAAGCTGTGGAGGTCTGGTTTGCAGAGCAAGTAGAAACATTTTTTTGAAAGGTCTAGAGACGTTGCAGGTTCGCTATAATAAATGTATCCAATTAAGAGGAGATTATGTTGAGTAATAGGAGAATATGTCGAGTGATAAAATATTTTGACATTGAAATTTTGTTTGGTTCTATAGTAGGCTAAGAATTTTTTGCAATATATCCTCGTAAAAATGATTCTAATGATTTTTTAAACTGATTGGTTTTGTTGCAAGATTTTTATTTCTTGTGGCATGTCGTTAACATTTTTAGACCTAATGATGTTGGTGCTCTTTCACTTACCTAAAATTGAATTCAGATTGTAACAAAACACTGGATCTTGAAACATGGAACATATAATTTTTTATTTTATTGATGATAAAGAACAACAATTAAAAATAATAAAATAACAAATAACACAAGTTATCAAATAAATTGCTCAAAATATTTTTTAGACGACGGCATCTGAAAGTTGCTCGTTCTGTATTCATTTACATACCGAAAGTTGCGTTTTGAGTGTTCCATGTAGTGAAAGTGACAGTTCGGTATTGCAAAACACTTTCGTGACGCACATTACTTTTTGCAAATAATTAATAAATTAATATTGACATTGCAAATATCATTAAGTACATTATATTGTTCAATAAATAAAATGTGTATAATTCTCTAGTATTTATTTTCTTTCCTCAGTGTAATTGAAAAAGTTTTGGATCTTATGCATCGTCCAATAGTTATTTGTAAAACAAGTGTCACAATGACTCGTTTTGTAGTACGAGTGAAGTTTGCACAACGAACCGCGAAGTGGTGAGTTGCGCAAATCACGAGTACTACAGAAAGTCATTGTGGCACAAGTTTTACACAATATTTGTTATAATTCGCATTTATTTAATTTTTTAAATAAAATAAAATTTCATATAGTCCCTGTTTTTAAACTAGGAGGAGTGGTTTGAATTTAAGTTGGCAATTCTGTAGATTCCTAATTGGTCAGATCACAGATGGTTTTATTTGGAACTTCTGACTTTTGACATTTTATAACCGAATAATTGTATTAATTGTAAACAAACTTTCATTTAAGCAAAAAGAGGATGATTATTTGTTTAAAAAAGAGCTTCTTCGTATATGCGATCTATTTATATTATATCATGAACAGAATTATTTCTGTAATACATCTTCATATAGATATCTGGTAATTTATCCCAAAAATCGAACGTTTTGTATACCTATATATTGATCCTATACAATATAAAAATAAACAATTGACAAATCATTGATAAATAAACGTTAGCGTACTTTATTCATTAATATTTTTAATATACAAATCATTCAAATTTACCTTTAATATAATAATTTGTTAGCTAGAACAACGCTAGACCATTTTATTTATAATTTTTTTCAAGGTTAAAGTCAAATGTCAAATAAAAATATAACTAAATACAATAACCAACTGTACACTAAAAATTACTATAACAGTGTTCAAAGAGCTTCGTTGTAACACTGTAAACAATGTTATAATGAAGTCTCTTTTATACGCGAATTATACAAAAAAATGTTGTGTACGCCGCGGCTGAAATACTATGTTGGACACTTCTGTTGCTCGCCTCGCTTCGCTCGTCTCGCAATTGTCAGACTCGTCCAACAAAGTAGCTTTTTCAGTTCTTGGCATACAAATAACTATTCCCTCTGCTGCTTAACAGTGCACCAAGCGATCTTCGAACGTTTTGAAAAATTCAAGGTGTAATGGAATTACATGCTTCAGTTATCCTATCCTTAAGCTGCTGTACTGATTCTCATGGACCTTTTACCAGATCGTAAATTTGTGATGCTAAATGTCCCTATAAAAAGAAATCCAGTGGTGAAACATCGGGACTTTTAGCAGGCCAGTTGAAGGGTCCATGTTGCCTAATCCAACTACCAGGAAAAGATAGCTTTATGCGGTCTTGTTGAAATACGATTTCACCGTTGGCTCTTAGATCATTCCATCGTAGGCCCACCTCCATTTGGAGCAAATCTAAATATTTATGCTGGTACAAATTTCACTCAATAGCAAAAGGTCCTATTTAGTTATTGCCTAAAATTCCTACTCATAAGTTAATCTTTCCTCGCCCATGAGTGTAACTTTCTTGAACTCGGTATGGATTTTCTCTAGCTCAAATCCGTCTGTTTTTTTTGTTGACTTTACCATCAAGGGTACAGGTACTCACATCAGAAAATAGAATGTTATTTAAGATATTCCGGTTATTGTTAATTTTATCCATCCAAAGCTCACAGAATCCCATCTGGAAAGTAATCGCTGACAATAATTTTACAAATTTTTCACTTTGTAAGACTTAAACTTTGAATTTTTTAAAACTTTACAGCAACTACTTTTTAAAACATGAAATTCGTCTGCCAGCCTAGCAAGAGTGGTGGAATCTTCATCTTCAACCGCCAAGCAAAGTCAGTGTTAAATCTTCTGTGATTACATTATATTGTATATCTGACTATTACTATAATAACGGTAGAGTAACTTTAGCCACAACCGACAGACTGGCTGTCAGAAAATAGTATTCTGTATTGTTCTATGTCTGATAGATAAAATATTAAAAAAGGATTTCCAAGTAAAGTGGTTTGATTTCAGTTTGTAATTATCAAAGCATAACATACTTGCGACGAGGATCATGGATGGAAACCCACAATCATCCAAGCAAATAACTGTAAAGTAAGAGAATACTTATAATATTAGTATAACATATAAAGAAATTACCACGTGGTCCAACAGTCACAAATTTCTATTATTGTTTTAAATGAAACTCACTGTTTCTAGCTAACTCCACAATATAATGAAAATTGTTGAAAATTCTAAAAAATTGACAATTGTTTCGATAAATTAATATCATCGTCAGAATGACAGAAGTTACATTTCATTTGATGCCTACCTGATGTTTAGTAGTTATTTTTGGCTAGACCAAGAAGTGACCTAACTTGTGATTGACTTAATGTATGTTAATAGAAAAAAGAAGAAGATGTGATATTACAAATATTGAAGCTAAGATATTATATCACATCTTCTTCTTTTTTCTATTAACATATATTAAGTCAATCACAAGTTAGGTCACTTCTTGGTCTACCAAAAATAACTACTAAACATCAGGTAGGCATCAAATGAAATGTAACTTCTGTCATTCTGACGATAATATTGATTTATCGAAACAATTGTCAATTTTTTAGAATTTTCAACAATTTTCATTATATTGTGGAATTAGCTAGAAACAGTGAGTTTCATTTGAAACACTAATATGAGTATATTCCACGAAGTAAGGGTCGAGACAGTTAATTTAATTTCTATTATGTAAATGTTTAAGTCTGCTTTGGTTTGGCCATGGCATTAATTGGTTTAAATGAGGCATTTAAGCCTAAAGAGTCTGATATAAACTCCTACTTAGAACGTCTGGAGCAATTATTCATATGTAATGAGGTACCAGAAAACAGGCAGGTACCCCTATTTTTGACTCTGGTTGGAGGAGAAGCCTATGACGTATTGAAAGATTTGCTTTCGCCGGCATTGCCCAGCTCAACGTGTTTTACGCAGATAAAAAACTCCTTGACATCACACTACAGTCCGAAGAAGCTGGTGATAGCAGAGAGGTACAAATTCTAAAATTGTGTGTAAGATGGTGGAGAAGACCTTATAGTTTTCATTGGTAAAGTTAAAGAAATTATCAAAAAATTGCCAGTTTGGATCATTTCTTCAAGAAGTGTTCAGAAACAAATTTGTCTGTGGGCTTAAGTCCGAAGCTATAAGGAGGAAGTTATCAATCGAAGAAAACCTAACATACGAGAATTCTTGTAAAACGGGGCTAAGTATGGAATTGGTACGGAGACAAGCGAAAGCGATGGGACCAGTAATGGTAAATAAAGTTGAAATGGAAGAGTGGAAGTCGAAATATATCAATAAAAATAAAGATAGTTTGTCACATTCTAAAGACTATCTTATCTAGACATTATTTTTGTGACTAGTCTTATCTAGAAATTCCAGGGAGCCGATTGTTTTTGTGTAAGCCGTAATCTAGAATTATCTAGTAAAAAAGGCACTAATATATAAAGGGCCGACCAGCGGGAGAAGTTGAGTTGATAAAGTGATCTCGTGAGATAAACAAATGAACAAATAAATAGTCTAAGTAAATATAAATTAAGTACTGAAGTGTTTATATAAATTAGTTTAAGTGGTTATACTGTGTATCTAGTATAAATTAGTGAATAGTGTAGTGACTAAATAAAGTGAGTAGACATAACGTGTATATAAATTTATCCCACCCTTCGTAACAAAAACGTTTAAGTAAATAAAAAAAAACATTACAATAATGGCGATGACCTAATGATTGAAATGAATGTTACTCCAAATAACTTGGCCTGGACTTGGACAACGGAAAATAAAAGTATTTTTCCGCCTACTTCTATACAAAGTATACATTTCCTGGTCTCATTGTAGGGAGCAAAGTCGAATTTTTCTTCTCTAGGGAGGAAAGGTAAAAGTGACGTCATAGTACGTTATCAATGAAATAATTTTTGCAATTCCGAGACTAAAGTGGTCACTTTAGTCTCACATGTTAGAAACTATGTTAGACCCAAGGGATATGAAGGGACAGTTAAAATCCCAAGGGATTTGAAGTATAAATAAAAACGTACACCCCCGATGCCTAGCCAAGCCTTTTAGAAGTCCGTCCTCGATGCCCAGCCAAGTTTCGTAAAATAAGTAGTATTTATTAATTTTGTTTATTAGTTTCATAAAAGTCTTGTTATTTGAGGGAGGCGGAAAAATCATATGTATAACATGGGTGTAAAATGCGTTTTCCTCCCTCGAATGATTACTGCCCTCCGCTACGCGTCGGGCAGTAAACTTCATCCTCGGGAGGAAAAGTAGAACTTTCCTCCCTTGTTATACAAATAGCTATTGTCTAATGTAAACTCTGTACCTAGTTTTAAACTGGATATAATGTTGTAACCAAATGTCACGGTGCCGTTATTACCTACAAATAAGGGACAAAATAGTGTGAGTGGGGATTCTGATGTTCTTGAGCCGGAAAATAATATAAGTACAACCAGCGTCAGTCACACTACACTGGAAGCACCGATAAGAAGAACTTCTAGAGTGATTAAAAGTTCCTCTAGATTTTCAGATTAATAACTTTTATTTGGATTGAACTTTACAGTTAATCAAAGGGGGGAGAGATATTATATATCTGACTATTACTATAATAACGATAGAGTAACTGTCTAAGCGCCAATGAAATTTGCTTCGGAAGAAATTCGCGGACTGTAGATTGATTCGAAAACAACTGTAATTTCTTAGCAATGTGGGTACTCACCGGATTGCTGGCTTTCTGCACCTTAGGATCCCTTGATTTAGGCTATCACCATTTTTATTATTCACTTGAACGTCTCAGTATCTTTTCAATCATTTGATTGTTCAGTTTATATGTATTTATCACCAAAATCACTACCTTTTTAAATTGCCGTGGTTAACGGCCGCCTGCGAAGCGTTGTCTCTTGTCCTTTTTGTGCAAGCGCTACACGATATGCGCACCCAATCGCTTGAAACCAGCTGTTTTTGATCAGCGCGGAAAATATTTTAAAATTAGAAAAAACTCAAATCATTAGTGCATGAACAGTAACTTTAGTCACAATCGACAGACTGGCTGTCGTCTGTCAGAAAAATTATTCTGTATTGTTATATGTCTGACAGGTAAAATATCAAAAAAGGGTTTCCAAGTAAAGTGGTTTAATTTCAGTCTATACTTATCAAAACATAACACATTAGAGTTTCTTTTTCTTTTTTTATGCACATTTTTTAAACCACCCGTAGCATGAAAAGCAATGTCGAATTTCAAAACTGTGGTTTTGTTCGGAATGGACGATCCAGATATTCAGCTACAAAATTTTGTACGATTTACCTGCTGGACAGCTTAATGAATGCTGTTATCATTTCAAAATGTTCTTCAGCAGTAAAAACAGACATTGTAAACAAAAATCGACAATAGCAAACAATTTGACATAAAATGTCATGAAACTAAAAGTTTGTTGTTAGCACTCCACGTTTTCTACCCAAACTATTACATTTATTAATTTAAATTTTTAAGAGTAAAATTACTTTGATAAAACTATTTGCGTTGGTTCTAATATGCAGTTATGCATTTTTATTGGTGTTTTATTATTACAATTATAGAATCGAGTCTGTAGCTGCTCAAAATTTAACATGGGGTGCAATTTTTAACATGCAATTCCCCATGGCCACAGTTAAAAAAATCGTACTGTATAGAAATATTTCATTTGCTTAAATATTTGGGTTATTCTTTTATCATTACACACTTCGAGATTTCCTTTGTATCTGTTTATCTTATTTATTGAATTCACCAATTTATTTTATTTGTATAAAATATCAGCTTTCATGAACTTCAGTATTGTGAATAGGTAGTTACCTATTACATAGGTTAATTATACTAAAAGTTGTAGTAAAACCAGACATCACTCTTGTAGAATCCTCTAATTCCGTTATAATCGTGATCATCTAAAGAAGAAAAAAAAAGAAGAAGATAATATCCACCTGACGCGACTGGCAGAAGGATTCGCATGCAAGTCAGTGGCGTTCGTGTTGCAATTCATATTATAAATAAACATTAAGTCGATTCACGTTGCTACAGGGTGGAGAAAAACGCAAAAGTTGTTTGTTATTTCAACTTTGTATCTATCCACTTTCATAAGTAATCCTAGCCGCTCGACTAAACAGAAATAGTTTAAAAGTATTTATTGTTGAAGCTTTTAGATCAATCTGACATTTTTTATATTATTTTATAATCCACCTATCTAAGTAGAGCTTAGAGTATATCAACAAAGTAACTATAATGTAAAAGCTTCAACACTTTCCCTCATTAAGTACTTTTGATATTCACTAGTCCAATATTTTTCAAAATATAATCCATTCTTGGCTTGAATAATGACTTCGTTAATATATATGCGAATTGGTGTTCCGAAGCAACGTGTTCTATATCAATACATCCTTCAGTTACCAATTCTCTTACAAAGAAATGTCTGATTTCAATATGTTTCGTTCTTCGGTGATATTCGGGGTTCTTTGCTAACTTATAATTTCCTGATAAAGTCTTTCTAACCATATCAGTTCTCTGGCTCCTTCACTTGTAGCAACTATTTCTGGTTCTGTTGTTGAGAGTGCTACTGATGACCGTCTTTGACTAAGCCAGGAGATTGCACCTCCAGCATATTTATAAATAACACATGTAGTTGATCTTCTGGTTGTAGGATCTCCTCAATAGTCAGCACCGCCAAACCCTTGTAGATGTGTCAATTTGTTACCAGACTTATAGATAATTCCAATATCGATAGTATTTTTGAGATATCTAAAAATACGTTTCACACGAATCCAATCATCATGAGATGGATTTTATAATGTTCTTGAGGCAACTCCTACTGCATACGCAATATCTGGTCTTGTTCCTACCATAAGATACATTAGAGCTCCAACTGCTTGCCTATAAGGGAAACTTTCTTCTAATTTTCGAGTTTCTCTCCCTGATTGGTCACTTCTAATAATCGGTGTAGTCACAGCCTTATAATTTTGTATTCCAAAATGTTTCAAGATTCTCCTCGTATAAGCTGCCTGACTCACTGTTACAGAACCGACATTACTAGTGTCAATTTACAGGCCCAAAAAATAGGTAGCTGGTTTTGCAGTAATTTTAAACTCTTTTTCCAAATTATTCATAAATTCATTTTCCAGAATTTCGTTACTCGTGGCTAAAAGTCCATCGTCAGCATAAAATGCCAATAGAATCATATCATGTTCTTGTTTCTTCATAAACAAGCATGGATTTGCATCACTTGCCTTGAAATTTTGGTTTATAAGAAAATCTACGAATCTTTCATTCCAGCATCTCGGAGTCCATACAAGCTACGTTTGAGACAGCAAACTTTACTAGTACCATCTCGATACCCCTCCGGTTGTTTCATATAATACTTTTTCCTCCAGATATCCATAAAGAAATGCAGTAGAGAAATCTAATTGGCTTAAATTCATTTTCTCACTAGCAGCTATACTCAACAAAGCTCTTATTGTTCCAGATTTAGCAACAGGACTAAAAGTTTCTTCATTGGATTCACCATATATTTGTGAAAATCCCTTGATTACCAATCGAGCTTTGAATTTATCTATAGAGCCATCCGGATTAGTTTTAATTTTGTAAACCCATTTACACGAAATTGCTTTCTTCCTGGGTGGTAAATCTTGTAGAATCCATGTTTCATTTTCTTTCAAAGATGCTATTTCTTTATTCATGGCTTCCAGCCACATGTCTTTATCCATTTTTAGCCGTTTTCTATCCTTAGGATATAGGCCTCTTTCAAATTCGTCCATCGGCTTCGATCTTGCGCAACTCGATACCAGTCCAGGCCAGCGACCTTCTTTATCTCGTCGTACCATCTTTGCTGGGGTCTTCCAACACTCCTCCTCTTTGCCCAAGGTCTCCATCTGGTGACATGTCTTTATAATTACTATCAATAGCTTCTTGGTAAGTCTGTGGTTCTTTAAGTTCTACAAGTGTCGTATATACCTCCATTACAAAATCTTCAAACTTCATAGGTAATTTTATTTCTCTATGTTTTTTTAATATATTCTCTACTAATTTTGGCTCTTCTTCAGATCTATCTACTAAATCTTCTTCGTTTATTTCTTGATTTTCTGGTAGAATATCGTCTTTAGATCTATCTAAACTCATTTCATCTTCAGTTTCAATACTTTTCTTATCTGCAGCGGATGAAAATTCAGTCCATCTAGTTAAAGGTTGTTCCTCGAAGATAATATCTCTGGATCTTATGAGTTGTTGTTTTTCTTTACACCATACACGATATCCATCATCATTATCGTAACCAATTAAAACTCCTTTTACCGCTTTTCTGTCTATTTTCTTTCGACATTGTTTGGGAATATGTACGTAATAGGTGCACCCTATAACTCTCAAATGCTTGATGTTAGGTCTTTTCTCTGTCGAAACTTCATAGGGAGATTTTTCATTTACACCAGATATACCTGTTTTATTCAAAATATATGCAGCAGTATTTATCATCTCAGCCCATAAAATTTGCGGTAAATAGTTTCTTACATACATGATTGACCTTGCAGTTTCAACAATAGTTCGATTATCTCTTTCTGAACACCCAGTTTGTTCTGGTGTGTATGGCATGACCAATCTATGCTTAATTCCATTCTTTTGTAAAATTTGTCGAAAAATGCTGCTAGTAAATTCACCTCCATTGTCTGAAAGTAGCTCTTTCTTTACGTGTTCTGCTAATTTCAAATATTCAACAGGATTTTTAGTTTTTCTGCAACTTCAGATTTTTCTTTTATAAAATAAACATATCTGAATTTACTAAAATCGTCCTTGAAAAGTACAAAATAATGATTTCCTGAGCTTGAGGTTTTGAAAGGTCCACATACATCCGAGTGAATGAGCTCTCCAGGTGCTTTGGCACGTTCTCTAGTTCCAAATTTCAATCTATGTGATTTTCCGTAAATACAGCCTTCGCATATTTCACTATCTAATGGAACTTTTATATCTAATACTTTTTCAATGATAGATTTCACGTGTCTATTATTTTGATGTACAAACCTTCCATGGTATAACTGCAACAAACTAATATCCGAAACCATATTCACATCCAACATGGTTTTTTCAGGGATAACTTTTTTAATAGCTAGTTTGTACAAACTTCCGTATCGATGTTTATGGCCTATTAACTTGATTTCTCCATCAATTACTAGAGTGCATTCTTCTACTCTCGAATGAAATTCACTATGTGGATTTTTGTCTAGTACAGCCAATACAGAAAAAAGATTTTTCTTTATACCAGGAACATACCACACATTAGCTAATTCAATAAAATACTTTTTACTATATACAAAAGCTTCTATTATTATTGAACCTTTGCCAATAGCTTCAATGGATACTCCATTTGCGGTTGTTACTGTGTATGTTTTATTGAAGTGCTCAAATGTCTGTAAAATATCGTTTCTATTGCAGATATGATTAGTTGCTCCATTATCTACAAACCAACTGTTTTGATCACAGTCTACATTTAAAATTTCTTCATTAAGGGCTAATAGTGTTACATTTGCATTTCTCTCTTCAGATTTATTACTATTATTGTTAACTGTATGCTTTGGAGGTCTTCCATCGGCTGTGGTACTAGTTTCGTGCCATTCCAGATAATATTGATTGCATTTGGTATATTGTGGTGGCGTCATCCCAGTTATTCATTTGTTTAATCTGATCCACTTTTTCCAGCCAGTTAATAATGGATAAATTTTCATTTTCTGGATTGAACTCAGGTATGCAATCACTCTCAAAGACACGGGTCGGCACTCCTTGCTTTGCCCTTGTTGCGCAAGAATTTCTAAAAGATGCTCCAAGCGATCGACTCATGCTTCAACCGATGACGTAGAGTTTTGCGTAAAAACGGTTCCAGTGCCTTCGCTTTCTATCGCTGGCTCATTTGTATTTGGCGGAGTTGCAGAGCCGTCTAAAATTGCAACTTCATGTATTTGAGCCGTACGTAACTGCCTACCATTGTTCTTTTTCTTTTTTGGCGAATGTTCATATTTTTTTTATGCTAGTTCGCCTCCCCGTAGTGCACCCTGGATAGCGTTGTTAACAACGTGAACTAAATGAACTAGCACTAATTTACGGCCAGATAATCATTTTGATCTCCTGACTATATGAAACGCATCATCTCTGATATGTCACAAAGAAACAAAGAAAATCATTGTGCAGCTCAACAACACTATGCGAATTATAAGCGGAACCATTCGCTCAACTCCAACACACTAGCTGCCTGTTTTTGAGCCACATACCACCCGTGGATCTCCGGCGAAGGAATGCTCTTCATCGGGAATACAAGAAACTGATAGACAACCCACACTTATCCATACATCGCGACATATCTGACCTGGAGAATGGCAGACTTCGGTCCAGACACCCCGCAAAAGTAAATGCCATACTCTAAATAAATATTTCTTTTTTGATGTTCCCCACTCAAACGTTTTCGTCCCGAATTGCGAGATTTGTATCTACTATCATTTGTGGAGCTATCTGAATCGGAGTCACTCGATATAGAATAATCACGCTTTCGTCTACCCATGATAAATTGAATACTAAAACTACTTATTTATTATTAACACTTAACGATAAACACTTGAAAAAAATATACTAAATTGTTCACCCCGCATCTGAACTGTAATCTATCAATAATAAATGAAACGAAAATTAACGACAAAAGAGTTTAATAATTAAATGTTATCAAACGTATTCGCTAACAGTTGTGATTAAATGCTATTGTGCTTCCCACACATCGCGGTAGGTAGATCGATCTTGGAATTCATTTTTAGTTACTATGTAGAAGACGTACCGCGAATTATGTTTCAGTTTCAGTGTCTTGCCAGGGGCTGGAATCTGGTCTTCAAGTTTTTTTAATTGCCCGAACTTCTTTCGAAAGACGGTTGCCAACCCTCGTGCGTTCTTGATACGGGTGGGGATGTTGTATGCCAGTGAATAATCTTCCGGGAGAGTGAACAGATCTTGTTGTTGTTCCGAAGTGACTCCATATCTAGCTTTCCCGGTACCTCCATACGTGCCCATAAATTCCTTGAAGGTAGGGTCAGACACATCTCGAATAAGGTTTACTCCTTCCTCTAGGTCATGGTCTCCTTCGAATGGAGCTAGTCGGTTTTGGTGAACTACTTTTGGTTTTCCGTTGGGGATCTTGCTTATGCGATATATAACATCATTGATCCTTTTCTTGATTAAGTATGGACCTTCCCAGGATTTTTGTAATTTTGGAGAAAATCCTTTTCTCCTCGTCGGGTTGTGTAACCATACTTTGTCCCCTTCTTTAAAACCGCCTTCTGTGGCCTGCGTGTCGTACCGACTTTTCATTCTGTCGCTGGCAACTTGAAGATTGGTTCGAACTAATTCATGAATATCGTCCAGCCTTCTTCTCAATTGGATCACGTAGTCTTCGCCTGCTAGATCTTCTCCAGGCCGACAGCCAAATTCCAGGTCACAAGGAAGCCTCATTTCACGTCCAAACAGGATTTTCGCAAGTGTTTCACCCGTGGACTCATTGACGGCAGGTCGATAAGCCAATGCGAATAGGGAGAGATACTGGTCCCAATCTCTCTGATGGCTGGATACTACTTTGGACAAGTATTTTCCAATAGTCCTGTTCATTCTCTCGACCATTCCATCTGACTGTGGATGTAAAGCCGTTGTCCTGGTCTTCTTCATTCCCAGCTTGTCGCAAATCTCCTGGAATAGATGGCTTTCAAAATTTCTTCCCTGGTCACTGTGGACTTCCAAGGGTACTCCATATCGGCTGATAAATTCTTTCACCAATACATCCGCGACAGTTGTGGCCTCTTGGTTCGGGATAGCGTAAATTTCCACCCACTTTGTGAAATAGTCCATTACAACCAGTATGTATTTGCTACCATTTTTTGTCGTCGGAAATGGTCCAGCGATATCTAAAGCAATCCTTTCGAAGGGACTTCCAACATTATATTGTTTCATAGGTGCTTTTCTGTTGCGATGTGGTTCATTACTCGTAGCACAAGTCGTACATTTCTTACACCAGTCCTTCACATCGTCGGAACTGTTCATCCAATAAAACCTTTCACGGACTCGCTGAAGGGTTTTCTTCACTCCCAGATGACCTCCCGATGGACTGTCGTGTAACTTCTTCAGTACCTCAGCTACTCTTGTTCTCGGGATAACTAGCTGTCTCCCCATCTCAGAACCATCATCGTTTTCAAGGACTATTTTCAACAGCTCTTCTTCCAGGACAAGAGAGTTCCACTGAGCCCAGTACGCCTTGAGTTTCGGTGAAAATTTTGACACTTCTTGCCAGGTAGGTCGTCGATTTTCTTTCTTCCATTGCCGGATCATCTTCAAGTGAGGATCATTCTCCTGATCTTCTCTGATCCTGGTGGGTGACCATTCCTCGTTGACTACAGTAGTTCTTGAAACTGCAGCTTCTCTGGATTCTACCTTGTTGCAGTGGGAGCAGTCTGTTGGGCACGGCCGTCTGGATAGGGAGTCGGCATTTTGGTGACTCACACCGGCTCGATAACCAGACTTCAGGTCTAAGGTGGAAAACAGTTTGCTGCCGGCCAAAGTGTCTAGCGTATCGTCAATTCGAGGCAGAGGATAGCTCTCTTTCTTCGTCACGTGTTTAAGCTGGCGATAGTCCACACAGAATCTCGTAGTTCCATCCTTTTTCTTGACGAGCACTACTGGAGACACCCATGGACTAGTAGATGGTTCTATCACTTTTTCTTATGCCATCTCTCGAATTATTCTTTCGGCTTCCTCTCTCTTCGCTCATGGAAGTCTTCGAGCTGATTGTCTAATTGGCTTAGCATTACCAGTATCGATTTTGTGTTTGACGGCTGATGTTGTGCCAGTCTTTCCTCCTTTTGGTACGAATAACTCTCGATACTGCAAGAGAAATTCTCTCATTCTCTTTTTTTCAGCTCGATCCAAAGATTGACCAGCTACTGATAACATCTGTTCGAATCTGGCATTAGAATTGTCAGTGGTCGTTTTTTGGCGAACTATAAACGTCACTGGTACGCAGGATCCAATCCTAGTTTCCTTCTTGATGGTGACTGGGTAATCATTCACGTTTATCACACGTACTGGGATCTCTTTCGCCGACGTAACCAATCCTTTTCCAATTAGTACTCCTTTGCCAACTTCTTCATCGTGGTTCCTTGGCTCCATCATCACCGGTGTACCTTCCTCCATGATTCCCTGTAGCCGTGCTACTATCATGGTTTCGCTTCGTGCAGGTAGAACGGTATCTTCCTGTACAGATGCCAACACCACGCTGCCTACATGTGGATGAAGGAATACCTCCTCGGAGCCCACTTTAATGGTTCTGTTTCTAAAGTCTAATTGGAAACCGTGTACATTCATTACGTCCATTCCCAGAATCACGTCTTCTTCAAAGTCAGCTACGATTACCGTATGCGTGAACTTTTCTGCTCCAATTCCTAATTGGATTTGTGTTTCCCCGTGAACGTTGGCACTCTCGCAGTCGCAGTCTCGTTGGTAGAAGCTTCTTCTTGGGGTTTATTATCTCTGGTCGTATAATGGTTCTAGTTGCTCCAGTGTCAACCAGCAGAGCATATTTCTTGCCATTTACTTAGCCATCCCCATATACACTGTCGTTGCGACATCTGAGCGAAGCTATCAGTATGAGAGGGTCTTTGGAACGATCATGGGTTGGTGCTGCCCCCTCGTAGCCGACCCATTCTAGTTTTCCTGTGACTGGGGCTCTTGGTTTGCAGGAGTCTTGGGGCGCTTACACGAACTACGTACATGCCCTAGCTCGCCACAATTCCAGCATCTGATTTTTCTCGGTTTCTTGTCCATCATACCTTTTATGAAACTGACGAACTGGTCAAATCTGTCTTCGTCACCTTCTTCTTGGATGGTCCTAATTTTGTTATATCCTGAAGCCTTCGTTGCTGCTTCATATTCGAGAGCAGCTGTCAATGCGTCGACTAATGTTTTCGGATGGGCTAAACGAAGAGTCCTCTGCATATCGGGGTCACGTAAGCCATCAATAAAGGCCTGAATGCCCAGACATTCCATCATGTTCTCTGGTGCTGACGGATAAGCAAATCGAACTAGTCGGGCAATGTCCACTTCATATTCTTGAAGGGATTCATCCCGTTTCTGCCTTCGGTTCTTCAGCTGAGATTGGTACAAATGTTCTAGATGTTCATGACCATATCGCATGTCCAACCTCTTCTTCAGCTGCTCGAAGTCATCCGTTTATTTCAAAGGTATCGTCTGGAGTACATCTAAGGCATCTCCGCGAAGCGCGATGGTTAAGTTCACTGCCTTCTCTCTGTCGGACCAATTATTCACTCTAGCGGCTGCTTCAAATTGTTTCACATAATTGGTCCACGTCATTTTTCCATCGAACGTTGGGGCCTTAACTCGGGTAAAACTGCCAATGTCTTCAAACTTAGGTAGTGTTTCTGGCTTGCAAGGTTTCGTTTGCTCGGTCTTGTTTTTTTCCTCTGGCGTGCCTCGCGTCCTCGAATCGGCAATCTTTTCCTCTAACTCCTTGATTTTCTCGTCTATCGTTGTAATCTTATTCTCGATTTCAGATTTTGGAGACGAAATTTCATTTTCAACGTCAGCGGCAATGTCGTTTTTCATTAATAAGATATCGGCAGATATATCGCTCTTCAAAGTAGAAATTTTCTCGTCCATATTAACAGAAATGTCGTTCTTCATAGCAGAAATATCGTTATTTATAGCCGAAATATCACTTTTCACATTCGTAGAAATTTTCTCTTCCATGGCAAAAATCTTCTCGTCCAAGTTAGCCGAAATATCATTCTTCATAGTAGAAATATCTTTCTTCATATCAGAAATGTTCTCGTCCATGTTAGCAGAAATGTCCTCTTCCATGGCAGAAATTTTTTCGTCCATGTTAGCAGAAATTAACGAGATTAAGGTGGAAGACTCGTCATTAAATAAAACTGTTTCTGGATCAAAGCCGTCATTTTCCAGTGCCACTTTAAGTCTTTCTACTAATTCACTTTTCTTACAGGACGTTTCCAACTCACGATCTTCTAATTCTGCTCTTAATTCCGCCACTTTCAGATCCCTTAATCTCTTGGCCATTTTTACGGAGCAATTTATTTATATTACCCCACACCTGACACCAATGTAATGTTATTCTGATTTATTTAAACAATAAACGGGTGGGATAAATTGAAAACACACGGTATGGCTACTTACTAATTTATTTAAACACTTAATTTATATATACTTAACTAATCACTTAAATCTAATTTATATGCACACAAACTTGATTATATTAGCACTTTACTGTTCGGTGTATTTCTTGTTTATTTCTCGACATCACTTTTTCAACTAACTCCTCCGCTGATCGGTCCTTATTTATATTAATGCCTTTCTTACTAGAAAATTCCGGGCTGCGGCTTACACAGACACAAATAATTTTTCTGGCCTTTTCTAGATAACTCTGGTCACAAAAACAATGTTTACATAAGATAAGTGGTAAACAGTTATAAATAAACAGTGCGTATCCGCCATAATTTTAACTTTTATACCTGGCTTAGACAGAGTCGGTTTTAGGGACTATACCAGGGTGCTGTTTCGTAACACTATGAATCACACGACGCAGTATGTTATTGTTGTACATATTCCTTTATTAGAAATCAGGGTTCTATGTTATAATAAGTGGCAATTGGGTAAAGTTTAGATAGAGAGAAGTAAATTTCTTGAAAGTATGTTCTAATTCTCTCGTAAAACGGTTTTGGTGTCCTCGATTTCCCAGTAAAAAATCCTTCCAATTTATTTGAGTGTGTGTACTGATATGTTGGACTTGACATATTGGCAAGAATAGTAACTGCATAATTGCTGCTAAAAAATTTTCTCCTTAGGCTTAAGGCTGGTTCTCCTAATTCCCACTGTAGACTTTTTAACGGCGTAGTTCTAAAAGATCCAAGTATAATCCGGAAAGCGGAATTTTGGATTATTTCGAGTTGGTCGGTGTCAGTTTTGTTTGCTGTATCATATGCTATAGAACCATAGTCTAATACTGATTTGATGAGAGATTTATACAGTAACAATGAAGTTGGTCCGTCAGCACCCCGTTTCTGGTTAGCCACCACTTTTGGAATGTTTAATCTCTTTTGGCATTCTAAAGCTAGATTGTTGATGTTTATTTTCCAATTTAATTTGCTGTCTAAGTGCTTACCTAAAAATTTTACAGAAGGTAGGATCTTTAGATTTTCGCCATGTAGTATCAGGTTGGGTTGAAATAGTTCATTTGTTTTACTAAATAACATGCAGTGAGTTTTGGAGGTTGAAAAACGAACTCCTGTTTGCGAACACCAAATCTCCAGGATTGCAAGAAAATCTTGAAGAAAATTATTCATTCTGGTCATATGTGTACCTTTTAAGAAAACAACTAAATCGTCAGCGTATATTCTTGCTCTAAGGGGTGCTTTTATATTCTTCAAAATGCTATTTAATGCTACAATAAATAATGTTGGGCTTATTATGGAGCCTTGCGGTGTCCAATTCTCTTGTAATTTACTTTTAGATATCTGTGTATTTGTTCTGACAACAAAAATTCTATTCTGGAGAAAGTTTTTGATAAAAGCTAAGCAGTGGCCTTCTATGTTCCATTCACTCAACCTTCTCAATATATGATATCGCCACACTGTGTCGAATGTCCGGTTAATATCGAAAAATATGGCCATGCACGTCTGGTTCAATGCGAAACCCTCATGAATAAAGCTTTCTAATTCAACAATGTTATCTAAAGTTGATCTATGTTTTCTGAAGCCACTTTGTTTCGGGATCAAAAGGTTTCTGCTTTCAAGTGTCCATAAAAGTCATTTGTTAATTATTTTCTCGAGTAGCTTGCACATTGACCAAATTAGTGAAATATGTCTATAAGATGCAGCGATTGTTTTAAGTTTTCTATGCTTTAGTATTGGTATGACAGTAGCTTCGCCCCATTTTTCTGGAAAGAGGTGTTTAGTCCAAATTTTATTGTATAGGTGTAACAAGTCATCTTTGGAATTTTGAGGTAGTGCTTCAGGAATACTACAGGAATATCATCTGGCCCTCAGCATGTATCTTTTTAGTCTTCTAGTGCTTCATTTTCAGTTATATTATGATTTAATGGATCGTGTATGTCAAAAATTTCAATATCATTTGCTTCCTGTGAGACTTTCTTGGTAATAAAGGCGTTATCATAATTATTGTTGTTGGAGTGACTAGCATATGTATCAGAGAGTATATCTGCAATATGTTTGTCGTCTGTAACCGTTATTCCATTGAGATCTAGAGATGTTATTTTTTGAATGGAGCTTTTGCCAGAAATCTTCATGATTTTTTTCCATACATCCGATATTGGAGTGGATCTATTAATTGAAGATACAAATTGTCTCCATGATTCCTTTTTTGCAGTTTTTATTATGTGTCTAGAAATTGCTCTTAGTCGTTTGAATTCAACGAGGTTTTCTGTGGTTTTGTGTCTTTTGTAAACGTTGAAGGCATACCGATACTAGATTCTGCGGCAGATATGATAATATTTTCAAGATTTCTTAAATCCTTATCGATATTCTCGGTCGTAGTAAGGTTTTCTTTTGAATATTTTCAGAAGAGGCATCCCAGTTTGCATTCTTTAATCTCCATATGTAAGATGGTGAAGTAGTTATAGTTTCGAAGTTGGTATTTCGTATAATAATCCGATAATGATCACTATCATATAAGTAAGGATCTACTTCCCAGGATACCGATAAAAAGACCGTAGATTCACAAAAGGATGATTTTCCTGTTGCAGAATTGAAGCGAGTTTTAGTACCATCATTTAATATATTAAAATTAAAATGGTCAATAATACTCGCAATTGTTCGACCTCGATTATCATTAGATTCGAAGCCCCAAAATATATGATGACCGTTAAAATCACCTAAAATTAATCTTGGTGTTGGTATTTGATTAATAACATCACAAATAACTTGCATGTCCAATGGACCTGCGGGTAGGTACATATTACATATGTGTATTTGGTGCGAGCTCTTAATTTTTGCGGCAACGACTTCCGGGTTGGAATTAATCGGAATAATGTCTGCTTCTAATGTGTTCGATACATAAATCGCAACTCCGCCACTGGCATGTTGACGATTTGCTCTGTTCCTAAAGAAGCATTGATAACTTTTTAGTGAATGACAATGGTCTAGTTTAAAATGTGTCTCTTGAAGGCATAAAATGTCAGGAAGGTGTTCTGATAAGATTTTTTGTAGCATAGGTAGATGCTCGTAGTATACATTCAGGTTCCACTGAATAATTGATTTAAATAGCATTGGATTGAAAGTAAAAAATAATAAAAAAATGAAAGTGGAGTTCTATTCATGAGAGGACGAGTCACTTTCTATAGCCATCGATTCTTAATTGATTTCGTCTCCTAGGTGTCTGTATATTTTTTGTTTAACTTTAGTGATACGTCTTTCAATTAGTCTTTCTGTAAGCAGAGGGTAAATTTTGTTTAACATGAACACTAGAGATACATAGTCAGTTGTGTAGTTCTAAACTACTTCCAGGGCATTATGAGATCCAAGAGTATTTTAAAATAGGTCTACAAGTTGGTCGTAGTTTCATGGCAGTTCTTCAGAATTGTCTGTTGTATATGCTGTGGCTGGTTGAAGTAAATTTTTTACAGGAATTGCTGGTGCCACTGCTGAGGTTGTCTTAACTTTTTTTATTGTTTTTTTTAATAGGATTAGGTTTTTGTAAAATTGATTCTGAGCTTGTTTCTTCTATAGTGGGGCTCTCAGATGCGGGTTTTTTGGAGTATTGATGGCTGATGGAATTGGTGTGTTGGGATTGTTGATCGCTCCAATAGTGGTGGGTTTTATTATATCGATAATAGGAGTAGGTGTGCAGGTTGTGGCGTTATTGGTTGATAATGTACTAGGTGCGGGAGTTGTGTCAGTCTGTTGTTGAATTAAATTAGCTGAGATTGAAACTGAGCAGTGTGCTGCAAGATGTCCTGTCTGGCGACATTTGAAACAAGTCAGTCCGTCTTGTGCTACAAATACTCTGTATGATGTATTATCATGATTGATCAATATAGAATCAGGAATTTGGATATTGTGAGGCGTAACGAAAATTTGTCTTCTAAAACTAAGAATATGACTAAATTCCGCAAGAGCTGTACTGATTCTTAGTACTGACATAGGTGAAATTGGATTTAGACCTATATTATGTAATTCATTTATTAAAAGTTCATTCGATATAGTAGGACATACATTCGATAATACAAGTCTTTCTGCTGGTGTAACAGGTTTTCTGCCCTTAAATATTTCACCATTTACCGTTATTTCTCCAATATCATCGAGGAATTTATTGACTATATTTTTGTTGGCTAAATACGCAGATTCTGTTATTAGTTATTTCAGTGATATGTGTGATATGTTTTGGTTGTATAACAGTTCCTAAAGTAATTAAATAGTCTTGAATGGGAATTCCTTCTAATGCGTTAAAAATAATAGCTTGTTCTTTATTATTGTTTGTTTCGCAACGTTAGAATAGGATTTTATTTGGTTGGATAGGATTTGAGAAGAGGAATATAATGGTGTGTTATTGATCATTGTGTTGTTGGTGTTGGAATGTGTTGGTAGTTGATCAGTTTCAGAGCTCCTGTAGTTATAAGTGCGTCGGAATTAACAGTGGCATATCAGAATATGTTTTAATTAATTATACTAGGTCGTATTGGGCAGATTTGACCCTGTCCATCCCAATACCTAGGTACGGAAAAAACCTTGACTTGATATTTACTTCGTATTTGAAGTTAATACTAATGCTAAATTTCTTGTTTTCTTCGAGAAAATTCTTAAATTTTGGGTACTTACAGGTGAACAATAGGAAGTAACTAATTAAAAACACTATGGCAATAACGCGAAATTAAACTACACTGTGTTTTTACTAGAAAATTAACAAAATATAAGAGCGAGGTTAAAACAACTTGTTATAATATTATTTGCCAGAACCGGACTCCCCATTTTAAATGTTCATTAAACTGAAATTACTGTTTATGCCAACCTGTGGCGCTTCCCAACGCGTTTATTTTATAGTAAACTTCAACTTAACAATGATGTAGTGGTAAAATGTGCGATTAACAGGGATATTATGGTCAGTCTACCTGCTTAGGTTGTGACTTGTGACCCTTTTTGCTGACAGGTAATATTACGAATTCGGGAAACAACGTGACCCTGCCCCTTTTACCTATTTGATTAATATTAAATTATTTAAAATGACTTTAGGAATTTATGGACGATTTCACACGGCATCATTTTATAACGGCACTCAAAATAACATTAAATCAAGTTTTCAAGTATGTGTTGTCTATTCATTAGACGTCGTTACAGTCCTGAAACACTAGTGATGATCGGTAAAATGATTTTCTGTTCCTCCCAACAACTTTTACTTATGTGCCATAAAATAATCATAGTTTACGACAATGCTAATAGTCGAGGAGCCACTAATGTTGAAAGTTCAGTGATCGCGGATTTGAACATTTTCAACGAGAAGAATATTTTATTTTAATAATTTCAGTTTCTTTATGAAGATTATTCATATTACGGAAGCAACTAATCATGAAAACTTTGTGTTGGCGATTTTAAAAAGTTTACTTTTCGGTACAATTTTATTATTAGGAAATATTGGAAACTGGAAGACCTTTTCAAACCCGAAACGTTCTTTATGAGGGGCAATTTTCGTTTAACCGAAATCTGTTAAAGAAGAAAAAAGGATTTTTTTGTCATTTAGATACCTTAGGGAGTATATTACTGAAAACATTTTGCCACGGAAAATGCGCTGTTGCCATTTTTTGAATGCGGTTTAGAATTAACGAAATGAAATACATAAAAAATTAATTTTATTTTATATCGTAGACTTATTTTTAAGCACCGAAACGAAAATGAAAATCCGCGGAAATGCGTTGTTTCGCCACTGCCCAGATAGCACCAGATATCCATGGGATGTTCTGACAGTCTTCGATTTGGAAGATATATATCCAAATATAATAGGGTTATTCTGGGGATATCTAGAATATCTGTGGGTACACCTAAATCGAATATTCAATGTAAGTCCAGTTGGAATATCCTCAGATTATTCTTTTTAGAATATTCGAAACAAATAGTTCTAAGAATATTCCATGACTATTGATTTTTGTTCAAACGCTCTTTCTGTTCCATAGGCATGTGTCAGTAGTTGCAGTTGACGGTAACGACCAGTGAAAAATGGCGGTTCGACCATCTTATATAGGTTATTGTTATTGGTGAAATAGTAGTAGTATGATTAATTATTTTTGATCGTTAATTAATTAGTCAATTTTTTGCCACTGTGAAGTTGTTTAAATATGTTTCTACGGTGTATTATATGTTACGGGTGGAACTAATACATACGATCTCACGCATCAAAACAGGTACGTTTTATTGTATTTTTTTAATGCCAGTTGATTTATCAATGCATTTATTAGAAAATTATCGATTTGCTGCTAAAACTTCCAATAAATGATGAGGCATAGTTTGAAGAAGTTGAGTCAGCCTTGCTGAAGAATCCTATGAATATTTTGTAAGTTGAACATTCAATATTATATCCAAATCAAAATGAAACTGCCTCGAAATATTGGAGTATTTATGTGTTACTTTTTATATTTTAGTGTATGAAAATATTGAAATAATTGTTGATTTCATAAATTTTTGCAACAAAATTAATGGATAAATGTTTTCAATTATAAGTAGAGTAGAAATTCACCTCGTTGCTAAAGGTACAACAAAATTTTATTTTCTCAGGTAGTTTCACGTAATTATGTTACCGACATGTATGCTATGAGTTCCTTAATCAAATTGCCTATAGTTACCTCTATTCCTTTTATTAATTGTGATTGACTAGAAAGCTCTACACAACTGGTGATCTGATAATTAAAAGTTAAATTAGTTCTGACATTTGGTAAATAAAAGTTATTGCTGGTCAATTGTACAAGTTGTCTAGTTTCAGGCATATGTATACTGTTCACATAGATGAAAGCGGTCTTATATTTTTGTTCGTTTTTTATAACTTTGCTTATAAACTGTAATTGTTCAACTTTTAAAACTTTTGAGATTAACTTTCAAATTAATACAATTTTAGGTTGTACCTCTGGCAAGATTGGAAGGTTCTTATTTGCAACAATATATTAAAAGATTCTTGCAAAAAATCCTGATAGGGTATTTAATGGAGGGCTACAGTATGCATGGATAAAAAGGGAAAAATGCTTTGGAAAAACAAAGCTCTTTGAAGCAGTAGTAGGTATAATCATGTTATTTCATTTTGCAATGTACATGTAAATTAATTTAATATATCATGTACAAGAAACAAATAACTTCTAATCACTATTTTGTTTGGAATATTTTGCTTTTTACTTGTCTCCTACAAGATTTATTTTTTAAATTACATATTTGATGTTTAACTTCATCTTTTAAGATTCAGTTTTTGGGATTATATTTTGATTGTTATACATACATACATACATAAAAATCACAGTAGAATAGAAATTGCTTATTACCAAAAAATATAATTATTTTAGAACGTCAAACTTGTCACCGGTTTTCATTCAGTTTCTATTTTTGAATGAATTTACATCATGTAAATTATAATTTTACACCCTTCCAATAGGGTTATTTTAATGTTTTTAATTCAATGACTTAATCATAACAGTGATTCAACTTTGAACATTGTTCTTAATCAACTGGATGGTTTCGACACCTATTTTTTAAATGACGACAGCTTTGAGAATGGCTTAATAGCCGAAAGCGCTTAGCTGGAAATTAATAAACAAATACACACTGAGTATTCGTCGTTTTCATTCACTCAATTATTTTATTGTTTCAGATGCCGTCCAAAAGTTGGACAAACAAAGAAGTTGAATTGAAAACAGGAATTTTCTTAGCCAAATGTAAGGAACGGCAGAAATCGGTTTAAAAAAGTTCGTTCAGTATGAATTTTGTAATCTCGTTTCAGTTATGTTATGAGGTACATCTTATATTTATGTATAAATAAATTAAATTGAACTCAATGTCTCCCTTGCTTTAATTTTTTCTATTAAAAATATTTTTTCCTATATATACACTTCGAAATTTTAAGATATATACCAGGGAACACTGGATCATTGTACTCCCCCTTTTCTTCTTTAGTTTCAAAGAATATTTATTTAAATTTGGGACATACCGTTTGCTTACTGAATAAGTGCGAGAGAGAAGCTTTCCCTGGGGGGTAATTCTATTCTCTCTCACACGAATGGAGCTTATGGATAAAATAATTGGAGATATTGAACGAAAGTTGCTATCATTCCAGGTGGAACAAGAAGTTGGAAAAGAATTGATATGTTCATTATTGTCGTTCATTAAGTATACAGGATCTTCCAAATTTCAATCAATTATCTTTGAAACTAAATATGAAAAGGGAGGAGTACTATGATTCAGTGTCACCCGCTCATCAGGTATCATCCATATTGGGATATACTACAAATATTTGAAATTTTGCTATATACGTTCCACAGATATTCTTATAATATTCCTAATTTTACTTGGATATTTGTAGAATATGCCTATTGGGATGCTCTATGAATATTCTGGATAATCTTGCTATATACATTCAGCAGATATCCTCAGAATATTCTTGAATATTTCTGGGAAATATTTATAGAATATTCATAGAATATTTAAAAAAATTCCCATTCCGTGGTCCATAGAATTTTCGAGAAAGGATATATATATATATATATATATATATATATATATATATATATATATATATATATATATATATATATATAATATTATTATGATTAACACTATATAGATATAACTTCTATTATAATTGTAATAATTTTATATACACAATTTATTTTAATTAACTTTAGATATATATAACGCGTATTGCTATATATTTAATATTTTATGGACGCCAACTTACCATAAATAGGTAAGTAAAATTTAATATAATTATTCTGACTTAATTCAAATTATCATAAGAAAAATAATGTAAATCTATATGCTCCGGCTATATATAAGACCTCTTATTTTCAGGGAGTCGGTTCTCGAATGAATTGCAGTGTTCAAATATATCTTTTCTTTTTATTTCCTGTTTTTTTTTTTATAAATCTGAATTAACATTTTTACACAGTTCTACAATTAAGTTTTTATTCTAAATTTTAATTCAAGAAACACCCTGTATATTAATTTTCTTTAATTTGACCTAACTTTATTCTATTCAAAATTTTACCAACACTAACTCTAAATTGTATACTAAAAACTCTTAGGTTTCTTCATACAGGACTGCTTCTTTTGAATTCCTCAAACAAAGATCTTTGTTCTGGATGAATTTCAATACTTAGCTTACCTTATAAATAAAATCTATTAAAATTACAATTAACTAAACAAAATTTCTATATCCAATGATCCAATAATTAACAAAATAATTTCAATAATTTATACGACTTCCAAAATTTTCAATCAAATCAAATAGAACTTCCTCAAAGTATCAACGAAATAACCTAATTTAATAATTACACAACTTTAAAAAAAAAACTAACTAGTATAAAATTGACCCGACCTTTTAACCTAATGTTCTTTTTCCGCAAACTCGTCTGTATATGTTTATTTATATGGTTCCGCAGTCTTATATTGGGATCATGTATTTCTTTACCATGTTGCTTCTTTCCAAAATATTTATTTCTGTTCTCAATATAATGTTCTTCTTCAAATTATTAGTTACCGTCTCAAATTGTTTATTTTGCTTACAATCTTCTAAATATGTTTTATTTATGTCTACTATCTCACGTACTATTTTCCCAGTCTTGCATCATTCCATAATATTTAATCTCTGTTTTCCATATACTGTTTTAATTTTCAATTATATTTGTTCTATTCCTCGTATTGACTATGTTATTTAAATTTTCAATCCCTGAATCGTCTCTATAATTTATTTGGTTATTTTCCGTCTTTTCGGGATAAAAAACTTCCGTCACCAAAATATGTCAAGTGAATAGTCTCCCGTTTCAACAACTTCTCTCCTCACTTCCTTCCTTAGTTTCCTTAAAGGCTTGTTCAGATAAATTTTTATTTTTATTTTAATCAATGTCATGTATTGTCAAACTTAGATTTTATTCGATGGAAATTAATAGATCAACTATCAATAATGCAACCGCATCGAACATATCATTTTCCTTTCTAATCCTAACAATTCTCAATTAACACACTTCTTATTTCCTACTTTCGTATACCTTTTCAGAAGTTATCACCTATTTCACATCTTCTTGTAGTACCTAGACTAATAAATTTATCGCTAGACTCAGAAATATTATGTTTCTCACAATACAACTTTCTTTCAAATAATTAAATATTAAATATGTGATCTACACATGTCACTACAATCGTGGGACAGCCTGTATGTGACAATACATATATATATATATATATATATATATATATATATATATATGTATATATATATACATATATATAAATAAATATATATAAATATATATTTATATATATATATATATATATATATATATATTTATTATGGGTCTATAGAATAATACAATATCCGAAAACGAATATTTTTAGTACGTCCATTGAATATCTAGTGCTATCTGGGTGTGCAGTGATCCTCTTCCCGGCCTTTAACACAGATAAATGAATAATATCTATTCTTATCAACTTAATATCGCTATGGTCAATAAATGCGAAAATTTAAAAAAAATGTCAATAAAGCATAAAACTTACAATCCTGATAAAGTATAAAAAGTAGGTATGTATTACATTGTACATATATGTGAATTTAATATTCTATATTCAGTTGAATCAAATAATTTCGTTCATATTATTAACAAAAATATCTACTCAAGTTGTAGTTGTAGTTGAAATATGGGTATCAGCATCGCACTGTAAACCATAGTGACGAATTTGTTACCAAGGAAGGTGCCAAAAAATTTTTAAAAGGCAAACACATTCCAACAGATGAATTCGCAGATCGCCTTTACGAATATTTATGGCAAAAAAAAATAACTTGGATCCATTCATGGAGCTTATTCGTTGTATACACTTAGAATATGGCAATTTCAAAATAAATAATATTTCAAACGAAATCTGTTTTTCTGTGAATTATAAACCGCACATATATAATATTCCCCACCCAGCACCCTACTTCACTCCACGATACCGAAAGTATGTCAAAAAGATAAAACTATAGAAAACTTCGAAATATTGAAGATTTTCTATTAAACCGCCCTTATGAAAAATTTCCGCGGAAAAAAGTATATAGAAAAGTTATAGCAAATTATTAATCAAACAAAAATATGTAGTTTTTATCTTCCTATCACATTTCGGCACTTCTAAACCCGGAAAAATCAATAAAAATTATTGTGATAAAAATACATTTTCGAATAAAAATTAGTTCACATCGTTATATTGAATGTTTTACGTCATTCTATAACAAAAAAAATATTAAAAACACCGTAAAGTTTCGAATTTTATTTAATAGTAGATAAATTAAAAATTCGAGTTTTCTCAGGTACGAAGAATTTCCGCGGCAAAAATCAAATTGTGTAGTGCTCGCTTTTTGTATAGAACCATCCTATTAACCGATATTCCATGTAACTGATTTCGGCTAAACGAAGCTCGAGCCCTTTATGATGCCAAAGATGGCCAATCAATATTCCTCTATTTGTCTGTCAGAACAGAGCAAAGACCCTTTATTCCTTTCTATTTTATTTTATGATATTTTATTTCTCGTCCAAAATGCAAAAAGGCCGGTTTAAACCCAGTCGAATCGAACTTTCAGGATTGTTGTTGGCTCTCTGACTATAAATCATCTACTAAAAGAAACTGAAATTATTAAAATAAATACGAGTATTTGACTAGTAATGTATTAGTAAAAGCATAGGCGTTATTATGGATCATATTTAGGTAAATAATTAACAAGCTTTTTAGACGTCGAACATTACATAAATGAGTTTCTTTGAATCATCCATTTATGCACATAACAATTAAATTTATGTATTTCAAGACTGTTACTCGATCTAACGACGCGTGAGATCGCCAAGTCAGTAATTGATTAAAAAACGATCAAAAATAAATATATTAATAGTAATAATCTATAGTGTGACCCACTTAAGATCGCAACATCCAGTTATAGCTTTTAATTGACATTTGATGAACTTCAAATTTTGGTGGTTTAAAAAGGTCGGCAAAGAAACTATTTTTTCTTATTAATATTTGATATATATCAGTAGCGTATATTTTCAGGAGGCTCCAAAACGTCGATTTATCAAAAAATTATTAACTATTTTTTAATGGACTTTCAGTTACCACACTGTAAAGAGTATCCGTTGAAACACCTGAAGGAAAATTCTGAGTAATATAACTTCACCGGTCAGAGATGTATCGGCTGGGCAAATAAGCGAGGTAAGCGGCTGTATCTCGGAAACTAAATTTCGTAGAGAGTTATGGTAAAAATTTTTATAGGTAAAGTGGGCAAGGGAAAATGTTATAAATTCTTTTCAAGTTTCCAACAAAAAAGTGTTTGCGTTTTAATGTTAATTTAAAGTCGAACGTTTTTTGTGATGACAATTTTTCTCTATTTTTCGAAATAAAGTGGTAGGGAGTAAATAAATGCCTGTAACTTCGAAACGGCTTAATGGATTTAGATAAATTTGGTATAATTGAAAAGAGAATTTCTTGGGAGTTTAGGTTTCTTGTAATCATGACAGTTGTAACCTACACGGCCGTCGATAGAAGGCGTTATTCGATATTATTGTTACGAACTCGCACACCGAAGCAGATACTAAGTACGATCCTGTAACCTTATGTTAACGGAGTTAAAAAAATGGTGAGCGCGCCGAATTCTGGAAATGACTATTGGGATTTATTGTGACAGTTTTTATAGACATGTTCTCTCGGAAGGTCTTTTAAGGATTGAGCCGGCAATCGAGAAATATCGCAAAAGGCATTTGTTTTGTGTAAGCCGCAGTCCAGAATTCTCTAGTAAAAAAGGCACTAGTATATAAAAAGGACCGATCAGCGGATCAGTTAGTTGATAATTTGACATCGTGAGATAAACAAGTAAATATAAAGTGTTTATATAAATTAGTTTGAGTGAATATACAGTTAATATAAATTAATAATTAAGTGATTAGTTAAGTATATATAAATTAAGTGTTAATGAGTTAGTGTTTAAATAAATTAGTAAGTAGCCATACCGAGTGTTTAAAATGTATCCCACCCGTTTACAGTTTCAATAAATAACAAAAAAAACACTACATTGGTGTCAGGTGTGGGGTAGTATAAATAAATAGCTACATCAAAATGGCCAAGAGACTGAGTGATCTCAAAGTGACGGACTTAAGAGCAGAATTGGAAGATCGTGAGTTGGAAACGTCCGGTAAGAAAAGTGAATTAGTAGAAAGACTTACAGTGGCACTGGAAAATGACGGCTTTGATCCAGAATTATTTTTATTCAATGACGAGGCTTCCACCGTAATCTCGTCAATTTCTGCTAATATGGAGAACGATATTTCTGCCATGGAAGAAAGGATTTCAACTAATGTGAAAAACGATATTTCTGCTATAAAGAACGATTTTTCTGCCATGGACGAGAAGATTTCAACCATGAAGAACGATATCTCTGCTAATATGGACAAGGTTTCTATTAATATGGACGAGAAGATCTCTGCTATGAAGAATGATATTTCTGCAGATATCTTATCATTGAAAAGTGACATTGCTGCTGAAGTTGAGAATAAAATTTCGTCTCTAAAATCAGACAAGGCGAATAAGATAACAACGATGGAAAATCAGATGGACGAGAAAATCAAGGAGTTAGAGACAAAGATTGGCGATTTAAGAACACAAGACAC
This sequence comes from Galeruca laticollis, assembly GCA_963921935.1. Taxonomy (NCBI): domain Eukaryota; kingdom Metazoa; phylum Arthropoda; class Insecta; order Coleoptera; family Chrysomelidae; genus Galeruca; species Galeruca laticollis. Next base: position 89,775,079 of record OY998178.1, on the reverse strand, counting down.
TTCAGCAGAAGAAAAGAAGATCGATATCTGCAAACCAGAAACACAACCCAAGACAGATGATATTGGCAGTTTTACCCGAGTCAAGGCCCCAACGTTCGATGGGAAGATGTCGTGGACCAATTATGTGAAACAGTGTGAAGCAGCCGCTAGAGTGAATAATTGGTCCGATAGAGACAAGGCAGTGAACTTAACTATCGCGCTTCGGGAAGATGCCTTAGATGTACTTCAGACGATACCTCTGGAAGAAACGGATGATTTCGAGCAGCTGAAGAAGAGGCTGGACATGCGATATGGTCACGAACATCTAGAACATTTGTACCAATCCCAGCTGAAGAATCGAAGGCAGAAACGTGACGAAGCACTTCAAGAATATGAAGTGGATATTGCCCGACTCGTTCGATTTGCTTATCCATCAGCAGTAGAGAACATGATGGAATGTCTGGGCATACAGGCCTTTATTGATGGCTTACGTGACCCCGATATGCAGAGGACGCTTCGCTTAGCCCATCCCAAAACATTAGTTGACGCATTGACAGCTGCTCTTGAATATGAAGCGACAACGAAGGCTTCGGTTACAACAAAGTTAGGACCATCAAAGAAGAAGGTGACGAAGACAAGTTTGACCATATCGTCAGCTTGATCAAAAGTATGATGGACAAGAAGCCGAGAAAGATCAGATGCTGGAATTGTGGCGAGCTAGGGAATGTACGACAGGGTATATGTGGATGGAGAAGTGAATGGAAAGAAATATACTCTGCTGGTTGACACTGGAGCAACTAGAACCATTATACGACCAGAACTAATAGACCCCAAGAAGAAGCTTTTACCAACGAGACTGCGACTGCGGACCACCACAGGTGAGAGTGCCAACGTTCATGGTGAGACACAAATCCAATTGGGAATTGGCGCAGAAAAGTTCACGCATACGGTAATCGTAGCTGATATTGAAGAAAACGTGATTCTGGGAATGGACGTAATGAATGTACATGGTTTCCAATTAGACTTCAGAAACAGAACCATTAAAGTGGGTTCCGAGGAGGTATTCCTTCATACACATGAAGGCAGCGCGGTGTTGGCAGCTGTACAGAAAGATACCCTTCTACCTGCATGAAGCGAAACCATGATAGTAGCACGGCTACAGTGAATCATGGAGGAAGATACACCGGTTATGATGGAACCAAGGAACCACGACGAGGAGGTTGGCAAAGGAGTACTAATTGGAAAAGGATTGGTTACGTCGGCGAAGGAGATCCCTGTACGATTGATAAACGTGAACGATTACGCAGTTAACCATCAAGAAGGAAACCAGGATTGGATCCTGCGTGCCAGTCACGTCTATAGTTCGTCAAACAACGACCACTGACAATTCTAATGCCAGATTCGAACAGATGTTATCAGTAGCTGGTCAATCTTTGGATCAAGCTGAAAAAAAGGAAATGAGAGAATTTCTCTTGCAGTATCGAGACTTATTCGTACCAAAAGGAGGAAAGACTGGTAGAACATCAGCCGTCAAACACAAAATCGATACTGGTAATGCTAAGCCAATTAGACAATCAGCTCGAAGACTTCCACGAGCGAAGAGAGAGGAAGCTGAAAGAATAATTCGAGAGATGGCAGAAGAAAAAGTAATAGAACCATCTACTAGTCCATGGGTGTCTCCAGTAGTGCTCGTCAAGAAAAAGGATGGAACTACGAGATTCTGCGTGGATTATCGTCAGCTTAACAACGTGACGAAGAAAGACAGCTATCCTCTGCCTCGAATTGACGATACGCTAGACACTTTGGCCGGCAGCAAACTGTTTTCCACCTTGGACCTGAAGTCTGGTTATTGGCAAGTGGAAATGGACCCAGAAGATAAACAGAAGACTGCTTTTACCACCGGATCTGGATTATGGCAATTCAACGTCATGCCATTCGGGCTCTGTAATGCGCCTGCGACATTTGAAAGACTCATGGAAAATGTCTTGAGAGGGTTGTCTTGGAAGACATGCTTGGTCTATTTGGACGACATCGTAGACTGGGGAAGACATTTGACGAACATCTGAAGAATTTGGAAGACGTATTCAAACGACTCCAAGCTGCCCAGCTCATGCTAAACCCGAAGAAATGTCAGCTGTTCCAAAACCGAGTCAACTATCTAGGTCATATAGTCAGGAATGAAGGAGTGGCGGTGGATCCAGAGAAAATTGCTTCCATTCAGCAATGGCCGCAACCAACCGACAAACATCATATTAGGAGTTTCCTTGGACTTTTCACGTATTATAGAAGATTTATCAGGAAGTTTGGAGATATTGCTAAGCCTCTAACGCGACTTACAGAAGAGGCAAGAGCTTTCCAATGGGACGAAGACTGTCAAACGGCTTTTGAAACCTTGAAGAGGCATTTAACCTCGGCGCCGATATTAGGATATCCATTACCAGAGGGAGACTTTATTCTTGACACTGACGCAAGCAACGTAGGAATTGGTGGAGTACTCTCACAGATTCAAGGAGGGCAAGAAAGAGTGCTGGGATATTTCAGTAAAGTCCTCTCCAAACCAGAACGAAACTACTGCGTCACAAGAAGAGAACTTTTGGCGGTAGTGAAGTCCGTGGAACACTTTTACCAGTATCTCTATGGTAGGAAGTTTTTAATCCGGACTGATCATGCAGCACTCAAGTGGTTAATGCAGTTCAAGAATCCCGAGGGCCAGATCGCTAGATGGATTGAACGACTTCAAGAGTACGATTTCAACATCGAACATCGAGCCGGTGTGAGTCACCGAAATGCAGACTCCCTATCCAGACGGCCGTGCCCAACAGACTCCTCCCACTGCAACAAGGTAGAATCCAGGGAAGCTGCAGTTTCAAGAACCACTGTAGTCAACGAGGAATGGTCACCCACCAGGATCAGGAGAATGATCCTCACTTGAAGATGATCCGGCAATGAAAGAAAGAAAATCGGCGATCTACCTGGCAAGAAATGTCAAAATTTTCACCGAAACTCAAGGCGTATTGGGCTCAGTGGGACTCCCCTGTCCTGGAAGAAGGGCTGTTGAAAAGAGTCCTTGAAAACGATGATGGTTCCGAGATGAGGAGACAGCTAGTTATCCCGAGAACAAGAGTAGCTGAGGTACTGGAGAAGTTACACGACAGTCCATCGGGAGGTCATCTGGGAGTGAAGAAAACCCTCCAGCGAATCCGTGAGAGGTTTTACTGGATGAACAGCTCCGATGATGTGAAGGACTGGTGTAAGAAATGTACGACTTGTGCTACGAGTAATGGACCACATCGCAAGAGAAAGGCACCAATGAAACAGTACAATGTTGGAAGCCCTTTCGAAAGGATTGCTTTAGATATCGCTGAACCTTTTCCGATGACCGAAAATGGTGGCAAATACATACTGGTTGTAATGGATTATTTCACAAAGTGGGTGGAAATTCACGCTATCCCGAACCAAGAGGCCACAACTGTAGCCTATGTATTGGTGAAAGAATTTATCAGCCGATATGGAGTGCCCTTGGAAGTCCACAGCGACCAGGGAAGAAATTTCGAAAGTCATCTATTCCAGGAGATTTGCGAGAAGCTGGGAATGAAGAAGACCAGGACAACAGCATTACATACACAGTCAGATGGAATGGTCGAGAGAATGAACAGGACTATTGGAAAATACCTGTCCAAAGTAGTATCCAGCCATCAGAGAGATTGGGACCAGTATCTTTCCCTATTCGCATTGGCTTATCGATCTGCCGTCAATGAGTCCACGTGTGAAACACCAGCGAAAATCCTGTTTGGACGTGAAATGAGTCTTCCTTGTGACCTGGAATTTGGCTGTCGGCCTGGAGAAGATCTAGCAGGCGAAGACTACGCGGATCCTATTGAGAAGAAGGCTGGACGATATTCATGAATTAGTTCGAACAAATCTTCAAGTTGCCAGCGACAGAATGAAAAGTCGGTACGACACGTAGGCCACAGAAGGCGGTTTCAAAGAAGGGGACAACGTATGGTTACACAGCCCGAGGAGGAGAAAAGGATTTTCTCCAAAATTACAAAAAGCATGGGAAGGTCCATACTTAATCAGGAAAAGGATCAATGATGTTATATATCGCATAAGCAAGATCCCCAACGGAAACCCAAAAGTAGTTCACCAGAACCGACTAGCGCCATTCGAAGGAGACCATGACTTGGAGGAAGGAGTAAACCTTATTCGAGATGTGTCTGACCCTACCTTAGAGGAAGGAGTAAACCTTATTCGAGATGTGTCTGACCCTACCTTAGAGGAATTTATGGGCACGTATGGAGGTACCGGGAAAGCTAGGTATGGAGTCACTTCGGAACAACAACAAGATTTGTTCACTCTCCCGGAAGATTATTCACTGGCATACAACATCCTCGCCCGTATCAAGAACGCACGAGGGTTGGCAACCGTCTTTCGAAAGAAGTTCGGGCAATTATATTGATCAAACAAAAAAATTTGAACTGTCATAATTTATTTTCAAATCAAGCTGAGCCCATCAGTATACTCATAGTCCCTACAGCAGTTTTGAAATAAAAACTTTGCTATTACTAGAGATTAAAAGTTTGAATATTAGCTTTTAATAGTATTTTCATTTATTAGACGTACAATGTATATGAAATTTGGTAAATGTGCAAAGAACTTTCGAAAGTACAGTAATAGACAGCTTGCAATATTTTAGGAGTAACTTCATTTTTTACTATACTCAATTCTCCATAATGTATTTTGATTTCGACGTAGCGGATTGCGGCGTCGCCATAAAATTCCCTTGTTGACCTGAAATAGATGTTTTGTGTAAAAAGTACTGGATAAAATACTAAGTTCCTATTCCTTCTGGAAGAATGTAAACTATTTTATATACATGTTGAACTGTCAAATTCCTTATAAAATTACCTTCAATCAAGTGTCACACTTAATACTTTCCCTATTTAAATTTTAATGGTAATAATGACAGAGGGATATAGGACAGTTGCGAATATGATTGAAAGATATACCCCATGAAATAAAAATCTATTTATTTTTGCATTTTCTTCCAAATAAGATATTCAATCCGTATCGTTTTCGGTACCACACCCTGTATATATTTATATGGTAGTTTCATGTATTTAGTTACGCCTTTGTATTGAAATACGTGAAATATTTTAAAAAATCATGTCCTTGAAATAACCTAAAATAATTTTTTTAATATAGTTTCTACTATTGTTGTAACAAATTGTTGCTTGGTTGGAAGTCAGGATACGGTTGAACTCTTTTTTAACAATGTACCGTGTTTTTTTTATTACGTTATAATGATTAAAAATAAAACGAGTATTTAAACTAAAAACATATTTAAGGATGAATACCGTCAAATCAAATATAATTGTTTTTTAAATTATCTTTTAAGTAAAATTTCGCATACTAATATATTTACTAGTATTTAAAAATAGTTATAAATTCAAAATAAGTGATAATGTATTTTTAATCAATTATTTAAAGTAAAAATAGTATATAATTTGACTAAATCTTACACATCTAGTGAACATGGTAGGGCAATATACAGAAAGGGGTGTAAGACCCTCCCAAAGTTGTACAATCGTATTCGAAATTTTCATTATTAAAAGTTGGCTAAGACTTCGTATTTTACTTGAGTGAATCAGTCAATAAATTTTTGTTATCCATTTGCAACAAAATATGTCAAAAATGCGTCTAGCTAGAATGTTTACATGGCATTGAAATCTGCTGTTTTCTGTTTACTTGAAATCGTATCAGATTTGTCTCCAAAATAAAAGAATGATGTTACGCAATAGAAAAATCACAATTATTTGTATCAATTTTTTCCTATACTAGTTTATAGAAATCAAAAATATTTATATTAATCTCTTTAGAGTATTCAAAATATCATTTTTCTACTTTGCGATTCTAATGATTACTTTATGAAACCCACTTTTCGAAACGCGATATTTTATTCATCAAGGTTGGTAACACTAACAACGAAACGTCAATGTTCGTCGTATAAAAAATCAAGCAAACAAATAACATACAGCGAAAAATATAAATAAAATAGGGTAAGCAATTTTAAAATAATTTAAATTGTGCATGTCGCGGCTAAGTTTAAAACACCCTGTATGAAATATCAATAAGACGGATATACGGCGAAAACGGGCAAGGGCTTGTTGTTTATTGGTTACAATTTCACGTCACTAGCTTCGTTATTAATGGAGATATCGTTATTCAATGTGGACTAGCATTTTTTTTTAATTTTGAAAAAAAATCGAAATATCTCGAAAATACTTCATTTTTGGTATAGGACATTGTGTACAAATTTTATCTAAAATTTCATGTGAAATTCGAAAATAAATTAAAAAAGTATTAGGCACTATTTAAAATAACAAATTTGACGTCTACTTCCGGTATCAACGGAAGCTCCACATTCAGGACAACATTTTATTTGAACGTTATCCAAAATCTACAGCTGCGTAATTTCAGATATTTAACATAACTGTATCCGCCATTACTTTGAATCAAAACTTTTGGCGCCACACCCTGTATATTCGGTTAATCGATTCTTTACACATTATTCTCCTGAAATTTATTAATTTTGAATTGTCAATAATACCAAATTATTACGAACGGGCCGTAGATAAAGTATAGTATTCAACTCGCAATTTATGACCATTATTCACTGCGCGTCTCACCTACGGTTCGGGACGCAAACGTCACCCTGCGTGAATAATGGTTATGATCAATTGCTCGTTTAATAATATACTATTTTCAATTCTCAATTCTTAATTATCTATTACATCATTTAAACTTAATTATTATGATCAATAATTGAATCTTACTCAAAACAAACAGCAAACCTATTTTACTTAAAACTTTAGGTAGGAAAAACAAAGATCAGCAGAATTTTGAAAAAGCAAAGGGGTGTTATAGGTTGTTTTGAAAATGACGGTTATTTTCCCGTATGCAAAATTGACACATTTTCGATATCCTTCTAATAGCGTTAAAAAGAAACATAGCAAATTTTGGAAAGTTAAATCAATTGCTGCACGAAGCTCCGCTACAGAATGATATCTTATTTTATAGACTTTACCTTGCATGAAACCCCATAAAAAAATCCAAAATTGAAAGCCCAGGATATCGAGGGGGTCATCTCATAGATCCATAGGTATAGTTAGCGTAGGAGATATAGTGCGAACTTTCGGCTATCGGCTTTTCGTTTGACTGAAATACGAGGATATCGTCATAGTCCAGTCAACATTATAATTTAAAATGGTCAGTTGACGATAAATTCATTTAATATTATAATTTCAACTAATAATCGATAAAATGTATTTAATAATTATTAAATACATTTATCGACTGTCTAACGATTATTTTTAACCCACAATTAAGGAGCGCCATCCTACTTTTTAAGATACTTAGCGTTAATGTATAGAATAAAATATATTGCTTTAAACAATATTAACATACAGGGTGATTCATAACTATTGGGACTAGGCTAAGGGTAGATTGTTTGGACCAAAATATGGCGATAGGACCAAATATACCTCAATAAAATATTGCTGTGGAAAAAGATAAAGGGCGTTAAAGTTGAATTTTTTTTCGTTTTTTGCTAATTATTTCACTGTATATTAATCGATTGTTATCAAAATAGGCACAGAGGCATAATTTTACACAGGCAATATTATTTTATGTATTATTTGACATTTTATTACAGGGAGAGCCTCGTGAAGGATTTCTGAAGATGAAATTGACTGGTAACTTTTTTTGACGAAACTTTTTAGTGATATTTATTAGAAAATATGATATAAACGTCATTTCTACGTAATATTGGTACTCCTGTTCAAACACGATATTCCCATTCATTTTCGAGAAAAACGCAATTGAACAGTTCAGAGAATCGGAAGGGGATTTCAAGTAACTGACAATGAAAAAACTTGTATCTTAAGGCTTCTATTTCGACGATAAAGCATAAATAAAAACAATGTAACATGAAAAAAGCAAACTCAAATTAAATGTTCTACGTAGCCTCCCCCGACTTCTAAGCCTTTTCTAATTCTTTTAATAAAGGACTTTTGAACTTCAAAGAACATATTATTCTGTCACCTTATAAAGTTACCCGCATTTTTTATTTTCCTACAGAGTTCGTCTCTCGAGTTAACTTCATTGTCCCCAAACATAAAAATCAAGCGGGTTATACTGAGGACTTCTTGGTGCCCATTCAAAATCACTTCCTCTGCCAATCCATCGTTGAGGAAATATGTCATTTAGATTATTTCTAACAACTAAAGGGTAATGAGGTGGAGCTCCATCCTGCATAAACCACATTTTATTTGTTACAGCTAGTGACAGATTATCCAAAATATCACTAAAAGTATTTTGCAAAAAAAATAAATAAGAATCTCCATTCAAATTTGCAGGCAGAACATATGGCCCTAGTAGTTGGTCGCCTATAATGCCACACCAAATATTCAATTTAAACTCATGCTGGAAATGTCTTTCTTTCAGAGCATGCGGATTTTTCTCTTCCCAATAATGGCTGTTTCGCCATTTGAATACCCCTCGTCAGGTAAAAGTTGCTTCATCGGTGAACATAATATTCTTAATAAAATTTCGGTCATCATTATGCTTGTTGAGAATACGTTGGCAGAACTGTAACCGTCGTGGGAGATCTGTTTGAAGCAAATTTTGAACTGGAGTGAAGTGATAAGGGTGGAGCTTATTTTTTTTTAGAATTCTAATAATAGACGACTGACTTACTCCTGTTGCTGATGAAAAATGATGTGAACTTACTCTAGGGTTTTCATCTATTCGAACCAAAATTTCATCCTCATGATTAGGTGGAATTTGTTTCGGACGACCACCTTGATTTTTATTGCAAAGTGAACCGGTTTCACCCAAACGATGAAATAGGTTTGACAAAGTTTTGTGATTTGGTTGCCTTCTGCCTGGATATAACAATTCATACCTTCTGGCTGCAGAGCGCCCGCAAAATTGTTCTTGTGGGTATACACAAATCATATCCCGCATTTCTTCATTCGTAAAATGATTGTGACGAGGCATTTCAATCGAAAAAGTATATGATAGCTTTAAAAATGCAACAATTGACTATAAACTCGCAGCAAAAAACATTCACTGACAAGAAACGTCATTTACCAGCATCAATTATCTGATAGTCCACAGCACACTTTTCATTAATGAAATAATATTTGAAATCCCCTTCCGATACTCTGAACTGTACAATTGCGTTTTTCTCTAAAACGAATGTGAATATCGTGTTTAAACAAGAGTACCAATATTACGTGGAAATGATGTCTACGTCATAATTTCTAATAAAAATCACTAAAAAATTTCGTCAAAAAAAATTACCAGTCGATTTCATCATCAGAAATCCTACACGAGGCTCCCCCTGTAACAAAATGTCAAATAATACATAAAATAATATTGCCTGTGTAAAATTATGCATCTGTGCCGATTTTGATAACAAACCATAAATATACAGTGAAACGAAAAAAAAGTTCAACTTTAACGCCCTTTATCTTTTTCCACAACAATATTTTATTGAGGTATATTTGGTCCTATCGCCATATTTTGGTCCAAATAATCTACCCTTAGCCTATGCCCCAATAGTTATGAATCACCCTATAGAATAAAAAAAATTATGAAAACTGAAGCCTGGCCGTTCTATCCGGCTAATTTCCTTCATTTTTTTTAAATGAAAGGTATTTAGACACAGTTATTTCATCAATCATTGAAATGACAAGTTATACTCAAACGCGATTCTTTCCTGTACATTTCCTATGGGACACATTTACTCAAGCAATTCGAATTCTTATAGCTCCTCCTCTAATGAATGGATCTCAATCGTTTCACTCTCAGAACACTCAGTGGATCAAGCTCTTTCTTTTGAGCTATTAACTGCTTAAATTCGTTGAGTTTGAGGCAAGTTATGCGTGCACAATCAACTTTACATTCAATTTTTTCAAGATTTTCCTTCACTTAAACCTTCTAATTGACGTAGGCTGTTGACACAAGTCTGAGAACACTCAGTGGATCAAGCCCTTTCTTTTGAGCTAATAACTGTTTAAATCCGGAGTAGCAGGGGTCTTCTAGTTTATAATCAAAAATATCTTAAACATAACACCAGGCAACTAATACTACCATATATCTCATTTTATAAGAAAGAACTAGAAATATAAATTCCTAATTACTTATTATTATTCACATCTTTGACTGAACTATAACTAATATCTGTGTGTGCGTTTTTTATACGAACACAGGTGTCCACATTTTAGTTGGTAGTCTGACATGAAAAAAGAGTGTAGTATTTTCTGAGGAATTTGGGTAAGTATAGCAATTATATTTTTAGATAAAAATTAAATATTTACAATGTGGTGTCCTTGGGAATATCGAGTTCGGTTAAAAATATTGTGTGTTACAACGACGAAACTTTAAATAATGGTGATGGAAGTGAAAACAGGATTAGACGACATTTAAAATTGGAATCACAGGAAATATGTTTCAATCGGTATAAGAATCTACGAGAAAAGCTTGGTTTCGATGAAGAAGCATAATTAATGCAAGCAGTATCTGATTTAACAGAAACTCCCCTGTCAACTATACGTAAAATAGCCAAGAATGGATCTTATGAACGCAAGAAGCGATGTGATAAAGTATTGGTCAAACCTCTAGATGTGTATGTAATATAATTATTGAAAACCACCATATATATGACTGTTACAAAAGTAATTAGTTACCTACGATTGAAATAATAAGAAATAAATAGACAAATGCCGGCCGTAATGTAAATGGCTGTAAGAAAACTATTGAAAACTGGATTAAAAAATTGGGGTTCAAATTAAAAACGATTAATAAACGTCAAACAGTCATGGAATGTAGAAGAATAGTGGATATGCGGTATACATACTTGGAACAAGTAACTAAGTATAAAGAAGAAAACCGGCCAATTGTCTATTTGGACGAAGCTTGGTATGATACACACGACACGGCTAAGAAAGGATGGACTGATGGATCTAACATTGCCTGCAAACAGGGATCCCGACTTATTATTGTGCATTAAGGTGGAAATGAAGGTTGGGTTCCAGAGTTGCCACTCTGTAATTTTAATTTTAAGGAAAGAGATAAAGAATAAGCAAACGAAAAGAATCGTTATACTTGATTAACGGTACTCTATAAGCGTATCTCTTTCGCCTCGGCTATAATTCGACAAGTTTCGTGATCGTCAATCGGATAGAGAATAATCTACTAATACTTCAGAAAACATTATACTAATTTGACTATTTCATGATAACAATAAGAAAGAAGAAGAGATTTTTGCAATTATCTAGAGATTTGGTTAGCTTTAGTATTTATATATTTGCTTAGTGCATAATTAATAATATTGTTTAGGGATTATTATTGTTAATAGCTGTGGTAAAGTGACATTCTGTGTTGTTAATTTATCGGGTTTTGTTAAAAATGTTGCCAGTACAAAGATTTCTTGTAAATGAAGTAGAAAACATTGCAAGGATGCATGAAAATAGAGTTAGAAAAATGGTATTGCGAGATGAGAGTGATCCATTCAGTCTACCCGATAGACGTTTCATTGAACTTTTTCGTCTAAATAAAGACCTAGTGGCTTATTTATTTACTCAGCTAGTCCCTCATATGGATCATGAGCAAAGAAACACAAGAATCCCCCGTCAAACACGAATTTTGACTGCCCTACGCTTTTTTGCAATTGGCAATTATCAAAGAGGTAGGTACATATATTAAGCTAGTGTATAATTCTTGTTGATATTATAATAGTTGTGTACTTACAGATATATTAAAATATTAGTAGTCTTTGTGGTATAACATTATAATAATTGTGAACTTAAACATAATTTTTATTTGGTTTCAGGCATTGGAGAAGAGTTCTTATTATCCTCAAGTCAACAAGCAGTAAGTCGTTGCATTCATGAGGTTGCTAATTGCATTGGTGCATATTTGGGACCAGCATGGATCAAATATCCTTATGACGAACAGTCTAAAAATGGTATAAAAAGAGGGTTCATGGAAAAAGCAGGTTTTCCAGGTATAATTGGTTGCATTGATTGTATACATATTGCAATATTGGCTCCAGCACATGAAGAGCACAATTATATTAATCGTAAGGGGTATCATTCCAAAAATGTTCAAATTGTTTGTAGTTATGATTTGCAAATCTTGAACATAAATGCACGGTATCCTGGTTCTGTAAATGATGCTTTTATTTGGAGAGCTTCACAAGTGAAGCACACCTTGAGTGAAGGTTATAACAGAGGTAAGTAAAACAATTCTCTGTTACAATTTAACAAGATTTAAAAAAATATTTTTTTAGGCAGAAGAAATCAATGGTTACTTGGTGATTCAGGATATCCATTGGAACCTTGATTACTTACCCCTTTCGATAATCCAGAACCAAACACCCCAAAGGGACGTTATAACCATGCACACAAAATTACCAGAAGCATAATTGAACGCTGCAATGGACGACTCAAAATGGTTTTTAGGTGCCTCTTAGGAGAGAGAAAACTAAGATACAGCCCAGAAAAAGTTGGTGCAATTATAAATGCTTGTGCAGTGTTACATAATTTAGTAATTAGGGCAGGAGTTGAATTTGACTTTGACTTAAATTTAATTAATCAAAATATAATTAACAACCACAATGTCAACAACAACCCAGTTCTAAACGAAGGTAGACAAACAAGGCAGAATATTGTAAATATATACTTCTAAAATATGTATGATTAAAGTTAATATTTTTGATGAATAGTTAGTATTATGTCTTTTTCCTAACCTTTAGTTGTAAGTAATTACCGTACCCAGATTTACATAGTATAAACATTCGTTGAAAATTGTTTATCTTTTCAAAAACTCAAATTAAAAATATTTCATAATTATACAACATATGGGTACTTATTCCAAAATTATTAAATTGACAATATGATAATTAAATAAACATCTTTATATTACCAATGTAAAAAATATAAAAACTTAAAACTACAAAAATAATCAATAACTAAAACTTTTATAAACTAAAAAATAACTATAATACTATAATATTTGGTAGATAAAAAGGAACATAATTCTTATATAAATAAATAGTCAACTCAAAATCACATACTAGTTGAGTAAAAAGCTTTAGGATTCCTATGATGTCAATGAGCTGCACCGAGGACAAACATTAACTTTTTGAAGAATTGCTTCTGCTACTCTTGAAATATTTGCACGAATTTCGTTCAAAATTACCATATTTTCTTGGTGCATTCTTATCAGAGTTATCTAATCACCCTTTCTATTAGACACTCTTTTTGCTTTAATTGTATTCCCAAGTTCATTTTTTGTTAATAATTTTCGTTTTTTATTTTCTTTTTCAACAGGAATAGGTTCTGTTTCTATAAAAATTGTTCCTGATGATGTTGAGGGAGTGGTCGAGATGTCTGTAGTGGTGTTTTTATTTTAGATTTCCACCGATATCGTAGGAGATGATAAAGGTGTGGAAGGAATGAGAAAACTTGATATATTTTGGGGGTTCTTTATATAAGCAAGCTCAGGTAGCGGTTGACAAGAAGGAACTTCAAATTGTTGCTCATTTACTGCATTATTTTATCCCTAAAAGTTTATTTTCGTTAAATTAATATTAATAAATTTGTAAAAGGTAATTATAAGTATCAAAACGCTTACAAAACCTAATTAGTATTAGTATTATCTCCTTCGACTACAGTCCATCCAATAATTCCTATTAGCTTTTCTTCAACAGGCAATAAAGGTGGTAATGGTCCCCCACCTCCTGTTCTATTCATATTGAGCCTGATATTTTGAGCCTTTACTTTGACCATGCTTTTCCACTTGCTGAAAGCCTAAAAATATGTAGGTAGAAACTAGGAATACTGAAAGATTGTTATTAAACCCACTTCTATCCATTTGTCGGTAGTTTTTGAACCAAAACTCATACTATTTAATTGAGTTGCTGCCTGGTCCCACAAACTTTTATAATTTTGCCTTGCATCCAATCCTACAAATGATTTTGTAACCATTTCAGGATGTTCCAATAATGATTTTGATTTGTTTTTGTGGCTCGTGACGACATGTTTCTATAATTTATAAAATAATATTATTTCAATAGCAGTATTTAAACATAATTATTAGTTTTTAATTAATAATTGTGCTATAACTATTCCATTGAAAGCGATAGAGGTAGATATGTTGCAATTAACCCAAAACATTTTGATAGCCACCCAACATCCAAAAAGCTTAGTTTTAAAGATTCCTACAAATAAATGCTTACTTTGTTTATATTTTTTCCGGGTATAATAATACAAACGCAACTAACTCTACAAAATTGATAACAACATCAACATAACCTCTTTTCTCTTTTCATAGAACAGAAATGAAAAATCTTACACATTCAGTAGAATGAGACAGAACGATATGACTGTAAATAGAAAGACCCTTGAAATTATCGCTATCGTTCGCTTCGCTATCGCATCTTCGGTCAAGTTCTGATAGGAACGGTAACAATCGAACTCAGTTACAGAGTACGAAATAGCGAAGAGAAGGGAATCTTTACCGCAATTTTGTTACAGAGTGCCAACTCTGATGCCTTAAAAATATGTAGAAAAAAATGCAAGATTGCAACGTTGAATATCATAAGAAATTGATCCCAAACTTAGAGCCGAAGAATGTTGTAGTTACTGTCAACGCTTCTTATCATTCACGACAACTCAATTAAATACTAAATAAAAGCTACAAGTAGACCGAACTACAAATTTTTTTAATGGATAATAATTTGAACTTTGAAGATTTTTCTACAAAACAAGAACTGATTGAAGTTTTACAGACAAAGAAATTTAAGAAATTATGCGCCCTAGAGAGTATTGCTGATAAACATGGACACCCTATAGTGAGACTTCCTCCTTATTTTTGTATTTTCATTCACATCGAGTTAATTTGGGCAAAATTAAAACAGAGATTAAAAAGTAATCAAAATTGAAGATCAGTATAAGAATATTTGGCAAGTCCATATTAATGGAGGAAATACATTTATTTTCCTACGACCACATAGGAAAGTAACACACGTCGCACTCTCTACTCCCATGGAAATTAGCCTTTATTCTCACGCGTGCGGAAAGTACTTTCCGCAATAGTGCGGAAAGTAACTTTCCGCACGGCTGTCAATAAGCCGTCACACCCGTGAATCCTGTAAGATTTACAGATGTAATTATTAATTGCTGTTCCTTATTAATATTATTCACATAAAAACTAGACTAAAAACTAATTATTTATAAAAAATAAAGAAAAGAAAAAAATTGTTGACGCCGAGAATCGAAACCACAACCTTTCGGTCATCAAACCAGATACTCTTTCAACTGAGCTAATTCAGATCTGCATTATGGTTATCAGATCTAGTAAGTCGATTTACATTAATCTAATTATGATATTTCTTATATTTTCATTTTATTAAAACAAACTTTAGCTATTTTTAAAGTTCAAGTAACTATTGTTATGGTTTAGTTTAATTTATCTATGGTTTATGTAAGCAATGATAAGAGAAATAAAAAAGAAGACTGTCAAATGTCAGTCACAGACCATATCTCTGATGTCAGTGTGTCGTTGAACAATTAAAATGTTGTTGTTCTAGAAAAATGTATTATTATTAAACTAAATTAGGAGTTTATTATTCACTTTTCAAAAATAAATGTAACAACTAAGGGAAAGCAACGAAATTCTAAAACTGTTAATTTATTATTGTAACAATAATCAATTCACTTTTAATTTTTATGGTCCCAAATAATTCAATTTGTTGTATTTAATAAGTACGTACTTATTGTAATTTTTTCAAATGAACATTAATTATCGTTATTTCTTTATTTCACTATAAAAGTAATTGTAAATTCGTGAACACTTTTTACAGAAACAATATTTAAACATATACTGTCACAAATGAAACGTAAGATTAGTGAGGCAACTCAATATACACGATCTGATGTTTACATATATTGATTAATAAAATGGGCGGTCGTAGGAAAAATATTGTACATTACTTGTGCGAAAGTGACTTTTCACTCTCGTGGGATTGTCGCACTCGACTTATACCTCGTGCTACAATATTTCCCACTCGTGTGAAAAGTGTCACTTTCCGCACTCGTAATGTAATATACTATTTTTTTTTTGTTATTTTTTCATAGAATTTAGTTTTGTCCATAAAAAATCGAATGGGATACAAAAAGGGCTCAGTTCACGTCTGGTATCCCGATTAAACCGAACGCCCTCTCAACAATTACGTAACATCAAATACAATATAGGTATTGGTAAAACTTAACAAAATATGAATACCTTACAGAGTTACAGAACTTAAAGGGGATATACGATTACATTGTTGCGCAATATGTTTTACGCCAACTATACCAATCCATGAACTTATGAAAAATTAAGAAAAGAAACAAAGAAAATAATAAAACAAGAGAAAAACAATTGAAAACAGAATTAGTGAAATAGAAAGGGCAAGTTATGCAAGGAACACAAAAGCTTTTTATTAAAAAATAAATGCACAGACCCGAACATATAAAAACAAAGCAACAGGAATAAAAAACAAAGAGGGAAAAATAGTAAATGAAGATACGGAATATAAAGAGACATGGATGGAATACTTTAGGGAATTACTAACAAAAACAGAAGTAAGATAGGAGTTTGATATAGAAGCAAAGAACAAACAAGATGGAATCGAGAGCCCAACGAAGGAAGAAATCAGAGAGATAATTAACAGGAGTAAGAACGGAAAAGCTCCAGGAAGCGACGGAATAAACATGGAACTTATCAAATACGGAGGGAAAAATTATACCAATTGATATATAAAATATGGGAAGAAGAAGAGATGCCAGAGGAATGGAAGGTGGGACAGATAGTAACAATACACAAGAAGGGAAACCAACAAGTTTGTGAAAACTTCAGAGGAATCACGCTACCAACTGCAGCATATAAGATAACAACAACAATTATTAAAAGAAGACTGCATGACGCAGGTTACAGAGGTGGAGAATATCAGTACAGATTTACAAAGGGAAAGTCAACTACAGATGCGATACATATACTGAAACAAATTTTGGAAAAGTCCAACGAATATAACATAGACGTTGAGATACTATTCATTGACTTCCAAAGAGCATTTGACTTAATAAAAAGGAATCAATTATTGAAAGCGCTGAATGAGATGGGAGTGAAAAATAAACTGATAAGATTAATAAAAATGACACTAGACCAAAGCGTAGTAGAAGTAATAACACAAAGAGGGAAAACACAGAAGTTTACATATAATAAAGGAGTTAAACAAGGAGACTCTCTGTCGGCAACACTCTTCAATTTGGCACTAGAATATACGATGAAAAAAATATGTAAAGGAAATTTAAGGACCAGAGGAGGACAAATAATAGCATATGCCGACGACGTAGCACTAGTGACTAAAAACAGAATAATAATGGAAGAAATGTTGGAGGAGATAATAAGTGAGGGAAAGAAAATTGGACTGGTGATAAATACACATAAAACCAAATTATTAAGACTCAAAAAGAATTGTGAGTACAAAAATGTGAAAATTGGAAGATATGAATTTGAAGAGGTTGATAGAGTTAAATATCTGGGAATAACAATAAGTAGTGATGGAGACAGAGAAACTGAGATAAGGGAAAGAATCGTAGCCACAATCAAAGCATTGCAGGCTAACAAAAAAATATTAAAAAATAAAATAATTAGCAAGCGCACGAAAATAAGAATATATAACACAATAATTAGACCAGTGAGGATGTATGGGGCAGAAACATTAACTATGACTAAAAAACAACAAGAGGATATGAGAATACAGGAACGAAAAATACTAAGCACAATATTGGGGCCAAAAAAAATAGGTGAAGAATATAGAAGAAGAACAAATATGGAACTATATCAAGAGATACAAAAATACATAGTAAGAAAAATTAAGGAACAAAGATTAAAATGGTTGGGACACATATGGAGAGCAGGTAAGAGAGCAATAATATACTCCATGATAGAGTGGAAGCCCTTAAGTAAGAGAAGAAGGGGAAGACCAAGGATAACTTGGTTGCAGGAGGTAGTAGGTGATCTCAAGACTATGGGAATTATATATTGGGAAGAGAAAACGCAGGACAGGAAGCAATGGCAACAAATAGTAGAAAAAATATGAAAAAGTAAATGTGGTCTGATCCACCCTTAGAAAAGGATCTATAAAGCACGTAAGAGCGGCGCCACTCCCACGGGAGTGTTAAGCCACTATACAGTGGGATTGGTATATATATACAGGGTGTCCCGGGACTAATGGGAAAAAAGTCAGGAGCGTATAATTTGAGCCAAAATAATGTTAGTACTTCATATAAACTTTTTCTATGTAGGCCCTCGTTTTCGAGTTATAGGCCTCCAAAGTTTTAATTTTGAA
The DNA here is from genome assembly GCA_963921935.1 of Galeruca laticollis. Taxonomy (NCBI): domain Eukaryota; kingdom Metazoa; phylum Arthropoda; class Insecta; order Coleoptera; family Chrysomelidae; genus Galeruca; species Galeruca laticollis. The sequence continues at coordinate 89,756,634 of OY998178.1, read as the reverse complement.
TTTGGTTTTTATTTTTATTTTTTTTACTAGTTATTTGATCTTTGTGAAATTTACGGCAAAGCTATAATGTACGTGTATGTTTATTTTGGAAAGGTAAACAGATTTACAGTAGTGCCTTGAAGCCAGGGACGGACTACTCGCAATAGTTAGTGATCCAAAAAATTTGCAGGGATGGCACACCCTGTATGAAATTATCGAAATTGACTTCCCCGCACATTAAGCTAACGAAAAGGTACTCCTACTGCAATTCGATAAAATGAGCCGTTTGGCTAATATTTACAGTTTTATTAATGCACTACGTACAAATTTACCTAACTAACTTATTAATACGATGTACTACAAAAAAATAATTTGATGATAGCAGATGATAAAAACATTAAGAACTTATTTAATGGGAATTAAAAAGGTACGCAGACAACGTAATTAGTTGCTTTTAATCAAAATTACGAACACAACATTATAAAACCATTAAGAAAACCTCATAAAACACAAGTTATAAAACAATCGACTGAAACTAATTCCTAAACAACAAAAACTAACGTTCTTCTAATAAATGTTCAATATGAGCTCCTCCTACTTCCACGCACATTCTAAGTCTACGACGGTTGTTTCTTTGCACTTCTAATAACATTGCAGTGTAACAGATTTCTGTCTATTAAATCTTGCCTTGTTTGCACAGGTGTTGCGTATACCTTACTTTTGAGATAACCCTAGAGGAAGAAATCCATAGGATTAACATCTCCTGATCGCGGTGGTCATTGAAAAGGGCCTCCACGACCAATCCATCTATTAGGCAACCTTGTGTGTAAATGCTATCGTACATCTAAACTGAAATGAGGAGGGGCCCCATCATGCATGAACCATAAATTCCTACGAGTTTGTAGTAGCGCATCATCAAACAGGTTCCATAACTCATTTTGCAAAAACTCCAAATATCTCTGACCGGTCAAAGTATCGTCAATAAAGTATGGCCCTATCAAATGATTTCCAACTATTCCTGCCCAAACATTAACCATGAATCTATGCTGGCTCCTAGTTTGACTAATGCCATGTGGATTCGCATCATCCCATAAATGCATATTATGAGAATTCATGACATCTCTGGTGAAACCGGATTCGTTCGTAAAGAGAACGTTACTAATAAATGTATTGTCTGCTTGTTGTTGTCGCAGAAACCACTGGCTATACTCAAGTCGTGAAGGATAATCAGCCACTGTCATACTGTGTACTTTTTTCATGTGAAAAGGATATAACAGCTGTTCTTTTAGAACGCGATGCACAACTGATTTCGAGACGTTATGTTCTCTTGATAATTTTCGTAAACTCGTTGATGGTTCATTATCAACTGCATTTAACAAGTCTTGTTCAACTGCCACAGTACGTACGCTTCGTACTGGACCTTCTCCACCTTTTGGCAAAAAACGTACTAAAATTTATAACTTTGTTTTGTATACATGGAAAATTACATTTACTTATTCATACCTGTTTCTTGTAACCTGAGATCAATACGCTCAAACATTCGTCTGTCTGGAAATGCTCTGTTTGCAAAATGTTCTGCATAAAGCCTTCTGGCCTCTAAACAGTTTCGAGAAACCAGTCCATACATTAAATTCATATCTGCGTACTCAATAAAAGTGAATTCTGCCATTGTAACTTTTAAATTAAGGACTTATGAATTATTGACAAGTACTGACTACGAACTATTCTACACAATGTTTGACAACTAATCCTATGGTTACTTGATAAACGGTAAAAACACTTTTAAAAAGTTTTTACCAACTTTCCAATTAATAAGTCGTTAATGTTTTTTATCTTCTGCTATCGTTAAATTATTTTTTTGTAGTACTGAAGGTAAATCTTGGACATCGTATTAATAAGTTAGTTTTACCTCGTTGTGTACTTATAAAAATGGTGAATGTACGTAGTGCAATAAAACTGTCAATATTAGCCGAACGGCTTATTTTATCGAATTCTAACAAGAGTACCTTTTCGTTAGCTTAATGTGTGGGGAAGTGAATTTCGATAATTTCATACAGGGTGTGCCATCCCTGCAAATTTTTTGGATCACTAACTATTGCGAGTAGTTCGTCCCTGGCTTCAAGACACTACTGTAAATCTGTTTACCTTACCAAAATAAACATACACGTACATTATAGCTTTGCCGTGAATTTTATAAAGATCAAATAACTAGTACAAAAAATAAAAATAAAAACCAAATTCAAAATTAAAACTTTGGAGGCCTATAACTCGAAAACGAGGACCTGAATAAAAAAAGTTTATATGAAGTACTAACATTATTTTGACTCAGATTATACGCTCCTGACTTTTTTCCCATTAGACCCGGGACACCCTGTATATATATATATATATATATATATATATATATATATATATATATATATATATATACCAATCCATCTTTGAGTAAAGTTATCGTCTAGAAATGACCTCAAAAGGGCAGAATTGTGGCTGGGGCCACCGTCTTATTGAAAATAAACGGAATTATAAAGGGTCAATGGAACCTTTACCATTAGTTCTGGTATAACTTCCTCAAATATTTTTCGGTATGATACGAGGGGTGCCTGAAAAGTAATACATTTGAATCACCCAGTATCTCAATAACCAAAAGGGATATCAAAATTCTGCATAAAACATTTTTAATTTCATGAAAAAGTAGCACACTATTGCGAAAACCGCAATCCTCTATCGTTGCAGATAAAGGATAATGGGACTCACTGTACAAGGCACGTTTTTTACGGGAGTCTCAGCTGAGTGCTCAAACGCTGAATTATTCCCTCGTCCTGTTTTGCATTTATACACCAATATACGTCTGTCTCCAAAGTATCGTCATGAACCGACCTAAAAAAGAAAAGTTGTGGCATTAGTAAACGAACTGAAAACGAATGAATGCAGAACTGGTGTTACAACAACAAGTAGTACCTTATTTCTCATTTGTTTTGAAAACCAGTAGTGTTACTAAGGAAAAACTATAGTCGAAATATATTTCGCTTATAGTCATAACTCGTTTACTACAAAAAGCACATCATTAACGACAAGTCTTATATTACATGTTTCCGTAAATACGTCAGACTCCATTATTCAATTGAAAATGACTTCATTCCGTAAGTGACTTCTACACACTGATAAAACAGTCACTTTAGACTGGAGTTATACATATACCAATTCCTCCAGTTATATGCCCAGAAAGTACGCTCATGGGGAAAGATGAGAAGATTGGAGATTGCTCGATCAGCGTTTATATTTAATAAAACTAAATGCTTTGTAACTTGTAAAACACTTCTTCTTAGTTTTTGCTAGGTCATTCTACATTTATATTTAACACATTTATATCGTATATTATTTTGTAGTAATAAAGTTTTTGAAATCATTTTTTAAAAATAAGATTTTCGAAGGGAAATCTATAATTCTCCATTTATTTTTAATTAAGTTAATGACTAATTCACAAGGAAATTTGAAGAAACTGGAGTGAAGTAACGTACATTAAAGTAATTTGTCACTTTATTAATATACAGTAGAAACGGTGAAGGTTTTCCATCACGTGACTTAGTTGACGATATTATTCAACACATACTATGTTGGTACTGTCTTCTTCTAATAACAGAAAAAGAGCGACACTCAATACAAGCGTTTGGAGTTTGTCGTATTTTTTTATTAAGATGCATATGGTTGATGTCGTAGCAGTCACGTGATGGAAAATACTCAGCGTTTCTACTGCATATTGTTATGTTTTCTAATATGTAGTAGAAAAAAGTGTGATTGATTTGAGTATTGTTATTATTAAAATGTAATATTTAACTAGAATTTGGACCTATTAGGTAGAAGCATTTTGGAACGGAAACAATACAACCATCAGAACAACTCAAAATCCCCCCAAATGTCCGGGGTGTTGAGCACAACCCAAACGAATGAATGAATGAATAGTGTAATAGCCTCAAGTTTACCATGTTGTACTATGGTAGTTAATAGACGTAAGATATTGTTACGAAAGAGCACACTGGTATAGTCCCTAAATCCGACTCTGTCTAAGCCAGGTATGAAAGTTAAAATTATGGCGGACACGCAGGTTTTTTTATAACTGTTTACGACTATCTTATCTAAACATTGTTTTTGTGACCAGCCTTATCTAGAAAATGCCAGAAAACCAATTGTTTTTGTGTAAGCCGCAGTCCGGAATTTTCTAGTAAAAAAGGAATTAGTATAAATAAGGAAACGACCCGAGAGAGTTTTAGTGAGTTGATAAAGTGATCTCGAGAAATAAGCAAAAATACACCGAACAGTAAAGTGCTAATATAAATTAATAAACAAGTTTGTGTGCAAATAAATTAAATTTAAGTGATTAGTTAAGTATATATAAATTAAGTGTTAGTGAGTTAGTATTTAAGTAAATTAGTAAGTAGCCATACCGTGTGTTTAAAATTTATCCCACCCGTTTACGTTTTAAATAAATTAGAAAAACATTACAATATGGTAAATTCGTGTAACGTTCTGGTCTTCCTTTAAAAATACGAAAACAAAGTATCAAATTTGTCCTGGCTGTTTTCTTATAAAACACATATTTAACATTCGTTCATGTTAAGTAAGAAGACAGTGATTGCAGACTTAAATATTGTTGATATATTCAAATTGCCTCGTTAATAACCATAATTACAACCATGGTGCCAAAGAAAATGATTACGTCTTTGGACAAATTAATTTAATTATTTGTCATTAGAAAAATGTTGATGAATAAATAGTAAGAGAAACACATAAACATATATATATATATATATATATAAAGAGAGATAAACCATAAATTTGGATATTTTTGACGTCATATTTGAGTTGAAATTTTAGCATTATTACACATGTGAACATGCAACAAAATACACACAACGCAAAAGTTTAGAGATATTTTTATAAGTAGTCGTGTTTTTACCTGTAATCAACTTGAAAAAGTAATACAAAATTTATAGTTTAGATTATTGTTTAATATGTTAGGAATTAAAGATCACCCACGGGATTAAATGGGCCACTTTAGTCGCTTGGTGTATAATATACTATTGTTTACTAATATGATACATTCAGACAGCTAAATAAATAAATTTTTAATAAAATGGCAACGTCTATTGAAGTGGTTGTTGAGGAAGCCGTGCGATTTACTTTACAGCCGTGCGTTTTGTTTACCGTGCGTAATATACGTCTTACATTTATTGCCTATTGTGTGTTTATGACTACTTACAGGGGGGGTCGTAGGTAAAAAAAGTTTAAAAGCTGAAGGCGACTATTAAAAAAATAATTCATAAAATTTACCAAAAAAGAAAGAAAATGAAAATAATTTTTTCTATGCCCATGACTGTAAACGTCAAAAATTGCAGTGTCAACATTCCTTATAAATGACATTTAACAATAACATGCACGTTATGAGATCTCATAACATACACGTGCGGATTGAGAAGAAAACTTATACTTCTTGGTTTAATTAAATTACAATCAAACTTTAATTTACGTAAGACTTTATTTGGTCTATTTACACAAATTTAGTCAATTAAAAAACATAAAAACTTTTAGCATTAGCGAGATATATTTAGGATTGAAAGGGTGATGCCCCTACATGTAGGCAGCACATTATGCAATTCCTTTAAAAATATGACACGTTTTCTTAAGTAGCATGCTATGAAAATAAATGTCATATCATTTATATTGTCAATTTCTTGAACAAAATATAATACAATTATAAATAACCGTTCATCACCATTTAATAATAAGGCACAATCGATTTAAAATAATTGTTCAATTGTTATTAACAAATATTATAATAAAGTTTAAATGATTACGATGTTTTTTATTTAATGGAAGAAAATGAATGGGCGTAGAAAAAGTATAGTACGTTACACAAGTTGTAAGCCCATTAACAACTCATGAAATTTATGCACTTGCCGCTGCGCGGCTTCGTGCATAAACTTTTTCATTTCGTGCGTAATGGTTTACTTACAACTCTTGTTACGTAATATACTATTACCTACGACCACCCCTGTATATAGTCAAAAACACACAGTCGGCAATCAATGTAAGACGTCTATTACGCACGGTAAAACAAAACGCACGGCTGTAAAGTAAATCGCAAGGCTTCCATAGCAAGCACTTAGCAACTGTCAATAAACGTAGCCATTTTATTCAAAATGTATTACTTAGATATTTGACGTTGACTTTTATTCTATATATAAATGGTAGATAACATTTATTATATATGAGATTGCATTTAATACTAAGAGTTATTTGGAATTATATGATAATTAGTTCCGTTTCATTCAATCCGCATCTTTTAGCTGTCTGAATGTATCTCATATTAGTAAACAATAGTATATTATACACCAAGCGACTAAAGTGGCCCATTTAATCCCGCGGGTGGTTTTTGATTCCTGAGGGAAGTAATCCACCTAAGGGATTAATGCCTCTTTAGTCGAGAGGTGTATACGCTATTTTATGCAATTCCGGTAATTCTACATACATTTTTAATAAAAATAAATACTACTTAGGACGGACTTTTACGAAACTTGGCTGGGCATCGAGGGTGAACTTCTAAGATGCTTGGCTGGGCATCGAGGAGCGACTTTTATAAAACTTGGCTGGGCATCGAGGATGTAAGTTTTTACTTGTACTTTAAATACCTTAATAAAATTATAAACACAAGTACAAGTGGGTCGTAGGTAAAGTATAGTACGTAACTCGTGTTGTAACGCATTTTACGCACTCACGGAATTACGCACTCGCCGCTACGCGGCTTCGTGCGTAACTTTTCCGTTCGTGCGTAAAATGCTTCTTACAACACACGTTACGTAATATACTATTACAGCTAATTACGGGATACAGTAGTCGAATCTCTCGATGAAGGCGATTCTAAGACGCCAGCCCTCCTGGTATTCGTCCAGTCGGGTAGGAGATCAAACCTCCGGAAAAATATCAGCAAGACTACGCCTCCAAAGCCCGCAATCGTGGCCCAGTTTCAGGGGAAAAAAGGAAAAGATAACAAAAACCCCCCAGATTTTTGAGTTCCTTCACTTGAACTGTTGACGAGTGGGGAATCCAACCTCAGTTCCAAGGTATATGTCTTAATCTGCAGCTACTTCGGTTGTGATAGCCGCCGGCAGGTAAGTTTTACGTTCTACCTCTACTCCCCAAGGCAATTCTTATAGAACTGGCCTCTTCGTCCAAATATTACAGCGGATACTGTTCATAGCAGGCATACCAAAATTATATTATCAACGAGTGGATAATTTTTCGCGATACAATAAGTTTTAATCAATCATAATATAAAGATAATTTTAGATTGTAATTTTTTTTTACATTTCCGTGTGGAGAAGTGCCATAGTGGGGCACGTTTGCCGGGTTCATCTACACGGAAAGAAATGCTTTGATAAGGTGAATCAGATAGACTTATTTAAATAAGAAATTCCTTAATCTATGCCAAATAAATTAGTTCAATCTAAAATAGAATAAAACAAGAAAAAAACTGACAAATCTTAGTGTTTTAGGATTATTCTGTTAATTTCGTTTATGATTAATAACATTTAATTAAAACTAATGTCAGTAGACTCAATTTTCTTGTTTTTGTGTTAAGGCTGCTAAATCACATCCATTTTTTGATAGGTACACCAAAATTTAGATTAACTACAGAAAACGCATTTCTTAAACCAATCAAACATTAAAGACTGGGTTGATGTACCTCCGCTGCTTAATTTTCGCAAGAAATTTACTCAAATTGACTCATAGATTATATTATTTTAGCTCAATCATTGGATTATAATTTTATCAAATAATAATACCCGATTTAACAATCAGATCCAATTTGAGAAATTGAGATTCTTGATGTTGGTACGATAAGTTCCATAATTACTATAATCTCAACAAGCATCATAATGAATTTTTTTACATGTTTCACTGTTGCATACATTTTCAAATAAAATCATTTAGGAATGAATTGCATGGCAGAAAGTTCTGGGGGCATTAGCAGTAAATACCTCTAGGTATATTAATTTGAAATATTTGAAGTTTTAACATAGAACACAGATTAATATATTAATGTAGTTTTGATCTATAGTTATAATGGGATCAATAAAATAAATGCTTAATTTCTATTATATTTAGATCAAATGTATTCATGTCTATAGATTAAGTTATTCGTACAATTTACCGAAATTTAGAAAAAGAAGAGAAAAAAAAATAATCTGTCTACTGAAAACAATCAAATATACAGCTAATTCTATCCAATTTTTGCTACGATTATCAAACATTTGACTAAATCAATAAAAATCTTCTAGAATCAAGCATTTATTTTGACAAAATCTGTAATATAAGGATTGAATTAAGCAAATAATTTTCCTTTTAACGGTTTTGGCTATTTGTGTGCGTGAATTTGGAAATGTTTATCATTTAGTATGTCCAGACCCTTCGTCTTCGTCAGCTCGCTGGTCGCATACACAACACAACCCTTGTGTTGTGGTCGCATACTTTTCATACTTTACTTATCAATTTTAACGAACGCGTGGGCGGGTGGTGAGTTGTGAACGTCTCTCACGTTGTGCGCACCGGAGGAAGAAACAAATCTAGTTTTTGGATGGGTGAGAATATACCAACAACTGATCCCATTCTGTTCTGAGCGTTGTCTTGGTTTGATCCCTGTTAGTTTTTCTAGGTAAGTACAAAATAAACAATTTTTTCATGTAGACACTAATGAGTAGTGCAAAAAGGATGCAATTAATAATACTACACTACGTACAGTTTGTTGAAGTAAATTCATACCTAACTTTTGTTGATTTTATTGAAGTGAAAGCTTCTTATAGGAGTTCGGACGCTACATAATACAATAGATTCCAAGGACTCTACCAAGACTTTAACTACAAGTTGCTTTTGTGTTACGAGTTTTAATTCTTACACACGTGATTGTTGAAGTTTTCTATTCTGTCGGCACTCCCGGAGTGCCACTGTTATTTTTTTGTCTAATAAGTATTTAGTACATATTTTAATTTAATTGCTATAGAATTTAGAATATTCAAAATGATTGAGAGATTGCTACCAAGCAAATTGGAAAATAAATTTTAGCAGTTATTTAAATTATTTTAGGACTTCTTCAATTTTGCTTTGGATGGTACCTAAAAAATTCAAATGGATAATATATATCAGGATCCATATTCAGGGTATACGCACTACGGCAGTATTACATTGACAGAAAATCAAGAACAAAACGTATCAGACACAAATAATAACGTGAGTGGAAACATAACACTTACCGATTTGTCATTTTCCAATTTTGATCACAGCCTGAATAAAAATGGAATTCTTTGTTTATTAGAAGAATGGGGTATGCCCCACCTTTTTGATACACTTACAAGTAAGTTTCTTTTTTATTTTTTTTCTTCACATTATGCAAAAATGTGCAATACACAAGGTTTTTCTCAGAAATGAAATATTTTTCATTTAAATTTAAAAAACTATAACAGAGACAAATTGAATATCAGTAAATCGAGATCCAAAACACAATGGTTATTTTATATTTTTTTCAGGTGCGTTTCAACCTGCAATCAATCGGCAAAGTGTAGTTTGTCGATTGTCTCCCATTACATTTCATTTCCAATCAGAAAACGATACTTTCAAATCGCAAAATGTCACTTTCCATGCATGTTCTAGAAAAATGTTATTCAGTTGCTATGTAGTTGCCATGGATTTCTTTTTCAAATTATTTCTCATATCATAATATATATAGTATGAATGCTATTCTCAGTTATCATGGATAACTTGAATGAAACTATGAAGATTTAAAAACTTCTTCCAAAATTCCGGGACCCATCACCGCCTGTATCATGCATATTTTTTGCTAAGTTTTATTTTAGGGTAATTTTAAAGTATAATAATTACTAATGTATGTTGATATTTAGTAAAAATATGAAATTGTTTTTGCAGAGGCCGGAATTTCCACTTCAAACTCATTTAAATATATGACGGAACGGGACCTGGACAGGTTATTACTAGTAGCTAGAATATAATAATTTAGTTTTTATTTCATTTTACTTCAGATTTGTACAATTATTTCAAATAAATATTAATTAAACAGCCAGCAATCAAATATTGAATACAAATAATCAAAAGATTAATTATTAGATTAAAACATTCGAGATTTAGATAAATCCGATTCATTTATTACTTAAAATTTAGACATATTACATCAAATTATTGCAAAAAGTAATAAAATTATTTGATAAATTTAATCCTAATTATTCGTAAATTTACTATCTTTCGTCACTTTTTTTTCTATAATCAATCATATATTTAGCAAATATTATCTACAATTAACTTAAACTGATCTAAAAATTGCTTAATACAATTCAACACTTAGCTAAATTTAAGAAATATAGGAATATTATAGGGAAATTAAATTTTATTTTTGCTAATATTAATCAAATTTTTGTTGTTATTTAATGCAACTCGTTTACTGTTACTTATCATGGTTTGATAAATTTTAGCTTGACAAATAAATCAATCGAATCATTTATCGATATTAATCTAAATTTGGATTGGCGCTATATTGATCAAAAATTTGATTGTAATACTACCTTACTGGAATAATAGTATCCAATATTTCTTTCCGTGTACTTTATTAATAAATTCTAAAGAATTTTCAACTGAAAAACTATCTGGTTGGAAGGGCAAATTTTCAAACTCCTTTGATAACCATTTAGAAATATTATAACTAGGTGTATAAATCGCTAAAATAATAGGTCTCATTGCCTTTCTACGTTTGTGTATCTTGGGAAGGCAATAGAGTTTCGATATTATTGGGTTGCTAACAGCTAATTTATATTTAAGTGGACCGGTGACAGGTTGTTACAACTTGATAGTATATCTTTTATACTTGTAATAATTTTATTTAGCGGATTTTGTGAAATTTTGATATAAGGGTCTGCTTCGATTTAGTTATGAACTCTTTCGAAATAGTTGTTTTTGTCCATTATAACACAGCTTTGTTACTTTTGGCGGCTTTTAAATAAAAACAATCCTTTCTTCTTAAACTTTTGACAGTATTTAAGTCTTTATAAAATACTGATACATTTTTATTTTTATTTGACATGTTTTTAGATATTTGACTTTTACACGTCTGCCGGACGAAACTTTTAGCATCGTGAGGGAGATATTGAATAGAAATTTCAATATGTCTAATCAATTCACCAAAATCGCCACAGCAAAATTCAAACCTTTATTTAACAAATCTCTGTATAAAAATAAAATTATATTTAAGTACATGCAGTCTCTGTGGCAAATGGATTCGTTCCAATGCCATTCAGGAATATGCTAGGCACTGCGAGAAGAAGAAGGAAGCAATTTGTTTGAATACCTCTTATAAACTCCTTATTTCATAAGATTTATTCGTTTTTAATAAGGTTTATAGATATACTTTTATTGTATCAATAATTTTTTCGAATTAACTTGTTTTAGTTCTTCGATTCATATCAATTTTGTTACACCCTGTATATAATGATACTCATGGACGCCAACTTTTTGAATAGTTGTTACGCTTAGTACATTATAGATAGTTAAAACACGAATAAGCATTGACCTTAAAGCTAACTAATACAGTAACATTTTTAAATGTATAAAAATATCAGCGTAACTAGGTATGCTTTAAAAACAGGGAATATTTATAATTAGAACTAATGTATGTATCATTTAAATTTATTGGTTACCTATACTATTTACTCGTTACTTTCTTTTTTTTTAAACACAGTCTAATATTATCATTTTTGTTATCGATGGAAAACATATAGTTATTGAAATATTAATTAATGAGTTGTTGACGTGTCGGTAGAGGACTTCACCAAATTAATATTTGTAAAAAAACTTGATGGAAGTGACTATTATATTTATTTTGAAAATATATTCAGCACATGTAAAAGAGAGATTTTTTGATGAATTTTTTTTATACATTCATAATAAGTCAAGTGAATAAAAACTAACACTTTCTAACTAGCATATGCTAGGTCTAGTAAGTATTTGGTCAAATCAGTGTGAATAAAGATTTGTAGAAAATACTAGGGCAAGTTTAGTAGAATCCGGAAAAACCCAAGCACTTACTCGCGGGGTAGTACATGCTAGACCAAGTAAATGCTAGGTTTTAACGTTCCTGTCACGACACGTTCTCCCTCCACTACCTTTCAGTCTACTCCACATCGGCGGCATATCCCTCTCTCAATCTGTTCAACCACGTGCTAGAAGATGTATTCATCATCAGAAGAATCTGACAATGATTTCAATAAAATAGAAAAAATTGATCGCACTCTGTTTGTACGTCTCCTTTCGGATCACATTGTCTTACTTAGCAAATCAAAAACCCCTGCTGTGATGAATGCTAAGAAAGAAGCTTGGGAAACCTTACGTTCTGATTACTGTGGTGCATTGGGGAAACAAGTTACTGTATGCCAACTAATAAAAGCATTGAACAATGTGAAGTCTATCGTCAAGAAGAAGACTGACGTAAAAGTGACGGGAAACAGGAAAATAAAACTACAACCGTGGGAAAAAACATTCTTGGAGTTGATAGAAGATAATAACCCAGTATTCCATAAAATCCCGGGTAATATTTCAGTTGGCACAAGTGCCGGGCCCCCAGTTCAGCAACCAATCAGTGATGACATCCAAGAAAGATTGTCGAATACAGAACCTGAAGGGAAACCAAACAAAACAACTAAATCTGCTGCCGACCACCACAAAAATAAGATCAGAAAAAGTGAAAAAATTGTGTCGAATCATGAATCAGATTAAACTAAAGACCTGTCCACACCGCAGTTGCAAAGGATTGTTTTGTTGCAACAATACAAACTGAATAAGATCAAACTGGAGAAGGAAACTATATTGTTGGAAACCATGAAGAAGCAAACTGTTGAAAAGTCTACTCAAACTGATGTAACTGTTGATGATTGCCATATTTTATTCACATTGTAATTAATTGTAAGCTACATAAGTTGTATTTTCCTTTGGATTGTAATAATGTAGGATTCTTAGGATTATAATTGTTACCATTGTAATCAAACTTGTAATTTGAAATAATTAAGTAATGGTGTGAATAAAAACTAGTATATAAAATAAGATGATTTTATTCAGTAAATAAACAAAACCCATATCCCAAAAAAAATAAAAAATAAATATACGAAATTGTGTGCAAGTAGGTGCTTGCGTGAGAAAAACATGAAAACGTTACTAAGTTCAATAACGCAAACATTTCCTCACTGAATATTCAAATACGCCATTATATTGGCACGCTTGTCTTTGCCTCTTAATGTTGTGTCGGGATTTTCATAACGAACCACCCCAGGTTGGTCATCTTCATTTGGGACGCTATCAGGATCCCCATACTCAAAGTCATCCTTTAGATGATTGGCAATGTTGTGTAGCACAGTGCAACTGACTACCACTTGTGGAATGTTGTTTAATGCAACTCTTACACAGTTTCCCAGGATTGGGAATCTCCTTTTTAACTGGCCAAAACACCTTTCTATTATAACCCTTTCTCTAGCATGGATTAGATTAAACTCTCTGGATTAGATTAAACTCTCGTTCTTGATGCGTTCGTGCAGGCTTGAACGGTATAATCAACCACGGCGATAAACCGTATCCTGAATCTCCTAAAAGACAAACTGCTCCATCATACTGTGACACGATGTCTCTGACATGACTATACTCTGCCATCGTGAACACTGCCGGGCCACTCTGCACTAATACTTGTAAACTGTTCCAATGCATTGCATGTTGCCAGGACATTTATACTAGGATATCCTTTTCTACAAATATACTCATCACCGTGCAGCCCAGGCTTTTGTATCTCAATTTGAGTACAATTAAGGACACCAATTACTGACGGCAAACGAAAATGTCTCTGAAGTTGACTGTCTCGACCCTTACTTCGTGGAATATGCTCATATTAGTGTTTAAATGAAACTCAAGGTCTCTAGTTAATTCCACAATATAATACAAGTTATTGAAAATTCTAAAAAATTGACAATTGTTTCGATAAATCAATATCATCGTCAGAATGACAGAAGTTACATTTCATTTTATGCCTACCTGATGTTTAGTAGTTATATTTTTGGCTAGACCAAGAAGTAACCTAACTTGTGATTGGCTTAATATATGTTTATAGAAAAAAGAAGAAGATGTGATATTACAAATATTGAAGCTTAGATATTATTAGCCCTATGGTGATATCCTGGATATCATTTTTCCAATTAAGATCAGTATAACTGTGCAATGATATAGAAAACCAGGAAAACTATATCTGCTGATCTTTACAATTATCACTTAAGAAGACAGTTTATTAGTGGAGAATTCCCTAGATTTACCTGTTCATTGACAACTTCATATTGTGGGTTTCTTAAATGTCTTCTAATTTCCAGTTCTTCAAGGAAATCCAGTTCTTGTTTCTTTTCACAAATATGCAGCACTTCTAGTTCTGTGTTAGGTGTCAATGAATGATTGGTGTCAAGTAGATGTTTTGCGTAGTGAGATTTATCTGGTTGTTTTAATCTGTAAGCTCGTAAGTGCTCACTGTATCGTATTTCAAAATTCCTAAGGGTCTGACCCAAATAGACAGCATTACATTCTGGACATTTGAGTTTATATATACCTGACTTCTTTAATAGTGGTATTTTTGTTTTTACATTTAACAATTTTGTACTAATGTTACTTTCTGTTTTAAAAGAAATTGTTGCATTCGTTGCTGAAGATATTATCTTCGAAATATTATTAGAAATATTTCCTGCATATGTGATGGTTTTATAAGTTTTAATTTCATCAGCTTGTTTAGGATATATTAGTTGTAATGCAACTTTTTTCTCTTTTTTACTAATTAGTTTATTTATCATATATAATGGATAACCGTTAGATGTTGCTATTTGTCTAATTGTATTAATCTCTCTATCAAAATTACATTTATTCATAGGAACTGAAAAAGCTCTATGTATCATTGAATTATATGCTGCTAGTCTGTGTGAGACAGGGTGGTTACAATTGAATGGAATTGTCACATCAGTCTGTGTTGGTTTTCGGTAAATTGAATAATCAAGTACATTATTAACTCTTTGAATTTTTAAATCAAGAAAATTTATTGAGCTATTTTCTTCAATTTCTAATGTAAATTTAATTTTCGGGTGTAAATTATTGATGTGGTTGAAAAACACATCTAATTGTCGCTCACTACCCATAAAACAAGCTAATATGTCATCCACATATCTATACCAAAATAAAATATTTTTCGAAATATTACTTTCAAAGATCTTTCTTTCTAAATTGTCCATAAAAATGTTTGCTAAAATAGGTGATATAGGGCTTCCCATTGGTAAACCTTCATTTTGAATATATATCTTATTGTCAAAAGTGAAATAATTCTGATTAATGCATACATCAAATAAATTAAGTATATCTGATATTATTCCTGGATTAATATTTTTATCTTCATTTTGACGACTGAAAATTACAATTCCAAAGTATATAACTTTATAGAATCCAGCGATGTAAAAGTTCTTAAAGCAGACCCAACAAAGAAGTTTTCTAATAATGTAAGTGATATTGTTAATAATTCAAATTATCTTTTAAATGATTACGAAAAGAGGTCTATTATACATAAGAATCCTCATTGTCCACAATTATATGGAACAGTTAAATTACATAAAATAACGAAACCAATTAGACCTGTAGTCTCTTATGTTAATGCTCCTAATAATGTATTGGCAAAAAAGCTCAACAATATACTCAATACTTACGGATATGAATCTCAGTACTCAATTAGAAATTCAATAGAACTAATCAAAAAGTTGAAATCAATCCACTTGCAAGATAACTATAAACTCATATCGTTCGATGTAACTAATATGTTTACTAAAATTCCTCCTAAAGAATGTCTAATACTTGTAAGAAAATTACTAGAAGATAAAAATATTAATCCAGGAATAATATCAGATATACTTAATTTATTTGATGTATGCATTAATCAGAATTATTTCACTTTTGACAATAAGATATATATTCAAAATGAAGGTTTACCAATGGGAAGCCCTATATCACCTATTTTAGCAAACATTTTTATGGACAATTTAGAAAGAAAGATCTTTGAAAGTAATATTTCGAAAAATATTTTATTTTGGTATAGATATGTGGATGGCATATTAGCTTGTTTTATGGGTAGTGAGCGACAATTAGATGTGTTTTTCAACCACATCAATAATTTACACCCGAAAATTAAATTTACATTAGAAATTGAAGAAAATAGCTCAATCAATTTTCTTGATTTAAAAATTCAAAGAGTTAATAATGTACTTGATTATTCAATTTACCGAAAACCAACACAGACTGATGTGACAATTCCATTCAATTCTAACCACCCTGTCTCACACAGACTAGCAGCATATAATTCAATGATACATAGAGCTTTTTCAGTTCCTATGAACAAATGTAATTTTGATAGAGAGATTAATACAATTAGACAAATAGCAACATCTAACGGTTATCCATTAGATATGATAAATAAACTAATTAGTAAAAAATAGAAAAAAGTGGCATTACAACTAATATATCCTAAACAAGCTGATGAAATTAAAACTTATAAAACCATCACATATGCAGGAAATATTTCTAATAATATTTCAAAGATAATATCTTCAGCAACGAATGCAACAATTTCTTTTAAAACAGAAAGTAACATTAGTACAAAATTGTTAAATGTAAAAACAAAAATACCACTATTAAAGAAGTCAGGTATATATAAACTCAAATGTCCAGAATGTAATGCTGTCTATTTGGGTCAGACCCTTAGGAATTTTGAAATACGATAGAGTGAGCACTTACGAGCTTACAGATTAAAACAACCAGATAAATCTCACTACGCAAAACATCTACTTGACGCCAATCATTCATTGACACCTAACACAGAACTAGAAGTGCTGCATATTTGTGAAAAGAAACAAGAACTGGATTTACTTGAAGAACTGGAAATTAGAAGACATTTAAGAAACCCACAATATGAAGTTGTCAATGAACAGTTAAATCTAGGGAATTCTCCACTAATAAACTGTCTTCTTAAGTGATAATTGTAAAGATCAGCAGATATAGTTTTCCTGGTTTTCTATATCATTGCACAGTTATACTGATCTTAATTGGAAAAATGATATCCAGGATATCACCATAGGGCTAATAATATCTAAGCTTCAATATTTGTAATATCACATCTTCTTCTTTTTTCTATAAACATATATTAAGCCAATCACAAGTTAGGTTACTTCTTGGTCTAGCCAAAAATATAACTACTAAACATCAGGTAGGCATAAAATGAAATGTAACTTCTGTCATTCTGACGATGATATTGATTTATCGAAACAATTGTCAATTTTTTAGAATTTTCAATAACTTGTATTATATTGTGGAATTAACTAGAGACCTTGAGTTTCATTTAAAAACACGAAAATGTCTCTGCCACAAAACTTTAGCCTCGGTCATATCTTCAGCTGTAGTTGGAAACCGTATCCAAGTATGTGATTGTTCAACTACTCTACTCATCACGTACCTTATAGTCTTGTTAGCAGTAGTACGATGTACACCCACATCTTCAGCTAGACCAAACTGAAAGCCAGGATCATCCACAAACCTCAGAAATATTTCCATTTACTGTCTTCCGGAAATACCACCGCCACGAGTATCACTTTCTTCAAGAAACTGTGCCGCAAGGAAATCAACACTCTCACTGTTAAACCTTAACAGTTCTTTACAATTACGTTCGTTTATTCCAGAGCGAACAGAATAAATTTTACGTGGACAAATAGGCATAAACTCAGCCATGATCAACAACAAACTGTTGACTGATCTGACAGGTAGTAAATGCTAGGAAAAAGTCTAGCCTGCCAAAGACCAGGCTTGAAAATATCGAAGCATATGCTACAGAACAATCTACTTCAAACGTTTTATTCACACAATTTTTTAAGCAGTTACTACTCGTCCGGGAAAACTCTACAACTTACTACCCCTAGCAAGTGATAGTGTGTTTATTCACACAAAACGTAGCATTTACTTAAGAAATCCCTAGTATTTGCTTATACTAGTTTTTATTCACATCACTGAATAAGTACGTACTTCCTGGACTTGACCGGGAAGAATCACATCGTTGTTGTCATTGTAAATGAGATTTTTGTAGGTATGATTTTGATAAACGCAGTTAATCATTACGATAGCAGCGAAATAACGACAGACGGTTATTTGACATGAAATTAGTTGATATTTTGATTTTTGAAAGTTCACTTGATTTTTGGTCGCAATTATCGCTATAAACTATGGAAAGCAGCAGCGATAGCTACGGCTACTGCTACAGCACAATTATAGCCTGAAAAATCAAGCTCCAGGTTCGAAAACGTTTATGATGATATACAATATGTCCCCCTTAGTTGGAAGCATATGGAAAACTTTTTTTATTCTTCATAAAAAGTTCTACATTATTTAAAACCTAAAATACAGTCATCAAATATCAAATTTTTTAGTCGTATACGAAATTTGTCAAAAAATATGAGTTTTACTCAAGGGTAAAGTACCTTTAAATTTGACAATATCGAAAAATGTTACTAAAAAAGTTGATCAGAATTAAAATCTACGTTTGAATATGCAAGTACATCCATTTAAATTAAAACTTCAGATTATTTTATGTTTTACTAATATTTCTATTTTGAATGAACATTTATCTCTTGTGATTACGAAACACATGATAACTTTTTAGTTTTTCGATGTTTTCTAATTATTTTGCAATTAAAACGGGTAATAAGTGCATATTCATTTATTTAGAAAATAATAAAATACATTCAAATACTAAGTTATAAAAACATCATATTAATATTAGAAACAAACAAATTTAATTTTCACTCATACTAATGCTTCGACATACACTTAATCGTGCTATTGGAAAATTCACGTAATACATTCCTTATCATTTGTGGAGAAATTTCTTGACATGTTTCTAAAATTATCCTCTCCAAGTGGTCAATATCTTGAAACGGCGCTTACTGGTAAACTTTTTGTCAGAATATCTGTGAATAACTTTTCCATGAAACAAATTCTGAAGATAGTTCCTAACATTTATTGTATAGTTCACGTAAGAGATATAGTGGGAACTTTAAAGTCTCGGCCTATCCTTTGATTTGAATACTGTCATAGTCCAGTCAATATGATAATTGAAAATGCCTATTAGACGATATATTCATTTAACATTATAATTTCAACTAACAATCGTTAAAACGTATTTAATAATTTTATAATTATTAAATACATCTTAAACATAATACCAGACAATTAACACTACCTTGTATCTCGTTTTATTAACAAGAGTTAGTAATATAATTTTCAAATAACTTATTATTTTTTCCATATTTTACTAAACTATAAATATATTTTGAGATAGGAATTTTTTCGAACAGAGCAGGTGTCCACCAGCGATAAGCAACGCTCACTATTTAGTTGGTAGGTTAGCATCAAGATAGAGTGTAGTGTGTAAGTGGTATTGGTAAAAGTAAACAAAATATTAATACCTTTCGGAGTCTAGCTCCGCAACTTAACTTAAAGGGGATATACCATTACATTTTGAACTATATATTTTGTGCGTACTATACTGTGGCATGCGGCACCGTCTTGTTGGTACCGAATACATTGCCGTTCTATTAAGGGTAGTTCGCCCATGAATTCATTGATATGAGTTTGTAAAAACTGTGATAATGTTCGGCATTCATAGATTTGCGAAAAAAAAGGTCCTATTAATTTGTTATTATAAATGCCACACCGCACGTTCGTCTTAAACGAATATTGGTCATGAGATTTTAATACAAAATTTGGATTTTACTCAGACCACCAGCGACAATGTTGCGACGAGACAGTTCCATTTGACGATAACGTCGCCTCATCGGAAAAATTTATATGCCTCGTAGAAAACGGGTCCTCCTCCAACTCTCCTTAGATGAGAGAGCAAAAATCAAAGCGCCTATCATAATTCCTTTATTCTAATGTGTGAACGTTTTTTGGTTTTTATTTATTTAGTTTCAAAATTCTTGCCACTGTATTTTGACTTACATTTTGTTTTAACAACGACTTTCTTTTGCGTAATGGCAATTTTGGATTTGCTACAACAGACAGCATTACATCAAACTGCGTATTCTCATCAGCAACCAGTTTTCGACGTTTTCCATTAAAATTATTTTTAATACTTCCAGTTTTTCTAAATTTTTGTTACAGTTGATTGGGTTATATTTTTATTAGGATGTCTAGTAGCACGGAACTTTAAACAGAATGTAATATTAAAGAGGAATTTAGAATTTAAGGATATATGAGAAATTAACGATATACTTATTATATCTTATGGATTATCAATTGAATCATAAAAGAAACAAATAGTGTTATAATTAGAAATTCATCATTAAATATATATATATATATATATATATATATATATATATATATATATATATATTGAACCAGATATCATATATATTAAAAGAATTCAGTTGTGTAGGAATATTTTGCTTATATGAAAATGGATTGAAATGATGTAATTTAAGAAAACATTATAAAAAGGAAACACCATTCATAATAAAAAGCATATAAATTAAAGATATATTAAATAATTAGTTTACAACAAAAATAAATAAAGAAATTACCTTAATAACTGTATAAAATTTGAAATTGCCTAACAAATGTAGTGGAGAAAATTAAAGCTACTCAAGATGATGAATGATTACTTGCTATAGCGTAGTCAGCTGTTCATCTTAAATAAAACAAATCTTAGTATAGTCAATTCATTATTATTATCAGTTTAAGTAGTTAAGTTATAAAGCATATACATATTTAGGAGAATAAGGAGAATAAGTTTCATGGATAAGTTAATAATGACATAGAGAAAAATTATATATCGCAAAGTAGAATAAATTTAGAGTCAATAAATAATAATTTGTTAATGAATTTAAAGAAATATTTGATAAGACAGTATAGAATTAGTGTAAATAATTTAAAGCAAAGAATATAGAGAGATAACATAAAAGAATTTATGTTCATAAATAAATATAATTGTCACAGTAATAAATTGTCAAAAACAAAAATAGATATTGGACTATTAAAAGGTAATTATGTATATCACCAACTATAAAGTATTTATTTGATAAAAATTCAAGGAACTCTAAATAAAACTTATAATGCCAAGTGGAATTTATATTAGTACATGTATAAAACTTTTTTGTAAGTGAAATAAATGTAAACATAATTCGACTGCTCA
Source organism: Galeruca laticollis (assembly GCA_963921935.1). NCBI lineage: Eukaryota > Metazoa > Arthropoda > Insecta > Coleoptera > Chrysomelidae > Galeruca > Galeruca laticollis. Next base: position 89,735,303 of record OY998178.1, on the reverse strand, counting down.
AAACAATATGTGATTGGTTTAAAAAAAAGTGACAGAACGAATTTCAATCAACGAAGAAGAAACAAATTTTTTTAAATAGTGACCTGACAAACAAAATATTTGTTTGTTGAAAAAAAATGGAGAATCGGCAGGGAAGCGTTGGAAGTTGGGAGTCGGCGTCAAGATAACAAGAGGCTGATGTAAAAGTGTTCCCTAAATTTCATGAAAATTCCCAATTAACATGCCTAAACTTATGAATGGCTGTTAAATACAATACTACTAATACTTACAAACAGTTATATCCAGTTTTCCTGGGAGAAAAATCAATATTTCTCCTAATTATCTGTGTTGGAACTTCGATGGAGTATTCCTGGGTCTAGAGGTGTTCATCCCGATTCCAGAACAACAGGTCAGTGCTTATTTAAAATATTATTGGCCAATAATAAGAGTTAAAACATCACAAACTCTAATCAGTGCATAATTTCATGAAATTAATAAACTTTGCGGCAATGATCGATCTAAAAAAAAGAAAGAAACGGACTTTATGTAGTTAATTAATTAAATAAATCTTTAATACCAATTAAAAAGGCCTAATTCAATATAAATAAAAGCTTATACTTACGCCATTTTATAATCTCATAAGGAAGACGCATCATAAGTTATTCATGTAATATTTCCATGTGTATATAAATCGTATAATCTATTTCTTCCACAGAAATTTGTAATTTGTCTTGTATATGTATATTTTTCAACATAAATTCTTTTATATATATAAAACCATCTCATGATATTCATCGACAAAAACTTTATGTTCATCTAAACAGCACACAGATGCCACGCATCGTGAAAGGTCTGTTTGCTTCGCTCTGAATCACATGACTAGAGTTAAGCATGCGCACAAGATGGTATATAAAAATCAATAATATCATTTCGTAATCCATAGGCGTCGCAATTTATAAATATTAAATAAAAAAAATTTTCCTTAAAAAATTAAATTCTTTCAAAAGTAAAGTGTTTCTTTTTATTTTATATAAGTGAAATATATCTACGGAAGCCAGGACTCAAAGAGAAACAGGGTTTCATGCTCCTGAACCAATAATATAATTATTACATAAAAATAATAAACTATATCTAAATAAACAACTGAGCTAGCCACATCACACAAAAATAAGTCACATAAAAAAAATTCAATAAATAAATAATTAAAACGTCATAAAACTTTGTTATAAATGGCACCCAACAACGTGGGGCTATTTAAAAAAAATTTGTAGGAGTTGTTGAATAAAAATTAAAATTCCCCAATTATAATATAAAACTTTGTTTTGATATATATATATATATATATATATATATATATATATATATGTATATATATATATATATTTATATATATATATAAATATATATATATTTTGTTAATAATTATATTTAATAGTAGTTCCACGTTTGTGAGCCAGTTGTTTATGTTTACCTTAATAGTTGCCCCACGTTGTGAGACAGTTGTTTATGGAATTTATTTAATATTATTATTTTATAAGTTATTTTATAGGAGCATTACGTTTGTGCTAATTGTTATGATATTTATGTATGAATTTATTTATTGTGGGTAATTATATTATTGATTATTATTGTTAATATATGTGAATTTATTGTGGGTATTGTATTATAATTGAGAATTTGAATTGAATATGAGATGCAATGTTACTATTGAAATAATAATATACTTTTGGCTAGCTAATTGATAAGTAAAAACAAATTTTTATTTATATATTTTTTTATCAATATTTTCTCCTATTCATTTTTCTATTTTGCATCATGTAGTTTCATTTAAATTCAGAATTTTACCTCGGCTACTCCTATTTATACACCACCCTTTTTCTCAGTAGGGTCCTGGGTGAAGTCATAAAAAAATCAACATCACTATTCAATGTAATTTATTTTTATATTATTGATTTAAAAAAGGAACAAAAAAATTTGAAATTTAAAATATTGGTAATTCATAAAATGCAGTTGACGCTTTTATTTAGTTATTGGATTCATATAAATATTATATACAAAAATAAATGATTATCCTGTTTTCAAAATATGAACTATTCTTACACCATAAACGTAAAAATATGAATTTTATCTATATATATCTAAATTTCCACATCACTCAACCATCGTATATTTTTAAAAACTATTCATTTGTTTGTGACGGCTATGCAGACGGCGTAAAAGCAACTAATGACAATTTAAAACTTACAAAAGTCGTAAACGACATTAAGATGACATGTACAAGGTTAAACAAATTGAGGTTCGAAAAATATTGGG